>OW386539.1:2728538-4092807 GCA_936435175.1 Glyphotaelius pellucidus | reverse complement strand
AACAGCAATAAAATCATCCCAACATAAATCTGAGTTACGCATAGGAGACCAACGGAGGGGTAATACTCCATGGTTTGATGCAAAATTAAATGCACTTATCAAACAGCGAAACAATGCGTTTAACCTCTGGAAAAAAAATCAGCAAAGTGATATATTCACAGCACTGAGAAATAAAACAAGAAATCAAGTTACCAACTATAGAAGATATGCTAAAACCAAATACTACACGACTATATTTAAGGAAAACCTGCGTAATCCGCGACAGACATGGAAAATAATAAATACAATTCTAACAAATAGCTCGACAAAGATGAAATTGAATGTCTTCTCATTAAGAATGAAGAAATAACATGCCCAACACAGATAGCTTCAACTTTTAACAACTTCTTTATATCAGTTGGGGAAAACTTAGCAGCTACAATTGCATCATATCCAGATGATTCTATCACTATATACACGGACCAAAAAGCAATCCAGTCCTTATATATGGCCAAAACAAATAAAACAGAAGTTCTCAGTATCATCTCTCAACTAAAGTCTAATGCATCTCCAGGTTTAGATGGAATTACACCAGTGTACCTGAACTTTTGCAAAGATATATTAGCTGACCACCTCGTTTTTCTTATTAATCAATCCCTGGATAGTGGAATCTTCCCAGATCAACTAAAGATAGCAAAAATAATTCCGATTTACAAAGATGATTGCAAAAAAAATCCTTCTAATTATCGTCCTATATCCATCCTCTCTGTCTTCTCTAAAGTTTTTGAAAAGGTTATTAAGCTTAGGCTCACTAAATATCTCTTATCAAACAATTTACTCGCATCCCAACAGTATGGATTCAGAAACCAATCTAACACAAAATGTGCTGCCTTCGATTTTGTATACGCCCTCCAAAAGCATATAGACCAGGGTAAGCACGCTGCAGGCTTATTTATAGATTTAAAAAAGGCTTTCGATACGGTTGACCATGGGATACTACTAAAGAAGCTAGAACACCTAGGCATAGTAGGCACTCCCCTGAAGTTACTGTGTAGCTACCTCTCTAACCGACACTGTCAGACCTTTGTTGGAAAAGGGACAAGCAGCATGGGAACGATAAAATGTGGCGTGCCTCAGGGCTCCGTACTTGGACCATTACTATTTTTAATATATATAAATGATATTGCTAAATGGGGACTTAAGGGTACAATACAACTCTATGCAGATGATACAGTGATTCTTTATCACAATAATGATTTAAACGAACTTGAAAAGGAAATGGAAAGGGATATAGCTTGCCTGGCAAACTGGCTGCGACTAAACAAACTTAGCCTAAACATAAAAAAAACACATTACATACTGTTTGCAAATAAAAAAAATGTAAGTCTTAATATAAGTCTTGATAATAACCGCCTTGAAAGGGCTGATGTTACAAAATATCTTGGCCTTTTCATTGATTCACAACTCACATGGAATCACCAATTTAAACATGTTCTATCCAAAATTACTCCTATAACTGGTGTTTTATATAGACTTCGCGGGTTACTTCCTCCCTCTCTATTAAAATCGATTTACCATGCTATGATTCACTCACATCTAATATATCTCGCCGGAATCTGGGGATTTGCTACAAAAAAAATGATTTCAGAAGTCCAAGTCGTCCAAAATAGAGCCCTGCGAAATATTTTCAGTCTACCTTGGGACATACATGTCAAAGACATCTACAGAAACACCCAAATACTTCCTTTTAATACCATTCCCACTTTTGAAATAACTAAAACTATATTACAAGTAATTCAACACTCGGCACATTCCAACACTACACTCTATTACAATTGCGACGTACACCAACACAACACAAGAAATCACAACAAACTTCATATACCAAAAATCAAATCAACAAAATATGGACTAAGATCCCTAGAATACATAGCTCACACAAAATATAATCAACTACCCAACGAGATCAAACGTGCAAGTCAATGTAAAAAGACCCAAACTAACATGCTCAAACTTCATCTTATTAATGACTATCTGAAATAATAATGTTGTGTATGTCCCCATCATATGTCCATTTAATACATACAGCAAGTTTCATGTAATGCGTATCATTCCCGCAATGAGTTTATTAACTCCTGGGAGTACAATGCAAAATAAAAAAAAAAAAAAAAAAAAAAAATAAATAAATAAAAATGCAAAGAAATCAATTGATTCTCCTTGAATGTCCTTTCCCGTGCGTCCCCGTTCACCTCCCGAGTCCCCTTCCCCTTTCGCGTTTCCCTTCTACCTTCCCCGCCTTCACAACCCTCGTTTTCCCACCCACGTACCCCACCTCTCCCGTTCCCCTCCCCCCTGCCTTTCCTACTTGCCGCTAAAATATATGAAATACGCACATTTTCATTAATTCAAATTTAATAACGCCAGAATTTGCCTTTATCCTTTGCGGGCGTGCGCACAACAAATCACCAAAGTTTCATCGCAATCGGATGAACGGTATGGCAGCGCATAAAATACGAACAAACAAATTTTGATTTTTATATATAAGATAGGAAAGATTTGATTGTTTGTTGGTGTCCTCCCGTACGGTCCGTTCCCCAGTGACGCTTACATCGTATAATACTTACATTTTTAAACTCGTGATATCTTTGAAATGGGATGTCCGAATTGAATAATTCAAAAAGTTATATAAAGGCATTGAAGCAGTCTCGAATATAAAATAATTTATTTTGATAAGAATTAATACCAAGATACAAATAAAGAGTCTTTTCTAGCGGCGGCATTTCAATTAAATTTTTAAAATAAAAGAACACTTATTGTGGCATAACTATAATAGTTAGACATATGCTGTCGCGACACTTTTTGTAGATAATAATGTGTTCTGCAAAAGCGTAGTACATTATTTTATTCTATCATCAATAGTTTTCGCAGCGCACGCGATGTAAAGAATATTTTAGGTAATTTTTTTACACCTTGGGTTACATTATTGGAGTTTTAGTAAGGATCCCTAATTTTTTTTAAAATATAATATAGCCTATGTTACCCGGGAATAGTGTAGCTTCCCAACAGTGAAAGAATTTTTCAAATCGGTTCAGTAGTTTCGGAGCCTATTCGATGCAAACAAACAAACAAACAAACAAACAAACAATCAAATCCTTCCTCTTTATAATATTAGTATAGATAGCTGTGTGTGAACGAGCTTTAAACCATTCCCGATTGGGAAATGTTGAGAGGTTGAAGGGAGTGGAAAGGGAAATGAGATGGAGGAGAGGAAGTTGGGGATGTACCTGGCTATTCAGATCTGGTTACCAAATATAGTTAAAGCCATTCAAGCAGCTTTTCGATTCTGAATGGTTGACTTTCTTCAGAGTGAAAGTGAGAGCATCACTTGACTTACTTTAACCAGTGATTCCTGACATTATTTAGAGTAAAAAATTTAATGAAATTTTGGTCTCCGGCGATGTTTTTTTTTCAAATTAAAACATGAACAATCAGTAGGTATTGGACAGGTAGGGCCGGGTGAGGGGATGGACGGTTACTCGCCTAAGTGATCAGTGATGACACGTGAAAGAAAAAAAATTGTTTGGCTTTGAAAAAATAAAAAATTGAAAACAAAAAACATCAAACAATGTCAGGAATCAATGGTTAAAGTCAGTCAACCCGTAATACCCTGTACATTACTTTAAATTAATAAATTGAGAAATAACACAAATATGCATATCAAATTAAATTTACTTGCACATGCCAGGATTTGAATCCGTGATCTTCTAATTCGTAACCAAGGATCGTAGTCATTCAACCACGGAGGTCGAGAAAAATCATGATTGATTTCTTACATAAGTATGATTTAACACTATTTTCCTACAATGCTATTTTTATAGGTAATTATTATTGTGTTAAGTGGTAATGTTGATTGTAAAAGCAAAATTTAAAAAATGATTTACGTAAAATAATAAATTTAAAACATGAAAAACGATTTACGTAAAATACCCTGCAAGGGCATCTTTTTATAGCAGAAGACGTCTGTAGACGCGTTTCACACTTAAAAGTCGTATTTGCATTTCTCAATGACGCATTATCCTGATAATTGCTGGGAAAACATTGCTTTTCTATAAAATGTGGTTTCTATCAGAGGAATGTTAGTAAAAAGAAAAATGTGAAATGTAAACTGCGGGTAATGGTTTGCAAGTACAATAAGAAAGTTTCCAATAAAAATCTAGTTTCAAGAGGAATATAAACGCTAGAAATATTTCGATTCTCATGCCTACAAAATTCAAAATCGCGCGTCGTGTTTGCACGAGGCAAGTTAGCAAAAAAGTGTTTTTTTTTTATTTTTTGCATAATTTTATAAGAATGAAAAAGTTAAAACATACAAAACCTCAAAAATAGTCTTAACCATAAAGGGGGATTTAAAAAAAAATATTTCTTATATTAATTACTTCTTAGTTGAGTCATGAAAAAAGATTTTTTTAGTGGTTTACGCTTATATATTTTTTTTAATAAATAATAATTTTATTGTAATTCCAATACTTAGGAAAGCTAGCAAAAGCTTTAATTTATCCGTAGCATTTTTTTGATGTTCATAATATAAACCGATTCGTCGTAAAGATGAATCTAAATAGTATCTAAATAGGATTTCACGTATAGCTTCATCTTAAGCAAAATTGTGATTTGAAACTCGATGAAACGAAAAAGCTTCACTAAAAAGATGCAAATATATACACCAATAGCATAGGTTCTCAATGTGGGCGATAACGTCCCCTTGTGGGCGTTTGAGACTTTCAGGGGGGCAGTGGAAGACCCAGAGGTAATTAAGGAGTGTTGAGATGGCACAGTGAGGGCGTGGGCAGATAAAAAAGACAAAAAACACGATAATCACGTACTAATAAAGCAAAGTAAGCTTAAATACTGGTTAATTTTTGATATTGTATGCGTTTTTAAAATGTGCGCGAAAATTCATATATTTCGGTCATTCGGGAAGTGGATGAAAATTGAACTGAAAAATTCCATTACATTCAGATCTACACTAAATTGAATGAAATGAAATTTTTGAAGTGAAACTTCTTAGGCCATATTAGAGAGTAATTTGAAATTCGCGTGAAACGGAAGTGCGGTTTAAATTAATAAAAATAAACTTAACATTTCCTACTCAGTTCAAATAATATAAAATACAGTAAATCGTCGCTCTCGCGCGGGCCTGCCGTAGTTCAGCGGTGCAAAGCACCTTACAAATGTAGTGGCCGGGACAATCCAAACCAGACGACGTGGGTTCGAAACTCGTAACATTGAAAAAAAGATTTTTTTTTTTGCAAAATCAATATCCAATCTTCAAACCACAACAAACATAACGTGATAGATAATAATGACATCTAGCGAATTCGAAGCAGAAACCATAAATATTAATATAATGACAAAATTTATAGAAAAAGATGCACTGGAATTCGATCACCTGGGTTCGAATCTATAAAATTCAAAAAAAACGTTTTTATTTTTGCAAAATCAATTTCCAATCTTCAAACCACTCCAAAATGAAACCGGCAAAGAAAACTAAAAAGCGAAATCCAGCGACTCCGGAGAAAAAAAACACAAATACTACTATAATATTAAAATTTCCATTTTTATTTTTGAAGTGAATACTTCTTTGACAGGGCCGTGATTTGGATTTCGGATGAAACGGAAATGAGAATTAGTGCACCTGCGACGCACCAACGGTTTCAAATTGTTGTTTCATTGCTAGCAATAAAACATCATCAATAATTAATAGAATTATTATAGATTCACACATTTTTCATCCTAAATACACAACTGAAAAATTATTTGATTGAATTGAACACTTAAAACTTTTGGAAATCCATGAAAAAGTATATTGTTAATTTATTTTATATTAGCTCCACACAGGAGGCCATAAAGAAAATAGTTTCCCTCAGGGCCTATGCCATGTTAGGGGATTCTGTGTGGAGGGTCTTTTTTAAGGAAGAGAAGGATAGGAAGTTCTGGGAAGAAAAAAGGTATTAGGGGTGGGTAGGAATCTGGGAGTCAGTGTATCCAGGAGTCCCGGACATATGAATCCATCCCTCCAACAGCTGTGCAAAGCGATGGCTCGAGAGAGTCCGGCTGGAAATATATTGTTTGAACCGAGTAGGAAATGTTAAGTTTATTTTTATTAATTTAAACCGCACTTCCGTTTCACGCAAATTTCAAATTACTCTCTAATGTGGCCTAAGAAGTTTCACTTAAAAAAAAATGAGGGGCTCTAGAAAAAAAAATATTCTCAAAGTGGGCGATAGGCAAAATGAGGTTGAGAACCTATGATCTATAAAGGTATACTTGTGACACGTTCCAGAGTGAAATATACTTTTAGTATAGCCCTGGTGTAAGACCACCCAACAAAACTATAAATGTTGAATTATTGATGGAATAATATTATATCCAATAAAACTATCAAAGTTGAGTCATTGATGAAATAATGTTATATCCAACAAAACCATCAATGTTGAATTTTTGATGGAATAATATTATATCCAATAAAACTATCAAAGTTGAGTCATTGATGAAATAATGTTATATCCAACAAAACCATCAATGTTGAATTTTTGATGGAATAATATTATATCCAATAAAACTATCAATGTTGAGTCATTGATGAAATAATGTTATATCCAATAAAACTATCAATGTTGAGTCATTGATGAAATAATGTTATATCCAACAAAACTATCAATGTTGAATTATTGATGGAATAAAGTTATATCCAATAAAACGTTATTGATGGAATAATGTTAATGTTATTGATGGAATAATGTTATATCCAACAAAACTATCAATGTTGAGTTATTGATGGAATAATGTTATATCCAACAAAACTATCAATGTTGAATTATCGATGGAATAATGTTATATCCAATAAAACTATCAATGTTGAGTTATTGATGGAATCATGTTATATCCGACAAAGCTAAAAATGTTGAATTATTGATGGAAAAATGTTAATGTTATTGATGCAATAATGTTATATCCAACAAAACTATCAATGTTGAGTTATTGATGGAATAATATTATATCCAACAAAACTATCAATGTTGAATTATTGATGGAATAAAGTTATATCCAACAAAACTATCAATGTTGAATTATTGATGGAATAATATTATATCCAACAAAACTACCAATGTTGAGTTATTGATGGAAAAATGTTATATCCAACAAAACTATCAATGTTGAATTATTGATGGAATAATATTATATCCAATAAAACTATCAATGTTGAGTCATTGATGTAATAATGTTATATCCAACAAAACCATCAATGTTGAATTATTGATGGAATAATATTATATCCAACAAAACTACCAATGTTGAGTTATTGATGGAATAATGTTATATCCAATAAAACGTTATTGATGGAATAATGTTATATCCAACAAAACTACCAATGTTGAGTTATTGATGGAATAATGTTATATCCAATAAAACGTTATTGATGGAATAATGTTATATCCAACAAAACTACCAATGTTGAGTCATTGATGAAATAATGTTATATCCAACAAAACCATCAATGTTGAATTATTGATGGAATAATATTATATCCAACAAAACTACCAATGTTGAGTTATTGATGGAATAATGTTATATCCAACAAAACTACCAATGTTGAGTTATTGATGGAATAATGTTATATCCAATAAAACGTTATTGATGGAATAATGTTATATCCAACAAAACTACCAATGTTGAGTCATTGATGAAATAATGTTATATCCAACAAAACCATCAATGTTGAATTATTGATGGAATAATATTATATCCAACAAAACTACCAATGTTGAGTTATTGATGGAATAATGTTATATCCAATAAAACGTTATTGATGGAATAATGTTATATCCAACAAAACTACCAATGTTGAGTTATTGATGGAATAATGTTATATCCAATAAAACGTTATTGATGGAATAATGTTATATCCAACAAAACTACCAATGTTGAGTCATTGATGAAATAATGTTATATCCAACAAAACCATCAATGTTGAATTATTGATGGAATAATATTATATCCAACAAAACTACCAATGTTGAGTTATTGATGGAATAATGTTATATCCAACAAAACTACCAATGTTGAGTTATTGATGGAATAATGTTATATCCAATAAAACGTTATTGATGGAATAATGTTATATCCAACAAAACTACCAATGTTGAGTCATTGATGAAATAATGTTATATCCAACAAAACCATCAATGTTGAATTATTGATGGAATAATATTATATCCAACAAAACTACCAATGTTGAGTTATTGATGGAATAATGTTATATCCAATAAAACGTTATTGATGGAATAATGTTATATCCAACAAAACTACCAATGTTGAGTTATTGATGGAATAATGTTATATCCAATAAAACGTTATTGATGGAATAATGTTATATCCAACAAAACTACCAATGTTGAGTCATTGATGAAATAATGTTATATCCAACAAAACCATCAATGTTGAATTATTGATGGAATAATATTATATCCAACAAAACTAACAATGTTGAGTTATTGATGGAATAATGTTATATCCAATAAAACGTTATTGATGGAATAATGTTATATCCAACAAAACTACCAATGTTGAGTTATTGATGGAATAATGTTATATCCAATAAAACGTTATTGATGGAATAATGTTATATCCAACAAAACTACCAATGTTGAGTCATTGATGAAATAATGTTATATCCAACAAAACCATCAATGTTGAATTATTGATGGAATAATATTATATCCAACAAAACTACCAATGTTGAGTTATTGATGGAATAATGTTATATCCAATAAAACGTTATTGATGGAATAATGTTATATCCAACAAAACTACCAATGTCGAGTTATTGATGGAATAATGTTATATCCAACAAAACTATCAATGTTGAATTATCGATGGAATAATGTTATATCCAATAAAACTATCAATGTTGAGTTATTGATGGAATCATGTTATATCCGACAAAGCTATAAATGTTGAATTATTGATGGAATAATGTTAATGTTATTGATGCAATAATGTTATATCCAAAAAAAACTACCAATGTTGAGTTATTGATGGAAAATGTTTGGCATATTATTACGCATCTAAAGGTAGAGATTATGGTAATGAAAAATATTTAGGCCTGTGGCAGCATTTTAAAGGTTTGTGGAAATACGTTGTATATTGATGTTTATGAAAATCACGGAGCATGGTTTAATTAATCATTGGAATAAAGGAAGAAAACGATAGTCTTATGACTTCAACTAGAAAGACTTCACATCCAAGAAGCTGAATGATACAGGAAAGAAGTATTTGTCCAGATAAAATATTATTAGGCCTATTTTTTAGGAAAAATGCGGAACGTGTATGAAGCAGGCCGGTGGAATAATGTTGTAAGTTGATCTCATGACAATATCTCGAACGTAAATGGTTTGATTTTACTCAAATTTTTTTTGTTGCTTTTTCTGCTCAAATATCTCATGTTGGAAGAGCATGTTGCTTTTTGTAAGGTACGAAGAGTAAGAAAAACATTTATTGGAAAAACATTGTGAGTGAAATTTTTATATACAACCCTTTTCCACTAATTCGGCATAAATTATTGTAATAAATTCTAATTCAATTCCCCTTCTTCACGACTTTTCATTTAAACTCTCAAAAATTGTATGTTTATTGTGTTTTAAATATTAAACGTTACGGAACATAACTGGTTTCGGTTTTTCAATTTTTCTCGGAACAGGAACATTATCAGATAGAACGTTTTTCCGGGCAAGAGCTCAATTAGTAATTTGTAAAATTACATTGATGGGCATAATATAATCTTCAAAATTCATTGTAATGAATGGTATATATTTTTAATTTTCAAAATATATTTATTGAACTTACGGAGCAATGCTTCTTCATAATGGTGTTTATGATGGTGGTGTCTGCGAAAGGGTCGATTATAAATTGGCTGTACTTCTCCAGTTCTGTGAAAATCAGGATCCCTGTACGCCGACACAACCGTTATCAAAACTAACAAGCATAACACTCTCACAGTATATTCACCCATTTTATTAGCGCAGATTTAAATATTTATGATTTAAAACAATATTCTCCCTGTTGAGAAATTAACGTCAACTGCCGACAGTTGGAAGATCAGTTTCTTATATAAATTCACGAATCCCTCCTCCTGTAGAAGTTATATGGAATGTAGGTATGAATTTCGTGTACAGAAATATGAAAATGGATGCTAATTGAGTTGCAATTAAATTAGGTACACTTGAACTCCCATTTCTGTGCGTATGTCCTCCAGGGGCGGACTGACGTGTGAGTGTGAAGGCGGGCCACGGCAAATTTTCCGTAATGACTCTACAGAGCCGGAAACTACAAACTAGTTTATTAAGAAATTTATTTAAGTGCCCATTTAGATATAAGGAAAAGGTCAAACCTCATTCGCAGCAATGTCAACTAGAAAAAGATATCAAAAACATTATGCTATTTTCTTTTGTACCTTTCTGATCCTGAAGCTAGTGTTCTACTACTTATTATTGCTCTAATTTTGCAGTCAAAAGAGCAAAATAAAATATATGAAATCAATAATTTATTTTATTTAATTATCATTTCTTATTAACGACTATTTAAATATAAAGTTGTTCACAATTCTACTCACCAGGGATTCCTGCCCCGAGGTGGAATGTAGATAGTATCATGATTTCGTCATCTTCATGTTGGTTGATTTCCGTATCTTCATGTTTGTTGATTTCAACATCTTCGTGTTTGTTGATTGTAGGTTGTGTTGCTGAAACTTCATAATTTTGATGACTTCCTCATCTTCATGTTTATTTACAGTAGGTTGTGTTGGTGTCCTTTATACTTTTGTTGATATCTTCATCTTCATGTTTGTTGATTTCCACATCTTCATGTTTGTTGATTGCATGTTGTGTTGGTGTTCCTTCATAAGTTTGACGATTTACTCATCTTCACGTTTATTGACAGTAGGTTGTGTTGGTGTTTCTTTATGATTTTGGTGGTTTCCTCATTTTCATATTGGTTGTGTTGATGTTACTTCAAAATTTGATGATTTTCTCATCTTCAAGTTGGTTGGTTGTGTTGGTGTTTCTTCATACATTTGATGATTCCTTATCTTCATATTGGTCGACTGTAGGTTGTGTCAGTGTTACTTCATAATTTTGATGATTTCCTCATCTTCATGTTTATTGACTGCAGGTTGTGTTGGTGTTACTTCATTTTTTTTTAATGATTTCCTCACATTTAAAATTTTATTTGGAATGGCATTATTTAATTTTGCGGCATTGATTTTATGCCATATTATTATAATACATTCAGGCCTTCCATTAATGCTCAACTATTTACTAACTCATATGCTAATTGGGAATGGCTCATGCAGACTGTCTGGACGAGGCTATAGAAATACACCAAAGTATCGCCTTAAGGTCCCAGTCCCGAACGTCGGGTGCACTGCAGTTTGGTATTTTAACTACTTGTGAAACAAATCAAACACCTGCATATTTCGCCGTCTGCTTGGAGGAAACGCGCGCGCGTTAGACACAATGAAATAAAAATACACTTGCTTTATAATTAAAATTTATTTACTGAATAATGGATACAGCTTTACGGATTAAAAATCATATTAGAAATGGAATGGATACATAAACACAGATACATCTTTTATTGAGGTCTCAGTTTTTTATTCAATAGAATCTAATGGTATTTTGACAATTTCTCGTTCTGATTTGATGATTTTATAATATCACCATAAAACAATGGGTGTGAACAAAAAGAGATCTGAGGATAAACTCACGACAAATATTTTTAAATATGTGCGATAGAAATGACAAAAGGCTGCATTGTTTTTGAAAGTTCATTTAGATGATTTTTTCGTAGTTATGTAGGAATATATTTCACGATATTAGCTAAAGCATAGAAAAGTACAATAAAGCACATAAAGAAAAAAAAACGGATTCACAAATAAAGAAGTTGATACAAATTGAAATAAAATAAACTAAATGATATCTTAATATACAATTTTTTTAATATGTATTCAGCATAATAATTGGTTTGAAAAGTGCCTTTATTTGTGATTTAGGAAGCTATTAATTTTGTTTTGTGTTTTGTGTAAAACACTCTGTTATTCGTACGATACGCAAGTTGCATGTAAAAAATGAAAACATAATATGCGAGATAAAAATAAATTCCTACCTACCATTGTTATAATGATTTCACAATATTATCCGTAAAATTGCGTAGATATTATGCGAACAAAACAGAGTGATTATTCATAAGACTGTCATTTTGCAAGAACATCATCCTAACTCCAGTCTGTTGATAATACTAAACTTCCACAAAAATGATAATTTAAAATGCCAAAACTAATAAATTTTAGTTTTAGATGTTTCGGATTCAATGCATTTATAGAAATTATTCAGGTACATAATTTTCAGAATATCAACAAATTTACAAAAAAATGTCATTAATCAAAAGCCTGGTATGACAATCTTATCCCTCCATCCCCTGCCATACTAATCATTAGCCCTAATGCTTCTCTCATTTTTTCCTCTCTTCCATAGCTTTTAGAACATGTGATGGCCAATCAAACTTCATAATTCCGGTTTTGAACCAAATCGGTAGAGAAATCGAGAAACTCAAGATGGATGGTGAAATTTTGAACTTTGATATTAGATTCCAGTTCAGTGCACCTCCGAACTTCTCAATCCCGATTTTTAACCAAATCGGCCGAGAACTTAAGAAATTCAAGATGGATGCTGAATTTATCCTTTTTACATTAGATCCAAGATCAGGATGGATGTTGAAAGATTTTAACATTAGATTCAAGTATAGTCCACCTCCAAACATCCTAATTCCTTTTCGAAGCAAATATGTAGATAACTCGAGAAATTCAAGATGGATGCCAAAATTATGCAAACTATGCATTCAATTTCTACCCACCTCCAAACCCAAAAATTATTGTGCTCATCGAAATAATGTATTTTTTGACATTAGTTTTTCGCCAATGGGTGGTTGGGTCTCACTTCTATGGCCTACGCACAATGTCAATAAAGTTTTAAAATTGGAGATAGTAAGACAGATCACAATTTATTTATTATCTAAAAATAATTATTTAATTTCGATTGGCCGGTTGATTGTATTACACCTGTCTCCCCATTAGTGTCTTGTACAAAATACACCGATAATAATTTTATAGCTGCGGAAGAAATCGAAACAAAATATGTGTGCATTCGCCTCGAAGTCTTTCTCCCGACTGCTGACTTTGGTGAAATAACATCGCACCTTGCGGGCCGATTATTTTGCCATACAATTTTCTATGGCGGAAAAGAATAAAAGAATTCATAAAGTTTGGGAGAATTACAACAAAAATCTAAAAACGATTAAGTGTATTTTATTAATTGAAAATAATCTGTATTGTGTTTACTTTGAGATTACGGAAGAATATTAAAAAAAGTGTCTGTAATAGGCGCTACTATGATTCCAGCGAAGGCATTTTCGAACGTTTTACGTAAAGTTGCATTATGTATCTAAAGGCGGAACTCCTGCGCCAGAATACACATGAATACTAGCTTGAACCACACTATAAACGTTCTTTGTTTTCCGTCTCCTGCGTTTTTGAAACATGGTTTGAAAGATTGGTGTGAACAGGTGTGAAGTTCGCGCGGTCCGACAATGTGGCCTTTCCACGCGTACGCAACTGAACACTTGACGTTTGACGTTTAAATAAATGTTAAAATATGTTCCGATGAAGAAGAGATGCTACATCAGGGAGAAAACAGAGATATTTTAATAGATGTTTATTTACCAGGAAAGATTTCCGACTAATATCAATTATTATGACCTAAAGTTAGTATTTGAACGTCAAAAGTCGAGTTCTGTTAAGAAATTTAGCGATGATATTGTAGACGAAATATAAAGGAGAACACGCAGATTTCAACTTAGACCTAACCTACCTAACTAGATTTTTATTAGGTATTTATTTATCAGGGAAAGAATAGAATACCTATTTTAATTGGTCAATTTCTTCCGTGTCTCTGAAATCGATTTATAAATTAATAGACTTTATTTACAAGTGAGTTCACGAAAGATATAATCATCCATTACGACAGTATTTATTTGCAATTTAAAGTCATAATTAGGTATTAGGCTCGCGCGGTTGACATAACCCCAAACGTCATTCGATTTATCTCCGGTACCAACCGCTCCGTACGGCTCCTGTAAAAATATGAACTTATACCTTGTACCCCCGCCGGCCCCGCCTGCCATCAGGCTTCCCGCTTCACCCACTTCAAAAATAATATTAATATTCGTTATTATATTATAATTTTATTATCAAATATATTTATTATATTGTATTTAGGTATCATAATATTTTAAAGTAGTGATTATTAAGCTCAATCATTGCGCATAACCTCAAAAACTTGTTCGGTTTGATTCTCCATACATGACCGCATCGCGCGGCTCTTGTAAAAATATGAACACATTTCCCCCCGCCAGCCTTCCCCCTTCGCCCGGGAGATGAATGTTTTCCGTCGCCTGTGGTAAAGCTTGAACACAGGGTTTTTGAACACGAAGTGTTCAAATTTTCAATGTTTTGGGTGCTGTTCAAGCTAGTGTTCATGTGTATTGTGGCGCAGGATACGCCGCTTAACAGAGAATTTAAAAGTTTACGATTAAAAAATTTCATTCACATGTAACATTAGACATTTTTCTAACTACCCCCTTATAATTTTTAAATAAATTGTTTGTAGTATTGCTTGTCCTACGATGATACAAATTGATGTTTAGCGCTATTTGGAAACTTGACTCTTCAGCCACAATGTTGATTCATAAAAATCATAAAATGATGATTTATAAAAATATATACTTTTTAACTCTGCCAAACGCCTGCGCTTTTCAGCTGCATCGTTTTATCGACTACCTTAATGCAAAAAAGGCAGACTTTAAATTTTCTAATCTAATTTGTTTGCAAGTTCGCCCCCGATTTCTTCACGCCTTTGTACGACTAGATGTGATAAACAATTGTTTAAATACACGATCATTCTCAAAGGCCAAGCCTTATTTCTGGGAGTCGTAAAGCGCCTAAGCATCTATCTGGTTGTGGCCAGTTTGCTTTTGCTGGCGAGGGTCATCACTCCAATCATTTAAACTTCAAACATGATAATGCAGATGAAGGTATTTTTTCGTAAGAATTAGTATAGTTTCATATTCGTAGATTTTCACGATGTTTGGTATTAAGAAATCGCCCCAAGGGCGCTTACCTGTTCAATTTATTTGTAGCACGACTCGAAAAAGAATGTTTGTTAGCATGAAGCAAATAAAAATAACCCAGATAAAAATAAAACACACGAAGAAGAAGTTTTTTCTTTATTTTTTTTTTGTCTTTATCGGCACCCTTAGAGAAACTCCTCCATTTCAGTCAGTTCATTCTATTGTTTGACTAGGAAGTGAACCTTCAAAAAATAAATGCATTTATCAGTCCCCTAAAAAATACCCCCCACACAGCTTCCCCAATGATGACATAAACCACGAGAGAAATTATTTTCATCAGGGCCTCCTGCTAATGAAAAAAAAATCTCAATAGAGATATGATTTGGTCCTTCTCGAGGGGAGTCCGTATTTGAAATTTCTTTTTTTTTAATAAACTGTCCGTGTTTTCTTTATTAGAAATGAGAATTTTCTCTTTGATTAATTGTTTTAACTCCACACAAAAGGCCCTGAATAAAATAATTTACCTCAGGAAGTATACTATATTTGGGGACGCTGTGTTGAGGCTCTTTGAGGAAAGAAAGATGTGAACCTAGGTCATGAAGAGACTCATGTTGTAGGATGGAGGAAATACAGAAGCCGGAAAATCATTTCACAGCTCAATTGGTGAACTGAAAAACGATTCATATATAGAAACATGTGACACTTATCAACTGTGTACAAATGTTGGGTGCGCGTTTGGCGTGTACGACTACGCGCCGGTGTAGAAGAGATCAATGACACTATTTTCTCGAAGCATCTTCACTGAAATACAGATAGAACAATTACATATGTTTCTTCTTCTTCGTACGGTGAAAGAAAGATGATTTTAAATTTGGTTTTATTTGAGTCCCAACTCCTCTTGAGCCAGTGAGTCTTCCGCATCCCCAATCGGGGTATGTTGTGAGACTGAACTTAGTGGTGAGGGAAAGAAGATGGAGAAGAGCAAGATGAGATAGTATCTGGCTATTCAGATCTGGTCACCAACCATGTCAAAACCCGTTTAAAATAACGTTTCAATTCTGAGTGGAGGTCTTATACCAGGGTGATGATACCGAGAGTATCTTCCACTCTGGAACGTGCCACAAATATACTATAAATTATTTTTAATTAATTAATCGTGAAATAACATCAATCAAATAAAATTTATTTGCGGATTTGAACCCGTGACCTTCGGAATGCTAGCCTAGAGTCGTACGATAGATGTGCATCAGAAAAACTGATGAAGGCGATATTCTTCTATCTGTTTTAATATTAATAAGTATATTTTGACTCAATAAAAAGTTATTAATATTGTCGTTTTGACCCCAGATTTGATTTAGATCATAGAGCTCGAAACGTGCTTAAACCTAAGTACCTAATTAATTATTTTAAGTACCTACCTAATCTAAACTAATCGCTTACAAGCGGCAAGCCCCCGCTACCGAAGGTTCGTAGAAAATGCGTTTAACAAGGTTAGCTCATACGGGCCTTTTTCGAAAAAAAAACTCGTCGGACCGCTTTAGAAATTTCGGACGTGTGGCGTAGCTTGAAGTAAACATTGCCGCCTGTATTGCAGTTAATTCAAATCTCCCAGTGGAACATGGACTTCAAGCTACGTCACGATTTTTAGCCAATCACCGCTCTACCCCCTCGAATTTTGTTAAACGAATTTTCTGCGAACCTTGAATAATAACCAATTAAACACTGCTCATTATAATATTTTATCTTCAGGTACTTTTTTCTCTATACCTACTTGTTTATCTATTGTTATACCATTTGTTAATTTTCATTATACGTTTATTCTGACAAAGAAATCATTAGTTTCAAAACATGTCGATTATTTTGAATGGTGCATACAAAGTGATTTATTTTCATCAAATAAAATGATGCCAAAAGTGGATTAACAGTTGAAGAAAATTATACATTTTGTTGTTTTACTCCCTTATTTGATATCATTGAGTTCGGGACGTGCTTATTATTACCTAAGTACCTAATTAATTATTTGAAGTACCTACCTAATTTAAACTAATCGCTTACAAGCGGCAAGCCCCCGCTTCTGTTCATTATAGTTACATAGGTACCTATTGCTAATACTATGATTCAACATCTTTTATATAATGAATCTATGTAATCCTCCTAATCTATGAATATCATAGATAATTATTGTATCTAAATACTAGGTAGGTACTTATTAATTTCATTATCAGTTAGTTTTTATGATTCCTGCCCCCAGTTCAGTGCGCTGGTACTAAGCTAAGCCCGGGCAACGATCAGCCATGACACTGAAAATTCAATGATTATGAAACGTATGTTATTTGTTTTTCAGATATTATGAAAATAAAGTAGTTGATTGCCCGATTATCAGAAAGCGAATTTTGAATGCTGTAATAAATAATAAATAATTATTGATAAACCAATGAATTGCGGATTTGTCATTAAACTTTATCGCGAAAAAATGTTGTTAGCCGTTTGTTTATAATGTAACGATATTCAATGAAGCAGGTACACGGGTTTTATAGTTCAACTAATATTTTAGGAATTGACGGTGTCAATCAATCGATAATTTAAGCACTTTTCAAACATTAACTCCACATGGGAGGTCCTGAGTATTGAGGACAATAATTTTCCTCAGGGCCTATCTCATGTTTGGAGATGCTGCGTGAAGGGTCTTTTTGAGGAGAGGACGGAGTGAACAGTGGTCTTGAAGATACCAGATAGTAGAAGGTAGGAAACAGATTGGCAAATTATTCAACAGGCATTGTCTATCATAAAAACATTGGGATTTCCTCAATTTAAACGTTAAGAGGAATATAAACGCATAGAAATATTTCGATTCTCATACCTTCAAAATTTAAAATCGAACGTCTTATTTGCACGAGGCAATTTTAAGCGTAAAAGTGGTTTTTATTTATTTTTTGCATAATTTTATAAGAACAAAAATAGTTAGAACATACAAAAATAGTCTAAGCCATAAAGGGGTATTTAAATTTTTTTATTTCTTTTATTAATTACTTCATAGTTAAGTCATGCAATTTTTTTTTTGTGGTTTGCGCTTAAATTTTTTGTTATGTAAATAATAATGTTATTGTAATTCCAATACATAGAAAAACTAGTAAAAGCTTCAATTTGTCCGTAGCAAATTTTGATGTTCATATTGTAAACTGATTCGTCGTAAAGATTAATGAAAATAGTATCTATATAGGATTTCACGTACAGCTTCATCTTAACGCATTACCTTTTTCGTGACCTTGAAAAACGAAAGTAGGATATACATTAGTTTGAAAATATTATTATCATCTCGTTTAACAAATCTGCAAAAGTGAAACGACTTTCGTGATGGGCCGATTATCACGGAGAACGCAGCCGAGTCACTGTGAACCACTTTTCCAAGTAAAAGTGACTATTTTCATCCTTACATCGGGGAAAGTAATAGTAAACAGCTATGTCCCTTGGCTACCGGCTATGACTCTATGTGATAAATAGACTAATTATCGAAGAAAACAGCACTAGGTACTCGCCACCACAAGGTTATCGTGACACTTATTAGTTTATTAGAGATGTTTTAGTGAGTTCATGTAAACAAACTTGTTGATTTTTTAGATAAACTATCGCACATACACTATTTTTTAAAAATAAAAGTAAAATAACGAAAAAAATTGTGTACAATGTTTGATTTTGAAATGAGCATACGCTTAGTTCCTACCGGGATGTCATTTATCCAGTTCCTACCTCGCCCTAACTTTGCTGGAAAAGTATTTGAAATTTGGAACATTGGCATTGTGAAAATTCGAGTGCATTTGTTTTGAAAACAGAAGAAGATTTGAAACTATCTTGGAAGCAAGTTGTTGATGTTTTTCGAATACACAATCTCGTTTTTAAGTAAAAAGTAGGAATTTGACTGTAATATCGTTTTGTACTCATTCGTTTTTTGTGGCAATAATTACGAAGGAACCTCGTGGAACTATATAACTATATTGTGGTTATGTCGTTGGTTCCTTCGCAGAGAAACAGCGGTAAGTGATTGCTTATCCCCTTTTCTGGCATAGGTACCTTGTTTTCCCTACACATAATATTATAACACTATTCCATCAAACTCCATTTCGTCTCGTTTCGTTCTGAGTCGCTTAGTTGCCGCGGCCGAGAATTGAACCCCAATCAACTGCTTGGAAGGCAACTATGCTGACCATTTTTACACCGCCAAATATTTTAAATTCGGCTGCATTCATGTATTTTAGAATACAAGATGTTACTTATTTATTTATTAACGCACTTTTGAGGAATTTTTATATGGGAGTAGTAAAAAACTTACAGTACTATACATAACTGAACTGCCATAGTAACAATTTTGTAATTGTTTAGTGATAAATTGAAAATGTCCAATGATTCAGCATAATTATTTCCCTCCATTAGTAATCTGGGCAATGAGGAATACTTATGGAAGTTAGTCCCAGAATTACCGCACTAAAATAAATCCGGACTTCTAGTATTACATATAGTGAATTCCAAATGTTTCCCAATGCAATCAATTTTGGACTCTCAAAAAATGCATCATTTAGAATTTTTTAGAAATATTAAGTCAGAGAAAATCCTTCTGTCCGAAAAATTTCATCGTATTTATGTACACAACCATTCATGAACAGAAATTATATTGCTTATTATAGTAAAGCGACGAAGCATACCAAAAAAATAGGACTTTGACTCCAGGTGAAATTGAATATTTATTTTTATTTTGAACTTAATGAAGAAAACCTCAATTTGTAGCACTAAATGAAGATAATTTAAGCGAAACTCAATCGAAAATCCAAAACAGAAAAAACAGAAAAAGATAGAGCACTGACCACTGAATCTTTTTCTGATTTTTGAAAAATGGACACATTTATCCAAGACACTATCTGGATAGCATATAGTTTTGGTTGAATCTTGCAATCATACATATAGATAGCAGCCAAAAAAATGTGCGTTAAGAAAATGAAGATAATGTTGGTAGTTATAACACTCCCGAAAATTTTAAAGTCCACACCAATTTCAAAGTTCAAGATGTATTGTAGGAGCTACATAAAACAAAAAATATAGTTTGCAATATGAAATGATATGATGAATTAGCAAATTGTAAACTTAAATGTACAATTTACTAAAATAAAATTAAATAAAAAATAAAAAAAAAGTCATAGGTCCTGGGTTCGAGTCCCAGATGTGACCGTATTTTTTTTCTGATTTTTGTATTTCAGATTTTTATTTATTTATTTTATTTATTTATTTAAACGCCCATAGGGCTTTTACATATAGTTCAGTACATGTTTTTGATAAAATATAGGAAATAACATAAAATATAAGAAACAAACTAAAGAAAACATAAAATATAAGAAAGAAAATATAGATAACACCAAATATAAGAGTTGACACAAAGCAGGTAACATAGAATATATGGTAATTAAAAATAGAGATAAAGATGGTTTAAGAAGTAGGAATAAATAGTTGGCACATACGTCGTTTAAAGTTTGATAAATTTAATTTATTATCAAATACATCCATATTGTTTAAATATTGGTTACCAAGGCTATGTAAACGCTGTATTGGAGAATGCAAACTACAGTTGGAATGAGATGTGTGTATATGAAATGTTAATATTTGTCTAGTCGAACGTGTAGGTACGTGTAGATTTATCAATTGCAGGAGTTCACAACAGTTGAATTTAGAATTTAATAATTTTAATAAAAAAGTTAGGTCGTTAATTTTTCGTCTGTTTTCTAAAGTTGGAATATTTAACATATTCATTAAAGACGGGTAATTTATGTTCTCTAAAGGGATGTTAAGTTTAAAATTTACGTAACGTAGAAATTTTCTTTGAATTCTTTCAACATTATGAATATGAATTTTGTAGAAGGGCGACCAGACTACGGAGTTATGTTCCATTAGGTTTCTAACAAGGGATATGTATAACAGTTTAATGATTTGTAACGATTCAAAGTTTTTAATTGTTCTTAAAACAAAACCTAATGTTTTCATACCCTTATTTACAGTTTGTTGAATGTGGACCGTGAAATCTAATTTTTCATCCATTATTATGCCAAGATCTCGCATTTCGGATACTCTTTCTAAATTTATTTCATTTATTGAATAGTCAAAAAGCAATAATTTTTTTTTCTGGATAAGGTCAATATTTTGCATTTTTCTACATTTAAATATAAATTGTTTTGTGAGCACCAGTTATTTAGCATGTCTATATTAAATTGAAGAACTTGACAATGGTTTAAGAGAGATATTTCTTTATATAATTTAATATCATCAGCGAAAAACAATACATAAACGTCTTTGAAGCAGTTGACTATATCGTTTATAAAAACAAGAAATAAAATTGGGCCAAGATGACTACCTTGCGGTACGCCACTAGTGGCGGAAAATGGTTTAGATATAAAAGATTTTATTTTAACAAATAAGGTTCTACCAGATATGTAACTATTTAGCCAGCTTAACATATTTGCTCTGATTCCCAGAGCATGAAGTTTTCGGATCAATATTTTGTGAGACACTTTATCGAAAGCCTTCGAGAAATCAGTATATATACAGTCAACTTGTTTATTTTTAGTAAAAGACTCCAATATATAATTTTGAAAGATTAATAAATTTGTCGTATTGAGTTTTGAGTTCTGATTGAGTTTCGCTAATATTGTCTTCAAATGAAATAAAATATGTTTCTTTTCCAATAAAGGTTACAAGTTACATGGTTTTGGAAATATAAAGTTCTGCTACAACGAATCGCGACATTCATGATCAATATCATAATAACAATGTCATAATAATTGATTTATTCACTGATTTTTCGCATACTAAATACAAAATGTCCGTAATTTTGACCTTTATGTCAAGTCTACACTTACATTTAATTTATTTTGCGGTAAAAATGAATTGTTTCACAGGGTTGCGGTACATTGATTTGATTATATATCATTTAATTTACTTAAAGATATAAAAAAATGAAAGGTAAAAAGTTTTTTTACTACGGTAATAGGTGGTACGTGAGCTGTTTGAAAACTGAATGTAGCGGGACTGAATATATGGAACGGGGATGGGGGAGCGGGAGAGGTGAGAGGGAAGACGGGGAAGGAGGAAGGGGAACGCGGGAGGAGAAGGGGACACACGGGAAAGGACATGCAGAGAGAAACAATTTATTTCTTTGAATATGGCATTGCAACGCATGCCGGGAACCAGCTAGTCTTAATATATAAAAATGAATGTTCTTTGTTTGTCCCTTATGTGTTTCTCAACCATTCATCCGATTGCGATGAAACTTTGGGGATTTGATGTGCGCATGCCCGCGATGGTTTATTTATATGTATAATAGTGAGCTCTGGCGCGCGAGTTGTTTGAAAAAATGGGTGTATTTCATATAGTTTAGCAGGAAGAGACACCATTTCTGTATTTAAGAAAGGGAGAAATCATTTCTTTATTCAATTGGCATTGCAACGCATGCCGGCAACTTGCTAGTTGGTAGTTATAACACTCTACCAGAAACTTTAAAGTCCACACCAATTTCAAGATGTATTGAAGGAGCTACATAGGCTGTGGAACGATTTGCCGGCCTCTGTGTTTCCTCCTACAACATGGGTCTCTTCAAGATCCATGTTCACTCCTTCCTCTCCTCAAAAACAACCTCCAAACAGCATCTTCAAAGATGACATAGGCCCTGAGGGAAATTATTTTCCTCAGAGCCTTCTGTGTGGAGTTAATGTAAAAAAAAGAAGTTATTAATATTATTATGCATAGGTTACAATGATTGATGTATACAACGTTTACAGACGTTTTACATCCCTAGTTTATGTAACCGTAATAACACCTGAAGGTCTGTTGCAAGTACTTAATATAAGAACCCATTTACATTTGACCGGTAAAATCAGTTTGTAGCTCAAAGTTAACAATGATCGTCTATAAGTTGATCCCGTACTATATTTTTATTGTTTTAAGGTTATACTTATATTATCAGTTAATGTACAATATTCAGTAAAATAAGAACCTGCTTAAATGACTAAATTTTTTCAGGTTTTCAGTAGTAGGCAGTGCTGAAAATATAAGAAAATTTCCAGATGGATTCCGTTTTGGAGTGTCCTCGGCGGCCTACCAGATAGAAGGAGCCTGGAATATAGGGGGTAAGTTATATTATAACTAATGAATAAAACAATATTCCTTTATTTTAACAACTATTTTTTTATATGCCTATCGGTTTACAACCATTCTTTCCTCAGGGCAAAATATAAACTAACTTAACTTTAAAAAACAATAGGTGAACATAATATATCAAGTGTTGAAGTAGGGCATCATAAGAGTTGAAGTAGTGGTAGGCACGTGACTAGGGATTAGCGAATAGTGGGGGGATGAGATAGAACAGTTGGTGAAAGGGAACACATCTAAGATGGGGCTGTAATATTTAATAATAATAGATAATATTTTTTGTTTATTGATAACTAACGAGCGTTGCAATGCCTTTCAAAGAAAGAAAGTTTCTGTGTTTTTGGACACAATATTTTTTTATTTTTCCGTCTGGTACGAATAAATTAGAAGGTTTTCCGACTCAAGCAGGCCACATACAGCTGTCGGTGTGAGAAGCAGGGATTTTCCAAATTTATCCCCTGCTACTCCCCATCGCTACAATGTCACCTTTACAATCCCTCCCTCTGTCCCTTCTTCTGCTTCTCCCTCGTCTCCCACCCATCCGTAACCTTTCCCCTGCGTTTTCTTTTCTACGTGTCCCCTTTCCCATCCCCGTTCTCCTACCGCGTCCCCTTTCACTCCTGCTTTCCCCTTCCACTTTTCCCGCCACCAATATAACAAAATTGCTACACACGGCTATTTTTTTCAATAATTCATCATTTTATTTTATTATTTTTTTTACATTAACTCCACACAGGAAGCTCCGAGGGAAAAAAATCCCAGCGCCTGCGTCATCTTTGGAGATGCTGTGTGGATAGTCTTTTTAAGGAAAGGAAGGAGATGAAGTTCTGGAAAGGAAAAAGGTATGAGGCGTTGGTAGGAATCTGGGGGTCGTTGTGTCTAGGAGCGACAGACGCATGAATCTATCCACCCAACGCGGTCGAAGACTGGAGAGTTCAAAAGGTCTCCCTCAACCATTCTCTCCCGATCCGGCCCGCTACGCAGTAAATGGGCAAATGCATCCGCCGCCAAGACCTAGACAAACTTTACCCCATGAACCCGGGAACCCCTGCTCAGTCACCAAACGAAGCGAACTATTTGGAGTGACCTATGGCAGGGGTATTGGTTATCCAACAAATTCCCTCCTCCAATTTTAATTTTAATACATTAATTACTTATTCGATTTGTTAGGTAAATCTGAAAACATTTGGGACCGATTATGCCACAAACACCCGGAGATGATAAAGAACGGCAGCTCAGGGGACATAGCCTGCGATTCCTACAATCACTGGAAACGCGATGCGGAAATGGTGAAAGACCTCGGAGTTGACTTCTACCGCTTCTCGATTTCCTGGTCCAGGCTGCTACCCTCCGGATTCGACGACAAACCTAACCCGGATGGCGTGAGATATTACAACAATCTGATAGATGAACTAATCCAATACAATGTGACTCCAGTTGTGACTCTTTATCACTGGGATCTGCCGCAACGGCTTCAAGATCTGGGAGGCTGGTCCAACCCGTTTCTCGCTGATTACTTTGCTAATTATGCGAGATTCGCTTTCAAGATTTTCGGAGATAGGGTCAAGGATTGGTTAACTTTCAACGAGCCTGAGGAGATATGTTATCTTGGTTATGGACAGGCCTCCAGGGCACCTGCTCTGAACTTCCACGGGGTGGGGGACTATCTGTGCGGACACACGTTGCTTCTAGCTCACGCTAAAGCATATCACGTGTACGATGACGACTTCAGGAATCATCAAAACGGTAAAAATATCTTCTTCTAAAGTTCTTAATTGCTGGGGATAACGTGGACAAGGCTCCTCCATAACCGTAATAATAACCATAACCTCCATAACCAAGGATCCTCCATAACCAATACTCCTTGCTGTTCTGCACTGCGCTCTCCACACTGCAGCTCCCTGCTGACATCGACGTATCGGACGCCAGTGATTCTTGATCACTACAACGCATTAGTGACCTTCTACTGCTTTTTCTTCCTTTTTCTTTGCCAGTGACTATGAGTTTCACCAAGTTTGGGTCCTTGGGCGAGTAACGCGTTCAAAGTATGTTAAAATACGTTGTTGGCAGATAGTTGAAAGCCTTTTGTGGATGTCTAGCTCTTCCAGAGTAGTCACATTTGTGCGTCTGAC
The DNA here is from genome assembly GCA_936435175.1 of Glyphotaelius pellucidus. Taxonomy (NCBI): domain Eukaryota; kingdom Metazoa; phylum Arthropoda; class Insecta; order Trichoptera; family Limnephilidae; genus Glyphotaelius; species Glyphotaelius pellucidus. Next base: position 4,067,275 of record OW386539.1, on the reverse strand, counting down.
TGTCCAAAGAATCCTGAGCATTTTTCTCCAGCATCACATTTCGAGGGAGTCTATCCGATTTCTTTCGCTGGCTCTGTGTGTACATGTTTTCACACCGTATAAAAAATATGGGAAAATAATAATGGTAACACTAAAGTGACCTCATTTTAACTGAATTTTGAACAAATTACTGTTGTTTGGTTTAACGTTTGACATATCTTCAAGGCACCTTCCAAAGCAAATTAACATTTTTATTTTCTTATACCGCAAAAATATTATTATATTTTCATCAAACAAAGTTTTTTCCTTCTTTTAAATTAACTCCACAGAGGAGGCCACGGGGAAAATAATTTCTTTTAGGGCTTATGTCATCTGTTGGGATGTTGTGTGGGGGTTCTTGTTAAGGAAAGGAAGTTCTGGAAAGGAAAATGGTATGAGAGGCAGGCAGGAATCTGGGTATCAATGTGTTCGGAGTGACGTAAGAATCCATCCCTCCCACTGCAAGGCGAAGAGGTGTCAAGAGAGTCCTGCTGAAGATGTCAAATGGTCTTCCACAACCGGCCTCTCTCGTTCCTGCCTGTAACACGGTTTGTGAATAGACGCATCCACCACCGGACCTTGACGAACCTCACCTACATGAACCCGGCACTTTTGCTAAGAAATCAAACATTGCAACCACTTGGGGTATCCTATGGCAGAGGTGTTGGTTATATCCATACTAGTCTCCCAATTTGTTTTCAGTTTCCATGTAAACTTACTCATTTGATTTTAATATTTTATCATTTTAGGAAGGGTGTCGATTTCTTTGAACTCAATCTGGGCTGAAGACGATAGTACTAATAAAGAGAGCGCTAAAGCTGCTATGGAATTCCACGTGAGTTTAGAAGCATTTTTAAATAACATCCATTTGAATTTCGATTTTGTTTTAATGCAAATATTTGAAGTGGAAATTAATCCACTTCCGATCGGGCTGAAACTCGACAGATAGACTCGTTGTTGATGCATTCTATCAACTTTTGGTGGCAGTCATGCACGCGTGCATTTATCTGAAATTAAATGAAATGATGGCGCATCTAGGTCGCGCCGTTCGATGCGTAGGACCGTGGCGGAAAGTTAAAACTGTTTCTTTATAGGTATATTTAACCCTTCAACGTGCCCTGGAACAAAAGTATTATTATTATTTGTGACTGTTGTAACTTATTCGGATATCTATTAGAGGAGTAACTATTACCATTAGTTCGCATCTGTCTAGTCCACGAGTCGCACGACTCTCAGAGTCCGGACCAAGCTGTTTACACGTTAAATTGCCTAGATGGGATTTTGTTAGACTTTTTCCCTATTTCTTCCAACCAAGCAATAAGGAACTCCAGTGAAAAATATTATGGCTTTAAAAAAATATGTTCATATAGACCAATATACGCTGATTCTGAATATATAAGTTTTATTACATATTATTTAACGTAGAGTTTTTAAAAAAAATATTTAAAAGTCCATTTTAAAACGTGTCATTAAAACACCATATTGCTGAATTTTGGCGGCGTAACGTCACCGCGCCGCGTCACCTGGGTCAAAGTTGTATAGAAATCAATAGAAATGTAAGACGTAAGCCGTTCGACATTCCGTGTTATTGGTTTATAGAGAATTGGACATATAATAGTTTTTGTTTTTATTGAAACATTATTTAGGCCTAAATAATTCAGTATCAAAAATAAAGTATCTCTATTAGTTTATCTATATTATTTAAAATGTTCAAAAACTTTAACTGTACAAAAAACGATCGTATTGCCCAGTAATGTCTATGAAAACGCTCCAAAGCTGAAATTCAAAATGGCGGGAGTCGAACAGCTGATTCCAGTTCCCTACAAAATTTATACTTCGGTTAGTCATGATGACGTCACACTAGATTCGGTGGTTTTCGGGGATCTTGAAAAATTAAAACTTTGACATTTATTTTAACTATTAAAACTAACTATAAAAATAAAAATAAATATGCAGTTATTTAAGTTAGAAGGTCATTATTCACAAAAAAAATAAAAAAATTGGACTGGAATTCTCTATTGTGATATTATTTTTGTTCAGTTAGGTTGGTTTTCCCATCCCATATACTCCAAGACCGGAGACTATCCCACTATCATGAAGGAAAGAGTGGCCAAGCGCAGTCAAGAGCAGGGCTTCAGCTACTCCCGCCTGCCCAGCTTCAAGCCAGACGAGGTGGACTTCATCAGGGGGACGTTCGACTTCTTTGGCCTGAACCATTACACATCTCGAGTTGTTAGTCCCATGGTTGTTGATGACAGACGACCATTAATCTCCTTGGATGATGACTGCGGAGTAAAGTTTTCTACGAGGAAGGAGTGGAAATTTTCACAATCGTCAACTTGGCTAATGGTAAAAAACTTCATTTTATTTAACGTATAACTCCAAACATAAGGCTCTGAATAAAACCCAGTACAGCTGGAGAGGTCAAAGAGTCTCATCAACCGACGTCTTCCGATCCGGCCTATCGTGTAGTTAGAGTGCAGACGCATCCGCCGCCAAGACCTAAATAAACTTCAGCCCATGATCCCGGGCACCATTTTCAAGTCGTTTAACGGTGCGAACCACTCGGGTGACTTTGCCAGAGGTGTTGGACATCCAATAAATGGTTCCCGGTGCGGCGGTACCCATAACCGCTTCCCAAATTGAAAATTTTGTAACGGCCGTCATTCCCAACTTTTCGATCGATCAATCCGAGTCTCCGATCAGCCAAATGATTTGTTTAGTAACGCTCGATTCGCCAGTTAGTCGGAGAGTTGCACTGGGAAGAGCGTATTTGTGTATTTGAGGAGTGTTGAGCCAAAGTTTCGGCTCAACAGATGATCAGTAGGATTGGAAACAACGGCCGTTAGTCATACATATATTTGAAATTAAGTTCTCGACTTCTCAGATTGTAATCTCTGTCGCAATTTGTGTCACCACGATCTAGTTGAGAGTTCATTATTGGAGTTCAATTGAAGAGAGTGCTACCATTTACAAGCTGGATGTTATATTATTAATCGACTTATTTTAATAGGTTGTACCATCAGGTCTCAGAAATCTCTTGAACTGGATTAAAGATCAATATGGTAGTCCAGAAATAATGATATTAGAGAGTGGATACTCCGATGGAGGAGAACTGGAGGATGTGGACAGAATAGAGTATTACAGAGAGTACATGGGGGCGACGCTGGATGCCGTAGCGGATGGGTGCAACGTCACAGGCTATTCGGCCTGGAGTCTCATGGACAACTTCGAGTGGCTTGAAGGATACAAGTAAGATAACATCATGAAAATACAAAAATTAACCATAAAAATATTTCTTAAACTTCCTCTTACTACCAGCACTGATACAATATTCAATACTATAATTTTATGGACATAAATCAACTCTTTACAAGAACCATTTTGGTTTATTGGCACCAAAACAACAAAACACTACTACAAATTAACATGTTTTATTTTATTTTTCATCTTATTCTTAAAATAAATATAAAAAAATATTTTTTATTGCTTTTCATTTACTCACAAATAATTGCCCAAACTGCCTCTAAAATCATGAAACATTAAATTTTTTAATGATCTATAGTCTATATCTTATAATTTAAAGCAAAAATAAATAAAGTAACTCGCATCCGTACTAGATATTTGATATACCTTTTGATTACAAAAATAATTTTTCAGTTTGGTTGGGTATTTTGATCTCAAATCCAAATTTAAGATTTGTATGAAACTGGTCGAAATGGGCCGCGCATACGTTCCTCTTAAATCTATGACTTCAATGCTGAAAGCAGATGGAAATATTTAAAAAAATCTCTTACGATTTTATGCTTATGCCAAGTATTATTTTTTAGCGAACGCTTTATTTAATTGGTGAAAGAAAACCTTCCCGACGTGTCGATTTTTCTTATATTTCAGTCGAAGTATATTGTTTTATTTTCTTCTATAATAGTCATTTTTCTAGAGTCGAGTTTAATGAACTCCATATGACTGAGCCGCATAAAATAAAATAGAAAGTCCTAGCCAACATGTTTTAATCCTGCTGTTTCCAATAAAAATCATATTTATTGTAATTCATTAAGTAGGTATAGTGTTTTTACTATCAGCGGCCATTTAAAATAATAAGTAATAATTATTAATCATTTTTAAAAATTATTTTCAGCGGGCATTTTGGTTTGTACGCTGTCGACATGAAAGATCCTAATAAGACGAGGACTCCCAAAGCATCTGTCAAATTCTTTCAGGAGTTGTCAAAGAATAGGTGGATTTGAGTCTTCTCAAATGTTTACCACAGTCATGTTTTGAATGATACATTTATTGTTAATATAATGGAATAATTTTATACTGAATATTGTTTTTTTTTAATCACCTCAAGATCGCTGCTGTATAAATATTACTTGCTAGGCTTTTATCTTCTTATTATGTAGGTAAAAACAGATACAAATCCCAAATTGGCAGGCAGATATGGGTACCGCCGCCCCGGGAACCATTTATTGGATAACCAACACTTCTGTTGTAGGTCACTCCAAGTGGTTTGCTACATTTGGTGACTTAGGAGGGGTGCCCGGGTTCGGTTCTATGCCAACTGAGAATAAAGTCAACACAAAACCTCCTTGAAAAGTCATTAAAAGCTATGAAAAAAATTGTTTTATATTAGCCGATAACCCTAACCTAACGTAACCTATTTAACCAATTTTTTACATATTTTTTTATCACTCTAAATGACTTATCTGAGATGGTTCTGAGTTGGTTTCATTCCAAGTTGTCCGGTCACCCCCGGGTTCATGGGGTGAGGATTGGGATAGATTGGTTGAGGGAGACCTAACCTAGACCTCTCCAGCCGGACTCTCGTCCCATTCCCTTGCACCGCAGTTGGAGGGGTAGATTCGTACGTCCGTCACTCCTGTTCACACTCACCACCAGATTTCTGCCCACCCCTCATACCTTTTTCCTTCCCCGAACTTCCTCTCCGTTTTACATAAAAGACTCTTCGTACAGCATCTCCAACGTAGGCCCCGAGGGATTACTTTCCTCAGGTGTGGAGCTAATGTAAAAAAAGAAAAACATTTTTCAAAACATACTTTCCTGGCTGATCACTTCTGATTAGCACGTTCTAAGAAAGTTATGGCTGGGAAATAAACGAATTTGCCCGCAGAGGACACAATATTAAAAAACATTCCTCCACGTTGCACCGTTTTGCAATTCTTAATACGAATCGAAAAACCGTTTTGTCATTTCATTCAGGAACACAAGACGGTGGGGCACAGCCGGTTTTCATTAAAATTAAAAAAATAAGGTTTACATAAATTCAAGCTTTTTCTACCGTTTCCATTGAGTAGAATTAAAATAAAATTGTTAATTAATTAATAAAAAAATATAAGCTCAAACCAAAAAATAGTTTTTTTTTCTTTAGAAATATATGAACGCACATATGAAACAACTTAAAAAAATATGTATGTATTTTTTCAAATTATTTGCGATAGTTTCCATTGATTAACTTTTTTCTGTCTTATAAAATTATTCACATAAAAATAAAAACCACTTTAATCCAGGGCCGTAGCCAGAGTTGAATTTAAGATAGGGCAGCGGTAATTACAGATAGGGCGGGTAAAAATGTAACTTGATCTGATCAAGAAACAAACAATTAGGTAGGGCGCAAGTAAAAATGTAACTTGATCTGATCTGGTGAATCAATTTTCGTCGTACATGTGTGAGGCAATACTTAATTGGATGATCAAAACATTTAGTTATTTAACAATGATAAAGGATTACCTTTTGTTCTTTCACCAGGTAGATAATATGTATCTGTACACAAGGTAATTCTTTATCATCTAACAATGAACTTCAGAAAAGTTACTGCAGCATCAATGGCTTCTCATTTATTAAGGTTTATTATTAGGTACCAAACATAATTTGCAATTACAGAATAAAAACTAAATTAAAAATAATAAAAAGTCCTTCGTTAAAACAATCGAATTCTTTGATTCGACGTATTAAACATACGAAGTACTTCATTTAGATCCACTGACTCAGTTCTTTTCTATTCAAAGGTTAGAAACACCATGCCTGCCATTCTTTCATGACCCATTGACAGCCTCTCAGGCCTATTAATTGCAGTCAATGTTGAAAACGTAACTCGCACACAGCAGTGCTATAGCTTATTCTCGCCACAGATGCAAAAAGTTCATACGTATCTCTAAACGCCTCCCGCTTGCATTGCGCTTTCCGTTTCATCCTCGCGACGACTCAAATAAGCTTTGACTACAGCAGCCTCTTCTCTTGATGGAATTGTTAGACCTGAAAAATTTGTTGACATTGTGAATTGGAGATAAATAAATTACAGTCAGCAGAAGTTTTGTTTAAGTTTTTAAACTTACCTAAATTTTTCAAAGGTATGTAAGTAAAGGCACTGATGACAAACCGTTTAGTATGGAGAAGACCCGAAGATATCGATCTGGGGATTGTTTTATTTATGTCTCAACCATTTAATAGCATCCCCAAACTGTTTGGGAATTCCCCGTAAGCAGTGATTGCAATACAAGCACAGCCTCCCACCACTTACTTCAATGCCATCTATGGGCAGAATAAAGAATTAATATGATATGATTCCTTGGTTAATTCGGTTAATTGTTTAGTTAGATGTCGCTACGCTACACTAACAGGTAATATTTTTTTTCAATCATCAAACTATGAACAAACGTTTTACTAATATATTATCATAGTCGATAGTATTTATTAAGGTAGGGCACAGGTATTTTAAGGTGCCCCCATAATGCCCCCCCCCCCCCTACCTACGGCCCTGCTTTAATCGTGACCTCTAGATTGCGTTTGTCAAGCGATTTTTATTCCTATCACCTATATTCGTGATGGTATAAAGCACACTAAGAACATATACAATTTGGCTTGAGTCTTCATCTTAAAATTTACCAATCGATATATTACAACTCTTTCCTGGGCCTCCCTGATTTTTCCAACATTTCATACCACTCCCTTTTTTGACATTTTACTAAACATCAACAACCCAGGTTCAGAAATTGCAGCAATTTAGGTATCGTTGAATTACGGATTGGTTGAATGTCAATGCACATTTAAGATTGGCCAATCTTGGTATGGTCTCAAGGCCAAGGCTCCAGCACTAAACTTCCAAGGAGTTGCTAATTACCTGTGTTCGCACACTGTTGAAGGCTTACGCGTAATACGCCAGCGCGTGGCATCTGTATGATGACGTCTTCAGGCCAACGCAGGGAGATGAATTAAACATAATTTATTGAGACGTTTATCTTGGTTCTATTCAAATATGTAAATGACCAGTTTTTAATACAATAGCTTAGAAAAAAGAATATATTAACCTACATTTGTTTAAATAACGCTTTCTGTTTGTATGTCTGGAACCAGCGAGCAACATCAAGGCTGAAGATTCATAGAAACAAAACGATTTTAAAAATTCTTTCACCAATATAGAGCTAAATTATATGCAAGGACTATAGGACTAATGGTAAGCTCTGACGCTATGAAATTATAAATATTAATATATTATATTTATCATACGTTTTCTGTACCAAAGAAAAGTGAGTTATTGATTAGCAAAACAAATCGTTGCCGTGGAAAACAAATCGTTGCCGTGGAAACGATTTTGACATATTTGCGGAAAATTTTAGAGGAAGAAACAATTTATTTATTAATATTGTATAATTAAGATATTTTAGGGGTAGGGTATACAACAACAGAAATTCACAACGTTGTATCTTCATTGCTGTCATAAATTTCTCTCGCAGCAGGTTTTCAAAAATCTTGTTTTCAGGAAGGGTTCAAAGAACCTTTGAATGCTGGATGGAAAGAACGAGATTCCAACTCCACTGGTCTGGATGCTTCTGAAACTGTTTGAAATTTTCTGTAAGTAAATCATCTCTAAAATCTCCATTTAGAAGGCCACGACTGGAAAACCCTTTGTTTACATCCTCAGTATTGATGTAACATAAATATTCTCTTAGAATATGTTATCTTATAATGACATAAGACATCATGTTATGAAAAGAAAACAATCTTTAGATTAATAAGTTATTATATCTGAAGATAATGCATATTGAAATGATAAGACAACTCGACTTTCTTAATAGGATTTCATCGATTGATATTCATAAATAAGTCACCTTAGACGACAACAATCATAGACGATAATGTGTTTGTTTCCATGCGGAGAAAAATGGTGCTTCGATCAATTATAAATTTTGGTATCATCGAAACATCGAATTTATTTTATTTATTTACAAGAATTTTTTTTAACATTAAAAATGATTATATTACGCAAAGTTATACAATAATTCATAATTATTTTACTACTCCATAAGTTGAGCTCTAGGAGCTCGTGTTTATGGGAGGAGTATTTACATGCAAAAAAATAATAATGTTCTAATGAAGTATGTATACAATGATCAAAAACTTATGAAATAGATATACAAACATTATTTGACACAGGAATACAATTTAGAAAAAAATGGTTATTGAAAAACCATAATAATAATACATTTTATTTATTTATTAGACATTACAGATTGTAAGGGTTAATTAAGGGTACAATATATCATTATCTAATTTCATTTATTGTACCATCTCACATGTACCGGACGGGACCACGATTATGACTTATTATATTTATGTTTTATTTTAACTTAGTGTCGCTTAATGATTTTACTTGTTTAACTTAGCTTCATTTAGAGATTCGATGAAGAAGAGGATGAGTTCCTTGAAGGCCGTCCTCTTCTTCTAACCTAAAGGGGGCTTGTTGGATGTTAAATTACATTGAGGTTACATTGAGGTTTAATTTAGGGCGACTTAGCAGTCACCCATTCGTGGTATAATAATGTATAACTGATGTTTTATTAATAAAGTTAATAAATTTGTGTTTTATGGGCTATCGGAGAGGTCGAATGCGAGGACAGGGTTTTGCTGTGCCCGGTCTCGTTTTCGATTTCTCCGTACGCCACTGTGGGCGAAACTTGGCCTTGCCACAGGATCAAGATGCCTGGCGGGGAGCGGGGGGCTCCCGCTCCCCTGTCCTTCCCCGCGTCCTACCTTCGGGCGGACCAATTAGAGCCCTCCTTCTGGGGGTTAGGTATTTTGGTCCTGTTTGATGCCTAGTGTAGCTCGCACTGTTTAATTGAATTACGGGAGTTTGGCATTATGAATTACCAAATAAATAATATGAATTGATAGGCCAGACTCCCCTTACCATGTTTATGTAGGTTAACCTAGAGTAAGTTTAGTTTTAAGTTCAATTATTAAGATTCCCCCCAATAAGGTCGATCAGGGAGGCCGATGATCTTTTTTGTAACTGACCTAAAAAATCGAAATAAATTATAAGGAGAGAGGTCGGGAGGTTCAGACGGAAGCACGGAGAGAGGCGAATGATTGCTACTATGGTGACCTCAGCTATGATGACCACAGCAGAGGTCACGACCCGCTAAAACTCAGACTGCTCGGAAAAGGAGACAGTTTGCCGTTTCCACCCCCGGCGGCGGCAAGGTGGGGGTGCGAGCTATATATACGGGGCTGCTACCCCTATATCGTCACTTCTCTCGACCGGTACCATTACAGCAATCTTCGCCTCTCTGCCTGACCCGACTTCTCTCCGGACTTTTTGGAAATATTGGACATATTTCTTCCCCTCTGGACACCTCCACCCCCCGGGACCCAGCGGCTACCAGGACTACCCAGCGCCTATCTACAGTCTTTGTGGGAGTAACCAGGACGTACCCTACATCACACCTAAATATAGTGGTGTTGAGCCGTGGTCGTTCTAAGCATAGGAATGGCTAATAAGCCATTAGTTTTAAATCTATTGCTTTTGCTATCTGAGGGGTAAATTTTTTGGATAAAATATTCTTTATAGATTTGATATAATGTATGTTTTTAGGTTTTCACGGCCAAAAAGTATTTTTGTTATTGTTTTTGGGGTGTTATCCCGTGTTTCGCTATTTCCTTCTTTAGCCAACGTTTCGGACAGCGTTACAGTGTCCATCATCAGGGCAGATGACCAAATGATATTGGTGAGAGTGTTTACTTATGTGTGTCGAAGCGATACCCTGCTGCCAGCTCCATTTCTCTACAAGCTGGTGTTAGAAAAAAATTCAGCATGGTTTTTTGCGTTTAGCTTTGGTGTAGCCGTCAATTACTGGATACCAAGAACTATTGAGCTTAGCTCCGTCGTCTCTGTTAATATTGATGAGGTTTTTATGGATTTCAATTGCCTCCGTAATTAGGCGTGCTCTGTAAGTTTTGGGTCTTCCCAGGACTTCAGGAACAAATCCAAAGTAATGGCCGGTTTCGGTTAAGTGCTCGGCGATTGCCGATTTGTCAGGGTGGCCAAGTTTACAAGCACGAAAGTGTTCGGAAATCCTTTTGGAGATCGTTCGCTCTGTCTGGCCTACATAGACCTTGTCACATCCGGAACAGCTGAGTTTATATACTCCATCTGTTTCCAGAGGAAACTTAGTCTTTGCCGACCTCAGTAGGTCTTGGATTTTAGTTGTCGTTCCGAAGACCGTCTTGATGTTCTCTTTTCTCAACAGCCTGGCAATTCTGTCTGTTACATTATGGACGTAAGGCAGGAAAGCGCAGCCTTTTGACTCTTGTTCACCCCTGTCTTCGTTTCGTGCTGATTTGGCTCTTATGATTTGCCTTGTCTGACTTGCTGGGTATCCGTTACGCTCAAGTGCATCGGTGAGTTTGGTCAGTTCTAATCCGAGTTTTGGCTCCTCACATATTCTGGTCGCTCGGGTTACCAAAGTATGGATGAGTCCTCTCTTCTGAGCGAGGTGATGATGCGAATCAGCGTGGAGATACCTGTTTGTATGTGTTGGTTTCCTATAAACTGTGTGCCGTGTGTATCGCTTCGACACACATAAGTAAACACTCTCACCAATATCATTTGGTCATCTGCCCTGATGATGGACACTGTAACGCTGTCCGAAACGTTGGCTAAAGAAGGAGGTAGCGAAACACGGCATAACACCCCAAAAACAATAACAAAAATACTTTCTGGCCGTGAAAACCTAAAAACATACCTGACGAACCTCTATGGGGAGGAAGTTCACACAAAGGTACGACGGTTGGAGAATCTGAGGAAGCGAAGGAACCATTTATTGGGCAACCTGGCTTTCCTCAAGAGATGTAAGGAGGAATCGATCGTACCAGTACACATCCGCATAAAAAGACACATTACATCCCGGAAAGCCGACCGGGTATTCCAAAGAGCGGAAGAAGCGCTACTAAGAGAAAGAATCCGCAATGTGCGTGGCGAGCTGGATGGAATATCTCGTTGCCTTTTTGATTTACACGTAACGGATACTCAGCAAGTCAGACAAGGCAAATCATAAGAGCCGAATCAGCACGAAACGAAGACAGGGGTGAACAAGAGTCAAAAGGCTGCGCTTTCCTGCCTTACGTCCATAATGTAACAGACAGAATTGCCAGGCTGTTGAGAAAAGAGAACATCAAGACGGTCTTCGGAACGACAACTAAAATCCAAGACCTACTGAGGTCGGCAAAGACTAAGTTTCCTCTGGAAACAGATGGAGTATATAAACTCAGCTGTTCCGGATGTGACAAGGTCTATGTAGGCCAGACAGAGCGAACGATCTCCAAAAGGATTTCCGAACACTTTCGTGCTTGTAAACTTGGCCACCCTGACAAATCGGCAATCGCCGAGCACTTAACCGAAACCGGCCATTACTTTGGATTTGTTCCTGAAGTCCTGGGAAGACCCAAAACTTACAGAGCACGCCTAATTACGGAGGCAATTGAAATCCATAAAAACCTCATCAATATTAACAGAGACGACGGAGCTAAGCTCAATAGTTCTTGGTATCCAGTAATTGACGGCTACACCAAAGCTAAACGCAAAAAACCATGCTGAATTTTTTTCTAACACCAGCTTGTAGGAAAATGGAGCTGGCAGCACGGTATCGCTTCGACACACATAAGTAAACACTCTCACCAATATCATTTGGTCATCTGCCCTGATGATGGACACAGTAACGCTGTCCGAAACGTTGGCTAAAGAAGGAGGTAGCGAAACACGGCATAACACCCCAAAAACAATAACAAAAATTGATATAATGTGTTTTTCTTATACAATTCTGTGATAGATGGTAATTGCTTGCAATCTTATGGTTTTGATACTATATTTCTTCTTCTATTACCAACAGCTGTACACCATCATGACCATTTTTGATTTTACATTAATTATACGACAACAACGTAGCCTTTACAGGATTTTTTCTTTAAATTCCCAGATTTTATATTATATAAAAAAATTACACTTTTAAGATTAAAATCATTTCGTAAGCCAATTATAATATTATCACGTCCATAAACATGCTTACATCTGACGGATTACCTAATTCCGCAGTATTAGAGAATTAGTTTTGTACATATAAGGTGGAGGATTTAGCTGTCAAAATTGTGATAAGAAAATATTTGAAATTGGGCTGGAGCATCTTCTCAAAACCAAGTAAAATACCTTTTAGCGGCCGACTACTTTTAAGGAAATGAAGGAGAGGAAGTTCTGGAAGGGGAAGGGAATGGGGATGCCATTGTACTATGGCACCCCCATTTGGGGTGTGTTGTGCTATATATTACGGTATTGGGAAGTGTAAGGAGATGGGGATGAGGTAGGCGGGAAAATACCTGGCTAGTCTGATCTGGTCGTCAAATATGGCTAAAGCCATTTCAAGCATCATTTCAATTATGGTAAATGGTCTTACACCAAGATGATACTGAAAGTATTTTCCCCTATGGAACGTGCGGCAAATATATTATAAAAAAATATTAAATTGTGAAATAACACAAATGAATCAAATAAAATTTACTTGCGCAAACTGGGATTTGAACCCGCAACCTCCGGATTGCTAGTCGAGAGTCTTACCCCTCCATCAAAGAGGCCGTCAAAATGTGCATTTCATATACGCTACTAGCAGAATATTATAAAAAATCATATGATAGCCAAAATGTACCAAAACCTTTGGTATATATATATATATATTATATTTTTATTTCAGATGCATTTTATTTTAGGGGTGCTTCCGTTTTATGTTAAAAAACGCTTCGAAATCGAAAATCATTATCTTAGGTGAATATATTGTGTATTATTATGTTTAATTATATTATAACATAATAATATACAATCTTCTTATATATAAAAATCAATTTTGTTTGTTTGTTCGTATGTTATGCACTGCCATACCGTTCATCCGATTGCGATGAAACTTTGGTGATTTGTTGTGCGCACGCCCGCAAAGGTTATAGGATATATACAGTGGTAAGCTCTGGCGTAATGAAATTTGTATAAATGAAAATAAGTGTATTTTATATATTTTAGCGGCACGGAAGGCATGAGGGGAAGGGTAATGAAGGAGGTGGGGTTAGCGGGAGGGATGACGAGGCAGGGGAAGACGTGGAAGATGGAAGGGGAACGAAGGGGGGGGGGGGGGGGGAAAGGAAATGCAGGGAGAAACAATTTATTTCTTTGCATTGCAACGCATGCCGGGTACCAGCTAGTATATTATAAAATATGTATTTTTTCCATAAATTATAATATAATTTATGGAAAAAATACCTCCGAGACGTGTAATTATCGGTTCCATGATAACTCAGAATCATGCAATTTCAACACCACGTCATTAATATTATAAAAAAAAAAAATTGAAAATACACAATAACTAATTTAACCAATTTTTTTCCCATAATTTTTAATGGCTTTTCAAAGGAGATGTTGAAGTTGCATAATTCCCAGTTGTCCGGTCACCATAATTATCCCCGCGATTTACCGAGGAATACTAGGGCATTTAGTATGTGGAAGATAGAAAAAAATAATCTTATCAAACCTTTTTCTTGTCTATGTTCATTAAATAAGCATTGGTTTTAAAATAAGTAACAATAAAAAAATGAAAATCGGAATTACATAACAAGAATCCATCTCAGCAATAAAACCGTAAAAATAATCGTAAAAAATATTTAAATGATAAAAAATAATCCCTAGTAATAACAATATTTAAAGACAGAGATATGTCGGTGATATCTGTGATAAAGAAGCGATTTTTCTATAAATCAACCAAATTGCAATGAATTCTTCGTGTTATTCGAAGATCGTCGAATAATGACATTTATAAGGTTCTTCTTTCTAGTCAGTGCACTCTTTGTGAGGTAAGATAAATTATTAAAAATAAATTTAATTACATGATTGAATACATAAATGAAAATCGTTTACTTTTCTAAACGTTTGGGGGTGGTTAAAATGTAATCACATCATATATTAATTTTAACTGTTTCTTTTGCATTTTAGTGCACAGGCTCAAAACAGGAATTTCCCCGATGGATTTCTGTTTGGAGCTGCCACAGCTTCATATCAAGTAGAAGGGGCTTGGAACACTGCAGGTAGATAAATATTTACACCGTTACATTATTGATATAAAAAGATCAGAAAATATTTTAAGAATTAGCCCAACAGAGAATAGTTTCAATAAATTTGACTGGGCTGTCTTCACGTGTTTATCTCTTTCGGCACTAGATACTTTATCATCATCAAGGGTAGTTTTACAATAATTTAGATAATGTATATACATACATACAGTTACTAAACTAAACGCTTTATTTGATTTAAAGGAGTTACGTCCTAAGGGTTGAATATTCATTTGTTTACAGATAAGGGTGAAAACATTTGGGATCGTCTCTCCCACACAACAAATCTTATCAAGGATGGCAGCTCAGGAGACGTGGCTTGCGACTCCTACAACCAAATCGCCAGAGACGTGGAGATGCTAAAAGAACTCGGAGTTCACTTCTACCGCTTCTCTTTATCCTGGTCCAGGATCCTCCCAACTGGATTTGACAACAAGGTCAGCTCTGACGGAATCCGCTACTATAACAACCTGATCGATGCGCTCATCGCAAACGGCATCACTCCAGCCATTACCTTGTACCACTGGGATCTTCCACAACCGCTACAAGATATTGGAGGATGGCCAAACCCTCTGATTGAAAAATACTTCACAGACTTCGCTCGAGTGGCTTTCAATGCTTTCGGAGATAGAGTCCAAGAGTGGTTGACTTTCAACGAGCCGTACGAGGTCTGCCAAGCAGGATACGGAAATGACGGAAAGGCTCCTGCATTGAATTTCCTGGGTAAATACACATCTATATGAACATTAGAGCAAAGTTTACTATGAAAATTGGTTTGAAAAAAGTTCTTTGTGAGCAGTGTAGTGATTTTGTTGTGTTAATAATTACTGGCAATTTCCTAGGTGTTGCTGACTACTTGTGCGCACATACTTTGATCAAATCCCACGCTAGGGTCTACCATCTTTACAACGATGAGTTCAAGCCAACACAAAATGGTGAGTAGAAGAGACGTTTTGCAACTTATTGCGTAATTCATCAAAAATATAACCATCCATGTTTCAGAATTATTTAAATGTACAAAACGAAACGAACACGACAACTAAAAATATTAATCCAACTTTTTAACGCTTTTAGGAAGAGTCGGATTGACCATCAGTGCTGGATGGAAGGAACCAGAAAACCCTAATTCCGCTGCTGATCAAGAAGCCTCTGAAAGTGGTTTGCAATTTTCGGTAAGTAACCTTTAAAAAAACAATGTCAAATGATTTTCTCGTATCGTTAATTGTTGAAAAAATTTGTTTAAAGAATTGTGGGTGATCAATTTTTCAAAGATTCTTATCTATTTTCTAGGCAGGATGGTTCGCTCATCCAATTTACTCTTCAGAAGGCGACTACCCAGCAGTGTTCAAACAGAAGATAGCCCAGCGCAGTGCGGAGCAGGGCTTCAGCTCCTCTCGTCTTCCCGCCTTCACTCCCGAGGAAGTGGAGTACATCAAGGGGACCTACGACTACTTGGGATTGAACCACTATACCAGCTCAGTTGCTAGGGCTGCCGATGCTGGTATCCAGTACCCGAGCCCATCCTTCTGGGAAGATTTGGATATTGTTGAGTACCAACCTTGGGAATGGCCTTCTTCCCCAGCATCTGACTGGTTAAAGGTTATTAATTTTGCATTTTAAACGTAAAATCTCTCATGTTTTAAAGTTTTACCCATTAGGACTAATTATAAAGATAAACACTGTAGTTTGGTTAATTTCTCTTCTTTAAAAAGAAAATGACCATGTATACCATGCTTTGTACTTTCAGGTTGTTCCATGGGGATTCACAAAATTGTTGGTATGGTTGAAGAATGAATACAACAATCCCGAAATAATCATCTTTGAGAATGGTTATTCAGATCTTGGAGGAACTGATGATGCAGACAGAATTAGCTACTACAAGCAATACCTAAATGCCATGTTAGATGCCATGGATCAGGGCGTTACCGTCACAGCCTACACCGCTTGGAGTCTCATGGATAACTTTGAGTGGCGCTCTGGATATACGTAAGTTGTTATTCTTGCTCCGACTCAAATATGCAGCGTTATCATTATTGTCTTCCCCTGTTATTGGTAGGGTTAATTGTTTTTACGATAAGCTGCAGTACGCGCCTCATTTGCAGACTCACTCTATCCCAGCACAATATTTATTTTGTTGTTGAGGGCGACTACACTGAATTTATTTTATATTATTGTATGAAGCAACCACTTTGTGGTTGACATATTTAATAAAAATAAAACACTTATTTTGTGTAAAACCACAAGATATCATTAATTTATTTACAGACCTGTTTCGCTTTGCTGAAGCACGTTGGTACCCTGATGATGCTTGAGCAAAGCGAAACAAGTCGGTAAATAAATTAATGAAAATTTGTGGTTTTGCACAAGTGCTTTATTTTCAATGAATTTATTTTGTTTTATTATGAATTTCTGTTCTTACTTTCATGTTTTTCTCAGGGAGAAGTTCGGACTTTTCGCAGTGGATTTCAACAACCCATCACGACCAAGAACAGCAAAGGATTCAGCCAGATACTACAATGCGATCATTGCAAGTAACTCAGTTGAGAGGGTCTAATTTGGCAATATATGGATTTTCTTTGTAAAAAGATTCTGTGATTTGATGTAATAAAACATATTTTTACTAATCATTTTTATGTGATTTCTTATAAAATATTATACTTACTTCCATCATCATTTTAGTAATGAAAGCTGTTTTTATAATAATTTATAAAATTCCTGGAGAACGCTGGCACTCAATTTTTGAAATTTTTAAAAACGTTAATTTTTAAATTCTGAATTAAAAATACGCCTGTCACAACACCTTGCTTTCGTCATAAAATTGCAAAAAAATAATTAAAATGAGCATTTCTAGGAGAACAGAACGTTTACAGGGAATACTTTTTTTATTTAGCACGCCTTTCGAATATTTAATAAAAAATGCTGTTTTTTCTTTAGACCTGACGGTCTTCTTGAAAACTACTAATATGCACATATACGAAATTATAGCATTTAATTTTCAAGCCTTTTATCTTGCACACTTGATACAGAAGGTACAGCAGCGTGGATATGCGCCATAAAATATATTTAAATACATTTGGGCATTAATTTCTTTTAAATTAATAATTTATGCTATGGGACCATGGGGGCGCCATCTATGGTGGTTGTATTATATTGAATTTACCTATGTGACATTGAAATTCAGTGTATGCATGCTTTTTCTTATCTCTGTGGAGCAGGCAATTACTTCCGACGTGAGTGTTAGTAAAAACCATGAGATGTCAGTCCTAGTCAAATCATAATCAAATAATTCACCCATAATTGAATTATTGTTGTATCTAAGATTTTGGCACGTATTATTAATTTGCAAATCTATATTCATTGTTTGAACTTCCTTCCTGTGATAAACACATGTTGAGATTGTGCACTTACCGCCTTGGCAAAAATCAATATTTTGAATGAAAACTAGTGTCGTTTGGTGCTGGACATAGTGCAAGAGCTGCATTCTCTGAGTGAGTATTGTTTTGTTTTCACTTAGGATTTTGGAATTGCTGTGTAAACTGTTTTGTGTCACATAGGGAAGAGTTCAACTTTCCTTAATTTACATAGGGTAGTATTCCCTCGTGTCTGGGGCTATTTACACGCCCCTACACAGCGCAATGACAATGTTAAGGAACTAGGACTTATTCATTATTCACCGGCCCGGATGAGATGCCGGGTAACTAGAACCAGGATGCGGCTAATGGTCTCCGACAACACGGTGGGTGGACGCAGCCTTCCAGCACCAAGCGCCACGAGCGCTGTGCCCGAGCTGACCCAAGACCACGCCCTATAGTACCGATGAATACGAGAATAATTAGAGTGTGGAAGATGGAATAAATCATTTTTATCTCATAAAACCTTTTTCTTGTCTATGTCCACGAAATAAATATTGGTTTTAAGATGATGAAAAAAAAATGAAAATCGGAATTTTTAAAATTTATTTATTTGAACAAAAATACATATATATTAAAATAAAACTTTTCCAAATAGGAGAATTCCCGTTTTAGGACAATCAAATTACCTGGTTTAGTTCACATTAGGTAGTTACATGTTGTTTTTGTAGAACTTAATATTAAATGAATGAGGGTACAAGTGCCGTTTACATTTTTAATTGTTAGATTCACAATTATACAACTAGTTTCTATAGAAATTATATAAGATATAGAAAATATATACACATAATTCGATTTTGGAGGCAGGTGTAGGTACCGCCAGGGAACCATTTTTTGGATAACCAACACCCCTGCCAAAGATCACCCCGAGTGATTCACCCATCGGACTGCACCGCAGTGAGAGAAATAGATTCGTCCTACGTCATGCGACCATCACTCGTCCGTCACACCGTCACTCCTAGACACATTGACCCCCAGATTCTTACCCACCCCTCATATCTTTTTCCTTTACTACTCGGACATTTCTTCTCATTCCGTCACTCAGACTTCCCTTTCCAGAACTTCTTCTCCTTCCTTTACCTAAAAAGACCCTACACATAGCATCCCCAAAGATAACATAGGCCCTGAAGAAAGTTCTTTATTCAGTGCCTCCTGTGTGGAGCTAATGTGGAAAAAAGAATCCGCCTCAACGATAACGTTTAATACTATATAAAAAAATTTGGTGAATTTGTATAAGCCCACCTCACGGGTAATACGGAACGCTCATATTGTTGAAGTTTGATACATGGATAATACGGAATATTAATTTTTTAACTAATAGACAATCAAATGTGACATTTGTCGGAACTACCAACCTTATAAAATAAATTCTCGTCAAAATAAAAACAGAAAAGTACCTACTTCGAATTATTCCTGGGTTGAGATTCAAGCTGCGAAAGCTGGATGTCATCATCATTTAGATGTGCATACCAGGTTTTGAATGGTTTGTTTGGCAAAGCAGGGTTTGTCTAACTGGTATGTGTAATTATTTTAATACCTTTCTTTCCTAATAATGTTCTTCGTTAAAAATACCGGTTTAAACTTGTCAATAATGCATCCACTTCATAACCCGAATAAAGTATTGTTTTATATGGCAATAATATTTTTTCTATGATTAGCAGCATTGATTGATGGTTGATTGTCTATGAAATTTAAACTAAAAAATGACTGAATGACCGCGCGAGTGAAATAATTTTAACAAAATTTAAATGTAACATGCATATTTTATGCTATTTTTTGTCTCCCACGACGTAAGTATTCACTTTTCGTGATAATAAAGCTAAATCTAACTGTTTGAATAGTTTGTTAGACTGTTTAAATGTATAAATATATATAGAATGTAAACTCTTCTTCCATCCACAAGCAAATGCTTTTAATGGAAGACCAGTACTACTTTATATGTACCATTTTTGAGATAAACAAATAAAAAAAAAAAAAAAAAAAAAAATAAGAAATATTGCGTATTAACCAGTAAGCGGAGTGGGACAAAAATAATAAAAAAATGATAAAAAACAAGCCTCAACGTATTTAACAATACTTAAAAACAAAGATACGATACGGCGGTGATAACCGTGATAAAGAAGCGATTTTTTCTATAAATCAACGAAATTGCGACTAATTCTTCCTATTATTCGAAAACCGTCGAATAATGACATTTATACTGTTCTTCTTTCTAGTCAGTGCACACTTTGTGAGGTAAGATAAATTATTATCTTCTATGTGTCTTTGTTTATGGTATATTAAGCATAGGAAATGTTTGAATATTTCAAAATACCTTCTTTCCACCCTAGCGAAGGTTTCTGGATTATTACAACCGCACGAATACTTCTCATACATCTGAAAAGATTTCTATCTCACATACATCTGAAAAGATTTTTAATCATTACAAAATCAAAAATGTCTCAATTTGAGAATGACATTTTGCAAACCATCGATTGCTTAATAAAAATTCAATTTTTGAATAAACTATTTAATCGAAGTACTCACCCATGGTACTCAAAATCGAATACTTTGAGTCTAATCAAAACTTATATAAATTTTAAATAGGTACTTATGTTAGGTACCAAATTTGATTGATTGCTCTTATAATTCACAAAAATGAATATTTGTAATATATGAAAAATTTGTAAAAAAAATTGCAATAGGTGGAACGCGAGCTGTTTGAAAATCTGAATGTACCGGAACTAAATATGTTGAACGCGGGAGGGGAGAGGTTATCGCGGGAGGGGGGTTCGCGGGAGAGGGAAAAGGGAAGGCGGGGAAGGTGGGGGGGAGGAACGCATGAGGGGATGGTGACATGGGAGGGTAAGGAAAGGTGGAAGGGGAACGGGACGAATGGAAAAAACAATTTATTTATTAAGTGGCATTGTAACGCATGCCGGGAACACGCTAGTAATAGGGGAGACCTGTACAAACCGTATACCAGGGTAAAACCGTATTACTCTAAAAAAGCTTTATTACTATTTTCCTGCCACGCAATCCACCCCGTGTACGACTCCGAAACCAGTGCGAGTTAGCAGAACTTGTCGGCAAAGTGTCTGCTCACCGGCGAGATATCACATGTTTTAAGTTTTTCGGTGTCCTGATGTAATTTTTACGGATATTGAATTGATTGATAGTGAAATTATTATAATTTGCAGGTGAGTGAAATGTCAAATACTATAAATATGTATATTTTACCTTTTTTTACGTATAACTTTTGGGTGATTTTCGTAACATTTTTTTACATTTGTGTAAGAATGTCTGTATTTTTTTCTCGGGGCACAACCGTATGGGGTAAAACCGGCCAGTATACGTTGACCTGGAATATTTTTATTACAGATTATTTTATTTATTTGTTTAAACGTGTTACAAACAAGCCACGTAATTACCAAAGAAAACACTACCAGACAAGACTGGGATACAGACAAAATGAGGATAGCAATTTTGAGTGCAGTTGAAGGCAGCAGAAACCTACGGAAGGAAAAAGCTCTCGTTCCAGCTCTAGCTCTATGCTTGTTTGATCAACACACCTTTATATTTATTCATTTGAACTGTTTCTTTTTGCATTTTAGTGCACAGGCTCAAAACAGGAGTTTCCCAAATGGATTTCTGTTTGGAGCTGCCACAGCTTCATATCAAGTAGAAGGAGCCTGGAATTCTGCGGGTGAATGAAGATTTATATGATTACATTATCGATATACTATAAAAAGATCAGAAAATCTTTTAAGAATAAAAGTTGGAGCATTATCCGGCCCTACAGAGTTTAGTTTCAATAAATTTGACTGTTTCGTCTTTAATTTTCTACCAGGTTTTTGGCCCTACATAACTGTATCACCACCAACGTTAGTTTTACAATAAATTAGATAGTACACAAGGTATCCAAACTAAACGCTTAATTTCATTTCAAGGAGTAACGTCTAAAATGTTGATTTTTAATTTGTTTACAGATAAGGGTGAAAATATTTGGGATCGTCTCTGCCACACAACAAACCTTGTCAAGGATGGCAGCTCAGGAGACGTGGCTTGCGACTCGTACAAGCAAATCGACAGAGACGTGGAGATGCTAAAAGAGCTCGGAGTTCACTTCTACCGCTTCTCCTTATCCTGGTCCAGGATCCTTCCAACTGGATTTGACAATAAGATCAGCGCTGACGGAATTCGTTACTACAATAACCTGATTGATACGCTCATCGCTAACGGCATCACTCCAGCCATTACCTTGTACCACTGGGATCTTCCACAACCGATACAAGATATTGGGGGATGGCCCAACCCCCTGATTGAAAAATACTTCACAGACTTCGCTCGAGTCGCTTTCAATGCTTTCGGAGATAGAGTCCAAGAGTGGTTGACTTTCAACGAACCATTCGAGGTCTGCCAAGGAGGATACGGAGACGACGGAAAGGCTCCTGCATTAAATTTCCGGGGTAAATATGCATGAACAATAAAGCAAATTGGTTTTGTGATACTGTGATGTATTAATAATTACTAATAATTTTCTAGGTATTGCTGACTACTTGTGTGCACATACTTTGATCAAATCCCACGCTAGGGTCTACCATCTTTATAATGAAAAGTTCAAGCCAACGCAAAATGGTGAGTGGAAGAGACGACTTGCTACTTTTGTGTAATTTACCAGAACATAACCAGCCATGTTTCTGAAATATCTAAAAGTATAAAATGAAATGATAACATGGACACCACAACGAAAAATATTAAGCCAAACTTTTAACGCTTTTAGGAAGAGTCGGATTGACCATCAGTGCTGGATGGTATGAACCAGAAACGCCGAATTCCGCTGCTGATATCGAAGCTTCTGAAAATGGTTTGCAATTCACGGTAAGTAACTTTAAACAAAACAGTGTGATGATCCATTTGTCGTTAATTGAGTAAAAAAATGTCTTAAACTAATTTTGGGTGATCAATCTTTTAAAGATTTTAATGTATTTTCTAGGCAGGATGGTTCGCCCATCCAATTTACTCTGAGGAAGGCGACTACCCAGCAGTGTTCAAGCAGAAGATAGCCCAGCGCAGTGCGGAGCAGGGTTTTAGCTCCTCCCGCCTTCCCACTTTTACTCCTGAGGAAGTGGAGTACATCAAGGGAACCTACGACTACCTGGGATTAAATCACTACACCAGCTCAGTAGCTAGGGCTGCCGATGCTGGTACTCAGTACCCGAGCCCATCCTTCTGGGAAGATTTGGGAATTATTGAGTATCAACCTGGAGATTGGCTCTCTTCCCCAGCATCCGGCTGGTTAAAGGTTATTCATTTTGCATTTCTAGCGTAATTACGTTTTAACGCTTACACTAATTTGACATTATTATCAAGAAAACTGTTGTTTGGTTACTCTCTCTTCTTTGAAAAAATATGACCATAGATACCATGCTTTATGCTTTTAGGTTGTTCCATGGGGATTCACAAAACTGTTGGTATGGTTGAAGAATGAATACAACAATCCCGAAATAATCATCTTTGAGAATGGTTATTCAGATCTTGGGGGAACTGATGATGCAGATAGAATTAACTACTATAAGCACTACCTAAATGCCATGTTAGATGCCATGGATGAGGGTGTTACCATCACAGCCTATACCGCATGGAGTCTCATGGATAACTTCAATTGGCGCTCTGGATATAAGTAAGACATTATTGTTTCGATTGAAATACTTAAAATATATTTTTTATTTTTTTATTAAAACACAGATATCTTTGTACACATCACTTTTATTTAATACACACTCAAAACGTTTCGTGAGCGATGCTCACATCTTCGCTCACGAAACATGTAGAGTGTATATTAAATAAAAGTGATGTGTACAAAGATATCTGTGTTTAAATAAAAATAAAATAATGCAATCACAAAGTAAAACCCTTAAAATGAAGATGTTTTCTTCGAAAAATTTACACAAAATAATCATTATTTCTTCCCTTCTTCTTAGGCGGATCAATATTTCTACGGTAAGCTGGAGTACACGCGCTATTCGCAGGTTCATTCTATCCCCGCACAAATACCGTTTTCTTGTTTGGAACCAATCTGATCTTTTGTTTTACTATCTTCTGTTCTTACTTTCGAGTTTTTCTCAGGGAGAAGTTCGGACTTTTCGCAGTGGATTTCAACAATCCATCACGACCAAGAACAGCAAAGGATTCAGCCAAATACTACAACACGATCGTTGGAAGTAACTCAGTGGAGAGGGTCTAAGTATGACTTTTTTAAACTTATTGTGATTTGATTTAATAAATGTATTTGTACTAATCGTTATTATGTTATTTCTTGTACACTATTGTACTCACTTCCATTATCATGTTAGTAATAATTTAAATAATAATAATTTTAAATTTGCTGGAGATTGCTGGGACTCAATTTTTGAAATGTTTAAAAACGCTATTTTAAAAGCCGAAATTTCGGATATGCATTTTACAACACATGGATTTCATTATTAAATTGCCTTAATTAAAATTAAAAGAAAAATTAAATTGAGCCTTTCTAGGCAGAAGAAACAGAAAACTATTAAGGTATATTTTTTTAATTCGCATATTGATTAAAAAAAGCTGTATTTTGTTTTAATATTATAGTAATTTTTGACAACTTCAAATAAATGCAATTTCAAATTATAGTATGTAATATTTTTGCCTTTCAGCTGTACATTTTTTGAAAAGTATGTGAAAATAAACGTTGTAATGGAAGCTTTACGATTTTTGTACTAATTTTCGTACTGTTTAAGATGGCGGACATTAATGAAGGGGGAGGAGGCAGAGGAAGAGATTGCAAAGGAGACATAGTAACGGTAGGGGAAGCAGGGGTTAAATTTGGAAAATCCATGCTTCTCACCTGACAACTGTACGTGGTGTGTTGACGGGTCCAAAATCTTCTGATTTATTCGTGGACGCACCAGACGGCAAAATAAAAAATATCCAAAGGACTTCAATAAACTGATCTGATGGCCAAGTCAATAAACAGAATTAAAACACAAACGCATGCTGGGTACTCGCTAGTCTTTTAGTCCGTAGTTTAATATACACTCAGAATGTTACCTTTTTCTGAACATTAACTGCCATTTGTTTTGTATTACTTTTTAGTTATAATGCTGTTGTTTCGTCCTGTGCTATATATAGAATGGTTAATATTGTCCATTATTATTGTCCTGTGCTATAACAGCACTGTTGTTGTGAATTTTTGTTCTTATCTAAAATGGTTAAATAATGATATTAATTGCATGTCTTCTGAAGTGGTTAAATAATTATATCAGAATAATAACTACACTACTTAATGCCAATATTGTTTTCATTGATTTATTTATTTATTAACGCCCTTTTTGAGGGCTTTTACACATGAATAAAATAAGAAATAAACAGTATTTATTGCACATAATTGAATTGTCTCAGTAAAAATATATTATATTTGTTTAAAGATAAATTGAAGATGTCCACTGACTTGGTATAATTATTTCCCTCCGTTAGTATTCTGGGCAAAGAGGAATACATATGGTAGCTAGTCCCAGAATTTCTGCACTGAAATAAATCCTGACTTCTGGTATTACGTTGTGGTATCCGAAAGCTTATCAGTTCAAGCAATACTGGACTGTCAACTAAATCATTTAGAATTTTATATAAAATTACCAAGTCATTGAAAATTCTTCTGTCTGACAATTTGAGCATATTCATATCATTTAACAGAGTGCTATAGTTTAACATAATTACTAGAAAACCTATTTTAAAATTTAGAAAACGTAATAATTTGTTTTGTATTCTTTCAACAGCTTGTACGTGAGTATTATAATGTGGATTCCAGATGGGAGAATTGTACTCAAGCTGATTTCTTATATAATCAAAATATAACAGTTTAATACACTTTGTATTGTTAAAATTTCTAGTTAGCCCAGTTATAAATCCCAACATTTTTAAGCCTTTATTACAGATTTCTGTTATGTGGTTAACAAATGAAAGATTTGATTAAAAAGTGATGCCTAGGTCTGTAATTTGTATTAACGTCTCAAGAGCATTGGTATCAATGTTGTAATTAAAGATCACAGCAAAAAGTAAGATAGATACGTCATGAAATATTTTTGTAAGATCATTTATAAACAAAATAAATAAGATTGGGCTAAGGTGTGAACCCTGTGGTACTCCACTTGTTGCATAATTTTTTTCTGACAGGGAGGACTTTATTCTAACAATTTGTTGTCTTCCAGTAAGATAGCTTTTCAATGGGTCCCGATGTAGTTTTCATATGGGTCCTGATAAATATGGGTCCCGACATAGTTTTTATATGCGTCCCGATTTATTTTTCATATAGGTCCCGATATATATTTTCATATGCTTCCCGAATTAGTTTTCATATGAGTCTTGATATAGTTTTCATATGGGTACCGATACAGTTTTTTTTATGGGACCCGATATAGTCTTCATATGGGTCCCGATATAGTTTTCATATGGGTCCCAATATACATAGTTTTTAAATCACCTGGGACCCTTACGAGAAAAAGCAATGCAAAACGCCTATTATGAAGGATTTTCGTGACAAACTCTTTGCAATCTCCATTAGTGGTATTAATTTAGCGATGTACTGAGGAAAATCGAGTAATTAGTATGTGGGAGATAGGATCAAATCAACAAACATCTTATCTTCAACCTTTTACTGTATATGCAATTCGTATTGTATCTGTGCTATCACTCAAATAACCGTTTGAATTCTGTACCAAAAAAATAAAATGATATTATTTAAACGATAAAGTTTTTACCACCAATGATTTAATATGATAAAGTATTGATAGAGACGTACGTGATAATGTGATAAAGAAGCGATTTTTTTCTATAAATCGATCAAATTCTGATGGATTGTTCATATTATTCGAAGACCGTCAAATAATGACATATTTAAGGTTCTTATTTCTAGTCGGTGTACTCTTTGTGAGGTAAGATAAAATATCTCTATTGTAATATTATGATTGTTTGGATATAAGTTCATCGCGTTGATTTAAATTGTGTTCATAGAATGATGCACTCATATACCAATTTTTATTATTGCATTTTAGTGTAAAGGCTCAAAACAATGCCACTCATAGGAGTTTCCCCGCTGGATTTCTGTTTGGAGCTGCCACAGCTGCATATCAAGTAGAAGGGGCCTGGAATGCTTCAGGTGAATAAAGTTTTACATTATCTTAATTAAACACTTTATTGATTTAAAGGATTCACGAAGAATATGTTTACTATTTGATTACAGATAAGGGTGAAAATATTTGGGATCGCCTCTCCCACACAACAAACCTTGTCAAGGATGGAACCACAGGAGACGTAGCTTGCGACTCATACAACCAGATTGACAGAGACGTGGAGATGCTAAAGGAACTCGGCGTTCACTTCTACCGCTTCTCGTTATCCTGGTCTAGAATCCTCCCAACTGGATTTGACAATAAGATCAGCGCTGACGGAATCCGTTACTACAACAATCTGATCGATGCCCTCATTGCAAATGGCATCACTCCAGCCGTTACCTTGTACCACTGGGATCTTCCACAACCGCTACAAGATATTGGAGGATGGCCGAACCCCCTGATTGAAAAATACTTCACAGATTACGCTCGGGTCGCTTTCAGTGAATTTGGAGATAGAGTCAAAGAGTGGTTGACTTTTAATGAAGCTCCCGTAATATGCCAGCAAGGATATGGAGGTGGAGGGGCCGGTAAGGCTCCTGCATTAAATTTCTCAGGTAAATAAAAATCACCAAAAATTCAATTCTAAGCGTGGATTTAATTTAAGATGTTTAAATAATTACTGGCATTTTCCTAGGTGTTGCTGACTACTTGTGCGCACATACTTTGATCAAATCCCATGCCAGGGTCTACCATCTTTACGACGATGATTTCAGGGCAACGCAAAATGGTTAGTGGTAGAGAAGACTTGTTATTTTTTTGTTTATCTCATCAAAAATGCCACTGACCAAATCTATGAAGAAATATTATAAATGTATCAATTTAATGCCGACAATCATGAATTATTTATTGACCACGGTTTTAACGCTTTAAGGAAGAGTTGCAATGACCATCAACGTTGATTGGAACGAACCAGAAAACCCAAATTCTGCTGCCGATCTCGAAGCTTCTGAAACCGCTTTGCAATTCACAGTAAGTGACTCACAAAAAACACCGTTGGGAAATTTAAAAAATATTTTACCTATCATTGATTTTATTACTCGATCATATATTTTAAAAAAAAGGTGATAAATCATTTTTAGGCAGGGTGGTACGGTCATCCAATTTTCTCCGAGGAAGGTGATTACCCAGCGGTGTTCAAGCAGAAGATAGCCCAGCGCAGTGCGGAGCAGGGCTTCAGCTCCTCTCGTCTTCCCGCCTTTACTCCTGAGGAAGTGGAGTACATTAAGGGGACCTACGACTTCTTTGGACTAAATCACTACTCCAGCTTTGTCGCCAAGGCTGCCGATGATACTGTTCAGTACCCGAGCCCATCCTACTTGGACGATATGGGAATTATTCAGTATAAACCCGCAGAATGGCCATCATCGCCAGCATCCATCTGGTTAAAGGTTATTCATTTTGAACTTCTAGTTTTAATATTGTCCACCAGGGCTAACCTGAATATTATAGTGTGGTATGTATCTCTTGTTTTTGGAAACAAAAATTCACCAACGACAATACTTTATCTTATTATTAAACTGCTGACCATGCTTTGGGCTTGCAGGTTGTTCCATGGGGATTAACAAAGCTGTTGGTGTGGTTAAAGAATGAATTCAACAATCCAGAAATAATCATATTTGAGAATGGTTATTCAGATCTTGGAGGAACTGACGATGCAGACAGAATTAGCTTCTATAAGCAATACCTAAACGCCATGTTAGATGCCATGGATCAGGGCGTCACCCTCACAGGCTACACCGCATGGAGTCTTATGGATAACTTTGAGTGGCTCTCTGGATATAGGTAAGTTACTCTTGTTTCGATTCAAAATAATAGCATCATTATAATCATTACTCATTTTAGTCGGGTCCATTGATTGGTAGTAATCATTCCATTGCTGGCTCAGTCTGTCCTCAACAGACTCTGTGTTCATTTTGGGAGCACCCAACGGGACTCTTAGAGTCCCGTTGGGCGCTTTATTTTTCTGTTCTCACTGATTTGTTTTTCACAGGGAGAGGTTTGGGCTCTTTGCAGTGGATTTCAACGATCCGTCACGACCAAGAACAGCAAAAGATTCAGCCAAATACTACAATTCGATCATCACAAGTAACGCACTTGAGAGGGTCTAAACAAGACTCTTTTCTTTATTAAAATTATCTGTGATTGATGATAAATTTCTTGTGATAAGTAAACGTTTGTTTTTTTCATTTGTATTTAATTATAATTTAAATAGTCCAGATTTTCTCTATCGTCATAGTCCTCCCCACTACCTTCAGACTCATAACATACCCTAAATGAGGATGGCACAGACTCCAAAAAGTTGGGATCAGTTGGATTCTTTTGCCGTGTTCACACAAAAATATCTTAAAAGACCTGGAGGTCTCTAGCATGGTTGATCGATAAAATCCTATATCAACACGATATTGACCAAATCTGTCATTTATAGTCAGTAATCAATATTTGCGAGCACGGTCTACTATTGTTAACATATATTCTTACCGACGATTGATAAATTTTCGCGCAGCCTTCATAGTATCACATAATTTTCGGTTAATTATCAATACAGACATATTTTTCGATGTATAGTGCTCGTTATGCAAAATTACTGGCTTATATGAATTTATTGAAATAACGAAGCTCATAGAAATGAAAGAAGTCGTACACGGGATTCATAGACTTAAATAATGCATCTATGGCGCAATCAATTTTTTCCGTTCGATCTTTGAGAAACAAAAATGGTTGAAATATGAATAAAAGTAAATGCGGACTGCCAATGCATATTTAGGCTAGTTTCTCAATTCAACATTGCCAAATTATTTATATTTTTAGCGTAATTCACGGGCGTTTGACGTTTCAGAATGTGAATTCGTAGTTCTAATTCCACCAGTGTTGCCAGCTCGATTTCTTATTTGTTCCCTGTATTCCTATTGGTTCGTCTGTCAACGGTGAAACCGTGCTAGGTATACGGATATAAAATCATCGGAAGTTACGCCTATCGATCCTATATTGTAAAGTTTCGATTTCACCGTGCTAGAGCTCTTGGAAAAAAGATTTAAGAAATTTATATTTAAAACAATTATTTGGAAATATGCTGGTGACATCATCTTTCACTCTTTTAATTATAAAATTGCAAAGAAAATTAAAAATTAACAGTTCATTCATCTAGGCCAGTGATTTTCAACATAGGGTAACATCGCCCGCCTGGGGGCGTGAGTTCAAGAGGGGGCGATTCCCATTTTCTCCTTCAAGACAGGACCGATTTTAAAGATTTTTTTACCCCTTGTATTAAAAGAAAATATTCTGTGTCCATTTGTTTTGCTTTTTTGGAGTACATTGTACAGTTTGTATACTGAACATCTGTTGATCAAACCAGGCAATTTTAACGATTTTTGTTGGGTCCTAACTCCTGCAAGAAGTAACAGTTAAAGAAAAAAAAACAAAACATAAAATATCTCGGAGTAATAATTGATAAAAATCATGGATGGGACCAAAGGTATTACAGAAGAACTCAAAAACATTGTATATATCTTTAAAAATCTAAGAAATGTGGTAAATAAAAATGATATGAAAAAGGTCTACTTCGCGTTATGTCATTCTCGAATTGAATACGGAATCGTCGGATGGGGATCTGCTACACATAAGTACATACATAACCTGAATACAATTCAAAAAGGAATCCTAAAGAACATATTGAAAGTACCCATTATAACGCCTTCAATTGAATTTTTCAATAGCTTTCACGTACCAAATGTACAACAAATATAGGCCAAAAATATATTATTGGAGCTATTCAAAAATACTGAATCCTCTACTACACCGTGTATGCATAACACTAGATTGAATAAAAGTGACATAAAAATATTCCAAGTTATAAAACCACATTCGGGCTAGAAACTACACATCCTTTGCAACAAAACTCCATAACATCCTTCCCCAAGACAAAAAACTAATAAAAAATTCTAAGTACAAATCAAGAATGAAAATATGGCTGAAAGAGGCTAATGAAGAAACCCTGATGAAGACACTAAAAACGACATAGAAGACAAATAAACTACATTTAAATAACTTTAGTCCACCTCGGCACATGACCCCCTGACTAAGAAATACAATATCTCTATTTACTTAAATTCCCCATTATATTTTTTAGTATACATGTATATACATTTTTTTTAAAGAAAGACAAACATTCCCGGGTTACGAATAACCGAACAATGTTTAAAAATCTCCTTCTACAACCACAGAAAGCCGAAAATGTTGCTTGTGTTGTGTTGGAGGACTTAGCCAGCCGAGGAATCGAACACGGGACGCCCGGGTGGGACCCAAACGCGATGCCCACTCAACCACTGACTGTTTTGTTGTTGTTTTATAATTGTTTTATAATATAGTCGTTAAAATTTTTTTATCAAATAAAGCAAATATTACCGACATGCTAGTGGTCGATGTCTATATAAAATTAAAAATTATTTGCACTAGTGTCAAACTCCAGAGAGGGAATTGGGGAATACGTTAGAGTTATATTTTCCTAAGGCGTTAACCCGGGGTGTCCGAGGAACCTATTGCTGTTTATCTTGGCTCGAAACTCAACCTTGAGCTACTGTATCGATTTAATCGAGGAATAAGAGCTCAGTCTTTCTGAATATCATATCTGCGGCTAATCAGTGCTTATATTATCAGATTGAAAGATAAAATTGTAATACTCATAACAACCGTGCCAAAAAAATATATCCGATAAGGAATTGTTTATATCCTATAAATGATCGACACAATTGCGTGGCGTTTAGTGATAATGAGAAGTCCGTCATTCAACATGACTAATTTTAGAATATTTGTATTTTTATTAGTGTGTTCGTTATGTATGAGGTACGTACCAACAAAAAGTTATTTCTATTATGCTTAGAGGATGTATACAGAAATCAAAGAAATTTTAGTACAAATTTGGCATAATTTTTTTTGTATAAATTCAAAACAGTTTTTTAATATTAAGCTTCACATAAATTTAAAACGAAGCTTAGCTAAACTATTAAATTTTCACTCGTAGTTTGTTTAATTTGGTGATACGAGATCGTACCCAACGCCCGTGCTAGGGATAATACATTAGTACCCTTTACACGAAGAGTTTGGAGCGGGACGTGCCCCGCGCCACTTTAGGCCGCCGCGCAGAAAAGTAAAGACCGAAAGTAACATAACGGTTTACAGCGCAGTTCACTGTGAGACTTTTCTGCGCGGCGGCCTAAAGTGGCGCGGGGCACGTCCCGCTCCGAACTCTGTGTGTAAAGGGTACTAATGAATGTAATTTTACGCTGTTTTTATTTATTCGTTACTAGTATCTGGCATGCGTTGCTATGTCACAGAAATAAAGTGTTTGTGTTTTAATTCCGTTTATTGAAGTGCTTTAGGATACACAATATTTTTGGTTTTTTCGTCTGCTGCGTACACGAATAAATTTTAATTTTAATTTTAAATACATAAACGGCTGTACTGCCTTTTATAAATAAACATATAATAGAGTACAAAAGTAAGAAAAATAATATCATTACATAATAGTAGTTTTAAACTTAAAAAATAACATACAATTATTTTGTGTTTTAAATCAGAAGGTTTTCCAACTTTATTCTGGTTTTTCTCCCTCGCACCTCTTCCCGTGATCCCTTTTCCTTGTTCTCCCCCACCCTCTCGGATCCCCCACCCCCTACCTCCTTCCCTCCCTGCCACTAAACTACATGAAATATACACATATTTTAAACAACTCGCGCGCCACCTATCGTTAAATTCAATATAAATTTCATAACGCCAGAGCTCATCATTATGTATAAAAACCTTTGCGGGCGGGCTCAACATCTCACCAAAGTTTCATCGCGATCGGATGAATGGTATAGAAAATCATAAGGGACAAACAAAGAAAAAATGATTGTTATAACAGATATTTATTGCCCATAGGGCTTTTACAAACATAACACGTCTTCCTTGCACTGTCCCAACTCATTGTCTAGGTAGGCTGTTGGGGTCGGCTCTTCTCGATCTCAGGCTGTATCGTCTTCGGTTCTGGGTGTCGCTTGCATCCAGACTGTTTATCTGCAATATTTTGAAGCATTGAGTCATCCAGGAATTTTTTAGCCTTCCTCTCGATGACTGTCGATGAAGCTCCATAGACATTGCTTGCTTCACTGTGTGATCTGGTGGTCTCCGTTTTATGTATCCGTACCATCTCAACTGTCATTCTTCCAGCTTACTATTTTGCTTCAGCGTCAGCGCGACGAAGAGGTTTGTAATTTAATGCCGAATAGGACTGTTTACTAGGTATTGATGAAAGTGACGTAGTTGTGTCATGAATAGTATATATTTTTTTTAAAAATATGTTTATTCAGTTTTAATTTTACAATATTTTATTTTACAAATCTTACGAAACTGATCGATCAGTTTGATTGTAAGAAATCTCTCATTTTTTTCTAATTATTTAATACAGTATACTTTTCAGTTTTACATAGTAAATATAATAACTAAATATAATACCTAATTATTTCTTCAAAATAGGCAAATATTAAAATACTAATTATTACGATAAACTAATTATTATAATGTTTTAATGTTTATGAATTGTGTTGTAGTAAAAATATTTTACACAGTACAAACATACGGTGAGAAAATAAATAGATAGGAACTATTTTATTTGATTTCATGTTCTTCGGAGGTAGAAAGATTTAACTTTTGTTTTGATTTTTGAATAAGATGTCTCATTTTTGATATTTTCAGGTAATGCGTTAAATATTTCCGGAATTTTATGACTTTTTGTTCTATCTCCGTATACATTTTGAGATTTATTGACAATAAACATTTGTGCTTCTCTATGCCTAGTAGGGTAGTTGTGGTTTACAGGTTTTTTGAATTCTGTATTCCAGAATTCATCTAGAGTTAATTGGTAATTTACCTTACTGTGTATAGAGAGGACATTACATAAGGAGAACATTTTTTTATAATCACCTTCACATAACTGGACCTTTTTTTTGCCTGATATCAATTTTAGGAAACGGATTTGTAATTGTTCTATTTTATTTAAGTATGTTTTGTACGTTAATCCGTAACTATTTATTCCGTATCCTATAATTGATTCTGCTAATGCGTTGTATATACAGTATAATATATTTTTATTAACAAAATTTTTTATGTGGTAAAATTTTCCTAATATGGATCTTAATCTATTACATACATTTTCAATATGATTTGACCAGTTAAAGTTGACATCTATTGTAAGACCAAGGTATGTATATTGGTACACTTTTTCTATATTCGGGCAATTACACTGCTGGAATTGGTTTTTTGTGTGCAAACAATCATATGAATGACTTTTTATATGTAATTCCTTTTCCTGACAATTTGCATACGGTGAGTGTATAAGCATATATTTGGTTTTTTTTGCGTTAATAATAATGCCATATGATATGGTACACGTAGTTGTGTCATGAATAGTATATATATGACAGTGGAAAATATGGTGGAGTCGAATAGAGGTAACAACGACAAGGATAGTAAAAGTACTTATATTTTACTGTTTGTTTCGAGTTTCTTTATTGCCATGTCGTGTAGTTCTCACTTAATTGCTGAGATTGGCCTTTCTGCAGAATAGTTACATCAGCCCTAACCTATAATACTGGATCGCTACAGTTACTAACCCATATCTTAACAATGTTTCAGTACCCAAGCACAGAACAATGCAACTCATCGGAGTTTTCCTGACGGATTTCTCTTTGGAGCTGCCACAGCGTCTTATCAAGTAGAGGGGGGCTGGAATGCTTCAGGTACAAAAGTTACCCTTGTGGTTCTAAAATAAATAATCTAATTAGCGACACATAACTAATTGGTTATACATACCTTTTTTTAGATAAAAGTGAAAACATTTGGGACTACCTCTCACACAAAACAAATCTTGTGAATGACGGAAGCTCCGGAGACGTGGCTTGCGACTCCTACAACAAATATGAAACAGACGTGGAGATGTTGAAGGAACTCGGGGTTCACTTCTACCGCTTCTCCTTATCTTGGTCTAGGATCCTTCCAACTGGATTTGACAACAAGGTCAGCGTTGATGGAATTGCCTACTACAATAATCTTATTAATTTACTGATCGAGAACAACATCCGTCCAGTGGTGACCTTGTACCACTGGGACCTTCCGCAATCTCTGCAAGATATCGGAGGATGGCCGAATCCTTTGATGGAGAAATACTTCACTGACTACGCTCGTGTTGTCTTTGAGAATTTTGGGGACAGGGTCACAGAATGGCTGACTTTTAACGAACCTTACGAAGTATGCCAACTTTCGTACGGAGATGTCGAACTGGCTCCGGCGTTGAATTTCACAGGTGAAAATACACATTGTTATCTGTAATAAGCTGCATTGAATATGCAATTATCTTCCAGCATCTTACCTTAAAAACTATTTTCCAGGGGTGGCGGATTACCTCTGTGGACATACTTTGCTCAAGGCCCACGCCAGAGCCTACCATCTTTATGATGAGGTATACCGGCCAACTCAGAAAGGTAAGCATTTTACATAATTTTATAGCAGGTTAGTTTTTATTAAATTAGGTCTTCGCAACACCCATTAACCCCCGGAATGCCGAGCGTATCTAATACATCAGTAGTATCTTTTTTGTGTTTGACAAAATAATGTTTTTGAAGTAAAACTTCTTTACGCACGCTTGACTTGGGGAGTAAGCTGGTGAATGCGTGACGAGAGCGTTACAAAAAGTGTGATCGGGCGAGGCGAAAGATGCACGCTTGACTTGGGGAGTAAGCTGGTGAATGCGTGACGAGAGCGTTACGAAAAGTGTGATCGGGCGAGGCGAACGAAGCATAAAGAAGTTTTACTTCAGTCGTGTGGTCTAAAGCACACTCGTTTTATTAAATATAAATTTTGAAGTAAAAATTCTTTACGCACGATTGACTTGGGGAGTAAGCTGATGATTGCGTGACGAGAGCGTTACGAAAAGTGTGATCGGGCGAGGCGAACGGAAGTTATCGGAAGTTGAGAGGGAGATGAAGATAGAAAAAGAGAGAGTTACGTTTCGTATATTACTGTTGGGGCAAGAGAGAGAGCTGCGAGCACACGTTTTCTTTCTATCTTTCTCTCATAGCCAGTAACGTTTCGTATATCTAAGATACAGTGCAGGCCTATTGTGTGTATCACACTGTAGGAGCAAGAGAGAGCAGTGCGCGCGCACATTTTCTTTCTTTCTTCCTCTTATAGAAGTTTTACTTCAGTCGTATGGTCTAAAGCATACTCGTAACACACACAAACTAGTATTACAATTTTCGATACGTAGTCTCCTCAGAAGAGCCAGTTAAGATCAGATAAATATTTCTTAAAATAATTCTCGCTCGCATATTATAGACAAAGAAGTAAAGAAAAACGACAATCTTCTTGAAATTTTTCACATATTTTCCAGAAAGCTAAATATGTGTTTTTAACAATACAAAATAAAGATCACACACCAAACTACACGATCTGGGCATTAGGTGGGTGCATTGAAGAATGACGCAGCAGTAACTGTTATTTTTAAATGCTGCTCTTTACGAAACACAGAGCAAGAATATAATCATTGTCTAATTTCTTGCTAATCGAATAAGATTTATTTTATTAAGCTACGAACATTTTTACGGCGCAAAAATGAATAGAAAGAAAAGAAAAGCAAATTTTTCGTTGGGTAAGTCGGCGAACGAGAGGTTAAGTCTATTATATCACTTCAAGATAATTTAATCCTTTGACCCAATAATAAGTTTATTAAATATGAAAGTTTTCATAAGATTTATTTATTTTTCTGATTCTGATCGTCTAGCTAAAACTGTGTTAATTAAATATTTTTACTGATTTTAAAAACGGTTTAAAAACGCATATTCATAAACGGTTCGAATTGGCTACAACGTTATTATGTTGTAGATAACGATACGTCATATTCTGAACATGGCGTTTTGGCCGCAAATCAAAAAAGGCACATTTTTGATCATTGTAAAGAATTGCTATCGTATGTTTTTCTCTTAATTATTTTCGACAGCTAAAATAGAAAATACGTCTTCCCTTTTTCTTTCTATCTTAGAGACTACACCTCAGAAAAGTTAAGCCAATATTCAAATCGTTTTGGAAAACATTAGCTATTTTGAAGAACATAATTTTTTTTAACCCATTTCCAGGAAGAGTGGGGTTGACTCAAAGCGCTGATTGGAAGGGGCCAGAAGACCCAGAATCTGCTGCAGACCGCGAGGCTTCTGATAATGCCATGCAATTCACGGTTAGTAACCTAGTACCTTCTTTCAGTATGGACAAATTTTTTCATATTAGGCAACTACTTTACATGGAAAAAATTCGAAGGGATCCCGTAAAACTATTTAAAAGGTTCTCTGTCCCTTCCGTTTGTTGGAAAGGAAAATACTAATAGCGTAGTAAGCTGTTGATTAAAATATTCAAGAAACACCGATTAACCTACGTTGTGTTTTTTTTTCATCAACTCCATACAGGTGATCCCGAGGAAAATAATCACATTTATCTCACGCCTTTGTCATTGAGGATGACGCATGGAGGTTTTTTTAAGGAAAGAAAGGACAGGTCTGGGAAGGAAAAAGGTTCCAGGGGTAGTGTATCTGGGATTCAGTATGTTCAGGAGTTACGGACGTATGCATCACGTATCCATCCAATTGTGGTGCAAAGCGATGGGTCGAGAGAGTCCGGTTGGAGAGGTCAAATGATCTCCCTCAACCAGTCTCTCCCGCCGGGCTCGACACGCGGCTGGCGGGCACACGCAATGTAGAAAACATCCAAAGTATGGAAAACATCCAAAATATGTCATATTTTTAAGAATGGCTCGAAAAAGTCTTTAAAAA
The DNA here is from genome assembly GCA_936435175.1 of Glyphotaelius pellucidus. Taxonomy (NCBI): domain Eukaryota; kingdom Metazoa; phylum Arthropoda; class Insecta; order Trichoptera; family Limnephilidae; genus Glyphotaelius; species Glyphotaelius pellucidus. Next base: position 4,029,385 of record OW386539.1, on the reverse strand, counting down.
ATTATAGACCAGTCCTACTTTCAGCTCCCGCTAAACTATTTGAAAATTTAATTTATGTATTCATTATGCCTCAGATAGACGCATACATTATCCCCGAACATCATTATCCCCGAACATCATTATCCCCGAACATCATTATCCCCGAACATCATTATCCCCGAACATCATTATCCCCGAACATCATTATCCCCGAACATCACTATCCCCGAACATCATTATCCCCGAACATCATTATCCCCGAACATCATTATCCCCGAACATCACTATCCCCGAACATCATTATCCCCGAACATCATTATCCCCGAACATCATTATCCCCGAACATCATTATCACCGAACATCATTATCCCCGAACATCATTATCCCCGAACATCATTATCCCCGAACATCACTATCCCCGAACATCATTATCCCCGAACATCATTATCCCCGAACATCATTATCCCCGAACATCATTATCCCCGAACATCATTATCCCCGAACATCATGGTTCCCGAAAAGGAACATCCACAGAAACCAATCTGATGATATTTGACTATGTTGTTAGATCCCTAGATTGTTCAAATATCGATTTTTCCAAAACCTTTGATACCAATGAATCTTTCAATCGGCTGAGTTTTTTTTTTTCTGGGGTTCCCCAAGTGTCAATTCTGGGGCCTCTTATTTTATCATTAAAGGCATTGCTGGAGCCATCCGTTTATTTAATTTTCTGCTTTTCGAAGACGATCTAAAATTATTTCTATTAATTAGAAATATTGAGGGTTACCTGCGTCTTCAAGCTGACGTTGATAATGTTTCAGAATAGAGTCAACGAAACCAACTTCATTTCAATGTCTTGAAATGTGTATTTCTGACCTATGTGTACACTACATTCAGTCATAATCTCGAACGAATTTCTACTATAAAGTATCTTGGGATTGTGCGTGAAAGTAGACTGACATTTCGTATTCATATCGAAGAAATGTACCAGTCGGCTTTAAAATGGTTAGGAATTGTTCTCCGAACCGTCGGAGTTTTTCGGAATCATAGTAGGCTGGAGAATTGGTCAGCTAACTGGAATCCTCACAAGGAGGAGAGTTCTCTCATGATGGAGAGGGGTAAAAAAGTTTCTGAGATTTCTCTACGTGAAGAGGTGCGACCAATATTCATGAACTTTCTGCAGATGAGATGAAAGGGGTATGCCGTCACCCACTTATTCAAACTGCTGTAAGACTACATTGAGAATTCGGCTATTTTGGAGCTCGTGAATCTCTGTATTCCATAAGACCACCTTACATAGCGTCATTATAGATTATTCGATCTTCCTGCCTGTACACTGCTCCTGAACCGAATCTCTTCCGAGACCGGTACATTATATATTGCTTAAATTCTTTTATGTATGTTATTAATAATTGTAATTGTATAAGGAATTTAGTAAAAAATACTTCATTTATAAAAGTCGCCAAGACCTGGATGATCCTCAACCCATGAACCAGGGCAGAACCATAGAAGGATGTGTAAAAAAGGAGATTTTGCTTAAAATGGTAAAGTAAAAGTTATAATAGGAAAATTACTACCAATCGAAAAATTCCCCAGGAAATGGCGGGAAATTCAGCTAATTTAATAGTAATTAAAATAAGTAGTGTTCGAATAAGTGTGTTAGGTATATTGAAATATCTTATATATTTATAGTTGTAAGTTAAATTATCTAATACTACTATCTATTCTAATGTTTCCTTAAAACTTTAAATGTATTTACAAATTTTTTCTTAGATATTTTATTATGAATGTTTAAATTGTTAGAACCTGCAGACAAGCTGCTATATGACAGCTTTGTGGGTATACAAATTCTTGTACAAAATGTTTTTCTGTAATTTAATTAATAAAAAAAAAAAAAAAAAAAAAAAAAAAACAATAAAGAGTAGCAATAAAAGAGCTGATAATATTCGTGAAATAATTAGAAGTAGGAATAAAATAATAAAATAAAAAATGAACCCATTAAAATAAGGCTATAAATTTAATTACGGCAATATTCTATTGCTGATCAAATATTTCTAGAGAATACGTTTATTTTAAAAATTATACACGAGAACCGATTGCGAGCCGAACGATTTGAAAACCTCTGGTTCTCACGTTGGGATGTCTTTTTTAGGGCAGACGAACTGAATCTGAACCGATTTCGGCGAATAGCTTTCTTGTCTGTTTTTCGACAAAGTAACACGAAGGAGTTTGCGGCTCATTCATGTTGGGACCGCGTTGAAAGTAGTTCGCTGTTTTATTTGTGCTCTTGCTCTTGACCCGATCCGACCCGTGCATCTATTTATTTTGGCCGTTTATTTTAATTAATTAATTAATCTAATTTTGAAATTTTACGTTTAAAGCAAAGGTTTTTATTTTTAACTTGAATACCGAAAAAGAGTCCCTACTGCTCCTAATCGTCTGGAGCCAGAAATACGGTAGCATCTCCAATTGGGATATGTTTTGAGACTGAAGATAGTAGAAAGGGAAAGGAGCAGCGGAAGAGGATGGTGGGGTAGCACCTGGCTTTTCAGATATGGTCAACAAACACGGCTAAAGCTATTTCAAATTCGAATAGTGGTATTCAGGACGATACTGACAGTATCTTTCATTTTGGAACATTCCGAAAATATGCAATAGAATTTTAAATGAAAAAACAGAAATTAATCAAATAAAACTTAATTTGAATTCAGAGCAAAAGTTGAAGAGTTCATTGACCTGGAGTTACAGATAGTCAACCGAAATTGGTACTTTTAATTATGTAGTTATTAGCTTTTTGGGGTTTCAGGTTGGATGGTTTGCTCATCCAATTTACTCGGCAGCAGGCGACTACCCTGCGGTGTTCAAGCAGAAGATAGCCCAGCGCAGTGCGGAGCAGGGCTTCAGCTCATCTCGCCTCCCCGCCTTCACTCCTGAGGAGGTGGAGTACATCAGGGGGACGCACGACTTCGTGGGAATGAACCACTACACCAGCACACTGAACAGACATGCCAACGCCTCGGTATTCTTCCCCAGTCCGTCTTATCGGGGCGACATGGGGGTGGATGAACGCCAAGATGAAAATTATCCATCTTCTCCCGCTTCTATTTGGTTGAGGGTAATAATCACACATTTAAAGATCGGCATGCTAACTTTGCACGCGGACAAAATATGATCTAAAAAACGAAAGGATCATTTATCTTTACTTATTTGTTACAAAAATAAATTAACAGTACAAGGAAGCTTTTGACTGTCCAACTAGGAAGGACTCCCGTTTTGGGACTTTAGGACTCTTGGTTTCGTATATATTAGGTACATGATGATTAATATATGTAGTGTTAAGTAAGATTCCCTAATTCCATTAACCTAATTATAATATATGATACAGTAGAGTACTAGGTTTCAGAATTAGTTAAGCATCGAATATACAACATAAAGTGTTTTCGAAGTAAGTATACAAGAAAAACAGTAAAGGAAAAGAAAATAAACATTTGGGAAACAAAATAAATATAAGGCGCTCGTAAGAAATAATTATCAGATAGCATTTTTTATAATATTTCTGACTCCGTCCTGCCTAAATCTAGTAACAATTTTGTTATTTTTTGTACTAGAAACAGTGTACAAGAGAAACAGTAAAAGAAAAGAAAATAAAAATTTTGGAAACAAAAGAGATACATAACGTGAAGAGATACATAAGATACATAACACATAATTATCAGATAACCTTTTATAATAATATTTGTGACTTCGTCCTGCCTAATCTAGTAACCATTCTATTATTTTGGATACAAGAAAAACAGTATACATGAAAACAGTAATAGAAAAGATGATTAAAAATTTTGGAAATAAAAGAGATAAACAAGGTGATCATATAAAACCATTTTTTGTAGGTTGTTCCATGGGGAATAAAAAACATGCTGCTGTGGGTAAAGGAACAATACCAGAACCCTGAAATAATTATATTCGAGAATGGATATTCCGATAATGGCGAAATCGAAGATCCAGACAGAATCAGCTACTACAAACATTACCTGAATGCCATTTTAGATGCCATGGAAGAGGGAGTCACTGTGACAGCCTACACAGCCTGGAGTCTCATGGACAACTTTGAATGGCGTTCTGGATACACGTAAGTTATTATAGTTTTGATTCAATTCATTCTATTCTATTAGTTGAATCGGTGGGCCACTTAGTTGGGCTACCAAATTACTCATTTTTTTCAGGCAACGTGGATCAATTACTCTTCAAATATAAGTTTCAAATTGTTTGGTTTCCAGTTAAATTCAAACATACTACTAATCAACTTTTAATAAGTCAACTAATAACTTTTCAAAGAGATCTTTTGTCGACTTGATTCTGAGTTGGCACGGAAACAGTCAACACTTGAATTATGACGTAAACGTTATTTTGCATTCTTGTTTCTGCTTTTACACTTAATAGCAGAGCGGTCGGAGCGACGCGCGCGGCTATCCATACTAATATTATAAATGCGAAACTGCTCGAGTTTGTTTATGACCTTTTCAGGCATTAACCAATAAAAAGACATTAAAAATTCATTCACCAATAGAAAGCTAAATTATATGCGCTAACTATATGTTGTATATGATGGTAAGCTCTGGCGTTATGAAATTATAAATATTAATATATTTTATTTGTTATACGTTTTCTGTCGCTAACAAAAGCGAGTTTTTGCTAACGTCAGAAAAAAATCGTTTCCATGGAAACCATGTTGATATATTTGTGGGCTCTAAGCTGGTAGGTACTCAGCTCCCTGGTCAGCTACTGCTCCAGGAAATTCAAATATTAGAATATGTTTTGTTTTTTTTTTGGACAAGCTTCTGTTTTGGAACAAACGTCAGATAGAGTTCCTACATTAAAAATATAATTCGTAACGATTAGGTATAAAGACAATAATAAATAGAGTAATTTTTTATTATATTAACAAACTTCCAAATATTTAATTAAAAATAAACATCCGAAATGTTTGTAAGCGCATAAATTCCGAACGAATGAACAAAATTGGATAACTATTTTTTTTCTTTGAGCTATAGCTTAATGAAATTTAGGTGGAAGGCGAGATGTTTGAAAACTGAATGTATGGAATGCTGGAGGGGGTGGGGGTGGGGAGGAGGGGGGATAATTGATAAGTTCAACCGCTACAGTAATATCCCGTAATACCATGCGAGCGAAGCCGCCGGGAAAAGCTAGTTTCTAATATTTTCATATTATGAATTTTAATAAAATTATATTTTTTATTTGAGTGAAGTGAGAAAGGCAGTGCTTATATGCCTATATAAAATGCAAATCTCTGTCTACTTGTTAAATGTTTTTTTTTTTTTTTTAACATTATTTGTTTTATTTTTCACAGGGAGAAGTTTGGATTGTTCCAAGTGGATTTCAATAACGCATCGAGGCCAAGAACAGCCAAAGCCTCCTCCAAATACTACAGTGAGATTATCAGGACAAATGTGCTGGAAAGGGTCTAGAAAAGTTAATTTGTTTGTGCTTTAAAATTTAAACTATCCTAGTACAGTACAATTAAGTTTATTTAGAGGAGCTACTCTGTGTAAGGTACATAATACTTCTTTGGTTTATATCATTTGTCTATTCAAAGATATGCAAAACCGGCTAAGACCCACTCCTGGCACTGATCTCGGCAACCGAACACTTAATAAAAGAGGCTGTTTCAAAATAAATATTCATTCTGCAAAAGCAATTCGGCCTTTTACTATATACCTACCTACAAGATCCTAATCCTTTTACTTTCTGTTATCTTTTAAAGTTGGGCTCTCCAGAGAACTTCTGGCTCCTCAATGTCAAGACAGTCGACCACTTCCATACTATCTTTTCAAAATTATAAATAACAACGTTAGAATCTTCTCTCTTGGCAACAATCGAAATCAATATCAATCACTGTCTACTAAGAAACCCTGAAACTTTCCCTATTCCTTTCCAAAAAAACCAACATATCCCAAAATCTTGTGCGAACACTTTTATTATACAAAATCCAATGTATCGGCAAGATATCGGGCGTATTTAGCGATAGCCTCCAGAACACTAATAAATTTCTGAAATCTCTTGTTTTCACTTTACTTCACTTATTGTCTTGTGTTTTGTTTAACGTACTTAATGTTTCATTAGTAGTAGTAGTTAGTTTCAATTGTTAGCATTAATTTATTTATAGTTATTTCATTGTAATTTTGACGTTAACCCTCTCACTGTTGCTTAAAATATAAATAAAATAAAATAAAAATATTGGACCTGGCTGCAAGAGGTCATAAGCTCCATACAGGCGTGCGTGCAACTATCAAACCCTTGTATGGGTCTCGTACAACTTGCTCCTTAATTGTTAAATGACGTTGGTTTCATTGACCACTGATAAATTAATATATATTTGGGTAGCCAACCGCCAAAGAGGCCAGGATGTATGATGAATTTGTAACAGGATGAAGGAGTTTTGGGGGTTCGAGATGAGGAGTTTCCTAGGCATTCTGAAATCTCAAAAAATCTCAAATCTTAAAGCATATAATAAAGAAGTACACAAGAATTGTAAGCGTGTTTCGTGATCCGAAAGTCTAAGGATTCTCTATGCAGAACTGTGTTTCACCATTATTACGATATTAAAATGGGATGATAATACACGATGTCAGGTATCTCAGAGCGCATGCTAAAATGTGCTAAAACCACTGATGTTAATAGAGATGTCTCAAGCCAGGTCCCTTGCGACCTCCGACATGAACATTTGTTTACAAATTACTATATTTTTTTTTTGTTTTCCATCTCTTTCGTTTGTTGAAACATTGGGGCGAAGTGGACGTGGCCACACATCATTTTGTCTAGTGGTCTGTGATGAAGATATATCTGTGCACTAAACACTTGACGTTTGACGTATACTTAAATGCTAAGATGATTTCTGATGAGGAAGGAATGCTACATCAGGGAGAAAACACAGATTTCAAGATATTCATTTTACAGGAAAGATCTATGGCTAACCAAATGATCATTACACCACCCAAATGTACTATTTAATAATTTCATTGAAAATTTACGTAGACGTCAAAAAACGCCTAGTTCTGATGTGGAAGATATTTCTAAGAGGTTTAAGCGATAAGATTGTAGTTGCTATATGTAAGTATCAGAAAGAAAAATCAGATTTTAAGTTAGACCGTGCTACCTCAAAATTTTATTACGTATTTATTTATCAGAAATAAAGCATAGAATACCGATTTGGTTTGGGAAATTTCTTCCGTCTCTGAAACCGATTTTGAAGAACTGGATTTCATTATACTACATAAGCAAGAAAAATTCCACCAAAAATACGAATTTTCATAAATTGTTACATTGGTTTATGGGCCCTCTACATATAAATTAATAGACTTTATTTACAGGTGAGTTCACGATATAAATAATCAACCATTATGACAGTATTTATTTACAATTTATTAAACTTATAATTATTGGGCTCGCGCAGTTGACATATCCCCAAAAAAGTAATTCTATTTAGTCTCCACGACTGATTGCATTGCGCTGCTGCTGTAAAAAAATGAGCATCCCCTTCCCTGACTTCCCGCTTCACCCGGAACGAGAGTGTTTTCCACCGGCTATGGAAAGCATGAACGTTGCCTCTGCGAACAAGAATTGTTCAAAGCCGCGCCCCCATTGACAAAGTTTATGTTCAAGCAAATGTTCATGTCGGAGGTCGCAGGAGACAGAGGTTTAGTTGCACATTGAATAAAGACTCTGTGTTGAATTTTTAATTACTGCTGTATTTTGAATTCTTAATTACTTATTAAAAAATGTATTTGACTGAACTGCGAAAGAGCTGGCAACTGCTACTGAATAGTAAATCATAACACATTTGTAAAAGTAACTAAATAGTGGAAAAAATATTCCATTTACTTAAACAAGCCAAAACTTTTGTTTACCCGATTTGAGATTTGCAGTTAAGGTTTTTACGCAGCCAGCAATTTGCGCGATTTTGTAAAAGGACTACTTGTTCGTATTTAAGTTTTACTTTCGAAGAATAAATGCTGACAGGGTAATGCGAGTTTCCTGTAAACTGTCACACACATTTAGTGACAAAGGTCTTAAAGAGGTCACGCCATCTCCCTCATTCCGTCTCTACTCATTTCGATTCCCTGTAGGTGTAGGCAATTTGATTAGTTCTTCATTGATTAAATATATCTCCAGATGGTGTCGAATCTTACTAAAGATAAATACTTTTATATTATTAAAATCTGACCACTTCAAAAGGTGCCAATAAACACAATGATTTATTACAAGTAGCTAATAAAGAAAATAAATGTTAAAAAGTGGACAATGCTCTATAAATCATCGCAATCGTTCGAGGATGTATGATTTCTGAACGAGCGTTTCCCAAACATACATTTTTTACATTAGCTCCACACAGGAGGCCATGAGAAAAATAATTCCCCTGAGGGCCTATGACTTTTTTGGGTATGCTGTGTTGAGGGGATTTTAGGAAAAAAAGGAGGTGAAGTTCTGGGAAAGAAAAATGTATAAGAAATGGAGAGGAATTTGGAGGTCAGTGTATCCAGAAGAGACGACCTGCCACGCAGACCTGGACAAACCTCACCCCATGAAAACCTTAATGTGATGTGACCTTTGGCAGAGGTGTTGGTTATCCAATAAATAGTTTCCGGGACAGTGATACCCAAACGACCGCTAAAATTGTGTTAGGGGTCGTCCATTAATCACGTGATGTTTTTTAGCAAATTTTTAACCCCCTCCCCCTCTGGTTATATGTGGTGAGGTTTTAGACTACCCCCCACCATACCCAAAATCACGTGTATTTTTTTAGTACAAAGCAAATTGAAATTTTCAGAATATTGTTTTAAGGCAAAACATACGCGGCAACGATTTGCGCATGTATTCAGCGTCAAAATCACAGACTTACTGGCGACTGGTGAGCCGAGCGGTTGTCGCAACGCGCGGGGAAATCGATGCCTGGCAATGGTGAGTCAAAGCTGTTTGGTTTAAAAATGGTGCGTTCAACGAAAAATAAATACACGTAACATCTCATTATATCCCCCCCTTTTTGTGATATTTTCCGAACCCCTCCCCCCCTTTCAAGCCCCACGTGATTAATGGACAATCCCTTAGGCAATGATGAAGTACTGATAGCACTGTTTTTTAATGGTTTAGTTCCGGATAGAGTAGAGGTCCCGAGCTCAGTCTCGGCCGCAACACAATCATTTTATATTCTGCGTCTATTATTGATATTGTTTCAATAATCAATTAATCCGTGTAATTACATGAACTCTTTACGACCTCCGCCTCCGTGATATGTTATTAACTCCATGTAGCGAATAAAGGAAAACGGAAGCAAACAGTAAACTTTTTTGTATATGTTATTAGACCAATATCATAGTTTTTATGAAATCACTTGAAATAAAAAATTTCCATACTACGAATATAAAAAAAAATTGAAAATCAGTTTTCTATAAAATGTGGAATAAGTTTGAGCGTTAAAGTTTAAACAGCACCAACAACAAAATTTCTTCCACAAATCATAGTTTCAACGGATTCTTTGAATTGATTATTAATTCTTTGTATAATTGTGGTGTTCAAAGATCGTTGTAAAATGATATTAATAACGTTCTTTTTTCTAGTCAGTATACTATTTGTGAGGTAAAATAAACAATTTTAAATACCCCCAGAAATATGACCAATTGGATAAATTTTTAATGTTAATTCATGACGTTAATTTTAATTATTTAAAAAAATGTGTGTTAATTTTAACGCTTTTCTTATTGCATTTAAGTGCAAAGGCCCAAAACGATGTCACTCGTAGGAGTTTCCCCGATGGATTTCTGTTTGGAGCTGCCACATCTGCATATCAAATAGAAGGAGCCTGGAATGCTGCAGGTAAATGAAGTTTAACATTATCTAAACGAACTGATTTAAAGGAGTTACGAATAATATGTTGATTGTTTGTTTACAGATAAGGGTGAAAATATTTGGGATCGTCTCTGCCACACAACAAAACTTGTCAAGGATGGCAGCACAGGAGACGTGGCTTGCGACTCATACAACCAGATCGATAGAGACGTGGAGATGTTGAGGGAACTCGGCGTTCACTTCTACCGATTCTCATTATCCTGGTCTAGAATCCTCCCAACTGGATTTGATAATAAGATCAGCGTTGATGGACTCCGCTACTACAACAATCTGATCGATGCGCTCATTGCGAATGGTATCATCCCAGTTGTTACCTTGTATCATTGGGATCTTCCACAACCGCTACAAGATATCGGAGGATGGTCGAATCCCCTGCTTGAAAAATATTTTGAGGATTACGCTCGAGTGGCTTTCAGCTCATTCGGAGACAGAGTTACAGAGTGGTTGACTTTCAACGAACCATACATGATCTGCCAAGCAGGATATGGAAGTAACGAAATGGCTCCTGCATTGAATTTCTCAGGTAAAAAAAGCAACATCAACTTTTAATTGATTAAATATATTATCATATTTTTAGGCCATTCAATAAGGTTTGTGTTTCCGTGATGTGTTAATAATTACTGGTAACATCCTAGGTATTGCTGATTACTTGTGTGCACATACCCTTATCAAATCCCATGCCAGAGTCTACCATCTTTACGACGATGTGTTCAGGGTACAACAAAATGGTGAGTATATGCAAAAACAGGTTAGTTTTTTTTTTGATTGCCAATATGCTTGACCAAAATCATTTTGCATAAGCATCCAAATGGATAACTTAAAACTATAACTGTGAAATGTATTAATCCCATATTTTAATGATTGTAGGAAGAGTCGGATTGACCCTCAACGCTGAATGGAGTGAACCAGAAAACCCAAATTCCGCTGCCGATCTTGAAGCTTCCGAAAATTATTTGCAATTCACTGTACGTGATAATTGACTAGACCTCGCAAACAACAATTTATAACTATTTTCTTTACATAATCGTGCATTCAGTTGATATTGATCAAGCAAAGCAAAATGTTGTTGATCGGGTTTGCGGATAATTTCACCAGTAATTTCAGTGATTTGTATTTACTTTGTAGATAGGGTGGTACGCTCATCCAATTTACTCGGTAGAAGGCGATTACCCTGCGGTGTTCAAGCAGAAGATAGACCAGCGCAGTGCGGAGCAGGGCTTCAGCTCCTCTCGTCTTCCCACCTTTACTCCTGAGGAAGTGGAGTACATCAAGGGGAGCTACGACTACTTTGGGCTGAATCACTATACCAGCTCAGTCATCAGGGCTGCCGATTCTGGTACCCAGTACCCGAGTCCATCCTTCTGGGAAGATTTGGGAATTATTGAGTACCAACCTGGAAAATGGTCTTCTTCCCCAGGATGCGACTGGTTAAAGGTTATTCAAATTGAATTTTTAGTCTAAAATTTTGCCTTAAAGCGTTGTCTACTTGGGCTAAAGTGAAATTATTTTCACGATAAGATCTATAGTTTACTACCTCTCTGTTCTTTTTTGAAAACAATATATTATTATTATTAACAATTAAAACATTAACATCGATTCCATGCTTTGTGCTTTTAGGTTGTTCCATGGGGATTCACAAAGCTGTTGTTATGGCTGACGAATGAATACAATAGTCCAGAAATCATCATATTTGAGAATGGTTATTCAGATCTTGGAGGAACTGATGATGCAGGCAGAATTAGCTACTACAAGCAGTACCTAAACGCCATGTTAGACGCCATGGATCAGGGCGTTATCGTCACAGCCTACACCGCATGGAGTCTCATGGATAACTTTGAATGGCTCTCTGGATACACGTAAGAAACTCTTAGTTCAATTATACTGACTCTCTTGAGCTGTCGACCAACAACTCGTTCAATAACTTTACCTCCCAATTCCAATTAGTTATTGTACGAGTTTGTTTGATAAAATGGCTTCTTATTTTTCTACTGTAACGTCTCTACATATAATGCCATTGTTTGTACGTATTCTACGGAATCACAAACGTCAAAACAGACAACATTAAGCATATATTTTTTTAACCATAATCATTTCTTGCTATAAGCTATAATGTTACGGCAGAGACATTTGAAATAAAAATCTTTTTTTAAATTTATTTTTGAGTAAGACCTCAAATTGTCATATTTAATTATTTAAGCTAATGTGATCCTACCTCAGTGGTAGAGCTCCACCCCGGCAAGACGAAGGTCCTGGGTTTGATTCCTAAATGTGACCGTATCTTTTTCTGATTTTTCTGTTTCAGATTTTTGATTGAGTGTCGCTTATATTGTCTTCATTAAATAAAAATTACATAATTGTTTTCTTATACTTTATTTCTTTTCTTTATTTCTTTCTTCTCTTTCTCTGTACATTTTATTTTGCTTATTATTATTTCTGTTATTTCACCAGAAGCATCTCCACTTAGTGACAACTAAACCTTGATTTACGCTGGAAACATTTTTAATTGGATTGTTACTATTCTCTTAATGTCTCAAACAATAAATAAATCAACATTCTTTTGCGGGCTTTTTACATGATCAGATCTTTTGGCAGAACCAGCCTGTCCTCGTACAGGATTTTTTTTATGTAAACGACCAACTACACTTTCAAACAAATAATCTAGAAACATAAATTTTATTATGTTCCTCTGTTCTCAACCATGTGTTTTTCACAGGACGAAGTTCGGACTCTTTTCAGTGGATTTCAACAACCCATCACGACCAAGAACAGCAAAAGATTCAGCAAAATACTACAATACGATTATTGGAAGTAACTCAGTGGAGAGTATCTAAATACGACTCATTTCTGCATTAAAAAGTGTCAGTGTTCGATTGATTGTATAAAAATTGTATTTTTTATTAAAGGTGACATAATATTCTTTGAACTTGTTTTAAATTTACGAGTAGGTAGGTACCTACCTTTATTTGTTTATTAATTTAAAATTTCACGTTAAGCAGGACTTTTCCTTTTTTTCACAATGAACATCACAATGAGCATAACAAAATCAAATTAAAATCAAAAACAAAATTAAAAATAAAATCTAAAACGAAAACAAAATCAAAAACGAAATAAAATAAAAACAAAACACTCCATCACGAAAAAAGTGGACTAGGAAAACTACAATACATAGATAAAATAAGTCGAGGCAGAGCTATGTGGTTTGTTTTATTGAATTCATTGTTATTCTTGGCGATATAAATTCCACTATGATTTGTTTATATTTAATTGAATGATGTGTTAAATTTATTATTGAATTATATGTAATAAAAAGATGATTTACAAATCATTATTCAGTTTTATTCACATTTTGAAATTTCCGTGAACGTCGTCATTGTTATCTATAAAACATATAAAGGTGTTTTTTTTAGAGGTTTGGTTTTTAAACTAGCAACATTGTTTCTACAGACTGTCAATTTGATTGTTGATTGACAGTTGATTTGTAGTCAGTACGTTTTGCCATTTCACTATGAGTAGACTGGCGTCAGAACGGGCGATTGCAAATTGTGCAAATTTATTTTGAAAATCATGGTTCGGTTCGCCAAACTTATCGTGCACTGCGTCCATTTTACTGTCGACATAATCATCCATCCGAGCAAGTTATTCGGAAGATCATGGATCGTTTACACACCACGTACACTCTAGTGGATAATACGCATCCACAAAGACGACAAAGAAGAAGTTATTGCTGCTGTGGAGTAGTGTTGAGAAGAATCCGAATGAGTCGATTCGCCATCGTGCACAGCAATTGCAGCTGTGCCCATCCACTTTGTGGATGATTCTGAGGAAAGATCTGGGTCTAGGCCTCCACAATCGTGTGATCTCACACCATTAGATTACTTTCTTTAGTGATATGTGAAGTCGCTAGTCCATGCTGATAAACCAGAGACGTTGGACCATTTAGAAGTAAACATTCGCCATGGTTTTGCCGATATATGGCCCCAGTTACCCGGTAAAGTTGTCGAAAATTGGACTTCAAGATTGCGCTTCATTTGAGCTAGCCGTGGCGCTCATATGCCCGAAATCATATTTAAACAATAATGGCATAAAATTATCTATTAAATAAAGCCAATACCATGGACATTAACATTATTTTAATGTGTTTTTTTTCATTTTGAATTTTTATACCTTTAAAAAAAACACCCGTTATAAGCATATTTTTTTAAAGATTAGATCTACACAGGAAGTCCCGAGGAAAACGATTTCCTTCAGGGCCTATGTCATCTTCGGGGATGTGATGTGTGGGGTTTTTTCAAGAAAAGGAAGGAGACGAAGATCTGGGGAGGAAAAAGTTGTGAGGAGTTGGTAGGAATCAGAGAGTGTCCTGGATTGAAGGACGTTTGAATTCCTCCCTCCCACTGCAACACAAGGCAAATGCGTCGAGAGAGTCGTAGAAAAGGGTTACAAGATAACCTTAAACGTAACCCATAAGAATATATATATAAGGATTCTGAAACGAAAAATGTATGATACTTTAAAGTACCTAAATTTATCTTCCCAATATTATAAAACTGTATTTGACATTGTACAAACATAGGATGACATTGTATCCAACATAGGATGTACACGCAGGTCGGCAACCTGCGGCCCGCGGGCCGCATGCTGCCCGCAAGGCGTCTTGGTGCGGCCCGCAAGATTCTCGCCACACGCATGTAACGGACAACATCATACACAACAGAGTGAAAGGGAGCGAGGAGGGGAGCGAAGGGATAGCGATACAACTTCAAACTGAGTTTGAAAGCTGATTTCAAAAAGATCTCACGCAAGTTGGAGATTTTCGAAAACCCCTTCGCAGTGGATATCGATAATGTACTAAGCGATTTCAAATCAACGTGATAGATTTGCCTTCTGAAAACTACAAGGAGTTAAAAAGGTTTGCTCAGCAAATAATTCATATATTTGGTGGTAGTATTGTGAGCAAACTTTTTCAATTCTGAATTATCGAAAAAACAAATACTGTGCCCGGTTATCGGATGCACATTTAGACGCAATATTACGCTCTACTTCAAAAATGCAAGTTAATGATTTTGTATACGCCCTCCAAAAGCATATAGACCAGGGTAAGCACGCTGCAGGCTTATTTATAGATTTAAAAAAGGCTTTCGATACGGTTGACCATGGGATACTACTAAAGAAGCTAGAGCACCTAGGCATAGTAGGCACTCCCCTGAAGTTACTGTGTAGCTACCTCTCTAACCGACACTGTCAGACCTTTGTTGGAAAAGGGACAAGCAGCATGGGAACGATAAAATGTGGCGTGCCTCAGGGCTCCGTACTTGGACCATTACTATTTTTAATATATATAAATGATATTGCTAAATGGGGACTTAAGGGTACAATACAACTCTATGCAGATGATACAGTGATTCTTTATCACAATAATGATTTAAACGAACTTGAAAAGGAAATGGAAAGGGATATAGCTTGCCTGGCAAACTGGCTGCGACTAAACAAACTTAGCCTAAACATAACAAAAACACATTACATACTGTTTGCAAATAAAAAAAATGTAAGTCTTAATATAAGTCTTGATAATAACCGCCTTGAAAGGGCTAATGTTACAAAATATCTTGGCCTTTTCATTGATTCACAACTCACATGGAATCACCAATTTAAACATGTTCTATCCAAAATTACTCCTATAACTGGTGTTTTATATAGACTTCGCGGGTTACTTCCTCCCTCTCTATTAAAATCGATTTACCATGCTATGATTCACTCACATCTAATATATATCGCCGGAATCTGGGGATTTGCTACAAAAAAAAAATGATTTCAGAAGTCCAAGTCGTCCAAAATAGAGCCCTGCGAAATATTTTCAGTCTACCTTGGGACACACATGTCAAAGACATCTACAGAAACACCCAAATACTTCCTTTTAATACCATTCCCACTTTTGAAATAACTAAAACTATATTACAAGTAATTCAACACTCGGCACATTCCAACACTACACTCTATTACAATTGCGACGTACACCAACACAACACAAGAAATCACAACAAACTTCATATACCAAAAATCAAATCAACAAAATATGGACTAAGATCCCTAGAATACATAGCTCACACAAAATATAATCAACTACCCAACGAGATCAAACGTGCAAGTCAATGTAAAAAGACCCAAACTAACATGCTCAAACTTCATCTTATTAATGACTATCTGAAATAATAATGTTGTGTATGTCCCCATTATATGTCCATTTAATACATACAGCTATATGTTTCATGTAATGCGTATCATTCCCGCAATGAGTTTATTAACTCCTGGGAGTACAATGCTTTATATAATATACTATATTCTGTATTGTATACTTTTGATAAATAAAATATAAAAACAACTTGCAACCCAAATGCAACTAAAATTGCATTGATTTTATTAACTACAATAAATGAAGTAAAAATATACAATAAGCGTTTAAAACTAAAATATTTCTATTATATTAACTAAAATTATATTATATTAACTAAAATTATATTATATTAACTAAAACAAAAATATTGTAGGTTTTTTGTTTTTCATTAGCTCCACACAGGAGGCCATAAGGAAAATAATTCCCCTCAAAGCCTATGTCATCTTGGGGATGGGATGTGGAGGATGTCTTCAGGAAAGGAAGAAGAGGAGGTTCTGGGAAGCAAAAGGGTATTAGGGGTAGGCAGGATTCTGGGGGTAAGTGTGTCCCGGGAGTAAGTGTGTATGAATGTCCGTATGAATCTCCATCCCTCCCACTGCGGTGTAAGGCGATGCATCGAGAGAGTACGGTTGGAGAAGTCAAAGGGTCTCCCTCAACCATTCTCTCCCGATCCGGCCTGCAATGCAGCTGGTGGGCAGATGCGTCCGCAGCAAAGACCCGGAAAAACCTCACTCCAAGAACCCGGCCCCCCCTGCTAAGTCACCAAACGTAGCGAACCATTCGAGGTGACCTATGGCAGAGATGTTGGCTATCCAATAAATAGTTCCCGGGGCGGCGGTACCCATACGACCCTCCCAAATTGGAATAGGTACACTGTAATGACATGTGATCCAAGTTCAGCCCGCGCTAATCCCCATGTAAAATATTTGGCCCTTTTACAACGAAAGGTTGCCGACCCATGATGTATGGGATTCTATCTACGATGAAAAAATATTATATTTACAATATTCTAAGATCGTATACATCTTTCGCACAAAACAGCTATCAAGGAAACAAAAAAATTGTAATGCTCTTTCAACTGTGATCAGGAAAACGTAGGAACAAGATAAAAGAGTTTTTATAACAATTTAGATCATACCTCGTTTATTCTTGATTCAGTTAGAAGCTCCAGTTTCTCATATTTAAAGTTTTAAAACTTGCGAATTCTAATCACTTCACATCACTGGCTAAAACATTCTTCCATAAAGTTTATTACATTACCAACATTTTTACAAATAAAACACACCTTCATTTGAATCAATTTGCGTAAAACAGGAGATGTTAAATGCAAGTATATCCAACTCTTCTTACTGCCAGACTAATCTCAACTAATCTCGCGCCGCATCTTTCTCTAAGAGCACTCTACAAAGTAGTTTCATTTCATAGTAGTATCATAGTACCCAGGATCCTGGCCTATATTGATGTTGTTTCAATAATCAATATACCGTGTAATGAACTTTTTACGACCTCCACCTCCGTGATATGTCATTAACTCCATGTAGTGTACCGAGGAAAACGGAAGCAAATAGTAAACATTTTTGTTTATGTTATTAGACCAATATCATGGTTTTTATGGGTGACCCGACAATTGATCCGACGACAATTGGCCCCCCGACAGTTGGCTCGCCGACAATTGACCCCCCCGACACTTGATCCGGCGGACAGTTGATCCCCCAAACAACTCAATTTCAAGGTTCCTATTTGCAAATAATATAATCTTTTTTATCCGAATGCAACACAAGAGGCCCAACTTCTCCCAACCGCCTGGAGCCAGTGAAACTATGGCATCCCCCATTTTTAAATGTTGTGAGACTGAATGTAGTGAGGAGGGGAAAGTATTAAGTCACTTCAAGTATTAAGTCTAATACTTATATACTCTATGTACGAGCATAAAAATAACAAAAAATCATACAATATAACCTTTTATATCCGAATGCAACACAAGAGGCCCAACTTCTCCCAACCAGCTGGAGCCATGAGACTATGGTATCCCCAATTTTGTTATTTTGTAAGGCGTAAGGATATGGGGAAAATGTACCTGGCTCTTCAGATCTGGTCACCAAATATGGCTAAAGCCATTTCAAGTAATAAGTCTAATACTTACATACTCTATGTACGAGCATAAAAAT
Organism: Glyphotaelius pellucidus; assembly: GCA_936435175.1. Taxonomy (NCBI): domain Eukaryota; kingdom Metazoa; phylum Arthropoda; class Insecta; order Trichoptera; family Limnephilidae; genus Glyphotaelius; species Glyphotaelius pellucidus. Next base: position 4,011,148 of record OW386539.1, on the reverse strand, counting down.
AACAAAAAATCATTCAATATAACCTTTTATATCCGAATGCAACACAAGAGGCCCAACTTCTCCCAACCGGCTGGAGCCATGAGACTATGGTATCCCCAATTTTGTTATTTTGTAAGGCGTAAGGATATGTGGAAAATGTACCTGGCTCTTCAGATCTGGTCACCAAATATGGCTAAAGTCATTTCAAGTAATAAGTCTAATACTTATATACACTATACACCAGCCTAAAAATATTAAAAAATATAACTTTTTTATCCGAATACAACACAAGAGGCCCAACATCTCGCAACCATCTGGAGCCAGTGAAACTACGACATCCCCAATTTTTATATGTTATGAGGCTCTAAGTAGTGGGGAGGGGGAGAGAATGTGGAAAATGTACCTGGCCGGTCACCAAACACGGCTAAAGCCATTTCAAATAATAAGTTTAATACCTATATACAATAAACACCAGCGTAAAAATACTCCCCGAGCGAAGCCGGGGAGTATTTTTAACCTAGAAATGTATATTTGTATTAGACTTGTATTGTAATCGAATAAAAAAAGTTTTATTGTATGATTTATTTTGGTAACTACATTTTTCTGTGACTAGTTGGGAGAAATTGAGCTTCTTGTGTTGTATTCGGATAAAACAATTATATTATATTTAGCGGTTTTTTTTTTTTGCTATGCCGACTGCACGTATAAGTATGTCGTACTTTGTTATTACCACATGCTTCTTTGAAGAGACGAAATGCCTGATACAAGATGCCTGCAGATATAAGCATATCGACTTTGATTGCACGGCCGTATATCCTCTTTGCATACTTACTTAAAGAAATAATCTTTTATGGAATCAATTGTCCGAGGGATCGACTGTCCGCCGAATCAACTGTCGGGGAGGGTCAACTGTCGGAAGATCAACTGTCGGGGGATCAACGATCAGCGGGCCAACTGTTGAGGGGGGCTATTGTCACCGGATCAACTGTCATGGAACCGTTTTTATGATATCCCTCAAAAATAAAAGTTTACATTTTAGGAACATAAAAAAAATTGAAAATTCGTTTTATATAAACAGTGTAATACGTTTGAGTGACTAAGTTAAAACAGCACCAACAGCGAAGCAATTTTTTCCACAAATCATAGTTTCAATGGATTCTTAATATTGATAATTGATTCTTTGTATAATTGTGGTGTTCGAAGATCGTCGAAAAATGATATTAATAACGTTCTTCTTTCTAGTCAGTACACTATTTGTGAGGTAAAACAAACTATTATATATATCCCAAGAAATATGATTGATTGGATATTTTTTTGGTAATTTCATCACATTAATTTAAATTATTTTGTATAAATCTGTTTTAATTTTAACACTTTTCTTATTGCATTTAGTGCAAAGACTCAACACAATGCAACTCATAGAAGTTTCCCCGCTGGATTTCTGTTTGGAACTGCCACATCTGCATATCAAATAGAAGGGGCCTGGAAAGCTGCAGGTGAATGAAGGTTTAAATTATCGAAATTAAACACTTCATTAATATAAAAGAGTTAAGACTAATATGTAGATTATATGATTACAGATAAGGGTGAACATATTTGGGATCGCCTCTCCCACACCACTAACCTTATCAAGGATGGTAGTACAGGAGACGTGGCTTGTGACTCATACAACCAGATTGACAGAGACGTGGAGATGTTGAAAGAACTCGGGGTGAACTTCTATCGTTTCTCCTTATCCTGGTCCAGGATCCTCCCATTTGACAATAAGATCAGCGCTGACGGACTTCGCTACTATAACAACCTGATCGATGCGCTTATCGCTAATGGCATCACTCCAGCCATTACTTTTTACCATTGGGATCTTCCACAATCGCTACAAGATATGGGAGGATGGTCAAATCCCCTGCTTGAAACATATTTTGAGGATTATGCTCGAGTGGCTTTCAGTTCCTTTGGAGACAGAGTTGCAGAATGGTTGACTTTCAACGAACCATACATGATCTGCCAAGCAGGGTATGGAAGAAATCAAATGGCTCCTGCATTGAATTTCCCAGGTAACAAACAATAACTTTCAATGAATTTAGTGAATTATCGTTTTTAGGCCATTAAATAAGGTTTGTGTTTCTGTGATGTAGTAATAATTACTGGTAATATCCTAGGTATTGCTGATTACTTGTGCGCACATACCGTGATAAAATCCCATGCCAGGGTCTACCATCTTTACAATGATGTATTCAGGGCAACGCAAAATGGTGAGTATAAGCGAAGACTTGTTACTTTATTTATTGATTGCCAATATGCCCAGCAAGTCTTGTGTCGAAGAAGCATCATCTTAATGGATAATTTCGAAGGATAACATAGGCAAAACAGCGAAATGTGTTAATCCAATATTTTAATGATTGTAGGAAGAGTCGGATTGACCCTCTACGCAGAATGGAGTGAACCAGAAAACCCAGATTCCGCTGCCGATCTTGAAGCTTCCGAAAATTATTTGCAATTCACAGTACGTGACTGACTAATTGACTTGACCTCGCAAACAACAATTTATAACTATTTTCAATACACAATCGGTTATACAGTTGATTTGATCAAGGAAGGTAAATTTTTGAACCGGTTTGCGAATAATTTCACTAGCGATTTCTGTAATGTGTACTACTTTGTAGGTAGGGTGGTTTGCCCATCCAATTTACTCTTCAGAAGGCGACTACCCAGCAGTGTTCAAGCAGAAGATAGCCCAGCGCAGTGTGGAGCAGGGCTTCAGCTCCTCTCGCCTTCCCGCCTTCACTCCTGAGGAAGTGGAGTACATCAAAGGGACCTACGATTACTTTGGAGTGAATCACTACACCAGCTCAGTTGCTAAGGCTGCCGATTCTGGCAATCAATACCCGAGCCCATCCTTCTGGGAAGATTTGGGAATTATCAACTACCAACCTGGAGATTGGTCTTCTTCCCCAGCATGCGACTGGTTAAAGGTAATTAATTTTGAATTTCTAGCGTAAAATTTTGTCTTTAGTTTAGTCTTCTAGTGCTCATGTGAAATTATTATCACTCTTTATTCTCTCTTCTTCTTTAAGCTCTTTATTCTCTCTTCTTCTTTGAAAACAATATATAATCAACGATCACTTATATTAATCAAAATATTAACATCTATTCCATGCTTTGTGCTTTTAGGTTGTTCCATGGGGATTCACAAAGCTGTTGTTATGGCTGAAGAATGAATACAACAGTCCAGAAATCATCATCTTTGAAAACGGTTATGCAGATCTTGGAGGAACTGATGATACAGACAGAATTAGCTACTATAAGCATTACCTAAACGCCATGTTAGATGCCATGGATCAGGGCGTTATTGTCACAGCCTACACCGCTTGGAGTCTCATGGATAACTTTGAATGGCTCTCTGGGTACACGTAAGATACTCTTAATTCGATTTTACTGACTCTCAATGAACTGTTGACCAACAACTCAGTAAATAACGTTACGAGTGAGCGTAGGATTAACATGGATAGGTACATCGGCGATCGTTACACCACCGGTAATAACCTCCCAATTCCAATTAGTTTTTATTATACGAGTTCGTTTGACGAAATGGCTTTTTTTCAAACCATTTTCTAACTAACGAACAATCAATTTTTTTAATATACGTTCTGTTCAAAGAACCAGCCTGTCCTCGCATAGCCTCGTTTTTATTTATGTGCACTTGAAGAAATAAGTAATTAGAAAATTTATTTTTTATTATGATCTTCTGATCTCAACTATATGTTTTTCATAGGACAAAGTTTGGACTCTTCTCAGTGGATTTCAACGACCCATCACGACCAAGAACAGCAAAGGATTCAGCCAAATACTACAATTCAATCATCGCGAGTAACTCAGTTGAGAGGGTCTAAATACAACTCATTTCTGCATTAAAAAGTATCAGTGATCAATTGATTTTATAAAAATTGTATTTATATTGAAGGTGACATAATATCCTTTGAAATTGTTTGAAATTTATGAGTAGGTAGGGACCTGCTCATTAAAATAATTTCCGTCAGGGCCTATGCCAACTTTGGGTATGGGGTGTGGAGGGTTTTTTAAAGGAAAGGAAAGAGAGGACGTTCAAAGTCCGTTGCCAAGATTAGACAAACTTCGCTACCATGAACCCAAATATCCCTGCTATGTCACCAAACGTAGCGAAGCACTTGGATGACCCATAGCAAAAGTATGGGTTATACAATAAATACACAAGTTAACACCTCTTGCATAAAAAAAATAAAACCCACTCATAAAATATAAAATAAAATCTCTGGGTATACTTTATTTTAGAGACGTAAGTTATTAGTACAGTTTTTCAATTTCTTCATTATTTTTTATTCTTTATTTTAAGCACCCGCTAAACTACCAAAGCAGTTTCTCATCAGGCCAGTTTAACAATATTAATATAACACTAAAGCACTCAAAAAGAAACCACATTTGGAAAATAGATACAGAAGAACAATTTATATGTAACAACAAAATAAAGGAAGCAATTAAGTAACTACAATACAATGTTGAGAATAGACATGACAACAATACAATTAGGTCGTTATTAATTCATATTACTTGTAAGGTATTCCCCAAACAATTTCAAAGTTTATTGTGAGGCGAGTTAAGGTAGGTGCGGTAGGAAGGGATTAATTAATGAGTTTTAGACGAGGTTCGTATTATATGAAGGAAGAAAAAAGTCCTGTAGAACAGACTCAGCATGCCTATATTGCGTCTGCGCATTAGATAAAGTAATCAGTCTATTAGCAACGGGTTGTCTGATTGAATTATCAGAATTGAAACCGTAACCTCTGCCTCGCCGAGGTAGTTCTCTAACCTCTAAGATAATTCGACCATATTATCAACATCTCTCATATTTTACTGCAGCATTCATCGACTTAGAGCTACAAACATTATCTTCATTCTCTCAATATATATTTTTGGCCGATATCTTTATGTTAAAGATTTATTTGTAAAAATGCTGGTTTTTATTTATTTATTTATACTGGGTTTTACAGAAGTTCCCACTTACGTGAGAACAATCCAGTTATAAAAACTAAGTTATTACACAATAAAAAAATTTACAATTATATACAAGTAAATACAGATTTTTTTTTTACATGAGCTCCACACAGGAGGCCCTGAGGAACATAATTTCCCTCAGGGCCTATGTCATCTTTGAGGATGCTGTGTGGAGGGTTTTTAAGGAGAGTTCTGGGAAGGAAAAGGGTTTAAGGGGTGGGTAGGAATCTGGGGTTCAGTATGTCCTGGTCATCCGCCTCCAAGACCCAGACATACCTCACCCCATGAACCCGGGCACCGCTGTTAAATCACCAAACGTAGCGAACCACTTGGCAGAGGTGTTGGTTATCCAATAAAGGTTCCCGGGGCGGCGGTACCCATTCCCGCCTCCCAAATTGAATACGTACAATTAGAAAAACAAAAACATCACAAATAAAAATACAGAATTATATACAAGCTCATTCAAGAAACACATTACAATGAGTGGCATTGAGACATAAGAAATACGCGAGGCATGCATAGAGAGACAATTGACACAATATAAGTAGTTAGTATTTTTTAACAGCGCCAGAACTTTTTTTTTTAATCCGTTCAAATTATCGACGAAAATATCTACTTCAGCACACTCTATCTTGTTATATAGTCGACACATCTGGGTCAAAGGGCTAAAGTAGGCGATATTATTATTATTTTTTTTTTGGTTTTAGGCAATTCACCCTGAAAAGTGTGCTTTGTGCCGGAAATAGTTAAAGTGGATAAAAAATTTCGGTTAATCTATTGTGAAAATAATAAAACAAATTAAATATTGGACTCATTTAGATCACTAAAACAAATTCAATATTGAATTCATCCAGGTTAATAAACTTACATAAAGCTGTATGAACACGAGAATTGTTAAGAGATAAAAGGTATGAAATGTTAAGGGGGGACTGGTGTGTGATTTTAATAAGCCGGCGGTATATGTTCTTGAAAGATGAATGGTTTTTACAGTTAAAGAAAACGTGGTCGAGGGTTTCCTCTTCCACACCGCACTGGCAGAACGGATCATCTAAAACTCTAATTCTAGACAAGTGAGATGCAATTGAACAGTGACCAATTCTCATTCTTGAAATACATGAAATAAATCGTTTTGAAAGTTTTTTTACCGTGAAACCATGGCTTAGCAGGAATATGGTTTTGAATTCCAGCATAGAAAGATCCAGTTCTTATTTTGGAGACTGTCAATTTTCTTCCCAGGCACAAGTCATATTGGATTTAAGAATCGGGAAGACATCGGAGATAGGAATTCTAAAATTTAGTGGGATAGTTCCGGAATCTGAATCAGATTTGGCAAGAAAATCGGCCATCTCATTACCCTCGATACCCAAATGGGCAGGGACCCAGGCCAATATCGTCTCAAACCCAGCTTCACTTAGAGAATTGAGAAGATTTTTTATTTTACATATAATATTGTCTTCCGGATAACATAGAATATTTGACCTAATTTTAGTTAGAGCACTTAGCGAATCAGTACATAGTAAGGCTCGATGAATGTTGAGAACCTGGATTTGATTTAGCGCTTGTTCAATTGCAAAGCATTCAGCTGTAAATATGGAAGCTTCTTTCGGTAATTTATAAGTGAGATTGATGTTAAATTCTGGACTATATATCGATGCTCCACATCTTTTATTTTCAAATTTGGAACCATCCGTGTAAAGGATGGAAAATCCAGGGAATTTTGAAGCCACAATGCTTTTAAAACAATCATCCACATTTTGAAATTTATTTGGGGAAGATAAAATATTCTTCCGAAAGACTGATGTTATTGTGTTCGACATAAAAGTGATTGCCTTAAATGGAATATTGTATATAGGGAGATTGGGAACTTCTTGAAGATATTGGAGGGAAGATGATAGAGAATTATAGAGATGAAAACTTTTAATTAGGAGAGGAAAACATTGTTTTTCTCTCAATCTTTTGTTAGAATTCAAATTAACACTTAACCGATTAAGACTTTGTTTAATAGGATGATGTGATAACGATAAAGCCTTGAAAATATATTTATTGGCAAGGAATTGCCTTCTGAAATATAATGGAGGCTCATTATTAAAATAATAATTTATTTAAAGAACACAAAACTGTAAGGTTTGTTGGTCTTACAATAATAGTTGGCCTGAATTTATTTTTTTTAATTTAGATTCTTTCAATAATTTTAGTCTGGATGATCTCCCTGTAGTAGTTTGCTGAAGCTTTGGCAGTTCTGGGCCTCGATGTGTTATTGAAATCCACTTCAAATAATCCAAATTTTTCCCTGCAATCAAAAAGCCAAATTAAAAAGTCTTCCTTCCCTGTGGAAGAAGATTCAGTACTCAGACAAAAATAATTTTTTTCGTTTTGAATTTGACTTCTGCAGCTGGCTCAAAAGATGGCGGAGCTAGGTCGAAAATTGAAAATATATGGTATTATGGTAAAAAACTTTTCTTTCTACGGGTTGATGTTGTCTTTGTTTTTATCATGAAACCGTCAATCATTTTTTTATACATCAGTTCCACACAGGAGACCCTGAGGAATTTAATTTCTCTTAGGGCCTGCGTTATCTTAAGGAATACTGTGTTGAAGGTTTTTTTTTAATCAAAGGAAGGAGATAAAGATCTAGGAAGGAAAAAAATATGAGGGTGGTTGGGAATCTGGGGGGTTGGTGTGTCTAGGAGTGACGGACGAATGAATCTATCCCTCGAGAGAGAGTCCTGATGCAGATGCAAAAAGGTTTCCCTTTAAAAAGGTGGGCAGACGCAACTGCCGCCACGACCTAGACAATCCTCACCCCGTGAAACCGGGCACCACAGCTAAGACACTATACCATTTAGGTGACCCATGACAGAGGTTTTGGTTATCCAATAAATGGTTCTTGGGGTGGTGGTACCGTACTCGCCTACCAAAGTTCAAATTAAATGAAATAAACTTACGTGTATCCATCCTTCCACTCCATGTTATCCATAAGACTCCATGCCGTGTAGGCTGTTATGGTGGCCCCTTCCTCCATGGCGTCTAGCATGGCATTCAAGTACTGCTTAAAGTATCTTATTCTGTCTGTGTCGTTCGTTCCGCCAAGGTCCGAATAACCGTTTTCAAAAACTATTATTTCTGGGTTATTATATTCGTTCTTCAACCAGACCAGCACATTTTTGAAGCCCCACGGAACAACCTTTGGAAAATACGGAAAACAATAAGTACCGTACTGATAAACGCTGTCCTAAATTTACACAAAAGACAAGAAAACATTATTCGTCTATCAGCCGTACAAAATCCAAAAAACGTCTATCAGCAAATGCACAATAGCAGATTTTTTACTAGCAGCAACAGCAGTTGAAGTTAAATTCATCAATATTATATTTTATTTTAGGCTCTCCTCGCCGGCACGACCATTGGCAAGTAAGTAAGTCTTGTAGGCTGGGTGACAAAACAGTCTATGCTATCGGTGATGGAAATAACAATTGGGAACATACTCATGCTCTCCACGATAGTGGACTTTTCGAATCATCCACGAATCCATCACAACATACAATTGGGGATACCATAGTTTCACTGGATCCAGACAGGAGCAGCTGGGACTCATTATTATTGCTATTCCTTTTATAGCTTAGTCTCTCAGCTCCATTATGGGACCGACAGACTCAGCTATAAAAGTGCCATCGTTATTTGGCTTGGCCTATTTCAGAGGAAAATTACTGTTTACATCTGATTACAAAAAAACTCTGCTTACAACTTGAGCAACGTAAGGAACTTCTCAAGGCCAGTACGAGGAGATACAGAACTTTTTTGGAGTCGACCTACCATCCTGCCAAAAATGTATTTTTGCGTATTTGGCAGTGGAACATTACCGAGTAAGGTAAATGCTAGTAAAATATTGGCGTCTTCTTTGATTTCGTGTGATATCATACATTAAAAAAATAAACAATTAACCTTTAACCAACTAGAAGCTGGCGATGCAGGCCATTCAGCACTTTGATACTCATAAACTCCCAAATCATCGCCAAACGATGGATTCGGGTACTGATCGGACCGAGCTGGTGTGGTCAGTTTAGACGTGTATTGGTTCAATCCCAAGAAATCGTAGGTCCCCTTTATGTACTCCACCACCTCAGGAGTGAAGGTGGGAAGACGAGAGGAGCTGAAACCCTGCTCCGCACTGCGCTGGGCTATCTTTTGCTTAAATACTGCTGGGTAATCACCTTCCTTAGAGTAAATAGGATGGGCATACCAACCAGCCTAAAACATAAATTTAATAAAATAAAAACACATTAAATGTTTAACTGACACTATACCGAAAAACTCAATAAAATAAAAGCAGCACTTGTCTAGCCTTCAAAAAAAAGATGAGCCGATTTGACCATCGATTGGATATGCTAAATTAAAAAAAGCGTCCACTTATGTGTAGAGACCTGAAAATTTTGCGTTTGCCGTAACCTGAATTTTAGCTTTATTCATTTATTGGATTTGGAACTCATAACAGATAAAAAAGCAAAACACAACAAAAAATAATAAAACAAACAGTTCCGCCAATTTTCGTTGTTGCAAAATACCAAAAACATTACATAACACCACTTTTGGTGCAAACAATAATGCTTAAATAAAATTACACGAATTTTGCCAAATGATAACGCGAATTTGGCTAAATTCGAAGAAAATTTCGCCGAAAAACATGCCTAAAATAAGCCTTATAGAAGAAATGCTCTCGTAAACCCAAATTTATTTGTGAAATGGCCACTTTGTGCGTTTTTTATATTGATACGCTTGTGGCCATATATATTTGGTCGATAGATTTAGTCCCCAAAGCCTTGCTCCGTTCTCAATATTAATATCTCCATCCTCCGAACATTTAACTTGAATATTATATTTTTGTAGTCAATGTAGCAGCGAAGCTTCGTAGAAAATGTATTTAACACATAACAAATTTTCTACGAGCCATTGGTAGCACTATTAGGTGTGCAATGGCAGTACAATTTAAAGTAACAGGCAAAAATTAAAACGCTAAAACAAAGAAAATTCTAAACGATGGATGGCTTTTTTGGTCAGTAGTTATCTTCCGCAAAATTCCGTTACACGAAGAACAAATGTTTTAAGAGCATTAAATTTCTTTGCCTTAAGATAGATATTGCTCATAGTTAATAATTTAACCATAACTGAATTTATTCTGATAGAAAGTATCTCTGAATTAGTTATTCAACATCGTAAAAGGTAAACTAACCTGGAATTGTAAAGCGTTTTCAGAGGCCTCGCGGTCGGCAGTAGAATTTGTATTTTCAGGTTCATGCCAGTCAATGCTTAGAGTCATCCCAATTCTCCCTGAAATAAAATTTAATAATTTTATTAAATTACAAGCTCCATGAAGAACGTTTTCAAATTAATTATAATGCAGTTTTTGGGAAAGTATTGCTTTTTTGACTGTGTTCTCGATTCGTTTACCTTTCTGAGATTTCCTATATACATCGTCGTAAAGGTGAAAGGCCTTAGCGTGGGCCTTAATCAGTGTGTGAGCGCAAAGGTAGTCAGCAATTCCTGGAATATAAAAAAAACCCTTTCAGTACAATAGGTCACTGCCTCCATCGACCAACAAAATCTAGTCGGGGCGTGTGGATGATAAAATTTTCCCGAAACCAAAATTACTGGTTCCAAAATTTGGATTGGTCTGCAAGGACCAAAGTTATCTGCTATGCGAAAATTACTCCATGGTAGACTGAATTTGTAAGATACGCCATATCTGCAGTTGATGTATCGATAGCCACCACAATATATTTTGAATTTGATAATGATTAAAATACCGTATTTACCCGAGAAATTCAATGCAGGGGCCTTCCCGTCATTTCCATATCCCGCTTGACAGATTTCGAAGGGTTCGTTGAACGTTAACCACTCCGTCACCCTATCTCCAAAGGCATCAAAGGCGACCCGAGCGAAGTCTGTGAAATATTTCTCCAACAAGGGGTTCGGCCATCCTCCAATATCTTCTAGTGGTTGCGGAAGATCCCAATGGTACAAGGTTACCACCGGAGTGATGTTATTCCCAATTAGTAAATCGATAACTTTATTGTAGTAGCCGATTCCATCAGTGCTGATCTTGTTACTAAAGCCAGTTGGGAGGATTCTGGACCAGGATAAGGAGAAACGATAAAAGTTCACTCCGAGTTCTTTCAACATCTCCACGTCTCTAGCATACTGGTGGTAGGAGTCGCACGCCACGTCTCCTGTGCTGCCATCCTTGATAAAATTTGTTGTATGTGCGATTCGATCCCATATGTTTTCACCCTTATCTGTAAAAATATAAAATCGTCAATTTTGAAAATGTATTTTGTTTACTTTATTATTTTCTACGTTACAATAAAAATCAGTTAACCTACTACAGGAGTTTTTCAGCATGTACATCATGCCATGGCTTTTATGCAAAATAACATGATCAATAGATATTGTTTTTTAAAACCGTATGAGAGCGGTTTTATAAAAAACTCTGCTAGAAAAATTGAGTACCTTACTGACCAGCACACTCAGACTACAAAATTTCAAATTTACTTAAGTTTCCAAGATTTAATAAATCTTTTCGCCAGAAAAGCCATACCATGCAGAAAAATTATACAATGTCCTTTCAAATGCTAAAAAAACAACTTCAAAATATGGCTCAGTAAACGTGAAGATGGAGAAATTATAAAAGTTATGGAGATTGGATAAGAACAAAAATACGACGAAGATAAATAATTTTATAAATATAATGTACTAAATACGGTGATGAAGAAATTATATAAATTATGATGATTGGAAAAGTACAAAAATACCACAACGGTAAACAATTTTAAATTTTCACATGTTGCAAACACTTTGTGAATAAACACGATAATATAACTTTGTTTTAGGATAAGGAAATAATAAAGTGGAATTAAGACAAAGTTATATTATTGTTTTTATTATAAACAATTTTAAAAACATCAAATACTAGATGATGCAAAGGAAGAAATTATTCAAATTGTGATAGCAGAATAAGTGATGCGTTTTTTTGTGTGTGCGGTGTGATTGTGTGTTTGTCGAAGGACCTTGAAATGTATGTTTTATGTGTTCTGACCACTGCACAAGTAGGTAATATTGCACAAGGAAAGGATTGAGAAAGGACTTTCTGCGGAAACTTGTGGCACATTCCTCTATGTTGCGGGTTTAACTTGCACTTCATTTAGTCGCGGAATTCGTATAATAGTCGTTTTGTAGAGGCGACGCGGCAGATATACGTAACGGTTAAATTCTTTGCGGTATGCGGGGAAATTGATGCGTAGATGGTCAATTTATGACTGGCTTTGAAAGAGCAAAATGACAGGAAATAGAAGGAAGGGTAGGATGGATTGTAACAATACTAACTACAAGTACAGGGTCATGATGTATGTAGATGTATGTATGTAGGTACATGTAGCTGTATTGTGTATACGCCCAACCAATAAATGTTAATATACAGCGAAGATAAATATTTGAAATATAAGTAAATAGGAAGATGGGAAAAAATATGAAGTCAGCATAAACATAAAATAGCAATAATATCAAAAAATTTCAGACCACTGTGGAACAGGAACTCCAAGTGAGTGGGACCGTGAGTAATAAATATTTTTTTAACAATCATTAATGATTTTTAAAAAATATTTGTATAAAATGACGCCTATTTACAATTATTTAGATTTACCTGAAACGTTCCAGGCTCCTTCCACTTGAAATGAGGCGGTGGCAACTCCAAACAAAAAACCCTCAGGAAATCTCCGGTGGGTAACATTGTTCTGAGCCTGCGTACTAAAACAGCATAATAATATAAAAGTTTAAATGGCAATTATATTCAATCAAAACGAGTTCATTTCGATGTTGAAAATACGTCTTACCTCACGAATAGTGCGAAAACCACTATGATAAAAAGTAAATGCATTATGTGTGCCATTTAATTAAAAAACCTGGTGCAACTGCAGTGGAATGATTGAAAACTAGATTTATAGTAAAGCAAAGGTGAATCCTTATCACACTTGTTATCTTTTCGATTCTACTGCTACATAAATGTTATTATATACTTCAGCGGATTTGTAATCCATACTAATATTATAAATGCGAAACTGCTAGAGTTCGTTTATGACGCTTTCACGCATTAACCAATAAAAAGACTTTAAAAATTCATTCACCAATAGAAAGCTAAATTATATGCGAAGACCATGGTCTGTATTTGATGGCAAGCTCTGGCGTTATGAAATTATAAATATTAATATATTATATTTGTTATACGTTTTCTGTCGCTAACAAAAGCGAGTTATTTATAACGTCAAAAAAAAACGATGTTGATATATTTGTGGGCTCTAAGCTGGTAGGTACTCAGCCCCCTGGTCAGCTACTGCTCCAGAAAATTCAAATATTAGAATATGTTTTGTTTTTTTTTGGACAAGCTTCTGTTTTGGAACAAATGTCAGATAAGAGTTCCTACATTAAAAATATAATTCTAACGATTATAAAGACTGAATAATAAATAGTGAATAAAAATATAATCGTAACGATTATAAAGACTGAATAATAAATAGTGTAATCTTTTTATTATATTAACAAACTTCCAAATATTTAATTAAAAATAAACATCCGAAATGTTTGTAAGCGCATAAATTCCGAACGAATGAACACAATTGGATAATTCTTTTTTCTTTGAGCTAAAGCTCTGTAGAATATAGATAATAATAATAATAATAATAATAATAATAATAATAATAATAATAATCTCGTGTGAAATGACAGTTCTATATTATTATTATTCTATAATAATAATAATAATATCTATAGAACTGTCATTTCACACGAGAAACACAATGCCCAGTGAAATTAAAGACATTAAAGCTATAGCTTTATGAAATTTAGGTGGCAGGCGAGATGTTTGAAAACTTAATGTAAGGGAATGAATGTATGGAATGCGGGAGGGGGTGGGGGTGGGGAGGAGGGGGGATAATTGATAAGTTCAACCGCTATAGTAATTTCCCGTAATACCATGCGAGCGAAGCCGCGGGGAAAAGCTAGTAATTTATATATGAAAAAAACATTTCTTTGTAAAACAAACAACACAGGTCGGTGGCAGAATTGACATAAATATAGGAGTCAGATTCCTACCTAGGCATCGCATCGTGGGTTCAATTCACCGAAAATTTTTCACCTGTCGAACCTAAGAAACACCACAAAGTGTTTTTTGTTTTAAGATTTATAACTATACATTCCGACGGAAATAAGTTAACATTAAAAAACTTTAAAATAACGCAAACGGAGGTTGCGGGTTGATATTCCCGGGTGGGAAAATATATTTTATTTGATTAAATTTTGTTATTACACAATTTTTTTATGAAAAAAAAAATTGGTTGTCTGTAAAGTCGGTTTACGGACGATAATTTTACGTGATAACGTCATAATTTGATGAAAAATTGCATTGATGCGTCATAGGCTGGGCTCATACATCCGATTTTTCCATCCGTCCGGCCGTCCGATCCGACCCGACAACCGGATCGAATCGGACGGAAAAGGTCGTGGCTACGATTTTATTTCCTTTCCAACTTTTTCTTTCGAATCGACAGGTGGCTAATGAGTATTGTTACCTAATTACTCATCACCGCAGTAGAAACGTTTCAATGCCTGTACAATATTTTTTTTAAAAAGATTAATTTGTAAACAAGTTCTGTTGTCTAATTTTATTATTACCATAGTGCTTGTCAGAAATAGCCTGATGGTTATTACCGATAAGCACTAATTTGAAAGGCGGATATGGGTACCGCCGGCCCGGAAACCATTTATTGGATAACCAACATCCCTGCCGAGGGTCACCCTAAGTGGTTCGCTACGTTTGGTGACTTAGCAGAGGTGCCCGGGTCCATGAGGTGAGGTTTGACTAAGTCTTGGCGGTCAATGCGTTTGCCCACCTATTGCATGGTGGGCCGGATCGGGAGAGATTGGTTGAGGGTGGTTTAACCTTTTTTTTACGCGAATACCTCACAACAGCCTCAGTTGCTCCCATCTGGAGCCATTGAGACTATGGCATCCCCAATTGAGGTATGTTGTGAGGCTGAAGGTAGTGGGGAGGGGAAAGAGATGGAGAAGAGGAAGGTAGGGAAGTCCCCGGTTATTCAGATCTGGTCACCCAACACGGCTAAAGCCATTTCAATCAACGTTTTAGTTCTGAATGGTTTTCTTACTCTAGGGCGATACTGAGAGTATCTTCCACTGTGAAACATGCCGCAAATATACTATATATTATGTTTAAATTAATAAATTGTGAAATAATACAAATCAATAAAATAAAATATATTTTCTAACGCCGGGATTCGATCCCGCGACCTTCGAATTCCACCCCTTCACCTCTCCAGCCGCTCTCTCTCGACTCATTGCCTTGCTCAGCAGTTGGAGGAATGGATTCATATGTCCGTCACTCCTGGATCCCAGATTCCTACCCACCCCTCATACACTTTTCCTTTCCTATCCTTAAAAACACCCCCCATACAGCATCCCCAAAGATGACACGGCCCTGAGAGAGATCATTTTCCTCAGGGCCTCCTGAGGAAAATAATAAAAATAACTGGAGTTCCCAATATGATAAGCCCTGAGGGAAAATAAATACCCTCAGGGCCTATCATATTTGGTTTGGCTGTATGGAGGGTCTTTTTAAGGAAACGAAGGAGACGGAGTTCTGGGAAGGAAAATGGTTTACGGGATGGGTAGGAATCTTGGGTTCAGTGTGTTCAGGTCATCCGCCCCCAAGACCTAGAAAAACCTCATCCCATGAATCCGGACACCCCTGCTAAGTTACCAAACGTAACGAACCGTTTGGGGAGATCTACGACAAGCCCTCTCCTTCACACGTTAGGCTCGGGCGGAACATGACAATGAGTCATGCTTTTTCGAACATGCAGCCGGTGCAGCACCGATTTATAAGACGTTATCACGTCAATAATATGTGGTATATTTGTGGCAAAATCCAGATTAAAAACATTGCATGAAATGACTTTAGCCATTGGTGACTGGATCTGGACAGCGTGGCAATTTCCAACCTTTTTCTACCCATCTCCTTACCCTGCCTTCAAACTCACTGGCTCCAGAGGGTTGAAAGCTTTTGAGATTTTTGTACGGTACACTCATAAAAGACGTTTGTTTTTCAGTTTGCCAACTCTCACCAGATATTTTTTTACATAACAATATCTATGTTTAATTTATCAATTTCATAAGTACTTTATTTACGAACTGTTTAAACAAATCTTCATTACAGATAATGGATAGGTACTTCACTTTCTAAGTATATTTATGTAGGATTGAAGTTCGGCCCCAAGTCTCGCATTTTGCCCTTAAGAATAAGATTTTTTGAATATGTTTTTATTTGTCGATTTTGTCATTGATTCCTCTTTAGACCATAGGTCGTAGAAAGAATCCAAAATTTTGGTAGGTTCGGCCCTACAGACCCTGAGAAAATGGCTTTAAAAGATCGACCCCAAGCCTCGCATTTTGCCCGTTACAATAGAGTTTTTTTTTAAATTTCGAAGTAAACGAAAAATTGAGAAGACATTGACTTTGATTCCTCTTAAGAGCCAAAATTCAACCATTGCATATATAAGAGCATGTTTTAGTAGGAATCCAAAACTTCAGTAAGTTCATATATGGAGCCTGAGAAATATAGAGCCCATAGAGCCCAAGAAAACGGTTTTTAAAGTGCGACAGCAAGCCTCACGAGAATAAACTTTATTAAAAAATTTACAAAAATGTTAATTTTTGAGAACTTTTTAAGCATAGATTTTAGGAAGAATGCAAATTTTCAATACGTTCGGCCCCAGAGAGCCTGCGAAAACGGTTTTTAAAGTAAGAGACCTCGCATTTGCTCGTAAGGATAAGTTTTTTTTTCAAAATGTTATTTTTGTGAAGACTTTGTCACTGATTCATATTTAGAGCATAGGTTTTTAGATAGAATCCAAAATTTCCGTCGGTTCGGCAGCACAGAGTCCGAAAAACGGCTTTTATCCTGCCGTATCCACATGGTAAACTATCAGTGCACTTTAAAACTTTAAGGTGATCCCATAGTCCTTGAAAAATTCGAAATCGTCTGTTTTGCGAGGGATTATAAAATACTTGAGAAAACTTGACAACCAATAATAGACGAGAGGCGTCAGGCTCATAAATCCCGAGTTCCGCCCTCAAATACACTGTGGTAAAAATTGTGAAAAATATGAACATAATAATTATATTAAATACTTATTTATGATTATCAAAATACATGGTAAAATTAACATATTATGGGCCTAATTTGTAGAACAAGTAACTTTCATTTATCAAATTTTACAGGAGGCAGTAAAGACTGTTTTTTAAACTCATGAACCAAGATGAACCGCTCTCCTTCGCACGGAATAGACTAGGTTTATAAAACATTTGAACGTACTTAAGATTTGTATAGTTTATTAATAAAAAAATGTTTTATAATTTTGAATTTTTAAATTATTTTTTATAATATAACTTTATAGGTAGTTATTAATATGCAATTTACAGTTATTTTATCATACGATTTATTTAACTCTTCTATACACTCTTGCAGTTCACATTTCTTTAGAATTCTATTGAAAAGTTTTTATTTTCAAGCAACCAGTTGGGCAGCGTTGTGGGGCGGCTTAAAGAGGATCTGTAAGAAGGGATGTATTAAAGCGAATTTTGAAGATGACGGAATATATGAAGGAATCATTTGCTCTGTGTGGAGGAGGGTACATTAATGCAAACATTTAGTTTACAGTTAAGTAATTGACTGAGAGTGGTGAACTCCAAATTTTAAGTGGATAAAAAAAATCTTCATTCTTGGGAATCTGTTTTATATAATACCGACTAAACTTTAATTGACAGTTAACAAAATTATGGCGTTGTTTCTATCAAGAAAATTTATCTTATTTTCTAGTGCCTTTTTTATTTTTTTTTATGTGAATACCACACAAGAATCTCAACTACTGCTATTTGGAGTCAGTGAGACTATGGCATCCCCAATTGGGGTATGTTGTGAGGCTGAAGGTAGAGAGGAAGCGAAAGAGATGGGGAAGAGGAAGGTGGGGAAGTACCTGACTATTCAGATCTGGTCACTAAGCAACGTTTAAATTTCGAATTTTGGTCTTACACCAGGGCGATACTGAGAGTATCTTCCATTCCGGAACATGCCACAAATATACCATAATAAATTATATTTAATTATTTGAACCCGCGACCATCGGATCGACTTTCCCCCCAAACACGGAGGCCGTCAAATACATTTGACCAGGAGGCCTACAATTATATTTGAACTGCTAATAAATTAGATTGTTTAAAATTCTTTTGGACAATTTGCATTTATTTAAAAATAAAAATATTGGAAATAACAATTTTCAACAAAAATATTCACCAACAGCTTGGCGGTTAACAACTGAAAGGGAAAGCTTCGGACTGTAATTTAGGTATTAATAAACAAAAAAAATATATTTAATCATTCCCCAAAAGTAAGAACTTGGCAATAAAAGTTAATTAATTAAAGCTAATACGTTTCTCTTCTACGGAGATTTGATGTGCATAGTTAGATTTATGCCAGTGTTAACAACGTAAAAATAATTAAGTTAATTAATGTTACGGCGGAATTTAAAAAATCGTGTTTTTTTAAATAAAAATAATATAACTTTATCAAAATGTGAATCGAGTACTTCAAACGAATCGAAATCGAAACGAATTTATAAATATTAAATTGTTAACGATATATTGAAATTTGCTCACTGTGCGGTACTGTTGTCACTGTTTAATACTCAAAAGCGCGCCAGATTTAAAATTGTAAATGTCAAATCATTGGCAAAGTTATTGCCTACTTCAAACGACATTTGGCAACAGAATTATATATTTTTTTTCAAATACGAGTATTATTATATAAATAAAGTAAATTATAAAGTGGTTAACCGGTATATTCAAACATCTACGTATATAACTAGGAAATTTTAAAATCGATAGTACGTAAACTCGAATAACATTTTACGGCGCAGAGAGTCACGGACGTCGAGGACGTCCGTCCACCACAACTGTTGGGTGGAGAGTGCGACAAAAAGGCGGTGACGATTGTGTGGTCCTTACGTCCATGGCATAAGGTTCACTTTGAAATAACATTTTCGTCGAATGCCGGCGGTCTTGATTGATGTCAAAAATAACAACGCGAAAATGCACATTTTATTTTATTTCGGGAAGTTCATGCATAAATATCGACTTTTTTCGCGATTATCATAAAAGAAACTAAATTTGCCACATTATGCAATAAAATTAAATACCAAGAGGGGTTTACAAGTAGGAGAGTTTGCACTTGAAAGTGTTTTTTTATAGACCTTATACTTTATTTTTTTCTAGGCTTATTAAAAGACTTATAAAAAAAATGACCGATATTTTTAAGGGCAAAGATATGTTCTACACGCAGTATTTAATTGAAGCATCTAAAATACTTTTAAGCAATTAAATTTTCAAAACAAAAATACACGATTTTGTATGATTTTGCATTATGTCGCAAGGCATCATCTTAAGGCAATATTTCAGGTATTCCTAAGAAAATTATTTTGTTTCCGTAAAAAAAATTAAAAGAGACGATTCCACATGAAAAAATTGTTCATTTTTCAATGTCTGTTGTCAAACCAACAAATTTAAAATTTCTTTGGGAGTGAAAGAGAAAAAATAATATAAGACGCCGATAGGTACTCGCATGACTATCTCCTTTTAGTTATTAGTGCGAAAGAGAGACGTCACATTTAACGTTAAAACTGTTGTTAGTATGAAGTATTCCTTACTTGTCCAAGTTGACATATTTATGTGTGTGTTTTTAATCTTTTTCTAACGTATTTATTCTATGTATTTAAAAACAGAGAGGTCTACCATAAATTCATTCTTTCTGCAAAATTTGAAAATGGATAAATTTATTTTCATTCATTCTTTCGGCACCAAACCAACTGAAATTTTGGATTTTTTCATGAATTCATCATAAAATCTTACAAACAAACAAATATTGGAAAATTCATAATTTTTACGGGCGTTTTGTAGGGCTTGGTGTCGAATTTCAATATTGTTTTTTTTTAGGCGCTATGGCTCAAAACCGACTGAAATTTTGGATTCTTACCATAATTCATAGTCTGTAAATGAATCCATCATAAAATTTAACAAACGAACACATTTTGGAAAATTCATCATTTTTACGGGCTGTTCGTAAGGCTTGGAGTCGAACTTCTATATTCGTTTTCTTAAGCGCTATTGAACCGAACCAACTTAATTTTGGATTACTACTTAAATCCACTATCTATACATAAATATATCATAAAAATCTTAAAAAGAAAAAAAATATTGGAAAATTCATCATTTTTACAGGCGTTTTGTAAGGCTTGGGGTCGAACTTCGATATTCTTTTTCTTAGACGCTATGGCACCAAACCGACTCAAATTTAAGATCCTTACTAAAATTTATGGTCTGTGAATGAATCAACTATAAAAATCTTCACAAGAAACAATAATTGAAAAATTCATCATTTTTACGGGCGTTCTGTAAGGCTTAGGGTCGAACTTCGATATTCGTTTTCTTAGGCGCTATTGCATTGAACCGACTGAAATATTGGTTCTTTCTTAAAAATCAATAACTAACTTTTTAACTAACAACAAACTTTATAAAGCGGCGTAAGCAGTTTGTTGTTTAAAAATCAATAACTAACTTTTTAACTAACAACAAACTGCTTACGCCGCTTTATAAAGCGGCGCACTAAACGCTTATATATAAGAGCGAGCGGCTGAGTAACTTTCCACTCGCTGGCAATACGTGCGCTGGAAGGTGCTAGAACTAACTCGTCACTGTAGTCGTGAATGCACGCTTGAGTCTGGACCTTTTGCGAAGGTCGTGCATATTATTATTCGTCGGCAGCCGGTCTCACGAGTACATTGTCTGCCGATACGTGCATACGTAGGTGCTGCGCGCGGTGTGAATTTGCAAGTACTTTGCGGCGGTAGTTCTTTCTCGCGAATTCTTTGAGTGGCGAAAAATAGTTGTATGAACGTCACAGACTCCTGTCTCG
Source organism: Glyphotaelius pellucidus (assembly GCA_936435175.1). Classification (NCBI taxonomy): domain Eukaryota; kingdom Metazoa; phylum Arthropoda; class Insecta; order Trichoptera; family Limnephilidae; genus Glyphotaelius; species Glyphotaelius pellucidus. The sequence continues at coordinate 3,990,057 of OW386539.1, read as the reverse complement.
CGACGCGCTAATCAAAACAGTTCAGTTCAATCTCAACGGTCGCCTTTATATCTCGCCTCTCTACAGCGAATCAGTGTAACTCTCAGTGCCTGGTGCATCAGCTTTCTTCCAGGGCAGCTTCCTTCGTGGACGTCACAAGGACTATCTGCCGGTGGCTCCACTCACTGAGTCACCGCCGCTCATCTCCGCAACGCGCGTCGAGCAGCGGCCTGGAAGACGAGGTCATCCTCCACCGCCACGGTGTCGAGCATCACGCTGGTGGCTCCACCACGAGTCACCGCCGTTCATCACTCCAGGGCAGCCCTACGTGGACATCACCAGGACTATCTGCCGGTGGCTCCACTCACCGAGTCACCACCGTTCACCTCCGCAACGCGCGTCGAGCAACGGCCTGGAAGATCAGGTCTTCTCCGCAACGAGCGTCGAGCAACACTCAGGTGACCTGCAGGCCCGTGGCCTGCTCCACCACAGCATCTCCGACCTGCTTCACCCATCATGACCGAGCACCCGCAACGCTTCACTCTACGGCACTTCATCATCTCATGTTACACCGACCGACCTCAGCTACGTAGCTCATGATACAATAAACGACTGGACTCGCAACCAACACGGATGCCTTTCATTTCTCCCTCCGTTTCCGTCGACACGCGGAGTCCGTTCCCTCAGAACAAATATTGGAAAATTCATAATTTTTAAGGGCATTTTGTAAGGCTTGGGGTCGAACTTTGATATTCGTTTTCTTAGGCGCTATTGCAACGATCCAACTGAATTTTTTGATTCCTACTAAAATCCATTATCTGTACAAAAATACGTCATTAAATCTTCAAAACGAACAAATATTGGAAAATTCATCATTTTTACAGGCGTTTTGTAAGACTTGGGGTCGAACTTCGATATTCGTTTTCTTAGGCGCTGGGCTCAAAACCGACTGAAATTTTGGATTCTTACTAAAATCCATAGTCTGTACATGAATCTATCATAAAATTTAACAAACGATCAAATTTTTGAAGATTCATCATTTTTACGGGCGTTCTGTAAGGCTTGGGGTCGAACTTCTATATTCGTTTTCTTAGGCGCTATTCCATTGAACCGACTGAAATTTTCGATCTTACTAAAATAGATGGTCTGTGCATGAATCCATCATAAAAATCTTAAAAAGAAACAATTATTGGAAAATTCATCATTTTTACAGGCGTTTTGTAAGGCTTGGGGTCAAATTTCAATATTCTTTCTCTTAGGCGCTGTGGCTCAAAACCGACGGAAATTTTGGATTCTTTCTTAAATTGATGGTCTACGCAAGAATCCATCATAAAATCTTCACAAAAAACAATTATTGAAAAATTCATCATTTATACGGGTGTCCTGTTGTAAGGCTTGGGGTCGAGCTTCGATATTCGTTTTCTTAGGCGCTATTGCACCGAACCAACTGAAATTTTGGATTCCTGCTAAAATCCATTATGTGTACATAAATACATAATAAAAACTTCAAAACGAACAAATATTGGAAAATTCATCATTTTTACCGGCGTTTTGTAAGGCTTGGGGTCTACTAAACCGACTGAAATTTTGGATTCTTTCCGTACGTGAATTCGTCATAAAATCTTCAAAAGAAACATTTATTGAAAAATTCGTAATTTTTACGGGCGTTTTGGGGTCTTGGGGTCGATCTTCGATATTCTTTTTCTTATGCGCTATGGCACCGAACCGACCTAAATTTTGGATTCTTACTAAAATCCATGGTCTGTACATGAATCTATCAAAAAAATCTTCAAAAGAACCAATTATTGGAAAATTCATCCTTTGTGCGGGCATTTTGTAAGGCTTGGGGTCGAACTTCGATATTCGTTTTCTTAGGAGTTATCTCACCGAACCGACTGAAATTTTGGATTTCTACTAAAATCCATTATCAGTACATAAATCCACCATAAAATTTTCCAAACGAACAAATATTGGAAAATTCATCATTCTTACGGGCGTTTTGTAAGGCTTGCGGTCGAACTTCGATATTCGTTTTCTTAGTAATAAATAGTTTTCTATAATACTAGCTTTTATTCGCGGCTTCGCTCGCATGACATTAGGGAACGAAATGGTTTTCTGGGATAAAAAGTAGCTTATGTCATTTCCCAGTCCTCCAATTATCTCTTTGCAAAAAAATCACGTCGATCGGTCGCTCCATTTATATTATTATAGGGGATTTTACAGTAGGTACTTTCTATTACATAATTCAACTTACCAAATTCTGACATAGGCATTTAAGTACAATAGCATGTTCCCGGCATGCGTTGCTACTCCATTAAATAAAGAAATTTTAAAATTCATTCATTCATGATTATGCTCTCATCAAATTGCCAAAGTTTCATCGCAATCGGATGAATGGTTTAGCAACGCATAGATATCTCGCATGTTTACATACATACCCAGAAGCAAACATATTTTGTTATTTATACAGAAGTAAACATATTTTGTTATTTATACAGTTTTTACAACATATAAGATGTACCCCGTAATTAAGCTGAAAGAAGGGATTTGTGGGAGGTTTTGAAGAGGCCCGGATTATATAAAGAAGGAAAAACAGATGCCAGTAACTCGTTACACACGCGAGCTGATTTACATAAAATCGTGTTGAAGAAACGGTTTTCTCATCAAGCCAACATCAACTGTGATTGTGTGTTCCGCTCGTGTTGGATTTCGGGTAGATGCACCAGTGCACAATGCCGCTAGCTCCTTCGTACAGGACTCAGCATGCAACATTGCGTCAGTGCATTAGAAATAGCAGTAAGTCTGTTAGCAATGGATCAGAATTGAACGGACTTCTCCTCACCATGGTAGTTTTCTGACGACTGGGCCATTTCGACTATATTATTAACTTCCGTCAATTTTTCTGCATCGTACTTCGACTCAAAGTAAGAGATAGCAATAAGCCTCGAGCGAAAACAGTCTTGTGATGGCAGCATTCCACTTCTGGCAGGGTCCCATCTACAAACGATGGAGCCACTTATAGATTTAATACAAAAAATTACCTTTTTCAATTTCTCTTCTTTTATTTTTGTATTATTATTATTTTCTTTTATCATGTAATTATTTTTTCTTTTCATCATTCAATATTTTAATTTTTACGTGATATATTATAAATGTATAATATGGAACTCGTGAGGCTGAATCACCCTCCCCGAGATATGCAATAAACGATTTAAAAAAAATTAACATTATCTTCAATTTCCAAACGCATATTTTTGGCTATGTTAAAGATTTATTTGTAAAATTGTAGATGACACCACATTTCTCTGTATTTCATTAATGTACCAGATAAGTCATTTTTCTTTCATTGAAGACAAAACTTTACAACTTTTATTTTTTTCTTTTCTATATAGATAGATGCAACACCAATTCCAATCAAAATGAATTTATACAAAGGACATGTAACTACTATAACAACAAATTTGCAAATATAGACACACGTGCTGACGTATTTACTGCTAGTTACTGTCGCTACAGAACTTCACTGTATAACATTCTAGGTGCGAATAACACATGTATTAATTGTATCTAATATTTTTATATTACTTGCGTGGCAACTTTCCCTTATCCCTATCCTCTCCTTACCCTTCCCAACCCAAAATCCCTATTTTGCAGTCTATTTCAGTTATAATCACACTTATTTTAATGTTGTGTATTAGTTTACCATTTGTTGAATTCACATTTGTACTCTTATTATTTTTTTAAATATTCTAGTATATATTCAGTTAGTCTTGTTTCTAAATACCTATCTGTGAACATTAATAATTGGTCTGTTTTTTTTTATCATCCTCTTACGTTTATTGTATCACTAAGACTGTTAATGTTCCTTAAATAAATAAATAAATTAAACAAATTGGTTGGGTTCACAATAATTGTTGGGTTAATATAAACTTTCAGAATTTCCCTAAAATTTAGATTCTTTCAATAGATTTAGTCTTGATGATCTCCCTGTAGTAGTTTGCTGACGCTTTGGCAGTTCTGGGCCGCGATGCATTATTGAAATCCACTTCAAACAATCCAAATTTTTCCCTATAAAGAAAAAAATGCCAAAATTGAATCAGTACAAGTATCTTTTACAATTTAAATACAATTGTTTCTGAAAACCTGTAAAACATTGCAAATCATACCATATGTGTTAATGATTTTTTTTGTATTTTGGGTCTTTAAAACAGTCATGTAATGGCATTTGTTTATACTTAGGTAATTTAGGTAATCTTACGTAAGGTTTGTTGTTTGTCCTTTTTAAGCAGGAAGTCTCCTCTGACATGAACATTAGCAATGGGTGCTTTGGTCTTTTTTGATTTTCTGAAGATTTTGGTTTCGTGAATGAATAAATTCAAATCTTTAAAGTTTTAAAACCATTCTCAGCTTAAGTGAAATTATCTATTGATGTTCCATGGACTTACGTAATTATCTATTGATGTTCTATGTAGGTACTTGGTAATGAATGTACGTATGGACTTATGTAATTATCTATTGATGTTCCATGGACTTACGTAATAGGAACGATAATCATGTTATGATATTCAATACATCTAAACCAGTGGTTCTTAACCTTTTTGGTGGTTCTGAACCCCCTACAAGTTTCATATGCATTCACCGAACCCTTCTTAATTGTAAAGCGGGGCGTGTCATCAGTGGCGGCGGATTACCACAAGGAGCGGGGCGTAATGGGATAGGATGGGCTATTTTCACGACTATATATATCACAACGGAGGGGGGGGGGGGGGGGGGGGGGGGGCGCAATGGGATAGGATGGCGCGGAGCGGGATATGGGATAGTGACAATATTGGCTGTGTCTTATTCCGCCGAACCCCTGAGACTGACTCACCGAACCCCTGGGGTTCGACCGAACACTGGTTAAGAACCACTGATCTAAACACTTGTATCATAATGTGCTGTGTATGTCTTCATAAACCAATACAAAAAATGGAGATTGACTTATCGACATACCATCGAACTGAAACTCGGCAGATAGCACACATACGTGCACACAAACGCATTTATTTGAAATTGGATGACATGACATTTAAAACCTAACAGCAGTTAAAACAAAATAAATGTCAGTATCATCCAATTAGGATTTGGATCAGCTGTCAGCGGTGCTCCCGTTTTTTAGTCAGGCCCTGGGGGAGATTACATCATTAGTTAAGAAAAATCTATTCCTCTCGCTGAGGTGCAAGGCGATGGGTCCAGAGAGTCCGGCTGGAGCAATCGAAAGCTCTCCCTTAACCAGTCTCACCCGATCCGCCGTCAAATCCTAGAAAAAAACCTCATCTCAAAACCCGGAACCCCTGCTTAGTCACCAAACGCAGCGAACCACGTGGGGTGACCTATGGTGGAGGTATTGGTTATCCAGTAAATGGTTCCTGGGGCGGCGGTGCCCATACCCGCCTCCCAAATTGAATTGATTCGCAGATAATACGAATGAAATAAACTCACGTATATGCATCCCTCCACTCCATGTTATCCATAAGACTCCATGCTGTGTAGGCTGTTATGGTGACCCCTTCCTCCATGGCGTCTAGCATGGCGTTCAGGTACTGCTTGTAGTAGCTTATTCTGTCTGCGTCGTTGGTTCCGCCAAGGTCCGAATAACCGTTCTCAAAAACTATTATTTCTGGGTTATTATATTGATTTTTCAACCAGAGCAGCGCGTTTTTGAATCCCCACGGAACAATCTTTGGATAAACAATGACAATATTAAATAGAATTGCTATTGCTAAATTGATAATCTATTTTATAAGAAATTGGCAGTATCTCTATATAAAAAAGAAGAGTATCCCGAATTGGTTGGATTTCTTTTTTTATAAAAAATCTATAAATATTTTTCCTATATTTGTCAAATTTCGTACACTTTCAAACCAGAAGGTCACTATTTACATGAGACCCCATCCTCTTTGTCAGCCCTTACATAAAGCACAATTTTAAGTCTTCTTGATGAAATTTTGCACACTTGATGTTCAAAATAAGCTTCACTTGATGCAATTGATTAAAAAAAAAACTTTGGAAAGCCCGGGTAATGCCGGGAACAATGAATAATTATAATATATATTGTGTAGAAGAGTGTCCCGGTGTGGGTTGGTTTTTTCATACAGTGGTTTGTTACGTTTGGTGACTTTGCAGGGGTGCCCGGGTTCATGGGGTGAGGTTTATTCGGATCTTGGCGGCGGATGCGTCTGCCCAACAACTGCGTGGCAGGCCGGATCGGGAGAGAATGGTTGAGGGAGTCCTTTTGACTGCTCCAGCCGTACTCTCTTAAAACGTTGCCTTGCACCGCAGTGGGAGGGATGGATTCATACGTCCGTCACTCCTGGACAAACTGACCCCCAGATTCCTACCCACCCCCAATACCCTTTTCTTTCCCAGAACTTCCTCTCCTCCCTTTCCCAAAAAGACCCTCCACACAGCATCCCCAAAGATGACGTAGGCCCTGAGGGAAATTATTTTCCCAAGGTCTCCTGTGTGGATAAAATGTTAAAAAAAAATACAAAGCTACAATTTTCTTCCCAAGGTGATGAAATTTTGAACACTCGATCTTGATTTGGATAACCTTATACATGAGATGTCAAAAACCTTTTTCTATCTCTTAAATCAGAATTTTGATAATTCTTGATGAAATTTTGCACACTTGACGTTCAAAAGGAGAGGAAAATTACTATTTACTTACACATCTGATTTAAAAAAAACTCTGTTGTTAAAGCCCGGGCAACGCCGGGAATTCCACATGGTCGGTAACAGTAGATTATACTACGAGTAAATACAGATTTTTATTTATATTTTCAAAAAATTAACATTTATTTAAACCTTAGTTTGCGAACAATGTATTTTTACGTTATTGGCAATGGAACATGATTTTGTGTGAAAATATATATTAAAATAAGAAACAATAATGTACCTTTAACCAACTAGAAGCTGGCGATGCAGGCCATTCAGTACTTTGATACTCATAAACTCCCAAATCATCGTCAAAAGATGGACTCGGGTATTGATAGTTCTGAGCTGGTGTGGCTAGTTTAGACGTATACTGGTTCATTCCCAAGAAGTCGTAGGTCCCTTTGATGTACTGCACCTCCTCAGGAGTGAAGGCGGGAAGACGAGAAGAGCTGAAGCCCTGCTCCGCACTGCGCTGGGCTATCTTCTGCTTGAACACTGCTGGGTAATCACCTTCCTCAGAGTAAATGGGATGGGCATACCACCCAGCCTAAAAAATAAAATTCAAACATTGGTATGATAAATGACTATAGTAAAGAATACACCACACCGAAACACTCAATAAAATTAAAGCAATGCTGTTTAGCCTTCAAAGGAGACCAGCAGATTTAACCATCCATATCCCATACAAAATTTCAAAACAAAAGCCTTCCACTTGGACACTTAAAAATTTTGCGTTTGCCATATTTGGCAAATTGTATTATTATACGAATCTTTACGTTTTCCATTTATCAACATTAAAAAAAGCAAATAAGCAAAAAAAAAAAATTAAAACACAGTTCCGCAACTTTGGATATTGCAAAAAACCAACCATTTAACGCAATACTACTCTTAGGCAAACACAAAGATATAAAAAAAAATACGTGAATTTCGCCAAGACACCGCGAATTTGACCAACACTGACAAAAATTTTGCCAATAACACATGCTTTTGAATGTCCCATGTGTCAAAATGTGCTTTTATTATAAATGCATCGTAAACCGAAATTTATTGATGAAGTTGTTACGGCTGGTGTCTATATTTCCATAAACGAGCCTTGCTCCGTTTTCAATATTAGTATCTCTGTCCTGTGAACCTCGGATCATTTAGTTAACTTGATTATGTAGTAGTAACGTAATAGCTATTATTTTGGATTTGTGATGGCATGGCGGTCCATGGAACACACAAAAATTAAAACCGTAAAACATTGGAAATTCTGAACGAAGGCAAAATTTTGTTATGTGGAGAGCAAATTAATGTTTTAAGAGCAATAATTTCCATTGCTCAAGGTAATCGTAGTAAATAATTTAACTATATCTGAATTCGATATGATTTTAGATGTTCACGGCCATAAGTATTATCGTGATTTATTTTTGTGGTATTATACCGTGTTGCGCTATCTCCTCCACTAGACAAGGTTTATGTAGACCAGACAGAACGGACGATCTCCAAAAGGATATCGGAATAAGTACTTCCGTACACGTAAATTCGGCCATCCTGACAAATCGCCAATATCCGAGTATTTAATTAGAACAAGCCATTTGGAATTGGATTTGTTCTTAAAGTCTTGGGGAAACTCAGAACTCATAGAGCTCGCCTAATTACAGAGGCAATTGAAATTCACAAAAATCCAGCCATAATAATAAAAACGACGGAGCGAAGCTCAGTAGTTCTCGGTATCCGATAATTGATGGCTTTACCAAATCTAAACGCAAAAAACCATTTTAAATCATAATGTAATACCAGCTTTGGTGGCTGGCAACAATGGTATACAAAAACACACACTTCACCATAGTCGATTACACTGATAATGGACACTGTAACGCTGTCCGAAACGTTGAATAAAGAAGAAGGTAGTGCAACACGGCAAAACACCACAAAAATAAATCACGAAAATATCTGAATTTATTCTGATAACAAGTATATCTGAATTAGTTATTCAACATTCCAAAAGTTATACTAACTTGAAATTGTAAAGCATTTTCTGAGGCCTCGCGGTCGGCAGTAGAATTTGCATTTGCAGGCTCATGCCAGTCAATGCTTAGAGTCATCCCGATTCTCCCTGAAATGAAATTTAATAACAAATTAATTATAATGCAGTTTTTGGCAAAGTTTAACTATCTTGGACGATACTATACTTATACTTGTACGAGTATACTCGATTCATTAACCTTTCTGAGTTTTCCTATATACATCGTCGTAAAGGTGAAAGACCCTAGCGTGGGCCTTGATCAGTGTGTGAGCGCAGAGGTAGTCAGCAATACCTGGAATATAAAAAACTCTTTTAGTTCATTAGGCAACTTCACAAATATTGAATTTGATCATTATTAAAACACCACATTTACCCGAGAAATTCAATGCAGGGGCTCTCTTGTCAATTCCATATCCTCCTTGACAGATTTCAAAGGGTTCGTTGAATGTTAACCACTCCGTCACCCTATCTCCAAAGGCATCAAAGGCAACCCGAGCGAAGTCCGTGAAATAATTAACCAACAAGGGATTCGGTAATCCTCCAATATCTTGCAGTGGTTGCGGAAGATCCCAATGGTACAAGGTTACCACCGGAGTGATGTTATTCTCAATAAGTAAATTGATAAGCTTATTGTAGTAAGCTATTCCATCAGTGCTGACCTTGTTGCTAAAGCCAGTTGGGAGAATCCTGGACCAGGATAAGGAGAAACGATAGAAATTCACTCCGAGTTCTTTCAGCATCTCCACGTCTCTGGCATACTGGTGGTAGGAATCACACGCCACGTCTCCTGTGCTGCCACCTTTAATAAGGTTTGTTGTGTGGGAGAGACGATCCCATATGTTTTCACCCTTATCTGTAGAAATATAAAACAGTCCATTGTGAAGCTATAAATCTTCGTATTTTGTTTGCTTTATTTGTTTCTTCATCTTGAAGTAGGTTAACTGAGTTTTTATTAAAACTCAGTTAACCTACTTCAGGAGTTTGTCAGCATGTTCATCATGATGTTACGTCTTGTGTGCAAAATGACATAATCAATAGAAACTAGTGATGATTATGCACTCAAAGGAAAAAGCTTAACACCCTCATGCCATTATCCCGCTATAACACACTCCAGAAGCATAAAATATCTTGGTGTTGAAATTGATAGAAATTCCAACAGCGGAATACAGCTGCTTAAATGTTATGTTTCATCATTAGAAACACAAAACTTTAAGCAATATTTTTACTAACATTTTTTTTATTTAATGAAAATCTAAAATAAATTAAAATTACAAAATAAATAAAAAAAAGTGGTTTTTCACAGTCCTCCTCACTAGGTATTCCTGTTCCGGAGGCGGGCTGTATGTTGTTGTATGGGTGTTGATCTTGATTTCCTCATCTTCTAGTTTGTTGATTTTCACAAATAAACAATAAATAAAATAAAAAAGTATTTATGTCTGTAGGTTGCGTTGGGGTTACTTCATAATTTTAATAATTTCAATTTATTATTGCAACTCTCTTTGCCTACGTACGGAGTGATCTGTACTGTGCACCAATTGTTTGGCCTCCATTTTATAAATTTCACAATTACAATTCTAAAAATATCTTTATTACAAGACATTTTGTAAGATTTAATAATTATGCAGAGGCAGATTATATATATTTTTTATGAAAATCAATACTTTTTATTCATTATTTTTTCCTTTTTACAGGCAAAGTCTTAAGGAAATTCATAGTTGGTTTTATTTTGGCTTGTATTGTGCCTACTATGGTCTTTGTCAATCATATATTCATAGAACTCGAAATTATTAGGGGATCTGCAAACACCCACATGAAGCAACTCAAAACTTCAAACAAAAACAAAATAATTATAGAAAATAATCTTTAACCTGTAAGAATACAATATATTATAAACTCTGCCACTCAGAAAAATCATATAACGCCCTTTCAAATTAAACAAAGAGATGGATTTAATGGAGATAAACAAGTTTAAAAACAACATCAAATTGTAAATGTAATAAGTGAAAACATACCACGAAGATAAACAATTTAAAAAAAACACAAATCAAATACTAATTAAACATGAAAATTAGGAAAAAATATGAGGACATTCATAGCATAAGATATAACAATAACAACAATCCGCTGCGGAACAGGAATTCGTAGTGAGGGAGGAGGACCGTGAGCTATAAATGTATCTAAAAAAATCATTAATAAGTTATTTTTGAAAAAGATACAAGTATGCAATTGTTCAAATTTACCTGAAACATTCCAGGCTCCCTCTACTTGATATGCGGCGGTGGCTGCACCGAACAGAAAACCCTCAGGAAATTTCCGATTGGTAGCATTGTTCTGAGCTTGAGTACTAAAACAACATATAAAAGTTTAATTTCCATTATATTCAATTACAACATCATTTCGTGTTTTTTTCAAAGATTCTGTTATGTTAGTTAATCAGAATGATTCTGTAAATTCACTTTTAGTTATGCAGAAACTAAAAGTGAATTTACATGTTCATTTTCTTTATATGTGCAAATTTCGAAATTGTATGGAAGATTGGAGTCGAGTTCAGATTTAGAAGAGATGAAATGTTGAATGGCGTGGAGGCAATTTTATATATGCCTTGATAGAAAAGGGAGGATATTTGTTCAGAGAAGGACAACCAAAAAATACGTGATCCAAAGTTCCCAAATTAGACCACGGAATGTACAATCTGGGGAGTCAAGGACGTGAATTTTAGAAAGGTGAGAAGAGCGTAACAATATTAAATTCTTTTTTGGATATTGGGGAGAAATTTATTTTTTGGAAATGGAATTGTTGAAACCACGAGTTTGATGGGATAGTCTTTTGAATTGAGGCAAAATAGGCTCCCTTGGATTGATTCAGCAAAGTGCCAATACTCTACCCAAACGTTTGGGGATCTACTAAACCATCAAATAAAAGTTTAAATGACAATTATATTCAATTACAACATCATTCCGGTTATTGTAGAAAATATGTCTTACCCCACGATTAGTATGAAAACTACTATGATATTAAGTAATGACATTATCTGTGTCATTTTATGAAAAATCTGATACAACTGGATAGGAATGATTGCAGTGGAAAGATTTATAGTACAGCAAATGTGACTCCTTATCACACTTGTTATCTTTTAGAATCCATTGTTAACTATTCTCAAGTACTTATATAAATATTATTATTTACTTAATTTGTCTTTTAGTATATTTTATATGAAAAAAAAAACTTTTGAACTAAGACCCATATGCTTGTTTTAACGATAATATAACGTTACCAGACATGTTGACGCAAATATAGTCGTACATTAATATAACTAATATATAACTAATATAACATTAATATCATCCTCTTAATATAACTTTACATTCATACCTATTATCTACTCACATAAACCTTTCCCGAGCTGACGACAATACTCGGACTAGCGAACAAAATGAAAATAATAATAAATGGCTGCGCTGTGACCTCGTTCCCTCAGTTATTAATCATACTGACCATCATAGGAAACTTGTGCAGGAATTATCTTGTTTTCTCAAGTGCTTGTGCAGTGATTACCGCTAGTGGTGTCCCTCAGGACCGTCAGATCGATCAAGACGGAGGATTAATCATTCCAGCCAAACAACTGATGTTTTCTTGATGCCCAAAAAACTATTATGCTGGATTACTGGATTGATAATATCTTTTGGTTCATGTAAATGTCTAGTACCGGAAATACATCATGGTTTGGTCTTAATGTTGAACCACATAGGTGCGTAAACTGTTAATACAAATGTTGTTAAAGTTAACAAGTTATCTGATGGTAGAGAAGAAATAATGCCGAAGAATCCGGTTCGCTGTGGTGAGTTACCTGTAGTGTACAATTTTACCTGGAGTGTACAATTTTACCTGGTTTTCTTTTTGACAAGTTTTCATTGCAGAATCCGGAGTCAATGTTTTTACACATTATCAGTAGATACAGTTGATCCTGTTCATTTGTCACACTTGGGAATGAACATTGAATGACTTTAAATTCCATGACAGGAAGTTGATAACTTATTTAAAGATTTTCCAATAATTCCATAACTTTGAGGTATGGTTGTGGTTTCATCGATGTATAAAAAAAGATGTTGCAAAATGAGCTCATTTGCGTTTAACTGACAGACAATCCACTATAAAGTTCATTTAAGACGCGATTCAAGATACTGAATCACACCTCCTATGCATTCCATATTGACTACAGTTCCATCGCATCCAATTGCAACAAATTTTTCAAAAGCAACGTCTTTCGAAAACAGTAATGCAACATTTCGTTTCTTATTGCTTCAGATTTTCAGGTTTTTCTCGTTACCTGGTTCTTTTACTAAACTAAAATGTTCTTCAATTATTATTTTTTGACGGTTATCCTCTATGTTGAAAGTTCTGTCCTTCCGTCTGTCGAAATATATACCAAATTGATTGGAATCGATTATTAACGTCTACTAGATGGGGCAATTCTTTTCTTTATTCGAGCTCGACGAATTTTATTCCTATCTAGAACGCGAGGTGTGTGGTTTTGTGGAATTAAGCCTGATGGCTAAGATGATTCTTATACAGCAGAAACAATGAAAGCTCCTGCTTGATCCAAAATACAATATCTGTCTAATGTTCTGGCCACAACAGAGAAGTTTTTCACCACAGTGAGGTCAGCAAGATAGAATGCAAGAAATATATCTTCAGTTAATTTGTTTTTGCTTTCGAACTCAACTTGTCAATAATATCATGTTTTTTTGTAATGTCTTGGTCCAGACCTCCTATCGCCATTTTTCGATCAGTACATTGAACCAATTGGAAGTTTTGTTCTGTGATAAATATTTTTCGCTTCTTTTCACAGGAACACGAGTCAAAAGATGTGCATCTGCACATCGCTATTTCAAAAAGAATCTTTGTTTTTTCTTTGAATTGTTGAACTTTTTGACGATAAGCAGGAATATTTTTTCTGCTTTTGTACGACTTTAATAAACTAGAGTACTTATTAATCTTATTATAATACGTACGCGTTCGCCTCCTATGGTTTGTAGTGAAAATTAACGCTCTATTCCAGATAACCTCCAACTTTACAAAAATTTCTTCATATGTCTCTTTAATTGATTGTTTTTTAGAATGGTGCACCTTCAATCTTCACAAGTAGGCAAAACATTCAAAGGTAAATCACATCCAGAGCTAAACATAGAACAAGTCAGTTCATTTTCATCATTACGATGTTATTTTAAATCCCCTGAAAATAGTTCAAAGATTGATAATTAAGGTTATCTTGAAAAAAACATCTTCATTCTCTAGTGAAAGAATCTTTTCAATATTCAAAGTATCTACAACAGACAATATATATAAAAAATATGCAATTCTACAGACTTCTAAAGAAATACAGCTAAAAAAATTACAATTCAATATATCAGCAAGATTTCAAAACAATATCAAAATCCCTAAATTTAATACCAAGCACATCCAAAATACCTATCTGTATCTAGGTATAAATTATTTCAACAACCTCCCATTAGAACTAAAAATTATCGAAAATATACATAAATTCCAAATTAAATGGAAAAATCACCTGAAACAACTGTAAGAGTCCATTTCTACCGTTAATATTTCATTTAAATCTTGAAATTTATTTATTGTTATATCCCTTAGTTTTCTATTTGTTCTCTAGATTTTATGTCCGGGTTAAATCTTCCTCACAGGAAAAACTTAATCCTTCCACACACTTTTCCACAAATGCTAATCTAGTCAATTCACGCGATGTAATTGCATTGTATAAGTTATACTAAATACAAAACTACACAAGAACAACACGTCAACCTACCAGAGACCATATGGGAAAATACTTCACCGACTCCAGATATTTTCATATCAGAGGGTTCGGCTCGATAGAACTCCTAACTGAATCGATAAATCCTACCGATCCCTCAATATAAATATTTAAAAAATCTTTCGTAATCCTACATGTATTTAATATGACTGATTTTTGCATTTTTATATAAAGATTCTTTGACAAATCTAATTAGCCTAAATTTTTAATTAGAGAGCTAGGTATAATGCCAGTAGCCGAAATAACAAACGGTAATATTTTTATAGTCCGAGAATGCCAAATTCTTTTAATCTCATTTCCTAAATCTGTATATTTTCAAATTTTTTCAGAAACAGATTTTTGAATATTACAGGAATTTGGAATAGCGACATCAATGATATAAGTTATTTTTTTAATTTTGTCATGTAAAACTATATCGGGTCTATTATGACGAATCGTTCTGTCTGTTAGTATAGTTTTATCATAATATATTTTATAAAATTCATTTTCTAAAAACGAATTTGGTTCGTATTCATAATATGGTACTACATTACGGCAATCAATCAATTTATGTTTAATTACCAAACTTTGATGAATTATTTTTAAAACCTGATTGTGTCTAAAAGTATATTCGGAAGGCGCTAATATAGAACATCCCGATATAATATGTTCTATAGTTTCCGGAAAAGCCAAACATTTTCTACATAAATCATCAATTTGATTTCTATCTTTGATTATATACTTCCTATAATTTTTAGTATTAATGACTCTATCCTGAATGGCAAGCATAAATCCTTCTATTTCTGCGCTCAATTCTCCAATACTCAACCATTTGTTTGACGAAAGTTTGTCAACATACGTTTGGTTGAGATAATTGAAGTGTTTGGCGTGAATAATTTTATTTGACCAGGAATCTAATAATTCCTGGTTGGTATTTAAAAGAATGTTGGCATTATCGTCGTATAAATTTAAAGGTGTAATGTTTCTATCTGCCTTGCAAATTATTTTGTGCATTTCTGAACTATTAGCTTTCCTATGGAAAAAAGTTCTTAGCATTTCTACCTGATTGTATTTCAAAGAAGTTATTTTGACTATACCTCTACCTCCTTAAATTTCTAGGTAAATTAATTCGTTCTATAGCTGAATTTGGATGATGGCAATTAAACTTTGTTAACGTAGTTCTAATTAATTGTTCTAAGCTATCTAAATCTGTATTGGACCATTTAATTATGCCAAATGAGTACGTTAATAAAGGTATTGCCCAAGTATTTATTGCCTTTACTAAATTTTTAGCAGATAGATTGCATTTTAAAATTTTTCTGACTCTACTTTGAAATTTAGTCCTAATATCATTTTTAATACTAGTATGATCTAATCTATTCGATTGCGGGTATCCTAAATATTTATAAACCTCATCCCCTTTCATACTTTTAATTTTGAAATTTCTAAATATACCCTCGTCTCCGTCTACAATTTTGCCTTTCTCTATATGGATCGTTCTACATTTATCTAAACCAAAAGTCATTTTAATATCATCTGAAAAAATTTTAACTACCTTAATCATTTTCTCTAAATTTGGTTCAGAATTCGAATATAATTTTATATCATCCATAAATAATAAATGCGAAATTGTACTACTTTCTCTCGTATTATCTTTAATTTTTATTCCAAACTTGCTTTTAATTAACATTTTAGATGGAGGATTCAATGCTAAGCAAAACCATAAAGGACTCAATGAGTCACCTTGAAAAATCCCTCTTTTTATTGAAATGCCCGGTACTACTATTTTCTGACCTTTTAAATTGACAAATAAATCTGTATTCCAAAAGGTCATAATATTTTCCAAAAAGCTTATAATAATCGGGTTAATTTTATAAATACTCAATATTTTGATCAGCCACGAGTGCGGGACACTATCGAAAGCCTTTTGGTAGTCTATATAGCAAGAATGTAAATTACGCTTTTGAGTTTGAATCTGTTTAAGAATTACAGAATCAATAACTAATTGTTCTTTACATCCCATATGTTTTCTGCGACAACCTTTTTGTTGTTCAGATAAAATATGTTTTTCATCTAAATGAGCATATATTAAATCTGTCAAGCAAGAGGTTAAAATTTTGTATATTGTCGGTAAACATGTAATGGGTCTATACTGGGAGGGATTATTAATATTTTCGCTTTTAGGCAACATATAAGTAATGCCCTTAGTAAGAAAATTTGGAAAATTTTGAGGTTGTTTGACAAATTTAGAAAGATTTTTTGCTAAAAGAGGATGTAAAGTAGTCAGACGTTTGTACCAAAAATTATGTATCCAATCGCAACCCGTGGCTTTCCAATTATGAGTATTTTTAATAATTTTGGCTAACAATTCAACCGATATATCAGAAAAACTCATTTGTTCAATGTCTGAACAATTGAGTTGTTCATTTTCTATCCAGGGACCTGATTCATTATGTTTTATATCTGTACTCCAAATTTGTGTCCAAAAATCGCGCATATCTGATTCAGATGGTAACGGAATATTATTATTCGAAATAATATTTTGTTTGTCGTCAAGTTTGGAATAAAATATTTTCTCATTTTTCTGGAATAATCTATTATTATTTTTTTATTATAGGTATAATTATATCTTTTTAATCTACTAGCTTTTATAGCTAATTTTTGTTTTAATAAATCCAATAAATCATTGATTATATTTTCATTATTATTACTATCAATGCTATAACCAAATTTTCTCCCAATTTCATCTACATGCCTCAAAATATTCCTACTTCTATTTCCATTTTTATATTCTATTACTCTAGCTATGTTACTTCTTAAAAAGACTACATCATTTTCTAATCTAATCTGCCATTCTGGTTTACTATAACTATATGGTCTATCATCAGAGGACTTTAATTGAATTCCTAACTTATTACATATAGTGATGGCACTGGCATATACTATTGTATGAAGATCTAAAAAACTAATTTCGTCAAATATTATTTTTGGTAAAATTATATTATTTAATTCAAAAATTAATTTAGATAATTTTTTTGACGTATGCAATTTTGGTAATTTTGGTCTAACTGTGGGCTCTACATCTATGTATCTATTTATATTATTATTAAGTAAGTTAGCTAATTCTACAACATTATCATCTACTAAGTTTAAATTTGCTATGTTGATTTCCCTAATATTATAAATAACGTCTAAGTTATTTGGATCTACTGTAATATCATTGGACATTTCGACTGGAATATTATCTAAACTATCTACATTCAATGAATCTGATATAACATTATTACTTGTATCAATTTGTTCGAAATTATTCCCCAGTTGCAATCTATCTGCTATTTCCTTTTTTATCTGATCTATTGTTACTAAAGGAATTAAATTATTTTTGAAAATTGCCCGTTTTTGGTCTGCTAATCTTTGTTCATTTACTTGGGCAACCGGATAATTTTCTAAGAAAATTGAATGTAATTTTTTCCTATACAACAACATATCTGTTTCTAGTTTAGTTACATAAAAATATGAACGAACGATGAACATATTGACATCGTACGTCCATTTCATTCGCTGCCTAGGGATACCTGCTTTTGTTTTTTGGGGTCTCAGACTATCATTGTTCATCTGTATAGATGACGTAAAATAACCCAGTTCATCTCCGTTGGTTGCAAATGACATATTGTCAATTTGTAAAACAACTTGGAAATGATTGTTTTGCTTTTCCTACATTTCAGTAACCAAACAACTATCGTTACCTAGTAATTTCATTTGTCAACAAATAATTTTCAATACATACCTTGGTTACTGAAGCCGTCACAAAAGGAAAATTTTAATATCATATTTATTTACCCAAATATCCTATGGTTTACTGGCAGTTTATTTATTGCGTTAGCTAATATACTTATTTTCAAATATTTATATGTTTTGGGATCAAATCTAATTTTTTTCTATCTGATATAATGAAAAATCAGAGAGCAAATACAAAGCAAATGTCGAGGCTAGCGTTGCTAAGCAACTTATTACATAACTTATTACATATCTTTTGTTATTAGATGCAATATTATTATTTTCTACTAAATTTTACATATACTTGAGCTTGAATTCCCTCACCAAACACAAGAGCCTTGTCTCTTTATGATGAGGAAATGCTATTGTTATGTTCATTTTACAACTCTGTTTAACATGTAAAAAAAAGTATACTTATTGTAAAAACATACAAATATTAAATAAAAAAAAAAAATTAATTTTTTTTTCTTAACATTGCCATAATGTTCAACGTTCAAAGAACCGTTAATAAAACACTTAAATAATCTATCGAAAATTAGTTGATTATTCTACTGTGGGACACAATTACGAATGCTACGTAAACTGTAACTCAGCCGACGCGCACTTTGACAAACAAAGAAAAATGAAGAGACAAAGGCCCAACACATCTCAATAAACACAAACATTTTCCGAGTTCCCTAAGTAGGGAAAGTCCGTGTCCGTTTCGAGGGAACCCCAATCCGCTAAATATGAAAGAAAATCCGTCAATATCAAATCACTGTTTGATACACATTTGGGGTAGGAGGATTGAGTGCTGCGGAGAGAGTAGTTTAGCTGTTAATTGACACGTTTAAAAAATTAATTATAAGCATTTCTAAGAATCCGGAGAACCAGAGAATCCGGAGTGGATTGCGGGGCAACTAAACATAAATTTACGTTTTTTAATTAAGGTAAGTACATGACGGAGCATTAATACTGCGTATGCCTAATTCTATATTACGAAAAAAAAACCCTCCATACTAAACCGCTCCACCCTAGTGCCCGTGTCAGTTTTGGTAATTTTATTTAGGTAGCAGAAAATACTCTGAAATGTTCTTTATTTGAATACTATAAAAACCTATGTCGGGTGATTTTAGATTGAAAACATTGTGTAAAAATCAAACATAGATGAAAAAATTTGATTAAAAAAATCGATACAAAATCTGGATAATTAGGATCTATTTAATATGCCATTTGTTTGTATCATTTTTTTGTTTGCGACCTGTTTAAACAACGCTTCATTACCGATAATGTGTAGGTAGTGTAGTACTTAAGGGTATACATATTTCGATCATAAGTGTTTTCTTAAGCGGTCATGATTATTCATAAATTAGAAAAAAATGATATCGATTAAAAAATATCGTTGAAGTTGTCAATAATCACTCTGTCACAGATTATAATTCTCTGACAGATTCACGACAGCTATTGTCTTATCTTGTCCTGAAACTAAAATAATTTACTTCTTCAAATTTTGCAAATTCACTTTGTGGCACCATTTTATTAATGATAATGATAATTTATTAATGATAATTTTATAAATAATTTATACTATTATGTTTATTAAAAAAGTAATGTCACATGATTTATTTAAAAAACGTAACAATGTCATAATAATTTTATATAAGATGCACCTTCACGAATAAGCCGATTTTGTGTGAGAAAACTAAAGCTATTTGTTTGATTATATGCCATACTCTTCAGAGTAAATTTAATGGTGAATTATAAAATCTTTTGAACGGTAATTTATATTTCTGGATCTATCTGGTAATGAATTAATAAAAAAAAACTTCAAGATAATTAAATTTTCCAAATAAAATCTACATACGTAAAAATCTAAATATACTTGCTTATATGTATGTATGTGAGTTGTTTACGTATTGCTATATTAAATACAGGAAATGTTTGAAACTCTTAAAATACCTTCTTTCAACCCTCGCGAAGGTTTCTGGATTATTACAACCACATTTTTTTTACATTAACTCCACACAGGAGGCCCTGAGGGAAATAGTTTCCCTCAGGGCCTCCTGTGTGGTCTTGAAGAGACCCATGTTGCAAGAGGGAGGAAACATAGAGGCCGGCAAATTGTTCCATAGCCGAGCTGTTGAACTCAAGAACGAGTCGAAAAAACGACCCGTTTTCATGTGACAAATGACAACGTTGTACATATGTTGGGCGCGTGTTTGGCGTATCTCCCGACTATGCACCGGTGCCGTAGAGATCAATGACGCTAGTTCCTAAGAGCATCTTCCATTGAAATACCGGTAGGACAGGGATAGCATTCCCACCCGACGCCTGTGCTCTTAAGATTGCAATCCCGCTCGTTAAGGTGGGAGAATCTATCAAACGAACCGCCCGTTTCTGCACAAAGTCGAGGGCATTTTTCAAGTATTTTGGAGCTCAAGGCCAGAGGTGGCTGCCAAATTCAACCGTGGTGCATATATATGTATATATATATACATTATTAAACAAACTGATATTTAGGTTGTCTGTGCGTTTGTCAGTTAGTCCTGCGAGAAATTCAGACAATCGATAAAGTTCCTGCCTGTGATTAGAACATTTTATTAATTAAAAAAATTTAAACTGATTCATTGAGCTAGTGAGACTACGGCATCCCCAATTGAGGTATGTTGTTAGGCTGAAGGTAGTGGGGAGGAAAAAGAGATCTGGTCACTAAACACGGCTTAAACCATTTCAAGCAACGTTTCAATTTTGAATGGTCTTACACCAGAGCAACACTGAGTATCTTCCATTCTGGATTGTGGCGCAAATAAACTACACATTATTTTAAATGAATTAGTTGTGAAAGAAAACAAATTGTTCAAATAACATTTATTTACGCACGCCGCGCCGGGTTTTGAAGCCGCGATCTTCAGATTGCTAGTCGAGGGCCCTACCGCTCGACCACAAGAATCAGGAATTTAGACTATGCTGGATTTAATAATGAAGTCGGTATCTAAGGTCTTAAAAAAACAATGTTAAAAGTTTGTTATCGGTAAAGAAGCATTCATAGCAATAATAATTGTTGTTACGTAGGACCTAGCAATATTATATTTAATCAAGTGTGAAATAAACATTTGTTTTGCCAGCCTTTCATCGATTAGTAATATTTCTCTTCAGAACAATTTCAAAACACTTAGCCGATTAGCTGGGATTACCTGGCATTCATCGTCAATATCTTTGTGTATTTATTAGTGCAGTTGACAGGAAAGTACGAACAATCGGGTGTGCTTTCAATAATTATCTCTAGGTTATCTATA
Source organism: Glyphotaelius pellucidus (assembly GCA_936435175.1). Taxonomy (NCBI): domain Eukaryota; kingdom Metazoa; phylum Arthropoda; class Insecta; order Trichoptera; family Limnephilidae; genus Glyphotaelius; species Glyphotaelius pellucidus. Next base: position 3,968,519 of record OW386539.1, on the reverse strand, counting down.
AAACATATCTTCAACGGATTCAAATGTTGTTTTTACTGAGTATTTAATAACGATGTTAATGATTTTTTTCTCATTCTGATAAGTGCATATTGCAAAAGATAGCGATGAGGATCGCTATCTTTTGCAATATTATTAACAACAGAAAACCACAAATGCAATATATCATGTATAAACATAGAAAGCAAGACCGATACCTACCTGGGCAATAGACCAGCGTTTAAAATGGTCCCCACATACAAATATTCTGAACGACAGAGTAAGGAAACTAACATACATATTTAGATGTTCAAGAGATATTTTAAAATAAAAATTACTTAGAATCACATACTTCGCTTTCTGTCAATCAATTATATAATACGGCATTATAGGATGGGGCGGTACATATACAAATCAAACACAAACAATTTATAAATCACAAAAACTAATAATAAATACAATATTTAAAAAAAACCTAATTCATATCCGTCAAAACTTTTATTCAAACAATTTAAGGTCAGAAAATTAAATGCATTATACTTCTACCACGCAACATTACAAATTTATAAAGATAATATTCAAAATAAAGTTGCATCTTTTAAAAATAACAAAAATCTTAGACAAACGTCATTACTTCCTACTCCAAAGTGTAAAAAAAACATTAGGACAGTTATATCATAAATATCGTTAAATTTTTTAATTCATTACCAGAAAAAAATAGAAACATGAATACTAATAATTAATAATTTAAAACTCAACTTAAAAATTATACTGAAAACTTGAACTGAATCGTGTCAAATAAAACCAATATGATAACACCTCCCCAGACACACAAGCCGTGCTTATTTATGGCGGTACATCAAATACATATATTATGTAATTAATTATTGTTTAAAATTTGTTTGTAATACATGTATTTTTTTATGACATATTAAAAAAAAAATTATTAGGTTGAGTTGTTCGTTTGTTGGATTGGGGGCTCACACGCTCTCTCCTTTGAAAAATTGAATCTTCGTGCTGAATCGTATGGTAACACGCTCACGCTAGATCGATTTTTTTTACATTTACTCCACACTGGAGACCCTGAAGAAAATGATTTATGTCATCCCCAATTGGGATATGTTATGAGACTGTAGGTAGTGGGGGAAGGGGAAGGAGATTGGGAAGAGGAAGTTGGGTAAGTAAGCTATTCAGATCTGGACACTAAACACGACTTTATTTATATTCAAGCAACGTTTCAATTCTGATTGGTCGTCTTACCTAAGGGCAAGTAGAGTACTTACCTAATCCTCCTACACATTTAAGTAGAGTACTTACCTACTCCTGTGTTAAGAATGCCAGTAACGTGAATGCCTCCGTGGTTGAGGTAAGCCTCCATCATTGGCCTTGTATCTATTTTTAATTTTATTTAGCATATTATCTTGTACCACCAGCTGTTTATGAACACTCAACGCAGAGGTGTGGTGTGAGTAATATGGTGATGAGTAATAATGGATATATTAACACAGTTGGAAAAGGCGGTCAAATGCATTGTTTAATTATAATGCTTTAGGTATATCCACATTGTTTTCCCACGTTGATAAAAAATACAATACAACAACAGAAGGCTGAGCACTGAACAAACATTTCTCAGATGTGTGATCTTTACCTAGTTGAAAGAAAACTCATAATAATTATTTTTTATTTTAACTTTTATGAGTAAAACCTCAAATTGTAATATTGAATTAAATGAAGACACTATGAGCGAAACTCAATCGAAAATCTGGAAACAGAAAAATCAAAAAAGATATTTGCACCTCTGGGACTCGAACCCAGGATATCTCTACTTTCCGGGCGAGTGCCCTAAATGGATAAAAAATTATCCAGACACCATCTAGATTACTTTTAGTTCGGATTTTAATCTTGCAATCATACATAAAGATGGCAGCCAATAAAAATATGCGTTAAGAAAATGAAGATAATATGGGTGGTTCTTGGTCGAAGTATGGTAAAGTTAAAAGTGACCGAATTGGATATCGACACCTTAGCTCAGTGGTCAAGAGCACTCACCCGGAAAGTAGAGAGGTCCTGGGTTCGAGTCCCAGAGGTGCAAATATCTTTATCTGATTTTTCGGTTTCCAGATTTTCGATTGAGTTTCGCTCATAGTGTCTTCATTTAATTGAAAACTGATAATTTTGATGAACCCCTCTCTTCACATCTTTTTCCTAAGAAAAACTCCCTCTCCATCATTTACCTAAAAAGGCCTTCCACATAGCATCCCCAAAGATGACATGTCAAATAACTGTCGGAAGTGGTCAGGCAAACAAATCTCTAATGGTACTAAGTCCGCTCGCTTCGGATAAGCTATTCCATACACTATTCCTGTGAGCATTAAAGTCGTTTTCTGTGCGTTGGATGCTCCCAAGGAATCCGTATTCGGTCTTACTTCAATCATCGCAGGCTTGACTAAAAGCGCATGCGCAAATATCAACAATATCACACTCGTCTCTGCTCCGTGGATGCGAATGAACGGAGCATCCACTGTTTTACCTGTGTTGGTGAGTTTACGCGACGTGCGAGCATTAGTACCCTTTACACACAGAGTTCGGATCGGGACGTGCCCCGCGCCACTTCAGGACACCGCGCAGAAAAGTCTCACAGTGAACTGCGCTGTAAACCGTTATCTTACTTTCGGTCTTTACTTTTCTGCGCGGCGACCGCACGTTCCGGATCCCAGTTGCGATCATCTTTTTCTGTTTTTCTGTGTCTTGTTCTCTTTCATATTTTCGTTTAGATTATTATTGTTATCTTCTTTTTCAATGACAGAATAATTTTTTTTATGCTACAATGATTCATAAAATATTAAACTCCCGAAATATATAAAATGCTCTAATAAAAGTCGCAATCCGTTGGTTAAACGCTCCAATACAAACAAAAATAGATGCGTCAACTAAAACCTCCGCAAGTGGAACTCAACATGTAATAATAATAATACATTACATCATTATTATTTTTTTTTGTTGTTTTTCCTCTAGTACACATTTTTTGCGGTTCAACGTGGATGCGTTACAGTATGACAACTAAATAAAAATTGCCAGTTTTTAAAATCACGTTACAAGTAGTTCTTACAGTATGTACCTATCTTTTCTATCTTTTTTAATTTTATATATTGTATAATGTTGATTAATTACTTTCCTTTCTTAATTAAAACAAAATGTTTTATTGTTTGCTGCGCCAAAGTGTCCATCGCACAACCCCGCGCAGAACCCGGAATAAAAGTGTTGCTATTATTATGTAATTGATTATCAAGAGATTATTTAGATATTCTAAAAGGTTATGTAAATGTAAAGTGTTTCAATTGTAATGGGGAAAACTTGAGATTACTTCGGGCACATAGACACACCCTCAACATACTTCTTTCGGTTAATCTCTTCAGTGGTTTAACCTGATAAAGACATATTTTATAATAAAGGATATCTATGAAAATATGATGGGAATCGCTGACGAACACTTATTGAATCATTGCATCAGTGGATTAGTAAAGTTGCAGTTGTAAAAATGACGATGTTTCTAATGTTGGTAATCTGGTCACTACTGAATGTTTTTTTGTCGGGGTAAGTCTTTTATGCTACTTGCAATGTCTCAACTCCTCAGGTCAATTTGTTCGCTTTTGAGAATAACTCATATATGTCTTATAGAAATCGTAGTGCCTCCCTTACTATCATTGTGAGAAATATGATCTAAACGGCGTTAGAAAGAGAAAACAACGCTTTAAATTTGAATCCAAAATCACAGTAATCACCTAACAACATAACCTAACCTAAGCAAAGTTTTTTTTAAAATTATCTTTCTTTACGAAACGTCAAAAAAGTGAAGAGACAGTAACGTACATTTGTCTAATAAAATATATGTGTTTTCTTTTTTTTGTTACCAGTAATTTTAATTAGAAAAAATGTAGGGTGAGCCACTGTTAAAACTTTTTATGCTTGCGGTCAAACTTTAAATATTTCAAAAATTATGTGTAATTCTAATAATAACATTACAACGCGTATTTTACCATCTTTCAAAAACAGTTTTTAGTTTTCGGCAACATTCGGAAATTTCTCATTTATTTTGATTTTATTGCGAAGCGGAATTTTTCTGATCTTCTGTCAGAATATACCCGAGTCCTAAGGGATTAGTTAACCACTAATTTATTCGCTTTTAAGAACAACTCATAAACCTCACAGAAATCGTAGAGTGTTCCTTACAATCATAATGAGACATACGATCTAAACCATAGATTCTCGACGTGGGCGATAACGCTCCCTTGTCAGCGTATCAGACTTTCATGGGGGCGGTAGAAGGCCCAGAGAAAATTAGGGGTCGTTTCAGACTTTCAGGGGGGCGGCAGAAGACCCAGTGAAAATTAGGGGGCATTAAGAAAGCACAGTGAGGTTATGGTAAATAAAATCGTGACAATAGCTGTTCGCGACAGATGGTAAGTAAAAACAATTGGGGGGCGCTAGAAAAAAATACTCTCAAAGTGGGCGGCAAAAAAGGTTGAGAACCTTTGATCTATACGGTGTTAGAAAGAGAAAATACCACGATTTATAATTGTGATGAACGTTTGACTAAAACTAGGTTCTCAACGTGGGCGATAACGTCCCCTTGGGGAGGGGCTCAGGGGGGCGGTAGAAGATCCAAAGAAAATAAGGGGGAGTTTTAGACTTTCAGGGGGCGGTAGAAGACCCAAAGAAAATTAGGGAGCGTTGAGATGGCACAGTGAGGGCGTGGGCAGGTAAAAAATATATGGTCAAAAAAGACAAAAAACACGCCAACCACGTAATCGACGTGTATTATTATTGAGAATTGATACTATTTAATGAATACAAGAAGGAAGGAGGTAGCAAACCAGTACTTAAAATACAAAAGAATTGCTTTTTTAACTTCCTAAACAAGACAACAAATAACATAGGTATAATATATAAAACAATAACGAGGGTATAATCCATGACAGTTGAGCCCACCCCCCCCCACCCCCAAGTAAAAAAAAATGGGGGGCGCTAGAAAAAATAATATTCTCAAAGTGGGCTTTGTGCAAAATAAGGTTGAGAATCTGTGGTCTAAAAGAATGAAAGAGATATTAGTGTATGAGCTGTATTACGCTGTATTACACTGTTGTATTACACATGTAAAAAGTGCCTTATTTGTATCTCATCTCTGTTATCACCACCTTCCTATCAGTAACTTGTAACAATGTGTCTATAAGCAGCAATATTATTCTACTGACACCGAATTATTGTATTCCTCTCATATATAAATTAACTTGGTGATACCGCAAAATCTTAACGAGCGATCAAAAATTAAAATCTAAAAGTTAACCACAAAAGAATTAAGGGGGGAAATAGGTTAGAACGGCGAATTTTTAATGATTTTCATGAATTTTTTAACACATAAGGTATTTTATATATTTTATTTATACTTTGAGGTCATTTTACACATATATAAATAAATGCTAAAACAATTCTCACCCATCTGTACACAAATATTCATAAATACTCTGAAAAAAGATTAAATACTCGACTTAATACTAGAAGCAATAACAAAGACTTACTTCAAATTCCCATAAAGCATACTACTTTTGGTCAACGAAATTTCAAATACCTCGCAACAAGACTCTATAACATTCTTCCAGATTTAATAAAAAAATGTGACCCACAAAAAAATTTCAAAGTTAACATAAAAATTTGGATTAAAAGTAATGATTGGGCCTTTACTGGTGCACTCACCCAAATCCGAAACTACTAATAAGTACCAAAGTATTGATTGTTATTATTTGAAAGCATTGTTGATGTAAACAATATACCAAGTGTAGGTATGTTCATAGGTATTTTAAATTGATTTAAAAATAACTGCCTCAACCCAGGCTAGCCTAGTGAGGCAGGTTATGAGGAACCTCAACTTATAATTAAAAATTTCTATTTTTAAATATACTTTTAAACTACTGTTAATATGTTTATCAATTTTATATGTGTATATTATATTATGTTTGTTAACTATTTCAACGAATGTTATCTATAAACCATTGTAAACAATTATATTGAAATATTGTAAACTACACTAAACATGTAAACAAAGTACACTAAACAAAGATACTGAAATACTATAAACTACACTAAACATGTACTTTCTTAGTTATAAATGTTGTCAATTTCATTAAAAAAAAAAAAAACATATATTGAAGAGTATATGGGCGTTTTTCAAAAAAATTGTACATAGATAAAAGTCAGTGTCCGACCACTTTCACTCAATCGAACATCTGGAAACAGAAAAATCAGAAAAAGATATTCACACCTCTGGGACTCGAACCCAGGACCTCCTTACTTTCCGGGTCGGGGTCCGCACATTAAATAAAATGGATAAAAATTTATCCAGACACCATCTAGATTGCATTTAGTTCGAGTTGAATCTTGCAATCATTCATAAAGATGGCAGCCAATAAAAAATATGCGTTAAGAAAAATGAAGATAATATGGGTGGTTCTTAGTCGAAGTATGGTACAGTTAAAAGTGACCGAATTAGATATCGACACCTTAGCTTAGTGGATAAGAGCCCCGACCCGGAAAGTAGGGAGGTCCTGGGTTCGAGTCCCAGAGGTGTGAATATATTTTTCTGATTTTTCTGTTTCCAGATGTTCGATTGAGTTTCGCTCATAATGTCTTCATTAAATTAAATATTACAGTTTGAGGTTTTACTCATAAAAGTTCAAATAATAACTTATTTTTTGTCGGTTTTTATGACCACCCATATATTTTACCAATAACAAATAAATACCTTTATGGACCAAAAATAAAGAATGAATCTTTTAAAATTCCATATTATTTCAAAATAAGTAAGACTACAGGTTACCGTTTCGGGTGTGTCCTATACCTACCATAACCAGTTAGAGTTCAAATATTAATGTTATCCCAGCATTTATTTCTGATTGTACTAATACAACTTCAAACTGAATATTCCAACAAAAAAAATAAACTTTGTCTTTTTGATGAAACAATTGAACTTAATAACGCTGTCAGATAGGCGAATCATCTCTGACCTGGTACTGTTAAATAAAATTATCAATAATTGCATTGACAACCCTGAAATTCTCGCCAAAATAAAATTGTATGTACCGACCAGAAACACGAGACAAAGTGCTACCTTTTTCTGTGACAATTTTAAAACTAACTATGAAGCTCATACACCTATAAACAGAATACATCATTTTGGAAATAAATTTGGGAATGTTGTAGACGTGTTTAAAGATTCAATGTTAGTTTTAAAACGAAGTCTTCATAATCACTTGACCGAGATGTATGATTTCACGACTCCTTTGTGAATACACTTTTTTTTTATTTTATATTTATTTACACTTATTTGCTTTCTTTAGAACATAATATTAATTTTAATTTGCCATGATTTAATCATAATTCATTATATATTGTACACTGTTTGTACCTAACACAACTAACTGTATTGCTATTATATATTGTTTACTGTATGTACCTAACACAACTGTATTGCATATTTACTTTTCTTGTAAAAGCCCACTAGGGCGTAAATAAATAAATATGATTGTATTTTCGATTTGAAACCCTAATATAGATTAATTATCGTGCAAAATAATTTAAATACCAGATTTTGAGTTGTCTTGCGAAACAGTGTAGTATGATAGAATTTCCGCCTCCGTCACCACATTATTGACTTCTTCCGGAAAAAATATTGCCAAATCGATGCATATTTTTGAAAATAGCAACATCATTTAGTGTATGAGGGCGGCCATGTTTGATTTTTGACAGCCAGTGCCAAAAATTCAGAAGAATACAGAAATACAGAATAGAAGTGGTCGCTCTCGGCCGTGCTAAAAAAAGTATACCACCAACGATACCATATTTCTCCAGGAAAGTTAACTACATAAATTAGACACTATTTTGTAATAAATTAATTCATTTATTGTTTTATAAAAAAAATTGTTTATAATAAATTTATTCATTTATTGTTTTATAAATTTTTTTGTTAGAATAAACAGAAGTTTCCAATTTATTGGTAAATACATTTTGAAAAAAATATTGACGAGATTACGTTACTTCTATTACGCTTCTGTCTCGTGAATGGAACTTTAAGGCTTAAGTGGAATTCCTGTTACGTCACCGACATCTTTTTTGGAAAACGCCGCTGATTAACGAATAAACAACAGTTCACAACGACTAAAGAATAGGTTGTTTAAAAAAAATTGATGGATTCATCAAATATTTGAAGTTGATTTTCACGTTCTGTGTAAGTTCTATACAAGTTCTGTTATTACATCGTTATAGGGCAGTTGCTTCACAAAACTGAAATAATCACAAAACTTAAATAAAACTTACACAAAACGTAAAAATTAACTTCAAATATTTGATGAATCCATCAAATTTTTTGAAACAACCCGTCCTTAGGGTCCCTAATTTATTTGACGTGAATTATTGATTAGCAGTCGTGTTTGGGGACGACGACAAGTTACCACCAATAAATCCCGTAAAACAGAGACAATTTTTTCGATTCCCGGTTGCGACCGTTTATTTTTTTATTTTTTATTATTCCGATTCATTTTACGTTTCGATTTATAATTTCGTTTTCTTCTTATTTAGTGATTAAATGTTACAATGATGTGAATAACCTTCAAAAAGTTTTTTCTAATAATTAAAAGATGTATGATGCTCATAAACTGTTATAGTGCACAGGTTCAGAGCAATGACAAATATCGCAAGTTTCCTGACGGATTTCTGTTTGGAGCTGCAACAGCTTCCTACCAAGTAGAAGGTGGCTGGAATGCTTCAGGTAAAGAAGTTGTCGATTACACAAAACACTGATTATTTATTTATTTATATTATCCGCCTGTAAAGGCTTTTATAAACAAACTAGTGGAATAGTAAACAAGAAGTAAAATTATTATTATTGAGGTATGCCTTCTTGTGCAGTTGAACACATCTAACACATCTCACATATGATGAGTGAATGTGAAAGTGCTAGTGGCCTGTTTCTCGTTCTCAGATAGAGGTCTATCTATTGCTTATATACATATGTAAATTTGTATGTATATGTAAATGTATGTTTGTGTGTATGTATATACATGCATGTGTACGCGTATAAATATATGTATGTATGTGAGGGTAGAAAACCACTCATCATCTTATAATATTCATAATAAAGTTCCTAATAGACGTTATTTAAGGAGACATAAAATATTCCACCTTGAATTATTTAATAACAAAATTGCATACTTCAATCCACTGTATCGATGTATCGTGACACATTCGAGACAGAGGATTGAAAACGTGACACGTAAATATCTACGCAAACAATCTCACATATTTCAAAAAACAAATTATCAAACTCCTACCTTGACACTTTGTGGAGAACAGTTATGTAGCTGCTTTATTGTCATACCCTTTCTTTCTTATTTATCTTTCTCTGCAGGTAAGGTTAGGTTTGACATTACTGTGTTTTATATTTCATTTTGATAATCATTATTTCTGTTATCACTATAAGCATTTCCGCCTAGTAACAACTAAACATTGATTACTCATGCTGTGAACATTTCTAATTAGAGTGTTAATATCTGTGTACATCCCAATAAATTCTATTATTGTAATAATTGTTAACACTCTGTAAATATTTCAAACAATAAAAACATAAATAAATATGCATGTGCACGTATTTATGTATGCATGCATATAAAACAATGAAAAAATATTATGTATTTGAATATGATCTATTAATCTTATGCATGACTTTTTCTATTTTCTACTTTCTATTAAAATTTTTCCAATTCTTATAATAAACTTTCTTCTATAATTTTTTAAATTTTAAATTTGCTTATGTATTTAATCCATTTGCTTACACTAAACATCACAAAATGACTATATTTCATTGGTCACCATAAAAAAGGCAGCCGCCTAGTATGGTGATACAACGTATCATATATATGAAAATGTTCTAATCTTTTATCATGTAGGTAATTTATAAATAAATAAAAAAATATATCTGCAAAAGAATTGCCATCTGCATGAATTTTGGTACATTCGTGTATCTTTTATTATTATCTATATAGTCCTGATATTGTTGTTGTAATTAGAAAGAATTATGGCATAATTAAAAATGTTTACAGCAAAGCCTTCAATGGAAGAAAATAAATGGTTTATTTTTTAGACAAAGGGGAAAATATTTGGGACCGGTACTGTCATACAACAAAACACATCAATAATGGAAGCACTGGAGACGTGGCTTGCGACTCCTATCACCAGTACGCCAGAGACGTGGAGATGCTGAAGGAACTCGGGGTGAACTTCTATCGTTTCTCCTTTTCCTGGTCCAGGATCCTACCAACTGGCTTTAGCAACAAGATCAGCTCTGATGGAATCGCCTATTACAACAGACTCATTGATTTATTGGTTGAGAACAACATCTCACCGGTGGTGACCTTGTATCACTGGGACCTTCCACAACCTTTACAAGATCTCGGAGGATGGCCGAACCCCTGGATGGTGAAATATTTCACGGACTATGCCCGAGTAGCCTTTAGTGCTTTCGGAGATAGGGTGACGGATTGGTTAACATTCAATGAACCTATTGACGTGTGCGATGGGGGGTATGGAAGTTATGCAAAAGCTCCAGGCGTACAATCTCCAGGTAAGTATTATAATAGTTGTAGTTTCGCATACAAAACCCTTCAAGATTCGGAAGAACAATACTAGACATCGTATTATTCCATTAGAGCCTTTTAAGGACAAATCTGACCCGGGCGTCCATACCGACGGTCCCGAAGAACAATGTCGGATCTGTTAAAAATTGAAAATCGTTCTGTTGGCTTATCTCGTTTATTTTTTTTTCCTTTATTTTTCGTAATTTTGATATACATATATAATATTACGAAAATAATGGGAACCCACTAAAGCGCAGCCTGTGCGTGGGTAATATAGTTAAATATATTTTATTATTGTACCTAGAAAGAACAAAACAGTGGGCGTATAAAGCAAAAACATGATTAAAATTTGTCTTAACGGCTTGCACAAAAAACGTCTGTATTTTCGGAATTTTGAAGGAAATGCCGAGTATCAAAACAACTTATATTTTTTGATCTCAAAAGCAGAAACGAAACTATAAATAGCTTTACTGCAAAACTACAAATTCGGACATACGACATTTTTCTTCGGGACCGTTGATACATTATAAACATATGTTCTTTCTTAGTATCTTTTTTTCCATAATGCGATTTATTCGCCACTGGGAAGAGAAATGTATGTGATTTATTCGCCACTAGGAAGAGAAATAATTATTCTTCCTGATTTTTCTCAAACATTGATTTAATGGATGAAATCTTAAAGTTTTCAAAGTTTAAGATAATAATTTCGTGAAATTTTCGGATAACTGTTGAAAGTTTAAAAATGTTTTTTTTTTTTGCATTATTCTTAATTATTTCCCAAACAAATGATGCGTTTTCTAAATATCGAGATCTTTCAAAACTTTTTTTTACTTGAGAAATATGTTTGCTTATTTAAACTACAAAAATATTGGTTTTTACGACAACTTAAATATGAAAAAAATATTATGTAGCAGAGTCTGAAGCATTCCGAAATTACGATATCGATCCGATAAGTATTTTCCGAGATATACGCATACCTGTAAAGACGTCTCGGACTGTTAGAGAGTAGGCGGAGTGCAGGCTGGAGTAGCAGCTGCTCTTTTCTTTCTTTGTGTTCCTAGGTTTAAATGACCTTATGAAGGGTTCATTTTATATCTGAAGACTAAATCGAGTTATTCTTGTACGAAATAAGTGAACATCATTTCAAATATCTGTGTAAACTTCTTCCGAAACTTTAAACGCATTTTTCTGAAAACTAAATTTTACAAGTCGGTGACCAAGATTTCTAAAAAACGGCTCAACTGATTGGTTTGAAATTTTAACACAACCTTCTCAAATATGTATATAAATATTTTTTTATTTATTTATTTGTTTTTTTTTTTATAACATTATTATGTTATTTATTATAACATAAATATTTCAATCACTCTCCTAATAAAGCAGCTGTTTGTGTTTAGGAGAGGTCATCTAAATATTTTTACATCAGTTTAAATTTTAAATATTATTACAAAAACTATTACTAATTTTTTGAGAAAATATGATAAAAGTATTAAAAATACAGGTTCGTTAATAAATGATAAAATGTTTTTTGGTAATGTCTAGGTGTTGGTGAATACTTGTGCGGTCATACAATTCTCAAGGCCCACGCCAGTGTATACCATCTATACAACGACACGTACAAATCCACACAGAAAGGTAATAAAAGAGCAGAAAATCTCAAGAATACTCATCACAAAAGGTGTTAAGCAAGGCCGCGCAATGTTACCATGGTTGATCAATCTATGCATGGATAATTAATTTTATCCAAGAATTGAAAGAGATGGGATTGGGCGCGAAATTGAGTAATTTGAAAGTATGTCGCCTGTTGTATGCTGATGATGTTATGCAGATTTCTAACAGTATGGAAGATCTACAAATCTACAGTCTCTCGTGTCTAGGATGAACGAAGTGAATGGATGAAGAATGAGTTAATAATGAAAGTAAGTAAGTCTAAGGTCATGGTATTTGAAAGAGAGAGTACGAAAACAATGTGCAACATAGTTGTGAATGGTGAATATTTGTAGCAGGTGGATGAGTTTGTGTATTTGGGAAGTACGTGTACGAGAAATGAGAAGGCTGATATTGAAAGGATAAATGCAGGTAACTCCATTAATGGAGGACTGAACGCCGTTGGCGCCAACAAAAAACTGTTCAAAGAAGCGAAGCTAGTTGTCAATAATGGAGTGCTGGTACATACCCTGATGTATGGCAGTGAGGCATGAAACTCGCAGAGGAAGGATGAAAATAGACTAAATGCTGTAGAAATGTGATCTCGGAGTGTGTGCCAAGATCGAGTTGTTTGGCGGTTCGTCCTCTCTACCTACTCCTGCGGTGAAACGGCGTGATGGTTAGTTAGTTAATTAGCTAACAAAGTACACGAATTTTATATGCCTTTTTTGCAGGGAGAGTCGGGTTTACTATGGACGTCAACTGGCATGAGCCAGAAAATCCAAACTCAACTGCGGATCTTGAAGCTTCTGAACGTGCTTTGCAATTCATTGTAATATATATTTTTAACAATTTTTTTCCTCTTCAGAAGACCTCTGGTATGCAATTTTGGTATCAAAGGTCTCCAATAAGCCTGTCTTCGATTTCTTTTTGTTTTTGTTTACAATAATAGTTCCACTCAGGAGGCCCAGAAGAAAATAATTTCCGTCAGGGCCAAAATCATATTTGCTGTGTGGAGGTTTTTTTTAAAGAAAGGCAGGAGAGTAAGTGCTGGGAAGGAAAAAGGTATGAGAGATGGAGAGGGGTCAGTTGGTCCAAGAGTGATTGATGGATGTACGAATTCATCCCTCCCACTGAGGTGTATCCGGCCCGCTACGCAGTAAGTGAACAGACCCATCCCCACCAGACAAACCTCACCTCATGGACCCGGGCACCTCTGCTAAGTCACCAAATCCAACTAAACACTTGGGCTGATCTTTGTCAGAGGTGTTTGTTCTCCAACAAGTAATTCATCACCCAAATTGAATTATACGGATAAACCTCCCCACCACCTACCACCCCTCACGCCTTTTCCTTCTCAGATCTTCGTCTCCTTAAAAAAAACCTCCACACAGCTTCCTCAAAGATGACACACGTCTTGGAGAAATTATTTTCCTCAGGGCCTCCTACACAGGAGGGGCTAATGTAAAAAAAACATCTAGTACTCGAAATTTGTTGAATACATAATACCTACAGCAGTTGGTCATATGTATATCTTCATAATAATTTTTTATTTTTTATTATTCAAAAATATAAGTTGAAAATATTTTTAAAAGGTAAATATATAATGTTCAAATATATTAATACCACTCTTCCATAACATACATACATTTTTGGGCCATTGAAAGAATCTATGGCACAGAGTGATGCACCTGTCCAATCAATGTAACTGGATCAATTCTAAATTATTGTTATCATTTCTAGGCGGGATGGTTCGGTCATCCTATTTACTCCAAGGAAGGTGACTACCCTGCGGTATTCAAGGACAGAATAGCCAGCCACAGTTTCGTTCAGGGCTTCAGATCCTCTCGCCTTCCCGTCTTCACCACCGATGAGGTGCACTACATCAAGGGCACTTACGACTTCCTGGGATTAAACCACTACACTTCCTTGATAACAAGGAGTAATAAGGACGATCGTCCTTCTCCCAGCCCATCTTTTCAGAATGATTTGGGGGTTATTGAATACCAGAGAAAGGAGTGGCCGACAGCTCCCGGCACCTCCTGGTTGAAGGTATAACATTCATAACGCTGACCCAGCAAAAGCAAATTTGAGTTCATCGAACGTGAATAATTTAACTCAAGATTAACGCACATCGCAGAAAACCAAAATCAGATTTTTTCATCATATTAAGTAATTACAAATGGTAGTAAAGACGATTTTGGCAGATCACACTTTGTAATAGTCAAAAAGTTAACGTTGTGATGACTTGATGAAGAAGAACGACAAATTTAATTAAACAAACAACATTTGTTTAAGTTTTTATATGAATACCGCACAAGAGTCCCAACTGCTCCCGTCTGGAGCCAGTGAGACTATGGCATCCCCAATGTGTGTTTTGAGGCTGAAGGTAGTGGGGAGGGGATGGGGAAGAGAAAGGTGGGAAGTACCTGGCTATTCAGATCTGGTTACTAAACACGGCTAAAGCCATTTCAAGCAACGTTTCAATTCTGAATGGTGGCCTTACATCAGGGCGATACTAATAGTATCTTCCACCCTGGAACGTGCCGCAAATATAAATGAATGAATAAATCGTGAAATAACACAAATTAACAAAATAAACTTTTATTTCATTCATGTATTATACTTTTCTCAGTCTACTGATTTTAAGAGTTTTGCTTTCCATGTACTTTTCCCAATCTAGTGTTTTTAAGAGTTTTACTTTCCATATAATTTTCCCTGTCTACTGTTTTTGAGAGTTTTGCTTTCCATATACTTTTTCCAGTGTATTGTTTTTAAGGTATTGCTTTCCATGTACTTTTTCCAGTCGACTGTTTTTAAGAGTTTTACTTTCGATGTACTTTTCCCAGTCTACGGTTTTTCGGTGGAATATTTTGGTTTTATTTTATTTCGTTTTAATTTTGCTTTTGTTTTTTATTTTGCTATGCTCATTTAGATGTTCTTTGTGAAATAATAAAAAAAAAATTATGTACAAGCCCGGCTAGGTGTGAAATTCAGAATAAATAAATATCAAATTTTTGCACATAGGGAAAGCATCGTAGGTCCAAATAGGATTGTAAAAACCGTTGTTCAAATTGTTTTATTCTTGATTTTGCCTTGTAGGTCGTTCCTTGGGGATTAAAAAAGGCGCTTCTGTGGTTGAAGATCGAATATAATAATCCAGAAATAATAATTTTTGAGAATGGCTATTCGGACCTTGGAGGAACTAATGACACTGGTAGGATAGATTACTATAAGCGCTACCTAAACGCCATACTAGATGCCATGGAAGAGGGGGTTAACGTGTCAGGCTACACGGCATGGAGCCTCATGGATAACTTTGAATGGTTGCAGGGATATTCGTGAGTTTATTTTAATTTTTAAATTGAGGAGCTGGATGCAATAACAACTTATGATGAAAATTGAGAAACTGGATGCAATAACAACTTATGATGAAAATTGAGAAACTGGATGCAATAACAACTTATGATGAAAATTGAGAAACTGGATGCAATAACAACTTATGATGAAAATTGAGAAACTGGATGCAATAACAACTTATGATAAAAATTGAGAAACTGAATGCAATAACAACTTATGATAAAAATTGAGAAACTGAATGCAATAACAACTTATGATGAAAATTGAGGAATAACAACTTATAATGAAAATTGTAGTTTTGAGTAAAACTCATTCAACGTTTTTTGAAATGCGTTGTATTAATTTATTACTTTTATTGGTGTTCAAACTTTTGCGTGTAGTTCCATCTGTGTAAAACCCACAGAACTAATATTTACACAACAGATAAAGAAGGTATTGAAAATAAAAAAAGGCGATGGGAGCAAAAAACACTTGCGCGTTTGGCCCTTCTTTTAGAAGGTCAGAAAATTTCCGTTTTGCAAATAAATAAATAAAATATTTCCGAATATATCCGAAAACTAACTTTTATTTTTGAATTGTGATGAAATACACTTTGAAAAGTTATTATTGAAAATAGGCATACACTTTTTTGATAAATTAGAATTTTTAAAGAAAACTTAAAAAAAGTTTTAAAAAAAGCTAACCCAACGTTTTTTTTAACTAAAATTACTTATCCATACCATCCATACTAATATTATAAATGCGAAACTGCTCGAGTTTGTTTATGACCTTTTCACGCATAACACAATATAAAGACTTTAATAATTCTTTCACCAATATAAAGCTAAATTATATGCGCAGACTACAGGTTGTATATGATGGTAAGCTCTGGCGTTATGAAATTATAAATATTAATATATTATATTTGTTATACGTTTTCTGTCGCTAACAAAAGCGAGTTTTTGCTAACGTCAGAAAAAATCTTTTCCATGGAAACAATTTTGATATATTTTTGGGCTCTATGCTGTTAGGTACTGTCTACTGGTCAGCTACTACTACAGAAAATTCAAATATTAGAAATCATTTTTTTTTTGGACAAGCTTGGAATAAATGTCAGATTTGAGTTCCTATATTAAAAATATAATTCGTAACGATTATAAAGACTGAACGATAAAAAGAGTATTTTTTTATTATATTAACGAACTTCCAAATATTTAAATAAAAATAAACATCCAAAATGTTTGTAAGCGCATAAATTCCGAACGAATGAACAAAATTGGATAAGTAATTCTTTTTTTCATTGAGCTATAGCATTATGAAATTTAGGTGGTAGGCGAGATGTTTGAAAACTGAATGTAAGGGAATGAATATATGGAATGCGGGAGGGGATGGGGGTGGGGTGGGGGGGGAGATAATTGATAAGTGCAAGCGCTACAGTAATTTCCCGTTATACCATGCGAGCGAAGCCGCGGGGAAAAGCTAGTAACCAATAAAAAGAAAAAAATAACATTTTTTATTAGACTAACGTAATATAAACGTTATTACCACCTCACTTCTTGCAATTTTTGAAAAAAATAATTTCATAATTTTTTCTCAAATTGCTGTCGGAAACTTTGGTTTCATGGAGGTGCACATTTTAATTTTTCTGTGGATCACTTCAATTTGAATACAAAGCGTGGTATTTTCTTTTTCTAACACCGTTTAGATCATATTTTTCACTATGACAGTAAGGGAGACAGAAGGATTTCTATTAGACCTACGTGAGCTGTTCCCATAAGCGAACAAATTAATTAACCTGTGAGGTTAAGTTGTTATTGCATCTATCTCTCAGACCAAAAAAAAATCCTGCTCACCAATGTTAAGCTTACACTAATAGTTTTTTATACATTCACGTAAGGCAGCATTTTTGTGGTTTCTGTACTAATTAATAATTAGAATAAATTTTAAAAAAATATGTGTTTGATTTCGGGGTTTTTTCTATGATTTTATGTTGATTAATTTATTATAGCCAATTTTCCGCTCTTCGAAAATTTTTTTCAATGTGACACCATCACATTATCAGTGATTTTTTCTTGAATAGACTTAACTTGAACAGTAACACCCGCCCTTGTGTAAATTTTGTTATTTTTTGTTTCATCGCCTTTTAAATTTATAATGTGTTGTGGTGACCGCAGCGTTCCAGCGCCAAACAACATTCCTAAGTGAGCGCTGGGCCCGAGCTCACCCCAGATCACGCCCTCCATAGAATTGATTATTTATTTATTTTTAATTTTATTTATTATTTTGTTTTTTCCTATTCTATGTACCTACTTAGTTCTTTATTTAAAAAAAAATGTTGTATTAAAATATGTATAATTATACGGGACGTGTGGGATTGCACTATCCTCCCCACATCTTGGAATAAAAACATTATTATTATTATTATCTGATTTATTTTTGCTCATTCGTTTTGAAATTTTGCAATTTTTGTATAACGAATCAAAAATATTGTTGCAGGGCTAAATTTGGACTTTACGAAGTAGATTTTAACAGCGTTTCGAGAACTAGAACAGCCAAGGCATCAGTCAAATTCTACAGCAATATCATCAAGACCAGACAAATAGAAAGAGTGTAATAAATGTTGCAAAATTATATTTTTGTCTTGCAGTCATGACTTCTACCGTTAAAAATATTTGGAAGATTTGAAGTTTGTTTTTTTAATTCTGGTCATACTACTAAGAATTTATTATTTAAATAATTTCATTTATAGATTTGAAAAACCCGCACATTTCGAAATGGTTCCAACTGACTACAACGTCATTATGACATAGAAAACGCCCGTGTTTGGCTGTCACCAACGTTGACCGGCGTGACGTCAAAGCCGCCGAATTCAAAAACAAAAAAAATCGAACCTGCCTTTTTGTAGATGTTGAAACGTTGTTTGTTTAATTTGTATCAGTTTATGTTTCTCACAAACATAACACTTATTATTACACTATACACTTATTATTACACTATACACTTACTATTACACTTAATATACACTTACTATTACACTTATTATTACACTATAGAACACTTACTGTTGCACTGTTGTATGCACATTTTCACGGCCAAAAGTATTTTTGGGGTGCTATGCCGTGTTGCGCTACCTTCTACTTTAGCCAACGTTTCGGACAGCGTTACGGTGTCCATCATCAGGTCATCTGCCATTCAGCCGTGCGGACTCATCTGCCCTGATGATGGACACTGTAACGCTGTCGGAAACGTTTGCTAAAGAAGGAGGTAAAAAATAAATAACAAATTTTTTTTATCATGTTTTTGCTTTATATGCCCACTGTTTGTTCTTTCTAGGTACAATTATAAAATATATTTAAGTATATTACCCACGCACAGCTGCGCCTTCGTGGGTTCCCATTATTCTTATTATTTTCATAATTTTGTATACATCAAATGTAAAATTTGGGAAAAATAAAGAAAAAAAAAGAAAGACAAGGACCATAATTATGGAATAAGACGGTTCACTCGGCTGAACGTTCACCCGTTCATTCCTGCTACAACGTCGTCGAACGAAGTCGTGCGAGTTGGAATTCGATTGGTTTGCGATAATTAACTAAAAATAAGCAAAAAACGCTGACAGTGGAAGGTGCGGCCATGGATTTTATGAAACCTAGTTGGGATCTCCAGATACATTGTTGAGAGAATTAGTGGAACAAGATCCTGAATCATACTTTAATCATCTTCGAGTAGATAAAGTCCATCATCCATCTCCATCATTAGGTTGTTTTTTGATACAATTAAATAAAAATATAGTGTAGTTTCGTCTAAAAACCTTTTATTTTTTAAGTCACAATAACACAATCAATTTTTCCTTTTTTTGGAACATTTACCTACAGAATAATAATCTTAAAAAAAAAAATTATGTTATAACCCATCTGGCATAAATAAAAAATAGAAAAAGTCAAAGGTATTAACTTTTTCTTTTTTACATATTATAAAGAGAATAACAGATGAGTTAAATAAAATTAACATACATAAGAGGTAGCGACCTATTTTCTATATTCATTTAATTTATGATTCCACAGGCATTGGTATTATTTTTAAAGTTCCCTATAAAGAGCAGGGTGTTCGCTTTGACGTTTTGCAGACGTTTTGACGTTTTGTGATGACGTCTTTACAGTACAGGACGCGAGACGGAATGAACGAGCCCGTGAAATATTCATTCGGTGTTCAGACGTTTCATTTTTCTATCATTCCGCGCGCGAGTGAAAGATGCCGAATGCAAATATCCAACATCGATGGATCGGTTCACTAACGAATTCATTCGGCGCTTTGTTTCATTTCCTGTTCAGATATTTCACTCCGAGTAAAAGAGGCAAAATAAAACGCAGAAATGAACAAAAGTGAACCATCTGATTCCCGAATTACTCCTAATATAGTTGATTTACCTTCTTCTTCTTCTTCCCCTTAGCCTATTCGGGTCGGGGACCCATTGCATAGGCAAGGCTCCCCCATACGTCCCTGTCTTGTGCTGATTGTTCGGCCTCCGTCCGTATGAGTTGCCTCGCCCAACTCTGTCTTGGGCGGCCCACTGGACGTCTACTCTCTGGAATCACACTCAGTATTTTCCTCAGAATTCGGTCACCAGACACAGTTGATATACCAACTGCATACACACTATGTGCATGGTGTTCTGTCAATGATTTACAACTAAATATTGGTAAATGCAATTTGTCAATAATTTACAATTAAGTATTGGTAAATTGTTAGTTTTTACAAATGTAAAAATCCCGTTAACTTTTCTTATGAAATGAATGGTGTTAATTTTCTTCGTGTATCGCAGATTCGTGATCTTGGTGTTTTATTCTCGTGATATGATTTAAGCGCCCTTGAGGTGATTTTTCACAAAAACGGCGCTCTACAAATTGTCCAATTATTATTATTATTATATTCCACGAGAGTCTATAGTTCAACATACACATCGATGAAATAACAAGCGATGCAATGAGAATACTAGGTTTTATTTTGAGAATGGGGGCAAATTTTAAAAGTATGTCAACATTAAAACATCTGTATTGCTCGTTAGTACGAAGCAGATTAGAATACAATTCCACTGTATGGTCACCATATTACAAAGTCCATTCTCAATCATTGGAAAAGGCACAAAACAAATTCCTCAGGTACATCAATTTTAAAACGAACATTCCAATCAAATTTAAAAATTATAATTACTTACGCGCTGAAACCAGACTTCTTAAATTATCAGAGAGAAGAGTGTTAATTGATTTGTTATTTTTATACAAAATTAACTAATTTGTTGGAACTAATTTGCATTAATATACCTGCCAGACAAACTCGTAGTAAAGATATTTTTAAATGCAACAATAAACTCAATACTAATTACTCTATTTACTCACCAATTTCAAGAATCCATAACCTTGCGAATAAACATTGCGAATTTATAGATAATTATTTATAGATGTATTTAGTATTGTCAGTTTTGAATGTTTCAAAAGTCAACTGATCTCGATTTTATTATTTTATTATTTTTTTGTTCTTTTCATAAAAATTTTTCTCATCCAAAAACTCATCATAAACCTTAAGTAAAATACATATTTTTTCTGTTCTGTATGCAGTAATAAACACATATAATTGTTTGTTTATACACTTATACTAATTAGCACTTACACATTACACTTTGTTTTATTTCAGATCTTATTATTGATAATATGTATATATATTTATAGCTAAATTGTATACGTTGTTTTGTAAGTACAACTCATATTATTAAATTTCTTTTAATCTCTGTTATAATATTCTATACCTAACGAGTTAATTGCATTCTTATTTATTCTGTTTTATTGATTTTGTAACACACATAATTAATACTGTGAATATAAATTTCCTTCTATTCATGTAAAAGCTTACCAGGGCGTAAATAAATATAGATAAGTATATAAATACAAAAATATATTTATGTAATTCTCCTTTAATGTATTTTAAAAACGCAATAAAATTAACAATTTTAAAAACAATAAACTGAATTTAATTTAATTGAAATAAACATCCAACAGTGTTCTTTATCTTTGCAAAACATCACTGAAAAAAAATTGTATCTTATTTAGATTTAACTGCTGTTTGTTTATTTTTTATTTGTTTATTTAAGAAAGGGATCAGGGGTTGATAGGGTAAGATACGACCGGATCTTGGATGCGGATGCATCTGCCCACCAACTGCGTGGCAGGCCGGATCGGGAGAGACTTGTTGAAGAGACCTTTTGACCTCTCTAAAAGGACTCTTTCGAAATATATGCCTTGCACCGCAATAGGAGGGTTAGATTCATACGTCTGTCACTCCTGGACCAACTGACCCCAAGATTCCTACCCACACCTCATACTTTTTTCCTTCCCAGAACTCTCCTTCCTTTTGTATAAAGACTCTCCACACAGAACCTCAAAGATGTCATGTCTGAGGGGCATTACTTTCTTCAGGGCGTTCTGTGCAGCGTTAATGTAAAAAAAAGATGAGGAAAATGGGGCAAATGTAAAATGACAAGCTGGTATGAAAATAATTTTTTTTTTTTGTAGATTTATTTATTTGCTTGCATCATTTATCAGTAACCTTGAGTAATATTTTTCTCGCACATGAATAAATAAGCGTTATAATCACAAGTGACGGTATTCAGCTTAAAAACTCCCGAATTTTTGAAAAGGAGCACGCAGATAAAACTCGATGCGTTGGATGCCCCGGGGTCCCAGTCGCTGTAGCCCGCCTGGGAGGGGGTTTTACCTGTAAAGGTCAAAGGAAATGATTTCAAGAGCAAGATGTGGAAAAAGCACTTCCTTTAAGAGGGGAGTCTGA
Source organism: Glyphotaelius pellucidus (assembly GCA_936435175.1). Classification (NCBI taxonomy): domain Eukaryota; kingdom Metazoa; phylum Arthropoda; class Insecta; order Trichoptera; family Limnephilidae; genus Glyphotaelius; species Glyphotaelius pellucidus. The sequence continues at coordinate 3,946,035 of OW386539.1, read as the reverse complement.
TCCAACCGAGTTTTGTTTCAATGCGCTGTTTTCAAAGACAAAATTTATTTTCGTTCACGAAACTACAGCTATAATTAAAGTTGTAAAAGTCCTTTTAAACAAGAAAAAACACGAATGAAAATTTGATTTTAGTATCATATATCTTTTTTTATTTTTTATATGAATACTGCACAAGATTCCCAACTGCTCCCGTCTGGAGTCAGTGAGACTATGGCATCCCCAACTGGGGTATGTTGTGAGGCTGGAGGTAGTGGGGAGGGGAAGGAGATGGGGAAGAGGAAGGTGGGGAAGTATCTGGCTATCCAGATCTGGTCACCAATCACAGCTAAAACCATTTCAAGCAACGTTTCAATTCTTGCACCAAGGTGATACTGAGAGTATCTTCCACTCACGAACATGCCGCAAAAATACTTTATATTATTTTATATGAATTAATTGTGAAATAAAGCAAATTGATCAAAAAAAAATTATTTGCCATGCAGGGATTCGATCCCGCAACCTTCGGATTGCAAGAGCCTTACCGCTAGATCACGCCGGCCGTCCCGGCTATGAATATAGCAGCCGCAAACGGAGGGTCCGACCGAATCGGCTGGAATCCTGGAGTTACCTTGGAAATTATCCTAAAGATGAAATAAAAAAAAATCTTCATAGTATGAATGTAGAATTCACATTTATTACAATTTGCAAAATAAAAAAAGTTGTTGATTGCAAAATTGGCGGACATAAAATGAAAATCGATGAAAGAAATCTGTGTTAATTTTGCAATAACTTTTTCTTATAATAATAATTTTTCATAAGCCAAGGTTTATCCGCGTATAAATTTAATTTTCTTTATTAAACTCAGATTTTAATTTTAAGTGAATCGGATAAAAATTCGATGAGTTACGATTCTAGCCAACTTAACGTGGTTTTGAGAAAAACGCGTTTAAGGTTTTCACTTTTAATTGGGTCGCTCCGTTCTCCGTTCTACCTGCGTTCTGCTGCTATTTCACGGTCGAATTTGATGCTATATGTTTAAAAATGTGTCTCCACAAAAATAGGAAGATTTTTAGGCCACAAATAAGTCGATTTTTAAATCGGCTGAACCAGACTCCCCACTAAAATATAATGCTTCCACGCCAATTCGACTTCAGAAACAAAATTAATTTCTGGCAAGAATTCAAGGCGCGGGGCGAACCATTGTATATATATAATGTTGGTATAATTATGTTTTTAGATTTTTAAGGCAAGGCATGAGACAGCAGGGGTTAAATTTAAAAAATCAATCTTCTCACACGGACCGTTGCGAGGAGTGTGTGTATTTCATACAGTTTAGCAGTAGGGAGGAAAGGAAGGCAGGGGAGAAAAATTTGGGAGAGTGGGAGGTGAATGAATGAGGGGGGCGGTACGTGGGAGGAGAGGAGAGGAGGAGAGAAAAGCGGGGAAGGTGGAAGAGAAACGCAGTAAGGGGGAGGAGAACGCAGGAGGGGGGGAAGGGGCTGGGGGTTAGCGGAAGAGGGTGGGGGGGAGGTAAAAGAGGAACCCGGGAAGGGAACGGAGACAGAACGGGAACGCATGGGGAGAACGCAGGGGAGTGGTGACAAAGGGATGGGGGATTAGGGAGTGGCTAAAGGGTGGGGGATGAAGAGGGAGAGTTTTCAAAGAGCGATAGGGGATAGCAGGGAGTAAATTTGGAAAATTTGTACATCTCACACCAACAGCTGTGAAAAGTGTGTGTATTTCATATAGTTAAGCGGCAAGGTGGGAAGGAAGTATGGGGAGGAGAATTCGGGAGGGGGGAGGGGAATGAAGGAAGAAAATTCGAGGGAGCGGTAGGGAATATCAGGGGGTTAATTTGGAAAATCCATGCTTCTCACACGGACGTATGTGGCCCTCTCACTCGTGGAAAAAACAAAAATAATAAAATTAATTCAGTGATTTATTTAACGATATTCAATTTTCATCTAATCGCAAAACAGATAAAAACAATCGCATATTAGACTTCTATTTTAAAATTTTTAACAAAATAGGGAATATCGAAGAAAATTTCCTCACATTACAAGGGAAATACATCGTAGTAATGAAAACGACCACGATTGAATTTGGAGTTTGTAATTTGTATTCGGGAATGTTCATAACTTCCAATTCATTCCTTCATTTAATCTATGAGCATACGTTAGTAACAGGGTATAATGAACCTTTGGTGGAATTGCTCCCTGGGCCATTCTTTCACCTATATTCGTCTAATGTCCACGTTAATTTTATTGATAATGATAATGATGATCGTTTGTTCGGCATTTATTTTTCCCGAAAAATATCAGTTCTTTTCAATTTGGGAGGCGGAAATGCATACCGCCGCTTCGGGAACCATTATTGGATAATCAACACCTCTGTCAAAGTGCTTTGCTACGTTTGGTGATTTAACCGGGGTGCCCGGGTTCATGGGGTGAGGTTTGTCTAGGTCTTGGAGGCGGATGACCAGGACTGAACCCCAGATTCCTACCCACCTCTTAAACCTTTTTCTGTCCCAGAACTCTTCTCCCCTTTCTTTCCTTAAAAAACCCTCCACACAGCATCACCAAAAATGATACCCCCTAGACCTTGGAGGCGGATGACCAGGACACTGAACCCCAGATTCCTACCAACCCCTCAAACCTTTTTCTGTCCCAGAACTCTTCTCCCCTTTCTTTCCTTAAAAAAACCCTCCGCACAGCATCACCAAAAATGACATAAGATATACTGAGGGAAATTATTTTCCTCAGGGCCTCCTCCAGGAGCTCATGTAAAAAAATAAAAATCACTTAGAATATTAAAGTATCTTCTGTAAGTAATGGATTAAGATTAAAATTATTAATTGTTGTTTTTACCATCGATTGTCCTAAATTCTCCTTTAGCCACTAAATTAGTGATGCCCACCAAGATTCCGTCCTTACGAAAGTTGCCTGGCGTTCTACCAGCATGCTCTGTAAATATATCCACGTAAAGTTTGGCCTCTTCAGCGCTGTTTAGGACAATAAGGTTTGCTTGTTCGGCTGCACACACTTTGTACGCTTCTTTCCAGCTGCTGTTGGTGGTGTGAAGTTTGTAATAGCTGTCTGGCATTGATGGATAATGTTTATATCCTGCAACAGATAATCCACATCTGGTATTTAAAAATCAAATTTGAAAATGAACAATTGGGATAGGTAATTAATTTTTCATTATGATTTTGTGATGGATTTAACAGGGAACTGCCTCCGTGGGAGATATTTACGCTCAGCTGTTGGGAGTAAAGCCGAAGATACACTGTCAGTGAAAAAGCATGCTTTTGGTAAGTTTATGGCTTGTGTGCTTGTAGGTCTTGTAGGTAGGTAGGTAGTATCATCAGGGCAGATGTGTAATTGTGTTTACACAATTACACATTACACATTGTGTAAACACTATAACGCTGTCCGAAATGTTGGCTTAAAGAAGGAGGTGGCGCAACACGGCATAACATCCCAAAAACGATTAACGAAAATACTTTGGCCGTGTAAATCTAAAAACTTATCTGATCAAGAGTTACTATCTGAAAAAATGCGACGTTTCGATGAACACTGTCGAATTTTTTATTTATAGTTTTCTTGAATGTCGAAGGGTTGAAGAGATATTTGTATTAGCAGCCTTGTGAACATTGTTTCTGACGTATTTGAAGTTTCTTTGGTGTGAATTTGAAATAACGACCGCACTTTCTTCGAAATAGTTGGAGTGTATATCATTCAAAACCAAAAAAACATGGCAAAGAAATTTAATACTGCTTACACTTGCAAAACTACATTGCAACAGATTAATTTCCATTTGAAAACTATCTACCCTCCAGCGAAACATTCTTGTTGGCTTCAGCTTGCTCTACATTATGTATTGCAACCAACATCGCAGGTAAGTCAATCATTATATGGAACTTCATAACACTGTTCTTCGAAGAGCAAACGAAGGGAAATGATCTTAGGTTAGGGTCCATTGTGCTAGATATTGACAGTTTTGTCGGTGTCGACTAGTTCGACCCACTCACCGTTCGAATGGAACGACTTTTGACGTTTAGTGTCTAAATATGTAGCTTCGACGAGACTCGGGAATAACAAAGTCAACCAATTTTCCTCAGGGCTGACGGAGTTAATGTGGAGTAAACGTAAAAAAAAACAATGTTTGCACTTTCGAAAGCGCTCGTGAGCGGTTTCAGTTGGAGAAATGAACCCTGGACATGCTGCGCATCTCCCACTTTCCAATGCGTGCCACTGGCATACGAAAATCAAATGCCGTGCAATTGAATGGCAAACGAATTACTAGCATGCGAATCACTACCAGCGATTTGACACGTTTTTTACATTTAAAATTAAGTGGCGTTGGAGCGAAGATGCTTATCTATATATTATGATATATTAATCTCTTTTCGTGTTCATAGTTTATTTATTTTCATCTTTCTAATTTATTCTTCCACATCTTCTAAAATTTCACTTTTTCTAAGCATTACAATATGATTAATTAGCATATTTACTTTGTTGTGTAGCAGCCTGTCATCTTGCAACGGGCGGCGGCCAAAAATGTACTCTACTTGAAACTAATACGAACGATTTTCGGCAAATCAAGTATACTCGCTATTTGACTGCTGTCATACTGTACCAATTCGAACAAATCTTGTGAGATAAATTGATAACACAGATGGGTACCTACTTACATTATGTAGCAATGTTCCGTTTCCAATACAAAAACATTACATTACAAAAATCCAATCCAAAAACCACATTAACATTAACATGTCATAATATTCTGCGTTGGTATATTCCACAATAATTAATCAAGCACTATTGTTTAAATATGAAAATAACACAAAAGTAATTCACAAACAAACACTTTGTATTAAAATTTATAATTAACGAAAGCATAAAAAAATGTCAACAAACCAAACGCGTGAACCGGCGTGAACTAAACTGCCGTAAAAACGTAAACAACGATATTGCCGAGAAATCAAGGAATCCCCTATCGTAAGGTGCGGAGCGATGACATTTCTTGGACACTATAGTTCGTCTCTTCTTTCACGTGTTTATTGAACCGAGCAAATAGAGAGAGAGCTATAATTTCGCAATTCAATTTGAGCTACAAGGTGCGTGGACATACGATCAGCTGATTTAACCATGGAACAACCGAATATTTTATTTTTACACTGAACTAAATGATGGGCGATTAAAAAATAATGCTTAAATCCGGATTTTAAATAGTTTTTATTACTTGGGTACTGTGATCATCACTAATAATTTACAAGAATTTGACCAAAAAAAAAATCAACCTCCGACTCGATTTACTCGAAAACCAAAGCTAAAATCAAAAAAAGTTATACCACAAAATCAACTCCAAATGTGATGTAGACTCCCCAGTTTTCCGCTTGTACGACGAGTTTCCGGACACCATGTATATGCATACAGACGCATATACACATATAAACATTCATATCCACATACACACATACATACATACACATACGTATACGCACGCATGCACATAATCATACATGATTCGGCATCGGGATGTAATCCAAGTCTTACGAGGGCTTGATGTTAATAAAGCTAGTGGGCCTGATGGAATACCTGCCCTGGTATTACAGAGGTGCGCTGCAGAAATTGCTCCAATTTTGACGAAACTCTTTAAAATGTCCCTGAAGTCTGGTATTGTGCCCTCTGGTTGGAAAAAAGCGGTCATCCAGCCTATTCCAAAGAAGGGTGATCGCTCCAACCCGGCCAACTACCGCCCCATAGCGATCACATCAGTTTTGTCCAAGGTGATGGAACGTGTGATCAACGACAAACTGCTCACATATCTCGAGAAGAACAAAATCATTAACGACCGTCAATACGGATTCCGGCGGAACCGCTCGTGCGGTGATCTTCTCGCATATGTGACGCATGTTTGGGGGCGGTGCCTGGAACGTTTCGGTGAGACCCAAACGGTCGCACTGGACATTTCCAAGGCCTTTGACCGGGTTTGGCATCGAGGACTTGTCAACAAACTGCCATCTTACGGACTTCCCGTATCCCTGTGTACGTAGATTGTCGACTTTTTGAGGGAGAGGTCAATTCAGACGGTTGCTGATGGTTTCACCTCTTCCTCACATCCAATAAATGCTGGCGTCCCACAGGGATCGGTTCTGTCCCCGACTTTGTTTTTGTTGCACATCAACGACCTTTTGTCATGTGCACCAATTCATTGTTACGCGGATGACAGTACAGTCCATGACAGCTTTTCGTTTGACAAGCCCCCAAAGGGCACACAAACTCCAACGGCTCGGAGGGCTTTGAAGCAAATAATGGATGGTTACCTCGAGAGTGTTTTCTCTTGGGGTAAAAATAACCTCGTCGAATTCAATGTTTCAAAGACCCAATCATGTCTGATTACGTCTAAAAGGGATCGAAATGAAAATCTAGTCTCCTTCAACGGAAGCAATCTTCCGAACAGACCTTCCATTGATATGCTTGGTGTAACTACCAAGTGACCAGCTCAGGTATGGGGGCTCCATCGAAGCCAGAGTAAAGTTAGCTTCTCAAAAACTGGGCGTACTGTACAGGGCCCGCAGATACTTTAATAGTACACAACTGCTTACCCTGTACAAATCGCAACTGCGCCCCACGGTTGAATTTGGCAGCCACCTCTGGTCTGGAGCTCCAAAATACTTGAAAAATACCCTCGACTCTGTGCAGAAACGGGCGGTCCGTTTGATAGATTCTCCCATCTTAACGAACGGGTTGCAATCTTTAGAGCACAGGCGTCGGGTGGGAATGCTATCCATGTTCTACCGGTATTTCAATGGAAGATGCTCTGAGGAACTAGTGTCATTGATCCCTTCGGCACCGGTGCATAGTCGGGAGACACGCCAAACGCGCGCCCAACATATGTACACGGTTGACATATGTCACATGAGAACGGGTCGTTTTTTCGACTCGTTCTTGAGTTCAACAGCTCGGCTATGGAACGATTTGCCGGCATCTGTGTTTCCTCCCTCCTACAACATGGGTCTCTTCAAGACCAATGTTCATTCCTTCCTCTCCTCAAATCCCAGATGACATAGGCCCTGAGGGGAATTATTTTCCTCAAGGCCTCCTGTGTGGAGTTAATGTAAAAAAAAAAAAATACATAAAAACATAAGTAAATAAAATCTGCGAAATTTTTTTGGAAATCATTAAAATGTTATCATGTAAATAGTTTCATAAAAACAAATATTGGCAATTGTTAAAAAGTTACCATGAACTGTACATAGTGTCATAAAAACCAAAAATCTAAAATGGAAAATTAAAAATTATTATGGAAGGGTAAATAGTTTCATAAAACCACAAATCCAAAAAAAATTATTGTAAATAGTTGAAAGGTTATCATGGATTGTATATAGTTTCATAAAATCAAAAATTTGGACTAAACTTTAAAATTCATTAGATACACAAAATAATGCTAGTGTGGCGTTCATACAATTATTTTTCCGCCACTCAAAGAACACACGAGAAGGATCTGCAAGTCGCCAAGTATTCGCCAGTATCGTCTAGCTAATCACCTACTTATGCACGTATCGGCGGCAATGTACTCGCTGGGCCTGCCGCCTGATAAATAATAATTTCGCCACCTTCGCGAAAGGTCGAGACTCGAGCGTGCATCCACGAACACAGTGACGAGTTAATTCTAGCACCTTCCAGCGCACATATTGCTAGCGAACGGAAAGTTACTTGGCCGGTCGCTCCTATATAAGTCGCTCCTATACAACGGTCGCTTTTACAATCGCCTCTATACAGCAAACCAGTGTAACATCGGTGCCCGGTGCATCCGCACTCTCCTCCAGGGCAGCTTCCTTCGAGGCTCTCACCATACCCCAACTCTTCAGGTCCACCGCACCTAGCAGCTGCAAACATCGCCTTGCTCCTGTATCTACAAGATCCGAAGCATCTTCTGTACGGGAAACAGCGCCTCATCTCAATGGCTACCGAGGCCCATCGCGCCTCGCTGCCACTGCACTCACTCCGCCTCACAAGGACTACCTACCGATGGCTCCACTCACCGAGTCACCGCTGTTCATCTCCGCAACTCACCGCGTCGAGCAACGGCCTGGACGACCAGGTCATCTCCGCCACCACGGCGTTGAGCAACACTCTGGTGACCTGCAGGCCCGTGGCCTGCTCCATCGCAGCTTCCTGACCTTGACCATCTCCAAGCACCCGCAACACCTCACTCTACGGCACTTCGACATACGTCCCTTTACATCGGACCGACCTCAGCTACGTAGCTCATGCTTCAATAAACGACTGGACTCGCAACCAACTCGGATGCCTTTTATTTCTCCCTCCGTCTCTATCGACACCCGGAGTTCGTTCTCTAAAAATATTAAAATTTCAACAAAATAATATAAATAAACGTAGGAAGTAATAATAATCTAAGCATGCGTAAAACATAGGAAGAAAAGAAAACAGAACAACTAAACACGCGTAAAACATAAGCATGAGAAAGAAAAATCTCTTTGAATGAGATAACAAAAATATAATGTAAATATAGAATGAGGATAAAAGACTTTAGATGAGATTACTAATAGTAACTTGGTGATGCATACCATTTTTTGTGTAGTAACCATGTATTAAAATGATTGTATAGCCATTTTACGTTTTTTTGAGTGATGCATTAAGTGGTTTCTTTTAGGAAGATGTTGAAAATGAGAGGTGCAAGGTAGGATTCGTGTTTTTGTTGTGGCAAAAGTTGATTTAATTTTTGGCACTATAAGTTGATTATGCGTTTTTCCTCTTGTGTTTTGTGAGTGAGTAACGTGGCATTGTGAGGATTTTATGCAGTTTATTTGAATAATCTTTTTAATGAATAGTTTCCTAATATCTAGTATGTTATTTATAATTAGTAGGTTTTCCGTTGGATGCAGATAAGGTTTTTTTGAACATGATCCTAATTAATGTTTTATGAGTTATAAAGTAGTCGTTTATTCGAACCTGTACACGGTTGGAGTGCGCTGGGATCCTCCTTTGGATTTAAAATGTTCTGCTCGCACATGAACATCAGTTTGTTTGAGGCACATGGTACATCGTTCAGCTGGAAGGACCCGCCCGGGGTGTCCTCACGCCGCGACAGCGCCCCGCATTGATCTGTTCCTTTGGAGGGGCTCCCGGGGCCCCAGTCACTGTAGCCTGCCTCCAAGAGAGTTCTTCCTAAAAATTACAGATAATCATATTAAAGATGAAATTTGGATCGATAATTACGTATTGATACAATTTTTTCAAACCAACATCAATTATATCATTATTATAAGACAAAAGCCATTATTTTGTTTTGGTCACAACACACACGATGTTCCAAATCTCAATGACGGACATAATTATTATTTCAATTCTGTTTAAATTTAGTCAATATCGTTTTCCCTTTTCAGCTTTATTTTTGATCCATCAACCATTTGTGCACCACTGAATTCCATTGAAATAGTTATATCCTCACCATCGACTGTCCTGTATTCATCTGCAATAATTAAATTACTGATGCCCACCATAAAGCTTTCTTTATAACAATCACATTGCTGTAATTTAGTGCGAGTTAATTCCGTGAATATGTCTGCGCTGAGTTTGGCTTCCGCAGCGCTGTTTAAAATAATGAGGTGCGCTTCTTCGGCCGCACACACTTTGTACGCGTCGATCCAGGATGTAGCGGTGGTGTGAAGTTTATAACAGCTGCGTGGCATCGCTGGATACTTTTTATACCCTGCAACGAAAAGTAAAAAAAAAACTATAGTGTGACAGCGCAGACAGTTCCGTTGTAATGAAGAGATTTTCTCAATTTTAGTTTAAAAACCAATTTGAGAGTATGGGTACTTGTATCTTGTCGTTTTCCTACAACTTCCTACAAACCCACGTACCTACCTATATACTTCCTTCTACCTACTTGGTGAAATTGCAAACCAGTGCAGCTACAACTTTCAATAAGCGAGCAGTGTTTTCCATGATTAAGTTGTATTCTCGAATGCAAGTAATAATTACCAGTTTACCAACATCAAAATTATTCTGTTGGTTTAGTGCCTATTACAATCTGTGCACAGTATTGAACATTATTGCGAAATGTGAATCTTATATGGACATCATCAAATCAACCAACCTGCTACAACAATTTAGTGAGTTTTTCGCCTTCCTATTTCCCACCTTCTAAGAAAGTTCCTAACAGGTACCGCCGTGTATGAGTACCGCCGCCCCGGAAACCATTTATTGGATAACCAACACCCCTGCCGTAGATCACTCCAATGCGTTTGCCTACCTACTGCATGGTGCGCCGGATCGGGAGATGTTGGTTGAGTGAAACCTAACCTAGACCACTCAACCTCTCTCGACCCATTACCTTGCACCTGATTGTGAAAGATGAACTCATCATTCCGTCATCATTCATGTCTGTCACTCCTTGTCACATTGACCCCCAAATTCCTACCCACCCCTCATCCTTGTTTTCTTCCCAGAACTTCCTCTCCTTCCTTTCCCTGAAAAAAAAACTCCACACAGCATCCCCAAACATGACATAGGCCTTGAGGGATTTTTTTCCTCAGAGCCTCTCGTGTGGAGCTAATGTAAAAAAAGAAGGAAAATCGTTAGAAAAAACATAATGGTATTTAAAATCGTTAGAAAAAACATAATAGTATTTTCTTTTCTAATGAAAGATCACTGCTTGAGGTTTATTGAAAGACTAAAGTGATTTTTGTTTTGGATACAAGTTTGCGTCATAAAAAAACCGTATATAAAAATTAAGTACAATTTTTTTCAATTTGCTCTAAAATGTGTTGGTTCTAACTTGTTAACTTGTAAGGTATGCATACCTGAAGGACAATTATAACCCGGATTGGTGAGTCCTCTCCTGTCGTGTGAGATTTTCCTCTCACACATAAAAAGGAGCAGTGACTCACAGGGTTTATCATCCAGCTTTCGGCCCAAGCCAACCATCATAGTTCCACAGTGTTCATTGCTATTGATGTTGCCAGGCTCTCCGTCCTGCCATTCGCTGTAGCCCACTTTTTCAAGCTTCTGACCTACAATACCAACAAGGAACTTATAATACAAACACATTAAAAATATTGTTACATTCAAATCAATTACATATGTATGTTCAATTTCCAACTGCTTCTCTATGGTGTTCAATAGACAATATCAATAATTGTATGGCATTCAGAATGGGACTCCAAGAATTTGTAACTAGGAAAAATTATATAGGTATAGTCAATTTATAACTCAGTTGGATGTTAAACGTCTTCCGACTCATATCCTTCTTCAATATCTGAGTCTCGCCAAGTTTTTCGACAAGTTTTAGTTTTATTTAATAAACGATCCATTCAGTGTTCCCACAAATGATCTTTTTTTTGCGTTTATAATGCTGATTAAAATATTAAAATAATAAAGATAAAGGATGTTTTGAGTTAATTTTTCAAAAAATTGTTAACAATCTTTGATTGTTATGAAGGTACTTGCTAATGCGCTTGTATGCCTACTAAACAAACAAAAAATTAAAAGAACCGCCTTTAGCAAACCAAGACATATTCTTTACAGATGATTTTGAATGAAAAAAATCATTGATTGGCGACTTTGGTTGGGAGGTATCACCCATAGACGAGATGAGCTAAATTTTCTTCCGGAAAGAACTGCCGGCTTCAAAAAGGCGAGCATGTGAAAAGATAATTTGACGATGCTGAATCGGCAACATAAAATCGTAAAATGGAGGTCTATATTGACATCTAGAAGGCTCAAGAAATAATGTGGATTAATCATGCCGACAATAACTACTAAAACACAAGCTTTACAAACATAATATAAATTAAATAAATGTAAAAAATGTAAAATCAGAATAACAGAAGAGCATGTATGAGACGATGTATGAATGTGAACGAAGCAAGGAGTGTGTGCCAAGATCGAGTTGTTTGGCGGTCCGTCCTCTCTGCCTACCCCTGCGGGGAAACGGCGTGATGGTTAGTTAGTTAGTTAGTTATATAAATTAAATGAGGTTTAATAAATAGACCTTGAAGCGTACCTTCGATTGTCTCATATTGCCCTGGGAAAATCAAGTTATGAAACCCCAACCAAATGTTATTCCTGTCAAAGTTGGTATCCAGCGAGCTGCCAGCATATTCATTAAACGCGTCCAAGCATTGTTGAGCCTCCTCGGCACTATGGAGAACCACGAGATTAGCTTGTTCAGCCGAACAGACTTCATACGCATCATTCCAGGATTTTGGCTTACTGTGAAATTTGAAACAACGATCGTCGAACGTTGTAAATTTTTTGTATTCTGGAAAAAATTAAGAGTGATAAAGAAGAATATCAAATTCAGTATAAAAAAGACAAAAAATATTATTTTTTATATTTAATATTCCATTTAAATTATATAGAAAATCAAATACTCGCTGTACTCGAAACAATAACAAAGGCTACTAATTCCTTTAAAGTGAAACATCAGATACCTTGCGAGAAGACATTACAACATTCTTCCAGATATAGAATAAAAAATGTGATTCACAAAACAATTTCAAAGATAATGTAAAAATTTCGATCCAAGGTAATGATCGGGCCTTTACCAATGCACTTACATAATTTTGAAATTATGAATGCAACCAAATTATCGAGTTTACACACATTTTTATACTATTTTCGGTATGTTGACAGTATTATAAATCAACTTGCGTAATGACTGTAGGTTGTTACGATACGTCACAGTTCCTACAGCTGCGTGCGGGACGCTTCCCCCCTGCATAAACAAACCGCATACCCTCCCCACGAAACCACCCGGGCAAACGAGCCACCTGCGCTCGCCCACTCTTCCCCGACCCGTTCTGCGAGCTGGCTGTGTCAAGCCAGCGCGCTCTGCAACTGTCCACGTCGGCACCAAGATGGCGAGGGCCGAATCCGTCTTGCCCTCCGTTAATTTCGAGGCAATGGATAGTTGACCTGAGGCTGTTACCCTAGCAGTCACTTCTGCTCGCTGAACACCGCTGTGAGTAGATGTTACTTCCTCCCTGTACTTAAATGTGTCCGATTATTAGAGTCCCCGTGTTATAAACACTGCGCTCCCAGAGGAACTGTTAGAGAGAGAGCTTCTGTTAATAGGAAATAATTATGTAGCTCCCCTATTTGTATGTGTGTTTTGTGTAATGTACTTGCCCGATGAAGTAGACGTGGAATTACTGTCAAAATAATTATGTTTCCCCATAACAACCTGTTTCATTTGATCGGGACACGGGGTGGGTTTGGCAAATAACATGTACCCAGGTAATTTTTCGCCATTTTAACCCAGATCGAATTTCGTACTACAAACTACACTTTCTGACAGCCAGACGTAAACTTTCTGAAACTTTTATGCAAAATTATCTTAAACATTTGATACACCAAACATTTTATATCAAATTAACATTCACCATCTATTTTTATTTTATTTTAAAGCATATACAAATGCAGGATATTTCTCTCTTTTACCGCGAACATTCAGAAAATATATCACTATAGTGTTGCTGATCTAAAATACACTGCCCTATGTAGACTTTTTAACGAACTCTTTAAACCATAAACGTTCACTCAATAATCATATTATTATTAAGGCGATAATGTGTTGATACCTTCATTAAAAAAAGAAATTGTAATACCAAAACAGTTTGTCGTTAGCCAGGTGCCAATAGTAAATTATTGAGTAAATACTTTGTATTCTACTGTGAGCGTCCATCTTATTTGTCAATTAATTTTTGTTTATTGCTTAATTTAACATATTTAATTACTATATTCAAGTTTGTATCATCTTTTTGGGCATTAAGCCCGTTTTACATACTTAAATAGAAATAATAATAAATAAACAAAACTAAAAATAAAAGTAAATTCGTTGGAGTTGTACGTCAAGGCAGGGTAAAACATAAAGGAAAATTATCAAATAATCAGCTTATTAAATTACATACTATCGTTTTACTAAGTGATATGATGGGTACCTGTTATTTGTGCAAAGTTCATAAAAAATCTGAAATTCTGAAGGTGATGCTTATAGTATCGAATGCGATTTTTCTAATCGAGTGATCACTATAATATTTATAAAGTGGCTTTTTACATACCTGTGTCGTAGGTTCCACAATCCATATTAACTGTCAGGGTGCTGAGGGCTTTCTTACAGATAAACCGGCTGGCCGCCTCGCAAGGCCCGTCGGAGTATTGACCATTTCGAAGCATACGCACGCAGTCTTTTCCCTTATCCGGGTTGGGATCTGGGTGGTTCAAGTATAACTCTGACCTTGGAATGCCTACAAAGAATTTAGAACGAAAATAATTAGGTAAGTTATCAAGAAGTGACCAAAATTTGATCTGAATAATTTTTAAATCACACAGTTATTTTTGGAAATTTAATATTTTTTTATTAATATTATTATTATTTATTTATTCTTGAAATATTAATTATTACAAGTATTTTTTTACATTTATTTTTTTATCAGATAGGTAGACCAACAAAGCTGTTACAAGCCAGCTTGTCTAGGATATTGCTTAGGATCCACCTAATCAATTTTTATATTATCTTGTTTAACTGTAATTACATGAGTAATATTTATTTCTAAGTTCATTTAGAGTTTTAGGAAAAAGTTGATTTAATTGAAGATATTTGTAAAATTTGTAGTTTAATTAAAATACATAATATATTTTAATGTTCCTACCTAAAACAAAGAATTTAAGGACTTGCAAGGAAATCAGACTACAAAAAAGGACAAAACAAATACGCAGAACAGTTTACTATACAAAGGGATGAAGTTATACAATACTCTACCAGAAACTTTAAAGGCCGCACCAATTGGAAATTTCAAAATGTATTGTAGGAGCTACATTAAACAAAAAAAATATAGTTTGAAATATGATATGTTATAATTAATTAGGAAATGTACAATTTACTTAAATAAATCTTATAAATAAATTAATAAAATAAATAAATATTCAAAGGTACATAGACAGATCATTTATCAACCACAGGTTTATCATTTTGGGGCAGGATCTCTCATTATTCACAAATTTTAAGTTTTTATTAAGTTTGTTAAAAATCACTGGTACTAAGTATTCAAGAGTACGGCCTCCATATTTATTGAAAATTCGTGGAGTTTTTAGCCTTTCTTTCTGTAAATCTTTTGGTGTGCCCGTGTATCGGTGGCTTTTAGAAAAAGATTTCTTTCGCGTCGTCCATAATACTAATGTACCAAAGAAGACCTTTCATTGGAAGTAGGCTCTCTGCACCGTACAGTATTTCTAATTTTTTCTTTGTTTGTATATATTTGGTGTGACAATTTTTTTTTTGTATTATTGCAGTTTGCAAATTTTGTACTTATTTAATATAAACACTGCTTGTAATGTCCCCAAGTTCAGATTACATATCTAAGGATGGATTCTACCATAGAAAAATATATGTTTAAGTGTACAATGGGGCAATAAGAGTTTAATTTATTAAAATTGCTCGCTATAGATTAGGGCTGATTACATTTTTTAAATTTTTTTTTATTGTAATATAAAAAACATGGGTTACATATATACACATATATTTTACAAAACACTTTAAAAGAGGTCGTTTTTGGTCATGTTATACCCCATCAGAAAAGAGGAGCTCTTGTGCCTGATAGGGGAGCCACGATTCTTAATTAGGTTGTAAGTTATAGTATGTTTGTATAAAATATTTACTTTTTATTGTAAGTTTTTTTGAAAAATTGTTTAATTTTATTTATTTGCTCTGATTGGTTGATGATACAGCGCAATTCAGAAGGGAGGTTATTGTAGTTTTTTATGGCTTGGTAAATATAATGATTTTGCATTTGAGTTGTTTTAAAATTAGGTGTAATAAATTGGTTTCCATTTCTCATTAGTTTGTAAAATTCTTGATATTCTTTGTTATTTTTTTCTTTACACATTTTTATAATGGAAGCTTGCTTGAATATGTCATCGACATTTGGTACTGGAAACAATTTAAAAAGTGATTCTGTTGAGAAGGTAGATTTTTTTAAAATATTACTTTAATGATAATTCTTTGCGAAACTTTAGATTGTTTTTGAAAGATCCTCCCCAACCTATAATTCCGTAGATAACTAAAGAATGAACAAGGGCATAGTACACGTTTTTGATTATTTTTACATTTAAAATATTTCTTAATCTATATTGGCAGTACATATTTTGGCAATACATATTTTGGCAATACATATTTTGGCAATCTTTACATATTTTGGCAACTTGTTCATCCCATTTAAATTTATTGTCTACTATTATTTCCAGATAGATTAGATTAGATTAGATTAGATTAGATTTTGAATATTATTTCGTCCGCTTCGTTTTTTTTCTGTATGGAAAAGGAGACCCTGAAGAAAAAAAAAATTCTCAAAACCTGTGTCATCTTTGGGGATGCTGTATGTAGGGTTATTTAGGGAAAGGAAGGAGGGGAAGTTCTGGGGTGGAAAAATGTATGAGGGGTGGGTAGGAATCTGAGGGTCCATGTGTCCATGAGTGCTGGACGTACGAATTCATCCCTCCCATGGTGAATGGCGATGGATCCAGAGAGTCCGACTGAAGAGTTCAACAGGACTCCATCAACCAGTTTCTCCCAATCTAGACAAACCTCACCCCTTGAATTCGGGCACCCCTACCATGTCACCAAACACAGAAAACCATTTGGGCGATATGTGGCAGGAGTATTGGTTATCCAATAAATGATTCCCGAGGCGGTGAGACCGCTTTCCAAATTCAAAAGCATATTTTGTAAATCAATCTCATTGAAAGATTAATAATTTTTCGACAAATATGTACACATTAAAAAAATAATTTAGTTAAAAAGAAAGTCACAAGTAATATTTTTTTAAAGAGTAAATAATTTTTTCCATGTGTGCGTAATTTTTCAAAACAAATTATTCCAACTGCTTTTGCCACTACCCGGGGCACAACATTAAGAAAGAAATATTTATTTTATAATCAGAATAAAATAACTTATAACGAGAGATCCTGAAAAATATATCGAAAACGTCACCGGTGACAAAAATTTCACTTACATTTTATTTCAAATAATGTCAGGGATCACAGTTTAAAGTAAGTCAAGTCTAGACAAAAGCCGGTAGTATTGCTGAAATAAAATCTCTAACATGAGATTAAAACTATTTTAAAGGAACTCCATAAAAAAAGGTACAAAAATGATTATTCAAAACATAAGAAAATAAAAATGATAAAATACCATTGATTGCCGCGTAGTTCTGCTGTTTGAATAAGTCATGAAGTCCGATCCACACATTGCTGGTGGTGTTGGCCATGTAGGTTTGCAAGGACTTCATCTCCTCCTCAGAGGTTGGCACCACGAGTTCCGCGCTCTCCAACGAACACATGGACACCGCTTCTCTCCAGCTCAGCGCTGCTTTATGTTCTTTAAAGAAGGCCTTAAAGGTGGCGGAGTAAAAATAGTCATCTCTGAAGAATGGTTCAGGTTCTTCTGCCGATACGACTAGAAATTTATTTATTGGTTTTTTTATAGCTCCTCAAAATTATATAAACATACTCGTATCTCTAAAAAATTAACCTCACTAGAACTAATAGCCTGTATTGAGGTTATCATTTAAAAATTTCAGTGAAGCATCAGAAGTTAAATCATTACATACAAAACACTAAAATATTACATGGAGGAAGAAATAAAAATATTCAGTGACCAGATGGATATCGTGAGGATGAATTATAAAAATATTTAAACCATAAATAAATCATTAATCAATAAACCCACCAAGAAGCAAAGTGAATGATCAAAAAGTCTACAATATACAAAAACTTTATGCAAAAAATATTTTATTTAAAATAAAAAAAAACATATCAGAATACTCCGCTGTCCAACATAGATACACAACCAGGGCAATAAACCAAAATACTCTAGCTACAGCCAGTTTGAAAACATCTTTTGGACAAAGAAATATGAAATTCAATGCGACAAAACTATACAACGCTCTACCAACTCAAACAAAAAAAAATAACAGAAATAAATAAATTTAAAACAAAAGTAAAAATATGGTTGAGAGAACAAAGCGAAAATGAACTATCAAACATACTGAAGACCATGTAAAGACAACTGGATACTAAATACAAATGTGGAAAAACTACAGGCCGCCTCAGAACAGGGAACCCTAGTGAGGAGGACTGTGAAAAAAAAAACTTTATAATACCATAATATAATACAATTTATAAATACATTATGTACAAATTTTGCTATTGATACTAATAAAAAAAAAAAAAAAAAAACAACTAGGAAGACACCAGGCGGTTCTAGGGCTCCAGGTGTGGAAGGTCATACGAAAAAAAATTGTGATTAAACTTTATTTGATGTTGTGAAAAATGCTGTTGTGTTATTATCTATATATCAATTCATTTGTAGATAGGTTCGTCATAAATTAGACATTTCAAGCCACATTTAAATTCTGAATGGTGGTCTGAGGCGATATTGAGAGTATCTTCCACTATGGAACGTGCCGCAAATATACTATATATTATTTTTAATTAATTAACATTCCCGCCTCCCAATTTGGGAGGCGGGAATGGGTACCACCGCCCCGGGAACCTTCATTGGATAACCAACACCTCTGCCATAGGTCACCCCAAGTGGTTCCCTACGTTTGGTTTATTTAGCAGGGGTGCCCGGGTTCTTGGGGTGAGGTTTGTCTAGGTTTTCGAGGCGGATGATCAGAACACACTGAACTCCAGATTCCTACCCACCTCTTAAACCCTTTTCCTTCGCAAAATTCTCCTCCACTTCATTTCCTTAAAAAAACCTCCACACAGCATCCCAAAAGATGATACAGGCCCTGAGGGAGATTATTTTCCTCAGGGCTTCCTGAGTGGAGCTCGTGTAAAAAAAAAAAACTGGAAATAACACAAATCAACCAAATAAAGCTTATTAGCCTACGCCGAGATTCAATCCCGCGACCGTCGGATAGCGAGTTAAGATACCTTACCCCTCGACCACGTCGGCCGTCAATGATGGATAAACGTTATTTAATTATGGTTCTCGTGTGACAAGATTGTATAAATGTTCAATGGTTTCTTACCTTCTATACAACCTATGCATAGAAATCCCAGTAGAAAGATTCCACCGCGAAACATTTTACAATAAACTAATGCGGTTGTCAGCAAGGATAAATCAGTGACACGGCGAGACAAAGGCGCAAATGACAATGATTTTTTTTCTAGAAAGAATACTCTTTATTTACACCAACTGCATATCTAAAATTTTGTGATAAACTTTAACCCGTGGCGTGTTAAGACCTGTTCACACTGGGCAAGCAGTTTAGTCGAATAGCCAGTACATTAGTAAATAAACGCGTCCGAACACCACAATTTTAGTAAAGTAGTTTAATCAGCTCTTTAGTAGAGGCAATCCATTTCGTTCTATTTTTTCGGGCGAGTAGAGTTTAGTAGAGTTCATTAGTTGGCGCAGATATGTCGTCCCGTTGCACAGTTAGTAATTTTGAGTTTCTAGCGTCACTTTATTATTTTAGTATGTTTTTGGGACAATAAAAATTATCATTATATAAACAAATTGTTAAAAAATATATTTTGCGCGATTCAACCTCGATAGTCTTTTTTAATAATTACAGCAATCTATATATATTAAAAATTAGGTTCCGATACAATCGATAGATTGACTCAAAATTTTTCTATACTGTATCGTTACCTCAATATTTTTTATCACACTAAAACGCGCGTTAAATAGTTATGATAATCACCTAATTTCCTAGATTTTATCATAAAAATTCAGAAAAACACAGTAGTTGAACTATCACGATGACGTGCACACGTCGACCCGCGGAGAGATCCAAACTCGACAGATATAAAATTACTCGTTCGCATTTCGAGGTAGTGAGTATTTGCGATGGTGCCATACGTCGCAAGCAGCTAAATTATTATTATTTTTTTTTAAATTAAAAAAAAAAATTGATTTAGGTACCTAATTAAAATAAAATAAAATCCAGAAATAAACCTTGGGATTTATAATAAAGTAACGCTAGATACCTCAAATTATTAATCGAATCGAGCGAAGACGCTACTCTAAAAACCTTTATTTTTGCTGCAATTAATCTATTATCGTGTCCATAGTTCAAAAGTCTGGGTTATATCTTGACCCGGCCGCTCCATTGTATTTAAATTGATTCTTTTCCGCAATCAGAATTAGCAATTTATATTTTCATACTTTTTACTTACTCGAAAGAGCTAGATAAAATAAAAAAAGAAATTATGATAATTTCACTTCGGGGGAAAAATAATAAATTGATTGGAGAATGTCGTTAGCCATGTGGTTAGCTCGGATAGCTCCCCCAAGCCATTGAATAAATGGAAAGGCATGAAAACAAAAAATGGGTAATTTTGAACATTATTGGGTACTAAATAAATATTTGATTTAAAATGTCAGAAAATGATTACAAGAAGATTTGAACACAGACAATAATTTTGTCTGAAGTAATAATTGTTGCCAAATGTTGTAGTAGGAGTGAGAAAAGAATGAATATAACTGGTTAGTAGCGTGAGTTTCGAGTCATGAAAAGCACAGAGACGCTTTGTAAACCGTCTGCTTTCGGAGTTCAGGTAATCTAGAGAGGAAAATACTCGTTGAAATCCTTTTGGTAAAACAAACGAACATTGACTATCATTGACTATCGTTGACTGACGTATTGCCGCCCCGGGAACAATTTATTGGATAACCAACACCCCTCCATAGTAGTTCCCGTTTTGGTTTGCTACGTTTGGTGACTTAGCAGGGGCGCCCAGGTTCATGGGGTGATGTTTATTTAGGTCTTCGCGGAAAATGCGTTTCTCACCTACTGCGTGCCTTTTGAGTGAGACCTTTTTACTTCTCCAGTCGGACTCTCTCGACTCATGGCCTTGTTCCACGGTGGGAGTGATGGATTCGTGTGTTCGTCACTACTGGACACATTGACTCCTAGACTTCTACCCACTTCTCATACCTTTTTCCTTCCTGGAACGTTTTCTCCTTCTTGTCTCTAAAAACACCCTCCATACTTCTTAACTCCATATAAACATAGCTTCCTCAAAGATAACAGGCCACGAGGGAAATTGTTTTTGTCAGGTCCTCCTGTGTGTAGCAATGTAAAAAAAATGATTTCTGTGAGACCTTTATGAGCTGTTCCAAAAAGCGAACAAATTAGCCTGATTGGCCTAGGGGTTAATAACTATCAATAATCTGCTTCAATCTGCTACACTTTTTTTTTTTTTTTAGAGTTAATACCGCACAAGAGTCCCAACTGCTCCCGTCTGGAGCCAGTGAGACTACAGCACCCCTTAAACCCTTTTCCTACCCAGAATTCTCCTCCACTACCTTTCCCTTAAAAAAAACCCTCCACACAGCATCCCCAAAGATGACATAGGCCCTGAGGGAGATAATTTTCTTCAGGGCTTCCTGTGTGGAGCTCATGTAAAAAAACATGCTCAGAGCTATATTACTGATTCATGAATCTAACTTTGTGCGAAAACAAATATCACAAATAATGGCAATCCGACACAATCTCAATGAAAATCAGTTCCACTAACCTTAATGGTTGGTTCTTCTGCAGCATCGGAGGCCTCCGGAATATTCCATCCACACTTGGATTGTCAAAGTTTACACAACCAGAGGTAAATTCAGAATGAATTAGTAAAATTCAAAACCACAGAATGATATGAATTATTGTTCACCTTGTCACGATAATATATTATTAAAAAAAGTTCGAACTGCATTATTTATGCAAAAACGACAAGCCAGAGACATCTATGAATCTTGCAGTCAATAGTGATAATTATCAGTTACTGGAACCACATTGTAGTGTTGCCTATAATTCAAAGAGGGCGTACCAAACACCACCATTGCAATATGAATTAATTAATAAAAATTATATTTTAATGCATAACCAATATCAAACAGCAAAAAACTGACCCCAAAAAATTACGAAGCGTGCGATATGTCTTGACGATATCTTGGATTGGAAGTCATTTTCATCGGCTTACAACCCACTAGCAAAATTTAACGAATTGCGAAGTGCAACGACGAAAGAGTCCTCAAATATCATCGACTTTGATCTACTGATATAATCACGTTAAAATTATGCAATCTGTTATCTGTTTCGTTGCAGCTAAAGATATATTGATAATATCGGAACAGAAATTTAATAAATGTGCAGATGTAATAATTACTTTAGATATTGAGGAGAACATCTTCGTCAGTTGTTTTTCTCAGTTCTTTCTACATCAGCGTTTCCCCATATCACTGATATAGAAACATGTTTTGTCAGAAAGCGACGAGGAAGACCAAGAATTATATTAATAAAAAAATATTATCTTGTGACTTATGAAAGTGAATGTTTCTTTGTTTGTACCATGTCAATTCCTAAATCATTCATTCGATTGCGATGAAACTTTGGCGATTTGTTGTATGCATGCCCGCAAAGGTTTCTATATATAGAATGATGAGCTCTGTTATGAAATTATTTCCTAAATTATTCATCTGATTTCTTTTTTAAATGGGCTCCACACAGGAGGCCCTCAGGAAAACAATTTCCCTCAAGGCCCATGTCATCTTTGTGGATGCTGAATGGACGATTTTTTTAAGGAAAAGGAGGAGAGGAGAGTTCTGGGAAGGAAAAGGGCTTAAGGGGTGGGTAGGATTCATGGGGTGAGGTTTGTCCTAGGTCTTGGAGGTGGATGACCAGGACACACTGAACCCCAGATTCCTACCCACCCCTTAAACCCTTTCTCTTCCCTGAACTCTCCTCCCCTTCCTTCAAAAAACCCTCCACACAGCATCCCCAAAGATGTCATAGGCCCTGAGGAAAATCATTTTCCTCAGAGCCTCCTGTGTGGAGTTCATGTAAAAAAAAAAAAAGGAATCTGGGGTTCAGTGTGTCCTGGTCATCCGCCTCTAAGACCTAGACAAGCCCTACCCCATGAACCCGGGCACCCCTGCTAAATCACCAAACGTAGCGAACCACTTGGGGTGACCTATGACAGAGGTGTTGGTTATGCAATGAAGGTTCCCGGGCGGCGGTACCCATTCCCGCCGCCCAAATTGAGATGCGATGATTGCGATGAAACATTGGTGACTTGTTGTGTGCACGCCCGCCAAGATTTCTATATATACTGGTGAGCTCTGGCGCTATGCAATTTGCATAAAAAAAATACTATAGGTGGTGCGCGAGTTCTTTGAAAAAACGAGTGTATTTTGTATAGTTTAGCAGCAAGGTGGGAAGGAGGCAGGGGTAGAGGAAACAAGGAAGAGGATTCATGGAGAATTCAGGATTCATTCTAACGCATGCCGGACACTCGCTAGTTATAATTAAAAAAAAACTCAAGTTAATCAATTTCTAAATCTAATTTTCCAATCATATGTATTTATAAATGGTTCTCGGGGTGGCCACACTGATGTATATATATTCGTTTATGTAAATAGCATACATCAATAAGGCAGTTGAAAGGTCTTTAATCATAATTTCTGATTTGGAGGCGCGCCTAGCCACAAGTGCTCTAGCGCAGACATTCAGATTGAATTGACCTTAATGTTGATATTGACCCATATTTTAGTCACTATGACACCATTGACGTCATAAGGGCTTTAATTGGCAAGACAATCCCGGCGACCAGCTACGTGGTCTGATTCACCAATTACCGACTTTTGACTATCACAAGAAAATTTTTCTTGAAAAACTTGCTTTCGAACAATTTATTCATGATCTAGTTAATAATAAAATCAACATAGTAAATACCTACACGTTCCTCAATAACTACTTTTAAGTATCTTAAGCACTCTTCTGTTTTACCATTATTACACTATGTAAACTTTTTAACTCCTTTGTACAATTTTAATGATAACGAAACTACATACCTATGTACATATTAAACCTGTTTGTATCCTTAAAGTACAGTTTATAATGTTATATACTTCAATCTTACAATTATACTCCTGAATAACATGTGTAACTTGAATAATGTGATTCTGTAAAAGCCTTCAAGGCGTGTATGAATAAATAAAAATAAATAAATAAAATAAAAAATATTTAATAGCTAAAAGTAGAAATGCCAATTTAAAGACCTTTCCAAAAGGTATTTGAATCTCAGAATTTGAATTAACTGAACCAACTTAGGACCAGTCGTTTTGAAGAAATTCAAATATAGCATTGTCATCAAATAAAATTTATCGATTCGATCCCGCGACCTTCGGATTGCGAGTCAAGAGCCTTACCGCTAGACCACGCCGGTCGTCATTAGAGGCTGAGTTAGAAGGTTATGAAAGAATCCAAAATAAAATAAAAACCTTCCAAAGCGTCATTAGATCGAAAAAGCACCAATTTCATCTGAAATGTGAAATAAGTTTTGCAAAATTTTAAAATTACATTTATATCAGATTTGAATACAATTGTATCAATATAGTCTAAGCAAGGTCAGTTTAGTACCTAATTCCATCTCGTAAACTAACTTCAACTATTTTTACATTATCTCCACACAGAAGACACTGAGAAAAAATAATCCCTCTGTGTCTATGTCATATTTGGGTGATGGTGTGGAGGGTCTTTTAATGAAGGAGAGGAAATTCTAGGAAAGAAAAATGTATGAGAGGTGGAATGGAATCTGAGGGGTCAATGTGTTCTGGAATGACGACCGTATGAATCCATCCCTCCCCTTGCGATGGGTAGAGAGAGTCCGGCTTGAGAAGTCAAAGGGTCTCCTTCAAACAGCCTCTCCCAATCCGATCCATAGATGGACAAAAGCACCCGCCGCGAAGACCTTCACTCACACCTCATTCCATAAAACCGATTGCTCCCGCAAGTCATAACACTATTAGCAGAGAACTACTTGAGGTGACCTACGGCTGGGGTGTTGGCTTTCCAATAAATGGTTCTCAATACCCGCCTCCCAAATTGTTGAAGTGTTGATTTTATTATTTGTTTAACTGAACTGAATTAATTTTTTTATGTAACCACGTGGTAATTTAAAAAAAAAAATACTCATCGTGGACTTTCTTATCTTAATGACGTCATTAGGAAAAAATATAAATAATTCAATCAGTAATGTTTTGACGTAAATATTTCACTAGAAAAACTTAAATTTTTATTGCAAAAACTTTTGAAGATTATACACCTGTCAATGTAATATAGCATTGAAGAAGAAGATGCTATTGATAAATCTAAACGAAACATGAAACATGAAACAAAACTACGTACAGAAAATAAAACTCTTCTTTTGTGGGACCTTCAGGAAACTAAGCGAGAGTGAACTCTTCAGTCGTGGGGACCAAGGAGGGGTGGATAGGAGAGATGAGGCCCTCTTCCCTCGTGGGGCCTTCATAAAACCGAGGTAGTGTGGGCTCTTGCCTTGTAAGACCTTCAGGGAACCAAGGGGGAGTGAACTCTTTCATCGTGGGGCCTTCAGGGAACCAAATAGCAGTGAAGAGGAGAGATGAGGCCCTCTTCCCTCGTGGGGCCTTCAGCAAACCGAGGGAGAGTAGACTCTTCCCTTGTAGAAACCAAGGGGGAGTGGATTCTTCCGATGTGGGACCTTCAAGAGGAACCAAGGCGGATTGGAGATGAGAGATGAGAACTTCTTCAATCGTGGGGACTTCAGGAAACCGAAAGAGTGAAACCTTTCTTAGTGGAAACCGAGAGGGAGTGAACTTTTCCAAGGTGGAAAAGGGTGTTGTGAAAAGTGAGTTTTGTGGAACCAAGAGGGAGTGAAGAGGGAGTGGGGCGGCGACAAAGGAGAAGTGAAAAAGAGAGATGAGACCCTCTTCCCTCGCGAAACCTACAGAAAACCAAGAGAATGTAGACTCTTCCCTTGTGGGACCTTCAGGGAGATAAGGGGGAGTGGACTCTTCCATCGTGGGGCCTTCAGAGAATCAAGGAGAATTGGAGAGAAGAGATGAGCCCTCTTCCATCGTGGGGCCTTCAGAAAACCAAGGAGAAGGAAGATGAGGCCATCTTTTTTTTCCAATGACAACTCTGGTGAACTTTATAGAAGCGACAGGGGTTCGGTTAAAGGAATGTTGAGGTAAAATAGGAGATAGCACAATGGACCTATGGCTTATGTGCTCTCAGGAACTGTATGTGGACCGTCTCTCCGCTCTATAAAATGTATTTATACTGTCACCTTCAATGATATCTTCTTCTTATATATAAAAATCAGATATTTGTTTGTTTGTTCGTATTTTATGCGCTGCCATACCGTTCATCTCATTGCGATGAAACTTTGGTGATTTGTTGTTTGCAAGCCTGCGAAGGTAATGGTATATAATGGTAAGCTCTGGCGTTATGAAACTTGTATGATTGAATATGTGTGTATTTCATATATTTTAGCGGCAGAGAGGAAAGGAAGGAGAGGGATGGTAACGAAGGAGATGGGGTTCGCGGGAGGGGCGACGAGGGAGGGGGAAGGCGGGAAAGGTGGAAAGGGAACGCGGGAGGGGAAAGGGACGCGGGAGGGGAACGGGGACGCATGGGAAAGGAAATGAAGGGAGATTTTTCTTTTTCTTTGAATGGCATTACTACGCATGCCGGGTACAACGGTGACCGGACAACTCGGAATAAAACCAACTCAGAACCATCTCAGATAAGTCATTTAGAGTGATAAAAAATATATAAAAAATGGTTAAATAGGTTAAGTTAGGTAAGGTTATCGGCTTAGTTAAAATTATTTTTTCATAGATTTTAATAACTTTTCAAGGAGGTCTTGAGTTGACTTTATTCTCAGTTGGCATGGAACCGGGTACAACAGCTAGTATTAAATAAAAATGCCTTTTCTTACCAAATCTTATCAATGTTTATTTGTTCACATTATGACGATTAAATTAATTCGGGATGACGTTATGATGCTGATAAATTATACTAAGGTCGTTCAATGCGTGACGCGCAGAAAATGCGTTAGATAATTATAATAACTTACAATATATCCAAATAATTAACAGTGATTTTAAATTTTTTTTTGTTTTGTATTTTTCTCATTTTTATTAACTTTATGTCAAGAAATTCAAAATAATAAATGACAGTGGTTTAAAACCTTTTTTAATGTTAAAAAGTAATTAAAAAGTTGCAAAAGCAATATAGCTACTTAGATCTAATTTGTATTGAAGAAAACGTGGAAAATGCATTTGAAAATGCGTATTAAAATTACAAATTTAAGGCATGCCACTAGATAGAAAATGCCCTAAAAGAACACGCTCTAAAAGCTGCCAAAATGAGGTACTTGAGAGTAGTGGCAGGGGTTACGAAATGGGATCATATAAGAAACTCGACGATCCGAGATGATCTAAACATTGAACCATTGCTACTCTTCATAGAAAAATCGTAACTGAGGTGGCTTGGGCATATACTAAGAATGTCTGATAACCGAATTCCGCGGAAAATACTAAGTGCAATTCCAGAGGGTTGACGTCCGGTGGGCCGCTCCAGACACAGTTGGGCGAAGCAACTCCAGAAACTGCGTGAGGAGAGGATGGGACTGCCATGAACGGAGGCCGAACAATCAGCACAAGACAGGGACGTATGGAGGAGCCTTGTCGAAGCAGTGGGTCCCCGACCCGAATAGGATAAGGGGATGAAGATGATGATGATGAAGGCGATGTCAATGTTCTCTTTTTCAAAAAAGAAATACAAACATTCCTAGGTCACGAAAAATCAAACAATATTTAAATTCCTCTGAATAGTAGATACAATCCTACGGTTCCATGACAGTTCAGGACATTGGCAATTCAAAACGCAAAAAGTTATTAAAAGTGATGAAAAAACTGGAGTAGGTACCAACCTGACCTAACGATACTTAATTTAGTTTTTTTCACCACTTTTCATGACTTTTTTTATCAATTATCACTTTTCTAAAGTGTGTTGAATTGCCTATGTCCTGTGTTGCCTGGTTACCATAAACTAATTTGTGGCTTTTTGACTGGTGCTATGATGTTTTTCTAGGTGAATAGTGCACAAGAGTTCCCGGGAGCAGCTCCCAACCGTCTGGAGCCGGTGAGACTATGGCATCTCCAATTTGGATATGTTTTGAGGCTGAAGGTAATGGTGAGAGAAGTACATATCACTAACACACACGCAACATTGAAAAACGAACTTATGTAAACCAATTTCCGTAGAAAATCAACGTATGTAAAAAAAATTATTTTATAATCTTTTTTAGTAAAATTAACCTTGTATTCGCATCTCAGCCAGTTTTTAAATACGTTTTCTGAATTAACATCAGGGTGTCAGTACAAAATTTTCAGCAAATAGGGCTGCAAAAAATTCCACCGCTAGTTAAGACTACCCAAGGATGACAAGTAAAAAAAAATTGCATTTTTGACTTAATAATGCAGAAATATTGATACATTTTTAAATACCTGCTCAAAAACTATAAAACTATAAAAGAAATGTATAAAATTTGATGACAGAATATGCCACATCCCTTCCCTGATTTCTTTTTATTGAATGTTTGAATCCAATTTGGGAAGCGGATATGGGTACAGCCGCCACGGGAACCATTTATTGGATAACCAACACTTCTGTCTTAGGTCACCCCAAGTAGTTCGCTACGTTTGGTGCAACTTAGCAAGGGTGCCCGGGTTCATGAGGTGAGGATTGTCTAGGTCTTGGCGGCGAACGCAAATACTAAGTTGTGGGCCGAATTTGGAGAGAACGAAGTGTAAAAAAGAGAGGTGCGAAATGTTTAACTGGGACAAATTCGGCTCGCACGCCGCTGATATTTAACCACTGGTTTACGATAGTCAACGAAGGATTCAGAATAAGAAAAATAAAGTTAATTAAATTTAAATATCATACGTACGTACGCTGTAGTGTAATGAATAAACAATAAATATTTTTAAATGATTACATTTTGGACATTACGTCTTTACCACATATATATATTTTTTTACATTAACTCAGGAAGCCCCGAGCAAAATAATTTCCCTCAGAGCATATGTCATCTGAGATGTAGTGTGGAGAGTCTTTTTGAGGAGAGGAAGGAATGAACATTGGGCTTCAAGAGGCCCATGTTGTAGGAAGGAAGAAACACAGAGGCCGGCTAATCGTTTCATAGCCGAGCTGTTGAACACAAGAACGAGTTGAAGAAGCGACCTGTTCTCATGTGACAAATGCCAAAGTTGGGCGCTCGTTTGGCGTGTTTCCCGACTATGCACCGGTGCCGAGGGGGATCAATGACGCTAGCTGGAGCATCTTCCATCGGAATACCGGTAGAACAAGGATAGCATTCCCATCCGGCCCTGAGAGAAATTATTTTCCTCAGGGCCTCCTGAGTGGAGTTAAAGTAAAACAAAAATAAAAATCCGTTTGTTAAGTTGGGAGAATCTATCAAACCTCCCGTTTCTGTACAAAGTAGAGGGTTTGTTCTGGTTTTTGGAGCTCCAGACTAGAGGTGGCTGCCAAATTTAACCAATGACGCGCAATAAATAGCAGATCGAAATTTTGATCGCGTTTTCGGGATATAAATTGATTGTTTTCGAATACAAACTAAATAATAATTGCTTAACAACTGTTCAATCTATTAAAGACCTTGGTGTCACTCTCGATAGCAAGCTTTCTTTTCGGGAACATATAAATGTGATTGTTGACAAACCTCTCAAACTACTTGGTTTCATCACTAGAATCATTTCTGACTTCAAAAACATAAATACCCTAAGAACTCTTTACTGCTCCTTGGTCCGCCCCCATCTTGAATATGCTTGTGTTATATGGTCTCCTTTTTATGCTATTCATATTCGTCATAATGAGTCCGTTCAACATCGGTTCCTAAAAGGAATTGCTAGGAGGCTAGGATTAGAACGAGGCAATTACTCATATAATGAAATCGAACAAACTCTAAACCTTGCTCCTTTAGAAGACCGTCGGGAAAAATCTGATCTCATTTGTTTCTTCAAAATCATCAACTATATTATTGACTCACCTACATTATTACAACTCATCTCATTCAATATACCTTCTCGTAGACTCAGAAATAAAGAACTGCTCTTCCTCAATCAACACTCGACTAATTATGGTTATAATTCACCACTATCCAGAATGTGTAGAATGGTCAACTCACGTCAAGACCTTGATTTTTTTGGCATAAGCCTAAATGATTTTTGTCGCTCACTAAACAATTGAAGATATTTTATATTAATCTATTTTTAGCAAAGTCTTGACTTGACACTTCTATTTTCTTATGTTTTATCTGTTTGTCTTTGCTTTCATATACCATCCTTTATTCTTGTAATGTACATTTCCAAAATTTCGTGTTACTTGATTGTAAATTGGACGTTAGTCCGTTAATAAATAATAAATATAAAAAAAATTCCCACGATATATTATTTTTTTAAATTAAAAAAAATTATTTCTATCAAAAACATGCTTTACATAGTACATATTTCAGACACATGGCTGCTTGTCTGCAGGTTCTACCTCAAGTAAAATGCAAATTATGACATCCAAACAATTTCATCAACAATTTCAACACAACAAAATGAAATATAATTATATTTAGAAAGGCATAAAATATTTTAATCGTCACAGTGAGATGTTTCACAGAATTTAAACAATTCATCAAATATCAAAGTTAATATTCAAGCTTTGTGAAAGTTCTATTCTAGTTATTTTATAGAAAAAATATCTTAGATTTTTTGTCGTTCGACTTATTTAGGGGCTCTAATGTAACCATTTATGGAATGAAACAGAGTCCGATTATAGCCAAGCGTACCACCTTGCAAGTAATGGATCCATGAATAATAAACAATTGAAATTAGCATGCCCCAAATCTCTGTAGACACCATTTAGAGAGGATGTCTTCTGATAGCGAGATTGGAGTTTTCTACAATTGCTAAAACACCTACGAGAAGTGAAAAATTAACCATGCAGTTGTACATAACGCATAAGCTTAGCATCATTAACAGATATTAAAATACAACTGGTAAATTATAGACCGCCTCCGTGCCTGAGGGGTAAGACTCGACTACGAATCCGGACGTCGCGGGTTCAAATTCCGGCGTGCTCAAGTAAATTTTATTGAGATGAAAATGTCTTTAGCACCGTTGTGATTTGAAAGTCTAAGAAACGAAAAATAGCGACACTAAAAAGGGAAAAAACACATACATCTATAAGATTTAGCCTGCGAGAGAATGATATAAGTATAATCGGTCTCCTCTTTGCTCGGTGCTTCGCAGCCTCCACACTCTTGTCTACTTTAGTTTTCTGAACGTTTCACTTCTACCGCGTGAGAATTGCACACTCTGTTTTGATGTGAAAATTTCTTTAGCAATCTATAAGATTTAGGCTGCAAGAGAATGATAGTATCCCCCGGATTCCTACCCACCCCTTAAACCCTTTTCCTTCCCAGAATTCTCCCTCCCCTTCCTTCCCTCAAAAAACCCTCCATACAGCATCCCCAAAGATGACATAGGCCCTGAGGAAATTATTTTTCTCAGGGCCTCCTGTGTGGAGCTCATGTAAAAAAAAGTATAATCGATTTCCTCTTTTTGCGGTGCTTCGTAACCATGAACCGTAGGGTAATTATAAAAGCGCACATTAATGAAATACGTTTTTTAACCCAATTATTATTATTTTTTAATTTGTTGTTATTTTGTAAAGCCGGGTAGCGACTAGTAGTTTTGTAGGTCACGAACTAATCGGCACTTAATTATAGTTGTAAACTGTTTTTCGACACAAACTAAATTAATTATCTAGTTAAATGATGTTATATTATACGTTGCCTACGTGTGGTGAGTCTAGCGTCAGTCAAAGTTAAGTGATAGCACGGTCGAGCCCATCGATAGCGTCACAAATGTGTTTTTATTTTGTTTTTGTGTTACGCAAAGAGGTGAAGGGGTTAAACGCGGTACACAACATTCTATGGCTACAGTTACGTAGAAGACGAGGTGCCATTAGATAGTTTTATTATTTATTATTTCATATGAATTTCAGTTTATAATATTTGTTGCATCCGAAACTGCTTACGAATTACAGTTTCGGATGCACTTGAAAATGAACTGTCAATACTAGAAATGAAACGAGACGAAATGGTGTTTGCTGCAATTGAGTGATATAAATATGAGTAGGAAAAACTAGGGATGCAAGGAAAAAGGATAACCGATCACAAATCACTACTTATCATTATACCAATATACTCGAGGAACACCTCGAGGTAATTATCACTACAACAATGCTGTCCTTGTTCTACCGGTATTACAATGGAAGATGCTCCGAGGAACTAGCGTTGCATAGTCGGGAAAAACGCCAAACACGCGCCCAACATTTGTACATGGTTGACATTAGTCACATGAGAACGGGTCGTTTTTACGACTCGTTCTTGAGTTCAACAGCTCGGCTATGGAACGATTTGCCGGCCTCTCTCCTCCCTCCTGCAACATGGGTCTCTTCAAGACCCATGTTCACTCCTTCCTCTCCTCAAAAACACCCTCCACACAGCATCTTCAAAGATGACATAGGCCCTGAGGGAAATTATTTTTCTCAGGGCCCCCTGTGTAGAGTTAATGTGAAAAAAAAAAACAACCCAAATAAGTACAAAACGATGTAGTTTGCTTCTGAGATGGTCATTTACCTTCTTTTTAGTTCAAAAACGAGATTACGTACATGAAAAACACCGACAACTTCTCCCAAGATAGTCTCAATTCTTCTTCTGTTTTTCAAAAACAAATGCACTCGAATTTGCTATATTTATTGTCATTGTTCCAAATTCAAAATACTTTTCCAACAAGGCGATGTGGTTAGGTTAGGTGCTGGATAAATGACAAACCAGTAGGAACTATGCATATTTTCATTTCAAAACAAAACAATTATTATCACTATCACGACCAATCATACTAAGCTCATGCCTGTATGATGAAACACGTATATAGTCTATATTACAATGTAATATTAAGAATTGTAAATGTAGACACAAAAATAAGAACAACACTTAAAAAAACATGTATAAGCCATAATAAAAATCAAAACAATGATTAAACCGAATGATAAAATAGACATATCTAAGAAAATAGAAATAAAATACCGAAATAATATTAAAAAGCAAAAGGGTATAAGACCTTCCTTTTAATAATAATAATAAGGTCTTTATTCCAGGATGTGGGGAGGGGAGTGCAATCTCACACAACCCATATAGGGTATAATTACATATGTTATTATGAATACATAAAAAGATAAAAGTTAATAAAATAAAAAATAAAAAAGAGAAGCATCTTTAGATACACTATTCACAAAAAATATAGTAAAGTCTTTAATCAGGTTCTTGTTGTTCCATCGGATCTCAGATTGTAGGAGCCAGTGTTTTTTTCCAATATTCATCTATGCTCGATCCTGGAATCAGATGGGCTTCCATGATGAGGATATTACTGGAGTGGTTTATCCTTCCCCTCAGTCCTGCAATCCTTGTTCTTAATAGAGCTTCGAATCCTGGAACTCTCCCTTCTGTGAGCATTGAAGAGGCACTACAGTACCTGGGAAGTCCGAACATTAGACGGTATGCATTGTTATATTGCACCCGAAGCCTTTCCATGGTCCTTTTTTTGAAATTTGCCCAGAGCTCGCACGTGTACAGGGTGGTACAAAAGGCTAGGAAGAGCGTCCTTTTTACCCGTGGGCTGCAAAGCCGAAATCTTCTGCTGAGCATATTGCATTTTATGCTAAGTACTCTCCTCTGCCTGTGGATGTCTTCATCATCCGTTAATTTGTTATTGATGACATGTCCTAGATACTTTGTAGATTCTATTTTTTTAAAAGAAGTCAAAATCACAAAACTCATTTCAACTGTATAGAGTGGTGAAGAGCTCCCAAAAATACCTTCCAATTCAAAAGAATAGACGTATTAAAATGTTAAAAAGAAAAATTAAATATGTGAAGCGTAATTTAAAAAAAATTTGCCTCTTTCAAATATCCAATGTTGTACACGGGTTGAAAAAAGGGCTAGAGAATTATTTGACTTTATATCAGTGCTCAGTGCGTTGTATATTTTAGGACTGATAAACCAGAATAATTGTCGTTGAGCGAATGAGGAACCGCAATCCAGGTTTGATGAAAGGTGTGTGCTTGTTGTTGTGTAGCCACCTTATTTTTTCATATGCAACATTCGCTTATCTGAGTAAAAAATAACTGTCGAAATAGTATGTAATTTCTCAATGCTCTGGATGCGATAAAGCGTAGGTTAAAAAAATTCCACAAGAAGTAATCTACTTTCATGATAGAATATCTTGTATTTCGTAAACCTATGGAAAAATTTGGAGGAGACGCTTTGTTTAACGTAATGTTACGTAATTAGGAAAAAATATTCTTCAATCGTCCAGTTGTTTAGTCACATGTCTCTTAATACTAAGTTTTAAGATTATAAGGAAAGCAATATTCGAATTGTCACTGTAAATCAAATATTATCTACACGCGTCTGTGTTTTACTTATTAAATATGCTATAAAAGACGCCGGGACACATAAAGGTCCGGTACATCAGTATGACATTTTGAAATTCTCCACTAGAAACCCAGAAAACACAATTTTTTTGTTTATTTCACTACCCGTTTTTGTGCATTATAATTGATTTGGTGGTGTTTACGAGTTGAGTTTTGTACCTTGTAGGCGTACCATTTTGCGTATAACTGCATATTTAACTAAAATTTCGATTTTTTATAGATGTCTGACCAAAGCGTCTGACTAATCAACTGGACGATCATCCCATCCAAAGGAAAGTTTTATATTGGGAAGTTGTATATTGCTTGAAATTTATTTAGATAATAATAAAAATGGCACAACCTTATGGGGAAATAATAAAATAAATACCCGTATATAAATAAAAAATGCCCGTGTATTTATCTTAATTTCATTTGGGAGATCGTTGGTATTGTTACGTTTTTGATGACGTACAGGGTTCACAAACAATCAAAACAACACAAATGACGACACAATTTATTTGCATTGAATTAAATTATTACAGCTTTATGTAATTATCACTGATTGATGCATTTACGTAGATTTATTTGTACAGGTTTTATTTATTTAAACCGACGTATTTATTTACATTCTTTTTACTACACTCGGTAGGCACCGCGATGTTAATTCGATAGCTGCGTCGAACTGCGCTACTCAGTTGGAACGTCATTGCTTTTATATAGCTGGTGGTACCTTCTATGATCCAACTAAATTGTCTGTGGATCGAACTGCAAAACATTTCCAGTACCTTCCAAAATAACATCGACGCATCCCGTGTTCTAGAATATTCCGCTAGATTTTGGTGATTTTTGGTATATACTAGTTGGTTCGCGATGTTCTTCCTGTCTGGAATATAATTGTCCTTTCCTAAAATGCCTACCTACCTCCCTCTACCTACTCATGCAAATCAGTGCAGTGACAACCTTCGACAAATACGCAGTGACAACCTTTGACAAATAAGCAGTGGCAACCTTCGAACAGCAGGCAGTGTATTATTATGTTCATATTTTCAAAGTGAAAATTACTGAGTATGCAAAGACTTCAAATAACTTATGGTGATCATACAATCTGTACAGTTTGGAACATTTTATGTGAATTCCTATGTGGACATCAACCCAGCCCGCTACATTAACTACAGTGAGTTTTTACGCCATTCCTATTTTCCCACCTACAAAGAAAGTTTAAGAACTTTAACACTTCCCGTTACAGTATCTTTCATCTTTCTATATTCAGGAAGGCTTTTGCTGCATGAGCAGTTAATGAACATTGCTCACAAAGCGAAAGTTTTTTTCTAATAGCCAACAGTTGTCATCAATTTGCTAAGAGTTTAAAACAACACCATGTGACTGTGCCCGGAGATTATCCCGGTAAAACAGGCACCCACTAAATTATAGATATCACGTGGTATATTGATCTTTCGAACAATGATTCCAAGATTTTTAAGTACCTAGGAACTTCAAAAGTCGTAATTGGTTGAATGTAACATTTAATTTGGAAGGGTTTTTAGTAGCCCAAAGTATTTATTACAGAATAAGTTCCATTGATACCTAAAATGTCTGGAATGCAGGTCTTAAGAGCCATTAACCAGCGGGCGAGAATTTAAATTTCATCGAACGATGATCTTGCGATCGTACACTTGCGACGGTACAGGGCGGTTCCGATGAGAAAGATGAATTATTCTCCATTTCAGCATTTTAACATAATAACTCAATATCGATTTTATTTCATTCCAAATTTGCTTTGATAAAACAATTAAAATGATGTACTTTTTGCTATCATTTTTTGATCATAAGTATTTATACTTTTTCAATAATGTTTAATCAAAAAAAGATTTTTTTTTTAAATATATAATTTGTAAGACTTTAAAGAAATAGACAAACTGAAGTATTTTCGTCACAAAACTAGGGCGCCGATCTATTTTTATGATTTTATTTGAACTAAAATTAAAATTCTGAAAAATAGCTTTCCCAGATAACTTATTGATTATTTGACTGCATGATCATACGATTTGAAAGGTATGTTGTATAATACAAAATTTTGTTTGAAAATTTAACAAATCTGCCAACGATCTACGGTAAAACCTTGTTGTACTAAAAATAAACATATTTTCTCAAAATTTAAAAAAAGTTTTACTAGATAAAAAAGCAGTCTTTCGAAATCAATTTATAATTTTTTGTGGAAAATAGTCAATACGTCTAAAATTTGATTTAAAAATGAAATATTTCCGGTTTTGTCTGGTTATTCCCTCTTAAGAGGAATACAGAAGCCAAAAATGTGTATATTGCTTATATCATCACGAATATAAGTAATAGGCATATAAATAGCTTGGAAAAATGGAGTTAAGAATCGGTCGAATTACGCGCAAAAGTGGTTTATATTTATTTTGTGGACAATTGTATAAAAAAAATTGTGTGCAGTTTACACACGGTAGAAGTGAACCCTTAATAAAATTAAAGTAGACCGTAATAGGAGACCGATTACTCTATCTCATTCTCTCGCAAACTAAATCCTATAGATATATGTGTTTGTCTCTTGTTAGTGTGGCATTTTCGTTCCATCGAGTTTAAAAACACAACGGTACTAAAGAAGTTTTCACTTCAAAAAAATTAAATCATGGGAAACTTTCACAAAGAATTTTAGCCATTAAAATACATTTTAAAAGGGTTTTTTATGTTCATATATTTCAAACGAAAAAATTAAATATTTTTAAGTAGTTTACGCATATATTTTATACAAAGTAAAAGAACTAATTTATATTAATTCTATCCAAGCGAAGCGATAGAAAACACTTCAATTTAGCATCAAAATATTTTTTGTATTCATAATGTTAACCGATTCTTCGTAAAGACTAATCGAAAATAGTGATTTTTCATTAATCTTCGCCTTAATATAATACAATACTTAATATAATACTAAAAAAGATAGACTGACCGAAACAGACCAAATATTCAACAATTGTGACCTACTAGATATATGCCAATTATACTTTAACCTTAAAACACTACTAAACTACATATTTGACCAAAAAAACAAATTTCAACAAAATATCACTAACAGACCACTTAGACAAGTAGTACAAAGACAACATAAAAAACTCCGACGGTAAATACAAGCTTTGGACAAAGACACTATAAATATCATGCTATAAAAGCATTCAACAGTCTTACACTTGAAAATAAAATTGAGGAAAACAAAGATAAATTCAGACACAAAATTACAAAATGGATTTAAGAACAAAAAAGACAATATTACCGAAATTTCATAACATAAATTTTTATTCTTTCATAACGAAAGAATAAAACATAGAAAAAGAATAACGCGCAACACACAAATACAATATAAAACACACATCTCTCTCAAACACACAACACATAAAAAAGCCGATTTTTATATTTGATTTTATTTTTTTCATTTTAAGTACTTTAATTTTTACTTAAACATTACTTTATTTTTAGTTTAAATTTATCATAATTTTATGTTTTTATGTTCACCAACATAAAAATTTTTTCTTATCAAAATTTGATATGTACAAAAAAAAAACCTTGTTTTGTAAAAGGGGTGCTGGAAAGCACAGGAAAGCCACTCAGTGAGGCCAGCGTTACTCGATTATACTTTGAAATGTAAAATATTACATCAAAATAAAAAAAAAATAAAAAAATAAATATTTTTTCACGAAAGTTCTGGATCTTTCCCGAAATTTAAAAAGAATCTTTTAGATGGCACCGTCCAACCTATCTCTGATGTCACAGCACATTGCCATTAGACTGATTAAGAAGAGTAAATTACAGTTGCGAATAACACCGACTTCATTCGGGGAATCATCTGCGACAACTATATAAAGTTGGAGGCGGGTCCCTGTTCTTCATACAGTTACAAACAGATACACGAACAAGATGGTCATACTATTATTGCTATTGACTAGTGCAGTGCTTGTCAGGTGACTCTCACTTACATTAAATCTTGATTTCAAACAATACCTAATATTTGAAAATTTTGTGCAGCGAAATTTTTGATTTCTTCAAAACAATTTAAATTTTTTTTTTTAAATCAAAATTAATTCTAATCATTAGTAGATTCCGGTACGATAATTTTGATTTGATGAATTTTTTGTATTAATTGTTTCGATCTTTTCAGCATACAGCCTGCAGATGGTTTGCGAAAATTCCCTGAGAATTTTCAATTTGGAGCGTCAACCGCCGCCTATCAAATTGAAGGAGCATGGAATGTTTCCGGTGAGTTCATTGAATTGATTTATTATGCGCCACTTATATTTAATAATGTGCATTTGTTCACACCCCACAAACGATCAATTATTTGGTAATTAATATTTTTAATTTCTTTGCGATATCAAAATGGTCTTTCGCCTTCGCGGAGCTGATAGAAACAATTAAACAATATATTTTGGACAGCATTCTAAAATTTAAAAAAAAAAATTTAAAATTCTTTTTATTTTCAGTACACATTAAGAATTTATGCTGCTCTTTTTAAAATAGATGATAGTGCAATAGTCAAGTTGTTTCCTATATATGTACAATTTTATTTTAATATTTACAAAAATACATTTTCTTTATTTTGCCGTGTTTTTTCATTGCCGGGTCTAGGCAAATAATTAAATAAATTACGCAGAAGAATATATAACATTTTTATTAACATCAATACGTATTTTGATATTTTTTTAAATTTACAAATGCATTTATTTGTGTGTGTGTGCGTTTTTGACATTTGAAAGGTCCTCGTTAAAGGCCGAGTCTATAAGTACGTTTCAATCTATATGTCAAATTGTAATAAGCCGGCAAGCGTAACAACATAGTTGTTCGATACGTTATTAGATTTTTACGGCCAAAAGTATTTTCGTTATTTGTTTTTGGGGTGTTATGCAGTGTTGCGCTACCTCCTCTTTTGGCCAACGTTTCGGACGCGTTACAGTGTGTATCATCGGGGCAGACGTGTAATTACATATTACAGATGTGTAATTACACACAATTACACATCTGCCCTGATGATGGACACTGTAACGCTGTCCAAAACACACAAAAAAAGTTTCATACTATTTATCATACCTTATCACAATGTAACCAAATTGGTGAATGTTCCGAATTTTTTTAAATTCCAATACAGTGGTGCAAATAATGAAATATTATTATTTTTAGTGATGATTTTAACCACCATCATACATAACGGGCATATGCCTAGCACTGTGGTCGAAAAAATCTCCAAATTATAAAACCATCAAAGCAATGAATAGAGAAAAATTAAAAAAAAGTTAATTTTTGAGAATGCTAAATTTTAATAACAACATTTTTTCATTCTTTCCAGACAAGAGCGAGAACATCTGGGATCACCTCACGCACAACAAAGCATACAGGGTAACAGATGGAGGCAACGGAGACTTGGCCTGCGATTCTTACAACAACTACAAGCGAGACGTGGAGATGCTGAAAGAGCTAGGAGTTGACTTCTACAGGTTTTCCATTTCCTGGTCGCGCCTCCTGCCATCAGGCTTCGGCAACAAGATCAGCAAAGACGGTCTGGACTATTACAATAGGCTTATCAACGAGCTGATCGAAAATAACATTCGACCAGTCGTCACGCTCTACCACTGGGATCTTCCGCAAAAGCTTCAAGATCTGGGAGGTTGGACCAACCCCGCCATGGTGGAATACTTTGAAGATTACGCTGGTGTTGCTTTTGATGCTTTCGGAGACAGGGTGAAAGAATGGCTGACGTTCAACGAGCCTAAGGACATCTGCTTGTTGGGTTATGGTGCCGACGTTCGAGCTCCGCTCGTGAACATCAAGGGAGTGGCCGATTATATGTGCGCTCACACCCTGCTCAAGTCCCACGCCAAAGCTTACCATCTCTACCAAGATAACTATAAAGCTGAACAAAAGGGTAAGTTAGACTTACATTAGTTACAGTAACTAGCTCAGACCCGTACAAAATCATGGAATATTATAATTGTGGAACTTGTGAAGCTGAAAGTATTTAAAAAAAAAAAAAATTGTCATGATCATTTCCTGATCATTGACGATCAGAAATTACCATTTTGCCATTCGGATGAACACCGTTAGTAAACTTGAAAAATTACGACATCTGTCGAAAATTTTAACAAAAAACATACATAAATATATTATCGTGATAATTTTTTTTTTACATTAGCTCCTCATAAGAGGCCCTATATAATCTTTGGGGATGCTGTGAGGAGGGTCTTTTTAATGAAAGGAAGGAGAGGAAGTTCTGGAAAGGAAAAAGATATGAGGGGTGGGTAGGAATCCGGAGTTCAGAAAACCAGACAAACCTCACCCTAAGAACCCGAGCACCCCCGCTAAGTTACCAAACGTAGCGAACAACTTGGGGTTAATCACGGCAAAGTTGTTGGTTATCCAATAAATGTTCTCGGCTCCCGCCTCCCAAATTGAATAAATATTATCATGGTTTATTTTTGGGTTACTATGCCGTCTTGCGCTTCCTTCTTATTTAGCCATTTGCTTTAATGATGGACAGCGTTGTAACGTTGTCGGACACGGTATAGTAACCAAAAATTCGCAATCAATTCCAATTTTGACAATCGAAATTTATACAAGTTCTAGAGTTCGTTCAAACGAAGTTGCCCAAAGAAACAGCGTTATCAAAATTAAGAGGAAATTATTAATTCGATTAACTGAAGAAAATTTAAGAAGTTAGGCACTAATTTTCCCTGAAGATGTTGTGTGTTTTTTTTCTCACGATTTTGCTGTATTTTATTCTAAATATTAAACTTCGTTATTTTATTTGTTCCAGGCAGAGTAGGCCTGACCCTCAGTGCCCATTGGTATGAGCCCCTTGATAATTCAACAGAGAATATCGAAGCTGCAGAGAGAATTCGCGAATTTCAAGTGAGTGCTATCAACAAATTGTTATCACTGAGACATACTTCATACAATGGACAATGCACAAATCAATCCAATAATACTACCAAGGTTATCAATAGAGCCTCGATGACCAACAAAAATCTGTTTCAAATACATAAAAGATTGAAGTTTTTTTTTGTTTATTGCCAGATTGGACTTTATGCCCATCCAATCTTCTCCGAGGAGGGAGATTATCCAACTATAATGAAAGACAGGATAGCTGCTCGCAGTTTGGAGCAAGGCTACAGCACTTCTCGTCTTCCTTCCTTCACTCCTGAGGAGGTGGAGTACATCAGGGGGACGTACGACTTCTTCGGCCTCAATCATTACACCACCATGCTGGCCAGAGCTGCTACTTCTGATGACCTGTTCGAAGATCCCTCGTTTGATGATGATCACCAAACTGTTGCCTCTCAGGATAAGGATTGGGCTAAGGCATCTTCGAGTTGGCTGAAGGTAGATTTCTTTTCTGTTTTTCGGCGTCTTGATTATTCAATTTTAATAAAGATAAACCTCACCATTGAAGAGAATATGAAATAGGCATGCACATAAAACACGTTCCAACAAAGGGTTATGGTGGCCATCACCTATGTTCTCTTAGGTCTTCAATCTTCATATGTTCATATGCCTTCTGGAACATTGACAATCCCTCAAAATGACTGTTTGTTCCTAGAATGCGATTTTATCCATTTAGTCTGTAAATATCATTTATAATATTCATTTTATTTTATTAATTTTAGTTTCGCGTAGTTTCTCCTTTTCAAATATGGAAAATAATATTATCTCACGGTTTCATGACTAAGGTCCGAACCTTGAATAATATGTTTATGGCTGGTATCATATAAATACATTCCCTTACAAATTTGGGACAAATTCTTTTATTATTTGTAAAGTCGGTACTTTGAATAAGTGCCCTCAAATAGCACCTACTTATGTTAATGACACTCCCAAGGAGAAGTGCTTGCTTTAGCCCTAAGTGAAAACACAGGTACATGTTGTACCTTCGGAGTTATTTAATTAAACTCGAGCATGGGGGGTACATAGGTCTTCAGTAGAGTGTTGTAATTAATTTCGATCTGAGGGGTACATAGGTGCCTGTCTTCAGTAGAGTGTTGAGATATCGAGGGAAATAAAGCCTTCGATATTTGTCAGTGTGGTAAGGTCTTGGAGATCACTATTGTCAACAGTACAGTATTTTTAAAATAAATTGTGTTAAAGAATAACAAGAACT
The DNA here is from genome assembly GCA_936435175.1 of Glyphotaelius pellucidus. Taxonomy (NCBI): domain Eukaryota; kingdom Metazoa; phylum Arthropoda; class Insecta; order Trichoptera; family Limnephilidae; genus Glyphotaelius; species Glyphotaelius pellucidus. The sequence goes on along the minus strand of OW386539.1, from coordinate 3,903,475 downwards.
GTTTTCCTGCAAATTCCATCGAGTTGTGCTTTCGCACCACGATAGTAACAAACTATGACCGTTACGATTGTATCACCTATGTTCTCTTAGCTCTTAACTTTTCAATCTCCATATGTTCATATGCCTTCTGGAACATTGACAATCCCTCAAAATGGCCGTTACGGTTGTCTTCGCCTACGTTCTCTTAGCTCTTCAATCTTCATATGTTCATATGCCTTCTGAAACATTGACAATCCTTCAAAATGGCCGTTACGGTTGTCATCACCTATGTTCTCTTAGCTCTTAACTTTTCAATCTTCATATGTTCATATGCCTTCTGGAACATTGACAATCCCTCAAAATGGCCGTTACGGTTGTCTTCGCCTACGTTCTCTTAGCTCTTCAATCTTCATATGTTCATATGCCTTCTGGAACATTGACAATCCCTCAAAATGGCCGTTACGGTTGTCATCACCTATGTTCTCTTAGCTCTTAGCTCTTCAATCTTCATATGTTCATATGCCTTCTGGAACATTGACAATCCCTCAATATGGCCGTTACGGTTGTCATCATCTATGTTCTCTGAGCTCTTCAATCTTCGTATGTTCATATGCCTTCTGGAACATTGATAATCCCTCAATACGGCCGTTACGGTTGTCATCACCTATGTTCTCTTAGCTCTTCAATCTTCATATGTTGATATGCCTTCTGAAACATTGACAATTCCTTAATATGGCCTCTGTATTGCGGGGACAGTCATTTATTCTTCACGCAAACTCCATCTTCTATAAATTTTCATTATTTTATATATCTATTATATGTATTGTATCAAAAAATTTCAATTAAAAAAAAAAAAAAAAAATCAAATATGTTCACAATCTCTAACTACTTTACTTGATTTAACCTAGTAGTATTCTAACATTCGTATTTACATATCTCTCCTTCTTACTCTTTTTGAGCGGTTACTACCGGGCCTTACAAAATATATAAATATGAAAAGTATTAATACAGCTGGTTATTTTCCAGTTGTCAAGTTATCTTCGTAACCTTTAATACTTGTAAATTTCCTGTGGTTATAATAAAAAGATAATAATTATAGCATTGACCTCAACATCTATAAATAAAAGTTAGTTACATCATCAGATCATCTTTAACCTAATTTATAAATAGAAGTAGATAAAATATATTTGCAATATTTTGAATATTATCATCAAGTGGGAAATCTGTGTGTGTTTTATGATATTTTAATAGAATGTGCTCCAGCATTAGCGTATTTTATACCTTCGACACCGGTTTACAGAAGGGAGACACACCAAACGTGTGTCCAAAATTAATTTGTACGCGGTTTAAATTTTTCACATCATTCAAGTCCATATACAATTTGAAAGGCGGGTATTAATAATTGCCAACCATTAATCAGGGATTCCGTCGTGGGAAAATAAATTTTATTAGATTAAATTGTGTTATTTTACAATTAATTAATTAAAAATAATATGTAGTATATTTGTGACACGTTCCAGAGTGGAAGATACTCTCAGTATCGCTCTAGAAAAACCACCATTCAGAATTGAAATGTTACTTGAAATGGCTTTAGCCATGTTTGGCGACCATATCTAAATAGCCAGTACTCCTCACACCTTCCTCTTTCCCATATCTTGCCCCTCTCCACTAATATCAGTCTCACATCACAGCCCAGTTGGGGATGCCAAAGTCTCACTGGCTCCAGACGGGAGCAGCTGGGACTTTTGTGAGGTATTAACGTAAAAAAAAACTCTTGAATGTTTTGGTGGCGCCTCGCGTTTTTGGCACATTCTTCTTTCAAAGATAAAAACAACAAAACAGCGCTGAATGGCCATTCGATGACAATGTTACATTTGAGTTTATACTAAACAGATGGCCTTAAATGTAGAGCTTACCTAAAAACTCTGAGCAACAATTTGTGATTATCTTCCAGGTCGTGCCATGGGGTTTCAGGAAGCTGCTGGTATGGATCAAGGAGTCGTATGACAACCCTGAGGTGATCATCTACGAGAACGGCTACTCGGATTGGAGCGGTCTCAACGACACTGCCAGGGTCGACTACTACCGCCAGTACCTGAACGCCATGCTGGACGCCATGGAAAACGGCTGCAAGGTGACGGCCTACACAGCCTGGAGTCTCATGGACAACTTTGAGTGGATGTCTGGATACACGTGAGTTAATTTTTTTTATCAACCAATGCATCAATATACCGATAAAGACGTCTTCCTGAAAATATGAAAGACGTCTACCCCTGAGATTTCTCTACCCGTGGCTCTATCCTACCAATTTTCTCTTGGGTATGCTCGGAATGAACCATCTACAGGTCAGAAGGGATGTGTATATTGTATAACATTTCTTCAAACTGATTCGTGGATGGTTCGAAAACTAAACTATGGAGTGCATTAGTTTCTATGATCCCGATGGTGACGCTGTCACCAGCAGCACAGACCGTTTTATTTTCCGGCTTGCAGAACTAACTTGACAATGTTTATGCCAGTAAGGAGAGCTATCTTGTTGTTAAAAAGAATCACTTGATCATTGATACGTTTAACATCATTGAAGCAGAATTTTGATGACAAGCTTAGTTGCTGTTGGTATAAATCTGCTTATGTACGTTTTTTCCTTGCTGATCGGCGTATTTTGGATTTTGCACAATTGATAGGAGCTTAATGGTTTCTGTCAGTTGTGTAGGGTACCGTATCATCAGCATACGAAGTAATTTGTCCATATAGCGGTTGAAAAAAACGTCATTAACATATATGGTGAAAAGAATAGGTCCGAGTACTGCACCTTGCGGGATTCCAAAGTCTGATATTTCTTTATCGCTATTAACCTAATTTCTTTTTCACGAATTGCGGTCGATTTTTTAGATAGTTCGAAATCCACTTCGTGTTGTCTTTTATTCCTATATTGTTCAATTTTTTTCAGTAGAATCTTATGGATTATGCTATCAAATGCTTTTCAGAGATCAATAAATATACCTGCACATTTTTCCTCTAATGTTTGTAGTGTTTTTAAATGAATAAATTATATTACATTGAATGGAATTCCTGATGCGACCGAATCTTTCTGTGAGTTTTCGCGTTGTTTGAGGGTTGTTAATATTATATTCACGGAGTCCGGAAATATCGTCTGACACGGCATTGTTTTTTTATTTAAAATTATTCAATTCCGCAATTAAGTTGACTTATTCAGCTGTATAATTTTATTTCTTGTTGCATTTATATGCATAAACAAAAACAAAACTTCAGGATATGTTTTTGTTTATTAAGTTATAAATTTATCATTCAGAATGCCTGAATATATTATGTTTACATAATTCATATATTATACCCTATAATAAGGTCAACAACTCTATCGTTAAAGTACACGATGAACAACATTACTATTAATTAATTAATTCCAAGTCAATGTCGCCATTAGAAAACATAAATATAAACCATTCACTTCGTAACTAGGTTACTGGTAGCGTGACAGAACTACAAATTAAATAATTGTTTAGTCGTTTAATCTATGATTACTGTTTTACAAAAAATTCCATAAAATACACGACAAGAAACTGACATTTACACGAAAACAACGTTGTTGGCTTTATTTAAAAAAGTGTTTCTGCGATTATTTAGTTTATATTTTTAGGTGGTCATGTACGCGACACGTTTTATTTTTCGTTTTAATTTGATCATCAAAAGCAAAATCAATGGGGGAAAAAACACTAAAAACGTTTAAAAAATTATTATAAATGTATCATTTGGTTACATCACTACGTGACTCGAGGGGCAATTCATTTTTCATTTTGCTTCATCATTTATAAATAGGTGGTTAATTAATATCAGTATTTTTGTTAAAAATAGTAGGATTTTTGTATTAAGTTAAAACTCTGGAATCTCTTCAGTTACATTAATCCTACTTTCATAATTTTTTTTTAATCAACCCAAACATCTTTGGTCTGCGCAAGTTCTTCTCACCCGTTTCTCTTCCATTAATAATAATAATAAATCATAAAGATGGCAGCCAATAAAAATATGCGTTAAGAAAAATGAAGATAATATGGGTGGTTCTTAGTCGAAGTATGGTACAGTTAAAGGTGACCGAATTGGATATCGACACCTTAGCTCAGTGGATAAGAGCGCCCAACCCGGAAAGTAGGGATGTCCTGGGTTCGTGTCCCAGAGGTGCAAAAATCTTTTTCTGATTTTTCTGTTTCCAGATTTTTGATTGAGTTTCGCTCATAATATCTTCATTTAATTAAATAATAAATCAATTGTTTTGAAATTCACCAGTTAACTCTATAGCTCTTTACAAACGGAGAACAATTTTGACTGTAATGTTTTTGTGTAAGATTGTGAACTGCCTAAATTAAAGAGAAACAATGATAATGGTAGCTCCGTGATAATAATATAGCTTTGTTTTGTGAACGTTCACCTTAAGTGCACATTTCACTATATAGGTAACCTAATATAATACATTGAGAAAATAACAGTATTTTCGTATAAATATTATGTGTTACCTATTCTAAAATTGTGATAGCCCCACTCCCTTGTCTTGTCACGAACGGATGTGTGAAATGTTCGACGATTATCCAGGTTCCAAACCAAACCATTTGTTAATATTTTAATAATAGGTACCCGCTCGTTGCAAATACACCTCCTGTGACAAGATCTTGATACTAAATTTCGTCACTGCTCTAAATCGAAATTTTTCGTGCGGATCTTACAATATCCTAAAAGCTATTGATATTTTCAACTATACCCTTGAAACGTTTAAAATCAAATAACAGTACGATGTACTTAAATCAAAACTATTATTTCTTTATTGTATATTTATTTTTTTATTTTACTTACGCTATGTAAATTTCTGCTTGCTTCCTCAACTGTAACCAAAACAAAAAGTATCTATTATAAATTTTGTTTAACTGGTTTATATTAGATTCACTGTTACTTAAATGTAAAATGAATTAATACGTGTAACTGTGTATTTTTTTAGTAAACTTATATACAAAAAATGAATAAAATCATTGCTTATAAATTGTTTTCTTTGTTGCAGAGAAAGATTTGGATTGTACCACGTGGATTACACAGACCCAAAGAGAACGCGAACTGCCAAGGATTCGGCTAAGTTCTACACCGAAGTAATCAGCAATCGGGCTATCGATTTATAAAAAAAATCAGGTCTGAAAGAATAACAATTTCCTACATTATTGTACATTTTTGTATTTATATCAATTTAAATCATTTTTAGTGTAGTTTTCAGTAATTAATTAATAATTTAATATTGAAAAAGTCTTTCAAAATGTGATTATTTCTAGAAAAAAACTTGATTATACTATGTAACTTTATTATAATATTTAGGTTTTCAAAGTATTGATCAAAATTAGCTTACTAGTCAATTTTAGTCAAATTTGCCAATATTTAAAATATGTTAAAAGGCGGTTTTAGTATTCCCACGTTTACGGAACGGTGAGGGCACAAAAAAAAACATACGTTCCTTATCACAATAATGCTACTGCTCTTTCTTACGCATTACATAATGGTGAGACAATAGTTGAAACACACAATGGACGTATGTGTGTTTCCTCAAAAGGAAAAAAGCAGTAATTTGGAGGAATCAGACGTAAGTACATTGTGTGTCTCATCTTTTGTCTCACCATTATTGAATGTGTATGAAAGAGCTGTAGCATTATTGTGATAAGGAACGTATGTTTATTACCATTTCAGTATCATTGCCGTTCCGTAAATGTGGGATGAAACGACGTTTATTTCAATAATGGGTGGGAATAATCGAAAAATGGTCGATTATTTCAGGAGGTATAGAATTGCTGTAGTCATTTCGATTGAACGACGTAATATTTTATTTGATTAATTTATGTCTGTAATTTATTTTATCGAATTTGTGATAATAGACATTTTAAGGTCACCATGAAAGTTAAAGTGATAAAGAATGAGTTATTAAAAATTTGTGTGGGTCTGTAGACTATGTATTTAAAGTAAGAAATGAAAAGACTGTGTTGATCTTTGAGTTATGTTTATTGTTTGTCATGCTAGATATTCTAATTTAACAATAAAACTATTTATATTAACTAGTATCTACTTGTAAAATTGAAAAATTCATTAACAATTAATAAATAAATATTATTAAATACTTCTGTCTTTATTATTTACCCATTTACCTCACACACCTATACTATGGATAAATTTTTCTGCTAAGGTTAAGAAAATGTTACAAAATTTTTTTAAAAATTTGTTTTTTTTTTTCAATGAAATAAATCCATTTTTTTGGTTCGTGACGCCATTACATAAAAATGTTTCATGTCTCCGATAACATTCAACTAATTTTGTAAAATTCCACACTGATTTAAAAAAATATATTTTACAACACTTTGATTTCCGGTGAATTTTTGAATTTGACACTAATGGTACGGCTTCACTGGGGCCAATTTCCAACTGCATACGTTTGGACGATTTGACCCAAGACATCAGTCTGTGCGATATTATTACGGAAGAGTGATAAAAAATATTATTGTAGCCTATAAAAATTTTAATTTTTTTAGCTTTACGAATCGAAATCAATATTATGGAAACCGAAGTATCGCCTGTACAATGTAGACAACTGATAAGATACATCGCCGAATCAGCTGTTTGATGTCCGCCATTTTGGAGTTCGAAGTTGGAAGGTTGGCTTTGGTGTGGAAGTAGCATAAAATTCACTTACTTTATTGCCTGCGAACTTCGTTACAGGTATTTTATAAATTGTGTCGTATCTCTCCGGTTTATAAAAAATGGTCCGATGTTTCAAAAATACAATAAAAAAGTCTTAGTATATTTGCCTAAACCGGAATTAAAAAAAAAGAAGTGATGCAAGTGGCCTATTGTAAATTCATTCTTCCTTTAAAAGAATATAAGGTTTGCTTATTAAAATCACACACCATTCTCCCCTCAGTATTCCGTATTTGCTGTCTCTCAACAATTCTCGCGTTTTTCAGCTCTACACAAGTTCGTAGATTTGAATGATTTCAATATTTGATATTATGTCCTGTCACCTTATGGATTATCCTCTAAATTACAACTATCTTTCTTAACTCTGTTGGCACAAAGCACTTTTTTTGGGGTGAAATGCATATTTAAAAAAATATATATCTTACTATACTTACTAGCATTTTTGACCTAAGGAAACGATTATTTTCAATCGAAATTTTAAAATTTATCGTAACAAAGGTAATTTCCGATTGATATGTATACTTTACGTTTACTGAGAAACGGAATTGCGCTTAAAAAACAAGAAGTGCATATAGACACATCGGATTCCGTGATCGAGGGTAAGAAAGAAATATTATAGTATAGAAATATATAATACTAGCTTTTCCCCGCGGCTTCGCTCGCATGATATTACGGGAAATTACTGTAGCGGTTGAACTTATCAATTATCCCCCCTCCTCCCCACCCCCACCCCCTCCCGCATTCCATACATTCATTCCCTTACATTCAGTTTTCAAACATCTCGCCTGCCATCTAAATTTCATTAGCTATAGGCTATAGCTATAAGCTATAGCTCAAAGAAAAAAATAGTTATCCAATTTTGTTCATTCGTTCGGAATTTAGGCGCTTACAACCATTTCGGATGTTTATTTCTAATTAAATATTTGGAAGTTTGTTAATATCTATAATATTTCTTTATAATCGTTGCGAATTATATTTTTATTGTAGGAACTGACATTTACTATATCTGACATTTATTCCAAAACAGAAGCTTGTCCAAAAACAACAAGACATATTCTAATATTTGAATTTTCTATAGCAGTAGCTGACCAGGGGGCTGAGGACCTACCAGCTTAGAGCCCACAAATATATCAACATCGTTTCCATGGGAACGATTTTTTTCTGACATTTGCAATTAACTCGCTTTTGTTAGCGACAGAAAACGTATGACAAATATAATATATTAATATTTATAATTTCATAACGCCAGAGCTTACCATCATATACAACATATAGTCTGCGCATATAATTTAGCTTTCTATTGGTGAAAGAATTATTAAAGTCTTTATATTGTGTTGTGCGTGAAAAGGTCGTAAACAAACTCGAGCATTTTCGCATTTATAATATTACTAGCTTTTCCCCGCGGCTTCGCTCGCATAGTATTACGGGAAATTACCGTAGCGCTTACACTTATCAATTATCCCCCCCCCCACCCCACCCCCATCCCCTCCCGCATTCCATATATTCATTCCCTTACATTCAGTTTTCAAACATCTCGCCTACCACCTAAATTTCACAATGCTATAGCTCAAAGAAAAAAAGAATTACTTATCCAATTTTGTTAATTCGTTCGGAATTTATGCGCTTACAAACATTTCGGATGTTTATTTTTATTTAAATATTTGGAAGTTCGTTGATATAATAAAAAAATACTCTATTTATCATTCAGTCTTTATAATCGTTACGAATTATATTTTTAATACAGGAACTCAAATCTGACATTTATTCCAAGCTTGTCCAAAAAAAACGAATTCTAATATTTGAATTTCCTGGAGCAGTAGCTGACCAGGGGGCTCAGTACCTACCAGCTTAGAGCCCACAAATATATCAACATGGTTTCCATGGAAACGATTTTTTTCTGACGTTAGCAAAAACTCGCTTTTGTTAGCGACAGAAAATGTATAACAAATAAAATATATTAATATTTATAATTTCATAACGCCAGAGCTTACCATCATATACAACATATAGTCAGCGCATATAATTTAGCTTTCTATTGGTGAATGAATTTTTAAAGTCTTTTTATTGGTTAATGCCTGAAAAGGTCATAAACAAACTCGAGCAGTTTCGCATTTATAATATTAGTATGGATTAGTAAATTAGTAAATTAGTAATATTAGTAATTAGTAATTAGTAATTAGTAATCAGTAATTAGTAATTAGTAATATTAGTAATATTAGTAATTAGTAATTAGTATGGATATTCTATTAGAAATCCCAAGTGCGCAAGTAAATTTTATTTGATGACTAACTAATCATCATTCCGTTTCACCGCAGGGGTGGGTAGAGAGGATGGACCGCCAAACAGCTCGGTCTTGGCACACACTCTTTGCCTCACTCACATTCATACATCATCTAGTACATACTCTTCATTTATTCTGACTCTTGACATGACCCGTCTCAAGTACCTGATTCACTTGATCGTGCCATGTCTTTCTCGAACGTCCCCGACTTCTTCCACCATTCACATTTGCGACATATATTCTTCTTACACTACTTTCTTCGTTCATTCGATTTACATGCCTAAACCATCTGAGGGTCTTTTTCTTAATCTTACTCATTGCGCTTACATCAGCCTTACATTCTTTGCGAATATCCACATTTCTCACACGATCATGCATGGTTTTACCACAAATGCGCCTCAGGGATCTCATTTCAACAGCGTTCAGTCTGCTTTCATCCTTCTTCTGCCAGTTCCATGCCTCACTGCCATACATCAGGGTAGGTACCAGCACTTCATTGTGGACTGCTAGCTTCGCTTCTTTTGACAGTTTTTTATTAGCGCCAACAGCACTCAGTCCTCCATTTTGTGTTATTTCTGTCATTTCTGTTATTTCTCCTATCTCCTCGTTATGTGTTATTTCTCCTGATTTGTGTTAATTCACAATTTAACCATTTAAAATAATATAAGGTTCCAGAGTGCCAGAAGACGCGCTCAGTATCGCCCTGGTGTAAAACCACCCCTCAGAATTAAAAAAAAATAGTTGCTTGAAATGGCTTTATTTTGTGGTCAGACCTTGAAAGCCAGGTACTCCCTACCTTCCTGTTCCCTATCTCATTTTCCTCCCCACTACCTTTAGCCAAACATCATACCCAATTGCGGATATCATAGTCTCACCAGCTCCAGATGCTTGGGGGCAGTTGGGGCTGTTGTGCGGTATTTATATAAAATAAAAAATAAAAAAAATCATTGAGGGTGTCGCCAACCGTAGTAGTTATTTGGATACAAACATAAAAATAAAGTTTTAAAAAATAGTAAGTACTTTTGTTCGTTAGTTCCCCAGTTGGCCGTCTGCAAGGTAAGCTGAATAGAATTTTGTAGTGACATCTGTGGGTAGTAAATAAAACCGCAAATGAATTTCAATCACAGCCAGTATCATTTTCACAACAACGAACAAAGCATAAAATTCTTTCGTAACTTGGCACACAGAGGGCGCTCGAATTAAAGTTACCAAAAAATAACTTCGTTATCTCATTTGGATATGGTTTTAACTTCACTTTACCTTGTTCTGAGATATAATAACCATACGACTTCCCTACTTTAGAGATATTTCGGGAATTTAATGTGCCAACTATCACAGAATTGTATAAGAGAAACGCATTATATCAAATCTACAAAGAATATTTCATCCAAAAAATTCATCCCTCAGATAGCATAAGCAATAGATTCAAAACTAATGGCTCAATAGCCATTCCTATGCTTAGAACGACCACGGCTCAACACCACTATTTATATTTAGGTGTGAGATGGTACAATATATTATTATCCAAAAACAAAATAAATGTAACAGAGACAATGAAATATGAACAATTTAAAAATCAAATTAAGTCCCTGAAATTGGATAATGATATATTGTACCCTTAACTAATTAACATCTAATAAAAAAAAATGTATAATTGTTATTGTTTTTTTTTTATATCTATTTCAAAAAGTATTTGTATATCTATTTCATTCAAGACATTTAAGTCTTTGATCATTGTATTCACACTTTTCAGATCATTATGTTTTTTTTATGCATGTAAATACTCCTCCCATAAACACGAGCTCCTAGAGCTCAATTTATGGAGTAGTAGAACCATAAAATTAATTCTTATGTACACCTAGGTAATAATATTATAAATGTAATTATTATTTAAAAAAAAAATTTAAAAAAAAATAAAAAATTAATAAATAAAATAAAGTGTCGAAGTTTACAAAGACGATTTCTCATTATCTATTCAAACATTACCAATTTCTGATTTAAAGGTTGAATCGTGTTTAAAGAATTTTAATCGTATTCATTTTTAACCCTTAACTACGGACGTGAAATAAAAATCATACTCCCATGGACTTCGGGTCACACAGACCCCTTCATAAAATTCTTCTAATTTTCATACCCGGACCAATCTGACTTTAGCAAGGAGTTTATATATATAAAATATTTAAAAATAAAAGATCGAGAAATAAAAATAATCAACTTTTATTCATATTTTAATAATTATCTCCAAATTTAGCAAACTTAGTCAGTTTTCAGTCTTAATTAACTTGATATCATATTAAGGCTCCTTAATTACAGTAGGTATCACGTAAATCAAAACTAATAATTTTTCCTAACTAATAAAGACAACAGTAACAAAAACTTATAAAAAAACTTCTAAAAGAAATAAAATAAAAATTCTGACAAGGATCAAACTTAAGTAAAATTACTGGCACTCAGAACATAGAGGTTTGGAACACTGAAGACAAACTGGCTTCTAGCAGCATGCAGAATGTTCTTTTGTGGTTGGACACCACGTTTCACAGCTGTCTACTACTGTCCGCCATTTTGTTTTCAAAATTTAGAACAAATCAAAAAGGATTATCATATTAAAATGTGGGAAAATTATAGTAGGCGGGTCACATAGACCCGTGTAATAACGATCAACTGTCAGATACAAACAAAATAGTAAGTGATGTTACAACCATGTAAAATAAATGGAGCTTAATAATATAATAGCATAATAACGATCATCTGTCAGATACAAACAAAATAGAGAGTGTAAGTGATGTTACGACCATGTAAAATAAATTGAGCTTAATAATATAATAGCAATAGCATAATAACGATCAACTGCCAGATACAACAAAATAGAGTGAAAGTGATGATAGAACCTTGTAAAATGATTAATTAAAATGCTTGATGTTAGAACTACAAATATAAATATATAGAAAACTATAAATACATATATCGACAAAAATACAATACAGATGGATCAGAAAATTATTTTTGCTATAGGAATGAGGAAAGAAATGCTTTGGCAAAGTAAGGTAATTTTTTTTAATCATCTTTTTATTTTAATCAGGTTGATTAAAATTCTCTTTCATCACCATCCACCATTCTTTGAATAGTGAATTTCCCCTCTCAGGGGGCGCTGCATTGTAGATAGTTGAAAATAAAATATTTATTATTCCCAAATTATTCACCCTTTGTTCACCTACAAACATAAGGTTAAGCTGATATATTAAGGTTTCTGTTTTAAACAAACTAAAATATTCCATAACCCGGCCGGCATTAAGTACATTAAACTTTAAACTGTACAACAGTACAATAAGTTATTATCTTATTTTATACAAACATATATTTCCGTTTATGAAAATAATACGACATCATATATCTACATCAATGGGGGATACCATGGAAAAAATTTGTTTGCGGCGCTTTTCTATATCTTTGTGAGAGTTATAACTAATTTTTCACTCGCTTCGCTCTATCATTTATTTATTTATTTATTTATAAATAAACGCCCTTTATCGGGGCTTTTACATATATAGCATAGAAAAAACATTTTATTGTACATAACTGAACTGCCTCAATAACAATATTTTAAATTTATTCAAAGATAAATTGAAGATGTCCACTGACTTGGTATAATTGTTTCCCTCCATTAGTATTCTGGGCAAAGAGGAATACATATGGTAGTTAGTCCCAGAATTTCTGCACTGAAATAAATCCTGACTTCTAGTAATTCATTTACTACAGTTAGGGATGCTATAGTTCCACAGGCTCCGAGGCCATTGACAAATTGTGTCATAAACAATTCAAAATGATTATAGCGGTATTTAAAAGGTTTTTCTCCGCATTAGGCGACCCTTTTCATAACTCAGCAACGTCGGGTGCACGTCAGCTTGCAAAGAAATATTTCTTTATCCTGACTACTTCCTTGTTCATTCCATGTAAGATGCAATTAATGTGTCACAGGTCCAACAACTCTGTCACAGGTCATCCCAAGTGGTTCGTCACGTTTGGTGACTTAGCAGGGGTGCCTAGGTCTTGGCGGCGGATGCATCTAACTACGAACTGCATGACAAGTCGGGTCAGGAGAGATTTTTTTGGGAGATTTTTTGACCTCTCCAACAGGACTGTTTCAGAACATCGCTTTGCACCTCATTAGCAGGGATGGATACATACGTTCACCACTCCTGGACGCGCAGACTCCCAAATTTCTACAGAACCCAATTATTATCTTCAGAGCCTCCTGTGTGAGCTTATGTATTAATACAAAAAAATACAACTATGCAGTTCACACGCGGTAGAAGTAAAACCTTCAGAAAACTAAAATAGACAAGAGTGGATCTACGAAGCACCGCGCAAAGAAGGGACTGATTATACTATCATTTTCTTGCAGGCTAAATTCTATAGATGTACGTTTTTGTATCTTTTTAGTGTCGATTTTTCGTTTCATTCAGTTTCAATGGTGCTAAAAAAGCTTCCACTTCAAAAAAAAATTCTTGTGTGCAGTTCACACGTGGTATAAGTGAAACCTTTAGAAAACTAAAGTAGACAAGAGTGGGGGGGCTACGAAGCACCGCACAAAGAGGAGACAGATTAATCCATCTCATTCTCTCGCAGGCTAAATCCTTGTCTCTTTTTAGTGTCTCTTTTTCGTTTCATCGAATTTCAAAAAACAATTTTTCACTTCGAAAAAGTTCCACAAAAAATTTTTAAGCTGGATGTTGGTAATGACTGGAGTTCTGAGAACTAATGTGTCGACTTAACAGGAACGTATCGCATAATATATGTTCTTTTTGGCATCTCCTACTTCGTATGAACAATGCCAATCTTACTGGTTTTACTGACGTTAAAATGCATCACAGATCACTGTAATTTTAATCAAGTCAATTTGGAGTCAGAGTATCCCATAGCAGAGGACATTAAACTATACCGGAAGTGAATGAGATGTTTCTTAGTCGAAGTCCTTGTCCATTCTATGGCCTTCCTTTCATTCTTCTTTGCTGCTCACTCACTACCACACTGTTATAGTCCTGCCGCTGATAACTCCGCCGTAACATCTCATACTGTTATATGCCTTGCTTATAAAAAAGAGGGAGAGGTGTCTAGACTGTCTAGTCCTAATTTTTCTAGTCCTAATGTTACGCCATGTTATGTTAATTGATGAATTGAATTAAAAAAATTGATACTTCTAAGATGTAATTTGTTTATAATGGTTTATTGGATTATTATTGTTAGTATAAATTTTATGAGAGTTGCAATTTTACGAGTTCATATTATTGTTATAATGGTTTATTGTCTGCATTTTGGGTAGCAGAGAACCAAATGCTATTACGATGAAAACCGCAATTATTGTTATTACGAAATTAAATTTATTTTTATGTGCTTCCTTTTTGGTTGTAATTAAAAATGCGGTCAAGTTTTAGTGTACCGACAGTTTCATACTAAAAAATATTAAAGTTAATATCAAGTGTGCAAAATTTCATCAATAAGTCGATCGTCCAGTTGATTAGTCAGACATCTTCGAAAAATCTTTTGAGTTGAATATGGAGTCATATGTAAAAGTGTACCCTCTTTCTGGTGCAATATACAGATCACTCATAAACACCACCTAATCAATTATAATGCAGGGAAACTCGTAGTGAATTAAACAAAATGTTTATGTTTTCTGGTTCACCAGTAGGATACTTCGAAATAACATACTAATGTACCGGACCATTATTTTATAGCACATTTAATATTAAAACACAGACATGTGTTAATAATATTTCATTTATGGTGAGCATTCGAAAATTACAATCCTCATTGTCTTAAAACTTAGTATTTGAAGATTTCTGACTAATCAACTGAACGCTTGATTAGTATCAATTTTTTGATTTTTTTTATTTCTTTTATATATTTAATAATTTCATTATTTACTCTATAAAAACATTTTATTATAATCAACTTCTGTTATGTAATTATTATTAAGCGTGACAGCTGTTTCGCCCTTTGAAGGCATTATCAAACTGTAGTTGTACCACTTGCAGACGACGTATTTATATCATTTCTGGGCTGATGAAAAAATGAATTGCTTTTATTTTTATTACCTGCGCTCTTATTAATTTCCAAGAAAAATGATTGAAAATATTAATAATAATAGTTTTTGGATGATTTCTATAGCGCCATTTTTGTGAGAATATCACCCGGCTCCTTTTAAGTTAAGTTGCATAGCAGAACTTGTTTATAATAAACTGTTTTTATAGAGTAAATAATAATATTATTGAATATACGAAAGAAATAAAAATGAAAAAAGAGGTCTACAAAATAAACTTGATAACAATAAAAAATAAAAATAAATCTTTTTTAAGGGGCGGGAAAATGGGGTGTGGTTGGTTGTATTTGAAAATCTCGTGTAGAAAGTGATCTTCCTTCTGTTTTGCCACGCCGCCAGATAAACTATTCTTTATAAAAGATTATTAAAATAAACATACATTTTTCGTTCTTTAAAAAAATATATTTTAAAATGTTAGATTCACTCAAGACATCGTATGTATGCTTGAAAGAAGAGAGTACTCTCTTTTTTGCGGCGCAAGAAAAGATAACGTAATCTTATTAAAAAACGTACGGCATTATAGGATGGGGAGGTTGTACAGCATCCATTCTCTACCCACAAGTGACCGTCCAAAAACTTTTGCTAAGGATCATCTTCAAATGTTCCCCCTCCCATCCGTCAGAGCCACTTTTCAAGAAACTCGCAGTACTAGACATTTGCCAACTGTATATAACCACTCATATTTAACAGTCTTCCAGAACATATTAAGTCATCAAATTCCTCTAGCACTTTTAAAAAGATTGTTAAATTATTTGTGTTAGCCGAGGATTGCCAATCTATTTTTTCTACTTTGTCATTTCTAAATTAATATCATATTAACTATTTATTATTAATAAACTCTTAACATATTAATTTTCACATTCATTTTAATTTTCTACTTAACTTACTATTTATTACATATTAATTAATTAACCGTTTAGCAAAACATAAAAAGCTTTGTTTCGGATAAAAGTACAGAACCGGATATAAATATTAATTTAATGCCTTGCAAAAAAATTTTTTTAGTAACAATTTAAATATTAAAGATAGTAAATAGCTTACAAAAAAAAAATATTATTTCAAAGCTGATTTCAAAACATGGTCACCCTACTTGTTTACATTTAAAATATTAGTTCCTACAGCTTAGTAGAGGCCTATAGGCATATATTCTGCGAGAAATATTATTGTAACAATATTATCTTTCAATACTTGTATTATTTTGTGTATTTTTATAAAATTGTTAACCTACGTCCAAGTGAGATAAAAATTTTAATTTTAGTATTTTGCTTTTTCAACTGTTTGTTTATGACCAATATTTATGTGTTATTTTGAATAACTTGTAAAATTATTAACCCCGATACAGGCGAACCCTAGTGGGGTTAATAATTTTATGCTTAAATGAATAAACTTGTGAAGAAGCTATAAAATAAAAATAAAAATAAAATAAAATATTAAAATAGCTCTCATCTATATATGGAAAAATGGTCTGATAAATTTCGCAAAAAAAGATATACATACACGCTACTAAACGCATAATCCATAAAATGCATAATCGCAAAAACAAAAACCACCTTTTCACAGAGACAATACTCATACATCGCACCTAAAATATTCAACGCACTAGTCACTCGGCCGAGTAGACAATCAATCCCTCGCCCTGACCCCAGTTGTCCAATACCTACTGACTTTTTATATTTCAAGTTTAAAAAAACATCAAAAACGTCATCTAAAACCAAAATTTCATTCGTATGTAATCCAAATTATTTCAGGAATTACTGGTTAAAGTCAAGTACGTCCCTTAACACCCTTTATAAAATAAGGTAGGTATACCCTCTTCGGGAAAGTCGTGAGGCGGAAGGACGCGGTGGAGAGAATGGGGTGGAAATGGGGATTGTTGAGTGTTAAACACCATTAAACAATTGTTCTTCTTTTTTTTTGTTATTGTTTTTGGGGTGTTATGCCGTGTTTCGCTACCTCCTTCTTTAGCCAACGTTTCGGACAGCGTTAAAGTATCCATCATCAGGGCAGATGAGCAAATGATATTGGTGAGAGTGTTTACTTATGTGTGTCGAAGCGATACCGTGCTGCCAGCTCCATTTCTCTATGAGCTGGTGTTGGAAAAAATTCAGCATGGTTTTTTGCGTTTAGCTTTGGTGTAGCCGTCAATTACTGGATACCAAGAACTATTGAGCTTAGCTCCGTCGCCTCTGTTAATATTGATGGGGTTTTTATGGATTTCAATTGCCTCCGTAATTAGGCGTGCTCTGTAAGTTTTGGGTCTTCCCAGGGCTTCAGGAACAAATCCAAAGTAATGGCCGGTTTCGATTAAGTGCTCGGCGATTGCCGATTTGTCAGGGTGGCCAAGTTTACAAGCACGAAAGTGTTCCGAAATCCTTTTGGAGATCGTTCGCTCTGTCTGGCCTACATAGACCTTGTCACATCCGGAACAGCTGAGTTTATATACTCCATCTTTTTCCAGAGGAAACTTAGTCTTTGCCGACCTCAGTAGGTCTTGGATTTTAGTTGTCGTTCCGAAGACCGTCTTGATGTTCTCTTTTCTCAACAGCCTGGCAATTCTGTCTGTTACATTATGGACGTAAGGCAGGAAAGCGCAGCCTTTTGACTCTTGTTCACCTCTGTCTTCGTTTCGTGCTGATTTGGCTCTTATGATTTGCCTTGTCTGCCTTGCTGGGTATCCGTTACGCTCCAGTGCATCGGTGAGTTTGGTCAGTTCTAATCCGAGTTTTGGCTCCTCACATATTCTGGTCACTCGGGTTACCAAAGTATGGATGAGTCCTCTTTTCTGAGCGGGGTGATGATGCGAATCAGCGTGGAGATACCTGTTTGTATGTGTTGGTTTCCTATAAACTGTGTGTCCTAGGCTACCATCCTCTTTTCGCATCACCTCCACATCTAGAAACGGCAGGATTTTTTGGTTATTTTCCAGCTCCATTGTGAATTTAATTTTGCTGTGGAGTGAGTTGACATGGTCCAGGAATTCGTTCAGTTTCTCTGTTCCGTGAGGCCAGATGGCGAAGACATCATCGACATAGCGCCACCATACTTTAGGAACAGCCGAAGCTGTGTCGAGTGTCACTTCTTCAAACTTCTCCATAAAAAAGTTGGCTAGAACTGGCGACAATGGACTGCCCATCGCAACTCCTTCCACTTGCTCGAAAAGTTCACCCTGAAAAGCAAAATAACCTGTTTTGAGGCAGTGTTCAAAAAGTTTGCAAATGTCATCCTCACAAATCTCCCTGAGCAAAGTCATGGAGTCTTCTGGAGGAACATTTGTAAAAAGGGACACTACATCAAAACTGACAAGGATATCTCTCATCAGTCTTTACCTTCTTGAGCTTACTGATTAGATCTGTGGAATCCTTAATCCAAGATTCAGTTTTCCCAGTTTGTATCTGCAGCAATTTCGATAGGTATTGGGAAAGTTTGTATGTCAGTGCACCAATAGCACTGACAATCGGTCGCATTGGGATATCCTTTTTGTGGATTTTCGGAAGACCATATAGGGCAGGAGTTCTGGAGGCTTTTACGAAAAGCCCAGATCGATCCTCTTTCCTAATTGTTCTTCTTCTTCTAAGTTGTTTTTTTTACTGCGGTATTCACAACAATTAGGTAAGGTATGTGACTGAAGTGCTTTTGTCTTTGTGCGAATGCATACCTTTCAATTACATCACGATTAAAGATAATAATAAGTGGTGGCATTCTACAATAAAACACATTTATGAACGTGCGAGCTAGTACGTTATAATTATGAATAGTTGAGATGATTGCGTGCCTACATCTTGGTCAATGTCGGTTTCCTCAAGGTCTTGCCATGGACCTTATTGTAATATTCTTATGAAAGTCGGTTGGTGCCTGACCCTACAGAATTCACAATAGTTAAAATCGTTTGTTTTACGGACGGAAAGTAGTTTTTTTATAACTACAATCTTTTATTTTTTGTTTTATAAATGCTGAAAAGAATAAAAAATGTATGTTCAATTTATAATAACATATATTATACGTAAAAGCTCCAGCTAGATTTCAAGCTACTAAAACTAATTTCTACTACGAATCTTCGAAATTAACGGTTAGAGAGATTTTATCTTAGTTTCAAATATTAGCGTGCTCTCTCCAACATTCTTAATTGCATATCTCCATCTTCTAGTGCTTGTTTACTAACGCAAATTTTATTATCTACCTTAGAGATGTTTTCATTTACCAAGTACAAACCAATATTTATATAACTTCAATCTTGACGTAATTCCTACAAGTTTATGAGAAATCGTAATAGCCTATCATTTTATTTGTCCATGTGTTTTTCTTGAGTACCTATTTTATTGTGATTCTCCACTTTTACTCTTTAATAACACATGTTTGTTTTAATAATTTCATGTAAATCATGCAAATAGGATAATAAATATTTAATTTGTGTGTCTCTGAATGAAGGAAGCGTTGCATGTGTTAGGGTGGGTTCCATGACAGTTAATCCGGCGACAATTGATCCGGCGACATTTGATCCGTCGACATTCGTAATTATTGTTAGTAAAAATATTTTTACAGCGGGTTTTCACTCAAGATGCATTCAGATATATGTAAGTATATCGACTTTGGTTGTACAGCCGTATATCCTCTTCGCATGCTTACTTGAAGAAAAATTCTTCTGTAGGATCAATTGTCGGCCGGACCAACTATTGGCCGGACAAACTGTCGGCCGGACCAACTGTCGGCGGACCAACTGTCACCGGATCGATTGTCGCCGGACCAATTGTCGGGTCATCGTTAGGGTGAACGTTGGCTCCTCTAACATTTTCCACTGGGACCTGTCACGCGCTACTCTTCTCCAATGATGTCCAGCCGTGAGTTTTAGATACTTGAGTCGGGCCATATCGAAAGTCAGTGTAAAAGAAGAATATGTATGAGACGATGTACGTATGTGAGTGAGGCAAAGAGTATGTGCCAAGACCGAGTTGTTTGGCGGTCCGTCCTCTCTGCCTATCTCTGCGGGGAAATGGCGTGATGGTTAGTTAGTTAATATTTATTTACTTTTCCTCTCTATAAAAGGGTTATTCTGAATGAGACGCCAATAAACAGAGCAACTTCAGCTGGTTTTATTATAAAGCACACATATTATTTTTGGTTTCTCCCAAAAAATGTTTATATTTGAAAAAAAAAATCAGTGTGTGCAATTCACACGCGGTAGAAGTAAAAATTCAGAAAACTAAAGTAGACAAGAGTGGGGAGATTACGAACCACTTTTTTATCAATGTGGAGGATTATATACAAGAATTGAAAGAGATAGGATTGGGCGAGAAATTGAGTCATCTGAAAGCATGTTGCCTATTGTACGCCGATGATACCTTGGTGATTTCCAACAAGGATGAACGAAGTATGTATGAAAAATGAGTTCATTATGAATGTAAGTAAGTCTAAAATCGTGGTGTTTGAAAGATAGAGTACTCAAACAATGTGCAACATAGTTGTGAATGATGAATACTTGGAGCAGGTGGATGAGTTTGTTTACTTGGGAAGTATGCTTATGGTTTGAATATTGGATATTGATTTCACAAAATAAAAAAGTTTTGTTTTGGATTTCGCAGGATTTGAACCCCCGTTCGCTTGATGTCTCTGTCTTTATGGCCGCTGATGCTTGTCAACTTGCCAACTACGCTACGGAAGGCACGTTCCGAGGTGCGAAGTTATGGCGTTATATTAGAACCGAGTATTTGTGTAGAACTGACATTGTGACTAATTGTGACCCATTTCCGTTTCACCCGAATTCCAAGTCACTAACGCCGCTTAAGAAGTTTCACTTCAAAAATCCAAATTCATCAGATTATAAACTGGAATATATAATGATTATTAACGTTGGTATACAATGACATAAAAATTGACTTTCTCATATAAATAAGTCTGAACGAACGATTACAACACAAAGATAAGGCATTGTGAAATGACTGGGGATTACTTGGAAGGGATTCCCCACGTAGACGCAGACGTCAGACTACACTCCTACACTCCTACACTAGTACACTGATCAGTGTAGGAGTGTAGGGGCCGGTCGTTTACTCTGCAAAGTGAGTGGCCTCATTTACCGCTTCATTCTCCGCCCAGGGAATCCCGAGGCTTGAGTGCGTTGTTATTTACGGCACACGAATGTTTGCCAATCTTTCCATTTATATAAACATCTATAAATAGTCCAAATTATTATATAAAAGCCTATTTTTTATCTAGATTAATAATAATATTTGGATGACTTGCTCTGTTTTTGTGAAAAATCACTTCAAGGGCGCTGTACAAATTTACAATACATTTCTACAATCTAGATAAATCACTATAACAACTTATGGTATGAGGGGTGGGTGGGTTCTGGGAGTCAATGTGTCCGAAAGTGACTGACGTATGAATCCATCCTTCCCACTGAAGTGCTAGGCAATTGGTTGAGAGAGCCTGGTTGGAGAGGTCTAGGTTAGGTCTCCCCTATACAGTCTGCCCGATCCGGCACCTCATGCAGTAAGTGGGCAGACGCATTCGTTGGTGAGACCTAGAAAAACCTCACTCCATGAACCCCAGGCACCCCTGGTAAGTCACCAAACGTGGCGAATTACTTGGGGGTGATCTACGGCAGAGGTGTTAGTTAACCAATAAATGGTCCCGGTGCGGTGGTACCCATACCCGCCTCCAAAATTCATGATTATTTTCCAGTGCATATCCAAAATTTGCGTATTTTCTAGTCCATTTCCAAAATTGATGATTATTTTCTAGTCCATATCCAAAATTTAAGTCAAATCGGTGATGTTGGTGTCATTTAAAAATAAATTCTTCAGATTACCAACCTTAGCACAAATCCAACATTTCAGTAAAATCGGTGCAATTTCCGTTGACCCTGAATTTTGTGTTTTTTTGTATCGGATTTTGAATAAATGCTGTCTGTTGGATTGCAAAACAAATATGTATTAGTCTTTATTTTGAAGATTTAGTTATTACGAGAGTTTTTTGACCCGGAGAATTCCTCACTGATCTCCAAATAATGACATTGCTTGTATGTAGGAATTCGTGCTGCAAAAACTCGCCACAGCAAATGAGCAAATAATTGGTAAGAAGAACTAAATATTTGTACCAACTCGAAGTGAAGAACCGCCGATGAGATGCTAAATAAAGGCTCTCGAGGAAGCGTCCAAAATGAAGATGCAGATGCTTTGAAAGGGAGGTAATATCAGTAATATGTAAATACGAATGTGGGAAGGAGCGCGCTATTATTAAAAACGATAACGATAATTAATAAACACAGCGAAAATATTCAATACAGCATGACTTATTGAAAAGAGAGCAAAAAATTATTAATAAATATTAAAGAAACATTGTAATTGTTTTCATACCTTTAACATGTTAAATAACAGGCTATAATAACTTTTTTTATTTATTTTTTATTTATGTCTATTCTTGAATACACAATTTTACAATTGATTACAGAGGTTTACATAGGAGTACAAAACGTTAATTTTCAGTAGCAGTAAGCAAAAAGATTTTTTTTTTTTTGTATTATGTTGGGTGTAAGGTAGGTTTGAGAAGGTAAAACTGTGTGTGGGTAATATTGTATGTTTCGTGAACACCTCACTAGGAGAACCTGTGCTGAGGTGTTGACGTGCTTATGATTAAGTGTGACAAGTATTTATGTGTTGTTGTAGAAAATTAGTTATTTAATTAATTTTTTTTGTATGCGATAATAAAATGTTTAAAATGTAACATTTTATTATCGCATACACTGATTATTTAGAATGAAAAAATATGTATAAAATACAAATCCATATATACACATATATGCACATGTTTATATTTATAGACATACATATAAAGTTACACACACCTACACATATTTATTAATGTAAGTGTGTGTGTAGTAGGAAAATTCATGAAAGACTTTAATTGTTTTCTTTTACTTTTTGTAGTTTGGTTATGTTTGGTTAGGATTTATGATTTTTTGAATAAAGTGAATATCTTGATTTTTTATCCAGGCCGTAATATTTTTTTTGTGAATGTTTGTAGATGCATTTGCAGTTAGTAATTGTTTCAGAGTAATGGGCATACAATTAAAAAGTTTGGTTGCGTAATATAGAAAGTGTCTAAATAACTCTATGAATATTATAGGGTTGTATATAATAACCAAATATGGTATGTCAATATTTGCGAGCACTGTCTACGATTTTTAACAGATATTCCAACCGGTTCCATGCCAACTGGGAATAATGTCAACTCAACACCTCCTTCAAGGGTGGGGTAGGGTTTTAAAACTCATTTTTCAAATTATTTTTTTTCTAAATGTACAATATGTCGAAAGTATTGTGCCAAAATTTCAAGTAAATCGGAGCAAAACTAACGAAGTTACAGCATTTCAGGCGACCGGCCCTATTGCTCTATTCAAGTATATTTCGAGTATAACAAAACTTTAAATTGATTTTCTGGCAAACAATGTTTTTTAGTCCGTGAACATCATAACTCAAAATTTATTTCACAGATCTTTTTTTAAATTTTGCACACTATTTTTACACATAAATCAACAGGTAGTGACGGAGAGTTTTTTTTTTTTTTTTTTTTTTTCCATTTTATAATATTGTTATTATTTTTTCTTCACGGAAATTCACGGAAAATTTTAGCAAAAATCTCATTTTTGACTTCAACATGCTGCAAAAAAAAAAAAAATCAAAAAAAGAAAAAAATCGCTTCGTTACTACCTGAAAAAACATATCACCTTTTGAACCCATTTCAATTTTTTATTTCGAATGATTCGTTAACGAGTTATAATGTTCACCGCAAAACACCTTTTTTTCGAAGCGCCTCCGAAGATTCGCTTTCACGGACTTATTTATTAATATTTTTAATCAAAAAAAATTTCAAAGATACTTCAGATGTCATACTATAAGGTGTATTTAAAAGAAATAAGCCAATATTATTCGTATCTCCAAAAAAAAATATCATGAAAATATGCCTTTTTTTCGCCTTTAAAACCCTACCCCCCCTTAAAAGTCATTAAAATTTATGAAAAAAATAATTTTAAATTAGCCGATAACCCTAACCTAACATAACCTATTTAACCAATTTTTTATACATATTTTTTTATCACTCTAAATGACTTATCTGAGATGGTTCTGAGTTGGTTTCATTCCGAGTTGGCCGGTCACCATTCCAACCAACGATTGACACAGGTCACCTCCACAGTATCAGATAAGTTTTGGATGTAAAATTTAAGACTTTTTAATGAACGGATTTAACTAACAAAGCTCTTGGAAATGAAAGTAGTCGCATACGCTTCGTATGATTCATAGATATAAATAATGCATCTAAGACTCAAATCAATTTATTCCGTTCGATCTTTGAGAAACGAAAATGGTTAAAATATGACTAAAGACCTCATTAACTAATAAACTCCCGTTTAGTATCAAAAAGTAAATGTGGACTACCAACGCATTTTAAGGTTAGTACGTTTTATAATTTTACGGTAGAAATGTTTTTTTTTTAATATAAATTTCAGAGCATTGTGCAATTTTTTACGTAGAGGGAAGCTCTACATATTATAAATTAAAGTCGTCCGCCGCGTCTGTCTGTCTGTTCGCGATAAACTCAACTTTCCTCAATAGATATAGTGATTCATGAGGAAGGTTTAGGTATATAATTTGTCAAAGTTTTATGTAAATTGGTAGAAATATATAATTAAAGGAGAATGTCTGTATGTGGTGGACGAGCGGGCTGGCAAGCGGGCGGTGAGGATTTGATTTGTATGCAAATTAACAGATGGCGGTATGAGTAAATAACACTTGATTATAAAGGTTGGGTAACCATCCAGTAGATGGCGCTGTATTTCACAGTTGCGTTAGCCACAGAAACGCGTGGCCGGATCAGCTAGTTTAATATAAAATACTTTTCAAATATCACTCGCCAAGTTAGTGTACAGGAAAGAATGTTATATTTCAGAAGAAATTCAGAATGCGTTGTCTAAAGCCCAAAACAATGTGGATAACCCACCCAATTGGTTTTCAGGGAAAGCAGGTAATCTTTTATTGAATTTTTTTTGTTAATATTATTAGCGGTAATTTGTAAAGGCCTTGAATGATTTATTATGGGAAATTGATTGCAGTTGTGATTTAAACAATGACTAAATAAAGGATATGATAACACACCCATCAGTCGTGAGGTAACAGTCCCATGTTCAAACGCCCCAGGAAATAAATTCCATATGACGTCAACGAATACACGTCAATACAATAAATGATACGTTTGCAATAATCCCCACCATGAACAAATTTACAAATAGAATGGAAATAACGTACAAACGTACGTTATAAAGAACGGGTTTTACAATAAGTCACTACTACAAAGTGAACCACACCTTTCTCTACGCGAATAGTTTGCAAAACTGTATTGGGGGTTATTACAGACGGTTTCATGACAGTTGATCCGCCGACAATTGCCCCCCCGGCATACCTATATACAATTTGCAGTCAGTTTAGGGAAAATACGTAATAAATATAACTAGTGGTCGCCCAATGGTCGAAATTCGACCATAATTAATTTAATGTGTAATGTTTTTTTTTATTGATTTAATGTAATCTTATGCATAATTTAAATAAAATATTAGCATTCTGCACTCCTTCTCTATATAAACTATAAGTGTGCGCAATTTTCGTAAAAAGGGGTACAAAGTTTTTATTTATTTATTTATTTTTATTTATTTTATTTATTTATTTATTAGCAAAAACAGCATTACACCAATATATTGCAAAAACGGTTGTACAAGATACATAATCATTACGTTTACAGTTAAAACATTTATTTAATAATTCTATTTCACGCTTAAAATCATTGCAGGAAATGTGGAAAATATCCACATTTCCTGCAAGGCAGTTAATTAACCTAGTATGTCTTCCCAGGGGCATCACCATTGGTAAGTTAGTTCTGCACCTGGGAAGAATCAAAAGCCTGTGATGGCGACCTCGCGTGAAATTATTATTTTTGCTTCACGCATTAATATACCGATGATGATGGTGATGATACTGATTAAGTGACGAAGAGATTGCAGAGAGGACGTACCGCCGAGTAACAAAACGTATTTTCATTCAAATGCATCAAGAAAAAATCTACTTAACTAAATATTGTGTAAACCAGCGCATAAATACAAAAAATCGACACTTATATCAATTAGTTTGGTATTCATACCAACTTTTTATTAAGGGTATTTTTTAAGTCGATTTTATGTTTGAAATTGGAAAATAATGGACAAAAATTATAATTTTATAGTAAATTTCATTTCAGGGGCCAATTGTTGGCGGATCAACTGTTGGGTCAACATTATAGACCAGGTCTGACCAACCAAAATTGCACCAAGGGCCGCATTGACTACTTAAAACTTTCCAAGGGCCGCAGCGATTGAATACTTGCCGATTTTTTGTTTGAATCTATAGTCACAACTAGAGAAAGAATTTTGATACTCTGTTACTAGCAAACCGCACATCACTCTGTGTCACACGTGTGTGACTATTTAAATTACATTTTTGCGAACATGAATAGTTGCAGTTGGAACAAGAAAGTGGTTTTAATCCACTGTGATTAAGCATGTGCCTCTTACAATGGACTTTCCTAGATATGACTAGCTACGAGTATGGTTTTCTCCACTATAAGTCAATATGTGACTGTTTAATAACTCAACTATTCCTCATACGTCATACGTATGTCTAGTAACGTTACATTGTCGTGCAAACAAGCTTATGGGTCCAAGCCAGTAAATCAGACTTCTGTGAACATCGACAGTTGTTACAAGAGAGTGGTTTTTCTCCACAGTGAGTCAGAATGGACTTCTTTAAATAGGAACTTTTGAAAAATAAATAGCTACAGTCGGGACACGAGAATGGTTTTCTCCACTGTGAGTCATTGCAAACTAACTGTTTTCTCGGCGAGCTTTATTATGCACGGGAAGGGTAAACCAGCAAAATCTCTGCATTTTTCTCTATTCTGTGTTCGAAACTTTAATGATCGAGGGCCGCACGTAATAACATCTTAACAACAACATTGGTCCAGAGGCCGCCGGTTGGCCGACCCTATTTTAGATGATCAACTGCGCTGGGAGGCCCATATCAATTCTACAACCAAAAGGCTATGCAAACTATGTTACATTTTCTACTCTCTCAGAGTTTTTCTTATCCAACAAACAAAAAGATGTGTTTACTTTGCACTTTTTCAATCAATCGCTACATATGGTATTGTGGAATGGGGAGGTTGTGCAACATCAATTCTTCATCCCATGTTTTTAATTTATAAAAAACTACTGCCAACATAGAACAAACAATAACATAAGAAGTGCCTTGTGGGCGTGCTAAGGCATAATTTTGGCCATTATTGTATTGTACCGTAGATACTTTTAGTGTTACATTATTTAATTCGTGAATGCTAACAGTAGTATTTAAATGTCACCCATCAGACCCACATACAAAAATTATAATCTTAGACATTCGATAATTACATAAGACGACAATTCTCGTACATTTATGGCAAAAGGATTGGATTAAAAAAAAAAAACACAACATAAAATGCATAATTCCTCCAACGAAAGCAGCTTCAATTTGGGAGGTGGGTATGGGTACCGCCACCCCGGGATCCATTTGTTGGATAACCAACATCTCTGCCGTAGATCACCCCGAGTGTTTCGCTACGTTTCGTAACTTAGTTTGCCCGGGTTCATGGGGAGAGGTTTGCGAGGCGGATGCAACTGCTAACCAGCTGCACGGCAGGCCAGGCCGGGCCGGAGAGTGCTTGAGGGAGTCCCTTAGACTTCTCTAGCCGTACTCTATCGACCCATAGCCTTGCACTGCAGTGGGAGGGATGGATTCATTATATTCACTCAATACACTTCACTAAATTACGTTAATTTGTTTTATTATAGAAATTTTTGTTGTTTTCATGCTTTTATTATTAACTAAATAATATACACAAATTTCGACTACCATAATGCGGGCATGTGCCAAGTGTGGGAAAAGCATGTACAAATTTTGTAGAAAGACTTATACGAATAAAGAAAAAAAATCGTTTACATTTATAGAGCTCTAATTGCTATTTTTAAAAAAGATTGTGTGTTTTTATGCAGTGAAAGGAGATATATTTTAAATCCATTCATGTAAGTATGCAAATGATTTTTCTTCTTCTTTGAAATACGCATTTGATTGTTGAAGTGGTCCTCCATATTGAAAGACCTGTGCAATTTGCTAACCGATAAGTTGTTTGGAAGAGTGTTGATGAAATTATTGAGAATGATATGCGATAAATTTAATACGTGTGTGTATCTAATAGCATACAGTATACACCCGCCACACTAAATACTAAATAAATAACTGTATTGTATACAATGTATGAATGTGTTCTGTGCGGGGCAGTAAGTTTTCTTAGCCACAATCTTATTATTTAAACCACAATTGGTTTCTTCAAGAAA
Organism: Glyphotaelius pellucidus; assembly: GCA_936435175.1. NCBI lineage: Eukaryota > Metazoa > Arthropoda > Insecta > Trichoptera > Limnephilidae > Glyphotaelius > Glyphotaelius pellucidus. The sequence continues at coordinate 3,874,930 of OW386539.1, read as the reverse complement.
ACCACAATATACCCTGTGAATATATTTAATATCACACAAGTAGGTGGGTTTAATATAACCACGATAAGGTATATTGATAAGCGGTGAACTGATACGAGTGAACTTCTGAAAAATTTTATATAATTACTAGGAAAAAGCATAGAATAAATATCAATGATAATATTTATTGTTTTGAAGTTTAATTTGTAGAACTCCATTTATATCTTTATTTGTTTATTAATAAACAACTTCTGCAACTATTATTACTGTAATTATTATTACTCGTGACAGCTGTTTCGCCTTCTGAAGGCATTTTCAAACTGTGGTCATGCCACTTACAGACGAGGTATTTATATTATTTCTAGATACTAATTTCTCATCATTTCTAATACGATACGCGTAAACATACCCCGGCCTCCGTTCCTTCCTTCATCTTGGACCCATCTGTTGACTAGATTAGTTCCTGTCTGGAGGTTGGACCTGGGACCATACCCACTCCTCCTGGGTGGGGTACATCACACCAAACTGTTATCTGAAGAAGTATTCGGCATGTTTGCGGTCCTGCTTCATTCCAGTCGGGCTAATTGCCCTCAGTCTTATTCCGATCTCCGTATAACTGTTTTTGGGCAACTCACCTCTCCAATGACCTTTGCATCGTAACCTGTAGGCTACCGCCATCGCCGCCCCCGCTACTTCTAAGTTTAGTGGGGGTAGGTTCAGCAGCCTACTAAGTCAATGAAGACCGTGGTGACATTGATTTCCATTCAAATCCACTCGGAAGACATTTTTCCTAGTGTGAATTACTTGAATTCTTTTCAGAACTCCACATTAATTATTGTAATATAGTCATTCGTGGTTTTACCGCGTATTCGCCCCTAGGATCTCTCATTTATGTACCGTTCAGTCTAAGGTTCATAAAAAAATAAAGCTCACAAATAAAATCCGCACTGCAGGCTGTGTCATCCAAATGGTTTCAAATATCCAAACCACTAACGAAACCGAATGGTAAATAATAAAAGCCTGGTAGTAAATGCTCTACTCAAATTTGAAGAAAAAATGAATATTTTATTTTATTTTAATGAAAAAAAAATAACTTTGTGTACACCACTATTTAATTAACAATATCAACATGTTTCGAAAACTATGTTTAACTTATTATCCTGACGAAGAAAACATAGTTTTAGAAAATGTTGATATTGTTAATTAAATAGTGGTGTATTCAAAAGTTATTTGTATTCATTACATTAATAATGACGCCACAAAGTGAATTTGCAAATTTTGAAGAAAAAACGAATACTTTACTGACCAATACAATTAAAAGCACGAAAACCTCAAATACAATTAACACAACAAAATTAAATAAATGCTTTGCCCAGAAAAACCATACATTCCACATTACTAAATCGTAGAAAGTCCTTCCAAACTACATAAAATATACCATGGAAATAAAGTTTAAGAACAACGTCAACATTGTAAACTGAGTGAACATGAAGATGAGGATATCATAAAAAATGTGAAGAAATACTGAATATTATTCTTCCACTAGCACAAGATGAAGATGAGGAAATCAAGAAACACGAAGATGAAGAAATCAACAAACACGAAGATGAGAAAATCAGCAAATATGAAGATGATGAAATAAAAAAACACGAAGATGAGGAAACACTGATACAACAACGTACAGTCCGTCTCGGAACAGGAATTCACAGTGAGGGTATATTGAATAAACTTCCATGCACATTATTTTAATTTGTCTTCATACACATATAAAAAAATGAAATAATGATAATTTATAAAGGAAATGCATGTTTGTGATGCATTTACATAATATTATAATATATATCTATTAACTTGCCTTGCATTCACTTGTACTTTTATTTGATATAAATAATTTAACTATTCAAAAAAAATAGCAAGTTATACCCTGTTATACTGGCAGATATATCGAGATTAGAATTATTATCGTATGGATTCAATGTTATAAAACCCATTCGTGATAATTGATGCTATTTTCTTACGTTGACAACAACCACACACGACACTAGTCAGCTAATAGATCTGCTATTAAAACTAGACAACACTAATTAAAATTTAAATACATACCAATGCAATGAGATGTAATTCCTACTGAGGCCCGGTATATTTGCATCTCAAACCTTGCTATGTATGATGCAGATTTGTCTCTTTTTAGACGCCGAGTCACATGTAAAATCTGACATAACTTACCTAAACAATTGATTATTTTAATTTTATGTAAATTGCCTAATTTTATAAGCATAAACTATTAATAAAAACTTGTAGTTAAAAACCCGTTCCGCAGGTTTTTGCTGCTATTCCCTTCGGGCGGCTTTTGTTTCGGATTCGTCCAGTTTAAGTGTTGGTGACCATTGTATAAATCTGATAGCAACTGGTTCTAAAAATAGCCGGTTCCTCGGATCCATTGTGATCCAGTGACAGCTACTCGCCGGGACAAAGTAACCGCGACATGCAATCACGTTATATGTAATATATAGCCGCGTAGTATTATTATTTACAACTGTCGTTACAATAATAATTACAAATCCGTAGTACTTAGCCGTGTTTGGTGACTAGATCTGAAAAGCCAGGTACATTTTCCATATCTACCCTCCCCACTACCTTCAGCCTCACAATATACCAAAATGGGGGTTGCCATAGTATCACTGGCTCGAGAGGTTGGGAACAGTTCGGACTCTTGCGTTATATTCAGATAAAAAATGTTATATTATACGCAAGTAGGAGCCTTAAGCGGTTTTTCGCTAAGCCGACTGCCGATGCCGACAGTGTATTTTGTTACCGCATGCACCTTCGGAGATTCGAAATTATTCTTAGTAAAAAAATTTTCCTAAGCCGACCGCACGTAAAAGTCGTATTTTACCGCATTTCGTTACCGCATGCTCAATCGTAGAGTCGAAATTATTGTTAGTAAAAATATTTTTACAGCGGATTTTCACTCAAGATGCCTGCAGATACAAGTATTTCGACTTTGGTTGTACGACCGTATATCCTCTTTGCATACATAATTGACGAAATAATATTTTAGGAGATTAACTGGAGGGATCATCTGCCGGCGGACCAACTGTCGAGGGATAATTGTCGCCGGACCTGTTGTCGGGTCATCATTTTGACCAGTCAGTGGCTGAGTTGGCATCACGTCTGGGTCCCACCCAGGCGTCGCATGTTCTATTTATTCTTCAACCGGCTAAATCCTCCATCACAACATTTTCCGCTTACTGTGGTGGTAGTAGGAGATTTTCAAATATTGTCTGTTCATCGTAACCCGGGAATGTTTGCCTTTATTTTAATTTTTTTTTAAATACACGCATATGTTCCAAACCACAATAAGCTCGACATTCCAACCAAGCTGAGCTTAAAATCTACTGATATACCATTGTGTGCTATTTTCCCTACAAGATGGTTTATAATACGGAAGTCTCTACATATATGTCACTAATGAACCTAACTTATGAACCTAACGTTAAACACAGACTTAAGTAAATCTGACTTAGGTCTGTGTTTATTTATTTTATTTTTTTTACTAAGGAGCGTAGCGAAGTTCTAGTTTAACTCGAACATTTGGCATTTCATCTGTCTGTAAATTTGTTTGTTATTCCATTTCCGGTTCAAGATCATGGCCGGTTTTATTTTTTGTAGGAGGGAGGAAACACATGGGCCGGCTAATCGTTCCGCAGCCGAGCTGTGGTAGTCAGAAAGTTATTTGATTTTTATTTAATAAATCATAATTGTATATTTAAAATGTGTATTTCTGTTGTTTAAATTTTTGACAGATGATTTTTCAGGTTACTAACGGTGTTCATTCGAAAGGAAATTTCTGAAATTTCTCTACTTTGTCAATATAAAAACAAATTTAAATGATAAAAAAGAAAACTGACAATATTTGTTTTTGAAAGTGATTTTTTCATCGTCACTAATCTTACAATTATTATAATATTCTGTAATTTTCACGAGAATGTACTGCATAGATTTCTACCCATCCATCAAACCTTTTTCCTTTCCAAAACTTCCTCTCCTTTATTTGCTTTAAAAGACCCTCCACCCAGCATCATCAAATATGACATTGGCCTTGAGGGAAATCATTTTCCTTAGGGATTCCTATGGAGCTAATTCCCAGCTAATGTAATTTTTTTTTTTAAATATTTATCGCACATCCCTTAGAGAAGTGTCGTAAGTCGAAATTTTCTGTTCAAATTTTATATCTGAAAAGTAATTGTGATTATCTACCCACTGGAGCGATTATGGTCGAAAAATGGACCACTTTTATTTTTCTGCGATTGATAGCGATCCAAAATTGGACCACATTTTCCTACCATTCGTATAACATTTATTGTAATTATTTAAAACATATCCATGGCCATCCATTTATTTTAAAACGAAGCTATTGCAATGTTTTATCTTTTATGACCATAGATGTCGCAAATCCGAACTTCGTAGACTGTTAACTTTAGAACGATGTTAAAAATATTTTTTCACGCAGAATTTCTGATCAGCTGTTAACGGTTAAAATTAAGTCATTTTTTCATAGATATGGACCTTTCATTATCAAGTATACCACATATAACACACAAAAATCAAAAATATTCTATGTTGACTCGAATAAGTACCTCTCAAGGAGTTTCAAAGTAACAAACACGCAGGATTCGCGCGGTTATAAACTTTACGATTTTTTCATATTTTTTTATAAATCCTACAAATATGAAATAAACTTCAATTCATTGGACATATAGCACTATAATAAGTTTTTATGTCTCCATGCTAAAATTCGAAGGTATGATTTTTTTAATGTTGGCAAAAAATTTAATTAATGATCTTCTGGAAATCTCGAGTAATCGAGGAAAATTTATTTATTTCGCGTGGTCGCTCCAGTGGCTGCTCCACGAAAACCGTATATGGGTCGTTCTTCTTTTTAACCTGCATTAAAGTTGTCTCCACCAGTTAGTGGAGAAAAATTCAACAGAATTACAAATATTATTATTTTATAATTACTTTAAAATCTACTGTACCAAAGACGTAACGACTGTGTGCGTTTTATAAAAATATGTCTTTAAATTTTTGTAGTAAGAATTACGTGACAGAGTTGTAACTCCTCGTGATAGAAGTGTATTTCATACAAATCACAGTTGTCTTCTGCCACCTCGACTTGCGTGTATTCTATAACGTTACAAAAAAAATATATGACGACATAAAATATAAAACTATTTTTAAACTTCAAAGGGTTTTAACCTATCAAGTAACAGCGATTATTATTTTTAATGATGTCTAATAAAATATTTTTAAAAATCTCATAAGCTTGTCTCCAACAATTTTTATGTCGTACGACAATTCTCTCACATGTGATTTCATTCGAAAGAGGTAAACACGCAGCTCGTGTTTGTCACCCCCAATAGGCATTTTAAGCCTCCTTCCCCCCTTGCTACAATTTCCGCTCTGAGATCCAGAGAGATTCATTTATAGTAAAAACAAAATGTGACAGAGTGGAGGAAATGTGACGGAGTGGTAAAAGCTATGTAGGCTTTATAAAATTTATTTTTTGACTTACGACACTTTTCTACGGGATGTGTGATATACAAAATATGTATTACATATATCTAGTGCATTCTAAAAATACATGGATTGCTCATTGGACTTTCATCGTATCTGAGTAATTTTATCCTTATAGTTTTCCTACAAATAGTTCAAAGGATTGGTGCAATCTATGATCTAATAAAATCATAAAAATGGTTAAACTATGCATGACGTCATTGACATCCGCTGCTGTTCCCATGACGTCATAATCAGACAACCACTTCGTGTCCAAAACGGACCTTATCAATGTAACCTCAAAACCTTTAAGTTTTTACAATCTCGCCACAATATCCTAAATCGGAATTGCCAAACGCGACCAATTAATTATTACAAACAATATTTTTGCGGTCAATTCAATTTGTCAGTCATTCGGACCTATTATTGCAGTCATATACACATCTAAAGTACGTGATTTTTGAGAAACATGGTTTATTTCAAAGAAAACAATATTATCGCGTAATATATTTATATACGATATTTATTTATAAATTTTATGATATAATATTATTTATTCAAAATAATTCTATTTCTGAAAGCATCCGCTGCACAGAAACTTTTGCTAACGGCCCACCATGAAAGCGAAAAAAGTTACGTAAAAATATTGCGCAAAATATGACTTAATCGAATAAATAAGCTATAATTGTATATTAAACGAAATCTATTTATATAAAAATGAATGAATACATTTGCTTGCTTGCTTGTATATATATGTGTACATATATGTTTTTTTTATGTATTGCTATATTAAGCATTGGAAATGTTTGAAACTTTCAAAATAGCTTGTTTCCAAACTCGCAAAGGTTTTTGGATTATTACAACCATATGACGATATTTCTGAAAAGTTTCTTAATCATTACAAAAACTCTCACGAAACTGTCATAAATGCCACAATTTGAGAATGCCATTTTGCTAACTATAGATTGTTCAATCAAAATTCAATTTTCGAATAAACTCATTAAATTAATGAATTTTGAAATACTTACCAAAATCGAATGCTTTGAATCTATTCAAGAATTATTGGTGTTTTAAATGTTAGGTACCAAATTTGATTGATTGTTTTTACAATATAATATACAATTTATATAATATATCTAATATACATTTATAATATACAAAATGAATGTTTGCAATAAACGAAAAATGAAAATTTGTAAAAAAAATTGAAATAGGTGGCACGCCAGCTGTTTGAAAACTGAATGTACCGGGACTGAATATATGGAACGCAGGAGAGAGGAGAGGAAAGCGGAAGGGGGGTTGGCGGGGCGGGGTAGCGGGCGAGGAGAAAGGGAAGGCTGGGGAGGTGGAGGGGGAACGCGTGAGGGGAAGGGGTCGTAGGTAGGAATTTCATCACACGAGTAATTCTTTCTATTCCTAGCCTGGAAATCTTTTTTAAGAACTGATGTTGAATGTATTCAATAAAAAAGAGGCCAAACGACATAAGTATATTTATCGTAAGATGGGGCGAACCAAGGAGCAGTAAAGAGTTCTTAGGGTATTTATGTTTTTGAAGTCATTCTAGTGATGAAACTAAATAGTTTGAGAGATATATTAACAACCAGCGAGTTCTCAATGCCACTTAATCCAGAAATTATTTCTCCCTGCGTGTCCTTTCCCAATTCTCCCATTCCCTTCCACCTCCCCTTCCTTTTTTTTACAAATTTTGATTTTTCTTATATTACAAACATTCATTTTAGTAAATTATAAGACCAATCAATCAAATTTGGTACCTAACATCGTTACCTATTTAAAATACTTGATTAGAATCAAAGTATTCGATTTTGGTTAGTATCATAGGTGAGTAGGTACTTCATTATTTTAAAAAGTTTATTCGAAAATTGAATTTCGATTGAACAATCTAGGTTTGCAAATTTTGACATTTTTCACAGTTTCGTAAGAGTTTTTGTAATGATTAAAAAACTTTTTAGACGAATTTTTATGTGATTGTAATAATCCAGAAACTTTCGTGAGGGTGGAGATAACATATTTTGAAAGTTTCAAACATTTCCTATGCTTAATATAACAATACATAAACACCATACATTCATGCAAGCAAGCAGACATACATTGATTTTTATACATATAGATAATAGATAGATATAATCTGACGCAGAGTTCAAAAACAAACTGCCAAATTAGAGATAACGTTAAGGAAAAATAATAAGATTAAGGAAAGCGGGAATCCCATTCAGAGGGCCTCGGGATTTATTGTTTTGTCTCCATTAAGACACCTACATTTGTTTATCAGTGTTCCTTACCACACATGACAGCCGTATTTAGGGTCTGAAGACACCACAAAATACCTACGAAAATCACATTTCATGCCAATTTTCTAGCTAAAAACCTAACAAGAAACACTTAAAAGTTTTTTCTTCATGTATTCCATACAAACATCTAAATCTGAAATTTATAACATTTTGTTTCCCTAACATTATTATCTGAAAATCTAACGCAAAATCGCCATCTTGGTTTTTCTGTTTTATCTTCAACGTCGTACATTATCTGTCAGTTTTGACGTTTACATTCTAACTGTGAAGCACTCACTGCTTTATCGACAACACGAAACGCTGCAAAATTCAAAATAAGGGAATACATTTCCTTTGCATATTTTATTCTATAACTTACTTTAAAAGTTAGATTTAGGCTCACTAAATCTGATGTATTTTGAATGTACTGTCAATTAAGATTAGAAAATATTAATGTATCTGTCAATTAAGATTATAAAATATTAAAAATGGAACTACACAATTTGTAGGCTGCCAACATTAATTTAACTGTCAAATATTTTTTTTATAATAACGCGCGATGACACTGAATTTATAGAACACTGTAAATCACACATTAAAAAAACATTTTTTTGTTCTTAAAATAATAAAATGAAAATCAATGTAGCACTTTTGTTAAGATACCTACTTAATAACATAAATTTGATTATAGGGTGTTTTACAAAGTGATTAGCTTCATTTAATTTTAATGCTTTCATTAAATTTGAATTTAACAGGTAGAAATGAAGATACACAAATGGTCGGTTTAGTTACACTACTTTTAGATCTGAATGAGATCTAAAATTAAAGACATGATCTAAAGTCCGGGCAACGCTAGGTAAGCTAATATTAAATAAATGTGAGCAATTTCTAAACTATGCTTTATATTTTATTACAATATCGTTATTCTTCATTATGTTCACACAAAATTGCAAAGGTGTGATAAACTTTTATGCGGTTCTTATTTTGAGATCATACATTGCAATAAAAAAATATTTTTTCACTTATATGTCTTATTAATTTTTTACAAAAATGTAGGTTACACAGCTTTACATTTCCACCATTTGTTATATTTTGAGTATTGGTATTTATTTATTTTTTTGTTATAAAAATACAAAAACAGTACAAGGAAGCTTTTGACTGTCCAACTAGGAAGGACTCCCGTTCTAGGACAGTCAAATTGATAGGTTTCGAATGCATTAGGTACATGATGATTAATATATGTAGTGTTCATTAAAATTGAAAAATTACATTTACCTAATTATAATATATGTTACAGTTTTATAATTAGTTAAGCATCGAATATAAAACGTATAGTGTTTTCGAATTTCGATTGAAATAAAAACAGTAAAGGCAAAGAAATTAAACATTTGGGTAACAAAGGAAATATAGTAAATAAAAGTACGTATACAATAAAAAGAGTAACGGAAAAGAAAATAAAAGCAGTAAAGGAAGAAAATAAAAACAGTAAGGGAAAGGAAATAACATTTGGGAAATAAAATATAGGTATTTGAACAACATTGGCACCCTCCTATGCTTTCTACTCTTATTTGACAAACTGCAGGTACCTAAATAAATGTTTTTATGAAATAATGTGTTTACAATTATTTGATGCCATTTTTTAAATCTCTTAACAATTTCTAACAAATCTTTTCAAATTATATACCTACATCAATCCTTTAAGGAGAACTTTTAAAGACTTCTGCCCCTTTTTTATTTTGATTTACATAAATTGTATTTTCATGTTTATTTTGGGTATTAAATTTAATGTTTTCCCTTTTAATATTTTTTATTATTAATATCCGTCTCAGAACAGACACCGTCTAGTGAGGTGGGTAACTTATAAAAGGAACTATGTAAATTATGAGAATAATTTATCTTAATAAACGTCCGGGTTGCCGGCAGTTAAATTATTTTATTCAGACTTGTTTTATATAAAAGCCTGCGTGGCGTAAAAAAATTAATACTTGGGATTAATACTAGAATAGTTAATTAAATGAAGACATTATGAGCGAAACTCAATCGAAAATCTGGAAACAGAAAAATCAGAAAAAGATATTGGCACCTCTGGGACTCGAACCCAGGACCTCCCTACTTTCCGGGTTGGGTGTCGATATCCAATTCGGTCAATTTTAACTGTACCATGCTTCGACTAAGAACCACCCATATTATCTTCATTTTTCTTAACGCATATTTTTATTGGCTGCCATCTTTATGAATGATTGCAAGATTCAACTCGAACTAAATGCAATCTAGATGGTGTCTGGATAAATTATTATCCATTTTATTTAATGTGCGACATCTATTGACTCTTCTGCAAGTCTGGGATGAATATTATTATTTATTATTTTAACTTTATGAGTAAAACCTCAAACTGTAATATTTAATTAAATGAAGACATTATGAGCGAAACTCAATCGAAAATCTGGAAACAGAAAAATCAGAAAAAGATATTGGCACCTCTGGGACTCGAACCCAGGACCTCCCTACTTCCTCCCTACTCCCAACCCGGAAAGTAGGGAGGTCCTGGGTTCGAGTCCCAGAGGTGCCAATATCTTTTTCTGATTTTTCTGTTTCCAGATTTTCGATTGAGTTTCGCTCATAATGTCTTCATTTAATTAAATATTACAGTTTGAGGTTTTACTCATAAAGTTAAAATAATAAATAATAACTAGAATAGTTAGCTAATAATAGCTAGAGTTACATAGCTAATATCGTGCAGATCGATTATTGATTATGATAACTATAAAGATCATCTTTACCTTGGATTAAGTTGTATCGGAATTATTAAAGTTGCAATTGAATGAAAAATAACACAGAAGTGTGCATATTTAAGTTGAGAGAACTTAGACAGGTGAAATAGTTACCTTAGCTAAAAATCTGTTTTGTTAGACAGGTAAAGATTGGCATCACTCGTTGCTAGTTGCTTACGTATACACACGTAACGTCTGTGTTATTGAACACCAGTGGCAGCTGTGATGCACATTTTGTTAAAGAGTTTGGTTTTTACCTAGAATTTACAAGATAAATTTATGGTTCGAATTGTATATTTACAAGCAGTTAAATTTCGAATTATTGAGTTAGTTGTAGATTAATAAGTTGTCTTTTCTTTTTTTCTCTTCCCTATTCTTGTCTACTTTTTTCACTTCTACCGCGTGTGAATTGAACACTTTTTTTAACATTTTTTCCACACAAAAGTTCCTGAGGAAAATAATTTTCTTTTAGGCCTATCTGGGGGTCAGTGTGTCCAGGAGTGACGGACGTATGAATCCATCCCTCCAACTGCGATTCAAAGCGATGGATCGAGAGAGTTCGGCTGGGAAGGTGAAAAGGCCTCCCTCAACCAGTCTCTCTCGATCCGACCCACTACCCAGCAGATGGGCAGACGCATCCGCCGCCAAGACCTGGACAAATACTAATCCAACAATTATAATATCCCGTGTATTTTTCACAAGTCTGAACTATCATCATCGAATTGAAACGTTACTTGATATGGCTTTAGACGTGTTTGGTGACAAGATCTGAATAGCGTACTACCCCACCTTTCTCTTCCCCATCTACTTCCCCTTTCCATTTACCTTTAGCTTCACAACCTACCCCAATTAGGGATACTAAAGACTCACTGGCTCCACGCGGCTGGGAGCGGTTGGGACTCTTGTATAGCAATTGCATAAAAAATCAAACATACTAATTCCGGTTGTCTTTGCGTTAGCTTTTCCTGCGTGAATCAATAAACTAAAATTTGTTTCAAATTTAAGTGCATTTTCAAAATTGAAACCCAGTGCGTGAAAAATAATACAGACAAACGATAAAGTAGATTCCTACCAATAACGTAATATTTTTATCAGAAAATAATTTTTGCATTCTAAAATTGGAACTGCATCATTAAGAATTCAGACTATCCCATGATTTTCGCCTGAATATAATAGATATTATTGTTTGTCATTTTTTTTGTAACGAACAGCCACTGGTCAGTATTCTTGTACATTATACGCAGTGTCCAGTTAGTTATGTTTGTATTGCATTATGCCGACCAAGTTACACAACTTAACTCGTCTTGCTAAGTAACCAATACATAGTTTTGTTAAGAAATAATAAGCATTAACCTTGAAGATTGTGAAATAATGCGCTATCAAATTTGTACAAGTTGATCTTACTTTCATTATATACGTGCAATATCGTAGAATACAGAAGAACACAAGAAATGAAATGCAAGAGAGACAGAGCACGTGTTAAATTGAGAATAATTAAGTTGATAGTAATTTAGTCAATCAAATCAAATCATACGACAGGGTACCTAGCATGGTCGATCGATATAACCCTATATCAACACGATATTGCCCAAATCCGTTGTCTACGGTCAGTAATATTTGCGATCACGGTCAACAATTGGTAAGAGAAGTTCCAACCGACGATTGTCAAATTTTAGCCCGGATTCCATAGTATCAGATAAGTTTCAGTTAGCTGTCAATATATAAATTTATTTGAATTATGTCGTTCGTTAATCAATATTACTGGCTTATTTAATGAACGTATTGAACTAACGAAGATTTTTGTATAGAAAGAAGTCATATACGCAGTCTATAGACTTTATAATTCAACTAAGATGCGACCAAATTATTCCGTTCGAATTTTGATAAACTTAAGTGTCTGAAATATGACTAAAGAAATTATTAATTAATTAACTCCCTTGTAGTGTCAAAAAGGAAATGCGGAACGCCAAAGCATATTTAGGTTTGTATTTCAATTCAAAATTTTCAAATTATTCATATTTTTATGTATTTGACTGGCGTTTGACGTTTCTAAATGTGAATTTATGGCAGTGTTGTCAGCGTATATCAATTTCTAATTTATTCCCTATCAACATCGGTTCGGCTAACACCAGTAAAACTGTGCTAGGGATATCGATAAAAAAATCATCGGAAGTTACTCCTAACGATCCGGTATGTAAAGTTATCGATTTCACCATGCCAAAGCCCCAGGCAGATATTTATAAGGTACCCTACGAAACATAATTTGGACCGAAATTTTTGCCAATTTTACAAGATATTTTAATTCTTTGAATGGAGTGTCTTGGTCATAAAACGATCTTGCTAAAACACACTACTCTAGATATTTTTGCAAACACTGTTTTTTAAATACTCGTACATTTTTGGTTAATTTGTTTTATTTTTGAATTTTTATTTTCTTCAGTCATAAAGTACTAATACTGTTCTCAATTTCATATATTTCCTACATATACTATGTAAGCAGTGTTGTGGTGGAGAACGTGGAAAACAGGGCGATTTAGCTTATTACAAACAATTTTACGAATGGTATATGTATGGCTGTAATGGCCCGCCGCACAGTGTGCGAAATGAAGAAAAAACACAAATTAACTGTTTGCTGACTAAATATTAGTGCAATCTTATTTTTTTTGATCTTATTAATGAATCATAACTATTTTTAAGTAAAAAAAAAAATTTTGTTGTTTGTCAAAAAGTTGTTTTTCAAACCTCACAATGTATGTAACTGCTGCTTTTTCTCCATTTCTTCATAAACTGTAGTGAAAAATTCTTTACGTAAAATATAGGGCTTAAAATGTTCGAACCTGCTTTGTGGTATGTTTGCGTATGTAATTAATTAAAAAACTCCTTTGATATCACCGAAGTGGCATTTAATATACCCCGTTCTTTTAATGCCTCGAATAATTCTCTCCGGGGAGTGCAAATGGACCTTTCTGAAAATAACAAAATTGTTCAAGGGAGGACAAAAGATGATCACAATTTATATAAGATAATAAAGGTGAGACTTCAGTCTACAATACGTTTATATTCATAAATGGGAGCAAACGATTTTTCTTTCTAAATGCTAATTGAAATAAGCATTTTAATACCAAAAAAAATACAAAAATAGTGGAACATTAGATGTTAGTTTAAATCTCATACACATTTGATTAAGATATATAGTTTAGTAAATTAAATAAAAAATACATTTAAAAATGTCATTTCAAACAAACTTTTGTAAATATTTCTAAACGTCACTTAATACACAACCGTCTCAGGAGCGAAGTGAAAACGCGATGCCGAACATCAAACTTACGACACACTTTGAGGCGTTGCCAAACTTCCGTCAAGCGCTTTTGAGAAGTTTAAATAAACACATAAAATGCAGAAACTCTTGTGCTACACCAAAAAAAAATATTTAAATTAATAACATTAAAGTTTGCAAAAACCACTTAATTTGGGTTTTTTCTCCATTTCGTACACTGTGCGCCGTTACAGAACTGTCAGATTTTATATTTATATGTTCGTTTTTGTCAACGTGCTAATGGGAACGTTACAGACGCTCTAGTCTTGGAACATTTATTTATATTTGATGAATTTATTTTAATTTTTACAAGCACGCTCTATAAATATCCTGTTTGTATCTCAAAAAATAAATAAATGGCCGAGATCCAAAAGGTATTAAGGCAATGGTGACATTATCTTCTATTCAGTGCATAATATTATTAACAAATAATAAACAACCTCGAAAACGTGAACAATTAATTATTCATAATTAATACTTCCCACGTTACTAATGAAGGTCCGTTGCTTTAATTTACATTTAAGTGCAATATGTGTATACGTAACATAATTTAATTTTTAATATGAATCAGAAAATCTTTTCAAGTGAATAGGAATTGCTTGGAGATTAGGACTTAAAAGAGGCGAGTACTCGTATGATGAAATTGAACAAACTTTAAACATTTCTTTTTTAGAAAAACGTAGAAAGGACACTGATCTAATTTCCATATTCAAAATTATCAACAGTATTAAGGCGGAACTCCTGCGCCAGAATACACATGAATACTAGCTTGAACCACACTATAAACGTTCTTTGTTTTCCGTCTCCTGCGTTTTTGAAACATGGTTTGAAAGATTGGTGTGAACAGGTGTGAAGTTCGCACGGTCCGACAATTTTGCTAGTGGCCTTTCCACGCGTACGCAACTGAACACTTGACGTTTGACGTTTTAATAAATGTTAAAATATGTTCCGATGAAGAAGAGATGCTACATCAGGGAGAAAACAGAGATATTTAAACAGAATATTTTAGCGCCCTTGAGGTGATTTTTCACAAAAACGGCGCTCTACAAATTATCCAATTATTATTATTATTATTAGATGTTTATTTACCAGGAAAGATTTCCGACTAATATCAATTATTATGACCTAAAGTTAGTATTTGAATTTCGAATGCGTAATTAATTACGCATTCGAAATTCAAACGTCAAAAGTCGAGTTCTGTTAAGAAATTTAGCGATGATATTGTAGACGAAATATAAAGGAGAACACGCAGATTTCAACTTAGACCTAACCTACCTAACAAGATTTTTATTAGGTATTTATTTATCAGGGAAAGAATAGAATACCTATTTTAATTGGTCAATTTCTTCCGTGTCTCTGAAATCGATTTATAAATTAATAGACTTTATTTACAAGTGAGTTCACGAAAGATATAATCATCCATTACGACAGTATTTATTTGCAATTTAAAGTCATAATTAGGTATTAGGCTCGCGCGGTTGACATAACCCCAAACGTCATTCGATTTATCTCCGGTACCAACCGCTCCGTACGGCTCCTGTAAAAATATGAACTTATTTCCCCCCCGCCGGCCCCGCCTGCCTTCCCGCTTCCCGCTTCACACACTTCAAAAATAATATTAATGTTGTTAATATTCGTTATTATATTATAATTTTATTATCAAATATATTTATTATATTGTATTTAGGTATCATAATATTTTAAAGTAGTGATTATTAAGCTCAATCATTGCGCATAACCTCAAAAACTTGTTCGGTTTGATTCTCCATACATGACCGCATCGCGCGGCTCTTGTAAAAATATGAACACATTTCCCCCCGCCAGCCTTCCCCCTTCGCCCGGGAGATGAATGTTTTCCGTCGCCTGTGGTAAAGCTTGAACACAGGGTTTTTGAACACGAAGTGTTCAAATTTTCAATGTTTTGGGTGCTGTTCAAGCTAGTGTTCATGTGTATTGTGGCGCAGGATACGCCGCTTTACTGACACACCTGCTTTGTTACAACTCATCCAGTTTAACATCCCTTCCCGTAGACTCCGAAATAATGAATTGCTGTTCCTCGATCAACATTTTACTAATTATGGATATCATTCGCCTGTATCCAGAATGTCGAGACTTGTTAACGCAAGTCGAAGCACTTAATTTTTTGGTGTTAGCATAAATGACTTTCGGCAGTCGATACGAAATGTGTAATTTTTAGTCTTTTAAATCCATCTTCATCAAGCTTTGACTTGTAGTCTTCCATATGTTCTTTATATTATAATTTGTCAATGCTCTTCATTTATATGTACTCTCCTTTTATTGTCATCTCTTTAATTTATTCGTCTTATTGTTATGTTATTAATGGACTATTTATCCAAAAATAAATAAATAAATTTAGCAAGCAATAACTCTCAAACAGTAAGCTCTGGCTTCAAGCAAATCCCACAACTAATTCATTCGGATGCAAAATTTTAAGTAAACCTTTTTTTTAATCTCTCATCGAAATTCTTGATTTCAAAATCTGTCTTTATTTCTCCACACTTTTCTTCCTTTTTATTACTGTTACTATTAATCAACATTCATAAATTAAGTTTTTAAGAACCGTTCACATCTCAGGTGAAATTACCTACTGATATTCTACGTAACAGGTACTACAACCATGTAATCGTTTAATTTAATATACTTTATAACTTATATCGTAATATACGTACTGATTAGGCTGAATAAACAAATCGTTAAAGGTAAATTTTATTTGAAAAACCATTTTATTTGAAATACAAACCATCGAATCTACAATGGCGAATCTCTATTGGACTCGGCAAATCCCCCAATCCCGTAATGAGAAGCGCATCACCCGCGATTACAGTGCCGAAAAAAATCCGGGATTCCCGGTATACCGTTTTTCGATTATCCGGGTTTGAAAGCTCCATTTTAAATAGATTTTGTATCATTTTTACGAATTAAACCATATTGGTTTATATCATTGAAGAAGAAGATAACACTTATAATCTAAATGAAAATATGAAAGAAAACAAGACACAGAAAAACAGAAAAAAAAAAATGGTCGCAACTGGGACTCGAACCCAGACCTCTCGTCTAACCGGGACGGCGCGTTTTCCAATTTCGCTATTGCCACCTTCTGTCAAACCGTCATATTTGTCAATCTCATATTTCAAATATTTAGAATTATTAATATTATCTTCAACTAGTTTTTTTTTTCCATATTATAGGCAACTACTCTTTTTATTGGAAACAATCATTCAAAGAATTGGTTTGTAACCTGAATAGCGTCTCGGATAATAATAATAATAGCGTCTGGGTTCGAGTCCCAGTTGCGACAATTGTTTTTTTCTGTTTTTCTGTGTCTTGTTTTCTTTCATATTTTCATTTAGATTATAAGTGTTATCTTCTTCTTCAATGATATATTACGTTGATGGGAATAACCTTCAAAAGTTATAAAAAGAGAGTTTTCTCATAAATAATTGCATATTGGTTTAATTCGCATATATGCCAATCGCAATAATATGCCAATTGAGTGATGATAAAAATTTTTTAACACGGGTGAAGCGCATTATAATAATATTAAAATACATATTGTCGATGCAAATATACATATCTTTCCGTATATACGACTTTACATTTTTACCTATCCTATCTACCCAAATAAACCTTCCCGAGCTGGCGACAATACCCGGACAGTGAACCAATGGCAATTATAATTTATGTCAGCCTATTGTTATGTGCAGTGCAACGATCCGCGGTGGTCTCTCGGTGCATTCAACATCAACTGATAAAGAAGTCTGTTATGTGCTGTGCAATGGTCCACAGTGATCTCTTGGTAAATTCAACATCAATTCTTAATCATATCGACCAGTCTATTGTGAATTGCTATGCTGTGACCTTGCTCCTTCAATTTTTAATTATATCGACCAGATACTTTCTTGTTTTCTCAAGTGCAGTGACAACCGCTAGAAGTGTCCCTCAGGACCGTGAGATCGACCAAGAAGAAGGATTTATCACCACAACCGGATAACGTTAGATGAGTCAGATCCTGTCCAGTTCCACATTATTATATATTTTGTGTCAACATCAAAGTCCACAAAACAAATTCAAATACTCTTTGAATCACAGTCAACTTAGACAACATTATTTATTCGCGATTACATATATATTATTTTTATTGTGGAAATAAGATAAGTACATATAAAATAGGATTAAACTACACGTGTATAAGAATTTACAATAATTTTATATCGTGAATCATACTGGATATAAATGAGGGGTGCCAAACCATAACGTTTTAAGTGCCATACGAACTCAAATGCGTTTTATTGCAGTAAAACGTTGTTTTAAAACGTTTTTTTTACATTAACTTCACACAGGAGGCTCTGAGGAAATAATTTCCCTCAGGCCCTATGTCATCTTTGAAGATGCTGTGTGGAGGGTGTTTTTGAGAAGAGGAAGGAGTGAAAATGGGTCTTGAAGAGACCCATGTTGCAGGAGAGAGGAAACACAGAGGCCGGCAAATTGTTCCACGAGTCGTAGAAACGACCCGTTCTCATGTGACTAATGTCAACCGTGTACAAATGTTGAACGTGCGTTTGGCGTGTTTCTAATGCGTGTTTCCCGACTGCGCGCCGGTGCAGAGTGGATCAATGACGCTAGTTCCTCGGAGCATCTTCCATTGTAATACCGGTAGAACAAGGACAGCATTCCCACCTGACGACTGTGCTCTAAAGATTGCAATCCGTTTGTTAGGTTAGGAGAGTCTATCAAACGGACCGCCCGTTTCTGCACAGAGTCAAGGGTTTTTTTCAGGTATTTTGGGGCTTCAGACTAGAGGTGGCTGCCAAATTCAACCATGTGGCGCACTTGCGATTTGTACAGGGTTAGCAGTTGTGTACTATTAAAGTATCTGCGTGCCCTGTACAGTATGCCCAGTTTCTGAGAGGCTAACTTAACTCTGGCCTCGATGGAGCCCCCGTACCTGAGCTGGTCACTTAGAGTTACACCAAGCATATCAATGGAAGGCCTGTTCGGGAGAATGCTTCCGTTGAAGGAGACTAGATTATCATTTTGAGCCCTTTTAGACGTAATCAGACATGATTGGGTCTTTGAAACATTAAATTCGACGATGTTCATCAATTATGGCACTTAAAACGTTTTGTTCTTTTCATTTTTTTCATAATTTTTTTAAAATTATTTCCATATTTTGGCAGAGCACAAAATTTGTTTTAAATTATTAATAACAAATGATAATTTGATAATCCACTTTTTATAAATTACTTTTCTTGTTATTTTTCCATTAAAAATGTTTTTTGTGTCTCCTGAAAATTTCATTTTCTGGCACTTAAAACGTTATGGTTTGGCACCCCTCAAATTTAAGTAGTAGGTACATGACTAGTAGTTTCGGCGTGATATTATAATTTATTTCTAAGATTTTCTAATAATGGAATCCTCACTGGAAAATCCCGTGCGGAAAATTTAACTTACATAAAATAAAAATGTTGTTAATTATCTGATTAAAGATGTGAAAGACTTATACACGACCAGTCAGTGGCTGAGTTGGAATCGCACTTGGTTCCCACCCAGGCGTCATTAGTTTATTTCAGTCGAGATTTTTAAATATTGTCAGGTTTATTTGTAAACCGGGAATGTTGATCTTTATTTAAATAATAAATAGTGTACAGTTTTTCAAATAAGAGTAGAACACTTGGGAGGACGCCACTGTTGTTTAAGTTGCAATACTTAAAATATAATCGTGGTGGTAATCTAAAGCTGTGTAATCTACATTTTTATTAAAAATTAAAAAGGCATAAAAGTGAAAAAAAAAAAATTTCATTGCAATATAGATACCCACTGATCTCAAAATTAGAATTGCATATTGGTACATTATTATTATACCTTTGCAATTTTGTTTAACATTGCATTGTATTGAAATTGCTGACATTTATTTAATATTAGCGTACCTAGCGTTGCCCGGGCTTTAGATAATGTCTCTAATTTCAGATGTGAATATATTTAACTCAATCAGATCTAAAAATAGTGTAACTAAACTCACCATTAATGAATGATTCTTCTTTTCTACCTACTGTTAAATTCATATTTATGGTTAATTAAATGATAACCAATCACTTTGTAAAACACAATTTAATCATATTTATGGTATTCAGTAGGTACCTTAACAACAGTGCTTCTTTAATTTTAATTAAAAAAAAAAAAAAAAAGTTCTGTATTTTCAGCATCATCGCACTTTAAAAGAATATTTGACAGGTAAATTGGTGTTGCCAGCCTAAAAATTTTGTAGTTCAATTGTTTATATTTTCTACTCTTATTTGACAGACAATACATATATTATTCTTATTGATGTATTGATCAGTTTCTGAAAAGGATTTTCAGGCTGCAATCTGATGGAATTACATATTATTGATTATAATAGAACAAGTTAAGTATTTGAAGGTTACCTAACCTTGCACGAGGTTTCTAGATTCATTAGCTAAGTCCAGACTAAGCCGCATAGCGCACCGAGCCGCTACCAACTACAAATAATCTCAATTTGGGAGGCGGGAATGGGGAACCTTTATTGGATAACCAACACCTCTGCCATAGGTCACCCCAAGTGGTTCGCTACGTTTGGTGATTTAAAGCTAAGATTCAAGACTTCAGTAATCATAAAAATCGCTTGGCAAACGGAGTCAAACGCTCGATTTTCACGGCGAAAGTAGTTTTTTTTAAGTGAACTGCACACTTGTAATTTTTTTAACCCCCGACGCAAGGAGCGGTGTTATAAGTTTGACGTTTCTGTGTGATTGTCTGTCTGTCTGTCTGTCTGTCTGTCTGTGGCATCGTAGCTCCTAAACGAATGGACCGATTGTGATGCAGATTTTTTTTTTTGAAAGCTGACGTAATAGAGATGGTTCTTAGCTACAATTGATGAAAATCTGTTCAGGCGTTTCAAGGTTATCAGCCTTTTTTTGTGTCGGGGGTTTCTTAAAATTTTGTAAATTTTACTTTTTATTTTGTGAAAAATTTTATAAGTAAGCAAAAACGTTAATAAGGAGAATTTTTGCAGGTAATTGTAAAAAAGTGGTTTCTCGTATGCGTTCATACATTTCTAATGAAAAAATACATTTTTTAGTAGTTAACGCTTATATTTTTTAAAAAAGTAATTAACAATTTTATTTTAATTCTACTCAGCGAAATGATAGAAAAAAACTTTAGTTTATCAAAAAATTAATTTTTGTATTCATAAATAAACCGATTCGTAGAAAAAATTAATATAAAATTGTAATTTATAATTTCTAGCTCGCTTTAAATAGTCAAAATATATTCGCCTTAAATAGTAATTTAACTACGAAAACCATTAGGGTAACTTAATTTTTTTTTTTACTTTTGACTTTTGACATACTGGCATATAGAGCTCTGGGCCAAAAAGGCCCCATTCTCTTTCATCATGAGTTTAAGTTAAGTTGTGTTAAAAAAAATTTCAAGGGAACATGGCTGCAACATGGGAGACATAGACTTTACGAAGGATTCGTTTGGGTTTTTTTGAGAGTGGTTTTTATGATTTCGTCGTACTGGAAGAGGCAGTCGAAATACGCGTTTTTATGGGTGGTAATGCCCGCATAAAATGTTTCCGCGAGACTTAAGCCGCCGCTATCCGAATTTCGACCGATTTCTTACATATCTCCCTTAAACATTTGAAGTTTTTAAGCTCTTAAAAAAATATATATGTTATTTTTGAAGATAATATCTAGATACGTTCCACGCCGAAACGCAAATTATATGGATCTGGGCGGGGGGGGGGGGGTGGAGCAGGGCGGTGGCAGTAGAGGGGCGGAGAGCAACAGGCGCTCGGGACGAGGGAAGGATTTAAGATTGGGTTGTAGAACAAGGCATTTAAGAATTGCTTTGTTGAATCAACGATATATTATATTGACTGGCGATATTGCCTGCCCATCAGAAAAATCTTAGTTTTTCCTTTGATATTTTCTTGGAATTTTTTGACAAAACCAATAGACAAATATATACTAGTGATGATTTACATAAGATTGTTTAATTTAATAATTAATAATTGACAACAACTTAAGGGTCCACTATTCCAATTTCGACCGATTTCTTACATATCTCCCTTAAACATTTGAAGTTTTTAAGCTGTTAAAAAATATATGTTATTTTTGAAGATAATATCTAGATACGTTCCACGCCGAAACGCTAATTATATGAAATTCCCTCGATAGAAAAAAATCGCAAAGTATGCTCCGAAAATTATTTAAAACAAGTCTATTTCTATTATTTTACAGGTTATATTTGTGAAAAAAATCGCAATGTTTCTTTAAATGATACTTAAGATACGTTTCACGAGATTTTTGCTCTATTTTAAACGAGTCATGTTTTATTAAGCATTTTGCCAGTTTTCGTATCAATTTTGTCATTGAAAATATTGGCGCGCTCTGTCCAACATTCGTAATTACATATCTCTCCATCTTCTTCTTTTTGGACCGGGAAGCGTCGCCTAAATATCGAGCGTGGTCTCCTGAGCAACTGAGGACTTCAGAGTCCCGGTGGAGTTGGGAAACCCTTTTCCATTTGGGGGCTCCCCATTGCTATTCAGATGGTTTTATTTTGAAATGATTGTAGTTTTTTCAGGAAGGACTCAGCGGCGTGAGTCCAGACTGGGTTTGCTTAAGTCAGTTTAGGCCTTTTCATTGATTTGTGGATGAGGAGTTTATTTTTAATTGATAGTTTTTTATTTATTTTACATAGCATGGGGTAAAAGGTTGCATTCGGGCTTTCCCATTAAAGGATTACCCTTTTGACGGCATCACTCAGTTTCCTGTAATGATATTATTATTGTTTCCGTTTGAAATACCGCAACCACATTAATAATATTCGGTGCGCCAAGCAATTATGTGTTACTAATCATTTCATACAGCATTTTTCGACCTTCTACAGCAAATAATATGGCTATTTTGAAGACACTTATATTTCTTATATAAAATAGCTAGATTAATACTTTGCAGTAAAATTTTAAAAGAAAGACATGTTTGAAATGATTTGTGACCCAAAAAACATATATTCCTTTTGCGCAAGTAATTGGAATATTTTTTTGGTTTTCGTTTTTTAATTAATTTTATTTTAACTTTAAATTTTTTTTTATTAAATGCGTTATATATATTTTTTTTAATTACAAAAAAATGGAAAAAATATGGCAATATCCTCCAAATCAACAATATTGTTAATAAAAACGTAAAGAATTGTCGTTAAAAATAATTTACAAACTATGTAGAAATATCCTATAAATATTATTGGGTTGTTATGCCGTTTGTCGCTACCTTTATCTCTAGCCACCGTTTTTAGAAGATAGTAGCGCAACACGACTTAATTATATATATATAAATGAAAAAATATATGTATAAAAATGAATAATTGTTTGTTTCTGTCTGTGTATATATGAATGTATGCTATGCATGTATTGCTAAACCATTCATCCGATTGCACTGAAACTTTGGGGATTTGATGTGTGCCTGCCAGCGATGGTTTCTATATAAACTGGTGAGTTCTGGCATTATGAAATTTGTATAAAAAAATTGCAATAGGTGGCACGCGAGTTGTTTGAAAACTGAATGTACCGGGAATGAATGTTTGGAATGTGGCTGGGGGAGTGGAACCCGGGAGGGGGGAGAGTAACTCGGGAGGGGGAAGGGGAACTCGGAAGGGGGATTCGCGGGAGGGGGGAGGGAATACACTATATCAGCCACAATATTTTATACACTTTTTTTGCCATTTAGACTACTTAATTGTTCATTTGCAAAATGGAGTGGCTCGATGCGTTATGCGTCTCAGTTTAGACTTAGCCATTAAGTAGATTGATATCACAACGCATACAAAAGTAAATAGATTGCTAGATCTACAGAATAATTTAATAACTAATAACCATTGGCCATTAAAACACACACCACACTGTAATCCTATAATTATGATAATATCGAACAAGCCGCCCACCTAATTGTATATTATTACAAAATGGTGCATGATTGTAGGTAGGTAGGCTTTGAGGATATCCTCATTTCTGTTTTTTTGCGGTGGCTTTAGGTTAGTGCACAGAATGAACTGAAGATGACTTGGGAGAACCCAACAAAACCGGAAATATTTCTGAAAGGTGGTCGTTGCTGGGAACTGACGTAAACTCATAAGGGAAAGGGCTGCGCGGCCCTTCGCAGAGAAAACTTTATTTTGAAATTGAAAAATACCCAACCAAACCAAAAAATATAGTTTTTAATACAAAGACGTAGTAAATATCTAAATCATGAATATGTGCTATTTTGTGATTGAAATTATAAAATACTAGCGAGTTCTCGGCATGCCTTGCTATGTAACTAAATAAATATTTTTTCTCCCTGCGTGTCCTTTCCCATTCTTCCCGTTCCCCTTTGCCTCCCCTTCCCCTCCCTCCTCTCGCATTCCATACATTAATTCCTGGTACATTCAGTTTTCAAACAGCTCGCGTGTCACCTATTGCAATTTTTTAAATGCAAATTTCATAATGTCAGAGCTCGCCAGTATTTATAGAAACCATCGCTGGCAGGCACACATCAAATCCCCAAAGTTTTATCGCAATCGGATGAACTGTTAGCAACGCATAATTTCATAATGGTTTACTTTACAATTATTATGAAATATAAAACAAAAATATTAAAATGATAAAATAAACTATTTTGATGGGTGTGAATTCAAATTACAAACACAAATTTGTGGTACAATAATTAAAGTTTCAAACCAAAGAAACGCCTATTTTATGATGTTTATTTTTTATTTTATTTTTCATTATAATATTGTAGGGCAAGAGCATTTTTTTTTAATATGTGTCGTTCATTGTAAAAGTGGTGTAACTCCACGTTTTTTTTGCTTAATGGTATCACATTTAGTGATTAATGGTATCACATTTAGTTACAATAAATTATGTTATCTTTGATTTGTATTAAAAAAATAAAAATAAAAAAAACATTGAATGAATGCTTGTATTTTTTCCTGTTATTTAAAAATTCAGTTACAAGGAGATAATTCACTTTTACAATGAATGACACATATTATAATTAACTCACAAAAATGCCAAATTTTCCTCTATAATCGTACAGAACTGAATTCTTCAATGGCCTAAATTTTTAAATTTAAAACGTAAATAAATAAAATAACACGTATCCGTACTAGATATTTGATATAAGTTTTTTTATTAAAAACACAAAGTTAAAATTTAAAGTTAATGTTTACAGTCATTACAACATAAGAATCTACAAAGAAGATTGTCTGTGGCAGACGACGTTCGATTGATTTTAATACAAATATACAGTTTTAAACCGAGAATTTTGAAATTTTGCACACTTCATCTTCAAAGCAAGAATAAGCTCGCTAAGTCTGATTTCGAAAAACTCTGTGTAAATCTCCGGCAAAGCCGGGGGCTTCAGCTGGGACATTCTTGCCAAACTTTGACCAGTAATTTTTGACTTTATTTGGAGTAAGAATTGTAAACGAAATTTCGCTC
This sequence comes from Glyphotaelius pellucidus, assembly GCA_936435175.1. Classification (NCBI taxonomy): domain Eukaryota; kingdom Metazoa; phylum Arthropoda; class Insecta; order Trichoptera; family Limnephilidae; genus Glyphotaelius; species Glyphotaelius pellucidus. The sequence goes on along the minus strand of OW386539.1, from coordinate 3,849,499 downwards.
TCCGGTGACTTTTTTAATGACTTTTTTTTACAATTTTTTTCTTCAAAATCAGACAAAAAAAAATTGCTTCGCGTATCGTCACTAATCACTCAGCCGAGTAACCGACCAACCCCTTACCCCGCCTCCAACTGTACAACACCTACCATTTTTTAATGTTTTTGTAGAAAAAAAAGTGACTTCATTTCGCTGTCTTAAAAAGTATTAACGGCCGTTTCCATTAACTAACTTTGAAGCCGAGATAAACTATTAATATTTATTTATTTATTCATGCCTTGAAGACTTTTGTTTGCATACATTATAATAAATATGTAATTTGTACAAAGGAGTGTAATAATAAGAGCGTAAATAACACAATAAATTAGGAATAAACGATATAAGTAGGTACAAAACAAGTATGCAGATTCAATATCATAGAAAGTTGTACAAGGGAGTTCAATAACAAGAGTGTAAAACAAGTAAGTAGGTACTATGAAAGTAGTTACAGAACAATGTGTAGTAAGTCTGTTACGAGTATTTTAATGAAAATAAACGGGATGAGTAATTATAATTAGCAAGCCTTTGTTAAGCCTCGATTGCATTGAGCAAGCTTATTTATTTATTTATTGATCAACGCCCTTTTTCAGGGCTTTTACATATGAATATTAATAAATACAATATTTATTGTACATAACTGAACTGCCTCAGTAACAATATTTTATATTTGTTTAAAAATCAACCGAAGATGTCCACTGACTTGGTGTAATTGTTTCCTTCCATTAGTATTCTGGGTAAAGAGGAATACATATGGTAGTTAGTCTCAGAATTTCTGCACTGAAATAAATCCTGACTTCTTGTATTACGTTGTAGAATCCGGAAGCTTATCAATTCAAGTAATACCGGACTATCAACTAAATCATGTAGAATTTTATATAGAAATACCAAGTCAGTGAAAATTCTTCTGTCTGACAATTTGAGAATATTCATATTATTTAACAGAGTGTTGTAGTTCAACATAAATGTTGGAATCCCCGTTTTGAAATTAAGTAAACGTAAGAATTTGTTTTGTATTCTTTCAACAGCTTGTACATGTATATTTTAACGTGGATTCCAGACAGGAGAGTTGTACTCAAGTTGACTTCTAACATACGCAAAATATAACCGTTTAATACACTTTATATTGTTAAAATTTCAAGTTAGCCTAGTTATAAATCCCAACATTTTTAAGCCCTTTTACAGATTTCTGTTATGTGGTTAACAAATGAAAGATTTGACTGGAAAGTGATGCCTAAGTCTTTAATTTGTGTTAGTGTCTCAAGAGCATTGTTATCAATGTAGTAATTAAAGATCACTGGATTTTTTATTCGAGAAAATCTAACTATTTGACATTTTGAAATATTTAAATAAAGTCTATTTTCCTTACACCAAATTAACAATTTGTTGATATTATCTTGAAGAATGTTGCAATGATAAATATTTTGAATAATTTTAAAATTTTTTAAGTCATCAGCAAAAAGTAAGATGAATACATTATGAAATATATTTGTAAGATCATTTATAAACAAGATAAATAAGATTTACAAGCCGGCGAATTCACTATCTGCTAGTAAACTCGCTCAGTGTAATCATGTATACTAGCTAACTAGCAGATTTTACACTGAACAAGTTTACATTCGGATAGCGAATTCGCCGGCTAGCAGCTTGTAAACTCGCTCAATGTAATCAAGGCTTAACGCCCGATTGAATGTTTTACAGAACTCAGCTAATAAAAAAACTTCTTTAGCACCATTGTGATTTGAAACTCAATGAAACGGAAGCGAGCGACATTAAAAAGAGATAAACACACACATCCATCCCATATATTTATAGGATTTAGCCTGCGAGAGAATGAGAAAGCAATAAAATATTTATTTATTTCACGGGTACTCGCTTCCCCTGTAATAAGATAAATCCACGATCCCACGCAAGTCTCCTTTGGTCTGATGGTATAAAGCGTCTGACGAACTTTAGCGGCCAAACATTCAGCGGACCGAGGATCAAATCTTAAGAAGTCGGAAAAAAATTATATTTTTATTGTTGTAAAATCAATGCCCAATTTTCAAACCACTCCAAAATGAACAGGCAAAGAAAACACAAAAGAAAGAGACATCTAGCGACTCTCAGCAGCAGTTATAAGCATTACTAAAATAAAGAACGTACATTTTATGCTTTTTTTGTGCCGTCACAGTACCGTAATTGTGAATCGTCACGATAATTAAAAAAAACCACAGTGTGCAATTCATACGCGGTAGAAGTGAAACTAAAAAGTCGTTAGTTGTCGCTTTCTTTTCTTTTGCCTGTTTATTTTAAAGTGGTTCGAAGATTGGATTTTAATTTCAAAAAAACTCTAAACAAAATACATTCATTCACCGCGCTTCACACATCTCTAAAATTTTAAATAGTGAATTCGACTTAATTAACACAGTACCTAACATTTTCAAACCTAAAATCAAAAAGTAACATTTACACTTATATACTACTAATTACAGAATAGATCCACTCCTTTCCCCTCCCTCCAACCATCCCATCCATCCAAGCTAATGTAACTCTTTTTCCTTAAATTCGCTAATTAATATGTGTCGGTGAAAACCAATATATTATTGTAATTGTTGGTTTTCCAAAAAAAAAATAATACAAATGCAAGTCTCATCTAAATTTGACACATCAACGTTCGATTATATTCGTTATTCGTTCATCAACTCATACCTTCTTGCCGAAACTTCCTCTCCTTCTTCTCCAAAAAACCTTCCACATAGAATGACCACAGATGGGGCAGGCTCCAAGGAAAATTATTTTCCTTGGTGGTCATTCCCGGTTGGATTTAATGTAAAAAACTTCCAACGCTAAATTCAATAATTCTTCGTTAGACATCTCAGATAACTCTCAGATTACGTCACTTTGGTTTCACAGGGTTCTAACTTCACTTTACCTTGTTCTGAGATATGAGTTGACAAAGTTTGAAAATTTCCAAAGACGATTTCCCATAATCTATTTACTGATTGCTGATTTTAAAGTTGAATCTTGTGTAAAGAATTTTTGTTTAACATATATTTTAAACGAAAGTATTTAAATAGGACGTATTGAAGTATGTAGGATAGAACTATATGAAACCAGCTAGGGCATGATAATTCATTGCATAAGGTTCTAACTACATTTCTATTATGCCATTCCAAGATAGGGCCGCGTTCTAAATAAATGTTTTCCTTTAAAATTTGTCAAACTAGAATACCTACTTGATTGAACCTCAAAATCAGAAATTATTAAAGTAATTGTGATAATTCGCCTTTGCAAACATTCACATCTCAGAACATGTCGTAACATGTAAGACGAAGTTAGCACCATTTCCAACTAAAGTGATGTTTAATTAATATCTGTAAGTATTAAGTACTACGTAAATAAAACAATACATTTCCATCTAAGATTCATCCGAGAATCAAAGAATTCTTGAGTCATCTTTTCAATAGAGCACCCGCAATTGTCTATTAATTATTGTTGGTCTAATAATAACTAAGAATGTACCTTGAGTAACGTCATTGTTGATTGTGGAAATCCAAACAGTTGTTACGTGGACATTAAATAAATACTGGCAAAAGGGGGAAAAACATCTCAAATCGTATGATGATCCCTTCCGATCATAAAACATCGAGGAAAGACTTCGTAATTGCACTGTTCCAAAAATTACTCTTTCATCTTTTAAATTTGTTAAATTGACATATTTCAATGGTCTTGTTGATTCGTTAGGCGTATCCGAGTATGCAGTTATATGTATAAGCGTACCCTCTATCTGGTACAATACTCAGATTACTTATAAACACCACCAAATCAATTATAATGCAGAAAAACGTGTGGCGAATTAAACATAATGTTAATGTTTTTTTAATTTTTGACAGCAAATCTTAGTTTTTTTTTACATTAACTCCACACAGGAGGCCCTGAGGAAAATAATTTCCCTCAGGGCACATGTCATCTGAGATGCTGTGTGGAGGGTCTTTTTGAGGAGAGGAAGGAATGAACATTGGTCTTGAAGAGACCCATGTTGTTGGAGGGAGGAAACACATAAGCCGGAAAATCGTTCCACAGCAGAGCTGTTGAACCCAAGAACGAGTCGAAAAAGCGACCCGTTCTCATGTGACAAATGTCAACCGTGTACATATGTTGGGCGCGCGTTTGGCGTTTCTCCCTACTATGCACCGGTGCCGAAGGGATCAATGACGCTAATTCCTCAGAGCACCTTCCATTAAAATACCGGTAGAACATGGATAGCATTCCCACCCGACGCCTGTGCTCTAAAGATTGCAATCCTTTCGTTAAGGTGGGAGAATCTATCAAACGCACCGCCCGTTTCTGCACAGAGTCTAGGGTATTTATCAAGTATTTTGGAGCTCCGGATCAGAGGTGGCTGCCAAATTCAACCGTGGGGCGCACTTGTACAGGGTCCAGTTGTGTACTATTAAAGTATCTGCGGGCCCTACAGATGGATTACACATAATAAAATAGTTAATTAAGCCAATTATAAACTTTCCATTGAATGATAGTGAATGATTATAAGTTATGATAGTAAGTTAATTTTGTAAGTTAGTTTTTACTTTCAGTTACTTTCTTAGTTAGTTTATTTTATAGTTTCAATATGTGATTTTGTGGGTAGACTGAACTTTCAAGTTTGAGTCATGTTGCATAGTGAGTTTTCGTTTTATGTCACGTAATGTTGGGTTAAAAATGTCAATGTGGTAATAATTTAACTTAAATGAATATGTTTTCTGGATCAGCTAGCATATTTAACATTTAAAACACAGACACATATAAATAATATTGGGTTTATGGTGAGCATTCGAAAATAGTTTTCCTCGTTATCTCAAATTTAGTATTTGAAGATGTCTGACTAATCAACTGGACGATCGATATGTAGTCGTATTAGTGTCCCAATGGCGACGTTCTCTGTGCTCGAATTATTATTATCCAACATAGTTCGGCCATCGCCGAGATGTTACTCTGCCACCTTACGTGGTTATTCGTATTGGCGTATTTGGCATAGTTACATAGAAAATGTACTGTCTGACTATTCGTATTGGCGTATTTGGCATAATTACATAGAAAACATACTACCTGGCTATTAGTATTGGCGTATTTGGCATAGTTACATAGAAAATGTACTGTCTGACTATTCGTATTGGCGTATTTGGCATAATTACATAGAAAACATAATACCTGGCTATTAGTATTGGCGTATTTGGCATAGTTACATAGAAAATGTACTGTCTGACTATTCGTATTGGCGTATTTGGCATAATTACATAGAAAACATACTACCTGGCTATTAGTATTGGCGTATTTGGCATAGTTACATAGAAAATGTACTGTCTGACTATTCGTATTGGCGTATTTGGCATAATTACATAGAAAACATACTACCTGGCTATTAGTATTGGCGTATTTGGCATAGTTACATAGAAAATGTACTGTCTGACCATTCGTATTGGCGTATTTGGCATAATTACATAGAAAACATACTACCTGGCTATTAGTATTGGCGTATTTGGCATAGTTACATAGAAAATGTACTGTCTGACTATTCGTATTGGCGTATTTGGCATAGTTACATAGAAAATGTACTGTCTGACTATTCGTATTGGCGTATTTGGCATAATTACATAGAAAACATACTACCTGGCTATTAGTTTTGGCGTATTTGGCATAGTTACATAGAAAATGTACTGTCTGACTATTCGTATTGGCGTATTTGACATAATTACATAGAAAACATACTACCTGGCTATTAGTATTGGCGTATTTGGCATAGTTAAGTAGAAAACATACTATATGGCTATTTGTATTGGCTTTTTTGGCATAGTTACATAGCACATACAGTATGCTTTCTATCCTATAACTATGCTAAATACGCCAGTACGAATAGCCATGTAAGGTGCCAGGGTTGGCGGTTCAGTTTGTCACTTAGTGGCAGGGTTGTCACGCTTTTAAAAAATGTAACTAATAGTTCTGTGAACAGGACTTCGCAATCAAAGTAAAAAAAAATGGTTGTTTAATTTTTCCTAATATTTAATACTTTAAAAACAAATCTCCTCTGAAATTATAAAATTTGTAAGTAGCTACTTAAATATCTACATAATTAATTATAAACCATATAAATATATATTTTTTTACAATTTCAAATAAGTAATTATACAATTTATCCAAAATAAGTCATGACAACTCTTTTTCAATTTTCTATGGGAAGGTACATAGTTGCCATAATATTGAAAAAATAATGCGATTAAGAACGTTCAAATAAACACGACTATTTCACATTTGAAAAGACAATGTTTACTGAACCGTTAAAACTGCCGCCATTTTGAAACGGAAACGGAATATACAAACAAATTTACAGACCGCCGAAATGCCAAACGGTCCAGTTAAAACAGGACTTCTCTACGCTTATTTAAATATACTAGTGGTCGCCCAATGGTCGAAATTCGACCATAATTGTAATGTTTTTTTTATGTTTGACATTCAGTAAGACCATAGACAAATAATATCAAAGACAAACAATATTAATTTTTTCTCAATTTGACCATAGACTTTAATAATAAACAATAGAGTAAAGACGCGAGTGTGTGTGTCAAATACATGGTAGTGTGTGTAATGTTTTTGTTATTGATTTAATCTATTTTTACGTATATTTTTTAAAAAATATTAGCATTCTGCACTTCTCCTCTATATAAACTATAAGTGTGCGAAATTTCATACTCCTCCGTCCGCGCAGTTTTCGTAAAAAGGGGTACAAAGTTTTGGCTTCACGTATTAATATATTGATGATATCTAAATTTGATTTGAATTTGGCAGAATTTTCAAAATATATTATAAATTTATTACAGCTTTTTTTATAACTTTTATAAATTCAATAATATTATTATTCAATTAATAAAACAGTTTATTTATAAACAAGTTCTGCTATGTATAAATAAACTGATTTTATTAATTAAAATGGAGTTCTACAAATTAAACTTGATAACAATAAATTTATTAGCTTTCGCCAAAACCTGTTATAACTAGAAATTTTTAACACCGCGCAGCGATATTGGCTTTAATTTGTTTGCCGACTTAGTTCGTGTGCTGCGTCCTCCTAAAAACATTAACCTGTTCTTCGATACATAGTTGAATGGGCTATCAATTAGTAAATGTGTGTATTACTCGTTCAGCAACAAGTAAAGTATCGGTCTGAACTAATTCATATTGGTGTGACGTAGTGATGATAAAGCGGAGACAGCCAGTAGCAATGAACATACTACATATAACGTATTACCTACGTAGAAATGCGTGACTTATCTCGTTACAGTTCTGAGCTCCTAGCAGTGATGCCATGCCTCAAAAATTATTAAAAAAACGTGTTTAAGGGATAAAAAAACTCATTTTAAATATTTTGACATTTTTAATAATTTTCTCACCATTGTAGTTATTTATTTTTGGGGTGTTATGTCGTGTTTTAGCCAACGTTTCGGACACTGTAACGTTGTTCGAAACGTTGGCTAAAAAAAGAGGTAGCGCAACACGGAATAGCATCCCAAAAATAAACAACGAAAATGATTTTGGACGTGAAAATCTAAAATCACACATGTCTTAACATGGTTTGATGGATAAAAATGATGTAAAAAACAATATTTTTTGTAAGATTGTTATCAAAAAATTAAAAAGAAAGTACCGTTACCCATGACATGACATGACATCCGTAATTCTTTATAAAAAATATGATTTTATAATCTGGTTTTTAAATAATTGGAAAAAATACGTTTTGAACCAAAAAACGACACACAAATAAAAACAAAAAAATATTTATTTAGTTATTTTAACTAAGTCCTTTCTTCCTTATCTGTATGTGACGTATTTTCTCCTTAGTAAAGTGGTTACAAATTATATTAATTACACTCACCAAACAAAGGTAATTCGAGTTCATAAAATTACACTAATTTACACACCAATTACTTTATATAAGAGTCTACTTAAAATATTTAGTTTATCATAGTTATTTAGGTTTATTATCAAGCTTTTAGTTTCTTTTTTATATACTTTTTTCTTAAATTAATGGCTCCACTCCTGTTCCTGGCTCCCTCACTAATAATAATAATAATAATTGGATAATTTGTAGAGCGCCGTTTTTGTGAAAAATCACCTTAAGGGCTGTATAATTTATTATAAATTCTTAGACTCTCTCTAATTTTTTTATTTACAAATAGATACAGAAAACATACTTACCTGGCAGGTCAGTTCCGATCAACCCACTTTAATTAGAAAGTTTATGCTTGGAGAAGATACGGCTTTGCACGCTGAGGACATTATATTTAAAATTCTGGACTTAATACACTGTTATCATGTTATCAATTCTTTATACACTGTTATCATGTTTAATTTGGGAGGCGGGAATGGGTACCGCCGCCCTGGGAACCTTTATTGGATAACCGACACCTCTGCCATAACCGAAACCCCAGATTCCTACCCACCCTAAATCCTTTCCTTCCCAGAAATCTCCTCTCCTTCCTTTTCTTAAAACAAATCCTCCACACAGCATCCCCAAAGATGACATTGGCCCTGTGGGAAATTATTTTCCTCAGGGCCTCCTGTTTGGAGCTCATGTAAAAAAAAATCCATTTGAATATGAAGTAGAAATTCTCCCACAAATCAAATAATTTATTATTATTGAAATTTATATTGCAATAGTGAGAGTGTTGATTATTTTATTTTAATTATAACATTTTAATATAAGATTATAATTAGATAAACAAAAACTGTGCACCCATACTGAAGTTAAAAAACTACATTTCTCAATCAAAAGTACATATTATTTTTGTTTACAGTTAAAAAAAAAAAACAATGCCTTGTTCGACATGTTTTTTTTTCAAAAAACCATGGATATGTAAGTAATACAAACGACCTAAAAAGCCATGCAAACATGGTAAAAACCATGCATCTGACAACACTGGCTCCTACGCACGGACCCTTTCCCGTCCGTATTTCCACGGATGGGATTTCCCGCGTGAAATACCTTCCGGTCACTGTTAAACCCAGTAGACATCTTTATCACCAGCCGTGAAAACAAACCTATCGGCCTGACTAACGTAAGAATGGCCAGCGTGTAATTGAATTCGAATATTGACTAGTTACAAAAATATTATTGTATTCGTGATTGAGTCTTCGATAAAGATATTATCAACCTTTTTCTTTCTCCCGAAACATGACTGCTCTTGAAAAATGGAAACTGTTCACAAATAGCCATAATTTATCTTTTTATACCTATATGTCGTGATAAAAACGTTTTCGTAAGACTTTTCACTACGATATAAACACTAGTTAAAACCATTGACCTAGTATACCCTAGACAAGCCCTCTCATAGTAAAAATCTGAAAAAACATAACCCCAATATCAGTAATTTCGCAATACAACTCTCCTTCGAATTCTGCCTTCTTGCATGCGAATTCTCGGCAATATAAAACTGAGCACCGACTTAATCCAATGGTGTAATTTTCGAACTAATACATCGATAGGTGATCACGTGTTGCATGCGTGGACATTTAGACAAGCTTTAGTTGTATAGAAATGGTTTTCAAAGTGGGGATCGCGAGAGATTCATAAATTTAATTAGACAAAAATATTTTTTTACTTTATTATGACAAGCGATTCAATTTCGGAGGCGAGTATGGGTCCGCCGCCTCGGGAACCATTTATTGGATAACCAACGCCTCTGTCATAGGTCACTCCAAGTGGTTCGCTACGTTTGGTGACTTAGCAGGGGTGCCCGGGTTCATGGGGTGAGGTTTGTCTGGGTCTTGGTGGCGGATACGTCTGCCCACTAGCTACATGCCAGGCCGTAACGGGAGAGAACGGTTGAGGGAGTCCCTTTAACTTCTCTAACCGTACTCTCTCAGAACATCACCTTACACCGCAGTGGGAGGGATGGATTTTTACATCCAGCACTCCTGGCCACACTAACCCCCGGATTCCTACCCGCCCCTAATACCCATTTTCTTCCCAGAACTTTTTCTCCTTCCTTTCCTAAAAATACCCTCCACACAGCATCCCCAAAGATTACATAGGCCTTGAAGGGAATTATTTTCCTCAAGGCCTCCTGTGTGGAGCTAATGTTAAAAAAATTTGAAGTATTCAAATCTACGTACATGAAAATGAGTGTTTCTTTGTCTGTTCCGTATTATTTCATATAGTTTAGCGGGCGTCTGGTGTGTAAACGAATAAATCAGAAGTTTTTCGACGCGCAGCAGGCTACATACAGCTGTCCGTATGAGATGCATGGATTTTCCAAATTTACCGCATGCTATCTCCTACCCCTCCCCTTCCCCGTACCCCTCTTCCCCTCCCACGTTTCCCTCCCCCTTCCACGTTCTTCTCCCCCCTCCCACGTTCCCCTTCGATATTCTCCTTTCTCTTCCTGCCGCTAAACTCCCATGAACCCGGGCACCCCTGCTAAGTCACCAAACGTAGCGAACCACTTGGAGTGACCTATGACAGAGGCGTTGGTTATCCAATAAATGGTTCCCGAGGCGGCGGTACCCACACCCGCCTCCCAAATTGTAAATTCAATCATCAATTCTTATAAAATTATTAGCATTATATTTCTTGTTTTTGAGAAATACACCGAAAGAAATATGCTTGAAATAATAATAAATAATAATAAGGCTTTTATTTCTTGCAAATAACCTATTGGTATCTTACAGAGATATAAAAAGTATAATTAATGCTGTATACAATCTGGTTGAAAAATGTAATATGGGATATTAAATTATTCGTTTGCAAGAATCCTTCTCTCAGGCGAAGGTAAAGGCCACCTCTAAAGAATTCCATTTAAGATGAAGCCATGCGTAATAATGTAAAATCATACAAAATCATGTATTTTTGTTTTGAAAATTTGATGGCTTAGAAGTATTATAGATGCTTCAATTAAATACTGCGTGTAGAACATATCTTGGCCCTTAAAAATATCGGGTCATTTTTTTATGTCTTTTAATAAGCCTAGAAAAAAATAAAGTATTAGGTCTATAAAAAAACACTTTCAAGTGCACTCCTACTTATAAACCCCTTTTCGGAAATAGTTTTATTGTTTACTGTAGCAAATTTAGTTTCTGTTATGATAATTGCAAAAAAAATATATATTTATGGCCGATATTCACAAAATAAAATAAAATATGCATATTCGCGTTGTTATTTCACAATACGGCCGGCAGTCGACGAATTTGGATTTTCAAAATGACCCTTATGTCGTCTACCCAAGGCTTGTCACACCCCACTTTCTTTCAGTACAACAGACGTATAGGCTCCAAGTCGCTTGGTTCCGTGAAATCAATTTAAATTTGCGTTTTATTAGTATAAACAATGCGTAAAACAGGAGTTAATGTTTTTTACGGGCCTTTACGAAATCAACCTGTAAAAAAAAATTCTCAAATACCTTTTCCAACCTTTCCAAAAGCTTTTTCTCAAGTATTTTTAAACTCCTCCCACAAAGGGGCGTGAATTCCGATTTCGATTTTCCCTGGACTATTGGATCACCTTAACTCTCTCTTGAGCTATTTGCGGCCAGCAGGGGCCAGCTATTTTTGTTATTTCGTCTGCCCATCTCGTGTGAGGTCTGCCTTTAAGATGCCTGAAATACACAAATAAAAAAAATTGATATGTTACATTTAAACAACATCCGACATATTATGTAGAGGTAAAACATTTACATAATGTCATAATTTTAACTGTTTTATTAAGCGGGCAATGGCTTATTCGATTTTGCTTATCTCAAATCTCTCAGTCTCAAAGGTTGAAGGGCTGCCCTGAACTCTGTCAAAAGGTTCCACACCAGTGACTGCCGCAGGCCATGCAAATCAGGAGAACCTTAATATATTGAAAATAATTTATACATTTTATTTTTTGTGAGGGACATTGAAGGGACAAACATTCATCAACCTTAAACCTTGGCGATACAACATTTAAAAAATATTTATGAACAGATAAAAGATCACTATCGTCAAACCTACATAGGTACTATGAATTAATTGGTCATGCACAATGATTTACATCACGACTTACTGGTTTTCCTCGTGTCGTTGAAAATTTGTGGAAAATACTCTGACATGGGTAATTTTAAGTACGATGATACAACCGGTTTAGGATGATTAAAATGTTTTTATTTCGTAATACGGTGCAACATTTCAACCAAACCTCAGTGCCGAATCAAAATTTTAGATTCATCTTTACTACAAATTGGTTTATATCACGAAATAAAATAAATATGTTGTATATAGTTTAGTAATTCTTCTATCGTTTCGCTTGAACAAAATTATAATAAAATTGTTAATCAACTTATATAAAAATCAAAATATGTTTGTTTCTGGGTGTGTATGTGAGATGTTATGCGTTACTAACCGTTCATCCGTTTGCGATAAAACTTTGGGGATTTGATGTGTACATGCCCGCAATGGTTTCTGTATATAATGGCATCATGAAATTATGCGTTGCTAACCGTTCATCCGATTGCGATGAAAATTTGGGGATAAATGAATGAGTGAGTGAGTGAGTTAGTAAATCACCTAATACTTTGCGAGCGAAGCCACGGGTAAAAGCAGGTGCCGCAGGTTCTTTATATAAAATAAACGCGTAAACTATTAGAAAAAAATCATTAAAAATGTATGAATACATACAAGAAAAAACATTAAAAAAATATTATTTTATGGCTAAAATTATTTGTGACAGTTCCTTTGTCTTGTGGATTCCTTTTGATACAAGAATGCGTTCCATCAACGCACGCAGTACGAAACTATATATAAAAATACTAAATAGGTTCACATAACAATTATTTTTCAGATGAACGAATTTTACAAAATACATTAAGAGATTCTCAAATGCTGATATTTCAATTCGTATTCAGGTCAATTTACTAAATAATGGAAAAAATTAAATCACAAATTTATTTACGAACTCCATATTCCTAGTACTATTATCATTTTCACCGTGTTATTTTTCTTTCTTATTTTATCTCTTATCATTTTGTGATGTACTTACCTATTTTATATTTGTAAATATTTTGATTTTATCTTATATGCGTATACATTAATTTTCCCCTTATTGACAACCGTTTATAATTGCAACTGATTTCATTTGATATTATTAATAAATTCACGTGAACTAAACATATATTTCACTGCAACATTAATACCAATATCAATTCGTTCGTAAATTCCCTTACCACGCATACCCAGCTTAAGGAAACAATGTGCAGAAGTAACAGATATTTTTTATGTAGGACTTGTATTTTGACAGTATTGAAAAAAAAGCATTGAAACTGCGATAAAAGGCTATCTTAATATATAAAAATGAATGTTTCTTTGTTTGTCCCGTATGCGCTCTTAAACCATTCATCCGATTGCGACGAAACTTTGGTGATTTGATGTGCGCATTCCCACGATCGTTTCCATATATAATATAGTGAGCTCTGGTGTTATGAAATTATTTACTATACTAATCATCCGATTGCGATGAAACTTTGGTGAGATTTTGTGCGCATGCCCGAGAAGGTTTTTATAGATATACCGGTGAGCTCTGGCGTTATGAGTTTTGTATTAAAATTTTGCAATTAGTGGTGCGCAGGGTGTTTGAAAAATTTCATATAGAGTAGTGGGTAAGAAGGGAAGGTGGGCAAAGAAGGGAATTACGGGATGGAGTGGTGAGGGGTTGGCGGAAGGGGGGGTGGTTCGCGGGACGGGTGGCGGATGGGGAACGGAAAATGGGAAGGACATGCAGGGAGAACAATGTATTGATCTAAGTGGCATTGCAACGCATGCCGGAGACTCGCTAGGGGGCCATCCATAAATTACGTCACACCTTAAGGGGGGGGAGGGAGTAGAGAAGTGTGACTTTGTGTGACAAGGGGTACGGGGGGTCATCAGCTTTGTGACAGTCACATGTAAAAATCTAAATTATTAAAACGCAAAAATAAAATGTTAACGAAAAATTTAAAAATATTACCAAAATTGAAAAATATGTGACGTCACACTAAGGAGGAGGGGGTCTCACAAATGTGACAATGTGTGACAGGGACGGGGGGGGGGGGGGGATAAAAAAATCATGAAATTTGTGTGACGTAATTTATGGATGGCCCCTAGTTATTATAAAAATTTATATTACATAATACGTACATTTCGAAAACAAAACATTAACTGTCGACCACGTGTTGCGTTTGAATGCCGTAAAATTGTGTTGCAAACCATTTTTATTCTAACAAAACAAATTGTAATCAATTGTGTTTTAATTCTTCTTGATATCACTAGATTTCTTTATTGACATTTTATATCAATACAGCAAAGCCATTGTTTGAAAAATGCTACGAGTGATTTATTTTATGGAATTCTAGCTTCAGTATAGTAGATATATATATATATTGAATTCATATAAAAATGCTACTTGAATAGACTTATAAATAAATTCATGAAATAAACATTAGACCCTGAAAAGAAAACGAACGAACGTTTCCTTAAATATATTACTGGCGTAACACGCGCAGTAGTTTTATCACAACTTATGGTTGCATAATTACTAATTAAAAAATAATTACTACTTAAAATTAAATAAACTAAGATAATTTTTCAAATTAAAAACCTGTTAGTTGAAAATCTGTTTATTTGTCTGAACGAAAACCCGCAAAAACCGAACTCTGGCTTCATACAAATTGCAGAGGATTTTCTCTTTAGAATTTCTAGTCGGTACAAATATTTTGTGATCGCAGCACAATTGCAGCCAAAGTAAAAAAAATCCGTTAAGGTCAAAAGCGTTCAAAAAGATAAGATTACTGAAGAAGGTTTGAAAGGGAGATGCGTAAACACGAATGATAGAGGGAGTGCGCTAATATTAAAAAAAAACTGCAATAATTAATTGGCTTAAGCCACTATTGTTAAAATATTTAATAAAATAGTCTTATTTTAAATACAGCAAAAATTTCTTGTCATCTGAATTAAGAATCATTTAAATACGTATCTTTGACAACCTAACGCGTGTTAAATCGGCCATATACGACACATTTTGTCAGTTTTTTTTAAATGCGGTATTCCGAATCACGTTAACGCGCTTGAGTTAAGACACGAACTCAAAGTAGCAGCGGCCCCAAAGCGGCCCCTAGACGTTCAATATAATAGACAATATATTGCACAATATATTGTGCAATATATTGCTAGAGGGCACATACGTTGCACTATTATTGTCCAATAATTTAGTTTACAACAGTCAACAACCCAACATGTCGAAAAATAAGGCACGAGTGGCCATTGCTTTAGTCACAGCTTTGAAAAAGAAGAGAAATTAAAACTGAGATGGATGAAAGAATGACGGTAAATTATTTGATGAATTCATGAGAATGATTATACCTGAAATTCAAAAACGGGACAATTTAATGCGAGATGCTTTTCTAGCAAGCCAACGTTTGTCAATAACATTACGTTATTTAGCTACTGGAAACAGAGTTGAGGTTTTTGAGGATAAGTTTTCTCTCTTCTTTTTTACTTTTTTATCATTCGTAGCCATCTCGATCATAAATCTATATCTCACTACGATAAAATCTATAGTAACTGCTGGACTGCGGACTACAAATGATTCACCCACAGATGATTTAATATTTATCGGATTAGATCATATTGCACAATAACTATCTAACTCTTTTTGATTGACCCAATATATTGTGCAATACTTCAATACAACATGCAGACGGTCAATATTATTGTGCAATATATTAAACAAAATATTGAACGTCTAGGGGCCGCTTTACACCAGAGATGACGGCGGGTTTGCCGCACAATCTACGTAAAGATGTTTTCGCGGGAAAATTTGAGAATCGAAAAACATCAAAATAATGAACGGATAGTCATTTATGAATTCCTTTTAGGCTTAAATAATGTAAGTAGTTACAATAATTAGTTGATAGCAATTCGTGTTTTCAAGTAGGTAATTAATTGACACGACAGGCATAGACAAGCCATTGAAAGCTTTAGAAAATCATATAAATTTGGCAGCTGATAACACACGACGGACGCCTTCCGAAATCCGACGGATTTTTGACTTTTTATCCTAATTGTCTCGTAACGCCGAACGTAAAAGATATAGAGTCATCCTTCGGTTGTGTTTTTTCTTAAATAATTCTCTGGGCGGGTTATATTGAACCGAACTTTTTTATTGAACCGTCATAAATAAAACTGGACGCTAAACTATTGTTACAAGGTGCTGAAACTCGGGTAAAGACGGATAATAACTGGTAGAGCGAGTTTACAAGCTGCTAGCCGGTAAGTTTAAAAGCGTCTACTCTATCTACTACTATCGCTACTGAGCGAGTAGACAAAACTGTCTACTCGCTTAGTAGCGATAGTAGCAGCTAAAATAACATCGATATTTTGTAAAAAACTTGAGCTCGCAGCTAGCGCCACACGCTAGCCAGTGGCGAGAATTACGGCTCCTGCGCGATCTAATTCTGACAGTTACGAAATCAGCTGTTGTTGGGCCGCAATCTTGAGCGAGTAGCGAGTAAAGTTGACCATATTGATAATTTTTTTTCGTAGATTTTTAGATCTTTCAACTTTTTTCGTAGATTGTCCACAATCTGCCAGTTAGCTAGTAATACGATGACACTGAGCGAGTTTACTAACAGATATTGAATTTCCCAGATACAAGCTTGTAAACTCGCTCAACGTCATCGAGGCTTTAGTAAACACATTAAAACACACAATTAATTTAGTTGTAATATTTCATTCGAAACTTCAAAAGATTGAAAGCGAAATTCGCGTAGAAAAATTTCTGTTCATCTTTTAAAAATGTTAAATTTTGGTAAATATCTATTCTACAGATTTAAAAAAAAATTGACATGGGCACACAAAGCATCCGATTCTCACAAGCGGCATAAGTCCACTGGGCGGTAGGAATTCGGCACCCAACTGAATCAATAAAACAGGTGGTTTGAAGTTAGTCTCTTACAGTTTGGCAGGCGCCCTCTCTCAGTACGGTAACCGCCGCGGAGCCTTTACACACACGCGCATTCATTCACTAAGCCGACTCGCTCAGACGTCGAGACGCGCACGACGCCGGCGCCGGGTCAAACAAACACAAGCTACCTTTGTTTTGACTGGAACTATATTAAATAATTTTTATCGTTTTGATTTTTTTTAAATATTAAAGTGAAGTGATTTTTACCAATAACGACAATGGCCAGATTTTTTGCCGTTGGATTTTTGCTAATCGGAAGGTAAATATATATTTTATGTGATATATATATTTTTTGAGAATTTTTTTTAAATGTTATTGTGTTAAATGAGGTGTTCATGACGTGTATTGATTCTTAACGTGATGCACTACCAAGCGATGCAAACTCATGTGTCTTTGGTTTAAAACTTAGATCGTGTAGAGATATTTGAGATGCTTAATTAAATACTACGAGTAGAACACATTTTTCGTTCGAAATAATTCGGTATATATTTTTGATTAGTCTTTTTGGTAAATATTTACCGAAAAGGGACACGCTTAATATGCACGTGTTACATCAAAAACACTTAATATCAATTAGATGATAATGAGAAGTAAGTACTTCAGTTTCCGGAATTGGAAAATAATGCATTTTAGTAGATATTTCATTAAAAAACTGACAATTTAATATATTTTCTTCACGCCATGTTTTGAGATAATAATATTAAAATAATTTTTAGTCTAGTTTATTTTTACTTTTTTAAAAACCCAAACTAAGAACCGAAGAGCCTATTTTAGGGTCATGTGTTAATATTTTGGATTAAATAAGAAAAGAAAAAAAAAAACTAACCTTAAAACTTCGACATCAATGACAATGGCCGCCAAGTGAATAATCGTTTTTAATTTTAACGAAATAACTATTAAAATTTATTATTTTTCAATTCCGGAAACTGAAATACTTACTTCCCATTATTATCTAACTGATGTTTATGTAGTAAAAAGTGCATATTAAGCGTGTCCCTATTAGGTAAATATTTACCGTCTTTTTATAAGCACAGAAAAAAATAAAGCATAAGGTCTATAAAAACTGCAATAAAGTCAAAATATCTCCAGCTTACGAACTCCCTTTCGGTTATGATTTTATTGTATAATATGGAAAATTATTTTTTTAGAAAATTTGTGCCTTGGAAAATAAAAAAAAATAGGCTTTTTGGTAATGTTTTTTTTGTGAATAAATGGTATTTAAATCTTATTGCCATCTACGTAAGAAGTGATATTGTTAGCGGCCTGATCCTGAATTTTACACTACGTGGTGCATTACCTTAAATAATTTAAACTGGTGAAATAGATCTGCTTTGAATCATGGCGGATAAATTGTTGGAAAAAAGGTTTTTCCATTGATGATCATAATTTATTTGTTGTACTGTGATCTTTTAATATTTATTCTAACAATTCCAAGATGATCTTCGTCACTTCAATACGTTTACGTAGGTAGGTTTAACTTAACAAATGATTACCTTATTGTCTTGGCTTATTAGATTTAAACTGCATTTGTGGATGCTGGTTCAACACTGTTGCCACGCAACTAGATAGAGATTGTGAATGATTTTAATTATCGGGTTAAACAGATGATACCATGAATACATCTTAGTTAATTTTAAGGTAATTATTTCAATAACCTCCGCACTTTATTATGGAAATTACACTTCATTTCAGCAAATATGTTTGAAGAAGAAACAACTATTTGCATTGACAAAATAGGTTATAAAGCTCTTAGTTTGGGTTAATTAAGTCATTCATGCGTATTTAAAAAGAAACGAAACTTACGCAAATAATGTCAATCATATAAAAAAAATCCAAAATGGTAGTCGCAAGGGGATTGTTTTATAAAGAAAATTTTGAATTTTAATTGAATAAAAACTGCAAATTTTACCATCTCTCCAAATGAAAGTATTTATTTAAGTTGAAACAAAGTGTGATTTCTAAAATCTGTGTCGAATAAAAGTGCGGCAGTTAGAGGATTACCTATTAAGGTGCTTTAAAGTTTAAAAATCATTTAACAAAAAGTTTTATTTGTTCTAACTCGATATATCTATTTGTATTTTTAAAGAATCAGTTTGATATCTGATAAAGTTAAATAACACTACGAAAATATTATAACGTATAGTTAGTTATACGTTTAAATAATATTCTTTTAAAATGTGTTAATTTGAATGTTTTTATAATTAGTTTAGTAATACAAATTAAAATAAAAGTATTTTAGCTTAGAAATGTAAATGTATGTACATTTTTTTAACGTGACTGCCGCACAAGAGTCTCAACTGCTCCCATCTGCAGTCAGTGAAAGTATGGCATCCCCAATTGGTTATGTTGTGAAACTGAAGATAGTGGGAAAGAAAAGAGATGGGGAAGAGGAAGGTGGAGAAGTAACTGGTTATTCAGATCTGGTCACCAAACACGGCTAAAGCCATTTTTAAACAATATTTCAAATCGAATGGTGGTTTTACACCAGAGTGATAATGAGAGAATCTTCCGCTTTGGAACATGCTGCAAATATACTTTATATTATTTTAAATGAATAATTTGTGAAATAACACAAATAAAATTTACTAGCTCCCGCCGAGATACGAACCCCCGATTTTCGAATTGTTAGTCGAGAGCCTTATCCTACGACTACGGAGGCCACAAAAATAACATTCATACGACCATTAGAAATTAAGAGAAACATTTTCCTGAAAATAAATTAATTCATTTAAAAAATATTATGCATTGAGTTTAACGCAAATGAAAGTTTTTAAAGAACTAGCGGCAGATAGATCCTTCGCCAAACACCTTCTTATGAACGATTTACACGATGCTTTTTTTTCATACCGATCCACACAAAGAAACTTTATCGAGACCCAAATAAAAATTCGATAAAAATGTATAAGTCTGCTTCACGGATAATACAGAACATTTCGTGTCGAAGTTCGATACACGGATTATAGGGAATATTGTCTTTTTAATTAATAGACAATAAAATGTGACATTTGTTGGAAGTACCAACCTTATAAAATAAATTCTTCTCAAAATAAGAACACAAATACCTAATTCAAATTATTCCCAGTATTACTGTTACTGGTTTGAGGTTCAGGAAAGCGTTTTTCGTTTAAATAAGATCCCAGGTTTTGAACGGTTTGTACGACAAGCAGGGTTTTTCTAATTGGTATATGTAATTATTCTAATACCTTTCTTTCCGTATTATTCTGTTATAAATACAGGTTCAAACTTGTCAATAATGCATTCACTTCATAACATGAATAAATAATCGTTTTACATGACGATAATAACTTTTCTAAGACAGACAGCATTGATTGTCTATGAAATGTAATATAAATAATATGAATATGGCGTAGTGCAGTTCGCGTAAGTGAATTAACTCTAACAAAATTAAACTTTAAAATGATTTTTTTTTCTTCCCCGATATAAATACTTAGTTAAATCTAACTATTTCAACAAAAATTATTTCGTTTTAACCGGGAAGCGCAGTAAGACGTAAATAATAAAAAAATCTTTTCTTTATAC
Organism: Glyphotaelius pellucidus; assembly: GCA_936435175.1. NCBI lineage: Eukaryota > Metazoa > Arthropoda > Insecta > Trichoptera > Limnephilidae > Glyphotaelius > Glyphotaelius pellucidus. The sequence continues at coordinate 3,828,945 of OW386539.1, read as the reverse complement.
GAGCATTGTATTATACTAGACCCTGCATGCATTGCAATGCCATTCAAAGAAATAAATTGATTCTCCCTGCATGTCTTTTCCCGTGCGTCCACCTTCCCCGCTTTCCATCACCCTCGTCTTTTCCCTCTCCGCGAACCCCACCTTCCCCCTGCCTTTCCTCCCTGCCGCTAAAATATATGAAATACACATACTTTCATTTATGCAAATTTCATAACGCCAGAGCTTACCATTATATATAGCTCGCTGATAATGTAGTTTTCTATTGATGAAAGAATTTTTAAAATCGGTTCAGTGGTTTAGGCGTGAAAGCGTAACAAACAAACACACTCATTTTCGCATTTATAATATTAATATAGAACGTCAACTATCGTCAAATAATGTCCGCCATCTTAAACTGTATGAAAATCAGTATCATAATATAACATTTCTCCTTTTCTTCCCGAATAACGAGAAATGATTTTTGATGCTGACTTTTAGAATAGGAATGAACAAAGCAATTGATAACAATAGTTTCGAAATGTGTTGACACTTTGCTTCTAATAAAATCATAGACAAAATGATACAAAGACAAATTAGTTAAAAACATTAATATAAAATGTAACAAAGATGTTAAATTGAAAGTAAAAGAGTCCGCGGACGAAAATGAAACAAGATGCATTTAAATACAAAATGACACGTAGAAAATGATGTTCAAATAGAATGGCGCAATACTCAATATCCACAATATGTAAAGGCAATCCATACGGAAACTGGACGAAAACAAACAAAACGCCAACTAGGCACTTTGATAAATCTACCTCACCCTTTTAATGGTATCCCTTGGTCATGTTAGACTTTCCGGGTTTGCCTCCATCGTTGATCACCTTGGAGTTTCTTAAATCACAAAATGAATAAAGAACATTGATTCCTATCTGAATATATGCTACGAGTTACCTACATACAACCAAACACCCAACATGAACTCAATTCAGTTTGCAATACAATATTTTATTGCTGACTTGTCATTGTAATGCCTTCATTTTAAAGGTAGCTACCTCCGGTAATATATGTAGGCAGTCTGAGAGGACATAACACAAGAAGGATACAAATACATAATTTAATATCCGTGTTGCCATACGTAAATCTCAGTGTAGTGTAATATATTATCTTATATCGAACCAGGAAATTCAGTTGATTACTTTTGTTAAATGATAGTTATCAATAATTCTATCTGGGTAATTACTATTAAATAATAATATTCAATGTTATTATTTAATAACGAAATGTAAACGGAAGATGACGATAACTCCCAAAGAACGTTTTATGTAATTTTAATCTGGTTGAAGTCCGATAATATTTCTTATCTGTTTCAAATACGAGGTGTCACTGAACGCTGCGAACTCCGCAAAATTAAGTTTAATATAACGTGTCCTCGTACCACCGTTATCTAATAGTGAGTTATTGCTAAAAGAGGGAATCAACGGACGTTGATTCCCCCATTTGACATGGACATTTTGAGCCAGCGAAAGCAAGCGGAGAGACGCCCCCGAAATGTGATCCTTGATTACTTGAAAAGTTTCCTTGGACAGCCAGACGCACAACGCATCCGGAAGTGCTAGGCATCCACAATAGGCTATGTGCCTACAACGTATTTTAAAATACTTTGGACACATTGCTCACCAAACTGAGGACTTCAATTTGAGAAATTGTAGTCGCTGGCAAAATGGAAGGCAGAAGCATAGGAAGGTCACCAATGCACTGGACTAACCATGTTTCCGCAGCTCTCAACGCGGTGCAGAACCACGAGGAGTGGAAGAGCCTTGTCGACCATGAAACTTAGGGGTCACAATTCTCAGCAATGAGGATCCAACTTAAGAAAAGCGTGAACTTCCATGGTTATGATGCAGGAAGCAAATTATTTATCATAATTTGTCATATACGAATACATAATTTATTATGTTCGTACCGTAAACATTGAGACTACTTATTTGAAATAAATTACAGTTAGACCAAAAAACAAGTTTGTGAAATATACAAAGGACAAGGATGCAAAACCCAGAAATCACCTAAAAAATCAAACATGCCTAAGTAAATATTCGTTGATATAGATTTAGGCAATTTTACTAATCAAATAAATAAAATTTGTACATTTTAAACAGAAATGATACTACTAAGTAAATAGATTACATTTTGGACAGCATATTTGACGTGATCTAACATAAAATATGAAAAATATATATTTGATTCTGTTCATCCATAATTGTTATTCAAAACGTTATCCCGGCGCATTCAGCATAAGACAACACACAAGTACCATTATTGATAAGAGAATCAAAAGAATTTAAAATATTTCATTCGTTAGTTTAATTCTAGCTTAGTCAATATTAGTCGGGTCATCAAAATTTGTAAAATAATTCACATTTATTTGTTAACTCGACAAGGGGTTTTTCCAGATCGAGATTGCTTCAAATTTCTCTAAAATCAGTCAACACTACTTCATTTAAGGAATTACGATAATACTCATCTCCTTTATCCTCATTTTAAATAACGATCTGTCGGTTCTTATTATGGTACTACTGTCATTTTTTATAAAAGTATCCCTTTGCCGTTTTGGGTTTTTCCTTCGTATAGTATGTTGAACTTGATTACTGACGCAAGTCACGGGAAGACCACGGAGCGATATTTATGACATTTCTCTTGGAATTTCTACACGATACAAATATTTATTTATTGAGACGACTTTAATAAATGTCGTGGTTGAAATCTCCTCAGATTCGGATTTCAGGAAAACAACAAAGAATATATTTGCTGAAAAATCTAGTTCACTAATTATTAAATTCGTTTGTGTCGCTGGCTACAAAAAGTATAATAATATTGAGACCAAAGTCGGAACTGACCATAAACTGAATTATTTGACTTGTAATAAATTAGAAGATAACAAAAAAAAATAACAAAGCATATAAATGCTAATCGTCCAATAATGGTGTACAACCATATTTAAAATATTTGAGTCAAGTGAACTCAAGTTTAAACAAGAAATTGAAGATATTTTATAAAGTTTCGGAGTTCTCTATTATAAAGAAATCTGAAAAAATCATACTATACTATTTGATAAACAATCAGATTTATTGTCATTATTTAGTCAGGGTCTGCCATCGTTCACAATTAATACAAGCGTTCAATCGAATGAAACCATTGTGTTTGTTCTTATTAAAAAATGTTGCCCATTGTTGATCATCCTGAACCCATCAGTTCAATGTCTTATCCGGTGACTATTCTAATTCAAATCACCTGTGAAATTTCCAAATTGACATTGGGTGTTCCGCAGGGTCGAGCGTTAGGTCCACTGTTGCCCAACGCTTTTGCGAGTAGGTACACAACACCGCTTAATTTTAATATTGCATCTCCGTTGCTAAGACTCCCTCGTCACGTGAGATTCTGTATTCATCGTCCATCCAAACTAAGCGTTGTATATTTTTGCCAAGTACATAGGTTTCCCACCATGGCGAGTATTGCCAAAGTGAAAGCAAATGACCGCGGCTCGGTGGCCTTCAGACGGTATTGTATCTGGTGGCCGCAGCCTGTGATCTGCGATGCACACACAATGTTTACCAACACGGCATACAATCGGAGCGTCGTAAACATAATTACAGCTTGTTACCAATTGAATATTAATAGGAATAATTTATTCATCTTTCCGTTAGGACATCGTACGGTTCGTTTCTTGAGACTTCAAAAGAAGTTAACAAATTGGTACTAGCGGACTAGGCTTAAGCTTTAAAAAAACGATGTTTTTTTGGTCCACTGTTCATTGTTTGTAATTCACACATATACGGAAATAAAGTCAGAAATCTAATCAAAATTGTGTTCAATTTTGTCTGTTTCTTCTTGATCAGTAATCGAAAACGTGTCTTTGTAGTTTGATTTCGAACTATCCGCATTCAATTTGCCATAAAAAAGGAAAAAAATTAGTTTCATTACACAAATAAAGTAAGGCTAATTTACCTTTATATATTTTTTCCAATTCAGTAAATGCGTAAAGCTTGTGAATATCAGGAAATAAATTAAAAATGTCTGTATTCTAAAAGGTAATAAAGCGGATTCCGTAGACGAGTCCCTTAAAAACCAGATCGTTGTTACCTTTTAGGGAATCTAGGTCATCTCTCGTTTTCATTGAAGTTATTTCAATACAACAATAATTATCACAGCAAAGGATATTGGTATGTTGAACTCAATCAGTCCATCTCATGGAACATTCAAATTAATTTTATTTTAATTATCATAAACAATACGCACAGTGTTGTGAAGTTGTTGTTATCGTAGTTAATAATTCATTTTGTACTTTGGGGATAGACAATAACAATAAAACAATAACACAATGACAAAAATACTACTTTCTTCTGCGGGGCTAACGTATTTATTGCTGACGTTTCGGCAGTCACTCTTTTGTCAATGTTCAGGGTTATCATTGTTATCAAGTGTTTATGACGTCGATGTGCAGCGTTCACAGTTACGCTGGCATACATTTATTATATTGTTCTCTACTCATGTTATCGTTTAAAAGTAGGTCCCTGCAGCAGCACCTCACTGCCTTGTTCGTGATCTATTGTTATGCAATAAGAAAAACTCATATTGGTGGTCGTTTCCCATTCTTGCAATGGTCACATAAAGTCAAATGCAACCTTGACAGATTTATTTCAATCTTATCTTGACTTCAATAACGTGTGAAAATCATAGTTATTTATTTAGTACTCAACTCTTTGTTGCAAGAACCACTGACTTGCTTCTGCATTAGTCCATAACTTTTTTCTATTACAATGATTTAAAATGCTTTAACGTTTGCTATTACAATGTCTGATATTACATAAGAGCCCTATTGCGGAGAGCCAGTGAAATTATGGCATGGCACCAACTATTTTCTCTAACTAGGTTCTCCATTCTTGCTGTGAGGTGAAAGGGAAATAAGGTGTGAACAAGAAGGGAAATAGTTGGATGTTATCTGGATTTTCAGATCTGGTTACTAAACACCGCTTAACCCATTTTAAGTAAAGTTTCGATTCTGAAGATAACGAATCTCGTAAAAAAGTTTGGAATTGTATATATTAATTATAATAAATAATAATTATAATTAATCAAATACATATATTGTTCAAACAAATTAAATATATTAATTAAATGCTTTAATACGGTTGATCGTTTAGCCTATTTAATTATGGCGAGAGATAATAAAGCTTCTGTTCCACTATGAAGTTAAAAATGACCTTTTTATCGCCGAGTACCTTTATCTATCAATTATTGAAAAGAATCCCAGTCATGAGGTTTTGTTTATAGAGCAATGTGTTGCATCCAAAACTGATTACGAATTACGGTTTTAGGTGCACTTGTAATTAACTGTATGTGTAGGGAAAACAAGGTGTGCAAGAAAAAGGGATGACCAATCACTTACCACCGTATTTCTGCGAGGGAGCACACAACACAATCACAATAATATAGTTATAGTTCCATCGTTTCACCTCGAGGTAATTATTGCCACAACAAAACGAAGTATGAACTTTCAAGATGGTCAAATTCCTTCTTTTTACTTAAAAATGAAAGTGTGTACGCGAAAAACACCAACAACTTGCTATCAATGCAGTTCCAAATCTTCTTCCGTTATAAAACAAATGCATTCGAATTTTCACTATTTTTCTTGCCATTGTTCCAAATTTCAAATACTTTTCCATCAAGGTGATGGTTAGGTAGGAACCGGATAAATGACATCCCGGTAGGAACAAAGCATATTCCGATTTCAAAATCAAACACAATGATACCATTACATTTTTTTCTATTCATATTATAATGATGGACTGCTAACACAAAAGTCCTTGAAACACTGCTGGAACAAATAGGCGTAACAACAGTATCACCCAAATACTTCAAAACAAAACTTTGGAATACCTACAAGAAATAAACTCTGCAATGAATGTGAATTTTTCAGCATAGTAAAACCCAGTGAGGAAAAAGATATTTTTTAAATGTTTGTGTGGTTTTCGTTCAATATTGATGTTTTCTTTGTTTTTTTTTTCCAGTGCCTTGTGTCATGACAAGCTCCGAACATTCCCTGATGACTTCCAGTTTGGCGTGGCCACCGCCGCCTACCAAGTAGAAGGAGGCTGGAATGCTGCGGGTGAGATATTTTTTTCTAATAATAAATAATTAACGGTAGAGTCATTGGCTTGGAGTCATTTGACCATGGTCCAGGGGGGATTAGGTGGACACAGATGACCTAGCTGAGCTGTGCCGAGCCTAGCTATTCTGTCCGGGAGCAGTGTTACCAACACAGCTCTTTTAAAGCTCGATTTGGCTCCAAAATGAGGCTGTCAGCCCCAAAAAAAGTATTTTGGCTTCTTAGCTCATGATAATATAGCTCCTCTTTTTATACAAAACTCATGAACGAAAAATGACAATTTAGGAGTTATTTATTTAGAGACCGGATATGCTCGTATTGAAAAAATTTGACTAGCCACCCCCCCCCCCCCAAATTGGGACCAATTTAATTAAACATTTGGTTAATTAATTGGTTTTTGCTTTTTAGCTCTTTTTGGGAGGTTTGAATTTTTTGCTCTTTTTTGCTCTTTTCGCTCTTTTTAGCTCTTTTTTGGGTGAACAATTTTCGTATTAAAAAAATAACAAACCACCCTCGCTAAGTTGGGACCAATTTAATAACCATTTGGTTAATAATTGGGTTTTGCTTTTTTAAGCTCTTTTAGCTCTTTTTAGCTCTTTTAGCTCTTTTAGATCTTTTTAGCTCTTTTAGCTCTTTTTAGCTCTTTTTAAAGTGTCGTTTGGATTTTCTTTAAAAAAATCGATTTGGCAACTCTGACCAGGAGAGGTTTAACAGGAAGTGACCTATGGTAACAAATTTTCAGTATGTTAAGTGATTTATCGGCAGAGTTTAGTTTTACAACCAATTTTCATGGGATCAATGTCTTCTGACTTGACCGTGGAGATTGTGTAACATTATAAATCACAGTCAATCTATTTCCGTGAATATTTTCAATGATAAGTAAACTGTATCGATCAAATACTTATTATATCACTGGCCCTGAATACATCGCGAATACAAAGTACTACCTACCAGGATAACTATCTGATTTAATTATCAAACGTAATTTATCAGGTCAATAATTATTATTGACAATGCGGAAATGATGAAGAATGGATATGGTTGATCGATATGATGAAACAATTAACGTTAATAACTTATAATGGACAAAAAGGTGTGTTGGTAGTTTTATTTAGTTTATTTCCGGATTTTGTTATGACGAAAAAGCCAATATTATTAAAAATTTAAATTAATGCGATTAACTAACTAACCATCTCGCCGTTTCCCCGCAGGGGTAGGCAGAGAGGATGGACCGCCAAACAACTCGATCTTGGCACACACTCCTTGCTTCGATCACATTCATACATCGTCTCATACATGCTCTTCTATTATTCTGACTCTTGACATCGCCCGACTCAAGTATCTGATTCACTTGGTCGTGCCATGACTTCCTCGGGCGTCCCCGACTTCGTTTACCATTCACATTTGCGTCATAACAGCTAGGAAACAAATACTCCGATGTTGTTGATATATTTAGTACATCAATTTCAATATATAAGCATACTTTATTGAAGTTTTTTTTATCAAGTATGGGAAAACCTTGATAAAGCTATTTATTTGTATTTTGTCTGCATAAAGAAAAAAGCTATTTTGGATTTTTATATTTTAAATATTTTTTCTAAATATTTGGTACCTACATACTGTGTGGATCTAATTCAATAATGTTGTTACTTTATAATTATTTTGTGCAATTGTCTTAAATAGTTATTTCCTGCACTATTTATAAGTATAATTCATAAATATTGTTATATATATATATGTAAAAGCCTAAATAGGCGTATATAAATATAAATAAATAAATATATTCTCCTTACACTCCTTTCACCATTCATTCGCTCTACATGCCCAAACCATCTGAGCGTCCCTTTCTTAATCTTATTCTTTGCGCTTACTTGCCTTGCATTCTTTGCTGATCTCCTCATTTCTCACACGATCATACATGGTTTTACCACATATACGTCTTAAGGATCTCATTTCTACAGCATTCAGTCTACTTTCATCCTTTCTCTGCCATTTCCATGCCTCAATGCCATACATCAGGGTAGATACCAGCACTCCATTATGGACGGGTAGCTTCGCTTCTTTTGACAGTTCGTTGTTGGCGCCAACGGCGTTCAGTCCTCCATTAATGGAGTTACCGGCATTTACCCTTCTTTCGATATCTCTATCAGTCTTCTCAATTCTCGTAAATATACTTCCCAAATATACAAACTCATCCACCTGCTCCAAGTATTCGTCATTCACAACTATGTAGCACATTGTTTGGACGTTTGTTAACTTAATACGAACTTCTTCAAAATAAGTATACTAACGATAAAGTAATTGCACTAAAAATAAGAGTTCACTAAAGAAATGTAAACCTATGTATTTGCTTTTACGTGTAATTCTAGTCGTTCGGAAATTGTCAAGCTAAAACCGGCATTTAATTATTGGATAACGTTGTCTAACGTTGTCTACACACTATCTAATGCATGTAAGAAATAGGTATATTAAACGTGTGCAGCGCAGATATTTAAGAATTATTAATTTCAAACTACGTACCTATTTACCACATAAAGCAAACAGTATTAATAGCCTTCCGTCTGCGTGGTTGAATTTCAGAACCCGACTTCGATTGCATGTCTGACGCCACGCCTTACGCTCCGCGCCACAAATAACATCTGTGTACGTGGAATTTCAAACGAAGCTACCGTTGTAATTAGGTTTTAAATTTTAAAAATTCGTCACAAGATGTCGCCACTTCCATCGGCTGGTTTGTGTGGACTTAGCAGTATCCCTCCGAATATGGACGGTAATCCTCAGTTTTATCAAGCGGCTGTATATTACATGTGACATCATTGAGTATCTCGGTTACTTTGTCCCGGTGACTATCACTGGATGACAGTGGATTCGAGGAACAGGCTATTTTTGGAACCAGTCCCTATTGGATTTATATTGGGATATATACACTAATCGCAATTCCACTAATCCCACTAACCCAACAACATATTCCACTAATCGTGTACTTTTAGGCACGGATTATAAGAATTATACTCTTTTTCAACAATTACTACAAGAAACGACTATTTTCGTGCACAAAATAGGTTATTAGATTCTTAATTTTGCAAAAATAATAAGTAATTTATGCGTATTTATATTGAAACTTTGCAAATGTCAAATTCATGGTAGGTATACAACTTTAAAACGGATATTAAATTAATAAATAACCATGTACACTTGCAGCTTTTCGTGTTACTAGTTGAAATACGATAATTGACATCATAAATAAACCAATCCTCTGATATATCAGTCCGTAGAAAAAGCAATTGCAAGCCATTGACGATCACACATTTTTGACAGGAGATTACGTATGGAATCGATTCCGTATCCACAAAAGATATAGAATCGCGTAGCAAGGCGTTTTTGATAAATAAATTATGATGATTTACAAAACAATTCAACAAACTCATCTCTAAATAATTGTTAATATTTTTTAAATTACCAATGCATGATGACAGTCAGTTATAGACATATTTCAAATTAATAGCAATAAAATTTGATAATTTATTATCTGCCCATGAATTATAAAATGATTAAAAGCACTTAACTTGCTGTGTGCAATGCTAGTTTGCAATTTGCAAATATGCGGAGGTCAATGCAATGTAAACGAGGTAATAAAAATATAACAATAATAATAATTAATAGATACCTTCTAGTTAAGAGGAAGGGCTGCGCGGCCTTTTACTTACAAAACCTAACCTAACCTAACCTAACCGAATATATATTTTTTTAACCAAAAGGTACTTAATAAAATATATTTATTTAATTTTTTATAAGAAAAACTTTATTTTTATAGATTTTGAAGATTATTCTAAGGGCCCGCAGATACTTTAATAGTACACAACTGCTAACCCTGTACAAATCACAAGTGAGACCCACGGTTGAATTTGGCAGCCACCTCTGGTCTGGAGCCCCAAAATACCTGAAAAAAACCCTCGACTCTGTGCAGAAACGGGCGATAGATTTGATAGATCCGTTTGATAGATTCTCCTAACTTAACAAACGGATTGCAATCTTTAGAGCATGGGCGTCGGGTGGGAATGCTATCCTTGTTCTACCGGTATTTCAATAGAAGATGCTCCGAGGAAATAGCGTCATTGATTCGTTCGGCACCGGTGCATAGTCGGGAAACACGCTAAACGCGTGCCCAACATATGTACACGGTTGACATTTGTCACATGAGAACGGGTCGCTTCTTCGACTCGTTCTTGTATTCAAAAGCTCGGCTGTGGAATGATTTGCCGGCCTCTGTGTTTCCTTCTTTCTTCTTTTGGTCTCTTCATGTACAATCTTCATTCCTTCCTATCCTCCAAAAGACCCTCCACACAGCATCTCAGATGACATGTGCCCTGAGGGAAATTATTTTCCTCATGGCCTCCTGTGTGGAGTTAATGTAAAAAAAAATAATAATCTAAACGAAAATATGAAAGAGAACAAGACACAGACAAATAGAAAAAGATCTCGACCTCTCGGCTAACCGGAATGTTTTTATTTTTTTTAATTACTATTTTTAACATACAAATTATTGCCAGAGTTGCCTTTAAAATCATAAAAAACTAATTTATAAAATAGCGCATACCTGTGCTAGATTTTTGTTTTTGAACACCGCACAAAAGTCCCAACTGCTCCCGTCTGGAGCCAGTAAGACTATGGCATCCCCGATTGGGGAATGTTGTGAGGTTGAAGGGGGTAGGGAAGGAAGGAGATAGGAAAGAGGAAGGTGGGGAAGTACCTGGCTATTCAGGTCTGGTCACCAAATACGGCTAGAGCCATTTTAAGCAACGTTTCAATTCTGAATGGTGGTCTTACACTAGGGCGAGACTGAGAGTATTTTCCACTTTAGAACGTGCCGTAAATATACTATATACTCGTTTTATTTTAAATGAATAAATTGTTAAATAACACAAATTAATCAAATAAAATTTATTTGCCTCGCCGGGATTCGATCCCGCGGTCTTCGGGTTGCGAGTCAACTGCCTTACCGCTGGAATACGCCGGCCGTCATACAACATACTTTGGAATAAAAAATAATTATTCGATTTGATCAAGCATTTTGGCTTCAAATCCAAATTAAAGTTTTGTATGAAAACGATCGACCAACCGTTCACCTTAATGAAACGCAATAATTATAAGTTAGAGCTCCATTCACACGAGGGTTTTTTTTGACGCTGTTGCTTTCGCCATCTTCATTTGTAAATGGAATCTGACAGGTGAATTCACACTCGACACTTGAACTCTGTTGGATAACTAATTATTTTGACGCTTAAATAATAATTAATTTTATTGCGTAATAAATGATATATTGAACGTGTGCAGCACAAATATATAAGATTTATTTACATTAAACTATACGTATCTATTCACCACATAATTTTTTAAATTTTTTTTTATTTTATTAATCTATAAACATAGGGTTTTACATAGGGTTTAATTGATGCCTGTCTCACTAGGATTTACCTGTGTTGAGGTAAATCCTAGTGAGACAGGCATTAATTATTATATATTCTTATTAAATACACTTAAAATGCTGACCGCATAATTTAACAATATACAATTTTAACACTTCTTTTAAAAAATCATTAAAATTTATTAAAAAAATTGGTTAAACCGGTTCCTTTTATTCATTTAACTTGTATCAGTCAATGCATACAAAACTTTCTAATACAGATGGCAGCGTCAAATCAAGAATGATATTGTATTCTTTGGGGTCAATGAAGTGTGTTCTATAATCTATGCGGATTTGAAAGTAAACGACTGTCGGTCGACTGGTCGAGGGGTAAGGCTCTCGATTAGAAATCCAAAGAATGCGGGCTCGAATCCCGGCGTGCACAAGAAAATTTTGTTTGATTTTTTATTTTATTTTTTTATTTATTAAATTACAGAAAAAAAACATTTTATACAAGAATTAGAGTAGACCAACAAAGCTGTCATAAGGCAGCTTGTCTGCAGGTTCTAACAATTTAAACATTCTTAATATAATATCTAAGAAAATATTTGTAAATACATTTATAGTTTTAAGGAAACATTAGAATAGATCACATAGTAGTATGAGATAATTTAACTTACAACTATAAATATATAAGATATTTCAATATACCTACCTAATAAAAGATATGTAGGCAGCTATATTAAGATATTTAAAGATACATGGAGTTTGATTAGTGTTATTTTACAATTTATTAATTAAAAATAATATATTGTTTATTCACGGCACATTTTAGAGTGGAATATACTCTCAGAATTGCCCTGGTGTAAGACCATCATTCAGAAATGAAACAGGCTTGAAATGGCTTTGGCCGTGTTTGGTAACCAGATCTGAAAAGCCAGGTACTTTCCCATCTCTCTCTTCTCACCTCCATCCCCTCCCCACTACCTTCAGCCTCCCAAGATACACCAATTGGGGATGTCATAGTCTCACTGGCTCCAGACGCGAGCAGATGGGATTCTTGCGCGGTAATAAAAAACTATCTACTTAAGTAAGTCGGTGTTTAAAATAAAATGTATCAATATTAACAGAAATAAGGAAAAAATTATCTATTCATCATCGTCCGGAATACAAATAGTTGTCTTTTATAATAATTAAGGTGAATCAAAAATTATTCGTATTCAGCGCGTCAAGTCATCCCGAAAGTTAAATTGTTTTTAAAAATCTGTATTTTAAATATAAACATCCAACATTTTCACTTAATATAGTTAAGAGGGAAAAACTAGTCAAAACTGGAAATATCTCATTTTTAAATCAACTTTTTGACGTATTGACTCTTTTCCACAAAAAATTAAAAGTTGATTCCGAAAAACTGTTCTTTCATCAAGTAAAGCTATTTTTAAAATTTTCAGAAAATATGTTTATCTTTAGTACAATAAGGTTTTACCGTAGGTCGTTGGCAGATTTGTTAAAATTTCAAACAAAATTTTGTATAATACAACATACATTTCAAATCATATAATCATGCAGCAAAATAAATCAATAAATTATTTGGGAAAGCTACTTTTCAGAATTTAAATTTTAGTTCAAATAAAATCATAAAAAAAATCTGCGCACTTGTTTTGTGACTAAAATACTTCAGTTTGTTTATTTATTTACGGTCTTACAAACTGATATATTTAAAAAAAAAAATTACATTCTTATTTTGCTTAGAAATTATTGAAAAATTTTCAATAATTATGATAAAAAAATATTTACAAAAATAACATAATTTTAATTGTTTTATCATCACGAGTTTGAGCATTTTTGAATGTGGGTATTTATCAAAGTAAATTTGGAATGAAATAAAATAGATATTGAGTTATTATGTTAAATCAATTTGGGAGGCGGGGATACTGCCGACCTGGGAACCTTTATTGGATAACCAACACCTCTGCCATAGGTCACCCCAAGTGGTTCGCTACGTTTGGTGATTTAGCAAGGGTGCCCGGGTTCATGGGGGGAGGTTTGTCTAGGCGGATGACCAGGACATATTGAACCCCAGATTCTTACCCACCCTTAAACCCTTTTCCTTCCTAGAACTCTCCCTCCCCTTCCTTTCCTAAAAAAAACCCTCCACACAGCATCCCCAAAGATGACAAAGGCCCTGAGGGAAATTATTTTTCTCAGGACCTCCTGTGTTTTTTTTTTTTACAGTTAATACCGCACAAGAGTCCCAACTGCTCCCGTCTGGAGCCAGTAAGTCTATAGCATCCCCAATCGGGGTATGTTGTGAGGCTGAAGGTAGTGGGGAGGGAAAGGAGATAGGGAAGAGGAAGGTGGGGAAGTACCTGGCTATTCAGATCTGGTCACTAAACACGGCTAAAGCCATTTCAAGCAACGTTTCAATTCTGAATGGTGGTCTTACACCAGGGCGATACTGATAGTATCTTCCACTCTGGAACGTGGCGTAAATATACTTTATGCGTATTCGTTTTGTCCTTTTTTGTAGTCTGATTTCCTTGCAAGTCCTTGTATTATGTCTGTGAATGTCCTTGTTGTATATAATTTTGTACGAAAGTTCTTTTTTCATTCGGAATTGTTATGAAAAACGACCCGCATGGAAACTGGACGAAAAAGAGCTTCGTGTAAAACGCTCATCAGTGCCCCTTCGCAAAGTCTTCTGTTATAAAGGGCAAACTTAGCTGTAGCTCAATTTTTATTAGCGAAAGCAGCTGTTATTCTTGTATTAGATTGATATACATCTTGAATGATATTTTTATATTTGCTCTCATCACCTTGTACTGGTCATAGTTTCCCATTAATTCACTCCGCTTGGCTTGGCTCAGTAAGACGTAACATTTTCTTTTTTTTATTATTTAATATCTCAAGGATAAAATGAATAGCGTGAAGTGAAGCACGTAACTTGGAGGAAATATGATTTAGTTATTAGTTATTATTTAACACTGTGGCCTTAGTAGACGTAATAAGTTCATGATAACTTGAGATCAAATTCTCTAATCTTGCTTTAAAGTCATTAGGCAGTGGTTTTCTTGCATTTATACCACTCGGCACATCGATCACCTAAGTGATTAGTCAGATATCTCTGAAAAATCGAAATTTGAGTCGAGTGTGCAGTTAGTTATCTGTAAGAGTGTACCCTCTATCTGGTACAATACTGAGATTACTCATAAACACCACCAAATCAATTATAATGCAGAAAGACTTGTAGGAAATTATGCAGAATGTTGATGTTTTCTGGATCACTAGCAAGATATTTCAAAATGTAATATTAATGTACCGAAAGTTTAAGCCTCTCGGTGTTATTTTATAGCGCATTTTTTTTATTTTTTAATATGAGTACCGCACAAGAGTCCCAACTGCTTCCGTCAGGTTCCAGTGAGTGTTTTGCCTCTTTCTGCATATACATATAAGCTCATACAATGTAATTTTTGATCAGTTTAATTTTATATCCCGATGATGCTTGTGTTAAGCGAAACCGGTCGGTATTAAAAAATAAACCGTTTTTGACGCGATAACGTCTTATAAATCGGTGAACGCCGGCAGCACTCACGAAAAAGTATGACTCATTGTCACGTTGTCACGTTCCGCCTGAGCTGAGCGTGCAAGCGAGATTGCGAAACAAGCGATAGAGAGGCACGATCGGCCTAAGCGTTCGGCTTGTGACTGTAAAATTCTATGTAAAAGTTTTCTTATGACGTTATCACGTAAAATTATAGTCCGTAAACCGACTCTATTTTTATTTTATTTTATTTATTTATTAAAAGATTGTGTTAATTAATACAATGAACAAAAAAATTGTGTTAATTCATCCGCCATGCTAGGGATGTCCCTGTATTATGGCGGATGAAGTTTACAGATTGTGTAGGTACAGTGTACAGTTATTAACTTATGCAATTCATTTAAGTAGTTTAAGTAACATATTTAGTAACAAATTAAGTTAGTAATTTAATTAACACATTAAATTAATTTATGTTACAAGTTGTGTTAATTATATTACAATTCAATTAAAATAGCAAATTTTACTCATCATCGTTACTGAATGTAAGGATCCATTTTGATAATTTTTTTTTAAAGATATGGGGTTGGGTTTCGGATTTAAGGTTCTCGGGGAGAAGGTTAAACATTTTAGGAGCTAGGTACATGAAATGTCTTTGAGCTGATGTGGTGCGTAGTGTAGGAACATTGTAGTGTCGTTTGGTTATTGTTCTGGTGGTGTAACTGTGATGTAAGAGAGTTTTTTTCTTGTATTTGAACATGAAATGTGTTAGTGTAATAAATTTAATAAGACAACCATTTTTTTTATAAACAAAGTAATTGTATTATTTCGTTGTACTATAACATTAAAACCACAAAGTGACTGCTTTATACAAAATAAAATTAACTTTTGTTTGCTAATTGAATGTGTTAACCTGATTTTTTCGTGTTATTTCAAGCTGCCTCTCATGTTATATCTAAATGCAATAATAATGTAATTGATTACTGTGAACTATTTACCCTGACACAAACTGAAAGGACGAAAAAAACTGTTTTCGAGCGTCGACAATGAAGCCAACCTTCAAAGTGATTTGTCTTGCATTGAAACCTTTTACAGTACTCTATTAATGTATAATGATGGTAAATCGATTTTGATGTGTTCAAGTTTTTGCGTTTATCTTTTTGAATCCAGAATGTTACGACTTTGGTCAACTTTAGGAATGATTGGACACACATTAATGCGAATAGTATTATTAAAGTATTATTATAGTTTTATCAAAGTTCTTATATTAAAAAAAAAACCTCTTTGTATTATGGTAGTGAGCAATCACTTTCTGGTTTGACATATTTAATAAAATAAAACACTTATTTTGTGCAAAGCCACGAGTTTTAATTAACTTATTTACCGACCCGTTTCGCTTTTCTCAAGCGTTTACAAATTAATACTGTATTTGTATTGTTTAAATGAGTTTTTATTAATTTATTTACCAACCGGTTTCGCTACATATTTATTAAAAATAAAACACTTATTTTGTGCAAAACCACGGGTTTTAATTAACTTATTTACCGACCGCTTTCGCTTTTCTCAAGCGTTTACAAATTAATACTGTATTTGTATTGTTTAAATGAGTTTTAATTAATTAATTTACCAACCGGTTTCGCTTCACATTTAATAGAAATAAAACAATTATTTGTGCAAAACCACGAGTTTTAATTAACTCATTTACCGACCGGTTTCGCTTTGCTCAGGTACAAATTGATAATACTGTATTTGTATTGTTTAAACGAATTTTAATTAATTTATTTACCAACCGGTTTCGCTTTGCTCAAGCATCAAAAGGGTTCAAAATAAAACTGCATTAATTTATATTATTTTATACTCTGATGATGCTTGAGCAAAGCGAAACCGGTCGGGAAATGATAATTAAAACTCGTGGTTGTACACAAAATCAGTTTTTTTATTTTTTTATTAAAAACCTTTTGATCCACCTTAATTACTATTAAAGGTAACTGTTTGCATTTGGGGCGATGGAAAATCCTACACTTAAAATTCAGTTACTCAAAATGAAAATGTGCTTTCATCGTATAAGATGACAGCTAACAGCCATTTACAGCAATTTATGTCCGTATTCTCATACATTTTGTGTTGAAATTTTGAATGCAGTGTTTTCCATCGATTTGAATGCAAATAGTTGTATTTTAAAGCAATAAAAGTGAATCAATAGGTTTCTTTCAAAAAAATTTTCGTATTAAGCCTTGTCATCCCGAAATTTGACCCAAAGTTTGAATATTAAAATACTACGACACCCGAAATCCGAAATCAGGTTCCTTCGGTTTTTTAGCTTCTTTTTTCAAATTTTTCTGGTTTTCATCCTTCAACTTGTTAAATGCCAAGGAGGAAACAATGTAAAATCGCGATGTTTTGACTTTGAAGTAATATTTTGTGGGTTTATTTTGTGCTATCGTATTTACTGTGTATATTTACTATATTCCTTGAACAATAAACTATGCATTAAAACAACATTACTTGTGTTTATTTGATAAATTTATATGTTTTACGATATTTTTCACGAGAACGACGCTATCCAATTTGACAGCTCAAATACCGGGAAAAATCTCGGCCGGAGGGCATAGACAATTTAATAGAAATTATTCCGCTTCCCTAGGTGTGTTCACAGTATTTTACACCTTATGCCCCAAGCAATTCTGACCTTGTTCTTCATACGTTTTATTTATACATAAGGGTTAAAATCGCATTCAAAAATATTTTTTTTTTTACATTTTGGCGTTTGCCGCTCGTTCGCCGGCGCACGAGCGGCAAATGACGAGGGGTGTTCTAGGCCATCATTTCAAATTGGAGAGCAGAGGAGAAATGTGATTTTAAATATTAAGGTGTTATAAATATCGTAATAGGTTTTTAGTGAAATTTTACGATGAAATCAGTCGGGAATACGAGAATTGAACAGTCGGAATATTCTGTAGATCCCAAAGTCCTGGGCTCGCCACATGTAAAAATTACGTGGAAATTTCTGAAGGAGGCCAATCCTGCCGTGGCGTTTATCTCTGCAACAGGATTCACCTAAATCCTCAGTTTGTTTGTTTGTTATTGAGCTATGATCTTGCGTTACAATCAATTACTGAATTTAGAAGTATTTTACGAATTGACTCTCATTACGCTAATTGGACAGATAACAGAAACATGTACCAATAAAATCTACGTCAACTCAGGTGTACTCCGTAAGAAAAACAGCTGTTCATTTAAATGCTGCAACTACAGCAGGCGGTCTCTTGGAAGAATGTGGTATTATTTATATGCCTCGATCAAGTGTGGTTTAAAGGTGAGGAATTGCAAAAATTCACCCAACTTATGTATTTCAGAAGGTAAATACATAATATCGTGTTGTTGTAACACTGGACGCTGCTAAATGGGTTTTGGCTGGAATTGTGCGTCACAATATTAAAGATCGGTAACGTTTCGTGCGGCAGTGGCATTGTTGAACTTTGTAGAAATAATGATTAGGTAGATCTTACCTTGTTAAATACAAATTGGATATTACAGGTGCAAATAGGGTCAGCGTAAAGCTGTTTCGAACGTTCAATGAATCTCTGCAAAGCATTGCATACATTGACTATTCTATTCTATTCGCCGGAGTTTCATACATTTGTACGGACAAAAAACGGTCAAACGTATTTGTGTATTTTAAAAATTACCTTTTTATGTTGTCCTCCTTCTTGCTTTAAGCTTTGAACACATTGCCTTCCTCAAAATGTCTCAAAATTTGGCAATTTTGGCATTTCTTGGCGGATCTCTCCCATTTGAATCCGGCAGTGTTCTTGTCAGTCTTTCTCGTTCATAGACAAATAGCTTTTACCCGCGGCTTTGCTCGCATGGTGTTAGGGGGAAATTACTGTAGCGCTTGCACTTTTCAATTATCCACCCCCCTTCCCCCCACCTCCCCCTCCCTCTCCCGCATTCCATACATTCATTCCCGGCACATTCAATTTTCAAACAGCTCGCGTGCCACCTAAATTTTATAATGTCAGAGCTCACCAGTAGTAAATTTTTTTTTATCCAATTTGTTGCAGTCGCTCGGAAGTTATGCGCGTACAAACATTTCGTAGATTCAATAAAGATAGACATTAACTACGATTTCCCGCAAATATGTCAACATCGTTTCCTTGGCAACGATTTGTTTCCTGACGTTAGCAATAACCCGCTTTTGTTAGCGACAGAAAACGCATGATAAATATAATATATTAATATTCATGATTTCACAATGCCAGGGCTTACCATTATATACAGCCTATAGTACTCGCATATAATTTAGCTCTTTATTGTTGAGAGAATTTTTAAAATCATTTGATTGTTTAATGCGTGAAAGCGTAACAAACAAACACACACAGTTTCGCATTTATAATATTAGTGTAGATATCTATTTCCCTTCCACAAAATTTGTGTGCGACGTCCAATTTAGTCTCATATTGTGCGTGAAGTTGTGATTTCAAACAGCTATCTTTTAATGTAAAATGATTATATTAACGATGGCAATACAAACGATAAACGTGTTTTTAATAATTTTGCCTATTTATTATTAATAAACCTATTATTTCTTTCAAATCTTTCGAATTCACTTCACATTAGTTTAATGTTGGATCCCATGTTGCCCTGTAAGAAATAAGTGTGAAGATTTAATAATTATTGCTTCGTGACCATCTCTATTCTACAATTCCGCAATTTCCTATAATCTCAATACATTATGCATCGCAATATTATTGATTTTAAATATTCACATTAATGAATAATTATTATTTAATCCGCATGAGCGTTAAGTATTTGGTGACGAGATGAGTGATGATCTGTACGTGGCTTATAGACAAGATAATATAATACTAGTTTACAAGTTAATAAATACTATTGGCAATTCATTTATTAGCAGTTCCTCAAGGTCTGCAAAAGAGATGTTATTGAAACATCTCAATTACTGCGATGTTACAATAAACGGGTTATCATCTATTATTGTAAAATTAATTAATTACGAAGGAAAAACATTCTTAAAAATTATTATAATTGAATAATTTGTGAAGTTTGAAAAGTGGTACTCGACATCGTTATTTAAACTTTACCTGCCTATCAAGTTTTAAGAGACGTGGGAGACGACAAATTTTATTAATAGGTATTTCACAAAACTGTTGCTGTCACTGTCGCTGATACCCCCTCCCCCCCCCCCCCTTCCCCCCACTCCTTGAATACACACATATAAATGAATAATTTGGGAAGTTTGAAAAGTGGTACTCGACATCGTTATTTATATCAAGTTTTAAGAGACGTGGGAGATGACAAATTTTATTAAAAGGTATTTCACAAAACTGTAGCTGTCACTGTCGCAGATACCCCCCCCCCTCCCCCCTCATCTTGAATACTGAGCTAAAGCGACAACTGCATCTCAGGCATAAAATACCAAAATAAAATTGTCAAAATCGAGGTTTTGTATTCCCCTGTTTTCTCCTTCAAAACTAGACCGATTTAAAAAAAGCTTTTACCAACTATACGAGAAGAAAATATTTCATATTTGTACGTTTTGTTTTTTAAAACATACTTTGTCGAATTTGTATTCTGAACGTCTATTAATGGGAAATTCGAGGTTTTGTCTGTTATTTTCCTAACTCCTATAAGAAGTAACTTATCAAAAAAAAGTAAGACGTGGGGACATGCCAGTGGTTGATATCTATATTAAATTGAAAAAATATTTTAACTTTTGTCAAAATCCAGAGAGTTATACGGGAATATATTTGTATGGACAAAACACCGTCCGCGTTTCCTCTTGAGAGAAACGGCTACTCAATTTTTTTCATACGTAACTTAATGACTTTGAATTTTAGGCCAAAATACTTAATCAAATTTAATTATATTTTATTAACCAAAATGTACAGGAATTTAAAGTATGAAAGTGAGCTATTTTATTTAGTTGTGCTATTTTTCACGATAGATTTAAGGAGTAATTTTGGCAATTTGGAACTAAAATCATGAATAATTGAAACCTTAATCTAAATTTAAATTTGTAAAATGAGTAAATAGGTATTAGGAAAAAGTATCTGCAGTATTTTTGTATGTTTCGCTGTAAAAAAATTTCAAACTCTTATTTTATTTGTAAATTATTAGAAAATTATTAACATACCCATTTATCTACTTCCTCGATTATGTATACATCAAATAATTATTGCACAATAATAGATGAAAAAACATTTCACAATTCTACGCGAAAGTTAAAGTGGTTTGAAAGTTCAATTTGCGAGTGGGCGAAAAGCCAAAAAACAAGCATAATGTACATAAAAGGTCACATTCAACAAAAGACCATCAAATCATCAAAGACAATATTAGAGAATCTCAAATGAAAATTTGAAACAGAAAAATCAGAAAAAGATTCAGTCGACTTAGGAATTGAACCGAGGACCTCGGCCCTGCCGGGAGTTTGCTCAATTTTCAAACAATTCTTAGTTTTTTTTTTACATTAGCTCCACACGGGAGGCCCTGAGAAAAATAAATTCCATCATGACCTATGCCATCTAAGTGGATGCTTTGTGGAGGATCTTTTTAAGGAAAAAAAGGAGATGAAGTTCTGAGAAGGAAAAAGGTATGAAGGTTAGGTAGGAACCTGGAGCTCAATGTGTCCAGGAGTGACGAACGTATGAATCTGCGGGACAGGCCAGATCCGAAGACACTGGTTGACCCTTAGCCTTGCACAAAAGCATCCACCGCAAAAGTTAGACAAACCTCTTCCATTAAACCCGGGCACCCTTGATAAGTCGCCTAACGTAGCGAATCACTTGTGGTTATCTATGGCAGAGGTGTTGGTTATCCAAAACATGGGCGGACCCATACCTGCCTCTTCCCAAATTGGAATGCGATCTATTTGCAAATTATTTGAAATTTTACTTATTAAGTTATTCAAACAATCATAAAAAGACCATCATCTTGGTAATGCAAGCAAATACACTAACGACATAATGATGTGAGATCTTCTAGGTGTATTTTTTTAGGTAACTTTGTATTATCTACCACCAAACATGTAGAAATGAGTAGACGTGTTTTTTTTTATAATAAAACTAAAGAAGATTCCATGTCATGTTTTTTTTCACCAAATTTACTTTCGCTAACTGGTTGTTTGTTCAGAGTTTCTATTAAAGCGGAGATATCAATTATAATATAAGTGATTTAAACCCGGATCTTTATTTAGTTTTTTTAAATCATTTCAGTCGGTGGTATCTTTTTGCTAAAACAGCAAACAATCTTGAACGGTCATCTGTTATTGCAAAAACTAAAATAGGTTTTTATAAATTCGCACAGCATTTACTTTATGAATGTTTAGGTCGCGTGACTATTTTGAGCTTGCAATTTTCATTATAAGCTATGAAGCTTTGAAATATCAATAAAGTTGTCAAAAATAAGATAAAACAATAACATCATTATTGAAATTCAACGAATGAAAAAGTAAAATGCATTTTGGCAATATTGTTCGAAAAGAACTTTGCTCAAGCAATTCAAAGATACCCACACATGTCAAAATCAGAACAATTGATTAAAAGCTATTTTCAAGAAATACGCGTTTAGGTAATAAAAACCGGCAGAGTTTTTCGGTAGTCCAGTTTGTAGATGCTTTACGCCCTGATACGGGTTGTTTCATATTTTGCAATTGGAATAAAAAATTAATTTTGTACCCTGATGACGATTGTGTTAAGCGAAACTGGTCGGTCGTAATAAATTAAATAAATTTCGTGGTTATAAACAAAGCAATTATTATTTCATTAGATATCTGGAGTCGGTGAATTATTTTCCCATTTGGTCTCTGGTAGGTTGACGTGTTGTTCTTGTATAGTTTTGTATTTATTATACATATACAATGAAATTACATCGCGTGGATTGACTAGATGATCATTTGTGGAAAAGTGTGTGGAAGGGTTAAGTTTTTCCTTTGGGGAAGATTTAACCAGGAAATAAAGTCTAGAGAACCATAAAATAGTCTTTCATAGATGGCGCAAGATTAATTATTTTAGAGAAAAACACTTTTTGTAAGAGATGCTTTAAACTATTAAGATAAATAATTATTTATATGCAATATGAATATGAATTGTTATAGTTTTAATAGTTTTGTTTATAGGCAATGGATTGAATCACCGATACAGTATTGTATTTGCCTTTTTTGAAAGATTTAAGTTTGTTTAGGGCATATTGCGTATGTACGGGCTCAAAACATTAATTCTTCTTAACATTAGCAAAAATTATAAGAAGTGTTTTTCCCTAAAACAATTTAGCTGGTGTCATCTATGAAAGAGTAGATTATGAATTCTTTAAAGTATCACCTTATATGTCAAACCACAAAGTTGACTGCTTTCTATGAAAATACAAAAATATAAATATTTGTATGAAAGGTGAAAAAACCTCTACTACTTACTATTCATATAAGACTGAGTTTTTAAAGTTTTAATACATATTCGCAAAGTCGAGAGTCGTGCTATTTTCAGCGTGTTTTATGTAATTCTATTGGAGATTTGTATGCCGTCGCCGGCCGACTGGACTGCAAGTTTGCAAAAAGATTAACGAACTGATTTGGCACAAATTCCTGTTTATAAACCAGTTTCTCAGCCATAGTAATCTCTAGACTAGAACAAGTCTTGGTCGGGTATTTATAAAATACAATATCCTCGTAGTCTGGAGACCAGCCATATTATAAGTATCAATAATGACGTTGGCTATAATATAATATATTTAATAAACTTCTGGAAATGAAAGAGTAACTGTAAGAACCGTAAACCTTTAGAAACCACTGAAAAAATATATACTAAAAAAAACCGACTTAAATTACCTAAGACAGTTTACAAAGTTGTTTTTTCAGGAATTAAGTCAGTTTTAAAAGTTGTTTTATCAGAAAAAAGACAGTTTTTAAAGTAATTTAGTTTTGGGGTGTTATGCCGTGTTGCACCTCCTTCTTTAGCCAACGTTTCGGACAACAACGTTACAGTGCCCATCATCAGGCCAGTGTTCAAAGTTATTTTTTCAGAAATTAATTACGTTTTCAAAGTTGTTTTTTCAGGAATTAATTTAGTTTTAAAAGTTGGTTCTTTTCAGGAATTAAGTCAGTTTTCAAAATTGTTTTTACGGGAATTAAGTTAAGTCTGTTTACAAATATCTTTTTTCATTAATTAAGTCACACTTAGTTGTTTTTCCAGGAATTAAGTCGTCAATTTTCAGTCAGTTCAAATTTCAGGAATTAAACCGGTTTTCGTAGATATTTTTTCAGAAATTAAGCCACTTTTCAAAGTTGTTTTTCAGGAATAATTAAGTCAGTTTTAAAATCAAATAAACGTAACACACACAGACACAATCGCATAACACATAACATGAGTAGAAGTTTTTTAATTGCGGATTTACGTAGGTACGTTCACTAGTAACAGAGGTATAAATATATTTTATAAATCTTCAACAGCATCAAGAATTTAAATAATCCACAATGATAACATAATTTCATGGAAATATTAAAAAAAAAATTTCTTCTTTTCATCATTTCAAATTTGGGAAAATAATGTTAACAATCTACAAAAGTGGCTGTTCTTATTATGTACTTCACAGATTTATTTTATTTTGTTGTTTTATTGGAATTGAAGTTTAATTCCTGTAATATGTAGATATCTTCTCAACAAATAAGTAGATAACTTCTCAACTATTCGACTCATCATTTACCTACCATTAATCATTTTCAACGTGCCTCATCTTTATGTTAAGTTATTTACATATATATTACATAAATTTATTTTTTCATTGTTGCAATATTGTAGCATTTACACATTTTAATATTTATTGTTCGATTTGTAACCTACAACATAGGTTTTCTATTTTTTTTTTGCCGTTTTACAACTCACTAGAGCTGTCTTTTTCATGTTTTATTTATACCTGATACTATGTTATATTATATAAAAGCTGAAAGGCGCTAATGTTATAAATAAATAAATAATAAATGTATTTTTATTTGTAATAAATACGAGAGTTATGTCGTATCTAAACCATGATATTAAGGAAAAACGGTAAAACGTTGTTAAGCAGTAAAACTTTGAATTAATTTACCATATTCCGTGGTAATAAAAATGTTATCATTTATTGAACATTTTCATATTATTATAACAGAAATTATAATATAAAAACTAGAAACGCAGGATTCAATGGGAATGTAGTTTGGATAATAATTGCAGAATACCACTAATATTATTACCAAAACAATAAATTTTTAATATTTTTAAACATATTTAGAGAATTTAAAATTTTATCTGTAAATGCCGGTCGTATAAAAACTAGTCTTTATTATAATTGGCATTCGACAACTGTCAAAAGATTTTGAGAAATTAATAAGGCGTTCGATTAATCTGAGTCAGCTTTCGAAAATAAATCGATATAGCTAACATTAAAACAATTCTGGAAAACTCTGAACCGATGAACCCGGGCATCCCTGCTAAGTCGCCAAACTAGCGAACCACTTGGGGTGACCTATAGCAGGGCTTTTGGTTATTTGTATATTGTATATATATATTTTTTTTACATGAGCTCCACACAGGAGGCCCTGAAGAAAATAATTTCCCTCAGGGCCTATGTCATCTTTGAGGATGCTGTGTGGAGGGTTTTTTTTTAGGAAAGGAGGAGACGAGAGTTGTGGGAAGGAAAAGGGTTTAAGGGTTGGGTAGGAATCTGGGGTTCAGTGTGTCTTGGTCATCCGCCTCCAAGACCTAGACAAACCTCACCCCATGAACCCGGGCACCTCTGCTAAATCACCAAACGTAGCAAACCTAAGGTGACCTATGGCAGAGGTGTTGGTTATCCAATAAAGGTTCCCGGGGCGACGGTACCCATTCCCGCCTCCCAAATTTAATTTATTGTTACCAACATAGAAATAACTGACGTTATTCCCTTGAGGTTAAAATTTTGAATTTCATAAATAATTGAATTTTTATTTGTTATTATATATTATTATTATTTAAAATATTCACATATCTTTGAAATGGTTTTCATCAAAAAAATGGAAATTAAAATTTTTTTGCGTTCAAATTTTCAATATCATCTCTCTTTAGTTAACCACAATAAGGTATTTTCATTGTTTTTTTTTTGTTAAAAAAAACTACGATAATGATAGTAACTATATTTTATTTGTATGTTTCCGAACATTCTATATTAATTTAGTGTGCCATTTTTGATTTGCCGTCAAAATGACTTGTTTGTTTTTTTTTAGATTTTCTTGGCCAAAAGTATTTCCGTTATTTGTTTTGGGGTGTTATGCCGTGTTGCGCTACCTTTTTCTTTAGCCAACGTTTCGGACAGCGTTACTGTGTCCATCATCAGGGCAGATGTGATGAGCAGGAGGTAGCGTTGTTGACGTCACGCCGCCCAACGTCGGTGAGAGCTCTCTTACCAGCCAGTACCATTTTCTATCTCACATTGACGTCGTATTCAAGGAATGTGAGATTTTAATAAATAAAAATATTCAATTTTTAACATTAAACATCCCATTCATTTTTAACGGCAGTGAAAATATTTCATTGTTGTTGAATCGTTGTATTTAAATTTTTACTGTTATGTTTTCCCTTTTCACTAAATTGTATTTTGCCAATGGTACATTTTGAAAGAATTCATATTATTGCGATGCAGAAGTCAATAAAAGATGAAACACTCAAAATTTTAATCAACTGATATTAAAATCTTTTATTAAAAAAGGAATAAACGCAGAAATGTTTTGGCCAACTTGTGTTATTTTTTTAATGGAGGCGTTTCGAATCGTGACCATCTGCAGACAATGATTACAGTGCAGAGAGCACGGAACAAAAACTTAATAGATTAAAGATCCATCAGGAATTACAAATAGCTCTTCTATAAGGTGTTAGGCAGGGGCTCAAAATAATGCAAAGTATTTATTTACATATTGAAACTAAAAAAGAAAATTCAACATTGGTCATCGAAGTATTCCAAGCACTCCCTTTTCTACACTTTGATGCGTCTTCCATTGAAATACACGAGAGGTAGAACACGGACAGCATTCCCATCTGACGCCTGTGCTCTAATGATTTCAATCAGTTTTAAAGATAGGGGAATCTTTCAAATCGCGGTTTCTGCACAGTCTATTGTTTTTTTAAGTTGTCCGAGCTCCAGATCTGAGGTGGCTGCCAAATTCAACAGTGGGGCGCACTTGCGATGTGTACAGGGTTAAGGGTCCACTATTCGAATTTCGACCGATTTCTTACATATCTCCCTTAAACAATTGATGTTTTTAAGCTCTTAAAAAAATATATGTTATTTTTGGAGATATTATCTAGATACGTTCCACGCCGAAACGCAAATTATATGAAATTTAAAACATGTCTATTTCTATTATTTTACAAGTTATATTTGTGAAAAAATTCACAATGTTTCTTTAAATGATACTTAAGATACGTTCCACGAGATTTTTGCTCTATTTTAAACGAGTCATGTTTTATTAAGCTTTTTCGCCATTTTCGATGCGATTTCATCACTTAATATATTAGCGCGCTCTGTCCAACATTCGTAATTTTATATCTCTCCATCTTCTTCTTTTTCAGCCGAATAGCGCCGCCTTAACAGTTGTGTACTATTAAAGTATCCTTAAGAGCCATTAACCAGCGGCCGAGAATTTAAATTTCGTCGAACGGATGATCTTGCGATTGCACTATTGCAACGCTACAGGGCGGTTCCGCTGAGAAAGATTAATTATTCTCCATACCAGCATTTTAACATAATAACTCAATATCGGTTTTATTTTACTCCAAATTTGCTTTATAAATACCCACATTCAAAAATGCTCAAACTCGTGATGTTAAAACAATTAAAATTATGTTCATTTTGTAATTATTTTTTGTTCGTTAGTATTTATAATTTTTCAATAATTACTAAGCAAAATAAGACTGTATTTTTTTTTTTAAATTAGTTTGTAAGACCGTAAATAAAAAGACAAACTGAAGTATTTTCGTCACAAAACAAGAGCGCGGATTTTTTTTTGTAATGATTTTATTTGAACTAAAATAAAAATTCTGAAAAGTAGCTTTCCCAAATAATTTATTGATTTATTTCACTGCATGATTATATGATTTGAAATGCATGTTGAAAAACAAAATTTTGTTTGAAATTTTAACAAATCTGCCAATGACCTACGGTAAAACCTTATTGTACTAAAAATAAACATATTTTCTCAAAATTTAAAAAATAGCTTCACTAGATAAAATAACAGTCTTTCGAAATCAATTTATAATTTTTTGTGATATAAAAATGACATATTCCCGGTTTTGTCTGGTTATTCCCTCTTAACTTAACAAAACCAAAATCCATTACCCTGAACTGGGCTGTAAAGGCCTTGCTATAAAGGAACCGTTCCATCTCAGTTATGTAGGTAGGTACCTTTTCGCTTATTTGGGAATTCCAATAACAGCTTTTTGCGCCTTTAGTCAAATCGCAAAAAACCACAAAAATACACAGTCTGAATCCTGTCTGAAAATGCTGATGTAATAAATTTAATAACACCAAGATTATTATTTATTTCGCGAAGGGCAAACTGATTTTTCCTTTCAAATTAAGCGATTTGAAGGCTTCGGCGCAGACATAGTTTCTCCTTTCAAATCTGTATCAAATTAATTAAACAATTACATCGTTTTTAAGACGGTTATCAGTATCACAGTGGAGGATTTTTCATAATCTTTACTTTTGCCAATTCGCTAATTACGAAATCTGCAAATAAGATATCAGGATCAAAATATTACACTCAGCTCTATTTGCTTTCACACACTCGTAAGAATCGCTTCTCTTAAGCAAATAGTTATTTTGTCCAGTGATTACTGATTACGATAACCTTCAAAAGAATACACGACATATTATTAAGCCGGATTCAGACGGTTGTAAAACAGCATCCAGGAGTCGTTAAATCATTGAAATGGTAGCAATTATAAAATATATGTACATTCCTATCAAGGTACCTTAGCAATCATCAAGTAAGGAAGGAGTTTTTTTTTTCTGAAAGCATAATAATTGACCGTCAAGAAAAACGGCCGCGCGGCCTTTTCATCATAAACAACTTATATTTGGATTTGAGACCAAAATGCTCAACCAAATAGTAAAATTATTTTTTAAATTAAAATGTGTAGCAAACATCTAGTACCGATATGAGCTTCTTTATTTATTTGTGTTTTGAATTATAAAATAAAAGCTATTGGAATTTTTGGTACATAAGTTAATTATTTTGAAAAAAAATTGTGAGTTAATTATTTAAAAGAAACGATGTTACCCTACCTTAAAATTTTTTTTTTTATTAATTTCAGTCAGTTAAATACGACAATAAATTCCAATGTATATAGCTGTTACGCGCGCAGATATTAGGAAGCGTTGAGTTTTGGTTTTTATACTATGTCCACAAAATGGTGGTTTTTATACTATGTCCACAAAATGACGCATTGGTCAATGGACATAGAGCACTTTGAACATTATATTTTGTAATTACTGTCGAGATAGAATAAAACATTATGTTCAAAATGTGAGTTCCTGTCGAAATTGTGGTTTTTTGTGTGTGGACATGTAACAAAAATATAGCTAATATTACTAAATATAATTAATATAACATCTAAAGAAAAGGAAAAATGGACATAGTACAAACTAATCCCCAGCAAGCGAATAATTGTCGCACATATTTTAAAGAAAATTATTTACCTCTACATTCAAAACAAAGTCTGATTTGATTTGATTTCAGATTTAGACACGGCACAATACCACAAAAATAAATCACGATAAAAGTCTGACTTTGTCATTAATTTTAGCTGTGAACACTTAAATTTGTAGTGTCAGCCACTTTTTCGTAAATTTGGACCGACATTGAAAAGAATCACGTTTGAAATTTTTGAGATAGAATCCGTTACTTAAATTCTGAATGGTGGAATCTTATATTTGAAAAGTAAAAGTAACGGAATGGATTGCATTTATAAAATACATGTACAAACTTTGGCGAAAATCAACCGTCAAAATTGGTAAAAAATACTTTGATAAGTAATGCGGAACCATTAGATTAAAATAGCTAAGTCCTTTAATAAATGTTAATGTTAAGGTCACCACTGCACCACCACCATAATGTACATTATATACTGGATGGCTCATCGGGAAGTGGCTACAAATTAAGCCAAGAGTAGTTACTAGTAACCATCAGTTACTTCCGGTTAGATAAACGGTTTAAGGATGCGGTAAAAGTTACTTGGTGTTTTTATTTTAATGCAGGTGACTGTTAATCTTTTTTTAATCGCTACTTATGTAGGCAGTGATTAAACACGTGTTTTTTTTTAACAACTGAGTCGTAAAACATGGTTTAAATTTAATCCGAATTGATTTATTGGATAACCTGACATACATCACCCCAAGTGGTCGCCACGTTTGATGATTAAGCAGGGGTTCCCGGGTTCACGGGGTAAGGTTTGTCCGAGTCTAGGCGGCGGATGGCCTTTTGGCCTCTCCAGCAGGACTCTCCTAAAACATCGTCTTGCACCGCAATGGGAGGGATGGATTCATACGTCCGTCACTTCTAGATACACTGACCCCCAGATTTCTACCCACCTTTCATACCTTTTTCCTTCCCAGAACTTCTCCTACCTTTCCTAAAACCAACCTTTATATACAGCATCCCCATTGATGACATGGGCTCTGAGGATAATTTTTTCCTCAGGGCTCCTTGTGTGGAGGTAATGTAAAAAAAAACAGGGTGTGCCATTCACACGCGGTAGAATTGAAACCTTCATAAAACTAAAAAAGACAAGAGTGGGGAGGCTATGAAAGAGGAGACTGAAAGGCTACGAAGCACCGCAGAAAGACGAGGCCGATTATACTATCTCGTTCTCGTACTGTTTGTCTCTTTTTAGTGTCGCTATTTTTCGTTTTCGTTTCATCAAATCATATCGATGCTAAAGAAGTTTTCATTTCAAAAAGTTGGGAGCGGCTCGGTGCGTTGCTCGGGCGTCTTCTGAACGAAACCAATGTCGTGACACCTAAAACTAGAAAATGTGTAGGCCTGGGATTAAAACCTTTTCACAGTGGTACAATGCAAAAAAAATAAAAATTAAGGTAGGGCCATAAACACAACATGATAAATGTTGGGTTTTTTCGGTCAAATTTCCATTTTACATAGAGCTAGAGGTCAAAAGGTTTCAAAAATTGAATTAATGTTTATCCATGAGACCCGTACAATAAATAACACGAAGACTTGTTTCAAGAAGGTCGGCTCACGTTCAAAGTCATTTATTATTAATTTAGCAACATCATTACGATATTTGTGGTTGGAAAACACTTAACACAAATATTATATTGTAGATATATTCACAAAATACAAACAAAAACCTGTTGGTCAGATTAAAAAAAAACCACGAAATCAACCGCAAAGGTGTATTAATTGTGTCGACTTTAAAAAAATACGAAAAACCCACAAAAATTCTTATCTCTTGCGGTTAGATGATGTGCTTACTAAAATATCAGTGGGTATATATAAGGAATAATCTGTAATTTTGCACTACATGATTAGTTTCTTAGAACAGGCATCTGCCTAGTCAGTAACTTATGTTGAATAAGCCGTAATGTATATTAACACCTGTATTGCAGCGTATACTGACCCACATATTTGTAATATCCATCGTGAACAGTCAATCAATGTTTGTATTAATTTGACTTCATTCTGTAGGTATCAGTAATTTTCATGTTTCAAAATATTGTATTCAATGCAAACGTCTTGCATCAATTGCTCCAACACTTCAAGCTACATTTTTTGTGAATGTTGTTTTTCAGTGGTTTCATCAAATAGAATGGTCTTCAAAGAACAACGTGATAAAGTATTTTTTGCTGATTAAGGCATTTTAATACCGACTGTAAAACCAATAATCACTCTCATATTATAAATTTCAAGGGTTTTGGTAGATATGATTTGAGATTTTCACGGCTAATAGTGTTATGATGATTTATTTTTGTGGTATTATGCCAAGTTGCTCTACCTCATTCTTTAGCCAACATTTCGGTCAGCATTACAATGTCCGTTTTCTGGGCAGATGTGTAATGATTTCAAGATTTTTAATCAGCTTTTTATAGTCTCCTGTAAACTTTCCATTTGTTGCTTGAAGGGTTTTTCCTCGATTTCGGGTTGATGTCATACTGACTTTTGTGGTTTCTTCACCTAACTTACTCTAAATTAATATAGTTATATATTACTTTATTAAGAAGAATGTACTTATTTTATCAAGTCTTTCCTCCCCTTTCCTAGAAGTTTGAGGGTGCAACTCACATTGAGTAGTGCAAAGTGTCTCCATAGTTTCGCACCTTCCTCGATTCCTAGTAATGTTTCTGCCTTCCTCCAGGAATTTGTTTTATCTACATTAAGAATTCGCATAGCTGGTAGTCGTTTTGCTTTATGGCTTTAAGCCTCCATTTATTTACCAAAAAAAATGCTTCCAAACGTTTATTTTCTTTTAGTATCTTGGTTTCACTAATAGTCTGCCAATTAAGCATTAATAAGATAAGTAATGCTTTTAAAACCAGTTTGCTAAGATAAATTCAGTGTTTACCCAAAATTGTAAGCAATGAACACATATTAAACAGAGATTTTATTTTATTTTCAGATAAAGGCGTAAGCATATGGGATCACCTCACCCACACATCTCCAGTTGCTGTGCTGGATCACACCACGGGAGATATCGCTTGTGATTCCTACCATCTATGGAAGCGAGATATTGAGATGCTTCTGGAATTAGGAGTTGACTTCTACAGATTCTCAATCGCCTGGACCAGGCTGCTTCCTACCGGCTTCAGCGATAAAGTCAGCGAGGATGGATTAAACTACTACAACAACATCATCAACACTCTCTTGCATCATAACATTACCCCCATCGTCACTCTGTACCATTGGGATCTGCCCCAGAGGCTGCAAGATCTTGGAGGATGGCCCAACCCCCTCATGGTGGACTATTTCGAGGATTTCGCGAGGGTGGCTTACCAGTCTTTTGGAGACAGGGTTAAGATCTGGATCACAATCAATGAACCTACCAACGTGTGCCTGAATGGTTATGGACAGACCTGGGTTGAAGGAGGTCTTGCTCCTGGCATCAACTTCCACGGAGTGGGGGAATATCTTTGCGCTCATACCATCATCAAGGCCCATGCCAGAGCTTATAGACTGTACAACGATACATTCAAGGCTGAACAGAAAGGTACGATCATTGTCAATAATTTAAAACCACGATAAATACTTCAGTCACGCAGCAATACTGTGATGATAATTGGCCATTTATATAAACCTGCGCTTGTTTAGCAAATACTCATTCCCGTGTACATAATCTTTACATGAGATTTTATATTTTTTTTTTGTTTTCAGGAAAGGTTGGCATCAGTCTAACTGCACCTTGGGTAGAAGCAGAGACCGATTCTCCCAAGGACAAACATGCTTCTCAGACGATCATGCAGTTTTTGGTAATAAAATAATTCTTTTTTAGACTGAATTTTAGGAAAACTAAAATCATTCCTTCTCTGTGTCAGTTAGGCCATTCGTACGAGAAAATACATATAAACGACTGGATTTTTGTGCGCTTAGCATACGCGCCCCTCGTGAGTATCCACGATACTATTTTGCTAGCATCATTCACGACGCGAAGCGTCGACTACGGGTTTAACATCAGTTGCACGCTACTGACAGTGCTGGTAGCGCGCTATACGTCTTGCATTACTACTTGTTTGACAGAAATGACGTCCGAACACGATTTGAGTGTTAAATTTATTTTGGAGGTTGGAAAATATTCATGTTTACATAACTATAATTCACCGGATTACTTTAGAAAGGATTTAGCGGAGAAGGCATGGATTAAGGTTAGTTAGAAAGAAAAGTCATTTTAACATCATTACCGTGTGATTTCTTGGCGGCGACAAATGCTCTACAATTAACATTTATATCCCACTCACACACCTAAAATTTGTACGTCTGTCAATATTCCATGTCGTAGATTAGTTACAATATTCTCCTGATAAAGAAAGGGTGCTCCAAAACCGGTAGAGTGTTAATAAAATAAAAGTGGTCTACAACAAATTTATGTGTTTTTTATGTATATTTATTTCTGTTCAAATTTGTACGGAAAGCACTCCTTTGTTAAGGATACTATTAAAAAATAATTTCTCTGAATATTATAACTAGCTATTCTAGAAAAACTTTATATCTACGGTAGATTATTGTAAAAAAAATAAACATACAAACACGCTATCTTGTAAGATGAAACAATTTACAAAAACATAATTTTGCTAATTATACCTAACTTATTACGAAAATAGAATTAGCTGGCGCACCGCGAAAACTTAGCGTAGGCCATTTTTTGTAAAAGAATATTACGGTTTACTTAGCAAATAATTATATGTATCTGTGAAATCTATAAGGGCGTAAGTATATTAATTAATTAATAAATACAATTTACTAACTGTGTTTCTATTTTGCAGCTCGGTTGGTTCGCGAACCCCATCTTCAGCAAGGAGGGTGACTACCCGGCCATCATGAAGCAGATGATCGCCAAGCGCAGCAAGGAGCAGAACTACAGCTTCTCGCGCCTGCCCGAGTTCTCGGCCGAGGAGGTGGAGTACATCAGGGGGACCTATGACTACTTCGGCCTCAACCACTACACCTCCTTCATCACCCGCTACACTGAGGATCGCGAGAAGAAGAACATCCCATCGCTGGAGGATGATTACAAGTTCCCGCGTTACCAGAACCAGTCATGGCCTGCTTCTGCTTTTGAGTGGCTGAAGGTATTATATTTTATTATATATTTTCGAAATCAGATGCAGGCAGTAATTTTCGTCTTGTTTTGAAAGTCAAGTCTGCAAAATTTCATCAAGTACTATCAACATTCTGCTTTAAGGGGTTGGATAAGGAGATGAGGGGTTTTTCTTTGAAATTTCATCTAGACAATCGCATTCCTCAATGTCGGAATAAAACTGCAGATTTGTTTTAAAAATAAACTCACACACCCACATCGTGACACTCTTCTTTACACATTAAACAGATAGATGCACAAAACGGACAGGTGTTAACATAAAGAATTCTAAAAATAAATACCAATCGTCCAATAACGGTGGACAGTATGCACAATAAATAATATATAAGAATGCAGCAATAAGTGTGTAAAATAACAACTACAAACAACAGTCTATAAAGTTTGACTCAAGTGAAGTCTATAAGTCTAAAGTGAAAACAAAGGATAATTCAGTAAATTTCTAGAGGCCATCGCAGAACATGTCAGTCGCATAAGAGGTTGGGAGAGGGTGTCGTAAATTCTTTGAAATTCAGAAGGTTGATTGAAATTGATATTGATTGTGGCCAAAAGGGAAGATTCTACATGGTGTGTAACTATGCATTATTTTTGTATTCGTTCACACAAGATGTCTGGAGGTAAAATGTGCAGTTACTTTGGGAGGTAATTCTACTTCTAAATCATAAAACAAGCATAACATTGATAGTATAAGCAAGTTATTATTATTTAAGCTCCGCTTTTTGTTTCGTGCTCACATATCCAAGCATTGTGGAAAACATTATTTTAAATAACACAAATAATAGTAAATATATTAAATTATACGAATATAATAGTGAATTGGTTATTGGAATTGAATTTATGAAAACACACATGATATGAAATACCGGGAAACTGACACACGCGCATGTGCCATGGTATTTTTGGTAGATTAGCGCATCTGCGTATTTAAATTTTTAAATATACATAGTTAGTTATATGGCTCTAGGCTTTCAGTTGCACAAATTAATAATCTTAGGTGAGAGGTATCTGAAGCTGTAAGCTTTAATACCTTCCACTTTATTTATTCAAGACTTATTTTTAATTGTGTAAGTAGGTATGTAAAGTTTGTCTAAGTCATCTTATTGCACTGCAGAGCGAATCGTATTAAATAATAAATCCGTAAGCTAATTGCTAACGAAGATAAGACTAACAAAAGATAAAAATGTATGGTCGAAAAAAACAATCTAATTGTGCAAAGCTTAATAAATCTAATAAACATTATTTTTGGAGCTAAATATTGTAAATTTCGGAGGATTTTGGAAATGCATTCTGCCATAATAAAAAAAAACGTTTAATTTTTTCCCGCAGCAAATCTATTAATAGAAGGGCCAAAATCTTTCCCTAGCATTTCATACCAAAATCTTTCCAAGAGTGGCATATATCTTCAGTACCGACCTGTTGAAAGACCACCATTTAAAATTAAAACTTTTCTTGAACTGGGTTTAGTCGTATTCAATGACCAACTATGAAGAGTTAGATTTCTCCAAATCTTCTACTTACCCATTTCCTTCCTCTGTCCGTATTTCAGTCTCACAATTTACGCCAAATTGGAGAGTTCATAGTCCCACCAAATCTTGCGCTGTGTTCACATTTAAAAAATATAAAGAGAGCTGCACTAAAAATACGTCATGAAGGTATCAAATAATGAGTTCACCTGTCTTTTGTTCTGGCAACAATGTTTAAAAATACTAACTTTCTCATAGTTAACATCATTTGTAAAATGGGTGGAATTTCAGCCAAGTTACGGATTCGTTCTCTTGAAAACTGTAACTCATCTCTACTACGTGTTCAATAATTTGCTAATGATATAAATTCCTTAATTTAGGCCTATCCCATCGGATTGAGGAAACAGCTCACCATGATCAAGGACGATTACAACAATCCCGAGATCATCATCACGGAGAACGGTGTCTCCACAGTGAAGGGTCTGAGGGACATGGTGCGCGTCAACTACATGAACACCTATCTGGAGGCGGTCCACCAGGCCATCACGGAGGATGGGGTTAACGTCACCGGCTACGCGGCCTGGAGTCTCATGGACAACATGGAGTGGACTGACGGATACACGTAAGACCTATAATTTATTTTCATCATCATCATCTTCTTCCTCTTGTTGTTTTAGTTTTAGTCTCACTCGCTCCAGACTGTGGAGGGAAAAAGTTGGGACTCTTTTGCGGTGTTCACCATAACAAACAAAAACGATTGGGTAACGTTTAGAGGAGGTTTAATGAAGGAGGTGGTGATTGGAATTTAAGACCTAGTGTTGCGGATCCAATGCCTCGACAAGGTCTCGACAAGTCTCCAGAGAGGCAATTCCAGTTCTAATTAAGGATAAGGAATTGTCCTAAACCTTAAAATTAAGGACTTTTCAGATTCTCTCGGCTGCAAGCAGAAGGTCTAGCACGGACGATCGATAAATCCTATATCAATACGATATTGACTAAATCCGTCATCTGTGGTCAGTTATCAGTATTTGCGGGCACGGTCAATAATTGATGAGAGATATTCCAACCGATGATTGACAAATTTTAGAGCGACCTCCTGAGTGTCAGATAAGCTGCCAATATACAAAATATTTTAAATATTGTCGTTTTTTATGCATGATATTGGATGGAGGTGAACTAAAGCAGCTCTTAGAATTGAAATAAATCGAACACGCAATCCATAGGCTTAAATAATTCATTTAAGACGCGATCAATTTATTACGTTCGATCGTGGATAAGCGAAAGTGGTTGAAATATGACTAAATACCTCGCTAACTAATTAACTACCGTTTAGTATAAAAATAGTAAATGCAAGGCGCCAATCTATATTAAAGTTAATATTACAATTCGAAAATATCAATTTATTATCGCATGTAAATCCATGGACAGATCAGCCAGTGTTTTTTTTATTTTTATTTTTTTTATATATGAATACAGATCTGGTCACCAAACACGGCCAACGCCATTTCAAGCAACGTTTCAATTCTGAATGGTGGTCTTACACCAGGGCGATACTGAGAGTATCTCCCACTCTGGAACGTGCCGCAAATATACTATACATTATTTTAAGTGAATAAATTGCGAAATAACACAAATTAATCAAATAAAATTTTATTTGCTACGCCGGGATTCGATCCCGCGACCTTCGGAATGCTAGTCAAGAGCCTTACCGCTGGCCTACGCCGGCCGGGAGTGTTATCATCGTATATTGATTGATTTATTTATTTCCTGTCAATATCGGTCTATCTATTAACAGTGCGGCCGTGCTCGGGAAAACGATATAAAATCATCGGGGTATGCCTATCGATGCGATATTGTAAAGTTACCGATTTCATACTGCTAGTCGAGACACCCAGTTAAAATAACTGACTTTATTTATACAGGGTGTTAAAAGACGCAATTGATTAATTTTAACCAGTTGGTGATATCAGGTATTAATTGTTACAATGTTTCATTGATCTTTTTTACTCCAAAAAATATCAGAAATCACTGACTAAAGCATAAAAACACGATGCATAGATATAGATTTTATATTATCTATATGTTTACGTGTTTTAGTTGGATCATTGATTAGAACGTTTTTCCCTAATGGGACAGTTTAAATGCATTATTGACATGTCATCGTTTAAGACTGATGCAACATGATATAAGAATGAATTTAATAATAATTTATGTTATAAACGGCCTTCAGGCAGTGTGGCACTTAATGCAGGCAATTTTCTTGTAAATGTCACAGCCGTAACACGGGATGGACACTTAGGGCAATGACCCTAGACGCAAGATACGCAGGGAACTCAATCGACATGCAAACATTTATGTGCAGTTCACACGCGGTAGAAGCACCGCACAAAGAGGAGACCAATTATTCTTTCTCGTTCTCTCGAAGGCTAAATCTTATGTAGGTAATTGTCTCTTTTTGGGGTCGTTTTTTCGTTTCATCGAGTTTCAAATCACAATGGTGCTAAAGAAGTTTTCACTTCAAAAAGGAAGAACTAAAACACTCCGCGTTCACCCACGTTCTAATTACCTAACATGTAATCAATTTTTCTACCAAATGAAGGAACTTTCAATCATTTTAGTTTCAACACCTCACCAGAGTTCACCTTTAACTCGGTACAATGTAGTATCGCCAACCGACGTCCTCTGTGGTCGAGGGGTAATGCTCTCGACTAACAAGCAGGTTCAAGGGTTCTAATCCCAAATTAAAGGGTTCTAATCCCAAATCAAAGGTAACGCTCTCGACTAACAAGCAGGTCAAGGGTTCTAATCCCAAATTTTGGGTTATTTTACAATTTACTAATTTAAAATAAAATATGGTTTATTTGAGGCACGTTTTAGAGTGGAAGACACTCTCAGTATCGCGCTGATGTAAGTCCGCCATTCGGAATTGAAACTTTGGCGAACAGATCTGAATAGCCAGATACTTTCCCACTTTCCTCTTCCCCACCTCCTTTCCCTCCCCACTACCTCCAGCCTCATAATATACCCCAATCGGGTAGTCTCACTGGCTCTTGACGGAGCAGTAGAGACTCTTGTGCGGTATTCACATAACAACAAAAAAACGATTGAGAAGAGGTTTGATGAAGGAGCTGATGATTGGAATTTAAGACCTAGTTTCTTAGGTTATTTATCTACGTGTTTAACATATCTATTACGAGAATGTTTGCACAATCATAATGTGACATACTTCTTTTTTGAAAATATGTAATGATCATGCTAATGTTTAAGAAGTAAACAGAGAATCCTTGGAATTCGCTGTTCATTAACTGTTAGAAGATTTGTCCGAATAAATGTGTGGTTGTAGTTTGTCCAGATAGACATAAAATTCAGCTTGTTAGTAACAGTTTATTATTAGTATACATGATTTCTACATTCCTCAAGGCCTAGTTATTGGGATGCTTTAACTTTTCATTACGTAATTTCATTGCAATGCATTACACAATTACAATTACACACGTCCTCACAAACATGTTTGGTTTTTACAGGCAAAGATTCGGTCTGTACGAAACTGACTTCGACGATGACAACAGGACCAGGGTGCCCAAGATGTCCGCGTTGGTCTACAAAGAGATTGTCCGGACCCACGTCCTGGATCCCCTGTACCTTCCCTTGGTGCCAGAAAAGCCCGCTGGACCATGGGTCGGTCTTGTTCCAGTCATTGCCATCCTCGTAGTGGCCGTGTTCCTCATCAGTTTCATCATAGTCCTGAAGAAGATTGGAAAGGAACGCATCCTGAACGCTGTTCGCTCAGTCAGACCATCTAAGGAAGCTTGTTGAACGGGTATTTAAAAATACGACGAATTTCTGCCAAGACTTATGAAAAGTAGCATTTAAATTATGTTTTAACAAGCAATTTCTAAATGTTACATTCGTAATAACAATTCAGACTAGATGACTCCATTTATATTTTCTATGATTTTATGACAATTGATACATAAAAAATCATCTATCGTCGAATGGAACAATTTTTACCATGTGATACAAAAATAAGATGGATTTTTATAAGAAAAAGAAAAACAATTATTTTGAAAAAAGATAATAACGACTGGTGACAATATATCTGAACAAAACTGTTTTATGTATTTCTGGAAGATTAGTTAGTTACCTGAAAGAATGGATGCCATAGTTAATAATTAATTTTATCTTAATTTGTTTGTATTTTATTACATTACTTGTTAGTTATATGATTGAGTGTTGATAACTTAGCACGCTATCGTTTTAAGATTGCTGTGCATGTACAAAAGATGAGGTTATGACAGGTAGTAATATTTAATTATAGTAGATAATAATTTTATTTTTTAAAGACACATAAATGTTTAAACAAGTGATGTAAAAGAAACAACAAGAATTGTGAATTTTAACGTCTGACGAATATTTTGCCAAGACAAAGAAATATTAAAAATATTTGCCCATCTTTTCAAAAGATGTGACAATACAACACAACTTCTTAAGCACACACAGATTATTAGTATGGATATAAATGCTAATTTCATAGCGAATCGGTCGCGTAAATTCGTTATTTAGACTCTGTTTACAATGATGACATTGTATTTGTCATTTATTTTGTTTACAATGATGACAATGTATTTGTTATTTATTTTGTTTACAATAATGACAATATACTTGTTATTTATTAGAAAATACTCGTCAAATTTATTGATTTATCTTCTTTAAGATGAAAAGAAAGTAAAGATTAATTAGGGGGTACTTCACCATCCTCTTCATAACTTATCGATAACGTATATATTCGATTTACGGTTTATTTATATATTAGGGCGGAGTTTACTATTCGGTACTCAAACCTTTAAATAAAATGTCTTTAAATAAGTTCGCCGAGTTTTCTAAGTATTGCGAGTATTTCAATTGAATTTTTACTAATATTTGTTAAAGTATGGAAAAGCTATCAGGAGGATGGTGAAATACTCCCAAAATGTTGATAATTCAATAGACAATGTTCGTAAAATAAAATATAATCTAGTATTAGATTCCGACAGTATTTAAGATAATTTTCCTTAATCCTAAGTGATCTCTTGAAATCTGAAAGATTATGAACTAAATAATCCGGTCATTTGTCGATATAATGGCTTATTTTTAATGAAACTATTGAACGTTTTAGCCAAGACTTGCCTGAAATGTTCGCAAAACCGCACACGTTTTTCATAATAATTATTCAATAAAATAAATATAATTTTTCTACGATGATCTATTTTTCTATTTAAATTTTAAGGAAGACAAGATTTTTAATTAAGTATTTTATGAGTATTATCCAAGTGAATCTTTTTTGATAATTATACGTACTTAATTAAATTTAAAAGCAATTTTATCAAATAATTATTTTAATTCTGCCGTATTTAATGTGATGTTTTAGTATTTATTTATATTTAAGTTACTTAAGCATTTATTTCTGAGAATGTAGGCAAATTTTCCCCTTTGTGACGGGAAAATTAAGACTTTTTAATTATATTTTAAAATCACTTATTTTTATTTATTTCCGTTTTTATTTACAGCTAGAATAATATATTGGAACGCGATGAATATATTTTTATACACCCAACCAATCAAATAAGGGGCTATCCATAAATTACGTCATACCTTAAGGGGGGGTAAGTAAAGAAGTTTGAAAAGGGGTATGGGGGGGTCATCAGCTCTGTGACGTCTCATGTAAGAATCTGAATTTTGATTATTTTTAGATAAAAAATTGCAAAAAATGTGACGTCACACAGGGGGGAAGAGGGTCTTGACGTTGTGTGACAGGGACGGGGGGGGGGGGGAGGGGTGTCGAAAAATCATGAAATTCGTGTGACGTAATTTATGGTTGGCCCCCTATTGAATATTTATGATTTTATTAACTTTGTGATGAAATAATGATAGTGATGTATCCAAATACTTTGGGACCTAACTATTTCATTAAAATGATTAAATTATTGGATTTTCAATAGAATTTTTTTTTATTTATAATTTAGATTAATATAAAGTATTTGTGCTATTGTACTAAGTACCCATAGGTAGTGCACAGTTACTGTAAATAGAAATTCGAATTAAAATTATAATCGAACCAGTACGCCTAACGTGACGAGACGCTCAAATTGACACGTTATGATGTCATTCGTTTTTATTATATGCAATCAGAACAAAGGAAGCATTCCATTTTATG
The DNA here is from genome assembly GCA_936435175.1 of Glyphotaelius pellucidus. Lineage (NCBI taxonomy): Eukaryota > Metazoa > Arthropoda > Insecta > Trichoptera > Limnephilidae > Glyphotaelius > Glyphotaelius pellucidus. The sequence continues at coordinate 3,786,358 of OW386539.1, read as the reverse complement.
TACGGTGTTCGGAATTCGTCGTACAAGCCGCAAACTGAACTCAAAATCAACATCACGTAGAGAACCAAAAAAAAAAATTTTTCGTTCTGAGCATTTCGATCATTTCATCATTTAAAAAAAAGTTTACCATTTTTTCGGTAAGGATTAAAAAAATATTTTGGAGTCAGTTTAACGCTTTGACGTATTTTAAAAGACATTTCAAATTTGACCCCTAAAATTCCGACTGTCTCGAAAATAGGCGCTTTTAGTATTCCCACGTTTACGGAACGGCGACGATACAGAAAAAAAACAATAAACATACGTTTCTTATCACAATAATGCTCTAGCTCTTTCTAACACATTAAATAATGGTGAGACAAAATATGAGACACACAATGTACGTATATCTGTTTCCTCCATTTTTTTTTCCTTTAGAGAAGTACTTTGTATCGCCGTTATTTAATGTATGAGAAAGAACTTGAGCATTATTGTGACAAGAAACGTATGTTTATTGCCTTTTTTGTATCGTCGCCGTTCCGTAAACGTGAGAATATTAAAAGCGCCTATTGAAAGTTCAAATCAAAGGTACACCGACCTCAAAACGATTCCAACTGGACGTAGTAGATTTTAGTAGATTCATAGTAAATTTTCTGCTTGTACCTAGAGATTTCGTATACCGTGTATTTTTAAAAGCCACATTTGTGACTCAAAAATGGGTGACCAAGATAAATAAAAGAATAAGGTTGGTTAGTACTCGGCGTCTGCAATTCAGATCTAGTTACTGGTTCGACTGTTGATACGTTTAACGATCAATAATAAATAAAGCATTTCTTTAGTTTTATCTACTTGTTACATAAACATAGAGTTTATAGTGAATTTGAATTATTTAAATTTATGATAAATAGGAGAATGTTGATATGAAAGACGTCCCTTATTGTGTCTGTCCTTAATAAAATTATTTAAACATTTCTAATTTTGTGTTTTTATGATAAATCATTTTAATCATCAAGACAGTGGTTAAGTGATTTTTTCGGCCATTTCACCTATTTGTGATCACCGTCATCCTTTACAACCTCTGCAAGGCTATTCCCTAAAATTTGTGATAAGAGATCGTTCTCCCGCGAGAAGTGCTGTCAGATTTGTGTGATTTTCTACGGCTGTTATTTGCTTTTTCTATCGGCCGATGTCAAAATTTCAGCTGTGAGCTGCCACGTATTTTAGTTTAAACACGAATTCCTGCAAGTATGCATGATTATTTATTAATTTAACAGCTGTATAAAATCACACGAATCTAACAGCACTTCTCGCGGGAGAACGATCTCCTATCACAAATTTTAGTGAATAGCCTTTCTAATGTCGTTGAAATTGATACTGTAATGTCGTATATATTCGACAGAGAATTCTACTTCGATTGATACTATAATGTCATATATATTTATAGAGAATTCTACTTCGATTGATACTGTAATGTCGTATATATTCGAAAGAGAATTCCACTTAGATTGATAATAATGTCGTATATATTCAAAAGTGAAATCCACTTAATCCAAGATATTTTTACTTAGATTGATACTGCAATGTCGTATATTTTCGAAAGTAAATGTGTCGTATATATTTGGTACTGAAATGTCGTACACATTCGAAAGACAATTCTACATAGACAGAGGCGTGGCGTAGTTTCCTTCGGGGCGGAGGAAAATTTCGCCGCCCCTTAATTAGGTAAGTACTTCAATTTAAAAGACTAAATAAATAGTAATTCTAAAGAACTTTTCGACAAGAAAAATCATCAGTATTGTGTATTGTACAAGTTACAAAATAATAAAAAAATGTTGCGTATATATGTTTTACAATATAATAATCACATTTGTTACAAACATTCTTAAACGTATAATTGTCATACCATAACTCATGGACTTGAAAAATCCAAGCACAAAATAATATAGGAGAATTCCTGTAATTTAGTACAGACGGTGTTGCCAGTCGCTAAAATGAGCAAGATGTCTTTATTATACATACAAAGAAAGTAATAAGAATAAATAACAAAAATTCCGTGCTCATTTCAATCGGTCCGAATCGTAGGTGCGACAAAAATATGAAATGGGACGGTTCAAATTTTTTTAATTAATTGTTCTTTAGACTTTATGTCCGGGTTAAATCTTCCCCACAGGAAAAACCTAACCCTTCCACACACTTTTCCACAAATGATCATCTAGTCAATCCACGCTATGCAATTGCACTGTATAAGTATAATAAATACAAAACAATACAAAAACAACATGTCAACTTACCAGAGACCAAATGGGTAAATGAAAAAAATAAATAAACTTTGAGTTTGCCACTGTTTTTATTTTGCTTATATTGCGTTATATCCTTTATTATTATTATCTTTGTAAAACGTCCGTGGATTGTGAAATAAAATGGCAAATCATTCTAAAGAGGACACATTTGAATATATTTCTGCACACCGATATTATCGAAAGTTTGAGAAGAGTTACTCGAACTAGTTTGAAACACAATCCCACAGTTCCCCCTTTTCCCGTAAATTCACAAAAATATGCTAAGTGCGTAGCGACGCTTATCAATTGAGTTGAAATTTGGACTCGCGATTCAACTCAGTGTTCTTTTCGTGTTCTTTTGTTTCACTCTTCAGCTTCCTAACAAAAAAAAAGATAATTAAATAAACTTTTATTTTTATCCATACGGTACACCACAACTACACAGGCTATCTGTAAAGCGAATAACATTACTCAACTAGTTGCGCACAAGTTGTTTCATGACATTAGTTGCACTGTTAGTTTTACACGCAAACATATAGTCTCATCATGCATGCATTATTTTTATGCCACAAAATTAGAATCGCACAATCGCGAATCGCGAATTTACGGCACCACTAGTGGTATGCAACTAATTACCTAGTGTAAAAACCTGATACGGCATATAGCATGTACGATTTCTGACTTTACGTGAAATACGCTCTCTGAGACCTAATGTTGTTTCACTTGAAAGACATCAAAAATGTTAAAATAAATTTACCTATCTTTATCAAGCATCAAAAATGTTCTATATCGCTGCCAGTTTTAATTCGGATCTGAAAGGGTTAAATAGAATTAATAATGTTTAAACGACAAGGAAGTTATTTCATTGCCATTGTTATATGTACCTAATGGCATTATAAAATTCTTAAGTACCGACTACCAATGGTTTAGTTTACGACAGTATTATGTAAATAGTTTTAATACATTTTGTTCTGTTATTTAACGCGTTAAACGTGTCATTTAACGTGTGTATCGTTAAATACAAGTAAAGCATAAGTCGAAAGATTTTTGCTCTATTTTAAACGAGTGGTGTTTTAATAAATATTTTCACACTATATAAACACTTTTTTAAATATAAGCGCGCTCCCTCTTACATTCATATTTACGCATCTTTCATCTTCATTCTGAACGCTTACTCGGCATCCCGAATTTTTACAAATTTATAACATACGATAATTGATAATTTAAGTTTTTAAGGCCCGGCTTCCCACATTTCTACGGATTTATTACATATTTTCCTTAAATACTTAGTTTTAGAAGCTCTTAAAAAATATATGTGGTCCTTGAAGATAATATCTATACATTACCCACGCTGAAACAGCAATTATACGAAATTCCCTCGATAGAAAAAAAGCACAAATTATGCTCAGAAAATTATTATAAACACGTTTTTTCCTGTTGTTTTAAAAGTTACATGTATGAAAAAATTCAAAGCATTACAATAAATGCTACTTAAGACATTTCCCGCGAGATTTTTGCTTTATTTTAAACGAGTCGTATTTTATTAAACAATTTCACAATTTCCACTTAATTATTATATTTTTTAATAGTAGCGCGCTCCCTCTAACATTCGTACTTACATATCCCACCTTCTTCTTATTTTTGAACGTTTACTATCGGGCTTTAAGTGACAAAGGCAATGTAAAAAGGAACCTTGAAAAATAATGAAAATGCGATAAATAACTAATTATGATAAATTTACCGCGTAAATTCAAAGCTCATAACGACATCTAGAAGTATATTCTAAAACCTACTTTAAACTGAAAATCGTCTACGTAGGTATTTTACTTAAATTATAAAATATAAGCGAAGATCACAACCATTTGTAAATACAGGAATCCCAATAACTTTGAATGAATCTCCATCTGACATCTGTTGAGATGTTGCAAAACTTCGTATGGTTATTACTGCTATTTTGTGCATTGTGGACCGATTCCGGCTCTCAAGTTTTTCCACTATGTTAACAATAATAAAGTAAATATCACTAACAATATAGTTTTTTTTAAGCAAATCAAATTTTAATAAAAGGAAAACCTTTCTCTCACCTTAAAGAAATAAAAAGGCCATATTAATGGCTAATGTGCTTGTTAGATATTGTAATTTGCAAATCAAACATGTGTTATACAAGAAAAGGGGTTAAAAGATGGCTCAAAATAATCTTGCCAATGTCTAACAACCTTACACGCCACAGAATTTTAGAGAGAAAATTTCCACGGAATATTTTTAATTTCCTGGGGGTAGAGGGTAGGGGATAAAATGTTGTATTTCGTGTATAAATTCACAAAATCTATTAATTGAGTGTCAATTTACAAACACCTGTTTTTGAATGGGATATTTTTTGTAGTGTATCTTGTATGAGGTACCCAACACTACATCACATGAACCCGGGAATCCCTGCTAAATAACCAAACGTAAAGCACTTGAAACGTAGATCTACGGCAGAAAAAAAAATTGCCATCTATAAAAGAGTATATCGTTATTTTGGTTGGAAGACTTTTCCTTGTTCTGAGATATACAAAGTTTTGCAAAGACGATTTTTCATAATCTATTTACCGATTTCTGATTTTGAGGTTGGATCTTGGGTAAAGTATTTTAATTGAACGTATTTTAAATTAAACTATTTAAAAGGGACGCATAACTACCATTTTAGAACGGTGACCGGCCAACTCAAAATAAAACCAACTCAGAACCACCTCAGAAAAGTCATTAAGAGTGATGAAAAAAAAAAACATAAAAATTGGTTTAATAGGTTACGTTAGGTTAGGGTTATGGGCTATTTTAAAAATATTTTGACGTGACAACGTCTTATAAATTGATGAACGCCGGCTGCACTCAAGTAAAAGCATGACTCATTGTCACGTTCCGCCTGAGCTGAGCGTGCAAGAGAGAGCGCGGAACAAGCGTTCGGCTTGTGACGCATCTATCTCTCTTCCACTCCATCGTTATTATATGACGTTCTCACGTAAAATTATCGTCTGTAAACCGACTTTACAGACAAGTAATTTTTTTCACGGCTTTCAATGACTTTTCAAAGAGATGTTGAGTTGACTTTATTCTCACTTGGCATGGAATCTTTTAGAACATATCTAGACCTACAGATAATACTATTTATGCAACAAGCTATTTCCTAATAATTCATTGCATAACATTTTAAATACATTGGTAATGCAATTCCAAGATAGGGCCACGTCCAATTTAAATATTTTTTTTGTCTAAAACAGGTTAAACTTAAAAAGTTTACACAAGATTGAATCTCAAAATCAGAATATATTAAATGGATTATCAGAATTCGTCTTTGCAAACTTGAATACCTCAGAACACAAAAATAGGTTGCCATGTCAACAAGGAGTATGTGTAAATAATATTAATTACGCAGACGACACGGTTCTTCTGGCACCGTGACTAAGCGCACTAAAGAAATTATTCCAAATGTGCAAAAAATCATCAACTTCTATATAATACGTCCAAATCAACCGTTATGGTTTTCAAATAAAAAAAGTTAAAACGAACTCATGCATTTCAAGTTAAAACGAACTCATGCAAATACCCCCAGTTAAGCCTCGATAACATTAAGCGAGTTTACAAGCTACTGGCCCGCGAATTCACTATATGCTAGTAAACTCGCTCAGTATGATCGTATTACTAGCTAGCTAGCAGATTGTGAACAATCTACGAAAAAAGTTGAAAGGGGGTCAACAATGCTCGCTACTCCCTAGCGTGTACGGCAAGAAGGCGGCCCGCGAACAACTGATTTCGTAACTGTCAAACTATTGTTTGATCTGAATTATTCGTTGTACAATCTGTTAAGAAGCCGGTAAATAGCTACTAGCGGTGAGCTAGCTGCGAATATCTCAGTTTTCTACAAAATGTCGACAGAATTAGTTCGCGCGGGAGTCGTCATTTTCGCTCAGATTTTCGCTAGCTAGTTCGCTATTGAGCGAGTGGAACGTTTTGTGTCATCATCACAATCGCACTCGCCGATTCGCCCGCTTTTAAATTTGCTGACTAGTAGCTTGTAAACTCGCTCAATGTAATCAAGGCTTACGGCTAGACGGAAGGAAAATGGAAGTTAATCGCAACTGCTAGTTATTATTATTATAGAACACGGTAAGGCGAAGTTAGAACCCAATCAAACCAAAGTGACAAACTAAACTGCGCATCGTAACAACGATCATCTATCTCTCAGATACAAAAAAATGGCAATGGCAAAAGGTTAAAAGAAATGATAATGAAAATTGAAAAATGATAATTGAAAAATAAGTGGTTTATGAACAACTAGCTCTGAAAATTATTTTGGTTACAGGAATAAGCAAAAAAAATGGTTTCTAATTCATTTGGGTCAATTAATTCAAGGTCATTTTTGGAAAAAAATCTGTTAGAACCTTGTCCAAACAAGGTGACGATACTATGAATTATTTTAAGTATACCCTTAATCAGAGTTTACTAATCGAGATAAATAGAGTGATCATGATTTTGATATAATTTACCTACACTGATCTAATAAAATACTGGTCTTTTAAATCCTTGAGAGAATTTTAAGTTCCGACGTTCTTGGTACAGCTAACGTTTATTTACATACACAAAACAAAATACGTGTTTTTTCAATAGGCACATTTTACACAACAGGCCCTGAGGAAAATAAATTCATTATATTAAAGGAAATGAAGGAGAGAATGTTCTGGGGGTCAGTGGGTCCTGGAGTGACGGACGTATGACGGATCGAGAGAATCCTGCAGGAGAGGCCAAATGGTCTCCCTCAGTCACCACTAGTACCTAGACAAATCTAAACCCATGAACCCGGACACTCCTGCTGAATCACCAAAAGTAGCGAACCACTTGGGGTGACCTAAGGCAGAAGTGTTAGTTATCTAGTAAACAGAACCCATACCCGCCTCCCAAATTGAAATTGTTAAGATTCACGGTCGCCGATAAATTTGAATGAAAGAGTTGTTTTACCAAACTGTTACGGGAACTGTCGTTTTTGAAATATTTTGGCAACAGTCTTTGATATAAATACTAAGACGCATTGTATATCACACTAATCTAACAAAAAAATACAACTCCTGTTTTTATATACAAAACGAATAACATAGCTGCACACACCAAACAAAAACTGAGAGAAGTCAAACGGTCGAAAAAACTTTTTTTTTTTGAAGACAAAAAAATACATGTTGCCTTTATTGTAAGGGGGGAATTTGGAGTCAGTAGGAGGATGGATTGCCTAATGTGTCAGGAGGATGGATTGCCTAATAATAATAATAACATTACATTTGTATAGCGCAGTTTTGTGTCACTTCACTTAATGTGTCAGCTCACTGTTCCTGTGAGGTGTTAAAGATAAAGACTAGGAGTCAATACTTCTTTGCCCCAAGTGTGAACCTTAACCCCATCTTGCCCGGCGATCTACCCCGCCTTACCCTCCTGGTGGGGCAAGACGGGGCAAATGATATTTTTATATAATTACACTTTTATAGCTTTTAAAAATATCTTTTAGCATTTTATTCTATGGAATATTACAGCTATATGACCAAAGTTCATTTGCATAAAATGTAGAATTTGTAATATTTTAAGAACAATGTTTTATTTTTCATTAAACGTTAACTATCCCGTCTTGCCCCGCCCTCCCCTATATCTTATGACACGCACTTATACGGATGACGCGCAGCTTGAACCTCAACCCAGTAGTACTGGGAATAATTCAAATTAGGCACTATTGTTTTTATTTTGACGAGAATTTATTTTATAAGGTTGATTCCGACAAAAATGTCTATCTTACATATAAAAATATTTTTTTGTTTGTTTGTTTATTTGTTATGCGCTGCCATACAGTTCATCCGATTGCAATGAAACTTAGGCGATTTGTTGTGCGCATGTCCGCGAATGTTATGGGCTTTATGTAGTGGTAAACTCTGGCGTTATGAAATTTGTATAAATGAAAATTAGTGTATTTTATATATTTTAGTGGCAGGTAGGGAAGGCATGAGGGGAAGGGTAATGAAGGAGGTGCGGTTAGTGAGAGGGATGACGAGGGAGGGGAAGGCATGGAAGATGGAAGGGGAATGCGAGGGGAAGGGGACGTGTCTGGGGAACGAGGACGCATGGGAAAGGAAATGCAGGGAGAAACAATTTATTTCTTTGCATTGCAACACATGCCGTGCAGCAGCTAGTTAATTAAAAAAGGAACATTCCGTATTATCCGTGAAGCGGGCTTATACATTTTTACCTATTCGGGTTTTGCTCGAGTACGATTGGTGCACCTCTGAAAAGCATATTTTTTTTCACTTAAAAGAGCCTTGAGCGATGTGTTTCATGCAGCTGGTGACAGCTTGTCTGACCAACGAACTTATGTGCGATACTAAACATAGTAATTTTCAAATACGTCCACTTGACCTAGTTCAATAAAATCAAGTGCGTTGTCTCAGTAACCTATCATCTTTTTAAAATCATCTGAGGCAACAGGTGGTTTATTATTTTATCATTGCATTCAATGTCAGCAGTTAAATATTGTCGTAGGTTAGTTTTGAATCTAATGTTACACCTAAGTATGTCACATTATCAGTGATATATTCATTTAAATTCCGGATACAAATTTTGCCAAAGTGATACTATGAGGAAATGAAAAACTTAAGAAAATGGACTCGCTCACGCGTGCTTGAATTTGGGATAGCTATAAAATTTATCTAAATGATAATCCGGTGGAGGAATATGATAAAGGAAGTGGCTTCACCTTAATAGTGGATATATTCCAATAGGACAGGGATAGGGCAATTCGAAGACGAAGGTAGACCCAGGAGGTGCAGTATGGACGATCGATAAAACCCTATATCAATACCATATTGACCAAATCCGTCATCTATTGCCAGTTATCAATATTTGCGAGCGCGGTCAACGATTGTTATATATTTCGACCGACGGTTGATAAATTTTAACGCGGCCTCCATAGTATCAAATAAATTTTGGTTAACTGTCAATGTACACATATTTTTGAAAAATATACATGTTTTTTTAACACTGAGGAAAATAATCCCCATCAGGGCCTTTGTCACCTTTTGTCTGGATTTTTTTTCCAATTATTTCTGGCTTTCACCCCTCAAGGGTGTTCTAGGCCAGTGTTTCGCAAAGTGTGTGCCGCGGCACACTGGTGTGCCGTGATCATTAGTTGGTGTGCCTCACCGAAATGTTACATTGTCACACGCAGATGCTCAACAAAAAAAATCAAGGCAGGAATTATAATATTTTAACGTCATTGGACAAGTTTGAAAGCTTTCGCGCTAAGTTGGAGTTATGGATCAGCCACACTACCAATGGTAGTAATGAAATGTTCCCAAATGCTATGGCTGCCGATTCAGAAAAAAAGTGCAGGCTTTTATTGTAAAATTATTAAAAGTATGTAAAAGTATGTAAGTTATGTAAAGCTATTAGCAGAAAAAATGAATTCATATTTTCCTAAGTGTGACCTGCAATCTATGGACTGGGTACGAAATCCATTCTCAGATAGCATTCCCTCGGACACTTACTGACTACCTAGCAGGAAGAATTCGTGGAGCTAACAACTATCGGACCTTAACAGGAACGTTTGCGCGGCACGTTTAATACAAATCTTAATTTTGGATTTGAGTTCAAAATACCCAACAAAACTAAAAAAAATATTTTTGTAATCAAAAGGTATTTACAATATGGGATGGGAGCTACTTTATTTATTTTTGCTTTAAATTATAAGATATAGGGCGCTAAGGTGATCCAATAGTCCAGGGAAAAATCGAAATCGGAATTCACGCCCCTTTGTGGGAGGAGTTTAAAAATACTTGCGAAAAAGCTTTTGGAAAGGTTGGAAAAGGTATTTGGAAATTTTTTTACAGGTTGATTTCGTAAAGGCCTGTAAAAAACATTAACTTCTTTTTTACACATTTTTTATTGTAATAACAAGGAAATTTAAAATTGATTTCACGGAACCAAGCAACGTGGAGCCTCACGTCTATTCCCCGCTCCGGTCGGGGCAGTACTGAAAGGAAAAGGGTGTGGCAAGCTAATAGTCCTTGGGTGGTCGACATAAGGGCCACTTTGAAAATCCAAATTCGTCGACTGCCGGCCGTATTGTAATATAACAACGTGAAAATGAATATTTTATTTTATTTTGTGAATATCGGGCGCAAACATCAATTTTTTTTTGCAATTATCAGAAAAGAAACTAAATTTGCTACAATAAACAATAAAACCATATCCGAAAAGGTGTTTATAAGTAGGAGAGTTTGCACTTGAAAGTTTTTTTTATAGACTTAATACTTTATTTTTTTCTACGCTTATTAAAAGACTTAAAAATGACCGATATTTTTAAGGGCAAAGATATGTTCTACACGCAGTATTTAATTGAAGCATCTCTAATACTTCTCAGCGATCAAATTTTCAAAACAAAAATACATGATTTTGTATGATTTTGCATTATTACGCGTGGCTTCATCTTAAAGATTTTAACGTTTCTTGATTTTAGAGGCAACTTGGGCATTATTTGTGAGTAAATGAATTTTATTTTTTTTTTAAATTATTTTTAAAATATGGTGAAATAAAATAAAAATAAAACAGCCATAAAAATGCGTTTTTTTGGTATTAATTTTAATAGATATATTGACGACAAATTTTTCCTCCCACGTAAATAGGTAATTTGTAATTTAAATATACCCCTATCAAATGTTTTCTTTTATTAATTTAAACTTTTTATTTGATTATATTTTAATAATAATATTGTAAAATAGTTTTTTTAAGTTTTCCTTTTCTCACGCATAATTGCCCAAGTTTCCTCTAAAATCATGACACATTAAAATCTTTAATGGCCTTTATCTTATAATTTAAATCAAAAAATAAATAAATTAGCTCACATTCGTACTAGATATTTGATATACCTTTTCTTAACAAATATAATTTTTCAGTTTTGTTGGGTATTTTTATCCTTAATCCAAAATTAAGATTTGAATGAAACGGGTCGCGCAAACTTTCTTCGTAAAACTAAAATTTTCCGAAAGAAAACTGGTATATTTTTGGCTGCAAATACAAAAATGAGTATCATCCACTGCTTTTAAAGCATGCTATTGCAATTCTCTTATCATTTACTGAATACATGACCTAATTATGCGAATTGGGGTTTTCAACCCTCACTACGATTAAATAAATAAAAAAAGAGAACGCCTGAGGACGATCGACGAAGAGATGAGAGCAGCATTATCAACGATTACTCCAAATTTTGATCGCCTGTGCTCACCTTTAGCAGGCTCACTACTCACATCTTTCATATTATATTGATTTTTATAATAAACATTGGTGTTTTATTTGGTGTACCTCTAAAATTTCTTGATTTGGTAGGTGTACCTTGAATACAAAAAGTTTGCGGAACACTGTTCTAGGCCATCATTTAAAATTACAAAGAAAGAAAGGTGAATATATAATTTTTTTTTTAAATGTGCAAATTTCAGAATTCAATGGAAGATTGGAGTCGAGTTCAGACTTAGAAGAGAAGAAATGTTGAATGGAGTGGAGATAATTTTAGATAACGCTTGATAGAAGAGAGGATATTTATTTAGAGAGGGACAACTAAAAATAAGCTGTTTCGCTTTCTAAAGCCATTATCAAACTGTACTCATGTCAGTTTGATAATGTTTGTTCTGTCCTGTCCTGTCAGTTTGATAACGCCATTAGAAGACGAAACAGCTGTCACGCTAAATATAATAATTACATACATACATATATTTGTAAAAAGCATTAACTTTGTGGCTCGCCATAATTTACAATAAAAACACATAAATTTGTTGTAGACCACTTTTATTTTATTACACTCTACCGGTTTCGGAAGGCCCTTCCTTCGTCAGGAGAATATTGTAACTAATCTACATACACATAGAATATTGTCAGACATAAAAAGTTGTGACATGTGAAACATTTTATATTAGGAATAAGCGATTAGAATAGGCCGGGGCCGTAATCCGTAATCCGTAATATTATTTTAGATGGTCGTTTATAATTGGAATAGGAATAGAATAGAATATGCCCATAGAAGTGACAATGCCGCTATCACTTGTCTATGTCAACTGTCAACCGGGAGATTATATTAGATTACAAGAGATGTTCATTACTATTTATTAGATCACTTTCGTCTTCAGCGAATATAAATTTAAATTCGGTAAAGTATTTGTTAACTCCGCGTAAATATTTGTTCACAATATTATTATTCAACTAAAGTGAATTGTAGATACCATAGAGTATTGATCGAAAATACGTAAATCTCAGCATATATCTAAGCTTTCTGTAATCCATAACCGTAAAAGATAAAGTTGAACCATCTTTTCGGTTATGGAAAATTATTAAAGATTATTGCCATCTATTATAAACGGTTACACAGGTTTCCTATCTTCCAACTTCTACGGCCTAGGGCTTATCGAATACGGATTACAGACTATTCCTAATATAAACGGGTCTTTAGGTGGGTGAGTGGGAGGTAAGCGAGGGGATAGGGGTAATTGTGGGATTTCCGGGAAGAACAGAGCGGTTCACTGGAAATAAATTTAAAATGGGACTAAAAGATAAATGAATTTGATTATTCAAAATACTACAATTATTATTTAGGGATTTTCTAATTTCAAGTGCTTCTAAATTATCTAATTTTTTGCTTTTATTGCTACGGTGAAGAATTTTAACCCCTGTACATGCTGACATACTATGTGTTTTTATTGTACATACTCTTACATACATGTTTATTAATAAACTGTTTTTATAAATTGAATAATAATATTATTGAATATACAAAGGAAATAAAAATTTAAATAAATTTCTGCAAATTAAACTTGATAACAATAAATAAAATAAATATATTCTGTGAAATCGCCACGACAGCTTACACGCTTCTTCTCACGCGACAAAGTGATGTAATCCAATTACTCTGGCTGAAAAGAATTCTCTTTTCCGCAATTCTTTTCATCACATCTATTCTCCATTAGATGTATGCTCTTGGTTAATATTCATAAGCTTCATATAACGCATTAAACTAGCACAGTTCACCTGACAACAAATCCCGAGAAACGTAGTTTGTGAACACCGTACAATCAATAACTACTTCCGTTAATCAATCACCATTCTTTTCCAAATTTTATTTTATTCATTTGATACAAGTACAGGGTACGGCAGCATAACTTCCTTTTTTTAAATGCGCGCCATTCAGTCGGTTGATGTCGTAGCGGTGCACTGGTGATCTCGTTCGAGAGGCGGAACTATAAAGTTTTGTCCCGACGCAGTCGCCGTCATGCGTTGGAACAGTGGAACAGTGAGGAGCGTGCGTTTGCCGTTGAAGCCTACTTTTTGAACGGATGTTCTGTGATCGCAACCCAGCGCGCTTTTAACAACCCGGCAGCATAACTTCCTTTTTTCAAAACTTAATAAAACCCATTGTATGAATTAGAAATTTTTATTTATTTTTTATAATGTAGGCACATACCTAAAGTTTTGTTTTATTTAGTTTTAGAAGATCAAATTAGGGAGGTGACGTTCTAGGCGCATGTCGTAGACGCGTTGGGTTGCGATTATAGAACATCCGTTCGAAAAGTAGGCTTCAACGGCAAACGCACGCTCCTCATTGTTCCAACGCATGATGGCGACCAAACTGTTTCGGGACAAAACTTTATAGTCGTATAGCAGTACCTCTCGAACGATATCAATAGTGCTCCGCTACAACATCAACATAAAAAAAGAAGTTATGCTGCCGCACCTTGTACTTACATTTTTTTGCGGAATAACTAACTAGGAAAAACTTTAAAATTGTAATATTTAATCATTGAAGATAATATTAACAACTCTCGAACGAAAAATATAAAAAAGAAAAATATGGAAAATATAGGTCATGTTGCATCTGAGAGCTGATCGAAAACGTTTTAGTGCCAAAGTGTGTACCTAGTACACTTACCCCGCGTATGAGTAAGCGCATGAGTAACCGACATACATGTGATCATTTTTTTTATAAACATTATGAAGTTTTTATGTTTATTTGGGATACCTTAATAACTATCAATCATATCAATATTTTATAAAATGTAAAAAACATCTATCGCTCAACAGCCTTTGTTGCCCTTGCCCCCCTCCCCCCTTCCTCCTTCAGCTCCCACCGCCTCCCATTTGTTCCCGAGGCCAATATATACTTTTATTACCTACGTATAACGTCAGCACTGTAAAGAATGGGAGAGGGCACCTGGAATGAGACAATCTAAAGTACTCATAAAAGTAATAGACCCTAGAAGACGAGGAAACTACTCAATATGGACAGAAACTCGCTGAGGGAACTGGTAGGACTTCTAACGGGACACTGCCATCTCAGGAGACACATGCAGATATTGGGAGTGGAAAACACCAATAGATGCAGGAAATGTGAAGAGGATGAAGAGACTTCAATTCACTTATGGTGCCAATGTCCTGCCCTGGTGGGAACTAGGCTCAGATACCTGGGGAGACATACAGTAGAACCAAAAGACATAGCTACATATCCGGTGACAACCCTGGTGAACTTTAGAAGTGACTGGGTTGTTATTAAAGGATTGAGGTAAAATGGGAGATAGCACAATGGGCCTATGGCCTAAGTGCTCACGGGAACTATTCTTATGACAAGGTGTGTGGCAATTAGTTAAAGTGTATGGCAATTAGTAAAAATTCCTAAATTTTGTTTTTTTTCATCTGTATTATCAAAAATATTGTAGCGATAACATAATAAATAGCCAAATAGTTGCTCCGCTTAAAACAGTGAAAATGCCTAAATTTTGTTTGTTTTCATCTGTATTATCAATATAGTTGCGAGAACACACCAAATAATTGCTCCGAAAATTCCTTAATTACGTTTGTTTTCATCTGTTTTATGAAACCGGGCAGCGTTTTGTCATTATAAATGTATTCCCCAATTTCATCTCTGGATTTTGACACAGTAGAACAAATATAATGTGCATATAATACCGATAATTTGAAGTAGGTACTGTAAAAGAAAGCGAAAAGAAAGTTTTTAAATTTTTCAAAAAATCATATTTCCTGTTTTTGTAGATCTATAATTACGATTTTTTTTTAATATTAAATTACATTGAATAGATCTTTAAGAATGCTTTGGATTTTTTTGAAAATATCTTTAATAACAGTATTTAATTTATTTTTAATTTTTCGGAACAAAATCCTCTTAGAATGCACGTCGTAAAAGACACACTTATTTTTTTAGAAATATATTGACATCGCAAATCGAAAGGGAAAAAAAGCGGACAAAAATGTTATATTTAACTTAATTTTGGATTAATTGTTCTTTACAGCATTTCAATTTTCAGTGTTTTATATAATATAGATAACGGCCACTAGCGTGCCGGTATGTTTTGCTTGATAATTTGCTTCTTATAGGAGTTAGGGTCCTAAGTTAGGACCCTCCAAAAATCGTAAATGTTTGGTTAGAACGCCATCAACAGACGTTACAAACAAAACCATGTATTTCATAAAAAGCAAAACGCATCGACGTAGAATATTTTCTTTTTATTCAGTTGCTTAAGAAAGTCTTAAAAATCTGTCTAGTTTTGGAGATAAAAAATGGAGAATTAGAAACCTCGATTTTGACGATTTTATTTGGGCATTATCAGCCTGATGTGAATTTGTTCCGAGTCGCTGTGGTAAGAACAAAAGTGTTAGTGATCTCAGTTACGTGAACAAAACTAGTTTTAAATGTGTTTCTGTCAGTCGTACTTCATGATTCACATACTTACTGGTTTGCAGGATTTAAATACAATTAGATAAAGAACTTTCACTATTTGTCAACAGATGGAACTTAATGATCAAGTTTTTTTTTTAACTTTCACTACTTAATTAAAAATCCTCTGTAATCTATTATACAAATTTCTTATCCTCCTTTCTGATTATAGTGCTCTAAATCATTTATGATTTTTTTTTTATTTCTCAACACAAGATACTCTGAGGACAACAATTTTGCTCAAGACCTATGTCATCTTTGAGTGTGCTGTGCTGAGGGTCTTTTTAAGGGAAGGAAGTTCTGGAAAGGAAAATGCTATGAGGATTGGGTAGGAGCCACGTACTGCGATGCAAGTTGTTGGGGTCGAGAGAGTCCGGCTGAAGAGGTGAAAGACATGGGCAAACCTCGCCCCATGAAACCGGGAACCCTGCTCACTACCAAGTCACCAAACGTAGCGAATCGTTGGGGTGACCTATGGCAGAGGTGTTAGTTGGTTGGAATGAATGGTTCCAGGGGCGGCGGTACCCAAGCCCGCCCCCCAAAATGTTTTTTTTTAAAATTTAATGAAGACATTATGAGCGAAACTCAATCGAAAATCTGGAAACAGAAAAATCAGAAAAAGATATTTATACCTCTGGGACTCGAACCCAGGACCTCCCTACTTTCCGGGTGGGTGCTCTTGTCCACTGAGCTAAGGTGTCGATATCCAATTCGGTCACTTTTAACTGTACCATACCTCGACTAAGAATCACCCATATTATCTTCATTTTTCTTAACGCATATTTTTATTGGATTGCAAGAAATGTATTAAAGAAATGCTGCCGCTGCTGTTTATAGCATTATACTTGCATATGAACTTCAAATGAAAACTGCAATCAAATGTCAAGATTTTATACAGACTTCGAACAATACTTGGTCGATGTATATAGATCAATAGAAGTGTCAAGTCTTTATTTAACCCGTCTAATCAAAGGAGACCCAAGTGTCCTAAAACTTAATATGCCATTATAACAACAGGAGGCCCAGATTGTCCCAGAGCGACCATGAATCATTAAAAGTTAAATATCTCTCTTCCTGTAATGCAAATATTTGTGATTTCTTTCATGTTAGAAAGCGAAAGAAATAATGCTTTTTATTGCCCTAGAATTATATGAGCTATGTTGTTCAGATATTTTACAAAACCGACCTTAAGTGTCGGTTTTATTTCGCGCCAATTTGTGACTAACACACATTTATTTTTAAAATTAAATTATACGAATGTGATAAAAAAAGAAGGCACAGTTTTATTAAAAATTTTGTTAAGAAAAGGAATCTGTATTTAAAATTTTAAGGTTATTCTATTTTAAGTACTTTAATTCGAATATTCGCAGGAATGCGTTTTTTTACCCAATTTACATTTCAAATATTAAAATTTTAATATTTTGAAACAAAAATGTTGATTTCAAATTAACACACCTGAAAGATTATTTTATCTTAATTTTAGAACAATATTTGTTTTTGCAAAAAGATTAAAAAATAACCAATAAATAGGAACATTTAAGATGCATGGGAAAAACCAGGAATTTTGCGCGCAAGCCTTGACAGGCAAAAGTTTACAGATATTATTCTCTTATTATTCGGAGAATCCGTTGATCACAGTCTAATAAAATCACCAAACACGATACAATATGAATGAATGCAAAAATGTTTTATTATAACTTATACCTCAAGGTGACCCAAACGAAGCATTAGTTTTACCCGAATTTGCCAGTTTGGCGATGTCTTTAAAAATAGACAGAACTTGAAAATAATTGACGGGGATATGAAAACATAGGTACAACAAAAGATTTACGGAAACTAGAAGGAAAAAGAAACTAAATATACAATTGCAAAAAAAAACTGATGAACAGGAAAGATTTACTAAAAACTTTAACCACTCACAATAATATAACACTAGCAGTTAAAAACCCGCTCCGCAGGTTTTTGCTGCTAGGCCCTGCGGGCGGTTTTTGGTTCGGCTTCGCCCAGTTAGTGTTAGTGACCATTTTATAAATCCAATAGGAACTGGTTCCAAAAATAGCCCGTTCGTCAGATCCACTGTTATCCAGTGTTGCTAGTCACCGGAATAAAGTAACCGAGACAGGCAATGACGTCATATGTACACTGTAAAGCCGCTTGATTCAATTATGTATTACCGTCAATCTTTACATATCTGGATAGATACTACATATTCACAAATTCGTAGCACTTATACCAAGGGGGGACACGTCCCCATCCGACCTGCTGACGGATGTGGTGATGTCTTGTGACGAATTCTTGAATTCGAAACCGAATTACAACGGTAGCTTTGTTTGAAATTCCACGTACACATTTGTTATTTGTGGCGCGGCCCGTATGGCGTGGCGTCAGACATGCAGTCGAAGCTAGGTTCTGAAATTCAATCATGCAGCCGCAAGCTTATTAATACTATTCGATTACCAGAAATTGTATGACGTAAGAGGCGCACCTGACTTACTAATATTTCAATCAGAAAAGAAGAAAATCTGCAGGACGTCATAAGGAACGTCGACAATGTTATTCGTAAAGACAATGAAACCATCTTTAGAGAGCCGGTAAAGATTGTATCCCAAAAACCAAAATCATTCAGGCACACAAATCAACGGGAAACCTTCATATAGTATCGACCCTTTGAACCTTTGGAATAACAAAGTTCTATCTGTCGCAGTATTGTCATGCGATAAACAACTCTAAAGTAGTTTACTATAAATCCCTCTTTTGTTCTTAAACTTTATTTTTTCCCATTTTATCTACATACATTTCAAAAGTAATTTTTACAAAATTTCTAAATAGAGTAAGATGCAAACAAAAGATACAAGTAATAAAGTTAAAAAAAATATATATAAGACAAAAGTAGGTAATGGGAACCCACTAAGACACTGCCCGTGCGTGGGTAATATAAAAAATGCTTTATTAAGTACATCAATACAAGTAAATTTACATTATATCAGTACAAGTAAAAATGTAAATTTTAAAGTCAAAGCTTAGGAAGTCATTCAGTCACAATTTTAATTCTTTTATGCAAAGTGATATTTCATCCGTCATTTGAATGTGTTTTGGTAGAAGATTAAATGTACGAGGACCTATAAAACTGTGTGTTTGCTTTAGTTTGGTATTGTTTTGGGGGGTGTAAAATAAAACCCTCATTAGTCTTTTCGCTAATTCTATTTGAATTATTTCTTCAAAATTCGCAAATTCACTTTGTGGCGTCATTATTAATTTAATGAAAACAAATAACTTTGTGTACACCACTATTTAATTAACAATATCAACATGTTTCGAAAACTATGTTTTCTTCGTCAGGATAATAAGTTAACAAAAAATAACAAAAGACAAACAAGTATAGACGTATTAGAACATTGACAAAATATTAGAAAGGAGAGGTGATTAATTACTTAAAATATCATAAAAAACAATTATATAAAATAAAATATAAAAATTATTTTAGGATGGGTAAAAAATTACATAAACATAATAAAAATCTTTTAAAACAAAACAGGAAGTCTAAATAACAAAATAAATTATAGTAAATATAAGTATTAATACGAAAATAAATTTAAAAGATGGCTATTTTTAAAAAAGGTTTGGTTATTTATAATATTTAATTAACTATTAACACTTTTCCTAATTTCTAAAATTTCTAAATTATCTAATTGTATATCCGTTGTGTTATTGTGTAAAATTTTTAAACCTTTATTAATATCAAAAGAATGACCTGTTTTCAAAATGGCATTCCGAATAATTATTATTATTTAAAATCTTAGATGCTCCTTAACTCTAATGTTAAAATTTCTAGAAGTCTTCCAAATATAAAAAAGTTACAATCATTACAAATTAATTTATAAACCCCAGATTTGTTCAAAAAAACACGTTTGTCCTTGTTATTTGATATATAATTTTTTAATTTGTTATTGGCGTAAAAAGCTGATTGGATATTATCTGGCATGTTTTTAATTATCAAATTTGAAGTGTTATTATTTAAATTATATTTTTATATTTTATTTTATACAATTGTTTTTTATGATATTTTAAGTAATTAATCACCACGCCTTTCTAATATTTTGTCTTTGTTCTTATTTGTCTATACTTGTTTGTATTTTATTATTTTTTATTAACATATTATTCTGACGAAGAAAACATAGTTTTCGAAACATGTTGATATTGTTAATTAAATAGTGATGTACACAAAGTTATTTGTTTTCTTTAAAAAAAATCTCTTAATTTTTTACGAAACAATTTTTGTTTTTAAATACATATTTCATAAATAATTCACGGATATTCAATATTTTAGTTTCTTTGGATAATAACTTGGTCGAGAATGTTTTATTTCTATTAACCTTAATGATGCGCTTTTGAGTGTTTTGTAAAGGCTTAATAAATGCATCAAGCGCACCACCCCATCCTACAATGCAGGGAAATGTAGTTCATTTTCAATTTGTCAAGATTGAGTACTTCCTTAAGTCAATAAAATGTGTATGTAAGATATCTTAATTTCGAGGAGGTTTTATCAATTTGTGATTTCGAATTTAGATGTGTATCAATGTATATATATCTAAATATTTAATATTTTCAACTTTGACGAGTTCATTACACAGTGAATATGTTTCTTCATTGCAATTTGTATTATAGATTCAATTAATTTTAAGGTTATCCATGAGGTTTGTTTTTAATGTTTTTATAAAAAGTTAAATAAAATGTTATGCTGTAGTTTAAAACGAGCTTGTTACATTTTAGCCATGTTGAAACAAGTGCAATACACTAAAAATAGTGTATTTTCTAAGGCAAAAGCCTTAGAAAATGTTTCGATCGAAGAATTTCCGTTTGTTATTGCCGTGTCGTCGGCGTAAGGAATATTTTTTTTTGGGATTACAAAATTACCTAAATAATTTATAAATCCTTTTAACTTTTCCAGTCGGATTCATACGTCCATCACTCCTGGACACATTGACCCCCAGATTCCTACCAACCCCTCATACCTTTTTCTTTTCCAGAACTTCCTCTTCTTTCTTTCCCGAAAAAATCCCTCCACACAGTATTCTCACACGGTTGGGAGGCGGGTATGATTACCGTCGCCCTGGGAAACATTTATTAGATAACCAACAGCGGTGAGCTTCGTTTTGGTGATTTAGCAGGTGGGACCCGGGGTAATGGGATGAGGTTTGTCTGGGTCTTGGCGGTGAATTTGTCAGCCCGTCTACCGAGTGGTGGGCTGGATGGAAGAGACTGATTGAGGAAGATCTAACCTAGACCTCTCCAGCTGGACGCCCTCCACTCGTTGTATCGCAGTGAGAGGAATGGATTCACATTCCATCACTCCTGGACACATTGACCCCCAGATTCTTACCCTCCCTTCATACCCTTTTCACTCCCAGAACGCATCCCCAAAGATGACAAAGGCCCGAGAGAACATGTTTTCCTCAGGGCCTAGGTGTGGAGCTAGAGTAAAAAAAAATACATTATAGTTCTTCCCCGTTTGAAATTTTGAGAATGCACTTGGTATCTGTTTGACTATAGTTAAGGCTGTTTTTTTCTCGTAAAAAAACACAAAAACTGCAGTGAAGGAATGATGGTTTACACAAAAGATTTTATTTTTGTTTCGTCTCTACAATAGAATCAATTCTATAATTCAAGCAAACGGCTGTGCATACAATGTCTTGATGAAATGAAAAATGGCAGAGCGCCATACAGCTGTAACATTAAAATTTGAATTAGTTATCAATTATACATATATGTGTTTGATTTTTACACTCCATTTAATTTTTAAACATTTTTACGTAAATCAAATTTAATAATGTTTCAACAATTTGAAAATGGCATTGAAAGCCAAAACAGCTGTAACAATAAAAACAACAAAACGCACTTGCAGATCTAATAATTTCATTAAATAGGATAAACGTTAAACTTAAAAAAAAAAATTGAGACTCTGCATCCCGAATTTCTACCAATTTATAAAACATTTTCCTTGAACTCAAGTTTTTAAGCCCTTTAAAAAATATATGTTATTCTTGAAGATAATATTCTAGAAGATAACACTTGCCACGCCGAAACGGTAATTATATGAAATTCCCTAGACAGAAAAAAAATTGCGAAATATGCTCTGGAAAATATTATAAACACGCTTTTTCTGTTATTGAAGTGAAACTTTTGTAGCCCCGTTGTGATTTGAAACTCTGCGAAACGGAAGTGCATCACTAAAATTTATTATTTCACGGGTACTCGGTTTTAATAATATGTAATACAGTAAATCCTCGGTCTCACGGAAGCCTGCCATAGTCAGCGACGTAAAGCGCAACGAATGTTGTGGCCAAACAATCAGGCGACCTGGGTTTAAATCCTATAAAATCCAAAAAATAAAAGTTTTTATTTTTGCAAAATCAATATCCAATCTTCAAACCACTTTAAAATAAGCGGGCAAAATATAAAAAAGCGACTTTCTAGTTTCACTTCTACCGCGTGTGAATTACGCACTCTGATTTTTTTTAAGTTATGCGTATGAAAACATTAAATGAATTCTTCTTTTTGAACGCTTACTACCTTATCTTAAAGATGAACTTACACAGACTATATTGTTTGTATCATTGAAGAAGAAGATAACACTTATAATCTAAATGAATATATGAAAGAAAACGCGCACGTCCCGGTTAGACGAGAGGTCTGGGTTCGAGTCCCAGTTGTGACCATTGTCTTTTTCTATTTTTCTGTGTCTTGTTTTCTTTCATATTTTCATTTAGATTATATGTGTTATCTTCTTCTTCAATGATATATTACGTTGATGGGAATAACCTCCAAAAGTTATAAAAAGAGAGTTTTTCTCATAAAAGCAGCTCAGGTACGGGGGCTCCATCGAGGCCAGAGTTAAGTTAGCCTCTCAGAAACTGGGCATACTGTACAGGGCACGCAGATACTTTAATAGTACACAACTGCTAGCCCTGTACAAATCGCAAGTGCGCCCCACGGTTGAATTTGGCAGTCACCTCTGGTCTGGAGCCCCAAAATACCTGAAAAAAACCCTTGACTCTGTGCAGAAACGGGCGGTCCGTTTGATAGATTCTCCTAATTTAACTAACGGATTGCAATCTTTAGAGCACAGGCGCCAGGTGGGAATGCTGTCCTTGTTCTACCGGTATTACAATGGAAGATGCTCCGAGGAACTAGCGTCATTGATCCCCTCGGCACCGGTGCATAGTCGGGAAACACGCCAAACGCGCGCTCAACATTTGTACACGGTTGACATTAGTCACATGAGAACGGGTCGTTTCTACGACTCGTTCTTGAGTTCAACAGCTCGGCTGTGGAACGATTTGCCGGCCTCTGTGTTCCCTCCCTCCTACAATATGGGTCTCTTCAAGACCCATGTTCACTCCTTTCTCTCCTCAAAAACACCCTCCACACAGCATCCTCAAAGATGACATAGGCCCTGAGGGAAATTATTTTTTCCTCAGGGCCTCCTGTGTGGAGTTAATGTAAAAAAAAAAAAATAAATAAAAAATTGTATATTGTTTGTGCTTGTGTTTATCAAATCAAGTTTTCTAGAATTTCCCACATGTTCTGGGAAACTCTAGAAAACTTGATTTGATGAACACAAGCACAAGCAAACAATGCTTATCGTCTAGGTTCATCTTTAATGTTACAGGAGTACGGTGCTTTAGCCATTTTTCCTTTCCAGCGTCAATATTATAACATAACGCAGTTCGTAATCTCGTTGAACTATAAACTTCAGTGACATAAAATCACAAATCGCATCACAGCTGTGAGACCTGAACATTAATATAATAGGAGAGAGGCACCACTTAGTTGATTATGGATGTCTTCCTGCAACGTCACGCCTATACCTCAATACTGGACAAAATTTAATATCTCTGCCACTAGAGTAAGTACAATTTGGGAGAGGGGTATGAGTAACCAACACAACTGCCATAGGTCGTCCCAAGTGATTCGCTACGTTTGGTGACTATCAGGCGTGCCCAGGTTTTCGCGGCGGATGCGTTAGGCCACATACTGCCTGGCAGGCCGGAATGAAAGAGACCGGTTAAAACCTTGATGACATTGAGCGAGTTTACAAGCTACTAGCTGGGAAATTCACTATCTGTTAGTAAACTCGCTCAGTGTAATCATATTACTATCTAACTAGCCGACTGTGGACAATCTACGAATAAAGTTGAAAGGTGGTCAAGTTTGCTCGCTACTCGCCAGCGTATGCCTCAAGATGGCGGCCCACGAACAGCTGATTTCGTAACCGTCAGAATTAGTTCTCACGGGAGTCGTTATTTTCGCTACTGGCTAGTGCTAGGCGCTCTACATCTCCATTTTTGAGCGGGTATACGGCGCACTAAGCATTAACTTTAAAAACGAATTAAAATTTTATTAATAATGTAAGCTGAAACTAATAAAAAATGATTTTTTTATTAGATTGTACAAAACCATATAAATAATTCAAAAAAATATATATTGTTAAAATTATCTGTGACAGTTTCCATTGGTTTTCTATTTTTTCCTTATAAAATTATTGTGGACCGATATTAGAAGTGTGGAGGAGATACTCCGGGCAGCACAAGATAGAGATAAATTTTCCGTTGTGATCGCCAACGTCGGGGAGACTTGACCTAGGGCACACGAAGAAGAAGATAAAATTATTTAACAAAATCAATAAAAACCAATTTTTCGCTTGAAATCGCGACTTTTAGACTGTTTGTCAAGAGATTTTTATGTTTATTACCGGTATTCGTGGCGATATAAGGCACACATTGGCATACATCTTCTTCTCAAATTACGTAAGTATCTATCTAATGAAAGTATTATTACGAACTCCGTAACCGTATTATAAGAATAGGAAATCTAGTTTTATGTAATAATTTTTATTCCTTTAAGATTAAAACCTAGCGTTCTAATGGAGCTCTCGCAAAAAACATGTACCGTAGAAAGTTGAACCATAACTTATGGTAATGCATAAAATGAAGCAAGTTTAAACTAATTGGTCAATCTATTATTTTTTTAACGTGAATATCAAGTGTTTGAAGAGTAATTTCATCATACCGGAACTTTTTAAGTTTAACACGTCATTCCTCGATCGTATTCCGTCAGTCGGTCAGAGTATTTCCGCTTTGCACAAAAATCCAAATAAATGGAATATTGGTTAACGTATCTGAACATTAAAGATTGTTTTTGAAAGGTGATGAAATAAACGCTTTAATTTTATTATAAGAAAGGGCCAAGTATTTTTTTACATATAAAAATATTGAATGCAAACTTAAAAAAGTTTAAAAAATGGCACATCTTACGTATTTTCTAATTTAAGTTACTGGTAATAATAAAAAAATAAAAACACACACATATTTCATTAAACAAATTTATTGTATTCGTTTTCATAATCTCAATTATTAGTCATTTCATGTAAAAATAATTATTGAAAAATTCACAACGTTTCATAATTTATTTTTTTAATTGCAATCGAAAGTTTTGGTTTGGAAGGTGTACATTTTAATGATTTTGTTGTTAACTTTTAGATTTTTATATTAATCTTGGTGTTTTCTCTTTCTAACACCGTTTAGATCATATTTATAAACACTGCAATAAGGGAGAACGATTTTTATGAAACCTATACGAATTGTTCCGAAAACCGGACAAATTAGCCTAAGGGAGTAACAATAAAAGGAGTAACAGTACAACACTCTTAAAACTGGGTTTTAACAACTTACAAGACTCAGTCAACAGTACAAAACTCTTAAATGTGTGTGTCATTAAAACACCCTCTCAAGTTGGTATTATAATGTAATTAATTGTTAATGGTGACGTCACCGCATCCATAATTCTCCAGTCACGTGGTCGTATTGTATAGAAATTTTGACAAGCCGTTCAATATTCCGTGTTATTGGTTTATAGAGATTTAGACATATAATGGTTTTTGTTTTGATTGAAACATTATTTAGGCCTAAATAATTCAGTATCAAATATAGAGTATCTCTATTAGTTTTTTCTATATTATTTAAAATATTCAAAAACTTTAACTGTACAAAAAACGATCGTAATACCCAGTAATGCCTGTTTTCAAATTGGCGGGCGACCAACAGCTGATTCCAGTTGCCTATAAAATTGATGCTTCTGTTTCCATAATATTGTTTTTTATAACACTTTTAACAATTTTTATGCCACTCTCCCGTAATAATATTGAAAAATATAATAAAATAATAAAAATAATATAATAAATAAATAATTCCACCTAAATAACGTTTTACTTTATTTATTTAATTTATTTAGTAAAATATTTACACATTTATGTACATTATTTATAAAATGTTTTGACTGTCCAACTAGGATGATTCCCGTTTTAGGACAATCAAATTAGGATAAGTGTGAATATTTATGGACCATGATTTATACAAAAAGAGGGAAAATTGAGGAAATGAAAAGAAGAGAAAGAATAAAACAAAAAATTGGAAAGTTAAAAGCGTATTAACATATTACTTTAAAAAAAAAGGTTTATATATACAGGTTCTTGAAAAAAAAAGGGCTTAAACATATAGTTCACTTGTGTATGCATGGCATATAACAGTTATTAAAATGATAATAATAATAAATAATAATAAATGATAATAAAAATGATAATTTGGAAAATATTATGACCTTTTGGAATACAGATTTATTTGTCAATTTAAAAGGTCAGAAAATAGTAGTACCAGGCATTTCAATAAAAAGAGGGATTTTTCAAGGTGACTCATTGAGTCCTTTATGGTTTTGCTTAGCATTGAATCCTCTATCTAAAATGTTAATTAAAAGCAAGTTTGGAATAAAAATTAAAGGTAATACGAGAGAAAGTAGTATAATTTCGCATTTATTATTTATGGATGAAATAAAATTATATTCGAATTCTGAACCAAATTTAGAGAAAATGATTAAGGTAGTTAAAATTTTTTCAGATGATATTAAAATGACTTTTGGTTTAGATAAATGTAGAACGATCCATATAGAGAAAGGCAAAATTGTAGACGGAGACGAGGGTATATTTAGAAATTTCAAAATTAAAAGTATGAAAGGGGATGAGGTTTATAAATATTTAGGATACCCGCGATCGAATAGATTAGATCATACTAGTATTAAAAATGATATTAGGATTAAATTTCAAAGTAGAGTCAGAAAAAATTTAAAATGCAATCTATCTGCTAAAAATTTAGTAAAGGCAATAAATACTTGGGCAATACCTTTATTAACGTACTCATTTGGCATAATTAAATGGTCCAAAACAGATTTAGATAGCTTAGAACGATTAATTAGAACTACGTTAACAAAGTTTAATTGCCATCATCCAAATTCAGCTATAGAACGAATTAATTTACCTAGAAATTTAGGAGGTAGAGGTATAGTCAAAATAACTTCTTTGAAATACAATCAGGTAGAAATGCTAAGAACTTTTTTCCATAGGAAATCTAATAGTTCAGAAATGCACAAAATAATTTGCAAGGCAGATAGAAACATTACACCTTTAAATTTATACGACGATAATGCCAACATTCTTTTAAATACCAACCAGGAATTATTAGATTCCTGGTCAAATAAAATTATTCACGCCAAACACTTCAATTATCTCAACCAAACGTATGTTGACAAACTTTCGTCAAACAAATGGTTGAGTATTGGAGAATTGAGCGCAGAAATAGAAGGATTTATGCTTGCCATTCAGGATAGAGTCATTAATACTAAAAATTATAGGAAGTATATAATCAAAGATAGAAATCAAATTGATGATTTATGTAGAAAATGTTTGGCTTTTCCGGAAACTATAGAACATATTATATCGGGATGTTCTATATTAGCGCCTTCCGAATATACTTTTAGACACAATCAGGTTTTAAAAATAATTCATCAAAGTTTGGTAATTAAACATAAATTGATTGATTGCCGTAATGTAGTACCATATTATGAATACGAACCAAATTCGTTTTTAGAAAATGAATTTTATAAAATATATTATGATAAAACTATACTAACAGACAGAACGATTCGTCCTAATAGACCCGATATAGTTTTACATGACAAAATTAAAAAAATAACTTATATCATTGATGTCGCTATTCCAAATTCCTGTAATATTCTAAAATCTGTTTCTGAAAAAATTAGAAAATATACAGATTTAGGAAATGAGATTAAAAGAATTTGGCATTCTCGGACTATAAAAATATTACCATTTGTTATTTCGGCTACTGGCATTATACCTAGCTCTCTAATTAAAAATTTAGGCTTATTAGATTTGTCAAAGAATCTTTATATAAAAATGCAAAAATCAGTCATATTAAATACATGTAGGATTACGAAAGATTTTTTAAATATTTATATTGAGGGATCGGTAGGATTTATCGGTTCAGTTAGGAGTTCTATCGAGCCGAACCCTCTGATATGAAAATATCTGGAGTCGGTGAAGTATTTTCCCATATGGTCTCTGGTAGGTTGACGTGTTGTTCTTGTATAGTTTTGTATTTAGTATACTTATACAATGCAATTACATCGCGTGAATTGACTAGATTAGCATTTGTGGAAAAGTGTGTGGAAGGATTAAGTTTTTCCTGTGAGGAAGATTAAACCCGGACATAAAATCTAGAGAACAAATAAAGGAATAAAAATATTTTTACACTTAAACACAAAGGGAACTGGTGTTTGCATTTCATAATGTAGTCCTATTAATGAGAACTATAAAGAGAACAGAAACAATAAAATAAAATAAACAATTAAGGTATGATTATTACTGTTGTATGCTTTGCATAGTTATCAAAATAATAATAAAATAATTATTGAATAGTTTCATAGCTTCTTCCGTACGAAATGACAACATCTGTTGAAAATCACTAAAACTTTTGGTCATGATGACGTCACACGATTCACACTAGATACGGTGGTTTTCGGGGATCTTGAAAAATTAAAACTTTGACATTTATTTTAACTATTAAAACTAACTATAAAAATAAATATGCAGTCATTTAAGTTAGAAGGTCATTATTCATTAAAAAAAAAATTTAAAAATTGGACTGGAGTTCCTTATTGCGAGTGGTTCTAGGCTTTTGGCAGTGGCATGTCCCTGATTGCTTTTGGGACCATCATACCAAATTATTTTATTAATTGTTCGTATAATTTGTATGTAAAAAAATAAAAATTATTAATGTTTGGTTGAGAATACTATGTTTTTTTGTAACTTTATGAATAAAAATGTGAAAAAAAAACTTACGAAAAAAAGAAGGTTATATTTGTATCCTTGTTTACACACATTTTAATATTTTTAAAATTTTTATTTTTATGTTTTTCTTTACCTTAATCCAATATGTAAACAAATTTTAAGAAATTAATTAATTTTAATATATGGTTCAAAAGTTACAATAGAATTAGTACACCAAAGCAGGTTTTCAATTTT
This sequence comes from Glyphotaelius pellucidus, assembly GCA_936435175.1. Classification (NCBI taxonomy): domain Eukaryota; kingdom Metazoa; phylum Arthropoda; class Insecta; order Trichoptera; family Limnephilidae; genus Glyphotaelius; species Glyphotaelius pellucidus. The sequence continues at coordinate 3,756,894 of OW386539.1, read as the reverse complement.
TGGTACAAAATAAATTATGTGGCTAATGGGTTAAAGTAAATCATGTACGTTCCTTACTCATATCCTTATCCGCCTTACTCATAATCGCAGAATAAGATAATAATACCACGCTAATACGAGCGGGTAAGTTTAAATTTGTATGACGATTTCACCTAACCCGCTCGTATTGCCGTGGTATATTATCTTATTCTGCGATTATGAGTAAGACGTTATGTATACTGTATTGTCGAATTTATGCAAACATCTTTTGACCACATCAATATCATAATTACCTCATCGCCTTGGTGTACAAACTGTGAGATGCACTTAAGCCGTCGCTATCCGAATTTCTTCCGATTTCTTACATATCTCCCTTAAACATTTGAAGTTTTTAAGCTCTTAAAAAAATATATGTTATTTTTGAAGATAAAATCTAGATACGTTCCACGCCGAAACGCAAATTATATGAAATAACTTCCATAGAAAAAAATCGCAAAGTATGCTCCGAAAATTATTAAAAACAAGTCTATTTCTATTATTTTACAAGTTATATATGTGAAGAAATTCACAACGTTTCTTTAAATCAGTGATTCCCAAAGTGGTCCCCCAGGGGTCCCCCAGGGGTCCCCCAGGGGTTCACGGGAAACTCGACGAGGGTCCACGAAGACGTGATAAAAAAATGGGGGTCCACAAGTTGTAAGTGGGGGTCCAGGAAAATTTATCTGCAGGCTTATTCTCTATTGTGGGATCGTTATCGAGATAACGGACGTGATATCCTGTCAGATTTGTGTGATTTTTACATATTTACTGGAACATATTTTAGTTTAGATCGTTTTAAAACATGAATTCCTGCAAGAATACACGATTATTTATTCATTTAATGTACGTTGTACATAGAAAAAGCAAATAAATCACACAAATCTGTCAGGAGATCACGTCCGTCATCTCGATAATGATCCCACAAAAGATAGAGAATAAGCCTGCTGGTTTCGATAGTAAAGAACAAACATGTTGGCTAAAACAGGCTTTACCTGTCAATGTAGGCAGTACACTAGTATTTCGGTGAAAAATTGTCATTTTGAGACCCATCCCATGCCCATATCCCATCCCACCCCCAATCTCATATCACATTACCCCCCCCCCCCCCCGTTGTGACCGACCACGACTCCAGCGTTATATTCAATACAAAGCGTGTCGAGTTTTGGGAATATGGTAGAAATGTTGCAGCGGGGGTCCACCGAAACCAGTAAAATTTTGAAAGTGGTCCACGAGAAAAAAAGTTTGGGAACCTCTGCTTTAAATAATACTTAAGATACCTTCCGCGAGATTTTTGCTCTATTTTAAACGAGTCATGTTTTATTAAGCATTTTCGCTTCAATTTTATCACTTAAAATATTAGCGCGCTCTGTCCAACATTAGTAATTACATATCTCTCCATCTTCTTCTATTTGAGCCGGGAAGCATTCGAGTTTTATTTACATTTTAATCACCTATTGAAATAACACAAATAAACAATATTTGTGCACAACGCGCAGGTATTTGAACACGCTACCTCTGAGAGCCTAATCCCTCGACCACGGAGGTCATCAGCGATGATCCATTACTCGTATGCCGGCGTCGCTTTCATGTAGTATAATAGAGCGAATAAGTAATTGGCTTATAGTCAGTCCAAAGACAGACTCTCTCAGGCAAAGAGCTCTTTCACTACGACCAACAGTTAGTACTCAGCTGTTTTAATATTAGACTCTTATTTATACTTACGTATTTATACATACCGAATTTTGAAAACAAAGTGTATCATGAAGCTTTTGAGTTTACTAGTGATTATGGGGTGAGTAATTTATTGTTTTGACTTATTTTATTTATTTAAAGGTAAGTAGGTACTTACTGCATTATTTTTAATCATAAAGGTACCATGCTGTTATTAAATAATAATATCTTAAGGTATGTCAGTGCAGCTTTTTTCATACATACATAATTTTGGATTTGAGAAAAAAATGGTATAGAAAATATCTGTTATGTCTAATATAAGTTTCTCAACACAGGCCTATGATTTTATGTGATAATTTGTTAAAATTAAGAATATGTTTTTATTTATTAAAAATATTAGTTACACAATTTCCATTGTCGCATGAAAATAGATGGTGCGAAATTATTCACGTTTAGTGAATTTAAATTTGCTTTAAAATTTTCCAAATTGGAACTGATGTTGTTGGAATTGGTGTGAATTCAGACAGCGATCATTTTAGTAACATATATCAATAATTCTGCATTTGAAGTGTATTTCTTTAATTAAATTTTTTTAAAGGTTTGATGATTTTTGCTAACCTGAATTTTTGAAGTTTGCTGACGGTGTTAATTCGAAAGATTAATTTTCTGATTGTCTGATTCTTTAATTATTTGTCAAAAACAATTGTTTTGAAAAAAAATTGTTTCTTAAAGAAAAATGACAGAATTTGTCTGTAAAAGGCAAAGCCAAAAAAAATACTTTATAAACTCGTTCAGCTTCACAAATCCTCAAATTTTATTTTACGTGATTTTTCATGGGTCACATCACTAGGTCTTTAATGTATTTTAAATGCGGTCTCCCGGTAATATATATTCAAGTTACCTTACATACTCGAAAGGTTACACATTGAACGGCCTCCGTAGTCGATGGGTAAGGCTCTCGACTAGAAATCCGGAGGCGAGTTGAAATCCCGGCGTTCGCAAATAAATTTTTATTTGATAAATTTGTGTTATTTTTCAACGTTATTCATTAAAAATAATAAAAAGCATATTCGTGGCACGCTCCAGAGTGGAAAATACTATCAGTATCGCCCTGGTGTAAGACCACCATTTAGAATTGAAATATTGTTTTTTTTGTGATTACCTCACAAGAGTCTCAGCTGCTTCCGTCTCGGGCCATTGAGACTATGCCATCACCAATTGTGATATGTTGTGAGGCTGAAGGTAGTGGGGAGGGGAAAGAGGAAGGTGGGGAAGTATCTGGCTATTCAGATCTGGCCACCAAATATGGCTAAAACCATTTCAAGCAACGTTTCAATTCTGAATGGTGGTCTCACACCAGGGCGATACTGAGAATATCTTCCACTCTGGAACGAGCCACAAATATACTAAATATTATTTTAAATTAATAAGTTGTGAAAAAACACAAATTAATCAAATGAAATTTATTTTCCCACACCGGGATTTGATCCTATGGCCTTACCGCTAGACCACGCCCGTCGTCATGCTTGAAATGGCTTTAGCCGTGTTTGGTGAAGAGTTCTGATCTCCCCACCTTCCTCCTCGCATATTTTTTCCTTCTTTCCCTCCCACTACCTTCAATCTTACAACATACCCATAATTGGGGATGCCATAGTCTCATTGGCCGCAGACAGAAGCAGCTGAGACTCTTGTGAGGTAATCACAAAAAAAAACAATATTTCAATTCTAAATGGTGCTCTTACACCAGGACTTTTTATTTACAAAAAAAATACGGTTTATATAATTCGTTTATATTGCCAAGGTCAAAAGTTGACACGACTTGTCAGAAGGTACAGGTTGTAAGGAAAAACCGATCCGCTCAAAAATAAATGAATGGTAAAAAAGTCATAAAGGTTTTTAACCACTCCGACCTCGAACCTATTCTGTCGGAAGGTCAGAATATTTAGGCTTTGCAATAAAATCCAAATGAATTAAATATTTCAGAATGCATAAAAAAACTAAAAACTGTTTTTGAAAGGTGATGAATAGACTTATTTTATAATTCTGAATAAACATATAATTATTAAATATATTAAACATTAAAAGTTTTACCGATAGACGTTAAGAGGAACGTATGCAGCCCATTTCGGCCAGTTTCATACATATCTTAATTCTGGATTTGAGATCAAAATACCCAACCAAAGTGAAAATGTATTTTTTTAATCAAAAGATGTATTAAATATCTAGTACGGATGTGAGCTACTTTATTTATTTTTGCTTTAAATTATAAGATATGGGCCTATAATTTAACAAACCAACCACGACGAAATAGTAATTTTATAAAATAAAACTCGATAGCAAAAAAAAAATCGCAAAGTATGCTCCAAAAATTATTATGAACACGTTTTTTCTGTTATTTTACATATGCATGAACATATTTACAGTGTTTCTTTAAATGCTATTTAAGACTTTTTCCACGAGATTTTTGCTCTATTTTAAACGAGCCAACGTTTTCACAATTTTGTCATCGAACAGTTTTAATACGGTAACGTGTGCGTGGTTGAATTTCAGAACCCAGTTTCGAGTGCATGTTGACGCCACGCCGTACGCGTCGCGCCACAAATAACATCTGTGTACATGGAATTTCAAACGAAGCTACCGATGTAATTCGGTTTTAAATTCAAAAATTCGCCACAAGATGTCACTACTTCCGTCGGCAGGTTGGGGTGGAGGTGACCCAGGCAAGTAAAAATACTACGATTTAGTGAACTAGCAGTATCCCTCCGAATATGGAAAGATTGACAGTAATACTGAGTTGTATTAAGCGGCTTTATATAACACGTTGTTGCGTCACAGCCTACTTCGGTTACTTTTTCCGGGTGACTATCACTGGATGACAATGGATCCGAGAAAGAAGCTATTTTTGCAGCCAGCTCCTATTGGATTTTGAAGTGGTCACAAACACTAACTCGGTAAAGCTGAACCAAAAGCCGCCCACAGGGCCTAGCAGGAGCGGGTTTTTAACTGCTAGTAAATACTATTATTTTTTTTTTGACGTGATAGCGTCTTTTAAATCGATGAACGCCGGCCTCATTCACGAAAAAGCATGACTTTTTGTCACGTTGTCACGTTCCACCTGAGCCGGGCGTGCAAGCGAGGGCGCGGAACAAGCGTTCGGCCTGAGCATTCGGCGAGAGCGTGGAACAAGCGATAGAGAGGCACGATCGGCCTAAGCGTTCGGCTTAAGCGTTCGGCTCGTGACGTTATCACGTAAAATTATCGTCCGTAAACCGACTTTACAGACAACCAAATTTTGTTTTAAAATTATTTATTAATACAAGAAAAAAAAAATTAATACAAGTTTTAGTCCCACAAAGCTCTCACACGACGGCTTGTCAGTAGGTTCTACATATCTATACATATTTTTTAGATAATAATAAAATATTATATATAAAATAATGTATCTCAATGTAACTACCTAAATACAAATTGTTTAGGCAGGTACGTTGAGATGTTCAGAAATACATTGATTACGTCACTTATTAGCCAACGCTTAGTGTTATTAGGGCAGGGTCTCTCATTATTCTGAGGTTCAAAAAATTTAATGAATTTATTGAAAATCTCTGGTATTAAGTATTTGAGCGTTCGGCTTCCATACTTATTTGTTATTCTTAGGGTTATGAGGCCCTTATTTTCAGTGATTCTTGTGGTGTGATTATGCAACAGTTGCTTTTTGTATTTGCTTCCTCCCTCATTATCCATTATAATAATGTACCAAAGAAGACCCTTTATTGGAAGTATTCCCTCAGAACCAAAGAGTAGTTTTAGATTACTTCTTTGTTTGTAAATATTGGGTGCTACTTTTTTTTTTTTGCTATAGCAATTTGTAAATCTTGTATATATTTAATATAAGTAATGCTTGTGTGCCCCCAAGTTCGTATTTCATATCTAAGGATGGATTCGACCATAGAAAAATAAATAATTTTAAGAGTACATTGATTTTTTTTAATATTACCGCGCTCCCTCTAAGTTTCGAATTTACATATCTCTTGGAAGTTAGAATTAAGTTAGAATTGTACTTCGCAACTCTGGAGGAAATTTCATATAAATTAATTTTTCAATTCGGCTAATGAATAGATATGCGATTTTGCGCCCTTCAGGTGATTTTCTCACAAAAGTGGCGCTGTAGAAATCATCCAAAAATTATTATTAAAAATTATATAATGTTAAAAAATAACGTATTAAAGAGCTTAAAATTGAAAGTTTTTGAGGGAAGCATTTATATTTTTTGGTGGAATTTTGGAATGCGGAGACTAAATAGTTAATTTTCACTTGATACTACTTGCTCGTACATGACTAGGGTCTAGGTCTAGGTCAACGAGCTAGAAATAAACAGGTAGCGATTACCGTAAGATTTATGGGAAATTAACGAAGTATCCGCAAGCGCCGTTTCGCGCTGTTTGCGGTTGCTTCATTTATCTACTTACCTGTTTATACACAGCATTAGAATGCAGAATTTATTTTCCATTGTTAGGTACCATTGTGATAGGTTGGAAAATTTATTGTACTTTTAAATAATGGCCGGATACCAATTTAAAATAAAGAATTATCGTTAAATTTAACGCAAGTACGCGAAGGTACGCATAATTTTAAGAAAATATAATACTAACCATTCCTGTATCCATCGTTTGCTCAATCTTAATACCTACCTTAGAAGCCCGCCGAAAAATATTTTTAGGTAAAAATTTTTTTAAGCTAATCTCCGGTACCATACTTTGTTGAAAGAGATTAAATTATATGTTCCTAGCTATGCATACTCGCGGGAGATCCCATTCACTTTTATATGCTCCGAAAGTGATAACTTCTGCCTATCAGAATGCGCCATTAAACAGAGCGACTCAACTGCTCAACGATTCTGCATTGAACATCGACATCTTCTTAATGCAGTAAAACTGCCACCATGCAATTTTTTTTTTTAAATTTGTTATCTTCTTCATAATATCTTAGTATATAACTGTTTTATGGAGAACTTGAAAAAAAAATTAATAGAAAAATCTCAAATTTTAATATTTAATCATTGAAGACAATATTAGCGACTATCAAACGAAAATATAAAACAAAAAAATCAAAAATAGATACGGTCGCATCTAGGAATTAAAGGGTTGAATTAGCTCAGTGGATAGAGCAGAGTGCCGGCAAGGCTAAAATCCTGGGTTCTTTTTTTTGTATTCTAATTTTTGATTTTTCTGTTTCAAATTTTCGTTTCAGAGTCGCTAATATTGTCTTCAATGATTAAAAATCAATTTGTTAATGAGTTTTTGAGGAGAGGAAGGAGTGAACATGGGTCTTGAAGAGACCCATGTTGTAGGAGGGAGGAAACACAGAGGCCGGCAAATTGTTCCACAGCCGAGCTGTTGAACTCAAGAACGAGTCGTAGAAACGACCCGTTCTCATGTGACTAATGTCAACCGTGTAACCGCTGGGCGCGTGTTTGGCGTGTTTCCCGACTAAGCACCGGTGCCGAAGGGATCAATGACGCTAGTTCCTCGGAGCATCTTCCATTGTAATACCAGGAGAACAAGGACAGCATTCCCTTGAAAGATGACATAGGCCCTGAGGGAAATTATTTTCCTCAGAGCCTCCTGTGTGGAGTTAATGTAAAAAAAAGACTCTTAAGTAAAAAAAGAATTTTATTTTAAAGACTTTGTCGACCTTGGGCATCGCCAGTTTTTTGAAGAGTTTTTTTCAAGAAAATGCAGATTACTCGGCCTCCGTGGTCGGGGGGCAAGGCTCTTGACAAGCAATGCACTATTCATGAGTACAAATCCCAGCACGAAGTAAATTCTATTTGATTAATTTGTGTTATTTTACAATTTATTCGTTTAAAATCATGTGTAGTATATATGCGGCACGTTCAAAAGTGAAAGATACGAGTACTCTCAGTTTCGCCCTAGTGTAAGACCACCATTTAGCATTGACACGTTGCTTGAGATGGCTTTACTGGTATTTCCCCTCTTTCCTTTGCTTCACAACAAACCCCAATTAGGTATGGTGTAGTCTCACTGACTCCAGATGTTTGGGAGCAATTTGGACTATTGTGCGATATTTATTTATTTTGTTATACAATACATGTCATTTAATTGTGATATTTACATTAAATAGGTATATTTAATCACATAATTTCTTTATTTTTAAATGTTGATTTTCCTTGAACTTGAAATGAATATGTGAATGTGTGTTGTCTGCAGGGTGACGTCAGCGACCCAGCGCTTGCGGGAATTCCCCAAGAACTTCAAGTTCGGGACAGCCACCGCCGCATATCAGATCGAAGGAGCCTGGAATGTCAGTGGTGAGTACCTGAGAAATCGATAACTCTAAAATATCGTATCGATATGCGTAACTTCCAACGATTTTATACCGATATACTGAGCACGGTTTCATTGTTGAAAGCCGAACAAGTAATGAAACGAATAAGAAATCGATATATGTACGCTGGCAACAATGTAGGTGATTTCTATGATTTCACTTTCCGAAACGTCAAACGCCAAACAATTACGTAAAAATATTAATAAATTGGCACTGTTGAATTTAAATACTAACCTACAAATATGAATTGGCACTCTGCGTTAACTTGTTGACACCAAACGGGAGTTAATTAGTCAATGATGTTTTTAATGATATTTCAACCATTTTCGTGTTTCTCAAAGATCGAACGGAATAAATTGATCGCGTGCATTGTATAAGTCTACGGATCGCGTATACGACTTCTTTCAATCCTAAGAGCTTCGTTATTTCAATCCGTTCATTGAACAAGCCAGTTATTTTGCATAACGAACATTATTAAAAATATGTGTATATTGACAGTTAACCGAAACTTATCTGATACTTGGAGACCACGCTAAAATTTATAATAAGGTGGAGATGTACAAGGCTCTTAAGATCTAGTCACCAAACACGGCTAAAGCCATTTCAAGCAACGTTTCGATTCTGAATGGTGGTCTTTCAACCAGGTCGACAATGAAAGGACCTACCACTGTGAATCTGTGCAAATATGCCATTTATTATTATTAATTAATAAATTGTAAGTAACAGTAAAATTAACTTGCACTTGAATTCGTGACCTCCGATAATAACCACTGATCGTAACGTTTAACTATTCAACCACGGAGGTCATCAAATATAGTCACGTATATTATTTGTATTATATACTTGGTGCTATAAATGTCCCACTGTCTTATTCAAACCGCTCATTTTATTACAAAATTATAGTAAATTAAGTCGTTTGCCAAACAAAATTAAATACGAATTATTCCTTATTTTTTTTTAAATTATTTTAAAATTGTAGTGAACTTTTGATTAAATTAAAACATTTATACGTTAAAGCCATTTTATGCGGAATATTAGCTTCAAATTCTCAAAAACTCATTAACCCTAGATTCATAAACTATATTTACCGTTACAATGTTCATAAACATACCTACGTCTGTGATACACCCTTTTTTTAAGTGCACCAAATTTTTAAACTATAAGAATAATAATAAATAATACTTCATTATATTAATAATAGGAAGGTTCATTTGAGATCAACACATTAAAAAACAATTTTTGAGATCATTCAGAGCATTCTAAGCACAAACTTCGCCGGTGTTCCATGCGCATGAGACGTTTGCAAGAGGTGCAGATAAATCTAGTCACATGTTTATTTTGCAACAGAAGTTGCATAGCTCCTTGGTTTGTATTCCAGGATCGGCTGGTACATCAGGCAAAGTACCGCCTAAAATCGCATCGATGTTCCGTTTTAGGCATCGCCTCAAAGTTGTGTTTCACGGCAACGCCGTAACCAAGGCTCGATCAACTTATTTGATATTTCTTTGACAAAAGCTCTCCTTGTCAGTGGTTTGTTTAATTACGACTATTATTGCGGACATGGATGACAAACGAATTGACTATGGACATATTCAACATACCGTAAAAGTTTTCTTTACATTACCTCCACAAAATTTCCCCAAGGACCTGCGCCATCTTTGGGGATTCTGTGTGGAAAGGGTATGAGTGGTGGGTAGGATTATGTGGGTAGGATCTTTAGGGAAAGGAAGTAGAGGAAGTTCTGGGAAGGAAAAGGGTATGAGTGGTGGGTAGAATTCTGTGGGTCAATGTGACGGACGTATGAATCCATCCCTTCCACTACGGTGCAAGGTTGAGAGTATCTGACTGGAGAGGTCTAGGTTAGGTTGATAGGTTAGGTTATCTGATACGGCCCGCCACGCTAAAGCATTGGCCGCCAAGACTTAGACAAACCTCACCCCATGAACCCGGGCACCCCTGTTAAGTTATGTTAATGTTTCTGGATTATTACAATCACATCTTCCCAGAGTGGAAGACACTCTCAGTATCGCCCTGGTATAAGACCACCGTTCAAAATTGAAACGTTGCTTGAAATGGTTTTAGCCGTGTTTGGTGACCAGATCTGGATAGCCAGGTACTTCCCACCTTTCTCTTCTCCATCTCCTTCTCCTCCCCACTACCTTCAGCCTCACAACATACCCCAATTGGGATGCCATAGTTTCACTGGCTCCAGACGGGAGCAGTTAGGACTCTTGTGCGGTATTCATATAAAAAAAATATATATATATATATATATGTATTAAATTTTGAATTCTGAAATAACACAAATAAAATTTACTTGCGCACTCTGAGATTTGGATTGCTAGTCGAGAGTCTTACCTCTCAACCACTGAAGGTGGTCTGTCATTACTCTATCTCAATTAATCAACATCCATTAAATTAATCATTACAACGGCTTTTTACGTTTAATGGTCCGGTTCGTATCAGAGGTTATTAAAAAAACTTGAAATCCGGCAATTTTTTTTATTGCTTCTTCTCAATTAATTACATAATATTACTTATATTAATCCCTTTTCCTATTCAATTCAATTAACAACAATTTGCACAGGTTTTGTGTTTCTTACAATATTGATTGCGCATACCGATCGGACAGTTGATTAGTCAGACATCTCCAAATATTGAGTTTAGAGACAACGAGGAAAGCAATTTTCTCACCTCACATAAATGAAATATTATTTACACGTGTCTGTGTGTTACATAATAAATATGCTATAAAATAACAACGGGAAGCACAACGGTCCGGTACATTGGAATGACATTTTGAAACTTCAATTTTTTGTTTACTACAAGTGAGGAGGTCAGTATCAAAGTAGAACATAAGCCATTTGGATTTCAGTAGAGTGAGTTTTTTGTTTCGAATATGCCGGTATGAAATATCTGATATTTTTTTCTACCCGCATAATCTTTAGGCGTAAAGAATCACAAGCCATACATTACATTCTGTAATTTAATTCTCTAATTATTTTATTTTTTTAATTTTTAAAAGCTTATGTCCGCTTTTGATACTAAGTACGAGAGAAGTGATTCACTTTAACGCAGCAATTCAACGGGGTAAATTACCCCAAATGGGGTAAAAATGTTTTTTTTTTGGGTAATAAGGAAATTTTTCTAGTTTGCTATTTCATAAACGTTAAAGTTTAACGTCCTTTCTTTCGCTCGTTTCCAATTTTCGTATTTTTTTACGCGCTTGCAAGCACAATTTATAATTTTAAAAAGTACATAATTTTAATTGTTTCATCATCACGAGTTTGAGCATTTTTGAATGTGGTTATTTATCAAAGCAAATTTGGAATGAAGTAAAATCCATATTGAGTCATTATGTTAAAATGCTGCAAGGGTACGATCGCAAGATCATCGTTCGACGAAATTTAAATTCTCGGCCGCTGGTTAATGGCTCTTAACAGATGTCATTACAATAGGCAGTTATTATTAGTTTTAATGTACGAGTATCTCAAAAAAGGTCAGTAATGTTGTAGTATATGAGAGAAATAACTGTTGCCCATTCGGGTAATACCTGAACAGTTACGAAGATAGCCGGTGTTATCCGAATGTCAGGTGGGCAGCTTTAGTGACCATTTCCCTGCCAAAGATTAACACAAAGCATCCATTAGAACTCATATTTAGTTCGGTTAAATATTAAGACTCGTAACCTGACGAACCGAATTATCGTTGAAATTCCCGAAAATCCGAAGTGTATTGTTCATCTGAGAAAAAATAAAAGTACACAAGAGCAGTGACTCCAAAAAGTTGATGTTATAATGTTTGCAAATATTATTGAAGGTATGAAGAGCACGTTAAGGGGGTATTCTAGTCTAGAAGCATGAATTGTAGGTGTTTTTTTCAGGTGCAATTAAAAAAACAATAATATTTTTGTAGCTATTATTTTATCAAATATTTATTAAACATTAAAGAATACATGTAAAGAAAAATCAAACGGTAAAATAAAAATAATTAAAAAGTTACAGTGTGTTGAAATGGGGGGTCTCAAAAATATGGCGCGCCCTCGTTAACACGATTGCAACCCTCCTAGTAATTTGAAAAAAAAAAACAAATTAATTTTTAATCAAAACAAATGCTGCTGTGGCATGAACTTCGAAGTAGTCATAATTTTTTTTTCGCAAAATGGCGGCTGTCTGAAATACCAGTTGAATTAAAATTTTGTTATAGTTTTGGTTCATGCCATAAAGTTATGTATAGAGAAGGCTCACACCAAGTCATTTCAAGTAAATTAGTTTAGTAGAACTTGAGATATCGTGTCAACCAAACTTGAGATATCGTGTCTCGAAAAAAGTAGTTTTGAGATAAATGCATTCAAAATTTTGTTCTGTTTAGATTCTGGTTAGATTCCGTCTAAACTGCGACATTAAAATGGTTAAAACTTTTAAAATAATGCGAATTTCGAAAAATCCTTCTAAGGAGATATTTTTGATTATATAAACTTTGGAAATATGAAGAAAATTTATTTCTAGACTAGAGTACTGTCTTAATTGGCAAATTTGCTGAACGCTAGATCTAATTCGTTATCAAAAATCCTGTTGAATCAAATTTATAGATCTTTTCAGATAAGGCGGAGCAGGTCTGGGACCACTACACGCACTATCACAATGAACAGATCAAAGACCATAGCAATGGAGACGTGGCTTGTGATTCGTACCATCTCTACAAGCGAGATGTCCAGATGCTGGTGGAGCTGGGAGTAGACTACTACAGGTTCTCCATATCCTGGAGCAGATTTCTCCCTGAAGGTTACGGCACCAACGTGAGCCAAGACGGACTTCGATACTACAACAACCTCATCGATGAATTGATCAAGTACAACATCACTCCGATGGTGACTCTCTTCCATTGGGACACGCCTCAAAAATTCACGAAGATCGGAGGATGGACTAACCCTAATATCGTGGACTATTTCGAGGACTATGCAAGGTTGGCTTTCCAACATTTTGGAGACAGAGTCAAGTCCTGGCTAACCTTCAACGAGCCCTACAACATGTGCTTGGCGGGGTATGGAACCAATCTTTACTTGGTGCGGCTCGCCCCAAATCTAAACGTCCACGGAATCGCGGAGTACCAGTGCACGCACAACGTCCTGAGAGCCCATGCTAATGTTTATCATCTTTACAATAGTACCTTCAAGCCAACTCAACAAGGTAACTAACTTTAAATGTGTTTTAACCCGTTTAATCAAACACAGGTGACTTAACTTGTACCAGCTCACATATGTTTCATATTCATTGTATCTCCCTTACTGTCATGGTCATAAATATGATCTAAACGGTGTTAGAAAGAAAAAACTACACGCTTTATATTCAAATCTAGAATTTAACCACAGAAAAATAAAAATGTACACCTCCATGAAACCAAAGTATTCGACAGCAATTTGAGAAAAATGTATAAAATTTCGAGATTTTTTTCAATAAAACGTTAAATAACGTTTCTAATACATTTGCTTAATAAAATAGGGGTGTTTTTTCTTTTAAATAACGTTTCTAATACATTTGCTTAATAAAATAGGGGTGTTTTTTCTTTTAAATAACGTTTCTAATACATTTGCTTAATAAAATAGGGGTGTTTTTTCTTTTAAATAACGTTTCTAATACATTTGCTTAATAAAATAGGTGTGTTTTTTCTTTTCTTTTCGTTACCAGTAATTTCAGATGAAAAAACGTAAGATGAGCCGTTTTTAAAGTTTTTATGTTTGTATTAATTTTTTTATTTAATTATCACATTTTAAACTGTTATTGAAACGGGTTTTTATTGTTCGCAACAGACTGACTTTATTAATAATAGCTGGTTCCTGGCATGCGTTGCTACGCCACTCAAAGAAATAAATTGACTCTCCCTTCTTATCCTTTCCCGTGCGTCCCGTTCCCTACCACCTACCCCGCCTTCCCCCTCCCTCGTCTCTTCCCTCTCCACGAACCCCACCTTCCCCCTACCTTTCCTCCCTCCTGCAAAAATATATGAAATATACACATTTTCATTTATACAAATTTCATAACGCCAGAACTTACCATTATATACAGCCTATGTTACTCGCTGATAAAGTAGCTTTCTATTGGTGAAAGAATTTTTTAAATCGGTTCAGTAGTTTCGGAGTCTATTCAACGTAAACAAACAAACAAACAATCAAATCTTTCCCCTTTATAATATTAGGATAGATAAAAGTTTTACATTATTGTACGTAGATGGCGTTAGTAGTCCGATATTCATTTTGATACGGATATTAACATTAACGTACTTCATCACCTTTCTAAAACCATTTTTAGTTTTCGGATATGTTCAAAAATATTACATTTTTTGGATTTTACTGCAAAATGGAAATGCTTTGACCTTCTAAAAAATATTTCCGAATTCTGAAGGGTTTTAATTTAGTCAATTTACATAAAAACTTTCGACCAGTTCAGAATGACAGTGTTATTGTCTGTTGAAGAAAGGATTTCTGTGTTTAAATCGGAAATCAGCAAAGAAATGCACTTCGGCTGCTAAAAACTCTTGGAGTTTATCATCAGAACATCTTGAAAATGTAAAGACCCAGACATGATAACCATCATCGATGGCATTATAAAAAGTAAGCTGGAGTGGTGTATGGACTATTAATTAGAAATTACTATTAATGCATGAAATATTCTGGAAAAATTCATCCAAGTATATCTTATATCTGTAGGCTTGTCAAAGGTTCATGCACCATGTAGACTTAGTGAGGAAACAAATAAATTTTAAACGTCATGCAAATCGAGCAATTCTTGGTTTTATTACAGTGCACAACTCTGTTGATAGCCCATTCCTCTTGGAATGGCTTATTATTTGGCTTATTACCTAAAATAAATCAATGAATTCACATGTCAACTTTGTTTCTTGCGGTCGGAATCGAACCCCAAACCTTACAACTAAAAGCCTAATGCATTATCCTGTTAGTAACTTATGTATACTTTTAGGATTAATTGGCCTGGCGACCTTAGTACTCTGGGCAGAACCTGAAACGGACAGCGAAGAGGATAAAGCTATTGCTGAAAAGGCTTTAGAATTCACGGTAAGAATGGCAAATAATATCACTTCCATAAGTCATAAAGTATATAATATCTTTGTCATAAAAGGCTTTGTTTAGAATTTCGGTTGTAGCTGTAAGCAATCTAAATTTATTGTTCCAATAATTCTGTGGCTGTTTCTAAAAGGACAAATATCAATTTTTAAAATTTTACGAGGCCTGTGTGGAATTCCCTCTTTTTAGCAAGTTTTTATGCATTTTCTAGTTGAAAGTGTAGTCTAAAATTGGCCCCCGAAAAACGAAATATCTTTCGGCGAAATAGAAAGGTACATTCAGAGTTCAAAGAATTACGAGTATATCCCTATTTTGAGCTGAAATTGCAAAAAAATATAGTTAGAGATCTAAATAACATATGTCGAAAAACTGACATTGGTCCTTCAATGTTAGTCAGGCAAGTCAAAAAATTATCACTGCAGCATAGATTTAGCAGAGTTTGAAGAAAAGAGAGAGAATCAGGTTTGAACATATTCAGTAAACACACGTATCTAATGCCATAAATAAACCAAACCACCTACAACAATGCAATGGCGGACATTGTCAATTGGAGATTCAGCGCCAGTGGCGACATCTATCGATTCTACTTCTAAATTAATTATATAGTTAATGAACAACATCTTTTGGATAGGATTCTAGCTTCACTTTGCGATGTTCTGAGATATGAGGTGTCAAAATTTGCAAATACGATTTCTCATTATCCACATATTTACCAATTTCTGATTTTAAAGTTGTATCTTGTATTTTGAAGTTGTTCAATTAAAATGCTTTTCACACTTTAAAGGAAAATATTTAAATAGGACGTACACTTACCATTTTAGAACATACCTAAACATACAAATAGAACATATTCAACCAGCTGGGGCACGATAATTCATTGGATAATGTCCTAAATGCATTTCCAAGGTAGGGCAACGTTAATTTTAAATATGTTCCATTAAAATATGTTGAACTAGAATACTTTACACAATATTGAACCCCAAATTAAAAATTGTTAATTAGGTTATGAAAATTCGTCTTTGCAAACTTTGAAACCTCAGGACATGGTAAGGCGGAGTTAGAACCCTATACAATCAAAGTGACAAACTACAATGCGCCTCATAACAATAATCAAAACAATCAGATAAAAAACAGAAAAGAATGTAAGTGGTGTTAGAATCTTGTAAATTAAATGTTTATATAAAATGCTTCATGTTAGAATTTCGTAATTATTTACGAAAATCTACGAAAATTCAACACAGATGATGGTGATTCTGAAAATTATTTTGGGTATAAAAATGAGCAAAAGAAAGTTTGGAGTTCAATTTTTGGAAAAAAAGCATTTAAAGTAAGAATTCGATTTTTCACGCAATAGAATATCATTAGGTCCAGATGTTTCGCAGAAATTCAAATGTGACATTTTCATCAAATGGCCATTTATTTTTTTGACATTTGAAAGGTCCCCGTTAAACGCCGATTCTAGGTGCGTTTCAGCTTTCTAGAAAAATTGTGAAATTGTAATAAGCTCACAAGCTTAACAATATGATAGTTGTCCTTTTCTGCTGAAGTCGATAGACGACGGTCAAAATCTGAAGCAGACTTAAATTAAAAAAAAAATTGCGCTGCATGGCCACTTGATGACTTTATCACACGTTAATTTCTGTGAAACAACAACTGGGCTGGCTCGTCAAATGCCACGGGAGGAAACTAGTAAATTTCGCAAGGTTTTGACTTCGACGTAATATTTTGTGGGCTTATATAATGTTATCGTATATAATATTTACCGAAACATATTCCTTGAACAATAAACTCTGCCTAAAAACAACATTACTTGCTTTTTTTTTTTTTTTTTTTTTTTTTTTTTTTTTTTTTTTTTTTTTATTTTTTTTTTTTTTTTATGAAAAACAAATACCTTTGTATAACACCACTATTTTATTAACATTGTCAACATGTTTCGAAAACTATGTTTTCTTCGTCAGGATAATAAGTCAATAATAAATAACAAAAGACAAACAAGTATAGACTAATTAGAACATAGACAAAATATTAGAAAGGAGAGGTGATTAATTACCTAAAATATATCATAAAAAACAATTATATAAAATAAAATATAAAAATTATTTTAGAATGGGTAAAAAATTACATTAACATAATAAAAAATCTTTTAAAAGGAAAACAAGAAGTCTAAATAACAAAATAAATTATTATAAGTATAAATATTAATACGAAAATAAATTTAAAAGATGGCTATTTTTAAAAAACGTTTGGTTATTTATAATATTTAATTTACTATTAACACTTTTTCTAATTTCTAAAATTTCTAAATTATCTAATTGTATACCCGTTGTGTTAGTGTGTAAAATTTTTAAACCTTTATTAATATCAAAAGAATGACCTGTTTCCAAAATGTGGTTTGCAAATTCTGAATAATTATTATTATTTAAACATCTTAGATGTTCCTTAACTCTAATGTTAAAATTTCTAGAAGTCTTCCCAATATAAAAAAAGTTACAATCATTACAAATTAATTTATAAACCCCAGATTTGTTCAAAAACACCCCTTTGTCCTTGTTATTTAATATATAATTTTTTAATTTGTTATTTGCGTAAAAAGCTGGTTGGATATTATCTGGCATGTTTTTAATTATCAAATTTGAAGTGTTATTATTTAAAAATACAATTTTTCTCCAATTATTATTCTTGTCAACTACGTGTGGATAAACAAAAGATCTAAAAAACTTTTTCTTATATTTTTTGTTTAATAAAATTAATGATGACACCCCAAAGTAAATATGCCTATTTTGAAGAAAAAACATTACTTGCGTTTAATTGACAAATTGATATCGATCTTTTCATGACCCACGACGCTCACAGTTTGACAGCTCGAATCGCGGCAAAAATGAAGATCGAAGTCATGGATAAATTTAATAAAATTTATTCCGAGAGGCTAGGTGTGTGTCTGATATCTGTTACGTCAAGAACAAGAATACCTCAAGCGATTCTGACCTTGTCCTTCATACATTTTCTTTATACATAAGGATTAAAATCGCATTCCAATATTTTTTTTTAAATTTTAGTCTGCGGCGCAGGATTGGTTTGTTTTATGTTTTAAGTCCAAATCACATTTTAAATAATTTTTATTTTATTTATTTATTTAAATAAATTTAAATTTAAATTTATTTAATTAAATTTAAAAAAATTAATTAAATTATTATTTATCATCGGGAAGTTATATTATTATGTTTTCAGACCGGCTGGTATCTGAACCCAATCCACACTCCCGAAGGCAACTATCCCAAGATAATGCGGGAGGAGATTGATAAACTGAGCAAGCTGCAGGGCTTCAAGCACTCCAGGCTGCCCTACTTCACGCCCGAGGAAGTGGAGTCCTTGAAGAACACCGCTGACTTCATTGGAGTCAACTACTACACCGCCGTTGTGTACCGCAACGATGGCAAGAGGATCGACAGACAGGTGCCATCGTTTGAGAACGATATGGGTCATGGTGTCTACCAACCTGAGGAGTGGGACAGGGGATTCTCTGGATGGTTAAAGGTGTCTTGATTAATTACACTCATTTTGACAACACCACTCGAGCGTATGCATTGAGTGGAAACCTGAGCCGGGTTTTGTCCATGCAAACGTATTTCCCGATTTCCTGTCTGAATTTTGACAACAATGCAAATATTTTTTAATATGTCACAGACGTCGACTACTAGCGTGTCGGTGTGTTTAGCTTTTTTGATAAATTACTTTTTATAGGAGTTAGGACCCTCCAAAAATCAGTATACAAACTAGACAATGTATTAAAAAAACCTATAAACATAGAATTTTTTCTTTTAATACAGTTAGTAAAAAGAAATCTTCAAAATTGCTCCAGTTTAGGAGGAGAAAATGGGAAATATAGAACCCCGATTTTGATGATTTTATTTGATATTATCAGCTTGAGGTGCAATTGTCGCTTTCGCTTAGTTTACAGGAGAGTAAGAGGGACAGTGATAACAATAATTTGGAAAAATAACTAATCTAAAAAATTTTTCATACTAATCGAAATAAGCGTCGAGCTTCCTGGATTTCCGAGCGTCCGATTTATAAATTTACCTGCTCTACACCGTGGCGGTGGAATTGTCCTGATCGTTCAGGCGGTCGCTCAACGCCTTGTTGGCGGAGATGGTGGCTATGAATATTGTGAGCTAGAGAGACCTGTGATTTGAATCTTATGAGGTGAAGTGAGTCTCAGTGGTGCGATGGGCCTCGGTAGCCTGAGACGGAGCCGCTCCCTGGACAGAAGGCGCGGTGAGCTTTTTAGTCGCGGGATGATGATTATCTCTTGAGCTTACGTTGCGATTGACCTGAGCTGCGAGATGATGTGAGTTCTTCGAAGCTAGAACAAAGGGTCCGAGATGAGTGCCGTAGTCCTCTGCTTCCTGGTTGCCGCACTGGATTTTGCGTTATCAGATGATGCACTTATCTGGGTTATGTCTAGACTGTTTTTTTGTAAACTGACTTGGGACTGACTGACTGACCGTTGGGCTCGGGATTACTGACGCTTTTATAGCGCAGCCGATTTTTTGAGAAGCTACTAGAATGCCAGGAATATGTACACGCGAACCTTCCCGAAAGTCAGTCTATGCCTTTCCAGTGGGCAGTGCCAGACACGGCGTACTAGGTAGGCGGCCCGTCTCATATATTCTTTTGATTAAAGGGAGCGCAACCATTGTGGCAGTTTCGTACAGTCAAGGCGAAGATTTGCTCTGTCCGCCACACGTACGGTATCCGTACTTTACACCCCTTGTACATAATTGAATTCGTCCAAATAACAATAACCCTGGCCACATCAAACACTTCTGTAACTTTAGGCAATCCAATATTTGCAAAATTCTAATACAGGAGTCTTTGTAACGGTCCACTTTCTTCCACGTTACTTCTTGTTACAAATCGCCCTCAGCGAAGTCGTTTATGTTTTATTTATATTTGCCTTAACTGATATGTTGTTCTCTTACCTTAGATCCGTCCTGAAGGTCTCCGTGACACTCTGAACTGGGTGAAAAAGAAGTACGGGGATCAGGAAATCTACATCACCGAGATCGGTTACTCCACTAACGGTGGTCTCCTCGACGAGGACAGGGTGGACTTCTTCAACAAGCACCTGGAAGCCACGCTGGACGCCATCGACGATGGAGTCAACGTAACCTGCTTCACGACGTGGAGTCTTATGGACAACTTCGAGTGGATGAGCGGATACTCGTAAGTATTGATTGCTAAATTACTACAATTGCCAAAATTTTGTAATTTTAGCAATTTTAGTAATTTAGTAAACAAGCACAGGAAGCTCTGAGGAAAATAATTTCCCTCAGGGCCTATGTCGTCTGGGATGCTGTGTGGAGGGTTTTTTTGAAGAGAGGAAGGAATGAACATTGGTCTTGAAGAGACCCATGTTGTAGGAGGGAGAAAACACAGACGCCGGCAAATCGTTCCATAGCCGTACTGTTCGTTTACATTCCTGTTGTTCACAAAATTTGAACCCAAATTTTCAAACTGATTTAATGGATTAATAATAATCATAATATATGATAACTCAGACCAAAACATTACATAAAATCTCTACTTAAAATTCTTTCTGTACCCCGGCAACAATATAAAATGTAAAATTATTGTTCCAAATTTTGTACTTAACGCTAAAAACTGTTCCACCTTAAACCTGTAACACGTTTCCAGCATATCGAGCTCAGATATGAGGGCTCCATCAAAGCCAGAGTTAAGTTAGCCTCTCAAAAACAGGTCGTACCGTACAGGGCGCGTAGATACTTTAACATTTCACAACTGCTAACCCTGTATTAATCACAAGTGCGCCCTACGTTTGAATTTGGCAGCCACCTCTGGTCTGGAGCCCCAAAATACCTGAAAAACACCCTCGACTCTGTGCAGAAACGGGCTGTCGGTTTGATAGATTCTCCTAACTTAATAAACGGATTGCAATCTTTAGAGCACAGGGTGGGAATGCTATCCTTGTTCTACCGATATTTCAATGGAATTTTATCTGAGGAACTAGCGTCATTGATCCGCTCGGCACCGGTGCATAGTCGGGAAACACGCCAAATGCGTGCCCAACATATGTACACGGTGGACATTTGTCACACGAGAACGGATCACTTCTTCGACTCGTCCTTATGTTCAACAGCTCGGCTGTGGAACGATTTACCGGCCTCTGTGTTTCCTTCTTCCCAACATGGGTCTCTTCAAGACCAATGTTCATTCCTTCCTATCCCCAAAGAAACCCTCCACACAGCATCCCAGATGACAAAGGCCCTGAGGGAAATTATTTTAATTAGGGCCTGCTGTGTGGAGTTAATATAAAAAATAAATATATCCTGAAATAACACGATTGTCTGAAGATAAAGTTATCAACACAAGCTGATAAAATATATTCTCTGGCATTACATGATGATGATAAAATATATTCTCTGGCATTACATGATGATGATAAAATATATTCTCTGGCATTACATGGTGATGATAAAATATATTCTCTGACATTACATGACGATGATAAAATATATTTTCTGGCATTACATGATGTTGATAAAATATGTTCTCTGGCATTACATGATGATGATAAAATATATTCTCTGGCATTACATGACGATGATAAAATATATTTTCTGGCATTACATGATGTTGATAAAATATGTTCTTTGGCATTACATGATGATGATAAAATATATTCTCTTGCATTACACACAGAGGTGACCCAGAGTCGACCATGGAGCTAAACATTCTTTTGATTATTTTAGTATCAGCCGTAAACGGATTAATTGATGCAATCAAATTATTTGTATCTCTGTTATCCTCGAAAACGAGTCGATGCACTGTTGTGTCTCTGTATCCAAATATAATTCCGCATGCATCCGGAGTCGTTCCATCGAGGTAGTTCGGTAGTGACACCATGTTTCATAGGTATATAGACTAGTGTAAAATGCATTGAACAATACAACATTTAAAACTCAAATAAAAGTCTGGTTACAAGACACAGAGAGATCAGAAATAGAAAACATACATCAAATACTTGACTGAAACAGAAACCATCCAACCACTCTAAAAAAGACTACAGATGAACAAAATCCTCAACACGGGAGAACGCAATAAGCATATCATTATCTGTACTAGTAACAAAAAGGAAGAAAATATTTATTTATTTACGCAAATTTGATATTTACTGATGTGTTATTTTCCACAGAGAACGTTTCGGACTTTACCAAGTGGACTTTGACAGCCCCCAAAAGACCAGGACACCGAGAATGTCAGCCGTTGTGCTGCAAGAACTCTTCAGAACAAGAAAATTGGATCCTGACTACCGTCCAGAATTTGAGCTGCCCGTGGAAGCCATTGAAGACTTCCCCGTGCCCGTATTGCAGATCACCATCGTCTTAATCACCTTTGTCTTACTGACTGCCATCTGTCTAATTCTAGCTTTTAAGTTCGTATCATATAAGAAAAAAACAATGCAAGCTACTCTTAAAGAAACCAAAATCAGATCATGTTTACTTAATAACTAGTACGGGTGTTGATGCGGACAAATCGAATAAGAACACTCAGTACTTAAATGTTTATTTAACAGTATTCACACAAAATATAATTTAACTATAGAGCTTATTTTATGTGGAGGGGGACAGCTAACACCTTAGCGATTCGCGAACCGACAAATGAACCGACAGCGATCGGAAACAGAATGATTCCATTCGAGCTCTCTTGGCCGCTGGAGACTTGGTGATGGCACAATCCGCTAATGGAAGGTATTCTATTGTAAAATCCTTGATGTGCTTGCTCACTACACTGGTATATTATGCTGGTGTTTTACGAATGTTCTCACATGATTTTATGGAAATGGAAGAAAAATTTTAAGTGCTAGGTATTTTTCTATACATGAGTTCCACACAGAAGGCCCCGAGGAAAACAATTTCCCTCGGGGCCTATGTCATCTTAGGAGATGTTGTGGATGCGAATGGAAGGTCTTTATAAAGAAAGGGAGGAGAGGATATTTGGGAAAGGAAAAAAGTGTTAGGAGTGTGTATGAATCTGAGGGTCGATAAATCCAGGAGTGACGGATGTTTGAATCCATCCCGCCAACTGCCGTGCGAGGGGATCGGTTGAGAGTCCGGCTGGAGAGGTCAAAAGGTCTCCCTCGACCGATCTCTCCCGATATGGCCGGCCACGCAGAAGGTGGGTAGACGCATCCGCCGCCAAGAATAAACAAACCTCACCCCATTAACCCGGGCACCATTTTTTTATGTTTATCCAAAAATGGTTTCCGGGGCGGCGGTACCTACACCCGCTTCCCGAATTATACAAAATTGAATGGAAACAAATGTTACTTTTAGCCCATTCAGAAAGCGTCCTGTCTCACTTACACTCGCTAAACCTCGTAGATTTCCATCGCACTTGAATTTCGTAATCATGATGAACACGAGCCTTCACTGCAGTTGGGTATTTTTGATACTTGTAAACAAACTCGGCTGCAGCGAGCGACCCGCCTGCGACTGACTAAAGGGGATGTAGGTACGGATTTGTTAATCTAGTCAGCATTTTAATAAAATACGAAATAAAAATATACTTGATTAATGAAATTAAAATTTACATATTTGCTACTATGATGGATACAGCTTGAAATACTAAAAATCATATTGTGGAACGGCGTAGGTGTAGGGTTACCATCCGTCCGGATTAATCCGGACATGTCCGGACTTCTAGCCTTTTGTCCGTACTTTGTCCGGCCCTTTAATTTGTCCTGATTTTTTGGTTTAGATGGAATATGAGTAATAAAACTTACATAAGAAATATCAAATAAGTCTTTAATCTTTATTAATTTCCCACTCATCTAAAAACAAAATACAAATCTTCTGTAACAATCAACTCATAGAGATCAAAAAATAAATAATTTTAATTGCAGTTGCAAACAATCAACAAGTTCAAGTTCAAATATAAAATATCTTCTTCAAAACTTAACACTTTTTTTCGACAAATATATAAATTTTAATATTTTTCAGCGCCAGATACTTGACGGAACTGAGCGACCGTTCGCTATCACGACCATACCGTTATATTTTTTTATTTGTATTTAAGGTTTTATTCCAGCAGGACTGGGAGGGGTGTGCAATCACAATCTGCCATATTTCATAACAATTATAATAATACAATAATACATAAGAGAGTAAATGTTATGAAGTGCGTACCTGATATTTGCATTATGTGATTCAAATGTCCGGACTTTTTTTGGACTGTCCGGCTTTTTGCCAGGATTTTTCAATTTTCCAAATGGTAACCCTACGTAGGTATCTCATAGAGACATTTTTTTATGCCCTGGATCTTTTGGAGGTCTCAGTTTTCTAATAGTATTTTGACAAAAAGATTTCTGGTTCCAAAATGTTTCTGGTCTTTGATTGATTGGGTTCTTTTATGAATGTAGTGATACAAGTAATATATAACTGATTTGTATAATGTTAACAATGGGTGTGGATAAAATGAAGAGCGGTATATAAAATTACGACAAACATTTTAAAATATGTACTACAAAAATGACTGCCAGATTATTTTGTTTTTGAAAATAAGTGATGTGTACTGATGTTTTATTTCATCCATAACTGTGATAAAGAATTACATGAAGTAGAACGAAGCACATTAAACAAAAAAGTCTAAGATGTAAAGAGAAGTAGATAAAAATTTATATAATATGTATTTTGGTAAAAAGCAGTCACAGCATTGTGTTTTGACATATTAATTGAAATAAAACAATAACTTTGTTTGTAACCACGATTTATTTATTTAATTTTTTAATGCGGACCAGTTTCGCTTAACACGAGCATATTCAGGGTATAAAATTCAACTGATCAAAAATATACATTGTGTGAGCTTATATATACAGAAAGAGACAAAACATAATACAAAGGAACAGTAAGACAAAGTAGTGTAAAACATAAAACATAACCTGCAGGTGAGAAAGAGAACAAAGAAAGAAATACATACTCCAAGATATAGTTGGAAACTCATCCTACTACTCTTAAATTAATGTACAATTCCCTAGTTCGAAGCCGCTTGGATTATGGCAGATTTATTTTCGACCCATTCCTATAATAATATTTGGATAAAAAACTTGAAAGAATTTATTTATTTTATTTTATATTTATTAACGCCCTAGTGGGCTTTTACAAGAAAAGAAGCAAATATTAATTACATGTATTACATAATCAATAAAACAGAATAAATATGAATGCAATCGACTCATTAGGTAAAGAATATTACAACATAAAAAAGAAATGAAATGAAAAGGTACAAGTTGTACTTACAAAAAAACTAATACATTTCAGCTAAATATTTATACATATTATTAATAATAAGACCTGACATTGAACAAAGTGTAAATAGAACAGCAAAAATATTTTAAAGTAAGTATACATTTTACTGGTGAGGTTTAGATGAGAAAATATTTTATGAGAAAAACAAAAAAATAATAAAAGTTAATTGTTAGCAGATAAAGTCGAGATAAGTTTATTTTTGAAACATTCAAAACTGTCAACACTAAATATATCTATAGATTCGCAGTATTTCTTCGCAAGGTTATGGATTCTTGGAATTGGTGAGTATATAGAGTAATGAGTGTTGCGTTTATTGTTGCGTTTAAAAATATCTTTACTACGAGTTTGTCTAGCGGGTATGCTAATGCAAATTAGTTCCAACAAATTAGGGCTGTCAATTAAAGATTTTATAATTTTGTATAAAAATAATAAATCAATTAACACTCTTCTATCTGATAATTTAAGAAGTCTGGTTTCAGTGCGTAAGTAATTATAATTTATAAATTCGATTGCAATTTTCATTTTAAAATTGACGTACCGAAGAAATTTGTTTTGTACCTTTTCCAATGATTGAGAATGAACTTGTAGTATGGTGACCATACAGAGGAATTTAATTCAATCCAAAGCGGTCATTTTAATTATTAGAGCTATGAAATCTTCTCCAATTAATTCCCTCCAGGTAGAATGTGTAGATCCATCTTTATTTTTGTGTAAGCAATTCCTTGCTGATAAATATATTTTCTTATCTTTCTTTGTCTTGTCATCCTTTACGACAAGGTCTCGATCATTTGTTTAATCAATTGCTAAAAAAGGTATCAATTTTCTTGGAAGATTAAGAAATAAATTAAATAAAAACACTACAGAGCTCATTTATAGAACTATAGTTGCTCTAAATGTGGAGCAACTATATTATCATGAAGAAGTAAATGACATCAAATACTGGGTGTAATACTCGATTCAAAACTAACTTTCGAGGCAAATTTTGAGTATATGCTAAAGAAGGTATCTAAAAAGGTAAATTTTCTTAGAAAAATAAGAAATAAATTAAACAGAAATACTACAGAGCTCATTTATAAAACTATAGTTCCTCTACATTTAGATTACTGCTCTACGATGTTATATTTGGCCAATGAAGGAAATTTGAATAAGTTAGAAGTTATACAGAACAGAGCTATGAGATGTTTACCGGGGAAAGGTAAATACGAAAGGTTTAATCAAAGGAGAGAGGAGCTAATTTGAATTCCAATAAAAAAGAGACTGCTATTTAATGTGTTAATTTTTGTGCATAAAGTTATTAAAAAACCAAATGCCAAAATACTTTACGGGTGAAATTGTTTTTAATAGAGATGTACATAATTATGAAACAAGAAATATGAAAAGAGTTAGATTGCTACAAATGAAAAAATCAAACTCATAGAACTGCCTAATGTAAACAGGACTGCAAATGTATGATGAAATGCCTGAAAGTATGAAGGATGAAGAAAGAATGAATGTATTTCTTACTGTAAAAATATTTAAATTTTTGAAATTAAATGAAACATTGCGCTTGTTTCTATTCATGTAATATAAACTTCCTCAATAAATAATAATAAAAATAAAAAATAAAAATTTAAATATCAACAAAAGATTGACAGATAAAAATCGATTCCCTAAATGTTTTCTTTCAAACAAATCTATCTTTTCTTCCCTCCAAAATCTACAAGAAGATTCAATCGTATCCATTTTCAGTATCCCGTTTGATACTATCAATTTTATCCCCAATGTAATAACTTCTGACTTTCGGACGAACATTTTAACTTCCTCTAATAACTTTCAAAATGTTGAGAAACATTTTAAAAACATTACATCATCAAAGTTTCCTGGGTTTTCCTTCATTTATACAGATGGATCCAAATCTGATCTCAAAGATTGTGGCGCGACGAGATATATTTCTGAATTCGGTTTAAATCTATCTTAAAATTGGCTAAAGAAATTTATATATTTACTGCAGAATGCTTCGCTATTAAACAAGCCTTAGTTCAAATCCAGCTTCTCAATATTGTGGAGTATTAAAAACATCCTCAAATATCGTTCGATGTCCAGAAGACTAGTTTATTTGTAACATTATAAATATCCTCAATTCTCAAAACGAACCATAGCTTGATACAATGTTGCTTTGGATCCCTGGCCATCTAGGAATTGAGGGTAGCGAGAAAGCCGTTTTTCTTGATAAGCTTGGAACCATCTCTGGCTCTATTCCTTTAGATTTTAAAATTCCTATCTCTGATGTCTCCTTTGTTCTTAACACTTCAAAATTTTAGCGCATTTTTCAGATGGTCAAAACATTTCTGCTTTTCAATAAAATGCAAATAAATGGAATATTTCTGAACATATCCCAAAACTAAAAACTGTTTTTAAAAGGTGATAAAATGTGCTTTTAAATTTTATAATTTAAAATAAACATTTAATTTTTGAAATATAAAAATTTTGCATGCTAACATAAAAAAGTTTTAAAAATAGCTCACCTCACGCTTTTTCTAACTAAAATTACTAATAACGAAAAAAAATAAAAACACATATATATTTTATTAGACAAATGTATAATAAACGTTAATGTTATGTCACTTTTTTATCTTTTCATAATAAAATAATTAATAAAAAATTCTCAAAGTTTCATTTTTTTTTTTCAAATTGCGATTCAAAACTTTGGTTTCATAAAGGTATACATTTTAATTTTTTTGTCGTTATTTTTTAGATAAGAATAAAAAGCGTAATGTTTTGCCTTTTTGGACTGTTTAGAATATAATTCTCACTCTGATAGTAATGGAATTACAGCGATTTATACGAGACGCATGTGCGCAGGGACAAATCTGGTCTCCTGCCATTCAAATATGTCTCGTTCCTGGGAAGAAAATTGGACAAATACGAAAACCCGAACTGGTTCTTTCTATGCTGGAATTCAAAGTCATATTTCAAGTAAACCTTGGTCCCACGGCAAAAAAAAATCCATGAGATTAATTTCCTGCGTTTCGCGAATGAGAATAAGTCATCGCTCTATTGCGGCTCATTTATTTTAAATTCGAGTAATCTATATAAATTCTCTGCCAGTGCGTATATCCACACTGCCAGTGCGGTGTAGGGTGTGGAGGAGGAGATTCTTGACCATGTTTTCTTCAATTGTAAAAATCTTTCTTCCTTCAAAAGTATATTTATATCCTTTGCTTAAATCACTCTCCATTCTTTCTTCAGCATTCTTTCTATTTGCTGACTCTCAACGATTCTCACGATTTTTTAGTTCTGAATAAGTTTATAAACTTGAATGACTTCAATATTTGATTTGTCCTATCCCCTTATAGATTATTCTCAAAATTATAACGATCTTTCTTAACATTATCTGTAAAAAGCACTATTTTTAGGGTGAATTGCCTATTTCAAAAAAAAAAATAAGATTAAACCAATAAATCTAAGCGAAAATATGAAAAAAAGCAAGCAAGTGAAAATAAAAAGTCGCAACGCAAGTATCTCTTAAATTACAGGGATAAACGCCTTAAACAATTGGGCCATTGGGACATCTTATTTTTATGTCATTTTTGTCGATCTCATCAAAATCGAAATTAAACATATTATATTGGACTAATTTTTTTCAAATTTGCTTAGATAAATGCCCACATTCAAAAGGCTCAAACTAGTAATGATAAATTTTTAATTAGTTTTTGATCATAAGTATTTATAATTTTTCAATAATGTCTAAGCAAAAGAAGAGTGTAATGTTTTTTTTTAATATATTAATTTTGTAAGACCTTAAATAAATATACAAACTGTAGTATTTTCGTCAGAAAACAAGGGCGCGGATCTTTTTTAAATGATTTTACTTGAATTAAAATTAAAATTCTGAAAAGCAGTTTTTCCAAATGATTTATTTTACTGCATGATTACATGATTTGAAATGTATGTTGTATAATACAAAAATTTGTTTGAAAATTTGACAAATCTGCCAACGACCTACGGTATAACCTTATTGTACTAAAAATAAACATATTTAAACTATTAATGTATGCATTCTGTATTGTCGAATTGGAACTCCGGTGACTTTTTTTTAATGTTTTCTTCTTACATATGACATCACTGGTCACTCTCCACTGTCCAGTAGTACTGCGGTTTTCATCCCGCGACAAAGTATCCTCTACAAAATAGCCTCCAACAAAATATCTACTTAAACCTAACCTAACCTTGCTTTACCTTTTACTATTTTTGATCAATAATTTATTGTCTTTACAAGATGTCTGTATTATTTTTGACCTATTTTTTGTTAGTTTAGGTAAGGTCAGGTTATGTTAGGTTAGGTTTTAGTAGAAAATAGGATATTTTATCGGGGATATTTGCCGGCCATATTTTATCGAGGGTTGAAAACCTGTCCAATTCCTACGGATTTTTATGTTGCAAGTTGAAAAAAAAACATTTAAGAATTGTCCAAAACTTCATTTACATATTTTGCTCTAAATAATGTCAGAAACCACCGGTTAAAATAATTCAAGTACGTTAGTTAACACCCTTTTTTTACAGGAGCTACACACAAGAGGCCATGAGAAAAATAATTTCCCTCAGGGCCTATGTCACCCTTGGGGATGCTGTGTGGAGGGTTTGTTTAAGGAAAAGGGGGAAAGGAGAGTTCTGAGAAGGAAAAGGGTTTAAGGGGTGGGTAGGAATCTGGGGTAGGAAAAGGGTTTAAGGGGTGGGTAGGAATCTGATCATCCGCCTCCAAGACCTAGACAAACCTCACCCCATGAACCCGGGCACCCCTGCTAAATCACCAAACGTAGTGAACCACTTGGGGTGACCAATGGCGGAGGTGTTGGTTATCCAATAAAAGTTCCCGGGGCGGCGGTACCCATTCCCGCCTCCCAAATTGAATGTATGTACTGTACATTCATGATACTGTATTCATGGAAAAATCTTTTGACCACACCAAGATTAGAATCACCCCATCGCCCTGCAAACTGAGAGATGCACTTAAAAAGCACTCGGATGCAATTGATTTTTTTTTTCAATTTTAATTAATTATTGGAACAACATAAATAAACCATACTTGCGCATGACGCGCGGGTGTTTGAACACGCTACCTCCGAGAGCTTTTTCCCTCGACCACGGAAGCCTTCAGTGGTGATCTATTATGGCGGTGTCGCTTTCATTTAGTATATAATAAAGCGAATATGCAATGGGCTAATAGTCAGTCCGTAGACAGACTCTTTCAGGCAAAGAGCTCTTTCACTGTGAACAACAGTTAGTACTCAACTGTTTTACCTATATTAGACTCTAATATTTATTTAATAATAAAACCAATATTTTTATATTTGCTGAATATTGAAAACAATGTGTATCATGAAGCTTTTGAGTTTACTTGTGATTATGGGGTGAGTATTTTTTTTATTTTTTGTTCTAATATAAAAAATATGGGTTACATATATATTTTACAAAATATTATATTAAATTTTCGTTATTTGTTTTTGGGGTGTTATGCCGTGTTGCGCTACCTCCTTCTTTAGCCAACGTTTCGGACAGCGTTACAGTGTCCATCATCAGGGCAGATGTGTAATTGTATTAATTACACATTAATTGTGTTAATTACACGTTAATCACATATTAACACAATTACACATCTGCCCTGATGATGGACACTGTAACGCTATCCGAAACGTTGGCTAAAGAAGGAGGTAGCGCAACACAGCATAACACCCCAAAAATAAATAACGAAAATACTTTTGGCCGTGAAAATCGATAAACTTATTATATTAAAGGTCTTTTTTGGTCATATAACTTATCAGAAAAGAGATATTTTTTACATATTTTCATGTAAGTAGATACTAATTGCATTATTTTTAATCTAAAAGATACCATGCTTTTAAAAATAATATCTTAAGAGGAACTTAAGCGCGACACATTTCAGCCACTTTCATATAAATCTTAGATTTAGATTTGAAATCAAAATATCCAATTAAACTAAAAAAATATTTTTGTAATCCAAAGGTATATAAAATATCTAGTACGGATGTGAGCTACTTTATTTATTTGTGGGTAAATGAAAAACAATAAAAAAAATAATTTTACTAAAATTATAGTAGAAATATAATTTAATATATAAAATTCTCGTGTCACGGTGTTTGTTATCATACTCCTCCGAAACGGCTAGACCGATTTTGATGAAATTTTGTGTGCTTATCGGGTAGGTCTGAGAATCGGCCAACATCTATTTTTCATACCCCTTAAAGTTAAGGATGGTCCACCTCGAATTTTTATTTTTTATTTTTTGGTCAAATTTTTTATTTTTTTTATGGTGAGGCATTAAAAAATACATACAGCCCTAATTTTTCATATTTAAAATATCTATAATTCTTGATTCGATTCTACGTAAGAGGGGAGTACTTCAAATAAGTTCATTAATTTAAAGAGTTTCGAAAATTGAACTTTGATTGAACATCATTGTTTTGCAAAATATCATTCTCAAATTGTTACATTTTTGACAGTTTCGCAAGAGTTTTTTTAATGATTAAAAAAAATCAGATGTATTGGCATGTGTTTGTTATAATCCAGAAACTTTCACGGGGGTGAAGAAAAGGTATTTTGAAAGTTTCAAATATTTCCAATTCGTAACTCATTTGCGTACCTCATAACCCCAAGCAAGCATATTTTGATTTTTATATACTTGTATATAGATTTATTTCATCGTGTTGACATAGTGTATCTCAATTTAGGGGGCGGGAGTGGGTACCGCCGCCCCGGGAACCATTTTTGATCTCTCCAACAGGACTCGCTCGAAGTATCGCCATGTCCCGAAGTTTAAGGGTTGAATTCATATGTCTGTTTTGGACACACTGGCCCACAAATTTTAACCCACCCCTCATTATTTTTTCTTTCCAGAACTTCCTCTCTTCCTTTTCTAAAAATACCCTCCACGCAGCATTAGCTTAGGGGAATTATTGAAAGGGCCTCCTGTGTGGAGCTAATGAAAAAAAAAATGATGGTAGGAAAGGTAAAATAATTTTTGAAATAATTATCGTTAACTCACGGTTGCCAAAAATGCCTATAAAATCTGAAAAACCAACTTCTTTTGGCCAATATTTTATAATTATTAAAATCATAAATACTTAAAATAGCTCACATCCGTACTATATATTTGGTATATCGTTTGATTGATACATTTTTTTATTTGAATAGCGCACAAGAGTCCCAATTGCTCCAAATCGTCTGGAGCCAGTGAGACTATGGCATCCTCAATTGGGGTACGTTGTGAGGTTAAAGGGAGGTTGTATAAAGATAGGTAGGTTCATATTAGGAGGCGGGAATGGGTACCGCCGTCCCGGGAACCTTTACTGGATAACCAACACCTCTACCATAGGTCACCCCAAGTGGTTCGCTACGTTTGGTGATTTAGCAGGGGTGCCCGGGCTCATGGG
Organism: Glyphotaelius pellucidus; assembly: GCA_936435175.1. NCBI lineage: Eukaryota > Metazoa > Arthropoda > Insecta > Trichoptera > Limnephilidae > Glyphotaelius > Glyphotaelius pellucidus. Next base: position 3,724,021 of record OW386539.1, on the reverse strand, counting down.
GTGAGGTTTGTCTAGGTCTTGGAGGCGGATGACCAGGACACACTGAACCCCAGATTCCTACCCATCCCTTAAACCCTTTTCCTTCCCAGAACTCTCCTCTCTTCCTTTTCCTTAAAAAAAACCCTCCACACAGCATCCCCAAAGATGGCATAGGCCCTGAGGGAAATTAATTTCCTCAGGGCCTCCTGTGTGGAGCTCATGTAAAAAAAAAAAAAAGATAAACGAAGCAACCGCAAACGACTCGAAAAGCCGCTTGCGCTTTGCTTCGTTCCTTTCCCATAATTCTTACGGTAATAGCTACCTGCTTATTCCCAGCGTAAGATTTTGTTGGTTGTTGATTCATTGTTCTGATACAACGAGCAGCCCTCCTTCGCACGACATTAACCCTGGTCGTGTGCGAGCAAGTATCAAGTGATGGTTCACCATTTAGTCCCCGCATTCCGAATTTCTAGCGAAAAATAAACATACTCCCTTCAAGAATTTCAGTTTTTTAAGCTCTTTGAAAAATATACGTTTTAATAAATAAACTTTAATCTCTATTCATTAGCCACGTTGAAAAATTAATTATATGGTACTCCTTCCGTAGAAGAAATATCATAATTAAAAAAAAAAACTTATTTCAGATAGTGCGAAATCGCCGACAAATGTCTTAGTTGCATTTAATGAACCGCTGTAATTTTTTTCGTACATACAACATGCTAAATAACAAAACAAATTGTTTATAATTTTCTGAGCATACTTTGCGATTTTTTTCTATCGCGGGAATTTCATATAATTACAATTTCGGCGCGCGTGCCAAATTTGAATATTGAAACACGTGTAATAATAATACGTGACAGATGTCATTTTTTATTTAAAACTTTAATGACTCGTTTAACCGTCAATTTTTTTTGTTTATATTTGATGTTTTCATTATTTTGACCGGACCGGTTTTTCCTTATATGGGTAGCTTTTGAAACACGTGTGATAATAATTCGAGACACATGTCCTTTTTTATTTAAAACCTTAATAACTATTTAACCGTTCGATTTTTTGTTTATTTTTGATATAATTTGAGATGCCCAGCCAGTCTCAACCTGAGGAGTCTCATATGGGCTGATATGCTAGATCATAGAGATTTCTTGTACCGGATGCGCCACTGTTTCACCTCTTTCACGGGTCCACATATTCTTCTCAACACTTTTCTTTCAAAAGTATCCAGCATTTCAGCCATCTTTGGCGTTATGTTAGCGCCTCACACTCTCTAGCTCAGTGTTCCGCAAACTTTTTGTGTTCAAGGTACACCTGCCAATTAAGAAACTTTAGAGGTACACCAAAGAAAAAACCAATGCTTATTTAATATTCACTTTAATCAATATAATATGAAAATATTTTTAATGAGAAATGTGAGCCTACTTAACTGAGCACAGGCAATTTGGAGTAATCGTTGATAACAAGCGGGTTTTTGTTGCTAGGCCCTTCGGGCGGTGGACGACACGACAGTAGCTTTGTAAAACTTCACGTACGAAGATGGTTTTGCATAAGGCGCTGCGTCAAAGATTTCCTCGAGGCGGGTTCTTAAATTTCAACCGTACTAGCGTAGCTACGTGCTAGCGTATTAATACCATCAGATGCCGCTCATATCCCTTCGTCGATCGTCCTCAGGCGTTCTTTTTTTTAAATTTAACCCTAGGGAGAGTTAAAAGCCCCAATTCACGTAAGTAGGACAAGGCAAATGCTAAGAGAATTGCAAAAGCAACCTTTGAAAGCAGTGTATACTCAGATTTAATATGCAGCCAAAAACGTGCTAGCTCTATTTCGGAAAATTTTGGTTTTAATGTCCGATTAGTTTCTAGCTCCATGAGTTCTTCCTGCTCATTTATCGGTGAGTGTCCGAGGGAAATGCTATCTGGGAATGGATTTCGTACCAAGTCCATAGGATGCAGGTCACACTTAGGAAAATATAAGTTCATTTTTTCTGCTACTAGCTCCAAGTGTTTCAAATCAAAGCCTGCACTTTTTTTCTAAATCGGCAGCAATGACATTTGGGAACACTTCATTACTACCATTGGTAGCGTGGCTGACCCATAACACCAACTTAGCCCGAAAGCTTTCAATCTTGTCCGATGAAGTATTAGAATCTTGCCTTGCATTTTTTTTATTTAAATGAGCGAATATGTCCGCCATACACTCAAGATTTGCCATCCATTCTTCTTTTTTTAAACAGAGAAACAAAATCTGAACCCTATGACTCTAAAAACTGGGACCGCTGGGGGCGCAGCGTCGCAATGTAACGTTGCGGTGAGGCACACCAACTAACGGCCACGGTACACCAGTGTGCCGCGGCACACACTTGGCGGAACACTGCTCTAGCTCACTGAAAACTCACGGACCGCCACTGATAAACACCCCAGATGGGTATTTTAGCCGAACCCGACAAGTGATTATTTTATTTTAATTAATTAATAATTCTGTATTTGAAGTGTGTATTTTTTTTGTTTTAATTTTTAAGGGTTTGGTGATTTTTTAAGAATACTAACGCTGTTCATGAAAACGTTAATTTTCTTATTCTGGAATTATTTGCCAAAAAATATATTTGTTTTATAAAAAAATTGACAACCTTTGTTAATAAAAGGCAGTGATCTCGAGGAAAATATTTTATGAATATTTTCACATTCACAAATCCTCCAATTTTAGTATCCCGTGATTTTTCACGGGTATTTTTTTCACATTATCTCCACACATCTTGGGGAAAATAATTCCACTCAAGGCCTTTGTCATCTTTGGGGATGCTGAGTGGAAGGTCTTTTTAGGAAAGGAAGGAAATGAAGCTCTGGGAAGAAAAAGGGTATTAGGAGTGGGTAGGAATCTGGGGGTCTGTGTGTAAAAATCCATCCCTCCCAGTGCGACGCAAGGCGATGTCCCGAGAGAGTAGGTACGGCTGGAGAAGTAAAAGGGACTCCCTCAACCATTCTCTCCCGATACAGCCAGTCATGTGGGCAGACGTATCCACCGCCAAGACCCAGACAAATCTCCCCCCTTTGAACCCGGGCACCCCTGCTAAGTCACCAAACGTAGCTAACCGCTTGGGGTGACGTATGGCAAAGATGTTGGTTATCCAATAAATGGTTGTCGGGGCGGCAGTACCCATACCCGCCTCCCAATTTGTAGGTATGAACCCGTTATTAAATAAATTTTAAATACGGTCTCCCGGTATCATTTATTCATGTTTCCTTACATACTGACCAGGTTGCACACTGGACGAACTCCGTGGTCGATGGGTAAGGCTCTCGACTAGCAATCCGGAGGACGCGGGTTCAAATCCCGGCCTGCGCAAATAAACTTTAATTCATTAATGTGTGTTATTTCACAATGTTAGTCATTGAAAATAATATAAAGCATATTTGGCACGTTCCAGAGTGGAAGATACTCTCAGCATTGCCCTGGTGTAAGACCATCATTCAGAATTGAAATGTTGCTTGAAATGGGTTTAGCCGTGGTTGGTGACCAGTACTGAATAGTCAGGTACTTCCCCACCTTCCTCTCCCCAATCTCCTTCCTCTTCCCTGCCTCTTTCCCCTCCCACCATCTACAGTCTCACAACATATCCCAATTGGGGATGCCGTAGTCTCACTGGGAGCAGTTGGGACTTTTGTTAGGTATTCACATAAAAAAAAAAACGGTTTGAATAATTTATTATGTTACCAAGATAAAAATTGTTTATGACTCGTCAGAAGATACCCGTGTAAGGAAAAACCGGTCCGGTCAAAAAAAAATTAAATAAAAAAGTCTCAAAGTCATCTAAAATATTTTTTAAAAGTCGAATTATTATTACACGTGTTTCAGAAGATACCCGTGTAAGGAAAAACCGGTCCGGACAAAATAATGAAGGTCATCAAAAATAAACAACAACAAAAAAATCGAACGGTTAAACAAGTCATAAAAGTTTTACATAAAAAATGACATGTGTCTCGTATTAATATTACACGTGTTTCAGAAGATATCCGTGTAAGGAAAAACCGGTCCGGTCACAATTATGAAGGTCATCAAAAATAAACAAAAAAAAAATCGAACGGTTAAACAAATCATTAAAGGGTTTTTAGATTTTCACTTCCAAAAGTATTTTCGTTATTTGTTTTTGGGGTATTATGCCGTGTGTTGCGCTACCTCCTTCTTTAGCGAACGTTTCGGACAGCGTTACAGTGTTCATCATCTGCCTTGATGATGGACACTGTAACGCTGTCCGAAACGTTGGCTAAATGAGGAAGCGCAACACGGCATAACACCCCAAAAACAAATAACGAAGAAAGTCATAAGAGTTTTAAACATAAAAGGACATGTGTCTTATTCTTGTATCAATATTACACGAGTTTCAGAAGATACCCGAGTAAGGAAAAACCGGTCCGGTCAAAATAATGAAGGTCGTCAAAAAAAAATCGAACGGTTAAACGAGTCAACAAACTTTTTAATAAAAAAAGGACATGTGTCACGTTTTATTATTACACGTGTTTCAATAGTGCCAATGCCACATTTGGCACGCGCGCCAAAATGGTAATTATATGAAATTCCCGCGATAGAAAAAAATCGCAAAGTATGATCAGAAAATTATAAAAAATTGGTTCTGTTAATTAGCATGTTATATGTAGGAAAAAAATACAGCGGTTCATTCATTAAATGCAATTTAAGACGGTGATTTTTGCACTATCTGATATAAGTTTTTTTTTTTAATTATGATTTTTTTTCTATGGACTTCCATAATTAATAATTTACTTAATTATGGAATTAATTTTTCAACTTTGCGAATGAATAGAGATTAACTTATACTTATGAAAACGTTTATTTTTTAAAGATTTTAAAAACTGAAAATTCTTGAGGGGAGCGTATTTTATTTTTCGCTAGAAATTCGGAATTTTTTATTTTTATTTTTCTTTACATTGTTTTAGAAAATAATGTGTCCTTACTGGGGTACCCCGTTTTAAGGTCACATTGTACATGTTTTTGTGTTTGAATTATAAGTTAATACCTATTTTAAAATATTACAAGAGGAAAATTATAAAGTTATATTTAAAAGAAAGCACAATAAAAGCATTAATCTTTATTTGGTTGCAAAATTGTATCTATGTTTTTCCTTCCCATGTCCATAATCCATATCTTAATTCTTCAGAATGCGAAATGTAATATTGATACTTGTTCGCACACGACCAGGGTCTGGGTCGTGCGAAGGGGTGTCGGGCTGTTCGATGTATCAGAACAACGGATCAATATTTTCGATTCGTTGCGGTTGATTCGTTTACCTACCTATCTTTAAACAACCTCCCTTCAACCTCACAACGTACCCCAATTGCGGATGCAATAGTCTCGATGGATCCAGACAATGTGGAGCAATTGGGACTCTTGTGCGGTATTTACATAATTTATTTATTTATTAATACACGCCTTGAAGGCTTTTACAATATCTCCTTATAAAAGATACATAGGTTATTCAGGAGTATAGTATAAAGTACAAAGGAGGTAATTAGTTTAGTATAATAATGGTAAAACAGAAGTACTTAAGGTATTATGAAATTTGTTACAGATGAATGTAAAATTACAAAGTTTATTTTGTTATTAACTTAAACATGAATACTTGGTCCTAAAGCAAGTTTTAAAGAACAATGCAAAATTAGCAGAGCGAAATAGTACATATTAATGGAGAAATAAAAATACATGTTGCGTTATCGTAAAAAGTTATACAATTCGATAAATTTATATTAAAATATAGTTCAAAAGAGAGAGTGGGTACAAAAGTAAGTACTTAGGTAATCTTTACACAAATATTAAAGTTTGTTATTATTGTATCGATCTTGAAGAGACCATCGAATATAATTTAATCAATAATATATATAATAATAGCAAGGGTACCAAGATATAAGCAGGTATATAGTCATTAATATAGTTATATCGTATAGTTATTTTTAATTGTAGATTTTCCTTGACCTTGCAATGAATATGGAATGTGTTTTGTCTGCAGGGTGACGTCAGCGACCCAGCATTTGCGGGAATTCCCCAAAAACTTCAAGTTCGGGGCAGCTACCGCCGCGTATCAGATTGAAGGTGCCTGGAATGTCAGCGGTGAGTACCCGAGGTCAGGCAAGGGCAAGCACAGATAAATCGACAACTTTACAATATCAGATTGATAGGCGTAATTTCCGACGAATTTATATCGATATCGAACCCGATCGTCGAACCGATATTGACACAAAATAAATAAGAAATCGATATTCGTATTCACCTTCAGAATTAAAATATTTAAAGTATTCACTTTCAGAATCAAATTTGGTATACACCAAATTTTATTAAAAAAATTGTATTCCTTTTTCTGTAGCACTATCCAAAGTGATAGTAATACGGTAAAATTTATCATCATATTTGAGTATTTCCTGTCAACGTTTTTTCCGCTTCCACTTCCGAAATTTCGGACGTAGCTTGAAGTAAAACGTGTTCATGGGGTGACTTTGTCTAGATCTCGGTTGCGGACGCGCTTGATCCCCTACTGCGTGGCGGGCCGGATTCGGAGAGACTTGTTAAGGGAGACCTAAAATAGGAGACATAAAATCTCCAGCCGGCCTTCTTCGACCCCCTAGCCTTGCACCGCTTACCGTAGGAGAAATGGATCCATACGGCCGTCACTCCTGGATCATTGACCCCAGATTTTTTTTTTTTCGAAGAAAGTCAAACATTCCCGGGTTACGAATAACCGGACAATATTTGAAAATCTCCTACTACCACCACAGTAAGCGGAAAGTGTTGCTTGTGTCGCGATAGAGCACTAAGCCAGCCGAGGAATCGAACACGCGACACCTAGGTGGGACCCTAACGCGATGCCAACTCTGTCACTGACCGGTCAAAATTCCCACCGAAAATTCATACCCATCCCTTTTTCCTTCCCAGAACGTCCTCTCCTTCCTTTCTCTAAAAAGCACCTCCATACAGCATCCCCAAAGATGATACAGGAACTGAGGGATGTTTTCCTCAGGGCCCATGTCATATTTGACTGTCACTAAAAAAATGCAAATTATCTTCAGGTATGTTTTTAGGTTTTCACGGCCAAAAAGTATTTTTGTTATTGTTTTTGGGGTGTTATGCCGTGTTTCGCTAACTCCTTCTTTAGCCAACGTTTCGGACAGCGTTACAGTGTCCATCATCAGGGCAGATGAGCACTGATGAGCAAGCTAAAGAAGGAGTTAGCGAAACACGGCATAACACCCCAAAAACAATAACAAAAAATTATCTTCGTTTTTCATTTTACGGTTTATTTGGCTTTGTCGTTTTTTTTTTGCATTTGCTCCACACACGAGGCCCTGAGGAAAATAATTCACCTCAAGGCCTATGTCATCTTTGAGGATGCTGAGTAGAGGGTCTTTTAAGAAAAGAAAGGAGAGAAAGTTCCGGGAAAGAAAAGGGTATTAGGAGTGGGTAGGAATCTGGGGGGTCAGTGTGTCCAGGAGTGACGAACGTATGAATCCATTCCTCCCACTGCGGTGCAAGGCCATGTTACGAGAGAGTACGGCTGGAGAAGTCAAAGGACTCCCTCAACCATTTTCTCCCGATCCGGCCTGCAATGCAGCTGGTGGGCACGCGCATTCGCCGCTAAGACCCGGACAAACCTCACCCCATGAACTCGGGCACCCCGCTAAGTCGCCAAACACCAAACGTAGTTACTTGGAGTAACTTATAGCAAAGGTGTTGGTTATCCAATTAATGGTTCCCGGGGCGGCGGTACCCATACTCGCCTCCCAAATTGAATTGATCTTTTTGTTGTTGTTTATTATTTTAAATTCTAATATGCGCAATGTCCAAACATATTGAAAAACATCAAACAAACTATGCAAATGACTGTTAATTGAAGAGACAAATTTAATTAATTAATTTAAAAAAGCATTAAAAAAAAACCTGTTGTATTTCAATTTTTTTTAATAACCTCTGCTACGAACCGGACTATTAAATATAAAAAAACCTGTTTTAACCACTCGGACCCATAAGTTTGTTTCCATGAAAATATAAGATCACCAGACGATGATGTTTTTTTTTTTTTTAAGAAAGACCAACATTCCCGGGTTACGAATAACCCAACAATGTTTGAAAATCTCCTACTACCACCACAGAAAGCCGAAAATGTTGCTTGTGTTATGATGGAGGACTTAGTCAGTCGAGGAATCGAACACGGGACGCCCGGGTGGGACCCAAACGCGATGCCCACTCAACCACTGACCGGTCGAGGCGTTTCTGAATTATTTGATAGAGTTAGAATAACTATATAGAAAACAAAACTTTTAAAAACAAAATGTTATTTCAAAATTCAAACTTTAAATATTACAATGTGTATTTGCGGCACATTACAGAGAGGAAGATACTTTCAGAATCGCCCTGGTGTAAGACTACAATTTAGAATTGAAACATTGCTTGAAATAGCAAGCCGTGTTTGATGACCGGATCAGAAAAGCCAGGCATCGCCCAATCTTTCTCTTCCTCATCTCTTCCCCTCCCCGCTAACTTCAGCCTCACAACTTAATCCAATTGGTGACGCCATTGTCTCACTGTCCCCAGACGTAACCAGTTGGTGCTTTTGTGCGGTGTTCACATTAAAAAAAATTAAAAAATTCATGTTTCATAATGAAAGGTAATGTACTTTTTTTAATTAATTTTTTGAAGTGAAAACTTCTTTAGCACCGTAATGATTTGAAATTCGATGAAATGGAAACGGAAACGGGTGACACTAAAACGAGACATACACATACATTTATTGGATTTAGCGAGATAATGAGATAGAATGAAACCTTATCTACGTATAGGTCGTACGAAGCGTCGCGTTCTGTCAAACCATCTTTTATTCAGATAAAACAACGTTTTAATTAACCCTCGACCGTATTATTTCAGAGGGTCAAAATAGTTCCATTTTACAACAAAATTTATTTACGGATGACCTCAAACTTTTGATGGAAATAATCTGTTACCAGGACTGCTTAAAAATGCAATCTGACCTTGATGCTACAGCAGAATGGTCAGAAAAAAACAAATTAAAATTCAATATTAAAAAATGTGTAACTATGACATATACCCGCTCCCAGAAGCCCGTAGTTTTTGAGTACAACATTAAAAGGAAAACATTTTGCCAAGTCAATAGCTCTAAAGACCTCGGTATCGTCTTTGATCTCAAAATGACATTCTCGGATCACATATCAAGGCTCACTCCAGCATGCTACAAACTCCTGGGTTTTATCATCAGAATATGTAAGCAATTTGAATGCCAAATTCTAAATGCAATGATAGCCACGTTCGATGGCATCATAAGAAGTAAGCTTGAATATGCTAGTGGTGTGTGGACTCCGCACCAAACTAAATACATTAATTAGCTGGAACAAATCCAGAAAAAAATCCTTAGCTATGTCTATAAGCGGATGCATGGAACTAATCCGAGGTCATGCACCATGTGGAATTACTTGAGGGAACAAATAGCTTATAAACTAGACGTTACGCAAATCTTGCAATTCTTATAATCTATAACTGTATTGACAGCCCGTTCCTCTTGGAATGCTAAGGCTTGCCTGAAAATTTCGAAATACCATACGGCAGAACAGATGTTATAGCACAGCATAGCATGACAAGAGGAATGGTGCTGTTGAACGAAATATTGAAAACACTAGATATACGAGTATATAACTCTTCTTTACATAGCCTTAAGATTTTTATATAATAATTATCTTCCTAGTTGTTAAGACTGTCAAAATGGAAAAATTGTACGGTAATTGGATAATTAATCTGTTGTGCAATAATTTTTTTTTTTTTAGTCCAAATAAATGGAATATTTCTGAAAGAATCCGAAAACTAAAAACTGTTTTAGAAAGTTGATAAAACACGCTTTCAAATTTTATAAATCGAAATAAACTTATGTATTTGAAATATAAAAATTTTGCACAAAAACACAAAAAAAAAATTGAAATGGCTCACCTTACGTTTTTTCTGACTAAAATTACTGACAACGAAAAAAAACACATTCATATTTAATTAGACAAATGTATTATAACCAAACGGCCTCCGTGGTCCCGAGGCAAGACTCTCGACTGACAATCCGAAGGTCGCGGGTGCGCAAATAAATTTTATTTGATTAATTTGTGTTATTTCACAATTTATTCATTTAAAATAATATATAGTATATTTGCGGCACGTTCCAGAGTGGAAGATACTATCAGTATCGCCCTGGTGTAAGACCACCATTCAGAATTGAAACGTTGCTTGAAATGGCTTTAGCCGTGTTTAGTGACCAGATCTGAATAGCCAGGTACTTCCCCACCTTCCTCTTCCCTATCTCCTTCCCCTCCCCACTACCTTCAGCCTCACAACATACCCCAATTGGGGATGCCATAGTCTCACTGGCTCCAGACGGGAGCAGTTTGGGACTCTTGTGCGGTATTTCGTATAAAAAAAAATAGCCGTTATTATCACCTCACTTTTTTTGTCGTTCCATGTAAAAATAATTTATAAAAGTTTCATAAATTTATTTCAAAATGCGATTCGAAACTTTGGTTTTATAAAGGTGTACATTTTACTTCTTTTGTGGTAAGTTTTTGTATTTAAATAAAGAGCATGGTCTTTACTCTTTCTAACACCGTTTATATCATATGTCTCACTATGATAGTAAGGGAGAAACAACCATTTCTATGAGATCTAAAAGAGTTGACCTCTATTTGTGTCAAATAGACTCTAAGGGTTAACAAGCCTGAAGACAAAACATAATTATAAAAAGCAACGAAAGTCGTACACGCGGTTGTGTTCTGAGGTGATTTTTTTTTTTTACATTTTGGCATTCTTTTTGATTTTCACAAACTACTAATTTCACTGTTTCTCTAACCGAGGTGTTGTGCACAACGGTCCAAGTGCGCGTATTGGCCGCTTTGATTATGAGCTCACTTGTCAAGACTCCTATTGCTTGAAATTGTGTGGGTAAAAGTTTCACGTTTACCGCTTGTGAAGTGCTCTCGATTTTTTAAATTATATTTCTATACATAAAATAGAACTTCGTTTAAGGCGGCGCTATTCGGCTGAAAAAGAAGAAGATGGAGAGATGTGTAATTACGAATGTTGGACAGACCGCGCTAATATTTTAAGTGATGAAATCGTAGCGAAAATGGCGAAAAAGCTTAATAAAACATGACTCGTTTAAAATAGAGCAAAAATCTCGTGGAACGTATCTTAAGTATCATTTAAAGAAACATTGTGAATTTTTTCACAAATATAACTTGTAAAATAATGGAAATAGTCTTGTTTTAAATAATTTTCGGAGCATACTTTGCGATTTTTTCTATCGAGGGAATTTTATATAATTTGCGTTTCGGCGTGGAACGTATCTAGATATTATCTTCAAAAAAACATGTATTTTTTTAAGAGCTTAAAAACTTCAAATGTTTAAGGGAGATATGTAAGAAATCGGTCGAAATTCGAATAGTGGACCCTTAAGGTGAGAAAAAAATTAAATGAAATAAATCTGGTCTGGAGCCCCAAAATACCAAAAAAAACCCTCGACTCTGTGCAGAAAAGGGCGGTTCGTTTGATAGATTCTCCTAACCTAACAAACGGATTGCAATCTTTAGAGCATAGGCGTCAGGTGGGAATGCTGTCCTTGTTCTACAAGTATTACAATGGAAGATGCTCCGAGGAACTAGCGTCAGTGATCCCGTCGGCACCGGTGCATAGTCGGGAAACACGCCAAACACGCGCCCAACATTTGTACACGGTTGACATTAGTCACATGAGAACGGGTCGTTTCTACGATTCGTTCTTGAGTTCAACAGCTCGGCTGTGGAACGATTTGCCGGCCTCTGTGTTTCCTCCACTCCTTCCTCTCCTCAAAAACATCCTCCACACAGCATATTCAAAGATAACATAGGCCCTGAGGAAAATAATTTCCCTCAGGGCCTCCTGTGTGGAGTTAATTTAAAAAAGTTAATTGGAACGATATTATAATATTTACATGTTTCCCAGTAATATCCCATTTGTGGTAGGCACATTTAATAATGGAATCGAGTTGTGGCCACCAAATAAATTTTATTTAGTAGAAAGATTGATTTTAATTGAAAATGTAAAACTAAATTGTCAAAACATCATCGAGAAAAAAAAAACACCTCTGGTTTCCGTTGGGTTTTTCATTCAGCGAATGAATTCCGCAGGCTTTGGATTTTTTTATAACCTCTGCTGCGGGCAGGACCAAACAATACCAGGACGTTAATTTATGGTGATATTGGAACTTTGAATTCTTTGAATATGCGTTCGGTGGGGAATTCTGGAGTTTTTTTAGTATAATTTTTTATTATGAGTTTTTGAACCATTTCTATTGGGGTAAGACTAGTTTTGGAAAGTTCCATGACAACTGAGAATAAAGTCAATTCAATACTTCCCTGAAAAGTCATTAAAAGCTCTAAAAAAAACTAATTTTAAGTTAGCCGATAACCCAAACCTAACGTAACATATTTAACCATTTTGTTTATATATATTTTTTATCATTCTCGAGTTTCATTTCGAGTTGTCGGTCACCGTTTTGTAAGCTGCTCCCCAAATGATAATGGCATCCTGAAGAATAGATTGTAGCAATTCGAAGTATAAAACTTCTTATAACGATTTTTCGTTGATAAGAAGTTTTCTTCATTCGTAAGAATATATAAATTAATTTCCTAATTATTTTTATTGTATGGTAAGGTATTTTAACAAAAAAATTATTTTTAAATTCTGAGAGCGATAAAAGGGTGCCAAATGGCTTTAAAGCGACGTGTTTAAACTTTTTCAAATTTCTGAAACGATCTTCTTCCTCCGGGTTCATTTCAAAGTTTTGAAAATTTTAATATTTTTTGAAAAAAAATTTTTTTTTTAATTTAAATTTTTGTTTTTACCAAACCATATTTTTTGTCCTCTTCCATAGCAAATGTAGTATGTTTGACGAAATCATTTACAAAAAGTCCCAAAATTGAGTCTCGCAAAATATTGCCGAAATTCGAGAGTAGGAAGGATTTTGCTGGTATTTGAATACACTACCTTGAGATTATTTTAACTATATTCAAATATATTTTTTTAATAAATTAAAGAAAATATTCCCTGTACTTCGTGTTTTATTAAAAATAGTTAATTTTTAATGGTTTATTTAACATTTTTTTAAGATTTAACAAGAGTGGGTTTTTCTCTATTATTTGAAATTTCAAAGTCAATCCGGAGGAAGAAGATGATAACCAGATATTTTCAAAAAAATTACGTGATTTTATATCTCCATTTAACACCCTTTTATCACTATTAGACAAATCAAAACAATATTTTTTTCCCCATACAGTCGTGACCCACCCTGGTATGTTTTAAGGTTTTCACGGCCAAAAAGTATTTTTGTTATTGTTTTTGGGGTGTTATGCCGTGTTTCGCTACCTCCTTCTTTAGCCAACGTTTCGGAAAGCGTTACAGTGTCCATCATCAGGGCAGATGAGTAAATGATATTGGTGAGAGTGTTCACTTATGTGTGTCGAAGCGACACCGCGCTGCCAGCTCCACTTCTCTACGAGCTGGTGTTAGAAAAAATTCAGCATGGTTTTCTGCGTTTAGCTTTGGTGTAGCCGTCAATTACTGGATACCAAGAACTATTGAGCTTAGCTCCATCGTCTCTGTTAATATTGATGGGGTTTTTATGGATTTCAATTGCCTCCGTAATTAGGCGTGCTCTGTAAGTTTTGGGTCTTCCCAGGACTTCAGGAACAAATCCAAAGTAATGGCCGGTTTCGATTAAGTGCTCGGCGATTGCCGATTTGTCACAAAGCATAATTCATTTTTATCAATTTGTTCAATCAATTTTATCGATCTTTTCAGATAAGGCAGAGCAAGTCTGGGACCACTACACTCACTATCACAATGAAAATATCAAAGACCATACTAACGGAGACGTGGCTTGTGATTCGTACCATCTCTACAAGCGAGATGTCCAGATGCTGGTGGAGCTGGGAGTAGACTACTACAGGTTCTCCATATCTTGGAGCAGACTTCTACCTGAAGGCTATGGCACCAACGTGAGCCAAGACGGACTTCGATACTACAACAACCTCATCGATGAATTGATCAAGTATAACATCACTCCGATGGTGACTCTCTTCCATTGGGACACGCCTCAGAAATTCATGAAGATCGGAGGATGGACTAACCCTAATATCGTGGACTATTTCGAAGACTATGCAAGGTTGGCTTTCCAACATTTCGGAGACAGGGTCAAGTCCTGGCTGACCTTCAACGAGCCCTTCAATATGTGCTTGACGGGGTATGGAACCAGTTTTTTCTTGGTACGGTTCGCCCCAGATTTGAACGTGCACGGACTTGCGGAGTACCAGTGCTCACACAACGTCTTGAGAGCCCATGCTAATGTTTATCATCTTTACAACGATACCTTCAAACCAACTCAACGAGGTAATCAGCTTTATTTGTGTTTTAATAAAGTCAATTTACATAAGAACTTTCGACCAGTATAGAACAAGAAGTCAGTGTTGTCTGTTGAAGAAAGAATTTCAGTGTATAAATCAAAAATCAGCTAAGAAATGTACTTCGGCTTGCTAAACTCTTGGAGTTTATCAGAACATCTTGAAAATTTAATGACCCAGATATGATGATAGCCCATCATCGATGGCATTTTGAGAAGCAAGCTGGAGTATGATAGTGGTGTATGGACTATTAAATGTATGGAATATTCATGAAAAATCCATTAAAAAATTCCTCAGATAAATCGTTTATCTGTAAGCTTATCCGGGTTTATGCACCACATAGACTTAGTGAGGTCACAAGTAAATTTTAGACGTTACCCAAATCGTGCAATTCTTAGAGTTTTAATATCGTGCGTAACTCTATTGATAGCCCATTCCTCTTGGAATGCAATGGCTTATTACCTATAATAAATCAATGATTGTGAACTTTGTTTCACGCGATGGGAATCGAATCCTTAACCTTAGCTAAAAGCATTAAGCCGCGGTATTCCGAATTTCTACCGTTTTATAACACATGTCTTTAAAACAATATACGTTAATTTTTTAGGATAATATCCATACATTTGACACGCAGAACCGGTAATTATATGAAATTCCCTCGATAGAAAAATATCGCAAGGTGTGTTCTAAAAATAATTATAAACAAGTTTGATTTTAGGTTTTCACGGCCAAAAGTATTTTTGTTATTTATTTTTGGGCTCTTATGCCGTGTTCATCGGGGCAGATGAGGAGATGATGGACACTGTAATGCTGTCCGAAACGTTGGCTAAAGAAGGAGGTAGCGCAACACGGCATAACACCCCAAAAATAAATAACGAAAACTTTTTATTTTGTTATTTTACAAGTTATATGTATGAAAAAATTCACAGTGCATGTTTCTGTAAATGTTATTTTACGTATTTCCCTCGAGATTTTTTCTCTATTTTAAACGTGTCGTGTTTAAATAAACATTTTCACAATTTTCGCTTAAGCCTCGATGACATTGAGCGAGTTTACAAGCTGGGGAATTCACTATATGTCAGTAAACTCGCTCAGTGTCATCGTATTACTTGCTAACTAACAGATGTGGACAATCTACGAAAAAAGTTGAAAGGTGGTCAACTTTACTCGCTACTCGCTGGCGTTTGCCTAAAGATGGCTGCCCACCAACAGCTGATTTCGTAACTGTCAGAATTAGTTCACGCGGGAGTCGTTATTCTCGCTACCGGCTAGCGCATGGCGCTAGCTGCGAACTCAAGTTTTCTACAAAATGTCGACAGAATTGCTAGGCGCGGGAGTCGTTATTTTTGCTGCTACTGTCGTTTCTGAGCGAGTAGACAGTTTTGTGTGTCATCATGACAACATCACTCGCCGCTTTTAAACTTAGTGGCTAGTAGCTTGTAAACTCGTTCAATGTAATTGAGGCTTTAAGTATTATAGTTTTTCATATTTGCGCGCTCCGTCTAACATATCTTCCATTCTTATTTTTGAGTGCTAACTACCGGGCCTTAATTACTTTTGTATAATTTCAGGAATACTTGGCATGGCGACCTTAGTGGTTTGGGCAGTACCTGAATCAGACAGCGAAGAGGATAAAGCTATTGCTGAAAAGGCTTTAGAATTTGCGGTGAGAATGACTTATAATAACACTCTGTAATTCAGAATTTTTTTTATTATCTTTGTTATAAAATGCACTGTTTCGAATTTCGGTTGTGGAAAAAGTTGTGTAAGCAATCAAAATTTATTGGATAAAAATTAACAAGTCTGCTTCACGGATAATACGGAATATTTCTTGTCGAAGTTTGATGTACGGAATATTCCTTTTTAAAATAGATAATCAAATATGACATTTGTCGGAAGTACCAACCAAATTCCAAATAAATTCTTGTCAAAATAAAAACAAAAGTACTTATTTTCGTTATTTGTTTATGGGGTGTTATGCCGTGTTGCACTACCTCCTTCTTTAGCCAACGTTGATGATGGACACTGTAACGCTGTGCGAAAAAGTTGTCGGCTAAAGAAGGAGGTAATGCAACACGGCATAACACCCCAAAAACAAATATCGAAAATACTTTTGGCCGTGAAAATCTAAACACGTATCTAAAAGTAATTAATTCGAATTATTCATGGGTCACTTCAAATGGTTAGCTACGTTTAGTGACTTAGCAAGGTTGCCCCGGGTTTATGGGGTGACGTTTGTCCAGGTCTTGGCAATGGATGCGTCTGCCCACTTGCTGCGTGCCGGGGATCGAGAGAGACTGGTTGATAGAGGCCTTTTGACCTTTCCAGCCGGATTCTCTAGACTGATCGCCTTGCACCGCAGTTGGAGGGATGCATTCCCACGTCTGTCACTCCCGGACACACTGACCTCCGAATTCCTACCCACCCTCACACCTTTTTCTTTCCCAGAACTTCCTAACCTTTCCTTCCTTAAAAAAACCCTCCATACAGCATTCCCTAAGATGACATATATTCCTCAGGGCTTCCTGTGTGGAGCTAAGGTAAAAAAAAGCTGCGTATCATCATCCTATGGATTATATTTACTGCTAAATTTTGAGGGGCTTTTTAGTTATACAGCCCAGGTTTCGAGTGGTTTATATGGCAAGCAGGTTTGTCTAACGGGTTTGTGTAATTATTCTAATACCTTTCTTTCCATGTTCTTCTGTTATAGATACAGGTTCAAACTTGTCAATAATGCATTCACTTCATAACGAATAAATTTATTGTTTCATGTGACAATAATAATTTTTCTATGATTGGTAGCATTGATTGTCCATGAAATGTAATGCAAATATGAATACGGAGTAATTTAGTTCGTTTATCACGTGAGTGAATTAATTTTAATAAAATTAAAATGTAAAAAGCTTTTTTGCATATTTTTACATCTCCTCCGACATAAATTCACACTTTTCGTAATAATAAAGCTAAATCAAGTCTTCAAAAGTTATAAAAAGAGAGTTTTTCTTATAAAAAATTGAATATTCATTTTGACTTGTATAAAGTCAATGAATAAACTCTGATATATTTTTCCGAGGCGCTTTACAGGTCACAAACCAATTCTTAGAATGATTTGTGTCCAATAAAAAGGGTTGTTGATATAGAAAAAAAATAATTAGTTAAAAATAATATTGTTAATTCTAAAATTTTATATATGCGTTCCAATAATTTTGTGGCTGTGTTTAAAAGGACAAATATCAATTTTTCAAACTCCACAAGGCCCGTATGGTACGTGCAATTTACTATGTTTAGCAAATTTTAACCATTTTCTAGTTGAAAGCCCAGTCTAACATCGGCCTCCGAAAATCGAAATATACTTTTGTGAAATCGAAAGATTCTTTCAGAGTTCAAAGAATTATAACCCAATTTTGAGACGAAATTGCAAAAAATATAGTTCGGTACCTAAATAACATTTATTGGCGTTGGTCCCTCCTGAGGTAGGTCAAAGAATTTTGAACAGATTTAGCAGAGATCGACTATAAGAGAGAAAAAACAGGTATAAATCGATTTATTGAAAACACGTAATGCAAAAACATGGCTTCATTGTAAAACGGAGATATCAGCGACATCTATCTATTTTGCGGCAAATTAACTATACAGTTGATCAGCAACATCTGTGGATTTAGTTAGACCTGAACTTTTTCAAATTTACACGATTTCAGGTTTTCTACTATTTCCACCGATCCTTTTCCTAAGAACTGATTTGTTAGCTGATCTTGTGATAAGCCGTGTGACGAAGATATTTCAGTTTTCAAGATATTTTTGACAAATATATTTTATATTCTGTTGTATGAACATTCTGGTTCTACTAGATATTATTATGTTCACCTAGCAGCGTTAATTTTACTTTTTTTACATTACCTCCATTACAAAGAAGACCAGGATAGAAAATAATTTATCGCAGGTCGAGGGGTAGGGAAGGTCAAAACCACCGTTTTGGAAAAAAAACCGTTCAGAGTTAGAAATCGATTTTTCACTCACTGGAATATCATTAGGTCCAGGTGTTTCGCAGAAATTCAAATACAACATTGTCATAAAATGGTCATTAAGCGCCATTTTGTTTTTTGACATTGAAACGCAGTTAAACGCCAATTTTAGGTGCGTTTCAACTTTCTGTCAAATTTTAATAAGCTGACAAGCTTAACAACATGATAGTTGTCCTCTTCTGCTGTTCATAATTTGTTCAAAAGCTGAAACAGACTAAGAATCGGTATTTACCTTCAACAATTATTTGATGACTTTGTCACACGTTATTTTTGCGAACCAACAACTGGTCTTTATTGTTTTACAAGTCTAAATCACATTCTAAAATTTTTAATTGTTATTTAATCATCAGGAAATTATATTATTGTGTTTTCAGAGCGGCTGGTATTTGAACCCAATCCACACCCCCGAAGGCGACTATCCCAAGATTATGCGCCAGGAGATTGATAGACTGAGCAAGCTGCAGGGCTTCAAGCACTCCAGGCTGCCCTACTTCACGCCCGAGGAGGTGGAGTCCTTGAAGAATACCGCTGACTTCATTGGAATCAACTACTACACCGCCTTGGTGTACCGTAACGATGGCAAGAGGGCCAACAGACAGGTGCCTTCGTTTGAGAACGATCTGGGTCACGTTGGCTATCAGCCCAAGGAGTGGGACACTGGACTCTCTACCTGGTTAAAGGTAACTTAAATAAATATACCCATTCCCACAATACCACTCGAGCTTTCGCTTTAACCACTGGAGCGACAGCGCAATTTAAAACTTTTTTCTCCGATTGCTCAACATTTTTCGGTGATCTTTTTGAATATTTTCCGCCCAAATGAAAAAAAAATCATAACTCCGAATTTTAATATAGAACATAGACAGCATGATTATAAGTTTTTAGATTTTCACGGCCAAAAGTATTTTCGTTATTTGTTTTGGGGGTGTTATGCCGTGTTGCGCTACCTCCTTCTTTAGCCAACGTTTCGGACAGCGTTACAGTGCCGATCATTTCAATAAATTTACAATCAACTATCTTGTTTTTTCTGCTATCTAATATTTGCGGGATTCTATCTAATTCAGGAGTCTTTTTGGCGGTCCATCTTCCACATTACTTCTTGTTACATTTACGTTTATATTTTATTTATCCCAATAGCTAACATGTTGTTCTCATACCTTAGATCCGTCCTCACGGTCTCCGTGACACTCTGAACTGGGTGAAAAAGAAGTATGGAGATCAGGAAATCTACATCACTGAGATCGGGTACACCAGCGACATGGGTCTAATTGACGAGGGCAGGATAGACTTCTTCAACAAGCACCTGGAAGCCACGCTGGACGCCATCGACGATGGAGTCAACGTAACCTGCTTCACGACGTGGAGTCTCATGGACAACTTCGAGTGGATGGACGGATACTCGTAAGTGTTGATTGATAAATTAAACTTCAATGAACTGAAAATCATCATCACGGTACTTTATTCAGGGTAGAATTTAGTTCCACTAAAGTTAGACTGGATTCTTAGCCAATCACCTCCGGTCCTCAAGACTTTCCTTCCTGTCACAGCTATCTTTCACACCATCAATATGACTCTTCCTCAGGGATATCTGAGTCGCTTTCACTCTTCTATTTCATCGGTATTTCGGTACTGCCATCAATTTCTGCCATCTTATTCCGTAGAATAAAGGAACACATCTTTTTTTACATTAGCTCCACACAGGAAAAATAATTTCCATCAGGGCCTAGATCATCTTAGGGGTTGTGTGAGGTCTTTTTAAGGCGACGCTTCCCGGCTTAAAAAGAAGAAGATGTAGAGATATGTAATTACGAATGTTGGACAGAGCGCGCCAATATTTTCAATGATAAAATTGATACGAAAATTGTGAAAATGCTTAATAAAACATGACTCGTTTAAAATAGAGCAAAAATCTCGTGGAAGGTATCTTAAGTATCATTTAAAGAAACATTGTGAATTTTTTCACAAATATTACTTGTAAAATAATAGAAATAGACTTGTTTTAAATAATTTTCGGAGCATACTTTGCGATTTTTTTCTATCGAGGGAGTTTCATATAATTTGCGTTTCGGCGTGGAACAACTAGATATTATCTTAAAAAATAACGTATACTTTTTTAAGAGCTTAAAAAATTCAAATGTTTAAGGAAGGTTTAATCGGTGGAAATTCGGGTAGCGGCGGCTTAAGGAAATGAAGGGGAAGAAGTTTTGGGAAGTAAAAAAGGTAAGAGGGGTGGGTAGAAATCTGGGGTCGGTGGGTCCAGAGGTCCGATCCGACCTGCCACGCAGTTGGTGGGCAGATGCTCAGATCATTCACTCGTGTTCACTCAATTTAGACACTTCAGAAACCACACTTAATATTAAATCATCAAAGGTAGTTAAATATTTGGGAATAATCATAGACAATCAGCTACGTTGGGAAGCCCATATCAGTGACACAATAAAAAAACTCCGCAAACTGTGCCATATATTCTGCTCCCTTAGTTCATCCTAGATTTAGAGACTCTAAGAAGCTTATATTTTACCCTTTTCCAATCCATAACAACGTATGGTATAACGGGATGGGGTGGTTGTGCTGAATCCATTACCAATCCAATTATTACAGTACAAAAACTAATTTTGATAATTATATTTAATCGCCAACGTACCCATCCCTCAAATAAACTCTTTGCGAAAATAAGGGTCTTAGGTATTCGACAGTTATTTACTAAGATAAGCATATGTTATTTAAGGAAAAAGATAACCTTCTGGTGGCTCCACAACATGCCCGCTTTTCATTAAACCTAGCTTGCGTGGTTCCTAAAACTAAAATAAATAATGCATTGAGTACCGACATAAACTCAATTAATTCTAAATCCTTTTTTACAGCACGTGTACAGCATTAGATATTTGAAAGGAGACGAGCTTACTTCAAAGAATACATGGGTTCTTAATACAAAATTTTTGTTTTTTCAAATTTTATTTCCATTTTCATTTCTATTTCTCTTTAAAATATTTTTTTATTCTTTAGTTTTCACCTTACTTTTCATTTTTATATTAGTAAGTTTATTATCTGCTTCTATAGAATAGCATTTTTAAGTGCTTGTATAAAATATTTCATGTATGACTACCACAACAGGGGCCTAGTAAGGTAGTCGAAAAAAGACAATAAATTGTAAACAATCTGTATAAAAGATTATTAAATAATAAAACAATAAAACTGTATTTGCGACACGTTCCAGAGTGGAAGATACTCTCAGTATCGCACTGGTGTAAGACCACCATTCAGAGAAATAATGCTTGACATGTCTTTAGCCATGTTTGGTGACCAGATCTGAATAGCCAGGTACTTTCTCACCTTTCTCTTCCCATCTTCTTCTCCTCTCCAGTACTTTCAGCCTCACAACATATCCCAATTGGGGATGTCATGGTTTCACTACTCCAGACGGCGGGGAGTATTTGGGACCTTAGTATACAAGTAAAACAAATCACACAACAAAATTCGTAAAAGAAATCCCTATAGGGATATCATTATCTCTACTTGTAACAAAAAAGGGAGACTTTAATTGGAGACGTCCATTCGATATAGTAGACAAAATACCCTTTTCTATATTGATAGATGCAACACCAATTCCAATCAAAATGAATTTATGCAAAGGACATGTTGTAACTACTATAAAAATAAATTTGCAAATATAGACACACGTGCTGACGTATTTACTGCCAGTTACTGTCGCTATAGAACTTCATTGTATAACATTCTAGGTGCGAATAACACATGCATGACGATTAAATTAATCGTATCTAATATTTTTATATTACTTGCGTGGCAACTTTCCCTTATCCCTCTCCTCCCCTTACCCTTCCCAATCCAAATCCCTTGTGTAGTCTATTTCAGTTATAATCACACTTATTTTATTGTTGTGTATTGGTTTATCATTTGTTGAATTCAGATTTGTACTATTATTATTTCTTTTAATTGCTGCTTTGTTCTGTTTTTCTTTCATTCATCTTAAATATTCTAGTTTACATGCAGTTAGTCTTATTTCTAAATACCTATCTGTGAACATTAATAATTGGTCTGTTTTTTTATCATCCTCTTATATTTATTGTATTACTAAGACTGTTAATGTTCCTTAAATAAATAAATAACATGGGTCTCTTCAAGACCCATGTTCACTCCTTCCTCTCTTCAAAAACACCCTTCACACAGCATCTTCAAAGATGACATAGGCCCTGAGGGAAATTGTTTTCCTCAGGGCCTCCTGTGTGGAGTTAATATAAAAAAATATATTACATTAAAAAAAAACTTGTGCAAATTCAAGATTGATGTATTACTTCTTTTTCCCACAGAGAACGTTTTGGACTTTACCAAGTGGACTTCACCAGCCCCCAAAAGACCAGGACACCAAGAATGTCAGCCGTTGTGCTGCAAGAACTATTCAGAACAAGAAAATTGGATCCTGACTACCGTCCAGAATTTGAGCTGCCCGAGGAAGCCATTGAAGGGTTCCCTATGTCCGTCTTGCAGATCACCATCGTCTTAATCACCATTGTCTCACTTACCGCCGTCTGTCTCATTGTAGTCTTTAAGTTCGTATCACATAAGAAAAAAACAACGCAATCTACAGTAAGAGAAACCATAATTAGATCAAGTTTACTGAATGAATAGAACGGGTGTTGCGGATGCGGATTATTATTGCGGATGCGGATGCTATTAGAACAATTAAAGTTTATTTAACAATATATCATTGAAGAAGAAGATAATAATAATAATCTAAACCAGCGGTTGTGAACCTTTTTGAGCCTGCGCACCCCTTGACTCTTACTACAAATTTGTTGTACCCCGTACCCTCTATCTATCTTGTGGAAATGTGCAATGAAATACATGTTCTATTTGTAATTTTTTCCCTTTGAATGGCGGAGAGCATATTTGTCCCAGCTCACATGCGTCTCGTAGAAATCGCTGTAACTCCATTATTATCAAAGTGAGAATTATGATTTAAACAGTGTCAAAAAGGAAAAACATCAAGCTTTGTAGTCTTATCTAAAAAATAACGACAAAAAAGTAAAATGTACACCTTTATGAAACCAAAGTTTTGAATCGCATTTCGAAAAAAAAAATTGAAACTTTGATAATTTTTATCAATAATTTTTATATGAAAAGACAAAAAATGAAGTAAAAGTAACGTTTATAATGAATTTGTCTAAAAATATGTGTTTAATTTTTTGTCATTATTTGTAATTTTATTTAGAAAAAGCGTGAGGTGAACCATTTTAAAACATTTTTTATGTTTGCCTGACAAATTTTTATATTTAAAAAATTATATGTTTATTTTAAACTATAAAATTTGAAAGCGTATTTTATCACCTTTCAAAAACAGTTTTTAGTTTTGAGATATGTTCAGAAATATTGCATTTATTTGCATTTCATTGTAAAGCGGAAAGATTTTGACCATCTGCAAAGTAGGCCAAAATTTTGAAGGGTTAATACTCTCATTATTACATGATTTTAACAATGAAGTCACACAAATACAATTGATGCAATTTTATACAGAGTTTAGCACGATTTCGGGCATTTTTAATCAGTGATATGCGAAATTGAACAAATTTTGTTCTAAGTCTTTTTATTTCGTCGAAAAAAATTCTTGTTTTCCATACACCTCTCCAAACTTAAGTGTATTGAGAGGATGAATTTTCTCAACATCAAATTTTTTTTAGAAAAACAGTTTCTCAAATATTGGTAGATAAAATAAAAGCCCGATTTCCTGTTATACCCTGTATAATCAATCGTACAATGTTAAGATACAGTCAATGTTCATATTTGCATACTCTAAAGCAGTGATTCCCAAAGTGGTCTAGGTGGACCCCTAGGGGTCCACGGGAGACTCCACGAGGGTCCACAAAGGCATGAGAGAAAAATGGGGGTCCACGAAAAAAAATCTGGTTTCGATAGTAAAGAACAAAAATGTTGGCTTGGCTTTACCTATCAATAAAGGCAGATACAATACTTACTAAGGGAGCAAAAAAAATTCCAAATTTTTTGATGATTTTTGACAGGCTGTATTTTGGTGTTAAATGGTCATATTGAGACTTTAAAAAAAAACATTTTGAAGCTTTAAAATTCTAATTTTCAGATTTCTGGCAAAAATTATTTTAGGCCGGCATATGGATCAGATAGCTTGTTTATTTAGCATTAATTTCTTTTTTAATTCCTCTTTTTAAGCCATCCCTTAATTTTTTTGAGTAGTGTATTTTAAGAAGGTCAGCGACTGTTACTTGTAAAAACTTGCACATTCGATATTCAGTACAGGCTTGGCTTTACCTGTCAATGTTGGCAGGTACTGTCTGCCTACATCTGCTTGTATTTCAGTGAAAAATCATCATATTGAGACCCATTCCGCCCTCTGTCTCAGATCACATTACTACCCCCCCCCCCCCCCCCCCCGTTGTGACAGACCACAACTCCAGCGTTATATTCAATTTTCATTACAACGCATGTCGAGTTTTGGGAATATGGTAGAAATGTTGCAGCAGGGGGTCCACCGAAACCAGTAAAATTTTGAAAGTGGTCCACGGGAAAAAAAAGTTTGGGAACCTCTGCTCTAAAGTACTTACTTCAACTTTATATATTTTATAATCACATACTTTCTATATTCTTTCATGTACCTATATGCTTTCTATGTTCTATACTTTTCATGTTAGTTTATTTTATATTCTACTACATTCTTCCATACTCCTTTATATTACTCTACGGTCATTTACATTCTTTTATATTCTTTTGTATTCTTCAATTTTCTTTAAATTATTTATTTATATACATATTTTTATTTTATATTCTCGCACATTCTTTATATTGCATATGTTAATGTACTGTATATGAAAATTGACCACCACAAGACGGGCATGTGCCTATGATGGTGGTCAAAAAATCTCCGATTCATGTAACAAACAATTCAAAGAATAAAGAAACTTTAAAAAAAAGGGACCCTTGAGCTTGCTTTGACGAGCAAAGTTTTACAAAGTATGGCTCAATTTCACACAGGTAGAGCTGAGTTTTGAAACATTCGTGCCACGATATTGCATACCACCATTTTTTGGTTCACGTACCCCAAGGGTAAGCGTACCACAGGTTGAAACCGCTGATCTAAACGAAAATATGAAAGGGAACAAGACACAAACAAAATAATAGGTTGAAGATTGCAACTGGAATTCGAACCCAGAACCTCTCGTCTTATGCACCGACGGATCAGAGATGGCAGTAGCCGAATTGGTAAGGTGTTTGGCCCGTTAAGACGAGAGGTTCTGGGTTTGAGTCCTAGTTGCGACCGTTATCTTATTTATTTTTCTGTGTCGTGTTCTCTTTCATATTTTCGTTTAGACATTTCAGTATTTTCTTTTTCTTAAATGATATATTACATTTATGGGGATAAAATTTTTTAAATTTGTTATAAAAAATTAACAATAATTAATAATGATTCTATATTTGAAATTGGTATTTCCTTTCTTCAAACACAGCAAACTTATTTTGTGGCACCATTTCAATTCAAAATTAATAAAATACTTAGGACGGGTTGTTTCAAAAAATTTGATGAATTCATCAAATATTTTAAGTTAATTTTCACGTTCTGTGTAAGTTCTATTCAAGTTCTGTGATTATTTCAGTTTCATGCAGCAACTAGCCTATAATGATATAATAACAGAACTTGCATAGAACCTCCACAGAACGTCAAAATTAACTTAAAATATTTGATGAATTCATCAAATTTTTTGAAACAACCCGTCCTTAGTTTTTATCACTTTTATTCTATTAAACCAACATGATTCGTGAGCTCACTTCTTCAGAGTTTGCTTAAAACTTTACGTAAGGTTTACTTAAAGTTTTAAGTAAACCCTGAAGAAGTGAGCGTAGCACACGAAACGTGGTTTTATAAACAATGAAAGTGGTAAAAACTAAGTATTTTATTAATTTTGAAGAATTTCTTTTGTTTATTTTTTTTAATCTAAACCACTAATGAATTTTAAAATTTACCAACAGTATTCATTTCGACAATTTTTCAACAATTCGAAAGGTAAATTTTCAATTTTTTTTTTATTTTTTTTTTATATTAACTCCACACAGGAGGCCCTGAGGGAAATAATTTCCCTCAGGGCCTATGTCATCTTTGAAGATGCTGTGTGGAGGGTGCTGTTGAGGAGAGGAAGGAGTGAACATGGGTCTTGAAGAGACCCATATTGTAGGAGGGAGGAAACACAGAAGCCGGCAAATCGTTCCACAGCCGGGCTGTTAAACTCAAGAACGAGTCGTAGAAACGACCCTTTCTCATGTGACTAATGTCAACCGTGTACAAATGTTGAGCGCGTGTTTGGCGTGTTTCCCGACTATGCACCGGTGCCGAGGGGATCAGTGACGCTAGTTCTTCGGAGCATCTTCCATTGTAATACCGGTAGAACAAGGACAGCATTCCCACCTGACGCCTGTGCTCTAAAGATTGCAGTCCATTTGTTAAGTTAGGAGAATCTATCAAACGGACCGCCCGTTTCTGCACAGAGTCGAGGGTTTTTTTCAGGTATTTTGGGACTCCAGACCAGAGGTGGCTGCCAAATTCAACCGTGGGGCGCACTTGCGATTTGTACAGGGTTAGCAGTTGTGTACTATTAAAGTATCTGCGGGCCCTGTAATTATTTTTGAAAGGCAATGATCCTGGGGGATATGTCTTATAGAAAATTATTAGGATAGATACAACACAGTTAGGGGGTATTTCACCATCCTCCTCTTAGTTTATCAACACATAAAGAATATTTATAAATAAACAAATAAATACTTACAACAGGTAAAAAATTCGGCTAACTTATCCTATATGTAGCCATTATTCATAGTCTCAAGTTCCGAATATTTAACTCAGACTTTTTAAATAAACAAACCCTGTATAATTAATTTAAAATGTACGTTATCGTTTGAATAATTTATAAGGAGGATGGTGAAATACCGCCTAAACCAATGAACTAGTTATAAAAAGTGTACTTATGGAATACGACCTCGGCTCGTGAAGAAACTTAGTTTCAGATACTGCAGTATCTAAATTGTACAGACTGGACAATGAATCGATAGATGTCGCCGATATCGATTTAAATTTTGAAACATTCAAAGCCAAATTGGTTCAGCATTTTTTAGTTAATGTAAATAACGAGTAATCATAATTTATGCATATGTTTAAGAGGAATATAAATGCTAGAAATATTTCCATTCTCATGGCTACAAAATTTAAAATCGCGCGTCGTATTTGCACGAGGGAGGTAAGCGAAAAAGTTAAAGGAGTATTTAAAAAAAATTGTTTCTTATATTACTACATAGTTAAGTCATGCAAAAACATTTTTTTAGTGGTTTACGCTTATATTTTTTTTTGTAAATAATAATTTTATTGTGCTTCCAATACATAGAAAAGCTAGTAAAAGCTTCAATTTATCCGCAGCATATTTTTTGATGTTCATACTGTAAACCAATTCGTCGTAAAGATGAATCTAAACAGTATCTAAATAGGATTTAGCATATAGCTTCATCTAAAGGCGCGGTGTACCCGCTCAAAAAGAAGAAGATGAAGAGATTTGTAAATACAAATGTTAGAGAGAGCGCGCTAATATTAAAAACGATAATATTTAAGCGAAATTGTGAAAACGTTTAAGGCGCCATAAACCCACTCAAAAAGAAGATGGAAAGATATGTAATTACGAATGTTGAAGAGAGCTTATATTTAAAACGATAAAATTGAAGCGAAAATTGTGAAAATGTTTAATAATACACGACTCGTTTAAAATAGAGCAAAAATCTTGTAAGGAACATCTAAAATTTCATTTAAAGAAACACTGTGAATTTTTTCTTACATGTAACTTCTAAAATAAGTGAAATTAACGTGTTTATAATTATTTTTGGAGCATACTTTGGAATTTTTTTCTATCGAGGAAATTTCATATAATTGCGTTTTGGCGGGTGGAACGTCTAGATATTTTCTTCAAAAATATCAAATGTGAACGTGTAAGCGTTTAAAGAATCTGAAATATGTTTGTAAAACCGTAAATAAATAGACAAACTGAATTATTTCCGTCACAAAACACGTGCGTGGATTTTTTTAAAATGATTTTATTCGAACTAAAATTCAAAATCTGAAAAGTAGTTTTCCTAGATAATTTTCTGATTTATTTTGTGGTTTGATTATAATATGATTTGAAATGTGTGTTGTATAACAACATTTTGTTTGAAAAATTAAAAAATCTGCCAACGGTATAATGTTATTACAATAAAAATGAACATATTTTCTAGAATTTAATCATCACTTTATTAGGTAAATTGACAATTATTTGAACACATTAATTTTTTTTTTTTTAAATATTCTATACATATAGAATTTGATTTAAAAATGACATATTTCCAGTTATGTCCAGTTATTCCCTTTCAACAAGTAAAAGTTGTTTTTTTGTTTCCACTACCAAATGTCGACGACATATTCATGCAAGCTTCCATTATAAAAATGTGTAAAGAAAAAATAACAAAAAATATCAAGAATTTTACAAACCAATGAGAAATGGAAGCCAATTTACTACATCTAATTTTAACAACTCAAATGCATTATATTTACTAAGCCATAAAATAACTATAATAACTTCTCTTCTGAATTGCACTGAATCATCAACCAATCAGAACGAAAAAATAAAATTATATAATTTTTTAAAAACTTATAGGAAAAAGTAAATATTTTATACATAACATATTTTAACATATAACCTAAGTAAGAGTTGTGGCTTCCTTATCAGGCACAAGGGCTCTTCTTTTCTGATAAGGTATACATGACCAATGATGAACTTAAATACAATATTCTGTAATATAATATATAATATGTGTTTAAATAACTCATATTCTCTACAATAAAAAAAATTGTACTTTTTTTTCAATTTGATTCATAATAGTTATGTAAAAACCCAACAGGATTTAAAAAATGAACAAATCTATGTTAACAAATGGTTGATTACAACTTTCTATTATATTATCTCTTGATTATTGTGATCGTATCAGAAAAAAACGATTTTGTTCAGAAGGTTGATTGCTTCTACAAGTGTTTTTTTTTTAGTTTCTCCAAGAAGGAAGGCCCTAAAAAGAGACAAACACATACATCTATAGGATTTACCCTGCGAGAGAATGAGATCGTATAATCGGTCTTCTCTTGTGCCATGTGCGATGCTTCGTAGCCAATCGGTCTTCTCTTAGTGCGGTGCTTCGTTGCCTCCCCACTCTTGTCTACTTTAGTTTTCTGAAGGTTTCACTTCCACCGCGTGTGAGTAGCACAATCTCTTTTTTTACAATAGTTCCACACAAGAGGCCCTTAGAAAAATTTTTCTCCTTGTCATGACGGACGTACGAACCCAACCGTCCCACTGCGGTGCAGGGCGACGATCCAAAAGTATCCTGCTTGAGAGGTCACAAGGGCTCCCTCAACCAGTCTCTCCCGATCCGGCCTACCAAGCAGCTGGCTGGCAGACACATCAGCCGCCAAGACCCGGATAAACCTCACCCCACGAACCCGGATACCCCTGCTAAGTCACCAAACGTAGCGAACCGCTTGGGGTGACCTATATGTTGGTTATCCACTAAATGGTTACCAGGGCGGCGGTATTTATACCCACCTCCCTAATTGAAAATTGATTGTTAAATTATCGTCATCATTAAAAATAAATAGCGTTTGAAAATTTACCATACCTTCTTTACATAGTATAAAATGAAGTCACTCAGATTTTCATGCGGTTTTCACCAATAGAGTGATTCAAGAGGAAGGTTTAAATGTATATTACACGCATATTATAGAAGAGAAAAACCGAGAAATTCAAAGATTCAATTCAGGCAGCGAGCAGCAGGCTGGCAAGCGAGCGGTGTGGATTTGATATGCGTGCAAATTAACAGATGGCGTTGGTTACAAAGGTTGAGTAATGGCATTGTGTTTCGTTAGCCACAGCAACGTGTGGCCGAATCTGCTAGTTATTACATAAAATGTTGTTAGAATGTACATACTGACAAACTACAAAAGTAGTTCAGCGGGTTATAATATTAATAAATATATAAAATATTTATTCATTAAACATACCTACCTACCTAGACAGTTTTTGAATTATGATTAATTCTTGTAATCAGATAAATTATCCTCCTGTCATAAAGCTAAGTGAAAGGGAAAACCGCGATTAGCATAAAAATGTCTCAAAGATTAAAATTAATAACATTTATCTTTTAAATTCTTGGAATATGCCAATTAGAGGTTGTCATTTTTTTAATGTGAAACCACAGTAAAGTTTCTATTGCTCCCAACCGGCAGGAGCCACCGACAGTGACTCAACGGCCATAAAATTATCACTAGTAAGGTCACGTCAACCTTAGGGTCGGAGGTTCCATGTCAACAGAGAATAAAGTCAGTCATTAAAAGCTATAAAAAAAATCATCATAAAATAACCCTAACCTAACTTAACTTTTTTAACCAATTTTTTAAATATTTTTTAATCATCACTCTTTATGACCTTTCTGAGGTGGTTCTGAGTTGGTTTCATTCTGAGTTGGCCAGTCACCAGGATCGGACGCTCGCTTGTCCACGCCTCGGGGGGGTGGAGGGGGGGGGGGGGGGGGGGTTAGCCAGTTATTTTGCACAACGAACGATATTATCCAAATAGAATCCGTATTAAAAAGGATAGTCTCTTTACTTACTTTTGCGGATAGTTAAGACTCTTAAGACGAGTCGAAAACCACTGCATGAGATGTGGAAAGTTGAAAACCCTGATAATTAATGCTAATGCCAAAGCTAATTGCCATATTGCTCTATCTTTAAGAAAAATAATATTATTTCACAAAAAGCTTGCGTTACTTAAAGTTTGGAGGCTATTTTTGTCGTATTTTTTTTGTTTAAAACGTAAGACTATAAACGTAAGTTTAAGACTTAATTTCTTTTTTATAATGTTAATTAATATTTTGATTAGTAGTTAATAATAATAAAGACTGATTACTTGAATTGATATAAATTTGTTTCTATCTAAAAAAATCATAGAGGCGTCTATCCCCGCGCGAGGCATTTATCCCCCGAAGCATTTTTAAAGTCATCCATTAATTACGTGAGCTGTTTTTTTTCTTCAATTTAGCCCCCCCCCCCCCCTTCTTGGTGAGATTAAGTGATATTTTGTGGGATCCCCCTACCCCTCACGTAAGACTTACACTACACTTATTAAATGACTATATTTATTTTCAGCCGGCAAAATGGGACACTTCAAAAGAAGTGAAACAATTTAATTTTTGTTTGGTGAGAGTTGAACCCCCCCCCCCCCCCCATTTTGAGCTCACGTAATTAATGGATGACCCCTTAAGCTACTATCCGCTACAGTAGGCAACTATCCCTTTTTTGAGAGGTCAAATACAACAAGATTTACTCAAAACCTATTTCAATTGTGTTTACAAAAATAGGCTACTCTGAAAGATCAAAGACCTACATTTTAATATACATGTAACATTATTCATAGTAAATAAATTTTTTTAATAAAAAAAGCTTTTTTGAAAAGTGGCGCAACTATTCGTCTTATGCGTTAAAAAAATGTTAGTAGTTCTTAGTCGAGGTATAATACAGGTAAACATGACCGTTTCGTGGGTTCGAATTAGCTCAATTCAATTCCTATTAGTTGTATTCGAATCTTTTTTGGATTTTTAGTTTTCAAATTTTGGTTTGAGAGACGCTAATATTGTCTTCAATGATTAAATATACTTATGGTTAGTGCCAAACATAATAAGTATTTCTATTAAAGCGATCGGTTAAATAATTACAGTATTATGTGACAATGTTATTATTTTCCTGGTAATTTTAATTTTCCATTGAAAATCCACAAGTTATCGTTTTCTAAGAAAATTTGAAAATCCGTAAATGGTTTCATCTTTCCTAGTGCACTTATTTATCAGTAATAGAAATTTGTTTTCAGTCATTTTCCTGTTTTACAAAACACCGCCAGTAGTACCTAGAACGGTAGGTACTCTCAGTATCACCCTGGTGAAAGACCACCATTCCAAATCAAACTGTCGCTTGGAATGGCTTTAGCCGTGTTTGGTGACCAGATCTGAAAAGTTAGGTACAACATATCCATCTTCTTCTTCGACTCCTTATCCTCACCTTCATCTTTCGCCCGACAACATATCCCATTTGGGGATGCCATATTTCCTCCGGCTACAGTAGCTGGTCGTAGCCTATCTTTTTGGGAGTTCACTAGGAGAATACAAATATGAAGAAAACACTTTCAGATATAAAAAGTCTTAAGAAGATTATGATTTCACTTCCATTCGGCTCAGGAGTAGAGCCAGTGGATTTGGATTAACAGTGTCTCCACGCAAGGGAATTCACAACAGTGGTGCCCGAGAAATTGAAGAGGCTCCCGTTGTTTCTGATTTAAACCCCGACAACACCAAGGCGGAAGAAATGTTTCAAAGGAGCATTACAGACAGACGGATGGGAGATATGTGGTTCCGATTCTGTTAAAATCGGACAGTCCTCCACCGCAAAATACTTACAACTTGGCCGAATCGCGAATGCGCAAGCTGGAAAAGCGTTTTGATAGGGATGCGACGTTGGCGACTAGTTATAGGGATTTTCTTCATGAATATGAAAGTCTTAGTCACATGAAACGCGTAGCACCCAACTCTGGGGCAAATTATCTTCCCCATCATGCGGTAATCAATGGAAAAGGTAAAATTCGCGTTGTCTTTGATGGGTCTGTGAAGGCCTCCGATATGTCATTAAATGACATGCTATACAGCGGTCCAAAACTACAAACAGAAATACCATACATGATATTGAATTTTAGATTTCATAAATTTGTATTTACTGCTGACATTTGTAAAATGTACCGGCAAATTTTGATTATTCCCAATCATCGTAAATATCAGCACATTCTTTGGCGCGACTCCCCGAGTGAACCAATGAAAGATTACGAACTTCAAACCATAACCTACGGTTTAACGTCCTCCCCATTTTTGGCCATTTCGACTTTACGTCAATTGGCTAGGGATGAGAGGGAAAACTATCCCGCCGCCTCAAGGGCGCTGTTGGAGAATTTTTATGTTGATGACTTGGCGACTGGGGCAGATTCCATTGAATCTGCTCGACACCTCAAGGAAGAAATTGTAGCCGTTTTAAAATCAGCCAAACTGGAGCTCAGCAAGTGGGCAAGCAATTGTTCAGAATTACTCGAGCATGATTCTGAATGTCAACAACAACAGTTGAATTTTAACAAAACTCAATCGAATTTTAAAATATTAGGTGTTTTTTGGAATCCCGAAGAGGATTATTTTTCTTATCACATTTCGATACCCAATTCGGCAGTATGTTCGAAGCGGAATATATTATCAACCCTTGCTCGGATATACGATCCGCTAGGGTGGTTGTCTCCTGTGATCTTCACTGCAAAACGGATTATCCAAGAACTTTGGAAATTGAACGTGGACTGGGACACTGAAGTACCACTCCACATCATGTCCACGTGGAACAACTTTGTGGAACAACTTCCATTGCTACAACAGTTACGAATTCCACGATATTACCATACGAATCTAGATAGTCATTGTATCCTCGTAGGATTTTGCGATGCATCACAACTGGGTTATGCAGCCGTGACATATTTAGTTGTTCAAAACCATAATTCTAGCCACTTGCTGATGGCCAAATCCAAGGTTGCACCTTTAAAGTCATTAACAATCCCTAGATTAGAGTTGTGTGCAGCCGTGCTGCTTTCAAAACTTATAAAATATATATTGTCGTCAGTACATTGGTATTTTCTATATAATTTATTTCTTCCCTCAGATTGTCATTTTTTTACATCAGATCCGCACAGCCGACCCAGAGGAAAAAAATCCCTCATTACTTTTGTGGTAACTCATTATGCGGCGAACCGACTATTTTCGTATTGGTATCATTATTTCACATACGCTGGCTACACCGGAGCCCCGTTCGAGAAAACATCAAGCTCGTCATTGCGGTTTCTATATCGGGGTCGATAACACATGTATTTTGTCAATATATTATATTGTGCTGAGAACCTACTCCCAATAAAAGGTATATTTTGGTTACTTATCATTAAGGATAACTGGGGAGATAGTACTTATAAAAAAACCACTGGTACATAGTCACAGCACACGACTCACAGAAAAAAAGGCCTAAATATACCTAAAATATCAAATAAGTATGGAAGCCGAACGCTGCAGTACTGTGTACCGGTGATTTTTAATAAAATCAAAAATAGATTTGTCATTGAGGAAAATGAGAGTATAAATATAAAAATTGTGAAGATGTGGATTATAAGTGAAAAATCAGTATATCTGTAAAAAAAATGTTCAAAGATGAAAAAGAAAGATTGATGATGTCATGGTTTCTAATTATTAAGAATATATTACCTTTTTCTTGAATGATAGATACAAAATCTGTTAAATATTGTATGCCTTTGTAAACATAAAATGTTGTTTTTTTTTTTTACTTTATTTATTTTCATTAACTGTAAAGTAGGTTGCACCAACCAGTTCATTAGGATTTGATTGTCTCTATTTGCTTTCTTCTTTACAATTTTAAATTTTATAAATATGTTTTTTATTTATTTCAAATGGTAATGGATGTATATTGAGGTAGAACC
The DNA here is from genome assembly GCA_936435175.1 of Glyphotaelius pellucidus. Lineage (NCBI taxonomy): Eukaryota > Metazoa > Arthropoda > Insecta > Trichoptera > Limnephilidae > Glyphotaelius > Glyphotaelius pellucidus. The sequence continues at coordinate 3,688,885 of OW386539.1, read as the reverse complement.
TGCAGACAAGCAGCCACGTGGCAGCTTCGCGGGATTACCTATTTAAATTGCCAATTCTATCTGTATTTGTTAAGTACGTTTTTGGTAGAAATAATAAAAAAAAAAAAAAATAAAAATAAAAAATAAAAAAAATCTAAATCGTTCTGATAATTGTCGTGGTTGATAATTTAACCTGTACCTAATATGTTAAATTTACAAATAAATGCAATCACTATCGCCAAGTGTTATTATTCAGAGATTCCTGCGACCTTCGTGCTGTTCTTCCCATATAGAATGCAGGACAATCATTGCAGCTAAGTTTATATATACCCGAGTGACTTAAATTGTCATCTTTATTTGGCAAATTCTTAATCAATACTAAAGATAAAGACCCCGCGACTTTCGTGCTGTTTTTCCCATATAGAATGCAGGGCAATCATTGCAGCTAAGTTTATATATACCCGAGTGACTTAAATTATCATCTTTATCTTTAGTATTGATTAAGAATTTGTCAAATAAAGATGATAATTTAAGTCACTTGGGTATATACAAACTTAGCTGCAATGATTGTCCTGCATTATATATAGGAAAAACAGCACGAAATATTAATATTAGAGTCAAAGAACATTTACGGTGTTTAAACGGTAACGGTAAAGGTTTCTCTGAACTTGCAAATCACTTATTCTCAACAGACCACACTTTTAACAAAATCTCAGGAATTCGAATGCTACATAAAAATAGTATAGGTCTTAAATTAGACAATTTAGAAGCTTTACAAATTAGGAAATCATTTAGTACAAATAAGTCAGAATTCCTCCTCAATAACCAAGTTAATCAATCTAATCAAAAAAATACACCCTATAGCCCTATCTTTAACTTGTTTCCGACAATCCAACCCACCCTGTGATATTATGTTTGTGCTATATTGTCATTCTGAGGTCCTTAATTATTAATTTTATCGTATATCTAAAAAGTGTCCTTTATGTTAAAATGTAAGATACATCAGACTTTTTATTATCTCATTGAATACCGTTTGCATATTTATTTGTGAACATATATACACTGTTGTCTCCTTCCCGCTTATTAATATTCATCGTACCTCTGTCAAATTAATTTGCCTCGGTCTAATTATGTTCTTTTTTAATATTCTTTCTCCCTTTGTCTCTCTTATTTATGACCGATAACTCTGTCTTAGTATTTAGTTATTATTATATCCTGATGAAACTTGGTCGAAGCGAAACCGGTAGATATATAAAAAATAATAAATTCGTGGTTTAAATACAAAGTGTTTGTTTTATTTCTTTTAAAAATAATCGATTTTTGTTCCACGATATAAAATGGTTCAAATATAAAAACACAACCCCACGAACTGTACATTTTAAAAGGACTTTGGATATTGAAGACCGATTTAAAATATTTCTTTTAACGTAGGGGTAATGCAACCACCATTTTGACCCATGGAAAATGCTACAGTGGTCTTATTACAATAAGCAAGGAAAAGAAAAAGGACATACTGAGCGTTTTTCATTTAGTGGATCCTGATAGCCATGATTTTTATTAAAAAAATTACCAGATGCTGGCAACATTCCGAACTTTGATCCGGACGGATATAAAGATGCCGGTGAACGAGTCCCCCAAATGATACCATTTCGAAATCTGTTGAATGTTTTGTTTATATTGGATGAGTATTACATGTAATAATAAGAGGATAATTTTTTTAACTTTACAATACTATAAATTTACAATATCATTTTCAAGTTATATTAAAATATCGTTTTTAAATTAAATTAAATAATTCCAATACTAATTTCTGGGTCAATGATTATTAATGTTTCCTTCTCAAATAATAAATGATTTTTCCTCTTATTAAGTTGAAAAATAACAGAAATAATTAAGAAACATTAAAGAGATAACTCATGATTTATTCTCAGTTAGGTCCAAACGTGACAAGAAAAAGAGGAATGAGTCACAAAAATTGTTAAAAATAGGTTTTTTCCAAATTTTCAAATACCTTTCTGGAGAATAAATATTTTCATTAATTATTGCATAAAAATATATTCTTAATTACAATTCTCAGATCTGGTAAAAATCTAGAATACAAAATTTTCTTCCCTGTAAAATTGACTATTATTGACTCGTCTCTCTTTTCCAAAATACCTCATATATAAGTATATAACCAGAAGCAAGCATATTTTTATATATTATATAAAGAGATTATTCGTCATCACTCTGTTAAATGTTTCTTATAAACAATATCTAAATAACTAGAATTAAAGTATTTTTTATCCTTGTATATATAATTTTTATACATAACATACGAGTTATAAGGAAATTATAAATATCTCACTAGTAGAAAATTCTCTTTTGAATGTGAATATTTGTATTGAGTTCCGCGTAATCGTTGATTATTATGTTATCCATTGCAAAAATTACCGATATTTGTTTATTATTATGTTTGCGGAAATTCTAATATCAAATAAAACGTAAATACCCATGCATTGGTTTTTGGAGGAAAAAACGTTTTTCGGTATAACTTTTGATATATGTTTAATTATCATAATTAGTTAAACGTGATAGACATTGTTTGATAATAATGTTAACGTTTAATTATAAGCACTTCCTGATCTTCTTCAAATCCTTGGAAGAAATTTGAGTTGTTTTCTAAACCCAGAAATCACGACTGCAGACAATGTTATTAAAAAAATGCGTTAGATATCAACGCTCGCTGGACTTTCACATATTTTGTTTTACATTTTACATGACTCAGTTAGTGCATGACAAAAAAAAACAATTGACATTTTCTTTATTTTTTTATTATTTAAATCTATCTCGTACAAGACCCCACTAAGAGACAGCCTGGGTTCTCATTGCCTCGCAAACTCTGGTCCGCCATCAATAGGATAAGGTGCTCCCATAGCCGTTGTGCCCATATGATGTATAAATGGGGCCTTAAAGAGTCGGAGATGTGTGAATGCGGTGAGGTGCAGACCACCGAACATGTGGTCAACGAATGCCCGCTCCATTCATTCCCCGGCGGGATTGATGAGGTCCACAGGGCAACGCCTGAGGCCCTAGACTGGCTCGCAGACCTAGATGTCCCCCTCTGACACCCCCATCATACGAAAGAAGAATTTAAATTTTAACATTGTACTGTAATAAATATAATACTATGGTAAAAACAAAATAGTGAAATACATATTTTCAAGGATTTAAAGCTGGTTTACATTGAGCTATCAAATATAAAAGATCATAGCACGCCAAATAACGCTCTCCATACAATCCCTTCAGACCGTTCACACGTAAGCGTTTTTGAGCGCAGATCAATCATAGACAATACACATCTCAGACGTAACCGCTCCAGAGGCGATATGTTAGAAGATAACTCCCCTTCTCCGAATAAAACAGGAGAGGGGGTCATTGTAATTACGGAGCTGCCTAGACCCGTGGATGACAGATGTCAAGTTGACAGATTTCAGTACAAAAAATATGCGTTCCGTTGCCGCTCCCTAATTCGACTGACCCCCTCTCCTACCACAGGAAGAAATATTTGATAGCCTCGTGTGAAAGGACAAAAGAATTAACAGATATCTGCTCGCAGATTTATAGCTCAATGTGAACCAGCTTTCATACACCAATTAGGAGAGCTAGCTCTTGAGCTTGGTGTAGGAGTTATTTCATAAATTATTTACATTTCATATTTTTAAAACATATATTTTTTTATGAATACCGATTAAGAGTGCCAACTGCTCCCAACCTAGAGCCAGTGAGACTATGGAATCCCCAATTGGGGTATGTTGTGAGGCTGAAGGTAGTAGGAAGGGGAAGGAAATAGAAAGAGGATGATGCGGAAGAGAATGGCTATTTAAATCTCGTTAAAAGCTATTTCAAGCGACATTTCAATTTTGAATGGTGCTCTCACACCAGAGCAATACCAGGAGTAGCTTCCACACTGGAAGGTGCCAATACTATGCAACTTTGGAAACTAATTAATTAGTTAATTATTTTTGCATGAATCGAATTGAAGATAATTTTGATAAAACATTTGCCCAGTAAAACATGTGTTAGAAAAAACGTAATGTGAGCCATTTTTAAAACTTTGAAATGTTTTCATTAAAAAAAAATTAATTTTAAAAATTGTTTTTATTGTAATTATAAAATTTTTAAACGCATTTCAGAACCTTTTAAAAAGTATTTTTACTTTTCAGATGCGTTCAGTAATATTCCATTTACTTGTATTTGGATTTTATTGGAAAGCGGAAATATTTTGACCTTCCGACAAAACAGTTTGTTAATATATATTAATACTGGAATTCCACCACGATTTGCCGGTATCAAAAATAGAAATACCATCAATTATTTGATTTCTTTTCCTCATCTCATTTGTGTGCTTTTCTTTAATTTCTCAGAAATTCATTTGATATATGGCCATTAATTATGTGGTAGATTAAAAGTAAACTATTGAAGTAAATAATTTGTTTAAATGACTTAACTCTTTCAACATTTTCTCGACCTTCATATATCTTTTTTTTTCAGTATAATTCTCGTAGCTTATTTTGAAGTATTGTCATTTTTTATAATACCTGTGGATCGTTGGCTAAGAAGAGAATGCTGCTGCAGTAATTAATTATAGTAGTAGGGGTGTGGAGGGTATTGTTAATAAAAAAAAAAGAGAGGGAGTTCTGGGAAGGAAAACGGAATGAGGGGTGGGTAGAAACCAGGAGATCAGCGTGTCCAGGAGTGACGATGCAAGGCGGTGAGTGGAGAGTCCGGCAGAAGAGGTCAAAGGATCTGAATCACCTCAAGAATCCGGGCAACCATTGCTAAGTCACCAAGTATAGCGAACCAATTGTGGCGACCTAAGACAGAGATGTTGGTAATCCAACAATAAAAAGTTAACATAATTCACCGCGCGAGTGAAATAATTTTAACGAAAAATTGTGCATAAAATATGCATGTTACATTTAAATTTTGTTAAAATTATTTCACGCGCGCGGTACACGCCATTTTTATTTTCATCGTTTATTGGTTTACATTTCATAGACAATCAATCATCAAACAATGCTGCCAATCATAGAAAAAATATTATTGCCATATACCTAAAACAAAACTTTATTAATGTTACAAAGTGAATGCATTGTTGACAAGTTTGAACCCGTATTTTTAACAGAAGAACATGGAGAGAAAGGTATTAGAATAATTACACACACCCGTTAGACAAACCCTTACCTGCTTTGCCAAACAAACCATTCAAATATATTTACATATATAACTAAATTATGATGACATCCAGCTTTCGCAGCTTGAATCTCAAACCAGGAATAATTCGAAGTAGTTACTTTTCTGTTTTTATTTTGACGAGAATTTATTTTATAAGGTTGTTGCTTTGAACAATTTTTATTTTTTTTATTTTTACATTAACTCCACACAGGAGGCCCTGAGGAAAATAACTTCCCTCAGGGCCTATGTCATCTGGGATGCTGTGTGGAGGGTCTTTTTGAGGAGAGGAAGGAATGAACATTGGTCTTTAAGAGACCCATGTTGTAGGAGGGAGGAAACACAGAAGCTGGAAAATCGTTCCATAGCCGAGCTGTTGAACTCAAGAACGAGTCGAAAAAACGACCCGTTCTCAAAAGTCAACCGTGTACATATGTTGGAAGGAATGAACATTGGTCTTGAAGAGACCCATGTTGTAGGAGGGAGGAAACACAGAAGCCGGAAAATCGTTCCATAGCCGATCTGTTGAACTCAAGAACGAGTCGAAAAAACGACCCGTGACAAATGTCAACCGTGTACATATGTTGGGCAAGCGTTTGGCGTGTTTCCCGACTATGCACAGGTGCCGAAGGGATCAATGACGCTAGTTCCTCAGAGCATCTTCCATAGAAATACCGGTAGAACATGGAAAGCATTCCCACCCGACGCCTGTGCTCTAAAGATTGCAATTCCTTCGTTAAGGTGGGAGAATCTATCAAACGGACCGCCCGTTTCTGCACAGAGTTGAGGGTATTTTTCAAGTATTTTGGAGCTCTAGACCAGAGGAGGCTGCGAAATATCATATTTGATTGTCTATTAGTTAAAAAAGGAGTATTCCGTATTATCCGATTATCGAACTTCAACACACAGACGTTATCCGTGAGGTGGGCTTATACAAATTTACCTTTATTAATTAATCAAATAATCATTTCTGGATTGATAAGTTGATCACGGCTTTGTCAAGTGTTTTTTTTTTTAATATTACAGAATGAAGCACTATTATCAATAATACAAACACAACAGTACATTGGTTACACTGAGAAACAGTTTACATATATTACTGGCTTAATATAACTGTTGTTTTCGTGAAGCTGAATTAATTAATGAATGAATTAAAGCACAAAAACTTATCATAAAAATTATTCTTAAACTGCCTCTTACTACCAGCACTGATACGATCTTCAATACTTTCAACGTTATGGACATTAAACAACTCTACGCAAGATCCATATTAGTTAATTTACACAAAAACAACATCATACAAAACAACACAAACAATGCACAAAACCCGAGCCAAAAACAAAGAACTTCTCCAAACTCCTTTTTCCAAAACTACCTTTGGACAAAGACACTTCAAATACATAGCTTGCAAACTATACAATACACTACCAGCTACAATCAGACATACTGAATCCTTGACAAAATTCAAACAAGACGTAAAGAAATGGATTGTTACTATTGGACGCCACACTACTGCAAACATCTGTAAAGTAAGTCATAAATAGACAGTAAACAATTTGCATACGACCTAATCCATGTAAAATAATTTAAAAATAGAATCATGTCAAATTAATTAATCAATCCCATAAATAGATTTGACAGGATTTACTATTCACTGTACATCATCTCTTCCTACATTTACATAACTCTCTTTAAAGTATTTACCCACACTTCCCACCCACCTTTCCATTTTTATAGTATTCAATTGAATTTGTATGTAACTTAAAATATTCCTGTAATTTTAAATATGTACCTCTAAGCCTGTCTCAACACAGGTAAATCCTAGTGAGACAGGCATCAATTAAACCCTATGTAAAACCCTATGTTTATAGATTAATAAAATAAAAAATAAAATTTGCCTCAGGATCATTGCCTTTCAAAAGAAAAAAATTATTACCTTTCGAATGTTAGTAAACTTAAAAAAATAAGATTGTTAAAACATTTAAACGAAAGAATTACACATTAAAATTAAAGAATCATTAAGTAATAACATTAACTTGGTACCTACTTCATCGTTGGTCTGACATGATTTATGCTTGCCAGTTCTTTTTTTTTAAATTAGAAATTAGTTGAATTTAGATAATTTTAAGCTTGCACCTATGCACCGACATCCGACATTGGTAAATTTAATAATATTTTTATAATATTACCCTGGTACCCTGCATGCGTTGCTTTGCCATTAAATAAAGAAATTGTTTCTCCCTGCGTGTCCTTTCCCATTCGTTCCGTTCCCCTTCCTCCTTCTCTTCCTCTCCCGCGTTCCCTTCCCCTCTCGCGTTCCCACTCCGCCTTCTCCACCTTCCCTCTCCCCACTCCACTCCCCCTCTTCCCGCAAATCCCCCACCCGAGTTCCCCTCCCCCCTTCTCTCTTCCCCTCCCGCATTCCATACATTCATTCCCGGTACATTCAGTTTTCAAACAGCTCGCGTGCCACCTATTGCAATTTTTTATACACATTTCATAATGCGAGAGCTTGGTGCAGTCATTCGGAAGTTATGCGCGCACAAACATTGTGGAGATTCATTTTTATTTTTATAGATACTAACTACGACTCCTGAAATAAAATTTCCCACAAATACATCAACACAGTTACCAAGACAACAATTTGTTTTGCTTTTCGGCTTGACGTCGCTTTTGTAAGGGATAATAAACGTATAATAAATAAAATATATTAGTATTTATAATTTTATAACGCCAGAGCTCACCATTATATACAGCCTTTATAACTCGTATATAAGGTTTCTATTGGTGAAAGAAGTTTTAAAATCGGTTAGGTGGTTTAGGCGTGAAATCGTAACAAACAAACACACGCACTTTCGCATTTATAATATAAGTATAGATTATGATAGGTATAATTATTGTCGAATATGGTTGTTGTTTTAACTGAGGCGCTGTGATAATCTGGAGTAGGCAAAATGCTCACCTGTGGATCGGATAAGATCGGCAATCTTCGTAAAGGGCGACAATTGTCTCCCTCATATAGTACAACTATTGACCACTCCTGAGACACCAGTCCCACCTGCTCTCACCTTGAGCCAGTGAGAGTATGGTATCCCCAATTGGGTATGCTGTGAGGCTGAATATAGTGGGGAACGAGATGGGGAAGAGGAAGGAGGGAAAGTGCCAAACACAGCTAAAGACATTTAAAGCAACGTTTCAATTCTGAATAGTGGTCAGAGCGATACAGAGAGTAACTGGAGAGTACTGAAACGTGCCGCAAATATACTATATATTATTTTTAATTTTTGTTTATGAATACCGCACAAGACTCCCAACTGATCCCGTCTGGAGCCAGTGGGACTATGGCATCCCCAATCGGGGTATGTTGTGAGGCTGAAAGTAGTGCGGAGGGGAATGAGATGGGGAAGACGAAGGTGGGGAAGTACCTGGCTATTCAGATCTGGTCACTAAACACGGCTAAAGCCATTACAAGCGACGTTTCAATTCTGAATGGTGGTCTTACACCAGGGCGATACTACTAGTATCTTCCTGATACTATTAGAATTGTATAATGAATTAATTGTGAAATAACACAAATTAATCAAATGAAATTAATTTGCGCACACCGGGATTCGATCCCGCGACCTTCGGATTCTTGCGAGTCAAGAGTCTTCCCCCTCGACCACGGAGATGTTAAAGTTGAAGCTAATATTATTGAAAATAATAAGAGCAATCAATACGTGAAAATACTGACCATGTATTTTAAAATGTCACAAAAACTAAAGTGTTGTTTGTTATTATCGTTTGCTGTTCTCCTGTTCATCAGTATTACGTCAGTTGGAATATATCCCTGCTATGAATACCGGAAATAATCAAATATAGGTACCGGTTTAATTCAACCATAGTTCAAAGCCAAAATCCCGGACATTGCCTATCTACTTGCCTCAAAACCGCGAACTCACATTCTGATTTCCGCAGTCACAACTAATAATAAAGGAACACGAGTCACTGACCGACAACGTAATAATTCTGGGATTTGCGTCAGAAATTTTTATTAAAAAGTCCAAAATTATGACGACCTTTGTGGTAAGCTAGCAGTGGTAAAAAGTAAGATTCGCTTCAGAGGATGCGAGTTCGAAACCCGAAGAAGGTACGCATTACTTTAAAATTTGCCTTTTTTCACATAATATTATGATTTAGATTGCGGTAATTAGAAGGAAGTTATTAGAGGGAATACCTATGAATAGGCATTTTGTCTATTCAAAGGTATTCCCCTATTTCCTCTCCGGATTTCGACACTGCTGCAAATATTTTTTAACATAATATAGATACTGACCACTAGCATGACGTTATGTTTTGCTTTCTCACTTCTAATAGGGGTTAGGACCCTCAAAAAATAGTTAAAATTGCCTGGTTTGGACGTCATCAACAGACATTCAGTAAACAAACTAGAAAATGTATTTTTTTTTAAAGCAAAAATGTACAGACTGTGTATTTTCTTCTAATATAGTTGACACACATAACTATAAAAGCGCGAGCAGATATCTGTTGAACCGCGAGCGCTTATGTGTTGTGCCGTCACACTACGCTATCAAATATTTCTTCCTTTGGTAGGAGAGGGGTTCAGATGAATAAAAAAGCTGCCACGAAATGCCATTTCTTTGTACTGAGTCTGTCAATTTGACAGCTGTCATCCGCCCGTTTAGGCTGCTCCGTAATTAAAATGACCCCCTCTCCGGTTTACCACGGAGAGGGGGTCGCATAACTTTTCGTATATCGATCGCTTCAAGAGCGGTTACGGCGTAAGATCTGTATTATCTATGGTTGATCTGCGCATAAATCGCTTAGGTGTGACAGGTCTGATGGGATTGTATGAAGAGCGTTATTTGGCGTGCGATGATCTTTTATCTTTTATAGCTGTGTGTGTGGCACCCGTCTAATACAGTCGTTAAAAAAAATCTTAAAAATCGTTCCAGTTTTGAACGAGAAAAATGGGGAATACAAAACCTCACTTTTAAGGATTTTACTTACTTATTATTATCACCCTGAGGTGCATTAGTCCTTTTCGCTCAGTATTCGGGTAAGAGCGGTAGTGACAACAACAGTTTGGTAAAATACCTATTGGTCAAATTTCTCGCGACCGGTTTTCCTCTTAATACCCATAATGGTTGGTCTTACAAAAAGGTATGACTGCGTTTTGGTGACCAGATCTAAATAGCCAGGTGCTTCCCCACCTTCCTTTTCCCCTCCTCTCTACTTTCAGCGTCACAACATTTCCCAATTTGAGATGCCGTAGTCTCTCTGGCTCTAGACGGTTGGGGGTAGTTGAGTTGAAAAAAAATCACAAATGCTCCAGAGTGGAAGATACTCTCAGTATCACCCTAGTTAAGACTGCCATTCAGAATTGGAACGTTGCTTGAAATGGCTTAAACCGTGGTCTGGTTAGTCAAATACTACGCAATTTTCCTCTTTACATCTCCTTTCCCTCCCCATTTCCTTCAGCCTAACAATGTACCCCAATTAGGGATGCCATTATATCTCTGGCTCTAAGCGGGTGGGAGCAGTAGGGACTCTTGTGCGTCTTGTATATTAAAAAAATATGTATACATAAAAATGTTTGTTCCATACTTTGTAATGTTTTTATAAACACTAAACTTAGGTTTATGTATAAAATAATATATACATAAAATAAAGCTGTCATCATCATCATTTAACATACTAATTTAGATTGTCTGTGATGATGTGCGATAGTTATTTCCACACGAATTATTCGCGCGTTAAAATGTTCCAGTTCAATGAACTATAATTTGCAATTAATTTAAGTGTAATTTAGTTGTCTAAAGAAAATCCATAAAGTAGGTATCTACCAACATTATTTTATTTAATTAATTAACTAATAATTCTGCATTCAAAATATGTATTCCCTTTGTTTATATGTTTGCCAGATGTCGTTGGTGTTCAATCGAATAATTTTTTAAACAAGAACCTCGACCAAATTTGTTTTTGAAAGGTAATGAATGATCCTGAAGCAAATATTCAATAAAATTTTTCAGCTATACAAATCTTATTATTATAATATCCCGACGGCCTCCGTGGTCGAGGGGCAAGGCTCTCGACTAGCGATCCTGAGGTCGCGAGGTTCGCGGGTTCAAATCCTGGTGGGCCCAACTAAATTTTATTTGATTGAATTGTGTTTTCACAATTTAATCATTAAAAATAAAATAAGGTATATTTGGGGCAAGTTCCAGAGTGGAAGACACTTTCAGTATTGCCCTGGTGTAAGACCAACATTCAGAATTGAAATGCTTGAATCGTTGCTTGAAATGGCTTTAGCCATTCCTCTCTCTATCTCCTTCCCCCCCCCACTTACCAACAGCCTCACAACATACCCCAATTGGGGATGCCTTAGTCTCACTGACACTGGCGGCTTATATCAGTTGGGACTCATGTTTTTTTTTTTACATGAGCTCCACACAGGAGGCCCTGAGGAAAATAATTTCCCTCAGTGCCTATGTCATCTTCGGGGATGCTGGGTGGAGGGTTTTTTTAGAAAAGGGAGGATAGGAGAGTTCTGGGAAGGAAAAGGGTTTAAGGGGTGGGTAGGAATCTGGGATTCGATGTGTCCTGGTCATCCGCCTCCAAGACCCAGACAAACCTCACCCTATGAACCCGGGCACCCCTGCTAAGTCACCAAACGTAGCGAACCACTTGGGTTTACCTATAGCAGAGGTGTTGGTTATCCAATAAAGGTTCCCAGGGCGGCGGTACCCATTCCCTTCTCTTTTTTCGAAAGGACAACTCAACGATGGACGTGTTTCAATGATATAGTTTTCTATACAATCCAAAATAATTATTTGTTGATTGAAAGCGGCCGTCGCATAGTATGTTTTTTTTTTCATTATCGAATTCTTAATCTCAAAGTAATCTACCGGCGCTGTCTTAGCACAATGCAAACAAATAGCGCATTGTGTTGTAAAATGCGGAAATTAGAAAACAAATCAAGGTTCACTACTAGGTAAAGAAAGGAAAGTGGACATAAACAAATTCTAATGTTTTACAGGCACAATGTAGTCAATCCAAGGGAACCTGCTAAGCCTCAATGTAAATGACTGTCACATTATAGTTGTGGTTGCAACAATTCCTCCAAGTTTACAAAAAAAAGAAATTCCCCATTTATTCGATTAAGAATAAGGAACTCCAGTCCAATTTTTTTTAAATAAATAATGACCTTCTAACTTAAATAACTGCATATTTATTTTTATTTTTAAAGTTAATTTTAATAGTTAAAATAAATGTCAAAGTTTTAATTTTCCAAGACCCCCCGAAAACAATCGTATCTAGTGTGACGTCATCATGACCAAAAGCTTTGGTTATTTTCAACAGATGTTGTCATTTTGTACGGAAAAACCTATGAAACTATTCAATAAGTAAAACGTTATTTAGGCGGAATTATTTATTTATCAAATTATATTTATTATATTTTTCAATATTATTACGGGAGTATTATTACGTGCTCAGGCTGAATGTCCTGGGGAACAGTGTCAAGAACGGTGCCTCCGAGAAACAAGGTTGCATCTCGGAGTATTTAGACCTTACTCCAACATTCGGGGCTCTGTTGGAGTGGACCTTCTATTTCCCTGGTCACTCGTGGGACAAAAAAAATTGGACCATTCGAAAACTAGGGGCCTTTTGGGAACCTAGGAGTGCTGAGGCCATCTCTGTGGACTTTCTTCCTGGGGCCCTTAGGAGGAACCAAGAGGAGAAGCCGTGGAGAAGAGAGCTGAGGCCACCTCCATGAACCCTTCCCTTGTGGGGCCTTCACGGAACCAAGGGGAAGGGCACTCTTCCGGCACGGGGCCTTTGGGGAACCAAGGAGTGAAGTGGAGAGATGATGTTCTCTTCCCATGTGGGGCCTTCAGGGAACCATGTAGGAGTGAAGAGGAGAAATGAGGCCATCTCCGTGAACTCTTTCCTAAAACCAAGGAGGAGTGAAGAGGAGAGATAAGTCCTCTTCCCTCCTGGGGCCCTCGGGGAGCCAAGGTGGAGGGGGCTCTTCTCTTGTGGGGCCTTTAGGGAACCAAAGGGAGGTGAACTCTGTCGTGAAGCCTTCAGGGAACTAAGGAGTGGAGAGGAGAGATGAAGCCCTTTACCCTTGTGGGGCCTTCAGGGAACCGCGGAGGAGTGAAGAGGAGAAATGAGACCTGGGAAGACACATTGTCGAACCAGAAGATATAGCTTCATTTCCAATGACAATCCTGGTGAACTTTGTAAAAGGAACTGGATTACTGTCAAAGGAATGAGGTAAAATGGGAGATAGCACAATGGGCCTACGGCCAAAGTGCTCACGGGAACTTTATTTATGTAAACCGGCTCCGCTCTTGAAAAAAAAAAAAAAAAACTTGACAGGGTGTTGAATGAACTATTTTAAAACGGATTTTTTAATATTTTTTCAAAACTCTACGTTAAATATTATTTAATAAAACTTATATATTCAGAATCAGCGTTTATTGGTCTATATGAACATATTTTTTTAAAGCCATAATATTTTTCACTTTAGTTCCTTTTTGGACATTGTTCCGTTCCTTTAAATTTTCCTTAAAATGACTCCCCAGATTGTACGTTCCGTGGTCTGAAAGTAGGAACTTTAGATCACATATTTGTTGGTTGCCCCTCTCTAAGCAAATATCCTTTTTTTCTATAAATCCTTATCTAAAATTGAACCACCAATTGGAAGAAGGGAACAAACGCCACTTTTGACATTTTCAGTTTTCTACACTTTTACATCAAAAAAAGGAACAAAAACCATTCGCTTCGTATAGAATGTATAGATTAATGCGGCCATAAAAATAGTTAGTTGGAAGAAGACTTTGTTCCTTCCCAGAACTTCTTCTCCTTCCTTTTCTAAAAAGACCTTCCACACAATATATTATGTAATATAGTATATTATGCTACTTCTATATGACCGTTCTTAGATACATATTTATTTTTTCTCCTATTAGATACTGCTCTAATGACATCAATTATTATAGCATTATTCTTATAACAATATTATTGTTAACAACTTACCTTGTTATTGATAACAAACTAGATATTAACTTAGTAATGAGTTTTTTTTTCAGATATTTATTTGTTTATTTACAATAAAAAAATATTTTAACATTACAAATGATTACATTACATTATGCTAAGTTATGAAATAATTCATTATTTAATTAAATGAAGACATTATGAGCGAAACTCAATCGAAAATCTGAAAACTGAAAAATCAGAAAAAGATATTGGCACCTCTCGACTAAGAATTGGATATCGACACCTTAGCTCAGTGGATAAGAGCGCCCAACCCGGAAAGTAGGAAGGTCCTGGGTTCGAGTCCCAGAGGTGCCAATATCTTTTTCTGATTTTTCTGTTTTCAGATTTTCGATTGAGTTTCGCTCATAATGTCTTCATTTAATTAAATATTACAGTTTGAGGTTTTACTCATAAAGTTAAAATAATAAATAATAATATTCATCCCAGACTTGCAGAAGAGTCAATAGATGTCGCACATTAAATAAAATGGATAATAATTTATCCAGACACCATCTAGATTGCATTTAGTTCGAGTTGAATCTTGCAATCATTCATAAAGATGGCAGCCAATAAAAATATGCGTTAAGAAAAATGAAGATAATATGGGTGGTTCTTAGTCGAAGTATGGTACAGTTAAAAGTGACCGAATTGGATATCGACACCTTAGCTCAGTGGATAAGAGCGCCCAACCCGGAAAGTAGGGAGGTCCTGGGTTCGAGTCCCAGAGGTGCCAATATCTTTTTCTGATTTTTCTGTTTTCAGATTTTCGATTGAGTTTCGCTCATAATGTCTTCATTTAATTATATATTACAGTTTGAGGTTTTACTCATAAAGTTAAAATAATAATTCATTATTATTCTACTACTCCAAAGTTGAGCTCTGGGAGCTCGTGTTTATAGGAGGAGTATTTACATGCAAAAAAATAATGTTCTAATGAAATATTTAAATGATCAAATACTTATTATTATTACCTTATCTTGTTAACTTTGAAATTGAATGTTTTTGTCATTAAAATATGTTAGTATTATACTGTGTAAAAGAAAAGAAAGAATATAAAAAGTTAAAGGGAAAAAATACTCAAAATATAACCAATACATGACTACGTTGTAATATGAAATAAATAAAATTTAAAAAAAAGGATCCGCGAAGATGACACAGGCTCTGATGGGAAATATTTTCCTGAGGGAACATAAACAGAACTAATTGCAGCTAACATAAAAAGAAACTTACAAAGATGTAATATTGTTTTGTTATAACACAGTCGGTAAAAAAATATTAAAAATCGGTCTAGTTGTGGAAGAGCAAGCAGGGGAATACAAACTCTAGATTTAGACAAATTTATTTAGGTTTTATCAAGTTTATCTGCAGTTGTCCCTTTCGCTCGGTATCCAGAGGGAAGGAGGGGTGGAGGGTTAACAGCGACAGTGACAGCAAATTAAATAAATATACAAGAAAAATGTATATTTATTTAATTTAGCTGTTCGATGACATTTATAGACGACGCAATGCTATTTTTTGTTTTACATTAACTCCACACAGGAGGTCTTGAGGAAAATACTTTCCATTAGGGCCTATGTCATCTGGGATTCTGTGTGGAGGGCATTTACGAGGATAGAAAGGAATGAACATTGGTCTTGAAGAGACCCATGTTGTAGGAAGGAGGAAAAACAAAGGCCGGCAAATCGTTCCACAGCCGAGCTGTTGAACATAAGAACGAGTCGAAGAAGCGACCCGCTCTCATGTGACAAATGTCAACCATGTACATATGTTGGGCAAGCGTTTGGCGTGTTTCCCGACTACGCACCGGTGTCGAAGGGATCAATGACGCTAGTTCCCCAGAACATCTTCCATTGAAATACCATGGATAGCATTCCCACCCGACACCTGTGCTCTGAAGATTGCAATCCGTTCGTTAAGGTGGGAGAATCTATCAAACGGACCGCCCCTTTCTGCACATAGTCGAGGGTATTTTTCAAGTATGTTGGAGCTCCAGACCAGAGGTGGCTGCCAAATTCAACCGTGGGGTGCACTTGCGATTTGTACAGGGTTTGCAGTTGTGTACTATTTGTGTACTATGCAGTTGTCCCTTTCGCTCGGTATCCGGAGGAAATGAGGGTGGAGGGTTAACAGCGACAGTGACTATTTTGAGCAGCAAACAAGTTTGACAGCAAATAATTTTGTAAAATACCCCTGGCGTGAAAAATGCATGTTTATTTTGTTTAGCCGTTCGGTGACATTTAAAGACAACGCAATGACGTAAGATAACTAAAAATATGATATTATCCAAGACGCACTTTGCGAATTTCTCAAGAATAATAGACATTATAAAAACCATTTAACCCACCGCGAAAAGTGTCATGAAGCCTAGAAGTCCGGAAGGAGCCTTCATTGTCCAATAAACCCAACGCAAACTACGTTTCCTCAATCTGGTGAATCATTCGAGCAGGACTCGAGACCTCTCGGAAATACCCCTAAACCAGTTTAGTACTGATAAGAATTAGTTCAGACAGAATCGACTTGGCCTTCACAAGGTGGGCGTTTTTCTTTTTACGAGAGAGGTCCTATTACAAAGCATTAATTATATTGAAATGGAGTATGGTTGTATTCCTGATTTCTTTGATTTTCGTTAGTTTTTGATACTTCTTAAATAAATTTATTTGTTAGGAATTAACTATGTAACAATTGCTAGAAATTTTGTTTTGAAGATTTTTATTTCACATGTACATTTTTTACTTAATTTGTATTTATCTGCTACCGGTTTCGACACATCCATGTCACTCCATGTGCCTTATCAGGTCCCCCGACGTTGACGATCACTTTGGTAAATGCATCTCTATCTTGCGCTGCCCGGAATAGCTCCTCCACACTTCTAATACCGGTCAACTCTCGTACATTTCGCAGCCAAGACATTTGTCTCCTCGGCGACCCCCTATCTTGCAACAAATGTACAAGTGAAATAAAACTCTTCAAAACAAAAACAAAAATTGCTTAGCAAAATGTGTTATTCAAACAAAATTAAAATATGGATGACTAATACCTGACAATTGATCATTTTTAAACGATACATGGTTTCCATTTCGAAATAGACAAAATAAATAATTTGAATCCCTTTGAAAATGATATTTCAACAAATATGTAAGATCTTTTTGGAATGGTTGATTCAGAAACACCATATTTTTAAATAAACCATTGTTGGTTCTCTTTAGCAAAGCTTTATTCGTTACTCATTTTTTCTGAAATGTTAAGATACAATTCTAGGCTTTAAGCCATCGATATACAGTGTTTTAAGAGACGTACCTGACTTTTGACCAGAGATTCCTGGCAGTATTGGAAATTTTGGTCTCTTGTCACATTTTTTTCGTTGTTTTTTTTTTCAAAACAACTGTCCAATCCCCTCCCCAACCCTAATTGTCCAAAGCCTACAGATGTTTTAAAATATTATAAAATCTATATATCAATCGTCCAGTTGATTAATCAGACATCTCCGAAAAATTAAATTTAAAAGTGCCTATGTAAAAGTTTAATATGTAAAAGTGTACCCTCTGTTTGGTACAATACTCAGATTACTCATAAAACATAAAACTAACAAATCAATTATAATGCAGAAAAGCTCGTAGTGCATTAAACTAAATGTTGAAGTTTTCTGGGTCACTAGTATTTCAAAATGTCATACAAATGTAACGGACTGCTTCCCGGTTTTATTTTATAGCATAATTAATACGTAAAACACAGGCACAAGTGTTCTACATATTATTAATTATGAGCATTCGAATATTGCTTTCCTCATTATCTCAAAACTTCATATTTAGAAACTTACTAACTTACAAAATTAGATTTTAAGAGGAATCTAAACGCTTGAAATATTTCGATTATCATGCCTTTAAAATTTGAAATCGAACGTCTTATTTGCACGAGGCAAGTAAGCGAAAAAGTGTTTTTATTTATTTTGTGCATAATTTTATAAGAACGAAAAAAAGTTAGAACATACAAAACATCACAAATAGTCTTAGCCATAAAGGGGTATTTTTAAAAATTTGTTTCTTATATTTGCTTCATAGTTAAGTCATGCAAAAAAAATTTTTTGTGGTTTACGCTTATATTTTTTGTTATGTAAATAATGATTTTATTGTAGTTCCAATACAAAGAAAAGTTAGTAAAAGCTTTAATTTATCCGTTGATTTTTTTTATGTTCGTAATGTAAACCGATTCTTCGTAAAGAATAATCTAAATAGTGTTTCACATACAGCTTCATCTTAAGTGACCGTTACGTTATGGATGAAACTATTTATTCATTCGACGGCCTCCGTGGTCCCGAGGCAAGACTCTCGACTCACAATCCGAAGGTCGCGGGTTCGAACCCGGCGTGCGCAAATAAATTTTATTTAATTAATTTGTGTTATTTCACAATTTATTCATTTAAAATAATATATAGTATATTTGCGGCACGTTCCAGAGTGGAAGATACTATCAGTATCGCCCTGGTGTAAGACCACCATTCAGAATTGAAACGTTGCTTGAAATGGCTTTAGCCGTGTTTAGTGACCAGATCTGAATAGCCAGGTACTCCCCCCACCTTCCTCTTCCCTATCTCATTCCCCTCCCCACTACCTTCAGCCTCACAACATACCTCGATTGGGGATGCTATAGTCCCACTGGCTCCAGACGGGAGCAGTTGGGACTCCTGTGCGGTATTAACTGTAAAAAAAAAAAAAATTCATATTCATATTGAATGTGGACGGGCGCAAAAAATTAATTCACCTTAATATTTTAAAGCGTAACTTAAAATGTGTTTTAACCTAAAATAATTCAATTGGCGCCATCTGTGAATGCTTAGATTGTAATGTAGGTTCCGTTTAACCTTCAAATCTTTCGGGTATGTGCAAACTACTGCAAACCTGTTGTTTTTGTTTGAGAGTTGCAAAAGACTTAAATAATTTAGGCTCATTTAACATTTTATATAAAACCCTTGTACGATGCCAACTAGAGTATAACTCTACGTTATGGTCTCCCTATTACAATATTCATTCCGACAACATTGAAAAGATTCAACATAAGTTCCTAAGGTATATAAACTATAAATTGCAAATTCCGGTACAAAACATTGATCATAATTACCTCGTGGATAAAATGTCCATATTAAAACTTCCAGAAAGAAGAATAAACACAGATTTTATACTATCACACAAAATACTGCATTACAAAATTGACTGTTCAATTAATAAACATCCATATTCCCAAAAGATCTGGCGGACATTTATTACCATTTTACTTTAACAACATCAGGACACTATCTTACCAAAATTCCCCAATTCCGAGACTTCACAGCCTCTGAAATAAATATTCTGATTTAGGAGATATATTTCACCTTCAAAATAACCAGTATAAATATTGTTTATTCCAAATTTTTTATATACTAGTACCTAGGCACAAATACACGTGTATAACTTCTGCAATTTTTGTTTATATTCAATATCTATTTATGTGAGTCTTCTTATCATTTTTACAAATGTATTTTATTTTTATTACTGACATTTATTTGTTGACAGTTTTTTTTTCCATTATATTATATTTTATTTATTGTTTTAATTTTCAACTATTTATAATAAATGTGATTAAACAAGAATGTAAAAGCTCATCAGGGTGTGTAATAAATAAATAAATAAATAAGTATGTTAGACAAGTTTATTCCCTCATGTTGTATGTCTTGAAAGTTCATTCCCTCATTGCGGCCCTGGGGTGTGTACTGCAGGAAGGAGTCCAATACACTGGACGCAATAGAATGATGGACTATTATTGTGGGTGTCAGGTTGCTTTCAGTTAGTATAATAAAAAGAATATGCAATTGGTCAATAGTCAGTCCACAGACAGACTCTCTCAGGCAAAGAGCTCTCTCGCTGCGGCTGCAACCAACAGTTAGTTCTCACTTACAGTTATTGAGTAGAGTTGTTGGTTCCGATAGCTATCTTTAATTTATATTAGACTATATAATTTAATATAGTGAGTATTAAACAACAAAGTGCACAATGAAGCTTTTCAGTTTACTTGTAATTATAGGGTAAGTGTTTTTTTCTTATTTATTTACTTAAATGAAAACAAATAACTTTTTAAAACACTTCTTATTTAATATAAAAAAAATGTTTTTTTTTAAATAAATATTATTAACAACAAAATATTTTTTTTAAATAGCAATCTCTTAAATTGATTTTCGTTTTAATCCTCAAATTTATAATAATTTATTTTTGTTATTTAAATAACTTGATTATTTTTTATTTATTTATTAAAACCACCTTTTGATTTGCAAATGCATGTATTATGTAATTTTTTAAATATTTTATTTTTTTATGATAGCTTTCAGTTATTAATCACCTCTCTTTATAATGTTTTTTTGTTTATACGAACTTATTTGTCAATACCTCTTTGTCTTTTGTTAGTTTTGTTTATTTTAATTTTATCCTCACAAATAAACCATTGGTTTTAAAACATATTGAAAATTTTGATTAAATAAGTTGTGTTTTACAAAGTGATTATTTTCATTCAATTAAAATAATCCGCAAAGTGAATTTGTAAAGATTGAAGAAGAAATTATTTATTTTTATTTTTAACTTTGTGAGTAAAACCTCAAATTGTAATATGCAATTAAATTAAGACAAATTAACGAAACTCAATCGAAAATCTGGAAACAGAAAAATCAGTAAAATATATCGATTGAGTTTCGCTAATATTGTCTATTTATTTATTTGTTATAAAAATACATTAACAATATAAGGAAGTCTTGACTGTCCAACTAGGAAGGTCTCCCGTTTTTCTTTATTTAATTAAATAAAATAAAAAAGAAAATATTTATTTACATTTCCTATAATCATTGTATTTATTATCTGTGTTTAATTTTAAATAATAATAAAATGCAGGTACATAATGTATACATTCGTCAAATGACACTTAGTTTCAAAACAAATCCGAGTTCAGAAGCAGCTACAATCACAGACAGACCGACTACTAAAAATGGATGGGTTTGTTGATTATTAACATTAAAACTCATTGAAAGCCTATTTTGTTGACTATTGTCATTAAAATTTATGTGATAGCCTCCGTGGTCAAGGGGCAAGGCCCTCGACTAGCAATCGGAAGGTAGAAGGTTCAAATCCCGGCATGCGCAAGTAAATTTTATTTGATTGAATTGTGTTATTTTACAATTTAATCACTTAAAATAATACAAGGTACATTTACGGCACGTTCTAGAGTGGAAGATACACTCGGTTACACCCTGGTGTAAGACCACCATTCAAAATTGAATCTTTGCTTGAAATGGCTTTAGTCGTGTTTGGTGACTAGATTTGAATAGCCAACATATTTATATTAATATGAATATATTTCCCCAACTTTCTCTACCCCATTTCTTTCCCCTCCCCACAGCCTTCAACCTCACAACATACCCCAATCAATTGTGTTTCTTTTGCGGTATTCATGCAAAAAATAATATATGTGTACATTCATTAAATTTATTATCTCATTGACTGTGAATGTTGACTAATTGATTAGTAAATTATTAAACGGTAGTTTTTTAAAATGCAGGCCAAACATTTTACAAGCTAGAAAAAAATTACCATATAAAATATGATAATATTTATGCAATAAATTATATTGCTGTAGCTTTTGATTGATACGGGCTATCCATCATGCAAAGGTAAAGGAAAATTATTGCAAAAAAAAACAGGTTATTGAAACTAACGTAAACAATAATTTATATTGAATTTATTAGAACGTCATGAACAGTTAATTTCTAAGTAGCGTGGCTTTTATTAACATTTATTTCTTTATTATTTTTATAATTTATTTGCAATTAATGCGTGAGAATTTGTTTGTTAACGATTTTTTAATAAAATATTCCTACGTACCAGATAGCGATAATAAGTTATAAAACTACGTCACGAAATCAGCACGTGGTTTTATAATTGAATCTCTAGGTCTGGGTCAGAGCAATTATTTTTTAATTCGATACGCAATCTCCAACACGAGATATTGAGCTCGGTTTTTTTTTTTTTTTTTAGGACAACTTCAGATCTCTAACGTTCAAACAACAGTTGACATCGAAAATATTAAAAAAACGTCATTGTGAATTGTTGCTTATTCGTTAGCGATCTGCAGTCATGCTAGGGAACGATAAGAAGTTATCTTTGTTGACTTTGCTAGGGGCCTGGAGCCAGTGCGACTTTGGCATCCCCATTTAGGGTATGTTGTGAGGCTGAATTAATGGGAAGGGGAAGGAGATGGGTAAGAGTAAGGTGGGGAAGTACCTCACTATTCATATCGAGTCACCAAATACAGCTAAAGCCGTTTCAAGCAACTTTTCAGTTCTGAATGGTGGCCTTACACCACAGCGATACTGAGAGTATCTTCCACTCTGGAACGGGCCGCAAATATATCTTATATTATTTTTAAATGATTAAACTGTGAAATAACATAAATCAAATAAATACTTTCCTTTAATTAAATTTAATTAAATTAAAGTTAATTTAATTAAATTTAATTTAATTTGCTTGCGTTCGCTGGGATCGCTAGTCGAGAGCCTTACCCCTCGACCACGGAGGCTGTCAAAAATTGTTTGTAGTTGTTGTCTGTAGTTTAATTGGTTAACACATTGATATTCGTTACCGCAGCTTTAAAATCACTTACCCAAGGCATTTTAAACTTTGAAATCAACAAAATAATTCCTAGACATCGCGGCGCCAACGTGCGAAATTTAAAAATATCATACCAATATTATTTTTTCTTTCATTAACTCGACATCAAATGTGCAGACCGCAAAAGAAAATAATATTTTATTAAATTGTGTATTTTTAATTTATTTAACTTAAAATAAGATTTTTCCACTTCGTGTGGTCTAATGTTAACATAGGTACATATTTACACTTTAATTTACACTAAGCTTTTTTAAAATACTTATTAGATACATATTTTTTACAGTTTTCTTTAAATTTACAGGTACATTTTCGTTATTTGTTTTTGGGGTGTTATGCCGTGTTGCGCTACCTCCTTCTTTAGCTAATTAATTTACATAATGCATTTCACTAGAAACTAAGCTACACATTTGGATGCCTTTATACAGCGAACAATTCTGTGTTTTAAATTACATTTTTCAATCTTTTTAGTCTAATATATTCACAACTCAACAAAGTGGCAGTTCATCACTCCTTTGAAACCTCACTTAAGTTGAAAAAAGTTTTATAAAATCGGTTACGTTAGGTTAGGTTATCTGCTATATTTTTTGTTTTAAATCAGCATGAGTTTTGAAGCGCCTCTTTGTCATGTAACCAATGTTTTCTTTCTGTCTTGTGTAGCGTGTGTGGAAGTCTTTATATTTACTTTGTTTGTAAATTAAGTTGTAGTAAATTGTTAAAAACATTGTAGATGAAACTTAAAATGTTTAGAAAATTCTTGATAATACTTAAATTAAATCGAGGTTTTGTATTCCCTGTTTTTCTCCTCAAAAACTAGACCGATTTTTAAGATTTTTTTACCAAATGTATTAAAAGAAAATTTTCTATGTCGGTACGTTTTAACTTTTTATAAAATACATTGTCTAGTATGAATACTGAACGTCTGTTGATGGCGTTCTAACCAGGCAAATTTTAACGACTTTTGGAGGGTCCTAACTCCTTTACAAAGTAATTTATAAAAATAAAAAAACGTACCGATACGCCAGTAATCGATATCTACATTATATTAAAAAGTATTTGCACTATTGTCAAAATCCTGAGAAGAAATTGGGGGAAACGTTTAATATTTAACTTTTACGTAGATCTGAAGATTGTTGTTACCTAGCAGAGTCTTAATCACAATATACGAATAATATACGAATAATATAATAATATAATAATTTTATAATATAATAATATGTAATATACGAATCTTATTTGAAAGCGTTTGTAATTTCTACCTGTGAGAGTACTGTAGTTGTCTCTTCAAGAGACAGAATCTGATCTCCTATTACGCGAAAAAGATGAGTCTTCATACTTTTGATTTTGATTCCCAATTTCCACCAAAATGTGGTGGTATTGGCGCATTTAGATGCCAGTTTATTCTATTATTGGCCAAAACACTTGCGAATACTTCGCCAAAATGTGAAGATGTTGAAATGCGTGCAATTCGTTCAATTTTCTCTTGACTCCTACAAACTTAGTTCCATTGTCCGAATATAAATTTGACACGGGACGAAAGCGCTTGAATGCATTAAGGAAACATTCGGTACTTAGACTTGATGCTGGTTCAAGGTGTATCGCACTCAAGTATGTTACGTTGTGCGCGTATTTGTGCAGTTGGTTTATGGGTTTGTGTAATCATGTTTATGTTCATAGAAATATTATGTTTTATGTCATAATTAATCTTGTTCCATTCCTCGAAGATGTTGTTTTTCACCTACTTTCTCCGAGATGTATTTAAATTACCTACTAAACATACAGCGAATAAATTATCATTAATAAATATTGACTAACCACTCAATCGTCTACCACTGAAGAATAACCCGAAATAAGTACGTTGTGGGCGTGATTGTTTGTGAGAAGTAATCTCATTGGTTTCACACTACAGGCGAAATCAATCAAACATATTCAAATACCGACCTTCCTTTTTGCGAACAGTTAATCAATTTCATTTGCCAGTTTGAGACTTAGTAGTAAAAAGGGTTTATGCAAATTGGCGACAAGCGTTTTCTTTAAAATCAGTAGAGATCACACTCCTAGAGATTATCTTTTCAGAGTCATTATCGGTCGGCCATCGCGAATAGGCTAATGATTTCTTCACAGGCAATTTTGAATGTTTAATGATGCAAATAACTTTCAATGGTTAAATATGTGCAGAATCTTAAAAACATGTTTTAAATAAACGTGCAAATGCTTTTAGTAATTTTTTTATTCAAATTTACAAATTACGTTAATTAATTTTATGTTGCATGATGTTTTTTTATTTATTTATTTAGGAAAATCAATAGATTATTTACATATATTACAATAAACTTAATAATACATATTAAATCTAACAACCGATTTTTACATAACTTAAAATTATAACAAAAAAAACTTAGAGTCCTGTACCTGGGGCTGACATATTTACAAAAAAAATACAACATTGTAAATGTTAAATAAAAAATAAAAGAAGGTGTAAGAATACAAAAAATGACAATTTAAAGGTAACTAATAACCCGCTTGATGAATTTCAAAACATAATTCATTGCAAATTTTATCCTCCTATAATACGTAACTAAAACAAATGTTTTTTTTTATATGAATATCGCGCAAGAGTCACAACTGCTCCCGTCTGGAGCCAGAGAGACTATGGAATCCCCAATCGGGGTATGTTGTGAGGCTGAAGATAGTGGGGAGGGGAAGGAGATGGGGAAGAGGAAGGTGGGGAAGAAGGTAGATCTGGTCACCAAACACGACTAAAGCCATTTCAAGCAACGTTTCAATTCTGAATGGTTGTCTTACACCAGGGCGATATTGAGAGTATCTTCCACTCTGGAACGAGATGTGATCACATGTTTATAAATTTCATTGCAAGTAACTGGAACGGATTCACAGCAACAAATTATATGACATTCCCACGATAGAAACTCCCTAAAAATTATAAAATACATATCTGGTTCTGTTATCATGTTATAGATATGAAAAACTTACAGTGTTTTTTTAAATGAAAGATTTTTCCCCTGTTTTAAATCAGTCATGCTTTATTAAATATTTTCGTTTACGCCTATTAATTATAATCCGTCGCTTCGTCGTAGCATTCGTATTTTGCATATTTATCTTTTTTCTTCTTCTTTTTGAACTCTTACCACGGAGCTTTCAAGTATTCAAGCACTGTATAGGTATTTACTTAACCCCTAAAGTCTCCGATATTTTGCAATGTACTTTTCATAAACTGTCAGAATGTATTGTATTGTAATAGTATTGCGCGGAAAATATTGTCGCGTTACATTCGATTTCAGACAATCCGCTGTTTCTGAACGTAAATCAAAATAAATATTTTTGAAAACAAATGAAAGACACGTTCTGAATTTAGTATTACTAACTGACATTAAGATGAAGCTATACGTGAAATCCTATTTAGATACTAATTAGATTCATCTTTACGACCTATCGGTTTACATTATGAACATCAAAAAATATGCTACGGATATACTGAAGCTTTTACTGGCTTTTCTTTGTATTGGAATTACATTAAAATAATTACTTAAATAACAAAAAAATATAAGCGTAAACCACTATAAAAATGTTTTTGCATGACTTAACTATGAATTAATATAAGAAACAATATTTTAAAAGTACCCCTTTATGGCTAAGACTCTTTTTGAGGTTTTGTATTTTCTAACTTTTTCATTTTTATAAAATTATGCACACAATAAATGAAAACCACTTTTTCGCTTACTTGCCTTAGACATGAGAATCGAAATATTTCTAGCGTTCATATTCCTCTTAAGCAATTAAAAATTATAAAATTTTGAACTCAAACAACGAAAAGGTTTTAAAGGACGCAAGGTTAACAAATTGAAAATATTTATATGCAGAATAATACATTTTAACAGTATGCAGAGTTACAAGATATAACCTTATTAAATACCTACGATTTAAATCTGTTTATTACGGAACAAGGAACAAAGAAAAGTACCTGCAAACTTTACCAACGATATCCTAATCTAAAGGACATTCTATATCCGGATCGGCCAAGTCGTAAAGCGACAACTTTCGACAAGTAGATTAGAACAAAGGACCATTGAACCGTACTGATAGCGGATAGGTTTATATTGTTGAACTTAGTACGTACAGCCTTCGCGAAAATACCTCACCTCTTTAAACGCGAACCAAACTTGCTTCAAGGACTGCAATCGTTCAGAAGTTATACACGAAATCAGCTTTCAAAACAAAAACATAGATTAAATCAGTGGTCCCCAACCTTTTTATCACCGCGGACCGGTCAATCTTTTATAATTTTACCGCGGCCCGCTGAGTGAGGTTGGAGGGGGGGGGGGGGCGTTGATTGTTTATGTTATAGATTGTATTGATGTTACACGTTATTACGCCACCTAAAATGTATAACTAGTAAATATCGCCTCAAAAATATAAATATCTCTTAAAATATAATAAACTAGCTGGTTCCTGGCATGCCTTGCTATGCCATTCAAAGAAATAAATTGACTCTCCCTTCTTATCCTTTTCCGTGCGTCCCGTTCCTTTCCACCCCGCCTTCCCCCTCCCATGCATGTTCCCTCTCCACGAACCCCGCTTTACCCCTACTTTTCCTCCCTCCTGCAAAAATATATGAAATACACACATTTTCATTTATAAACATTTCATAACGCCATTATATATAGCCTATGTTACTTGCTGATAACGTAGCTTTCTATTAGTGAAAGATGTTTTAAAATCGGTCCAGTAGTTTTGGAGCCTATTCAATGCAAACAAACAAACAATCAAATCTTTCCTCTTTATAATATTAGGATAGATGTATTATTCAGAACTTGGTTAATCCTTCATTATACATTTACGAATTTATTAAAATAATTATAAAAGTAATAATAAGCTCTTGTTGTTTGCAATAGAAGTAGTTTATAGAAAAACGGGAAAAAAGTCATCAATACAATCAAACGCTAGTGTGTTAGTACCTATGTCACGTTTTCTCAATAAAACAATTCCACTTGCATTTGGGCAAGCAGAATATAAGAGCGGTGGCTCACGTCGTTACGTCTCACTCGAGCTCTTTACGTTATATATGCGAGTGCGCAAGATGGAAGCCCAGCCGTGTTTTTTACTTCGAAGATGTGTCGGCGGTAACTTGGCGTGAAGAGGTTCTAAACTGAATAATTACTTTTGTCGGTGATTATTAAATTTTTTTGTGGGGTATGTTCGATTTTTAATTTTGATTTTGAAGCAGGACCAAGCCACGGCCCGATACCATTTGGTCCGCGGACCGGGGGTTGGGGACCACTGGTTTAAATAAACACGGTAATCTGGTAGCGTGCCTCAAGTTCCTTATTCCGTTTAATAAACAATAATTATCAAACAGTAATGGTACAATAACATATTATTATCAATTATTTGAATTAATTTGATACCGTTGGTTGTTCTTGTATAGGTATTCAACTTTAGTACCTTCTGTAAACGCTTTGTCAAACTTTATACATGGTAATGAAACTACATATTTACTTGATTATATCTTTCATATTCAGTTCATTATGCTGTGTACACTCTTTTTCATGTCATAAAACATTTAAATTAAAATCATTAAACAAATACTGTTTCTTTCCTTATAGGAGTTATCACGCGCATTTGCGTGATAACTGCCTGAAATGACGTGATTGCCCTTAAAGCGGTTATGGTAGAAATAATAAAATCAGGGCAATGCATAAAGTGTATCTTCAAATCTTGAATGTATCGTAAGTATTTTTGACGGCCTGCGATTTGGAGGTCCCATGTTCAAATCCCGGCGTGCGCAAGTAATTTTTTTAAATTGATTTGTGATATTTCACAATTTAAACACAAAAAATTATATAAAATGTATTTGCGACACGTTCCAGAGTGGAAGATACTCTCAGTATCGCCCTGGTGTAAGATCATCATTCAGAATTGAAACATTGCATGAAATGGCTTTAGCCGTATTTGGTGACAAGATCTGAAAAACTAGGTACTTCCCTACCTTTCTTTTCCCGTCCTCGCTACCTTCAGCCTCACAACTTACCGCAATAGGGGTTGTCATAGTCTCACTGGATCCAGGCGGTTGGGATTCTTGTGCGGTATTCATATTAAAAAATTATAAGAATACCTAAGCAAAAAAAAAACAAAATAAGTATGTACCAAGTTTTGATGATAATTTTTGTTTGAACCCGCATTAAATTGGCCCACACGTGTCACGTAATACGATTGTAAATTTGCTCGATACACCTGTTTAATAAAATTACTAATGCATCGAACATACACAAACATTAAGTGCACATATTTGTAAAAACTAAACAATTGTTCGTAAATGTTTACCGAAACGATTAAAAACGGTTCGTACGTTGTATATTGTACAATGAGAAATCATTTTGCTGAAACTCGGGCAAAATCCGATAGTAACCGCCGTTCTACAATATAAACGAATCTCTAATAAACCAAACTAAATAAGGGTTCTTACGGAAACAGCTTCATTCGACCACCATAACGCAGGCATTGCGCCTAACATGGCGGTCGAAAAACCCACAAATTATGTAATCATCAAAGCACTAAACAAAGAAAAAAAAACTCTACAGTGGTCGAAGTTGTTGGTACATTATTCTAATTATGGCTGCCGCAATATAACCACTTTTTACAAACATTTAAAAATGTATTTATAACCAGATTAATGACGCATTTACGGGTGCAAAAGGCTGTACCCACAATAACAAAAGACATACCTCAACAGGCAGGTTACTAAACCTGATTTCTCGAGTCAGTTCTCATTTACCCAGACGGATTATCCCAGACTGTGTTATTTATATAAATAACTTTCCACGTGACGCATCACACCTGTTCCAAGAAATATTCTTAGCCCGCAGCAAAAAGCAACCAGACAAATTAATCGTTAAATGGATTACCATAGCCAGAATGAAATGCAAAGAGTATATTATTACTTATATAAACATGTGTATTTAATTACCTGACTAAACGTAACATATCAATGTTTTAAAGCGTTCAGCAAACCCATGACCTTCAGAAAGAATTTTAAAACTGTATCGCAAAATCGTCAATGTCAGCTTTAATCGTGGGCAAGGCGTGACCTTCGAATTGAAAAATACATTTAAAAAATTACCGTTAAACAATGAAAGGGCACCGCAGAATGAAATGCAAAGCGTTGTAAAAATAAATAGTAGGTTATTATTTCTATAAGCATGTGTATTTAATTACCTGACTAAATGTTACGTAATAAATACTTTCGCATTTAGCAAATCCATGACCTTCAAAAAGAATTTGAAAACTGTATCGCAAAATCGTAAATGTCAGCCGTTATGGTGGGCAAGGCGTGACCTTTGGATTAGAAAAAAGTTTAAAAATGCCGTTAAACAATTAAGGAGAACCTTTTCTACGGGCAAGCCGTGACCTTCAAATTGGCCGACAATTATTATACCGATAGGCGATGAACAGCAAATTGGTTTACCAACGATAAACCACTGAACTTGCTTGCAAATATAACTGAACCAGGGGCATGCCGTGTATTTCAGATTTTATTACGAAAACTAAGCCAACCACGGCAAACCGTGACCTTCGTAATATAATACGAAAACGGAACCGATAAAAAAATATGCGGCAGTCATTACCAGGGGCTTGTCGTGAACTTCAGATTAGAAAAAAGTTTAAATGCATTGAAATTTAACCATTACCATGGACAGCCGTGACTTTCAGATTGAAAACTTTTGATACTGTCAATCCCAGGGGCTTGCCGTGACGTACGAAAACTAAACTAAAACTATTATACACTACGCGGCAGCCATAAAAAAGGGAATGTCGTCATCTTCGGAATTGATTACGAAATCTAACGGGGCTTGCCGTGACCTTCGTATTGTAATGATTGTACTACGAAAGTCTAACACAAAACACGAGCAAGCCGTGACCTTCAGTTAAAAAAGCAACCGCTTAACCGCGAATGCATAACTTTTCCAAGGGTAAACCGTGATTTTAAAATTACGTTACGAAAATCATTAAATAATGTACAGAATAAAGCACAACCATTGCCAGGGGCGTGCCGTGAACTTGGATTGAAATGCGATAACTTTACCACTAAACAAAGAAGGTCAATTTTTACAGGGGGCAAACCGTGATCTTGGAATTATAACATGAAAAGTTTACCGCTGAACGACGGAGGTCATTGACATTGTTCGTGAACTTCAGTTTGAAATACCTAAGTAAACTTTTACTTCTTCATTACGTAATAAATGTAAATTCAAAATGTACCTAATTCTTTTTTTTCAAAAGCTTGGTAAATAAATACATTTTAAAATAACTATTTATATAATTAGCAGTAGATAATCTCATTCCTGAAAGAGAGTGCGACGTATTCCCTCATGCTAATTTTTCCGGTTTTTGAATAAAAACTTTTACAAGTCACATAGAAATCGTTGTGTCTCCCTTACTATAATAGTTAGGAATATGATCGCTTACTTACTAATTGCCCAAGTTGCCTCTAAAATCATGAAACACTAAAATATTTAATGGCCTATATTTTATAATTTAAAGCAAAAATAAATGAAGTAGCTCACATCCATACTAGATAGTTGACATACCTTTTGAATACAAAAATAATTTTTCAGTTTTGTTGGGTAATTGATCTCAAATTCAAATTTAAGATTTTAACCAGCGATTTCTGAGCGTATTAGGAGTTAAAATGTAGATATCATTTTGCTTTCCGATGATATTTTTTTACAGTTAAATACAACCCATCAATTTGTATTTACAGTCATTATCATGAGATTATAAACATGAAATTTGCGTTAATAAGGAATGATAAGGCGTGATAAGGAACGCTAAAGTAAAACTTTGTGATTATTAATAAAAGCAGGTTACCCATGAACGACTGACCTGCTGTTAATGATCGTCAGATTAGCAAGTTCTATTGTCAATCTGATGGTCATTTATGTTTGTTTTATAGCCCCTGACTATTGCTCAAGATTAGATAATTAATGAATCAATCAGTTACATTTATTGCAGGGAGTAATTAATTATTACGTCGCATTTTACTGACCTTGCAAGCCCGTCAGGTAAATAACTGAAAACTGGTTCTTACGTTAAAAGGCAACTCAGATGGACTAGATGCATTAAACGGCTACTTACTTACTGATTCCGTGACAGTTGTCCCAGCTGCACCCATCTGGAGCCAGTGAGACTATGGCAGTATGTTGTGAGGCTGAATGTAGTGAGGCGGAAAGAGGAAAGTGGGGAAGTACCTGGTTATTCAGGTCTGGTCACCAAACACGGCTTTCATTTCAAGCAACGTTTCAATTCTGAATGGTGGTCTTGGACCAAGGCGATGCTGAGAGTATCATCCGTTCTGGAACGTGCCGCAAATACACCAAATTTTATTGTAAATGAATTAATTGTGAAATAATACAAATTTATTAAATAAAATGTATTTGCGTGCGCCGGGATTCGATCCCGCGACCTTTGGATTGTGAGTCAAGAGCCTTACCCCTAAATTACGGAGGCCGTCAAACAATGTGCAGTCGGCTTAGGGAAAATACGTTATATATACTTACTTACACAAATATGTAATTAAATGTCTCCAAACCATTGTGCAGAAAGGACGTACCGCCGAATAAGAAAAAATATAAAACATATTTATAATAAACACAACAATATAACTTTGTTTTAATTCCACTTTATTATTTCTTTATCCAACCGGTTTCAGTTGAACCTTTTCATCAGGGATGAATGAAAATATATTGAATAAAAATATATTTTTATTCATTCCTGAAGAAGGTTCAGGTCGAACTGAAACCGGTTGCATAAAGAAATAATAAAGTGGAATTTAAAAAAAGTTATATTATTGTGTTATAATTATGTATTCCCACAAAGTGTTTGCTACATGTGAAAATTTTGTATAAAACATATTTTCAATCAAATGCATCAGAATAAAACTGTTTGTCTATAATACTGTATATATCAGGGAATAAATACACATACAAAATAAATAAATTCGTTTGATATCCATACCAACTTATTATTAAAGGTATTTAAAGGAAAATGGTAAATGATGCGCGAAAATTATAATTTCATAGTAATTTTAATTTCGGGGGGCCAACTATCGGGGGATCAACTATCAAGGGATTAACTGTCGGGTCTCATAAATTTAACATACGTAATGAGTACATAATATTTACAAACTTTCTCAAATATTTTATAAATATGGGTCACTCTCACACGCTTTTCAAGCAATTCCTACCTTAAGAGGAAACGGGATGGAGTTTTGTAAACGTGTCCCCAATTTTATCTCTGAAATTTGACACTACTACAATTTGTTTTTTAATATAATGTAGTTATCAACCACTAGCGTGTCGGTACATTTTAATTTTTTTGTTAAGTTACTTCTTATAGGAGTTAGGACGCTCCAAAAACTGTTAAAATTGCCTGGTTTGAACGCCATCAACAAACATTCAATATACTTACTAAACAATGTATTTTAAAAAAAGCGAAACGTACAGACATAGAGTATTCTCTTTTAATACAATTAGTTAAATGAATCTTAAAAATCGGTTTGGTTTTGGAGGTGACAAATGAGGAATACAAAAGCTCGAATTTGATGATTTTATTTAGGTATTATCGGCCTGAGCCAGTTGTCACTTTTGTTCAGTATTCGGGGGAGTAAAAGCGACAACGATAGCAACAGTTTGGTAAAATACCCATTGTTAAGATTTCTCGGCGACCGGGTTTCCTATTAACAAACGGATTACAATCTAGAGCGCGGGCGTCAGGCAGGAATACTTAATTTTTTCATTGGCTCGACACAGGAATTCTTGAAGAAAACAATTTCCCTCAGGGCCTAAAGTAAAGGAAAGAGGGGAAGTTCTGAGAAGGAGAAAGGTATGGTTTGGTAAAAATCTGGAGGTCAGCGTGTCGAGGAGTGATGGACGTATGAATCCAAGATGTGAGAGTCTATAGCAGTGGTTCTCGACCTATTTCGACCAGGGACCACCACGATATTTGTTTTTTCTCACAGGCACCGCAAGGTACAAGAATGAGCTCTTCTTGGACTTCTTCAGCTACCTCTCCAACACTAATACCAAAAGGGGTACGAATCAGCTTTTGGATGGATACCTTTCGATTCGGTTTTGTAGTAAAATGAAAGAATATTTCGCTGACCACATTTTAGATCTCGCAGACCTTTTAGACCACCGGTCGAGAACCACTGGTCTAGAGGGAGAAGTCAAAAGTCTCTTTCAACCAGCAAAAAAATATATTAAATAAGTTTTGTTGGTTATTTTGGCCTTAAATCCAAATTTAAGTTTTTGTATGATATACTCGTATTTGTCATACCTCTTTTGTCGATCACAATGTCGCAAAGTTATTTAAAAATCAAGACTGTTACATTGTTGCTTATTAGTAATCTGCAATTAATACATTTTATTAGATATTTATTCAATGAAAATCACGAGCGATTTTTTAATTACTTTGTAATACTGACATTTACATAATTAAGAATATAATTAAGAAATAAGAGAACATAATTAAGAATGTAACGTGTCATATAACTGGTGACTATCCTCTACTGGCTTCTGGTTACATAACACAGGGAGGAAGAGATAAGCATAAGCCACGCTGGAACATCGAACATAACAAAGCACTCTGTTATAATTACATGCAATGAAACCTTCATGCATAACTGTTGACCCAGAAAGCCACAATAAGACAATAATGAACAGGTGCTTAATCAATATTAGCTATCGACAAATTATAATCATTGTTATTGTAGCAAACAGACTATATCCAATATAATATCAGTGTTTCCCAACAAAATCCACATTGGGCCTCCGTGGTTCAATGGCAAGGCTCTGGCGGAAGGCTCTCATAAAATTTTCGCCAGCGCCGCATTCTTTGCGCGCGCTGTGATAGATATTTTAAATGGTTCTATTTTATAGTAGCAGGCGACGAAATGTTGCTTATACGGGGAGACAATGGTCCCAAAAAGGTTGGGAACCTTTTTATAAATACTACTTTATTTACAATGAAACCAATAATAATTGGTTTATTATCTAAATCGTGTGGTTAAACTGTGGTAAAACCGAATAAAATTTAATGCTCTGACAAAAATTGATATTATTTTTTTGAAAAAGAAGTTTTTGGAAAAACCTATTATCAAATTGCGTATAAACCCAGGTGAGTAATCTAGTAACACTGAACATACCAACTGAGTGTTTCACATTCTCTATTATCAGAAGAAG
Source organism: Glyphotaelius pellucidus (assembly GCA_936435175.1). NCBI lineage: Eukaryota > Metazoa > Arthropoda > Insecta > Trichoptera > Limnephilidae > Glyphotaelius > Glyphotaelius pellucidus. The sequence continues at coordinate 3,653,709 of OW386539.1, read as the reverse complement.
ATTTCTTGATTTCGGTAAAGTTGCTGAATTCCGCCTCGCGCATGAGAGGAAACCGGGTGGCGTTTTGTCCAGAATTTCCTCTCTGAATTTTGACTCCAGTTCAAATATTTTTTTAATATAATATAGATATCATTGCATGTCGATAAGTTTTGCCTTTTTGATAACTGAAGTTACGACCCTCCGAAATTCGTTAAAATTGTCTGGTTTGAAGGCCATAAACAGACATAAAGTGTACAAATTACATAATGTATATTTCAGACAAAATATCGATCTGAAAAATTAGAAAATATTTTAATATTTCATTATATAACTAGGGATAATTTAGTTCCAAATTTTAAAATGGCTTGCAACATTGTAGAATTTGCTCTAATAGCTCCTTTCCCATTTATACAGGATATAACAGCACGTACCTGAAGGATTTTGCCAGCAATTCCTGAGCATATTTGGAATATAATAAGTAAATATCGTTTTGCTCTCCGGTGATATATTTTTTCAATTAAAAAAACAAAATATCTTTTAATCACACGTCGCCACTGATCCCAATTCTACACGCGCGCTATTCGTGTGTTACCGTGTTGCCGAAATGAGTGCTTTTTTCATTAAATTTGAGACATTAAGACCCTTCAAAGAACTTTGATCACTGGTTATTCAGAGAATTAAATTCAACCATTCAACCTTTATTATATATCAATTTTTAAGTACACACATATTTTAAATGAAAATAAACCCAAGCCTAAAATGCCTGCGTGGGTTCCGGCTTAATTTTATCTACAAAAAAGCACTGGATATACCAGTACTATTATTGTCTCTGTTCATTTTTGCCACGACATTGAAGTTGACACAGCTAGGACAAAAAACTGCACTTAACTACAATAAATAATAATAATACAAAATGGACCGAATTGTTGAATATCTGGCCTGCTATGTAATAGCCTATTATTATCCGCATTAATTAATACATTACCTGTATTATCTATCGTTCCGGTCTGGGGTCACGATGGAATACATTAAATCAGTGGAATACATAATAATTACGTAATAAAATTAAACGAATGAAAAAAGTATCACGCCCATTTAATAATATATACAGTGAATTAAATTAATAAAATCATTGTGGTAAGCTGTTGTGAGTTTTGCCGATAGGACATGAAGCCGGTTTTTTTTTCTATTCCAACTGTCATGTCAGTCCGTTGTGCTAATAAAAGAACATGGTTGAATTTTGTAGTCCAGAATATCGGTTATTTATTAGATTTATCACTATCAATAATATTCGTGGTAACAATGTTTCCTGTCAAAATTTTCCTAGTAATAATATTCCCGGTCAAAATGCTCCCAGTAAAAATGTACACATTTAAAATGTTCCCGGTCAAAATGTTCCCAGTCAAAATATACCTTTTTTTACATAAGCTCCACGCAGGAGGTCCTGAGGAAAATAATTCCCCTCAGAGCCCATGTCATCTTTGGGGATGCTGTGTGGAGGGCATTTTTAGAAAAGGAAGGAGAGGAAGTTATGGGAATGAATAGGGTATGAGAGGTGGGTAGGAATCTGGGGGTCAGTGTGTCCAGGGGTGACGCACGTATGAGTCCATCCCTTCCATTGCGGTGCGAGGCGATGTTTCGAGAGAGTGCGGCAGGGGAAGTCAAAGGGACTCTTTCTACTATTCTCTTCCGATCTGGCCTACCATGCAGCTGGGCAGACGCATCCGCCGCCAAGACCCGGATAAACCTCGCCCCATAAACCCCTGCTAAGTCACAGCGTAGCAAACCACTTGGGGTGACCTATGGCAGAGGTATTGGTTATCCAACAAATGTTTCCCGGGGCGGCGGTACCCATACCAATATTTAAAACATTCCTAGTAAAAATTTACTTTGTTAAAATGTTCCCGGTCAAAATATTCCCATAAAAACGTACCCAGTTAAAATGTTTCCGGTCAAAATGTTTCCAGTGAAAATATTTCTTGCCAAAATTTTCCCAATTAGAAACAGGCAAAATATCATTACATTGGCACAGTCCATCAGCAGACTCAGCTTATTCTAACCTAACCTAACCATATCTTACCGTCTATTAACTGGAAACATTTTGACAGAGAACATTTTGACCGGGAAAATTTTGGGAGAGAACATTTTTATTAGGAACATTTTGACAAGTAACATTATTACCAGAAGCAATATTGTCGGTCACGGCCGTGTCCTCGTGTTAAAATGCTAGCTGCACTGTAATAGGCATTATGTATGAGTTTCAGAATGTCCTAACCTAACTAAATACCTTTATAATAATATTTTATTAGTTCTCAGCTTTTAACATAGTAGAAGTCATTTCCACTGCTTTTATAAATATCCTAAGCCACAATATTTATAAGATGTTCTAGTTAAAAATGAGCATAATCCAACCATTCTAATAGTTGGTGGGTATATTTAATAATTTTTCCGTATAATTTGAAAAATCACCATTGAGATAATTCAAGGAAAATACATAAAATTTCCATGTAAGGGATAAACTAACTTTTCATATTTCTGTAGAATTGCAAACATCTTCCGGGTTTCTGATCAAATATGATTACAATTAACACTTGTTATATAAGAGTAGAAAATAGAAGCCTTACGAAGGTTTCTTAAGATTTATTGGTCACGTTTGTACTATATGAGACGTCTCAGAAAATTATTAATTATTATGCATTTAATGAAATATATTGACTTCCTTGAGTATTTTTAAATCGTGGGATATCCTATAAGCTATAAGCACTCGCATAATGACTAATAAATATATAAGTATGACCTACAATATGTAGGATGTAGGTATGCTTCAAAACAAGAAAATATATTTTTTATCCACTCTGCTCCAAAGTTTTTTCCCTTTATTATGACCATAATTATATTATTATCTGAAGACAAGAAGGCAATTGACTGATCTAATATGTTTACATAAAATTATTTACGGCCATATTGATACTACATTATGTCTTAGCAGTATTGAAATAAATGTTCCCCATTCTCATTGATTAAGACGCCATAACATTTTTCACATGAATACATTTCAAAATAATATCGCCTACTTTAGCCCTCTGACCCAGATGTGTCGACTATTTACCAAGTTAGAATGTGCAGAAGTAGATATTTTAGTCGATAATTTGTACGGATTCAAAAAAAAAGTTTTGGCTCTGTTAAAAAATACTAACTAATTCTATTGTATCAATTGCCTCTCTATGCATGCCTCGCGTATTTCTTATGTCTCTGGCCATTGTAATGTGTTACTCGAGTGAGCTTTTATATAATTCTGTATTTTTATTTGCGATGTTTTTGTTTTTCTAATTGTACGTATCTTTAACTGAGTTTTTATTTTTTTCACGTAACTGCAAACATCTGTAAAACCCAGAATAAATAAATAAAGACCCTGCGTTACCCGGGCTTCACGAGGAGTTTTTTCAAAATTAGATTTAGATAGTAATTTTTTCAAAATATAAATCGAAACGAACAATCCTTTGTAGGTGTGTGTGTATTCTGCAACTATTCTAAAGAATTTATAAAAAATTCTCAAGAAAAAAAAAGTATTTTGGGCTCGTCCGGGATTTGAACCCGGGACCTCCCGCACCCTAAGCGGAAATCATACCCCTAGACCAACGAGCCAGATGCTGGCACTGACAACATAAATAAACGCGTTCGAAATCTGTGAGACAAAAGTGTGCCAATAATTATTGTGAAAGTAGGTGCCTGCTGACGCGTTCGAAATGATCGACTTTAATGCATTGTTTAATTGTATACGTACACACGACATCAAAAACGTATTTATTAAATTATCAATTACCACAAGGTGTGCAAAATTTCATCAAGAAGCATCAAAACTCTGCTTTAAGTGGTGGGAGAAGGGGGTGGGAGTAGTTTTTCGAAATCTTATGTAGACATGACAATTCTCTTGCTTTTTGGCGTGATAACGTCTTATAAATCGATGAACGCTGGCTGCACTAACGAAAAAGCATGACTCATTATCACGTTGTCACGTTCCGCCTGAGCCGAGCGTGCAAGCGAGAGCGCGGAACAAGCGTTCGGCTTGTGACGCATCTATCTCTCTTGCACTCCATCTTTATTATATGACGTTCTCACGTAAAATTATCGTCCGTAAACCGACTTTACGAACAACCAATTTTTTTAAGTGTGCGAAATTTCATCCATCTCGGAAAAAAACTGCAGATTTTATAGAAACCGTATCAACTGCTTCAGGACAAAAACTTATTTAAAAAAAAAATTATTCAAAGAAGCTAAATTTTTAGAGAGTTTAAAATATTTTTATTATCAATATTAATGTATTCATATACGAACATTCGTAGTACAATACTGCGAAATCAAATTATTACATTCAGAAGAAATTTATAGGCTCTTTGACGATAATTAATTATGCCCATTTAACATAGCCCAGGTATTCCTAAAGGCCCTAGTCTTAGTCCACTATTACAAGAATCCTGGAGTTTATTTAATTTTGTGAATCTCTTTTTAATTGTGGTTAAAAATTTGTTTGTGTATATCTAATAAGTCCTTGTCGTAAGTTTAATTCAAAAGAATACAGGAAACAAAAAATGCAATAGTCACTTTCATTACGTCAATCAAATTAGACCTTTATTAAATGTGCTGGTTTATAATCGTCATGTGTATGACACGAGAGATTAACCAGGAAACTGCGTTAGTATGAAATCAGTTACATTACTTTTAATTTGAGCAGATAGAGTTGGGATTTAATACATTAATTATTTATATAAACTATTAACTAAAGCAATGGATTAGGTACTTTGCGGAACTGAGTAGTTTAATACATTATTAAAAAATAGTATAATTCTTGTTTAAGTGCGCATTTAATATTACAGGACACGCCAGATTAACAATATCAGCGAACTTGATTAAATATAAAATGTAAACATTTTTTTATTCTCAACAATTTAATCATGATCATACACGTGTGGACTATAAAATTACGTGGGTTCACTTTTTTATTATTACATTTGTTTACAAATCATATATAAATCTAAAAGTAACACAAGAAGCTAGATCATAAAAATTCGTAAAGTATGTCAAACCCTAACGAAACGTTTTTTTTGCAAATATCTCTAGGATTTTTCGAATGTTTTAAATGCGATTTCTGTACTACCTTTCACAGGCATTATTAAAAAGGTTTATGTGAATAGAATTTTAAAATATAACTACTAATAATACCATTGATAATAAATATAATTAAGCGAAGAGATTTTACCCCACCTATACTAATGGCTTCAGTTTTTAACTCGTTAATGCCGGGTTAAAACGAACAATTTAATCGAAAATCCTTGAACTTGAGTAAATCAATTTCCTGTATGTTTCATAATAATAAACAATAATTTGCGGTTGTACAAACACTGTTTTTGCTGTTGCGCAATTATTCAACTAAATCGCAAACATAAAAAAATGTGAATTTAATTCGTACTACGCAATATTGAATTTCCTGACGTGACACAACACATTTTGACAACTTGATTATTACTTACTTCATTGGGTAGGAGCGTGTACTTAAATATATAGATTAAGATTTTTTTCTGGTGGGAACGTTTAAATGTATCGATGGTAGAAGGAACTGGTTCGATAAAGTAATATTGACAGGAGTGATTGAATAAAGTTAGAAAAATTGTGAATTTAAGCCAATTGAAATTTTTTTAAGTGAAGTCGCAGTTTTGGGCCCTCACACCCAAGACCAAAAGCAATTTTTTCCCATTTTCAAGATAAGTATTACAGAATATTGATACATGGTAATAAAGAAGTATTTAACTCTTAACCCTTTGCTTGGTTCAACGCTTTTATTTAAAATAACGAAAAATTTGGCCACTTTTTTTACATTAACCCCACACACGAGAGATTTTGTTTAAAATAATTTTCCTCGGGTTCCTTGTCATCTTTGGGGATGCTGCGTGGGGCGTCTTTTTGTGGGAAAGGAAGGAGTAATCAAAATTTAGAACGGATGTGTTCTACTTTATTTATTTATGTTTTAATTTATATAAAATAAGCCATTAAAAGATTTCAATATTTTATAATTTTAGAGGCAACCTGAGTAAATGATAAATATGAGTGAATGATCAATATAATAAACGATTTTACTCACTCACAACTCACTTACGTCGGAACTCAATTTTGTCGTACATAAATTAAAATTACTACTATTACGCACTTTTTACGATGTTTAATTTTATTAATGCAGTAGAGAAGGCAATATTTTTTAAATAATTTTTATTAACTCACAAAAAATCCAAAGATGCCTCAAAATGAAAAAAATTTAATTCTTTAGCGGCCTGAATTTTATTATTTAGAACCTAAATAATTAAAATGACACAAAACCGTACTAGATATCTACTATACATTTTGATTAAAAAATATATTTTTCGATTTGGTTGGGTATTTTGACTTCATAGCCAAAACTGAGTAAAGTTTGAAAAAGGCGCAGCTATTCCTCTTCAAATAAAATTTCAGGGGAGCAGTCTTGCAGTGGATCTTGTCAGCGTTAGTATTGATGCGAGAAAACGATTACTTTATTAGTGTAATAATTTATGGTTTATTGGTAACTTTAAAAGTAGTTAATTACCGGTCATTAAAGTTCCTGCAATAAACTATTTTTTCAATAAAAATCAGTGGAATACATAATAATTACGTAATAAAATTAAACGAATGAAAAAAGTATCACGCCCATTTAATAATATATACAGTGAATTAAATTAATAAAATCATTGTGGTAAGCTGTTGTGAGTTTTGCCGATAGGACATGAAGCCGGTTTTTTTTTCTATTCCAACTGTCATGTCAGTCCGTTGTGCTAATAAAAGAACATGGTTGAATTTTGTAGTCCAGAATATCGGTTATTTATTACATTTATCACTATCAATAATATTCGTGGTAACAATGTTTCCTGTCAAAATTTTCCTAGTAATAATATTCCCGGTCAAAATGCTCCCAGTAAAAATGTACACATTTAAAATGTTCCCGGTCAAAATGTTCCCAGTCAAAATATACCTTTTTTTACATAAGCTCCACGCAGGAGGTCCTGAGGAAAATAATTCCCCTCAGGGCCCATGTCATCTTTGGGGATGCTATGTGGAGGGCATTTTTAGAAAAGGAAGGAGAGGAAGTTATGGGAATGAATAGGGTATGAGAGGTGGGTAGGAATCTGGGGGTCAGTGTGTCCAGGGGTGACGCACGTATGAGTCCATCCCTTCCATTGCGGTGCGAGGCGATGTTTCGAGAGAGTGCGGCAGGGGAAGTCAAAGGGACTCTTTCTACTATTCTCTTCCGATCTGGCCTACCATGCAGCTGGGCAGACGCATCCGCCGCCAAGACCCGGATAAACCTCGCCCCATAAACCCCTGCTAAGTCACAGCGTAGCAAACCACTTGGGGTGACCTATGACAGAGGTATTGGTTATCCAACAAATGTTTCCCGGGGCGGCGGTACCCATACCAATATTTAAAACATTCCTAGTAAAAATTTACTTTGTTAAAATGTTCCCGGTCAAAATATTCCCATAATAACGTACCCAGTTAAAATGTTTCCGGTCAAAATGTTTCCAGTGAAAATATTTCTTGCCAAAATTTTCCCAATTAGAAACGGGCAAAATATCATTACATTGGCACAGTCCATCAGCAGACTCAGCTTATTCTAACCTAACCTAACCATATCTTACCGTCTATTAACTGGAAACATTTTGACAGAGAACATTTTGACCGGGAAAATTTTGGGAGAGAACATTTTTATTAGGAACATTTTGACAAGTAACATTATTACCAGAAGCAATATTGTCGGTCACGGCCGTGTCCTCGTGTTAAAATGCTAGCTGCACTGTAATAGGCATTATGTATGAGTTTCAGAATGTCCTAACCTAACTAAATACCTTTATAATAATTATATTTTATTAGTTCTCAGCTTTTAACATAGTAGAAGTCATTTCCACTGCTTTTATAAATATCCTAAGCCAACAATATTTATAAGATGTTCTAGTTAAAAATGAGCATAATCCAACCATTCTAATAGTTGGTGGGTAGGTACGTATTATTTTTCCGTATAATTTGAAAAATCACCATTGAGATAATTCAAGGAAAATACATAAAATTTCCATGTAAGGGATAAACTAACTTTTCATATTTCTGTAGAATTGCAAACATCTTCCGGGTTTCTGATCAAATATGATTACAATTAACACTTGTTATATAACAGTAGAAAATAGAAGCCTTACGAAGGTTTCTTAAGATTTATTGGTCACGTTTGTACTATATGAGACGTCTCAGAAAATTATTAATTATTATGCATTTAATGAAATATATTGACTTCCTTGAGTATTTTTAAATCGTGGGATATCCTATAAGCTATAAGCACTCGCATAATGACTAATAAATATATAAGTATGACCTACAATATGTAGGATGTAGGTATGCTTCAAAACAAGAAAATATATTTTTTATCCACTCTGCTCCAAAGTTTGTTCCCTTTATTATGACCATAATTATATTATTATCTGAAGACAAGAAGGCAATTGACTGATCTAATATGTTTACATAAAATTATTTACGGCCATATTGATACTACATTATGTCTTAGCAGTATTGAAATAAATGTTCCCAATTCTCATTGATTAAGACGCCATAACATTTTTCACATGAATACATTTCAAAATAATATCGCCTACTTTAGCCCTCTGACCCAGATGTGTCGACTATTTACCAAGTTAGAATGTGCAGAAGTAGATATTTTCGTCGATAATTTGTACGGATTCAAAAAAAAAGTTTTGGCTCTGTTAAAAAATACTAACTAATTCTATTGTATCAATTGCCTCTCTATGCATGCCTCGCGTATTTCTTATGTCTCTGGCCATTGTAATGTGTTACTCGAGTGAGCTTTTATATAATTCTGTATTTTTATTTGCGATGTTTTTGTTTTTCTAATTGTACGTATCTTTAACTGAGTTTTTATTTTTTTCACGTAACTGCAAACATCTGTAAAACCCAGAATAAATAAATAAAGACCCCTGCGTTACCCGGGCTTCACGAGGAGTTTTTTCAAAATTAGATTTAGATAGTAATTTTTTCAAAATATAAATCGAAACGAACAATCCTTTGTAGGTGTGTGTGTATTCTGCAACTATTCTAAAGAATTTATAAAAAATTCTCAAGAAAAAAAAAGTATTTTGGGCTCGTCCGGGATTTGAACCCGGGACCTCCCGCACCCTAAGCGGAAATCATACCCCTAGACCAACGAGCCAGATGCTGGCACTGACAACATAAATAAACGCGTTCGAAATCTGTGAGACAAAAGTGTGCCAATAATTATTGTGAAAGTAGGTGCCTGCTGACGCGTTCGAAATGATCGACTTTAATGCATTGTTTAATTGTATACGTACACACGACATCAAAAACGTATTTATTAAATTATCAATTACCACAAGGTGTGCAAAATTTCATCAAGAAGCATCAAAACTCTGCTTTAAGTGGTGGGAGAAGGGGGTGGGAGTAGTTTTTCGAAATCTTATGTAGACATGACAATTCTCTTGCTTTTTGGCGTGATAACGTCTTATAAATCGATGAACGCTGGCTGCACTAACGAAAAAGCATGACTCATTATCACGTTGTCACGTTCCGCCTGAGCCGAGCGTGCAAGCGAGAGCGCGGAACAAGCGTTCGGCTTGTGACGCATCTATCTCTCTTCCACTCCATCTTTATTATATGACGTTCTCACGTAAAATTATCGTCCGTAAGCCGACTTTACGAACAACCAATTTTTTTTAAGTGTGCGAAATTTCATCCATCTCGGAAAAAAACTGCAGATTTTATAGAAACCGTATCAACTGCTTCAGGACAAAAACTTATTTAAAAAAAAATAATTAAAAGAAGCTAAGTTTTTAGAGAGTTTAAAATATTTTTATTATCAATATTTATGTATTCATATACGAACATTCGTAGTACAATACTGCGAAATCAAATTATTACATTCAGAAGAAATTTATAGGCTCTTTGACGATAATTAATTATGCCCATTTAACATAGCCCAGGTATTCCTAAAGGCCCTAGTCTTAGTCCACTATTACAAGAATCCTGGAGTTTATTTAATTTTGTGAATCTCTTTTTAATTGTGGTTAAAAATTTGTTTGTATATATCTAATAAGTCCTTGTCGCAGTTTAATTCAAAAGAATACAGGAAACAAAAAATGCAATAGTCACTTTCATTGCGTCAATCAGATTAGACCTTTATTAAATGTGCTGGTTTATAATCGTCATGTGTATGACACGAGAGATTAACCAGGAAACTGCGTTAGTATGAAATCAGTTACATTACTTTTAATTTGAGCAGATAGAGTTGGGATTTAATACATTAATTATTTATATAAACTATTAACTAAAGCAATGGATTAGGTACTTTGCGGAACTGAGTAGTTTAATACATTTTTAAAAATAGTATAATTCTTGTTTAAGTGCGCATTTAATATTACAGGACACGCCAGATTAACAATATCAGCGAACTTAATTAAATATAATGTAAACATTTTTTTATTCTCAACAATTTAATCATGATCATACACGTGTGGACTATAAAATTACGTGGGTTCACTTTTTTATTATTACATTTGTTTACAAATCATATATAAATCTAAAAGTAACACAAGAAGCTAGATCATAAAAATTCGTAAAGTATGTCAAACCCTAACGAAACGTTTTTTTTGCAAATATCTCTAGGATTTTTCGAATGTTTTAAATGCGATTTCTGTACTACCTTTCACAGGCATTATTAAAAAGGTTTATGTGAATAGAATTTTAAAATATAACTACTAATAATACCATTGATAATAAATATAATTAAGCGAAGAGATTTCACCCCACCTATACTAATGGCTTCAGTTTTTAACTCGTTAATGCCGGGTTAAAACGAACAATTTAATCGAAAATCCTTGAACTTGAGTAAATCAATTTCCTGTATGTTTCATAATAATAAACAATAATTTGCGGTTGTACAAACACTGTTTTTGCTGTTGCGCAATTATTCAACTAAATCGCAAACATAAAAAAATGTGAATTTAATTCGTACTACGCAATATTGAATTTCCTGACGTGACGCAACACATTTTGACAACTTGATTATTACTTACTTCATTGGGTAAGAGCGTGTACTTAAATATATAGATTAAGATTTTTTTCTGGTGGGAACGTTTAAATGTATCGATGGTTGAAGGAACTGGTTCGATAAAGTAATATTGACAGGAGTGATTGAATAAAGTTAGAAAAATTGTGAATTTAAGCCAATTGAATTTTTTTTAAGTGAAGTCGCAGTTTTGGGCCCTCACACCCAAGACCAAAGGCAATTTTTTCCCATTTTCAAGATAAGTATTACAGAACATTGATACATGGTAATAAAGAAGTATATAACTCCTAACCCTTTGCTTGGTTCAACGCTTTTATTTAAAATAACGAAAAATTTGGCCACTTTTTTTACATTAACCCCACACACGAGAGATTTTGTTTAAAATAATTTTCCTCGGGTTCCTTGTCATCTTTGGGGATGCTGCGTGGGGCGTCTTTTTGTGGGAAAGGAAGGAGTAATCAAAATTTAGAACGGATGTGTTCTACTTTATTTATTTATGTTTTAATTTATATAAAATAAGCCATTAAAAGATTTCAATATTTTATAATTTTAGAGGCAACCTGAGTAAATGATAAATATGAGTGAATGATCAATATAATAAACGATTTTACTCACTCACAACTCACTTACGTCGGAACTCAATTTTGTCGTACATAAATTAAAATTACTACTATTACGCACTTTTTACGATGTTTAATTTTATTAATGCAGTAGAGAAGGCAATATTTTTTAAATAATTTTTATTAACTCACAAAAAATCCAAAGATGCCTCAAAATGAAAAAAATTTAATTCTTTAGCGGCCTGAATTTTATTATTTAGAACCTAAATAATTAAAATGACACAAAACCGTACTAGATATCTACTATACATTTTGATTAAAAAATATATTTTTCGATTTGGTTGGGTATTTTGACTTCATAGCCAAAACTGAGTAAAGTTTGAAAAAGGCGCAGCTATTCCTCTTCAAATAAAATTTCAGGGGAGCAGTCTTGCAGTGGATCTTGTCAGCGTTAGTATTGATGCGAGAAAACGATTACTTTATTAGTGTAATAATTTATGGTTTATTGGTAACTTTAAAAGTAGTTAATTACCGGTCATTAAAGTTCCTGCAATAAACTATTTTTTCAATAAAAATCACTGAAGCAAATGATTAAATCGTAATAATAAATGCGTAATATTTTTAATAAGTCCTGTTAATATAATATCAACAGAACGCTTCTTATAAATTATTTATGTGTTTAATTCGTAGAACTACACTTAATTTTTAAAAAAATAATTAAAATTAAAATTAATAATGTTATAATCAAGTTTTGCAAGTATTATAGTATTTATTTTGGTTACCTACAGCTCTTTCGGCTTACTAGGCCGTTTTAAAACTGTGATTAAACCACTTTGAGACGACTCATTTATAAGATTTAAAATATTTTTTACCAAGGGTGTCTCAAATAATTTATTACCGATTAAACTAATTTTATGAGACAGTAGATATTCTATTATATGGAGTTCGGAATCTGTTTTCCCTGCACTAAATGTTATTGTTTTTTTAATTGTTTTATAATGACGTTACTAATGACGCTGTGAGTTATTTTAGTTATTAGCGTTATATTGTTTAAGTTTTGTAATCATACTAAGAAGTGGGTAATAAATAATTTTTCTTGCTTTATTAATAAGCGTTACATTGGGATCATTCGTTCGGTTATTGATTTCACGCAAATATTTTGGAGATGGAACTATTCCTATAAATCATGGGGTCCGAACCTGGAGGCAATTATAGCAACTTTGCGGGGGTAATAATGCTTGTAATTTTTGGTAAATCAAGTATTAGACTTGCTGATGTAATATTTTCCGGATATGGACAGTCATCAAAAGTTATTTAAAAAATCCTATAAAAATTGAATATTCATTTACCAGTAGATTATTATTGATCATAGAATCTCTCTCGGGATGTTTTTTTTCTAGCGCCCTCCAAACGCTTTTACTTGCCATCTGTGGTTGTGAATCTGAACTAGTAGCTATTGTCACGATTATGTTTACCATACCGGGGGGGGCGTGATGGGATGGGATGGGGTGGGATGGGATGGGGCGTGATGGGATGGGGTCGGATGGGTTTCTCTGGGTCATCTACCGCCCCCCCTGAGAGTCTGAAACGCCCTCCCAATTTTCTCTTGGTCTTCTAACGCCCCCCTGAATACCTGAAACGCCTAAAAAGGGGCGTTATCGCCCATGTTGAGAATCTTGAGAACGCCCCCCAATTGTCGCGAATCTGAAACAGTTATTGTCACGATTATATTTATCACAACGGAGAGGAGAGGGGGTAGGGGTACCGGGTTGCTACTTCCTTCCTTCTTGTATTCATGATATAGTGTCAATTCTTAATTATAATAATACGTAAGATTCTAAGTACGTGATAAGCGTGTTTTTTTGTCTTTTTAGACCATATTTTTTTTACCTGCCCACGCCCTTACTATGCCATCTCAACGCCCCCTAGTTTTCTCTGGGTCTTCTACCGCCCCCCTGAAAGTCTCAAATGCCCACAAGGAGGCTTTATCGCCCAGGTTGAGAACCTATGGTTTAGGCTTTTAAAAAAACTCAAAATATTTTTCCGAGACACTATCAAAGTTACAAATAAATTCCTTGGAGAATTTTGTAATCATTCAAAAAGATAGCTGCCAAAAATACAGGGAAAAATAGTTGAGGATAAAATTGTTAATTCAATTGAAATATGAGATAGGCAAAAATGACAAAAAAAATATAAGTTACAATGGCCGAGTTGGTTAAGGTGCTGTGTCTCGGTAAGACAAGAGATTCTGGGTTCAAGTCCCAGTGGCGACCTTTTTAATTTTTCTGTGTCTTGTTTCGTTTAGATTTATTAGTATTAGCTTCTTGTTTAATAATAATACACCTAATACCATGAAAACGTTGGCTAAAGAAAGAGGTAACGAAACACGGCATAACACCCAAAAAATAAATAACGATAAAACTTTCGGCTATGAAAATCTAAAATTATACCTTTCTAAAAACTCAAAAATAATTTACCTAATAAAATTTAATAACGCTATTAAGCGTTGAATAGTCAAAGTCTGACTTATTAAAACAAATATATCTTAATATATATATTTCTTCTATCCGTAAGTATGTCACTGAACTCCTCCTAAACGGCTGGACCGATTTTGATGAAATTTTTTGTGTGGGTTCAAGGGGATTCGAAAATGGTTTAGATTCACAATTTGGTCCACTGGAAAATGAACTTTTAATTAATTTATTTTTATTTTTAAGGAGTTGTTGATTTTGGAATGTTTTACATTGGATCCGGCAGACTGCGCTACCATCGCATGATTTTGGAATGTCTTACATTGGATCCGGCAGACTGCGCTACCGTCGCAGTATCGAATATTCAATTATTCTATTTTAATTTTAGTTTGTACCGACAGTTGTGTACAGGACGACGTCTGTCGGGTCCGCTATAAATAAATAAAATAAATTGTGGAACATTCCAGAACACTCTCGAATGTTGTCTTGAGCGCAGCGGGGTAACCCAGCTAGTTCAAGTATAAACGTTAACCATAAAAAAGTAAAAATTTATCCCTTTTTGGAACAAAAAATTCAGATCGAAAATGGAAAAAAATTATGAAATTTGTGAATTTTTTATTATTTATTTTTACATGGAACGACAAAAAAATGAGGTGACGATAACGTTTACAATACGTTTGTCTAATAATAAATGCATGCGTTTTTAGGTTTTTTCGTTACCAGCAATTTTAGTTAGAAAAACATAAGGTGATCTCCTTTCATTACGTTGTATAAAATTTGAAAGCGTATTTTATGACCTTTCGAAGACAGTTTTTAGTTTTCGGATACGTTAAAAAATATTCCATTATATCAAAATTAAGAGATTTTTTTCATCGTGTTCCTCAGGAAGAACTATGATATTGAAAGGGTTAAAACCCTCCACGTGTCAAAAATAACAACGTAATTGAAAAAAATCGCTCTGAAATTAATTATTAATCATACTCTGGGATAAATGGAGCGATTATTTTTAATAAGCGTTAAATGACCTCGAGGGTTTTTATAATAATAGCTACACTGGAAAGGAGTGAGTTGGTGGATTGACTGGTTACTATTGTCAGTTCTATCCAAGATTGACTGGTGCTTTCACCAATTAAGAGGCGACAGAATAAAACATACCCCTAAACAAAAGACTTGACGACCAACATTGTAAAGCCAGCGGACGTTCCTAACGCTAGCTGCTTATGTAAGTGGCGCCATCTCTTGGTACTATTGGCTACGTGCTTGAATTTGGTACTATTACAAAAGTATATTTTTAACAAACTTCAAATACAAACATGGTTTTGCACAAGACTCGGCGTCAGAGATGTATTCGGAGTCGAGTTGTTAAATTTCAACCGTGTAGTCGCTAGGCGATTAATACGTTCAATTGTAGGCATATAATAAATGACTTTCCGGTACTAATATAAAAATCATTGTGTAGTCTGCATGATATCCTGCCAATCAACTCAGGAGATAAACATAATTTAGATCGACATACCGATGTACATATCTCAATGTTGTTTTCCATTAGCACATTCTTAGCGCATTTTCTTATCAGATGAAATCAGCTCAATTACAGCAGGTATTTACTACTGGTTGTTATTTTGTTATCATTATAATTGATTTCTTCCACCTCTGTACTTCTAAGATATGCGTAGTATTTTTAAGCGGAAAATGTTGCTTGTGGTGTGACAGAGGACTTAGTCAGCATAGGAATTTAAGAACGAATTTTTACCGATTTACAACCTAATTCCCTTAAACACTTTCAGGCTTGCTAAAAAACGTCGTAAAAATTTTATTCAATCGATAAACGGCCGTGGATGGAAATTTGAAAACATAACTAATTAAAAATGAGAAAAATTGTTCGTGGAAAGATATATACATTGCTTGTTTAGCCTCGATGACATTGAGCGAGTGTACAAGCTACTATCTGGGAAATTAACTATCTGTTCGTAAACTCGGTCAGAGTCATCGTACTACTTGCCAACTAGCAGATTGTAGGCAATCTACGAAAAAAGTTGAAAGGTGGTCAACTTTACTCGCTACTCGCTAGTGTTTTATCAGAATTAGTTCGGGTGGGAGCAGTTATTGGCTAGCGTGAGGCGCTAGCTGCGAGCTCAAGTTTTTTACAAAATGTCGACCGAATTGGTTCACGCGAGATTCGTTATTTAAGCTGATACTGTCGCTACTGAGCGAGTAGACAGTTTTGTGTGTCATTATGACAATCTCACTCGCCGATTCATCCGCTTTTAAATTTAACGGCTAGTAGCTTGTAAACTCGCTCTATGTAATCGAGGCTTTATACAGCCAAAGGGGGCTGTTTATCTATTGTATACGTTACTGTAAAAGTCCGTAAATTGGTTAATCTTTGGTTTTACTAGTAAATCTTTGGATTTACCAACTTACTTTTACCACAAAAAGTTGGTAAACTTTTGAATTTACTGGAAAATCTTAATATTTACGTTTTACGGGCTTTTACAGTAACACATATACTTGTTTTATTAATAATTTCTGAACGAATTTTGGAATTTTTCCAACATATATTAAATGTATTGTATATTTCTTATTTTGAAAGATGTCGTTAGAACAAATACCTTTATAGAAACCAGATACAATTACCTTTTAGAAATTTGTATTTTTAGTATACTATATTATTTTAAAATTGCCATATTTTAAGCTTCAAACACGGAAAAAAATTGAAATAAGATTACCAAAAACATTTTAATCAAAATGTGGTGAAATTTATAAAATTCACAATTATTATTAGTTTATTTTCTCGCCTAGACAATATGGCACATAAATAACAATTAGGTGGGTGGGTAGTGCTGCGGAATTAATACTTAAGTCCACGCTATCCGCACGAAAAATTTCAATTTAGAGAAGTCGAGTAATTTAGTATTAAAATCAGATCACAGGAGGTGTATTTGCAACGCGCGGGTACCTCTTATTAAAATGTAAACAAATGGTCTGGTTTGGAACCTGGCTAATCGTCGAACTTCGGAAATAATAAAAACTTACGAACATTTCACACATTCGTTCGTTCACAAGTTGAGAACAACGACGCTTCACAATAATTAAAAAAAAACTCTCCTATTTTTTTACTACCTTTGCGGCGATACGGCGTAATGGTTAATAATGTTTTTTATACATTAGATTGGCATCCATCGCTAAAGCTAAAGGTATTGAAACATCTGGCGGATGTTATCAGAGTTTTTCTCGCATGTCCTGAGACAAATTAATAATTGATAGAGTCGATATGATTGGCATTATAATTCACGTTCACATATCTGATTGTGTTTCATTGTTCCGCCCTTGTAAATATAGCGAGATTAGAACCGCCGCTAGGGGTCCAGCCGCCTCTGTGCGAAAATAAATGCAAAAAAAAAGAATGTTTTATACAGCTGTCGCATACTTTCAAGATTTGGTAGCCGCATATAAAATAAATCTTCATTAGAATTTGATTCAAGCGTATAAGATTAATTATAAATCACTACAGCCGTACTTATAAAAAATACTTCACGACCGTTAAAAGTGTGTTTTATTTCATATTGTATGAAGACGATATATTTTATTTTTCAGAATGTTACTAATAAAAAATGCCATTATTCTGTTGGAAACATTGACTTTGGTAGATCTGCGCATGCGCGGTCCGCCATGTTTTTTTACTCGGGCGGCAAAACTATAGTTTAAAATGTGATACTTGACTTGCGGTTCGTATAATGTTTTTGAACATAATTTCTATTATAATGACCAATTCATCATTACGTCAGTATAATTTAACATAATTACTATTATTTGTGTTATTCTTTGTCCTTTTTTTAGACCTTTAATAATGTCATGTTGTTAATTTATTTTGTTAACATAAAAATATATTTTATTTCGGAGACATTGCAAAGTAACGTTTTTTTATAACAGAAATGCCTTGTTCTTGTGTAAATAAATACAAAATCGAGAAATCCACGTTTAAATTGTGCAAAATGAATCCAAACTATCAGATTTTTCTGTGTCTCTCGGAGAAATATTGATTATATTTTTTTTATAATTTTTAATTGTATGAACGAGATAAAAATTGAGGTGACAGTTTTGTTGTAAATTCTTAACATAAAAGGAGTGTGTTTATTTAATTTTGAATTTTATGAAAATTTTCAACGTTTTACTTAAAAATGTTTGGGATAAACTTTTCTTCTAATATTTTGTGCTTGGAGCTTTAAATATTGCAATTATTAAATACTTAAGTATATTTCAAATACAATAATCGAAAAGGTAATTTTATCTCGTTTCTAAAATGGTATTTGTTTTTACGACAACTTAAAAAATTATAAATATATAAGACATAAAATACCTTGAAAAAATTCCCAAATTCGTTGAGACATTATTATTAAAAACAAGTACATACAATAGATAAACAACCCCATTGACTGTATAAGCAATTTACTCGTACATATCTTTCCATTAACTATTTTTTGATAGTTTCTAATTAATAAAATATTGACATACACGGTCGTTTATCAACTGAATAACATTTTCAGAACGTTTTTCGGTAAGGCTGTAAGCGTATTGAATGGTTTTGCGTTCGTTTCTAAATTCCCTACTAGCTATTATTCAGTTTTTCTATGGTTTTGGCACATACGCGCTTCCAGTGACTGCATTTCAATTATTCTCTTAAAAATGCCGCTACGGAATCATTTATTGGATAACCAAAACCTCCGCCATAGGTTATCCCAAGGGGTTTGGTGACTTAGCAGGGTGCCTGGGTTCATGAAATGAGGTTTGTCCAGACTTTGGCAGCACATGTATCTGCCCACCAACTGCACAGCAGGTCTGAAAGAGAGAGATTGTGGACTTGCATAGCAGTGGAACGGACAGATTCAGACGTCCGACACCTTTGGACACCCCTCATACCTTTTTTTCTTCCCAAAACTTTCTCTCCTTCCTTTCCTAAAAATACTCTCCACACAACATGCCAAAGATGACAAAGGTCCTGAGAGGATTTATTTTCCGAGGGTCTCCTTTGTGAAGTGATTAAAAAAATCTCCATTCACCTTCGTGTAGTTATTTAAAAAAAAAATCATTCTGTTTTAATGAAATTAACGAATGAATCAGCCAAAAATTACCGCCGAATCGTGTATAGTGTCTGGCGCTGTAATTCCGTTCCGCCGCCCCGTTGAGTGGCTGTCCGAGTGCACAGCACACAATGCGTACAAGGATAACGCGCCCCTGCCCAAGACAGCATTAATATTTTGTTTTATTAAATAAATAGTAATATACTAGTCCCAGCAAGAGATCGAACTTGATGTCATCGTTCTAGTATCTTCGGTCTCTTTTGTTTTGATACAAGGCGAATGGTCGAGAAGAACAGGTCGATGACATGCGTACGAGCTCTCGTTGGAATAAATAATTACAGTCTTAGGAGTTATTCCACTAATTGCTCTTACACGGAATGTTTACTGGACGGTGCTGTAACCTTGAAGGTCGCAGCTTAAAGGCTTTTAAAGAGATCGAATTAATAAATAAATCGTTTAATGCTCCACTGTAAAAAAAACGTACATACTTAAACGTAAAAAGACACAAAATCTCGTAAGTTTGCTATGAGGGCCAATGAATCCGGTAGAATGTTGAAAGGGTTTAAAAACAAAACATGCTCATAAGTAGCACGAAAGCATGCTACTGTTGAGTAATTGTTACTTAGTTAGTGTCAGGTAGACTTTGAGCATGCTCATTCACTTGCGTCTGTAAACATTGCTAGCATTAAGCATGCTCATGCAAGCATTTTGTTTTACAATAGCTCCACACTGGAAGCCCCGAAGAAAATAATTCCTCTCGGGGGCCTATCTCAGCTTTAGGGATCTGTAGAGTCTTTTTAGGAAAGGAAGGAGAGAAAGTTTTGGGAAGGAAAAAAGTGGGGTGGGTAGGAATCAGGGGGTCAGTGTGTCCAGAAGTGACGGACGTACAAATCTAGCGATCGAGAGAGTCCTGCTGGAGAGGTCAAAAGCTTTCTCTCTACCAGTCTCTCCTGATTCGGTTTGCCGGGCGGTTGGTGGGCAGACGCATCCGCCGCCAGTTGATGGGCATCCCTGCTTAGTCACCAAACGTAACGAACCACTTGGGGTGACTTATAGCAGAGGTGTTAGTTATCCAATAAATGGTTCCAGGGGCGGCGGAACCCAAACCCGCCTCCCAAAGATTAATTGATCATCCTACATGATTCGCGGATGGAAGAAGGTGTGCTGTTAGTAAGTCTAAACAGGTAGCACATCTAATTTCTGCGGAAGCATTGGAAAATGATTTTTATAAACGTTGAAAAATTCTTCTCTCATCTCTACTAATAAATTATTACTGGCTCCAGGATTTTTCTTCAAGTTATCCAATTATGCACCAAAATTGACCTATTGAAGTTATTTTTGATATGCGCTAAAAGTTTTTTAAATAATTGCGATGCAAGCAATACGATTATTCTGTTTAGTTCTAGGCGAAAGGAACTGACTCTATTTGTAACTGACACTGTTTTAATTAGTAGTATTTTCTTGCAAAACTTCCTTTTATAAATAAAATGTGTGTCCAATTGTTGGTTTTGAGCACGCTTATTCATGAATATTCTTAAAGCAACTGTACACATTTGCCATGTAAGAGCAAATGTGTACAGTTGAAGAGCATGCTCATTTCAAGCATGCTTATTTAGGAGCATGTGTGTCTATGGCATCACCAAATTGGAGAATAAATGAGGTTGAAGATTGTAGGGACGGAGTGGAGATGGAAAGAAGAAGGTTGAGATGCACCTGGCTATTCAGATCTAGTCACTGGGTGGTCTTTCACCTGAGCGATACGGAGAGTATTTACTATACTGGGTACAATACCTTTTAATACTGCGGATAAACAGGTAGATATTATCGCAAGACAAGCTACGAATTACAGATAAGAGAATAAGCAACCGCAAAAACACCGGCTCGGCTCGCGGTAATACCTACCTGCTTTTACGCAGCAGATGGGAAAATTATGAAAAATAATTTCTATTACTGATAAAAAAAATAATTCATTGGTTAAGGCGGCGCTTCCCGGCTCAAAAAGAAGAGGATGGAGAGATATGTAATTACGAATTACGAAGAGCGCGCTAATATTTTAAATGATAAAATTGAAGCGAAAATTGTGAAAATGCTTAATAAAACATAACTCGTTTAAAATAGAGCAAAAATCTGAAAGTGGAAGGCATCTTAACTTAAGTATCATTTAAAAAAACATTGTGAAATTTTTCACAAATATAACTTGTAAAATAATAGAAATAGACTTATTTTTAATCATTTTTGGAGCATACTTTGCGATTTTTTTCTATCGAGGGAATTTCATATAATTTGCGTTTCGGCGTGGAATGTAATCTAGATATTATCTTCAAAAATAACATATATTTTTTTAAGAGCTTCAAAACTTCAGATATGTAAAAAAAATCGGTAGAAATTGATACATTTTTAAATGCACCTTTATTTATATTAATAAAGTGTGAAATGCGTAACTTGCCTATTTTTATACTATCGCGTAATATTATGTGGTTTTATAGGCAGGTACCTTCGCAATCATTATTTATTTTTTACCTGATTTTTCTTTTATATTTTTTGCACAAATCAAACCGCAGATCAGTGATGTTAATTAATTAATCTAATATCACAGCAATTTTTTTCGCGGTCGTTATAAAAAAAATTACCGTCTTTCCGGCTTTGGATGAACGGATGTGGCATATATCCTGATATCCTGAACTTAATAAAATATTTCTTTTATTCAAATGAAAAATACAATTGAGTGGTGGATTATTACGCATTACGCCTATTCTCTATATATAATTCATAATTAATTCAAATCTCGAGAAAAAGATAAACGAATTCAATTCAACTTTATCTCCATACATGAGGCCCTAGAAAAACCCTCAGGGCCTATGTCATCTTTGGGGAAGCTGGGTGTGGGGTATTTTTGTAGAAAGGAAGTTCTGTATAGGAAAAGGGTATGAGGGGCGGGTAGGAATTTGAGGTACAATGTGTCTAGGCGTGACGAACGTATGAATCCATCCCTCCCATTGCGGTAAAGGCCAGAGAATCCGGCTGGAGAAGTCAAAAGGTCTCCTTCACTCAGTGATTCCTGAAACGGCCGGCCACGTAATAGGTGGGCAAACGTTTTCATCGCCAAGACCTTACACATGATCCCAGATGCCCCTAAGGCTAAGTCAACAATCGTAGCATACCACTTGACCTGTGGCAGAGGTGTTGGTTACCCATTAAACGGTTTCGGTACCCTTACCCGCCTCCCAAATTGTCACAATTATCACAACTCAACAACGATTCTTATGCAAACCAATGTTCCATTTTTTTTTTTTCAAATAACAATCTACGGCCTATTTTGAAATACATGTCCTTTATTTATAAAAACTAGTGGTCGCCCAATGGTCGAAATTCGACCATAATTGTAATGTTTTTTATGTATTTTTATCCATGATTTTTAAAAAAATAGCATTGTAGGGGCGTGTAAATAGCCCCAGACACGAGGGAATACTACCCTATGTAAATTAAGGAAGGTTGAACTCTTCCCTATGTGACACAAAACTGTTTACACAGCAATTCCAAAATCCTAAGTGAAAACAAAACAATACTCACTTAGAGAATGCAGCTCTTGCACTATGTCCAGCACAAAACGACACTAGTTTTCATTCAAAATATTGATTTTTTGCCAAGGCGGTAAGTGCACAATATCAACATGTGTTTATCACAGGAAGTAAGTTCAAACAATGAAAATTAGATTTGCAAATTAATAATAATACGTGCCAAAATCTTAGATACAACAATAATTCAATTATGGGTGGATTATTTGATTAGGATTTGACTAGGACTGACATCTCTTGGCTTTCACTAACACTCACGTCGGAAGTAATTGCCTGCTTCACAGAGGTAAGAAAATGCATGAATACACTCAATCTCAATGTCACATAGGTAAATTCAATATAATACAACCACCATTGCAAGCATTCTGCACTCTTTCTTTATATAAACTATAAGTGTGCGAAATTTCATACTCCTCCGTCCGCGAAATTTTCGTAAAAAGCGATAAAAAATGATACATACGTATATGTATTTTACATTAAGCGTTGTGGAGCTACTTACGTAACACGTGGTAATAACTTTTACGTAAGGCTACACAACGTGTTCCTACGTGTCACGTATCGGAGCATCGCGCTGTTTATCTACAGATTCATTATCTGCACGAGATTTACTTTAATCAATGGAAGTTGTTAATTACGTTATATCTCGATCTTGGTTACATCTCCACAAATTAACAAATGATTAAGTTCTTCGTAACAATGCAAACTGGTTATTATTAACCTGGGAAATGTGATCACAGCTCATGTTGATGCCATACGTTTAACTTAGGAAAGTAAATTCAAACATCCATGCAGAAACAATTTGTTTTCATCAATACTTAAAAAAATATAAACAAGCATTCCAAAGGCGTAAAGAAAAGAAGAACACAAGAAATTTGATGTGGGTGTGATTTGTGATACAAAAGTCTGACAATTTTTCGTTAAGCTTTAAAATTTAGGAATCCGGTCGAAACTGGCAGAGGGAGGACGAGAGTAGACGGAATACTGTAGAAATGGGATCCCGTGGTAAAACAATTTATGATCGTGTGATAAATGTGGAGATCGGCAAAGAATGCCAGGCTGGTGTAAGCGTAATGAATAAGATTAAGAAAGTATTGGCTTTTCCCTCAGGTCCTGTCATTTTTAGGGATGTTGTGTGGAGGGTCTTTTGAGAAAAGGAAGGAGAGGAAGTTGTGGAATGTTCTGAAAAGGAAGAACGGGGTTGGATAAGAATCTGGGGGTTGGTGTCTCAGAGTTCAAAACACAGGTTCTCAACGCTCCCTTGTGGGCGTTTCAGACTTTCAGGGGGGGGCGGTAGAAGACCAAGAGAAAATTAGGGGGCGTTTCAGACTTTCGGGGGGGCGGTAGGAGACCCAGAGAAACCCATCCCAACCCACCCGATTCCGCCTCATCCCATCCCATTACGCGCCCCCCGTCGTGGTAAATATAATCGCGTAAGTTAAAGGCAGTAGGTGGGGATCGCTAGAAAAAAAAATCTCATACGGTTACCAAATCAGCGGTTACCAAAAAAAAGGTCTCCCTCAACCAGTCTCTCCCGATCCGGCCTGCCACGCAGCTATTGGGCAGATGCATCCACGCCAAGACACGGACAAACCTCACCCCATGAATCCGGTCACCAATAAATCACCAAACTTAGCGAACCGAATAAATGATTCAAACCGAACAAATTTTAAACCACTCGGCCACTAAATATTGCCATAAGCATAATCTTCCGCCCTTAAGGTGGTTTTTCACAAAAACGGCGCTATAAAAATTATCCACATATTATTATTGCGTTGTACTGAATCAAGTTACGACTAAACCCTAGATTTAAAGCAAGTGGAAGCAAGTATGAGCTGTTGCATTCTAGGTTTTTCTAAACGCTTTTTACAACTTATTTTCATAATATACCGCGTTTATAATGCTCAGATAAAGATCAAATATCCGGGAGCGAACAGAGATAAAATTTCATGCTTCATTGAAGTCGTTATTATTGGTGTTCAATTGCTTTTATTGTTAAGAGGAAACGTGGTCGCCGAGATATTTCAACAACATGTATTTTACCATACTATTACTGTCGCTGTTGCTCTTATTCCCCGAATACTGAACGAAAGAGTCAAGTGCACCTCAGGCATTCAATACCTGCATTTATAAAATCATCAAAATCGGGTTTTGTATTCCCTATTTTATGAAAATATAAAATAAAGGAAAATTACAAAATAAGTAAAAAACAAAGTAAAGTGGTTTGTTCACAGTCCTCCTCACTAGGTATTCCTTTTCCGAGGCGGACTATATGTTGTTGTATAGGTGTTGATCTTGATTTCCCCATCTTCTAGTTTATTGATTTTCACAAAATAAACAATAAATAAAATAAAAAAAGTTTTTATGTTTGTTGTCTTTTGTTTGTTTTTGGGTTACTTCATGATTTTAATGATTTCCTCATCTTCATATTTACTTAGCCATAATTTGATGTCTTTTTTAAGCTTTTATATCTTCATGATATTCTTACATTCAATTGGAAGGGCATCATACAATTTTGTATCATGGAAATTATGGTTTTTCTGGCCAAAAGATGTATTTAATTTCGGGATGTCCAGTAGTTTTGAAGATTTCATCATTGTAGCTGTGTTGGTATTAAATTTGAGTAGTGCATTTTTTGAGTAGGTATAGTTTAATAATGCTGAACACATTAAAGTTTTTAAAAATTTCTTTTGATGGGGTTTTTATGGGTACTTTTAGAATTATTTTTGTTATTATATAAAGTTTGTATACTGAACGTCTGTTGATGGCGTTCATACTAGGCAATTTTAACGATTTTTTAAGATCCTAACTCCTATGAAGTAACTTGTCAAAAAAACAAAACGTGCCGACATGCTACTAGTCGATATCTACATTTTATTAAAACATGTTCGTGGCAGTGTTAAAATCCAGAGAGGAAATTGGGAAATACCTTTGTACAGAAAATAGTACGTATAGAAATTAAATAGTACGATAGTACTAGTAAAAGTACGATAGTATTAGTAATAGTACTAGTAATAGTACGATAGTACTAGTTAAATAGTACTAGTAGTATAGAAAATAGTACGTATAGAAAGAAATAAAAATTGTACGTATAGAAAATACGCAGCCTGATTTCCTCTTAAGTTTAAAAAATTCATCCATCATAATCAAATAATACATGGTGTCCGGAAATTTGTGGTACGAGCGGAAACTGGTTTCACACATTTCAAATAACATTCATGTAAGGAAGTATTTAAAAAAAATAATCATTATAGTAAAACGTTTTTGAAGTCTGCATCTTGTATTTAAGTATGTGCAATTATTGGGGCATTGGCTTTGATATGCATTACAAAATAATTGTTCTGGATAGAACCTTGCAAATTAAATGGCATATTGGCTGATGCAAGAAAACGAAATATTGAGCACTTTGTCTTTTTATACGGATTATTATTTGTCTAATGACTAAGGAGTTACTTGAAAAAGTGTACTTGTTATCTATGTAATAGAATCCGAGAATAAAAAGTGCAAAGTGACGTTATTTTCCGGGTTATGTTACTATGGTGTTTAGTACCCGGCTTTGCCCGAGTTTCAACAATTTTATAAGAAACTCCAGTGAAAAATATTATGGCTTTAAAAAAAATATGTTCATATAGAATAGAGACCAATAAACGCTGATTCTGAATATATAAGTTTTATTAAATGATATTATAAAGTCCATTTTAATTTTTGTCATTAAGACACACTGTCAAGTTGGTATTATTGTATTTTTAGTGCTGATGTCACTGCTCTCCATAATTCTCAGAATACTAAACCTCTCCGCGAGTGAGTTTTGGCGAACAAAACTGTACGTGAGGAGTGAGTTTTTTTTGGTTTATTTTTTAATATTTTTTTATAAATTATCATAGTTTAACTAAAAATAATATTATATTTTGAATTAAAACGTCGTTAACATCAATCCACAAAAATAAACCAACATCGAAAAAAAACATGTCCATACAAAAAAGCTGCTTCCTTCCTCTGACGACCGCTAAATGACGCAAAAATAATTTTTAATCTAAAATTGTGAAGTTGGTATTGCAGGTATGTCTTCCGAAACTTCAACAAACTACGCGCAGATGTCAGAAAAAGCCACTATAAATCAAATAGTTTCATTAAATATGACGGTATTTGAATAATAGCCACTGACGAACCGTTTCGTCCATACTCTTCTGGGTATTTTTTCGCTTCGACGAACCGTTTCGTCCATACTCGTGGAGAGGTTAATGTTCTTCAGCTTCGAACTCCGAACTCGAAAATGGCGGGTATCGAATAGCTGATTCGGCGCTGCATCTTTTCAGTTGCCTACATATAATATTAATAATGCAGATCGTGGAACACTAATAAACTATTTATCAGGTGCGATCACAGATGTATTATTGCACTTTGGTATTCATTGAAAAAAAAATTAAAAATGGACTCGAGTTCCTTATTGAAAAATCGTTACAGAATTGGTGTCTCGTCATATGTATAATTTTTAAATGAAAACTTCTAAGAACCGAATATCACAATGTATCTGACCAGCTGAAAACATTTGACCTGACCGGGAATTTCTGAAAAAACCAGTACAAATTTTAAATTTCTTTGAATTTTGGAATACGTTATACGTTGATGCACATTTTTTTACGTGAATACCTCACAAGAGTCCCAACTGCTTCCAATCGCCTGGAGGCAGCGAGTCTATGTCATCCTCATATGGGGTGTTTTGTGAGGCTGGAGGTTGGAGAGAGGAAGAAAGATGAAGGTGGGAAAATGCCTGGCTATTCAGATCTAGTCATAAAACACAGCTAAAACCATTTCAAGCAACGTTTCAATTTGAACGGTGGTCTTGCACCAGAGCGATACTGAGTAATTGTAAGAGAGTACCGCAAATATACATTATATTATTTTTAAATTATTAAATTGTGAAATATCACATATCAATCAAATAACATTTACTTGCACGTGCACGTGCACGCCTTAGCCCTTTACCACGGAGTCGAATATTGCAAGGACATGATAAATCAACTGGGTTGCTCGCGAAACATCAATATTGCTTCACAGCGTGCGACAAAAATAATGAATGAATATTTATTTAAAATTAAAATTAAATGCAAATCATTCTCGGTTAATTATTTTAATTACTTGACAAACAAACAAACTATTGCAGGTAATTAAAAAGGATTATGTCACAAGAACCTAACAAGGATAGCGTCATTAAAAAATTAATTCATCCATAATCCAGATGACAGCTTAACTGAATATTATCAAATGTTTACCAGATAATATCAAATGTTTACCAATAAGACATTATCAAATGTTTACCAGACATCACTAGACACAACCGGAAATATGTCATTTTTAAATCAAATTCTAGAATCTAGACGTATCGACCCTTTTCCACAAAAAAACATAAATTCATTTTAAAGATTGATATTTTATCTAGTAAGGTTATGTTTAAAATTTTGAAAATGTTAATTTTTATTATCATAAGGTTATGCTGTTGATCGTTGGCAGATTTGTTAAATTTTCAAACAAAATGTTGTGTTATAAAACACACATTTCAAATAATATAATCATGCAGTAAAATAAATCAATACATTATCTAGAAAAGCTTCTTTTCTGAATTTTAATTCTAGTTAAAATAAATAGTGGAGTTTTATTAAATATATGATTTAGTGTCTGGAGACGATTCAAGAAGAAAATCATCAAGTTATCCAATTTTACTGACCAAAAACAAACTTTTTTTCAAGTTACTAAATGATTTTCAAGTTACTAAATGATCATAGGTTTTCAAGTTACTAAATGATCATTTTATATGTTCGTCTAATATTCTATTTCCATGTTATGTTAAATAAAGCGCACCGTTTTCTTATAACATTCAATATCCAATCCTTTCCTATTAATAAAAATAGAGGGACGCTTCGGCCACAAGCAGTTCGATTAGTTAGCAAATTTGAAGATATTAAAATCAGTCTTGTAAGAACAAAAGAAAAATGGCCGAGATGATAAAGCAGGAATCTACCTATATCGTTCTATTAAATTAAAGAAAAAGAAGTTTTACCATGGTAAAACAGGAATCTGCTAATTAAATATTGATTAAAAAAATTGACACACAGAGACATCTATTGAAAAAATTTGTTGCTGTTTTTACTGAGCTAAGAATCTGGATATATAATTATTAAATGCCAACGAGGAAACGAGGCAAATTTCGCGAAGTCTCGACTTTGACGTAATATTTTGTGGCTTTATTTTGTGCCATCGTATTGTATTATGTTTACTGAAACACACTCCTTGAACAATAAACTATGCATAAAAACAACATTACTTGCGTTTATTTCATAAATTTATAGGTTTTACGATCTTTTTCACGACTACGACGCTAGTTTTGACAGCTCAAAACCCGGGTAAAATGAAGGGTCTATATTATATACAAATTTAATAAAAATTATTCCGAGTGGCTAGGTGTATTTAGGATACCTCATACGTCAAGAACAAGAGTGCCCCAAGCGATTCTGACTTTGTCCTTCTTACATTTTCTTTATAATAAGGGGGTATTTCACCAACCTCCTCATAGATTATTCAAAGGATGGCGTACATTTTAGATTAATTATACAGGATTTATTTATTTAAAAAGTCTGTGTTTACTATTCGGAACATGAACCTATGAATAATGTCTACATGTAGGATAAGTTGGCTGAATTTTTTACCAGTTGCAAGTATTTATTTGTTTATTTATTAATATTCATTATGTGTGTGGATAAGCTAAGAGGAGGATGGTGAAATACCCCCTAAGTGTTAAAATCGCATTCCAAAATAAAAATAAAATTGAAAATTTGGGCGTGTGCGCCAGCGCACACCCGGCAATGGACCTGTAAGCCTAAACGAACTAAATTCAATTGAAAAATTATTTTATTAATAAATAAGCATATAATTTATGTACTAAGAGCGTTTTTTATATGAGTAGGTACTCAAAGTGGGCGGCTTAATCCCAAAAACATGTTGATACTTAATATGAAAGTTTTTTAATTCAATTTATAAAAAAAATATCAAAAAAATCTTCGCAATAAAAAACCAGTTCTTTATATTAAAAGTAGTTTTCTTAATTGGTTAATTATATGGATTACAATTATTAATTGTTATTGCTGAGATAAAAGAGATACAATATTATGTGTCTTGTGTACTTTGGGTACAATGTTGACACGTTACGTGACATAAAAAAGTCGCCGAAGACCAAAATTTCATTAACATTTTTTACTGCTAAATTATAAAAAAAAAATATTTATTAAAATGTTTCTTTCCAACTTTGAAAAAGACAATTAAAATAATATTTTTCACACAACCAGCTTCAATGCTTATTACAGTAGGGCATTATTGGCTGGGGAGGGGCCTTTAAAGCTTCCTTACAGCCCATAATTACAATTCAAGGAATAATTATAAAAATCATCCTTAGAAAACCATACAACTTCCCTACTTTAGAGATATTTCGGGGATTTAATGTAACATCTATCACAGAATTATATAAGAGAAACGCATTATATCAATACGCAATAGATTTAAAACAAATGGCTTAATAGCCATCCCTGTGCTTAAAACGACCACGAGATGGTACAATATTTTATTATCCATAAACAAAATTAGTGTAACGGAAACATTGAAATATGAACAGTTCAAAAAGCAAATTCCCTGAAATTGGATAATGATATATTGAACCCAATTTACCCTTACTTAATCTTAATACTTAATATAAAAAATTATTGTTATTGTCTTTTAATAACTATTTTTTTTCTAATTGTTCACCTATGTCAAATATGTTTGTATTTATTTCATAAGTGTTTGATAATTGTTTACATATTTCATAAGAACATTATTTTTTTGCATTTAAATACTCCTCCCATAAACACGAGCTCCTAGAGCTCAACTTATGGAGTAGTAAAATAAAAAAATTAAAATAAAAAGTTGAAAATAACTTAATTTTAGAGCAAATCCGAGTTCTAGAGTTCATTGAACCAAAGTTGCAGACATACAACCGAAGTAAGTATGCTTGATTAATGATGATGACATTATGGAAAATAGCTTTGCTACTGGCTTGTTTGACGGTCAAAGGAGTGGTCCAGAAATGTTGGAAAAAATGTTTCTTATCGTGTCTTCGAAGTGAAGAAAGTAAATTCAACTCACGTGCTTTTATTTTTATTTGGTTAGAATAGAATTGTATATGTTGTATTTTGTGGTTTTCCTTGAACCTGAAATGAATATGTGAATGCATTTGTTTGCAGGGTGGCGTCAGCTTCTCAGCGTTTGCGGGAATTCCCCAAGAACTTCTTGTTTGGGACAGCCACCGCCTCCTATCAGGTGGAAGGAGCCTGGAATGTCAGTGGTGAGTACAACCTTCGTTTGTTTATTTTATGTAACACGCAAGAAGGATTGGCGATCCTGACCACAGAACCGGGCCAAGTCTAGGAAAGGCCCCTTCAGAAATATTAGTATTGTATTTGGTGGGGTCAATTGCCAATATCTCAGCACTATTCCGTTTGATTGAAAGATTTATAGTTCTTAAAACCTTGGAAATTCACTTTGTGGCGTCATTATTAATAAATGAAAACAAATAACTTTGTGTACACCACTATTTAATTAACAATATCGACATGTTTCGAAAACTATGTTTTCATCATTCATTTCTTCATAATAAGTTAATAAAAAATAACAAAAGACAAACAAGTATAGACAAATAAGAACATAAACAAAATATTAGAAAGGAGAGGTGATTAATTACTTAAAATATCATAAAAAACAATTACATAAAATAAAATATAAAGATTATTTTAGGATGGGTAAAAAAAAAAATATTCTTTTAAGATAACAGTGAATGCTTATTGCTAAGGTTGCTACAAATATGGTTTAAAATGGCACAACTGCAAACCCTGTACAAATCGCAAGTGCGCCCCACGGTTGAATTTGGCAGCCACCTCTGGTCTGGAGCCCCAAAATACCTAAAAAAAAACCTCAACTCTGTGCAGAAGCGGGCGGTCCGTTTGATAGATTCTTCTAACTTAACAAACGGATTTTTTTTTTTTTTTTTATAGTTAATACCGCACAAGAGTCCCAACTGCTCCCGTCTGGAGCCAGTGAGACTATGGCATCCCAAATCGGGGTATGTTGTGAGGCTGAAGGTAGTGGGGAGGGGAAGGAGATAGGGAAGAGGAAGGTGGGGAAGTACCTGGCTATTCAGATCTGGTCACTAAACACGGCTAAAGCCATTTTCAAGCAACGTTTCAATTCTGAATGGTGGTCTTACACCAGGGCGATACTGATAGTATCTTCCACTCTGGAACGTGCCGCAAATATACTACATATTATTTTAAATGAATAAATTGTGAAATAACACAAATATCAAATAAAATTTATTTGCGCACGCCGGGTTCGAACCCGCGACCTTCGGATTGTGAGTCCAGAGTCTTACCTCGGGACCACGGAGGCCGTCAAAAAGGATTGCAATCTTTCAATCAGATGGGAATGCTGTCCTTGTTCTACCGGTATTACAATGGAAGATGCTCCGAAGAACTAGCGTCATTGATCCCCTCGGTGCACAGTCGGGAAACACGCCAAACACGCGCCCAACATTCGTACACGGTTGACATTAGTCACATGAGAACGGGTCGTTTCTACGACTCGTGGAACTCGCTGTGGAACGATTTGCCGGCCTCTGTGTTTCCTCCCTCCTACAACATGGGTCTCTTCAAGACCCATGTTCACTCCTTCCTCTCCTCAAAAACACCCTCCACACAGCATCTTCAAAGATGACATAGGCCTTGAGGGAAATTATTTTCCTGTGTGGAGTTAATGTAAAAAAAAAATACGTCCTTGCAACTCGGAAGCTAGTTTTATCTAACAAGCTCTCGCTAGAGAATGACTTGCTCTTTGTTCGGCGGTTCCATGACAGTTGATCCGCCCACAATCGGCCCCCTGGCGTACTTATATACAAAGTGCAGTCTATTTGGGGAAAATACGGTAAACCTAAGTACACAAAATATAACTAAGTGACCCGAAGGGATGTGCAGAGAGAATGTATCGCCGAATAACAAAAGCATAAAACATATTTCTTTCAAATGCATCAAAGAAAAATCTGCTAATCTGTTTACTTGGATACAGAAATACAAAAAAATCGACGCTGTGTATAAATTCGTTTGATATTCATACCAACTTATTATAAACTTATTATTTAATGAACACATCAGCGATATCACGAGTAAATCTTTGAAAATGATGGGATTCATACATAGAATATCAAAACCATTCAAAAATCCCCAATCCATTATAACCTTATACAACTCGTTGGTCAGAAGCAAATTGGAATATGGGAGTGTTATTTGGAATCCACATTATTTAAAATATTCAAAAGCCATTGAATCAGTACAAAAAAAATTCCTAAGGATGGGTTGTTTCAAAAAATTTGACGAATTCGTCAAATATTTGACGTTAATTTTCAAGTTCTGTGTAAGTTCTATTCAAGTTCTGTGATGATTTCAGTTTTGTGAAGCAGCTGGCCTATGATGATAAAAAAACAAACTCGAAAAGAACTTACACAGAACCTGAAAATTAACTTCAAATATTTGATGAACTCGTCAATTTTTTTGAAACAACCCGTCCTAAGACTTTTATCATTTAAACTTGGATTAAATGCCTTACTCCTATCTTATGAGGAACGACTCCAACAATTTCATTTTACAACCCTGGTAAAAAGAAGACAATTTGCTGACTTAATATGTTTATATAAAATTATTCATGATAAGCTTCGAACCACTCATTGTCTGAGCAATATTAATATAAAAGTTCCTAATAGACGCAATTTAAGGAGTCATAATACATTCCATCTTGAATTATTTAATAACAATATTGCATACTTCAATCCACTGTCTCGAATGTGTCGTCTATATAATACCATCGAATGTGACCAAGTAGATATTTATGCAAACAGTCTTACATATTTCAAAAGGCAAATTAACAATCTTCTACCATGATATATCATGGAGAACAATTATGTGGCTGCTCTATTATCATTTTATTTTTATTATTTTTCTTTTCTTTCTCTGCATTTCTGTTTTATATTTGAAATTACTATGTTTTATATTTTCTTTTGTACCTAGTAACAAGTAAACACTGATTATGCATGCTGTGAACATTTATAATTGGAGTGTTAATACCTATGTACTTCTCAATGGCAATTTTATAACTATAATAATTGTTAACACTCTGTAAATGTTTCCAACAATAAATAATAATAATAAATAATAAAGGATATTTTTAAGGTCGATTTTACGTTTGAAATTGGTAAATAAATTAAGGGGGGCAGCTGTCGGTGGATCAACTGCCGGTTCACCCTGTTTGGCT
Organism: Glyphotaelius pellucidus; assembly: GCA_936435175.1. Taxonomy (NCBI): domain Eukaryota; kingdom Metazoa; phylum Arthropoda; class Insecta; order Trichoptera; family Limnephilidae; genus Glyphotaelius; species Glyphotaelius pellucidus. The sequence goes on along the minus strand of OW386539.1, from coordinate 3,619,518 downwards.
ATCTTCGGCACATGTCGTAACCGACACCAAGTGACTCGTGTAAAGCATAGACAACGGCAAACAATGATAGAACTGATCATAGACTAATATTATGATACGTTACACTAATGAAAAGTACGTCATCGAAAAATCCACCAAAAATATACCTACATCGATTCCCATACCAAAGTAAAGGTTTGATAAAAAAAAATTTTTTAAATATCCGCAAACAAATAAAAAGTTGATTTCATGAGGGCAAACTTTTTCTCCTGTGTTCGTACTAGGATAAATATTGTAATGTCAGAGTAAACATTAAAAAACGTGATTATGAAATCAGCGGACATTAACTTGACGAGACCGAGATTAGTTTATTGGGAAAAAAATAACATGCAAGCAAAAATCGCAAGCCAATACACCGGGAAATGAAAATTTATAATCAGATTCCAAGATATTAGTCAAATATTTGACTAAACGTTAGTTGAGAGTAAAAAGGGTCCAACTGGTGTTTTTGAGAAAAATTGAGATTTTGTCACCAGGAACTTTCTATTAAACTATTATGAAAAAAAAAAAAATCGTCATCATGAACGGAAATAAAAATAATAAGGTTCAAACTGCATCTGAATTTAGATTGCGTTTTTATTTTTTTTTGTTATTTATTTTTCGGACGATGATGGACACTGTAATGCTGTCCGAAACGTCGGCTAAAGAAGGAGATAGCGCAACACGGCATAACACCCCAAAAATAAATAACAAAAACACTTTTGGCGGTGAAAACCTAAAATCATACTTGCGTTTTTGTTGGTCAGTTTCAACAACAGTTGGGACCTTTTTTATACATTTCAAACTGCCAAAAGCTTATTTTCGTTATTTATTTTTGAGTTGTTATGCCGTATGGCGCTACCTCTTTCTTTAGGCAATGTTTTGGACAGCGTTACAGTGTCCATCATCAGGGCAGATGGAACCTTTTCGAATTAACCATATTCCTAAATTTCAAATGGTTCCATTTGCTATTTTAGGTGTTTTAGATACTTAAAAGATAAATTACTAACAGTTTGCAATAGCAAACTATATCCGTATAGTTTTAGGCTTGTCAAATTTTAAAATAATTTATTCAAAAGTAGGAGCTCTCATTTCTCAAACTTTGGTTAGAGCAGATAGAACCTTTTCACCATCACCTAACGTTATATCTACTTTGTTTTTAACCGCTTTATAAGAATAATTAATCGCCTTATGATAAATATGCAAAAAGAATTACCCAAAAATCCAATCATTAAAAATTTGTTCCTTTTCGCCCCATCTAACCCTCCCTCATCCCTCTCTGATGCTCTGTTCTCCGCTCATATAATTATATAATATCATGCGGTCTAACTCTCTTTATTTTAACCTTTTTATATTGTATAATACGCACGTTGTTTCTTTTATAATAATACTGGCTTGAGAAGGATATATTATGCAATATAACCGAAACTAGTTGACGTATATAAGGCAATAATTTTAATACAGTAGAATAAAACAAAGAAACTTTTTATTCAATCACTCTGACCCCTAAGCTTGTTTTCAAGACAATATATCGACAGCAGTCAAGTACAAAAAGCTTGTTTTCAAGCTAACGCGTGTGATCCAATAGAAATGGTTATAACTCCAATTTCGTTCTACTGACAACCTTAAAACAAAAAGGATAATATCTGTAATAAACCACGCTTCACATTTATATTCAAAGTTGTCCATTGAAATAGATAAGAAATACTAATTTTGTTGAAACAGTTTTCACCCGCCAAAACGCATACGCGCCGTTAGACTTAGTTAATTTTTTATTAAATATTTTTGTATGAAATACAATTTGGGAGGCCGGAATGGGTACCGCCGCCCCGGGAACTTTTATTGGAAAACCAACACCTCTGCCATAGGTCACCCCAAGTGGTTTGCTACGTTTGGCGACTTAGCATGGGTGCCCGGGTTCATGGGGGAGGTTTATCTAGGCGGATGACCAGGACATACTGAACCCCAGATTCCTATCCACCCCTTAAGCCCTTTTCCTTCCCAGAACTCTCCCTCCCCTTCCCTTTCTCTAAAAAACCCTCCACACAGCATCCCCAAAGATGATATAGGCCCTGAGGGAAATTATTTTTCTCAAGGCCACTTGTGAGGAGCTCATGTAAAAAAAAAAAAATGAAATGGTAAAAAAATGAGGTAATAAAATTGTTTTTGTCCAATAAAATTTTAGTACTGTTTGCACATAAAAACATCGCGTGAGTCATTTTTACAATATTTTGTGTTTGCATACTAAATTTTAATATTAACAAATTTGAATATTTATTTGTAATGATTTGAAAGCGTATTTCATCATTTTCATGTTGTTGCAAAAACAGTTTTTAGTATTTGGCTTTGTTCAGAAATTTTTAATTTATTGAGCTTTAATTGCGAAGCGGAAATAACACAAATTTTTTATAAATCTGACAGTTCGTTTAAGGCAAAAAAAACTTGCACAAAGGCGGTAGACCGGAGTGGTTAAGAAATAATGGAGTTCATATATTAATGACGCCACAAAGTGAATTTGCGAATTTTGAAGAAATCATATATTTTATTTTAGATAAACATAAGCAGTGCTCATCTCTGATATCGAAAAATTTTAGGTACAATAAATAATACATTAATAATCATCAAGGATCGCTAAGATTTAAGGTCTTTTTTGGCGGCCCTGCAAATCAAAGGTCTTTGTCCTTGTAAAAGCTACTTCCCTGCACGAACTGAAGGCAGCTTTCGAGCTCTTTACCTGGTATCGTAAATACATGGACAATATTATACTCCTCTACTCCTAGAACTATTCCAAGAACTACTCCAGGAACTCTACTCCTTGGATTAGTTGGATACTTGCTGTCTTATTTTTATTTTATTTTTTTATTTTTTTTATTGGAGAAAATACAGATACAGATGTCAATTTACAAGAACATACATATTAACAATTAGAGAATTTACCTTCATCCAAACTATTTCTCACGAATTGACTTGAACAGCAGATAAAAACATATGCACATATTTTTAATTATCAATAGGGAAAAAGTATATACAAAATAATATTATTTTACAAATAGAGAGAAGAGAGAAATGCGCAAAATCCTTATAAAGTTTTACAAATTATTTTTGGAAAAATTTAGATTTTAAGACAAAAAATATATTTATATAATAGATAAAAAATAGTGTTATACAGAAATTAAAAAGAAGAAAAGTACTTAAAATGATAATAAACGAAGTATGTCTAAAAGAAAAGTACTTAAAATTATAAACGAAGTATGCCTAAGTTGTTGTGCTTTGTAGGAAAACAGCCTTCGATTTTCTATTAAAAGTACAGCGTATATCAAAAAATAAGTCGGAACCCTTGAGGTTTCGATTTTGATTAAGCGATTCGCACATTCTTCTGATTGGATCCCTGACACCAGCATTTGTACGTGTCCGGCTAATGTGGAATAAGTCGTTAAGCCTTGTTACCCTAGGTGGTATTTTGAAGTTTATTAGTTTCAGTATTTTCGATAACAATATTCTTCTCAGGCGATTTCAAAATTTACCTCTGGTAAATTAGGTACTTAAATTAACCTTTTTCATACGATTCGGTTGATTATCTCAAACGGGTGTGTAAAGTCAAGAACTGAAGTAAGTAAATCGTCAGATATCAAGTTATTGTTAGCAGTAAAAATGTGATTATTAGCGTCTTGTTAGTTGAAAATTTTAAATCCCCAAACAGCCTTTTATCTCATTTTTAATGTTTGCAGAAATATTGGATACCATATAGAGATTAGTTACCTATTCTTTTAAGAAGGAGATTACGATATTTCAGTTTTTTCTACACTTACTTTAGGAAGTTGTATAAAAACAGCTTAATTAAAGGACAGTTTTTTAACCCTGCTCAAAAACCAATCGACAACGTGCAAGAATTTAACCCTAAAAAATCATTAGATCAGAAAACAAGTTATACATTGCCTCTAAGAGCTAGTTCACACACAGCTATAAAATATAAAAGATCATAGCACGCCAAATAACGCTCTCCATACAATCTCTTCAGACCGTTCACACCTAAGCGTTTTTAAGCGCAAATAATCATAGACAATACACATCTTACGACGGAACCGCTCCAGACGCGATATGCCAGAAGATAAGTCTCCCCCTCTCCGACTAAAACAGGAGAGGGGGTCATTGTAATTATGAAGCTGCCTAGACCGGTGGATGACAGATGTCAAGTTGACAGATTTCAGTACAAAAAATGTGCATTCCGTTGCCGCTCCCTAATTCAACTGACCCCCTCTCCTACCACAGGAAGAAATATTTGATAGCGTCGTGTGAAAATACAAAAGATAAGCGCTCGCGGTTCAACAGATATCTGCTCGCAGATTTATAGCTCTGTGTGAACGAGCTTTAATATGGATTGCTGGTGCCTTTTTTCATTGTGCTATTTATTCTGCTACGTTTTTTTATAAAATAATTTTAAATGCTAAACATGCGCAGAGCATAATATTAGAAACTTGAAAATAAATAATGCAAAATGGTTTATAATTGAAAATAGACAAAGTATCAATTGTATATTATCGAGAGAGAAAAAAATTATTGAAAAAGTCTCTGGTTCCCGTTGAGTTTTTCATCCAGCGAATAAATTCCGCAGGCTTTCGAGTTTTTTTAATAACCTCCGCTGCGGACGGGACCAAAAAACACCTGGACGTTAATTTATGGAGGTACAATAATGATAGATTCAAACTTCTACAAAGCCTAATTCATTATCATCAACCTGTTCAATCAACTTTATCGATCTTTTCAGACAAGGCAGAGCAGGTCTGGGATCACTACACGCATTATCACAGTGAAAAGATCAAAGATCATAGCAACGGAGACGTGGCTTGCGATTCGTACCATCTCTACAAGCGAGATGTCCAGATGCTGGTGGAGCTCGGAGTAGACTACTACAGGTTCTCCATATCCTGGAGCAGACTTCTGCCCGAAGGCTACGGCACTAACGTGAGTCAAGACGGACTTCGATACTACAACAACCTGATCGATGAATTGATCAAGTACAACATCACCCCGATGGTGACTCTCTTCCATTGGGACACGCCTCAGAAATTCATGGAAATTGGAGGATGGACTAACCCTAAGATCGTGGACTACTATGAGGACTATGTGAAGATGGCTTTCCACCATTTCGGAGACAGGGTAAAGTCCTGGCTGACCTTCAACGAGCCCTACAACATGTGCCTGTCGGGGTACGGAACCAGTTTGCTGATGGTGCAGTTCGCACCAGACATGAATTTCCATGGATTCGGGGAATACATGTGCACCCACAATGTCCTCAGAGCCCATGCAGCTGCTTATCATCTTTATAACAGCACCTTCAAGCCAACTCAACAAGGTAACTAGCGTTTTATGTTTAATTCTCAATTTATAAGGGCTTTCGACCCCAGACAGTTCAATGGAATTGTTTATCTGTTCGAGAATTTCAATCTTTAAAAATTTTTGATCTCTTTCAGTTAAAGAAAAAAATATCATACTTCGAGCACATGGACACGCCCAGATCAAGTATCTATAATTTACATTTTCAGTGTTTAAATCAGACACCAACAAATAAATGCGCAACTGAACTACTAGATTTTACTAATAAAACTGAATTTTAATTACTCGCACGTTAAATGATTGAGTGTAGCAAAGTCCCGTTTTAACTCGGACTACTCGAGTGTTTTGCGTTTCGTCTTTCTATGCATTTGTTTGTTACGTTCCGGTTCCAATTACCGATGGTGGCCGTTTTAATGCTTCAGTAAATATTATTTTTATTTTAAATTATATTTTCAAATGTGATCGCCAGTCGAATTGTCGTGTTTGGGTATTTAAGTACCAACCTACAAATTTTCAGATTTCAGAACAAATTTAGGTTTTGTTTTATAAAAGAAAAAATTAGATCATACTCTTTTAGACGCAGGGACTACTAATCACAGAACTAGTATATTATATTTAACTCAGCCAACTTCAAACCAGTTTTAAACCAAATGCAATTAATAAGAAAAAGCAGTGATACCGAACATGCCTAACAATGAAATTAATATTATTTCAAGTCCAAACAAAACGTTATAATCCCGTTGAGACTATTAGCGAATTATTAACAATGTGTTAAAATAGTTTTTAATTCATTCCGCAAAAAAAACCACCTACTTTTTATTACGAGTTTATTTTTTTAATCAACCTTTTATAAATATCCCACAGGTGTCGCTGCTCGACAAAAACTTAAATACATTCATTACACAAGATTTTTATCAGCAGTGTCTGCAAGATCGTGTACTTTGTATGTACATTATTACTTTTTGTACTTTGGTTTTAACTCTCCTTCGTTTTGATTGGCATTCATTTTATCAGTGTTATTTACGACAGCTTTAAAACCAGTTATTAAACTCCATTAAACTTGACAATTAACGTAACGCCGAGATTACTTCTTCTCGGGCGGTCCTTCATTGCTGAGGATCCAGACCCCAATCCAATTTCCATGGTTGACAAGGATCCTCTACTCCTCGCGGTTCTGTACTGCGTAGAGAGCTGTGATAGCTTGATCAAAGTGCATTGGTGACCTTCATCTTATTCTACTACCAAACACTTTGCGGTGACCAGGATTTCTCCGTGTTGGAGTCCTCAGTTTGGCGAGCAACGTATCTTACTTTTTTATGTTAACTCCACACAGGAGGCCTTGAGGAAAATAATTTTCCTTGGGGCAAATGTTATCTTAGGGGGTGCTGTGTGGAGGGTCTTTTTAAGGAAAGAAAGGAGAGGAAGTTCCGGTTTTTTTTTTTATATTTTTTTTATTCTTCGTTTTAAGCACCGCTAAACTGCCAAAGCAATTTGTCAGCAGGTTGATTTAACAATATTAATATAATACTAAAGCACAAATAAACAAGAAACCACAATATACAAAATAGAAACAGAAAAATAACTTTTAAGTAACTACAATACAAAGGCATAAAATATACAGACAGACAACTAACTCGTAGTCACAATCATACATAAGATTACAAACAATTTTAATACAGAAAGTTTTGATCCATTAGCCATTTTTTAAGTTTTTTTTTTAAGATCGGTGGTGCAGTTTGATTCGTTTTTTGTGTTCATCGGCATCTTATTAAATATGGTGGGGACAAGATAAGTGAATGTCCGTTGCTCGTATTTATTTATAATTTTCGGAACGGACAAACCCTCGTTTTTACTAAATCTAGTGCCATGTGCCCATAAATGTAAATTTAGTGCCCATTTTTCTTTGTATTTTGAATCTGTCAATAGGTTTTGGCATACAATTTTAAACCATAATATACCTCGAACAGGTAATATATTAACTGACTCATATAATAATTGTATGTCTCTTCTTTGGGCATAAATACTTTTGCTTACCAAGAGCTTAGTCAAAGAGTTTTGAATTGTTTGAATGTGGCCTATATTTGTCTTGCATGAGTTTCTCCAAGACGTTATTCCGTATCTGATAGTAAATCCAGCTAGTGACAAATAATTTTTTTAACGTACCTGCTTATGGGCAAAAAATATTTAACTTAATGAAAAAGGTATGAGGGGTAGGTAGAAATATGGGAGTCAGTATCCAGGAGTGACAGACGTATGAATCCATCCTTCCAATCGGGGTGCAAGGCGATGGGTTGAGAGAGTCTGGCTGGAGAAATCAAAAGGCTTCCCTCAACTAGACGCATTTGCCGCTAAGATCTAGACAGACCTCACCCCCTGAACCCGGGCACCCCTGCTAAGTCACTAAACGTCTTATGGCAGAGGTGTTGGTTACGCAATACGTATCTTTAAATACGTTGAGGCTATTCTGGAAATTGTGGATGTTGGGTGTCCTCCAGAACGGAAAGATATGTGCGTCTAGCTGATCATGGAATCCTAAGCATGTTTTTCCAGCATCTCGTCTGTCCAGTTTTTCTATACTCTTTAGGCACCCATGTGAAATACTTTAATCAAAGTATGTAATTTAAGTCGTTTTTTTACACGCTTTGGACGATGGATGTCGATAGTGTAACCTCCCGGCTTAAAGTGCAACGCATTACGTTTTAGAAATTATTAATAGTTTTCGTATTTTTTTAGGAAAAGTTGGTATGGCTACCCTAGTGCTTTGGGCAGAACCTGAAACAGACAGCGAAGAGGATAAAGCTATTGCTGAAAAGGCTTTGGAGTTCACGGTAAGGAAAATTTATTTATTTATTCTATGTACGGTGTAATATACATTGGGTTTATCGATGCCTGTCTCCCTAGGATATACCTGTGTCGAGACAGGCTTATAGGTACATAAATGAACATACTTAAGGAACATATTGGTAGTTACAAGAATATTTAAGGTAAAATACATATTGATAACGTAGACAGACACATAAATGAACAGAAAACGTAAGTCATTGAAGATTATATTAACAACTCTCAAACGAAAAGTGTGAAACAGGAAAATCAGCACAACAGACTTGGCGGTTTTTTGCTCTAACGTGCTTTATGCGTAAAGAAAATGAAGATAATTGGTAGGTCTAAGTCGAAAGTATGACTGATGTTGATAGGGTCGAATTCTTAGGGGTTAGAGCGAAGCCCCGGCAAGGCTGATTTCCTTGGTTCGATCCCTGGACGCGCCCGAATCTTTTCTGACGGTTTTGTTTCACGTTTTCATTTGGTGGTTGTTAATATTATCTTCAATGTTTAAATATTACAGTCTAAGGTTTTACTCAATAAGCTATTCCATTATAAAATATTTAACAAATACTCATGTACACTTGTAATAGAATGCAAGCAGTCTTAGAAGCAGTGAATGTGTTCAACTGCAGGGAATATAGTTAATGAAGGCTATAATAACATACCTAAATAATAATTATCAATGTTAGCGTAATACTATTCTTCTAAATAGGTTCTACATTTTTTTATTATTTATTTTTGGGGTGTTATACCGTGTTACGCTACATCTTTCTTTAGCCAACGTTTTGGACACTGTTTTTATTTGTTATTTATTTTTGGGACGATGATGAACACTGTAACGCTGTCCAAAACGTTGGCTAAAGAAGGAGTTAGCGCAACACGGCATAACACCCCAAAAATAAATAACAAAAATACTTTTGGCCGTGAAAACCTAAAATCAAACCAGGTTCTACATAATTTAAACAGCATATTTTACTTTACGGTTACTACTATCTGATTCATTTCATCTTGCCATTTCTTCCTCGGGCGTCCCCGACTTCTTCTACCATTCACATTTGCGTCGTATATTCTTCTTACACTACATTCTTCGTTCATTCGCTCTACATGCCCAAACCATCTGAGGGTCTCTTTTTTAATCTTACTCATTACGTTTACGTCAGCCTTCAGAGGATCTTCACATTTCTCGCACGATCATTCATGGTTTTACTGGATCTCATTTTTACAGCATTCAGTCTGCTTTCATCCTTCCTCTGCCAGTTCCATGCCTCACTGCCATATATCAGGGTAGATACCAGCACTCCGTTGTGGAATCTTAGCTTCGATTCTTTGGACAGTTTTTTTATTAGCGCCAACGGCATTCAGTCTTCCATTATTCGAGTTATCTGCATTTACCCTTCTTTCAATATCTCTATGACGTACATCACATTCATGTTTGTGAAAGCCCCTATAGGCAAATAATAATATAAATACGATTTCAAATTAATTGAACTGATAAAAAAAACATCTGATAATATTGACAATATTAAATAGATTGGTACAACCTCTCTATCAATATTGTTTTAATTACATTTTTGGTCCATTGTTGATCACGTTTAATATGTTTCATCGTGATTTAACAAATGTTCTACCATCATGGAGTACATCAGGCTCTACACTCAATTTATGTTGCTAAAAAATATGCCCATCATTCTGGCCATCGTTCCCAGGGTACTTGTTGTGTTATGAAAACGACTTGTCACGCATTCCGACTGGTTATCTGACAAACAACAACTCTTTACACAGTGTTGCTATTAAGTCGGCGAGCAAGGTTGTCTGGGGTGAAGGGCTTACTTTATTTATTTGCAAATATTCAGAGTACTTTCCATTTCATTGTAAGCATTGTAATTGTATGTAATAGAAGTTTAAAAAATATATCTGTATTTTACCAAAAACAAAAAGTCATACCTACTTCTAAATATATTCCTCTAAACTATGGTTAACTATGATAATGTTAACTGCCGTTATAAGGATTTGTACAATTTTGTGGTGGCGGATGATTTGCTACGTTTAGTGACTTAGCAGGGATGCCCAGGTTCATGGGATGATGTTTTGTCTAAGTCTTGGCGGCAGATGCGTCTGCCCACTTTCTGCGTGGCAGATCATGAGACATTGGTTGCGAGATTGGTTATAGATGAGAGATTAATTGGAGATCTTTTAATCTCTCTCCTTGCATTGCAGTTGAAGGGATGGATTCATACGCCATACCCCAGATTCATACCACAAATTTCTAACCCCTTTTTCCTTCCCAGAACTTCCTCTCCTCTCTTTCCTTCAAAAGACCCTCCACATAGCACCCCTAAGATGACACAGGCACTGCGGGAAATTATTTTTCTCAGGACCTGTGTGGAGTCAATATAAAAATGTATAATTCATGCGATCTTTCACCAGAATTAGTTGATAACTACTTTAGTTGATAGAATCGTGCAAGTCTCTATTACTATAATTTGAAACAACTACTCAGTCTATATATATGTGCTATAAAGCCATCAGCCAAGGCTAAAAAGCCATCATTTTCTGCTCCAATTATTTTCATCGCAGTCAGTCCTTCAAAAAAATTTTTGTAAAAGTTGCTTACAAAAATGACAGGATTTGTGGAGCATCAAGAATATCAGACCCGTTTAAACATGATTAATTATTACACGATAATAACGTTTATCTTATATTTTCAGACCGGCTGGTATTTGAACCCAATCCACACCCCCGAAGGCGACTATCCCAAGATTATGCGCGATGAGGTCGACAAGATGAGCAAGCAGCAGGGCTTCAAGAACTCCAGGTTGCCCTACTTCACGCCCGAGGAGGTGGAGTCCTTGAAGAACACCGCTGATTTCATTGGAGTCAACTACTACACCGCAGTCGTGTACCGCAACGATGGCAAGAGGGCCGACAGACAGATTCCATCGTTCGAAAACGATATGGGACATGTTGCCTACCAACCCGAGGAGTGGGACAAGGGATTCTCTACCTGGTTGAAGGTGTGTTAAATGATTCGCATTCTTTTTTAATGTTGAATCCCACACAGTTCAACTCACCAGAGGCAATGGGATCATGACTCCCGACAATCGTGACTACCTCTAAGAACCTCTATCCTCTTCTGTTTACTAGACTTAAGGCTGCGATGTTTGCCTTCACATTTAACATTTAACTTTATGCATTCCAACACTTGCAAGATTATAATACTGAAGGCGTTTTGATTGTCCACTTGCTTCCATTCTTATCATATATATCTTTTTTTTTTATTTTTTTTTATTTTTTTTTTAAATTTATTTATTTATTTTATAAATCAACAATCCAGTCTCGCTAAGCCAATTGCAATTGGCTTGACAGCAGGTGCTTATAATTCCTTACAAATATATTTAAAGTTATAGTTTACATCTTTTATCTACAGTTAAACATTTTTTCATAAATTTTATCAAGTATCAAGTATCAAAATAAATATTCTTTTTCCAATAACCAATTTTTCACCATATATTTAACCTTATCTCGTTTTCATACTGCTCTCACCAGAGCCGTTCATATTTTAGTTGTCTCTGACATGCTGTTTTCTTACCTTAGCTCCGTCCTAACGGCCTCCGTGACACTCTGAACTGGGTAAAGAAGAAGTACGGAGATCAAGAAGTCTACATCACCGAGATTGGATACTCCACCAACGGGGGTCTCCTCGACGAAGGCAGAGTGGACTTCTTCAACAAGCACCTCGAGGCCACCCTGGACGCCATCGAAGATGGAGTTGATGTAGCCTGCTTCACTTTGTGGAGTCTCATGGATAACTTTGAGTGGAGTAACGGATACTTGTAAGTATTGATTGCTGAATTGAAGCGGCAAATAACTGAGCATGATCTTTGTGATGGTATATCACTTCACTTACGATTTCCGTTGTATTCGACCTTAAGCCATGTGCTTCCACTCCACAAAACTTTCCATTCTGCCACAGTCTTCTTCCATACAGTCAGTACAAATCTTCCTCGACCTATCTTTGAGTCTTCCACTCTTTCACTTCCTCAGAAGTTCGGTGCTGCCTTCTTTTTATTTCATCGTTGCCACTTGGCCAGCCCAACCTCTTTTTCAATACCTAAATAATCTTTTGATGGTTTCACGTTCAAGTAAACTCTTGAGTCATCCTAATTTTTAAAGAACAACTTTTCAGCTTTATTAGATTCAAAACAAAGGACTGATGATCATCACTATGAATAATGAAGTGACTTCAATTTAGAATTAATTTTTATTTCTAAAGCAAAAAATCTGTTGACAAAATCAGCAGCTATTCAAATTTGTTATTGATGTATTACTTCTTTTTCCCACAGAGACCAGTTTGGACTTTATCAAGTGGACTTCTCCAGCCCTCAAAAGACAAGAACTCCGAGAATGTCAGCCATCGTGCTGCAAGAACTCTTCAGAACAAGAACATTGGATCCCGACTATCGTCCAGAATTCGTGGTACCCATGGAAGCCGTTGAAGAGTTCCCCTACAAAATGCTCATCTTACTGATCACCATTGTCTTACTCATCGTCATCTCACTCGTTCTAGGGCTTAAATTCGTTACATATAAGAAAAAATACGATCTCCTGAAGAAGAACCCAAAAACAGACAGCGTTGAGTACTGATTGATTACTTTACAAAAAATGTTTTACGTGAAAGCTGAATAAACAAAAAGATGAGATTAGGTAAGTTAATAATTATTGAAGTGTTTAGCAGCGATGTCTAACTGCTTTGATGATGAACACAGCAAGACTACAGCAAGATAGCAGTCAGAAAATTGTCTCAAAAAGAAGAATGGAGTGCAACTCAAGAAAAGCTCAACACCCCAATAAACAAAATACATTTTACTAGTAAAGTATTTTGTGGGTTATCTCAGGAAGAAAGAAGCCACATAGACTAAGAAATGGTATTACAAGTATTGACCTATTTTAATGTAGTAAAGTTGATCTTTGCTCTAGAATAAGATGATTCTCTATTTATACAACCATGTCGTTATTTTGCTACCGAGTAGCCACAATTCCTGAAGTTTGTTCTCTGCACTGGATGCTCGGTCTGAATATAGTAGGAATAATCTAACCTAAGTTTAGTTTAAGATTAATATTAATTTATCGAAGAAGCAAACACTTTGTGGCTAGACATTATACAAAGAACAACAATGTTCTTTGGTTAAAACCACTTTATTTTATTTATTAACGTCGAATGGTTTCAGTTGATTACAAACTTCATCAGGACATAGATATAAATTAAATTACAGTACATAGGAAGATTACAATGATTTAGGTAAACAAAACAGAGAAAGAGAAAGCATACGAAAGAGGGAGAGAACATCAGACTTTGGTTGGTGGAGATGTAGGTAGAGCGGTAGAGGAAGGCAGGGGGTTACATAAGGAGAAGTAAAAACTTAAGAAGAACTTAAGTTAAAGGAAAAGTGAACAAATTGTTCACTTTCTCCTCACATAATCCCCACCCTTCCCCTAACTTTCTACCTACCCCTCCACCGACCAGTGTCTGATGTTCTCTCCCTCTCTTATGTACTTTCTCTTTCTCTTTTTTTATCTTATCGTTTATCTTTTAATCTTTCTTTGTACTGTAACTTAGTTTATATCTATGTCCTGATGAAGGTTGAGATCATCCGAAACCATTCAACGTTTAGTGAAAGTGGTTTTAAACAAAGAAAGTTTTTCATTCGTATTAATATTAATGTTTGTTACAACAGTGACATAGTATTTGACGAGAGATCAATGTGAATAATTTATTTTAAGTTATTTGTTGTGGATAAAACTGCGGGATTATAAGCATAACGTTTTAACTCACATTCAATGAACTCAAATTTGTTAAATTTAAGTGTCATTTTCAAAATTGGAAGCAATAAAGCACTAACCATTAAGCGTAGACCGTTTCGACTCGACCGCTTTGCGTTTTGTTTGTGCCTTCGGTCAATCCTGTCAAGATGGTAGCCGTGTTTTTTAGTACCATTTTACTCCGCCAGAGCGCTTGAGCGTTGCAATTGTTGCGCTCTGTCAAGTCGGTGTGATCCACAGAAATATTAGTATAATATTACAACACTTTTTTTAAATTGTGTTTTTTTCAAAATTGGAACTGATTTGCTAAGAGTTTTTCACGGATCTGCTCTAGTATATGCTAATAAACGAATTATACTTCCAGTCAATTCAGAATCTCGTAGTAATAGGAAAGTTTAGGCGATGTCTGATTATTTGGAAAAGTTGAAAGGAGTTCAAATTTTACGATTTTTCTGACGTCACAGAAACGGACCTAACCTAACCTAGTTTTTAAACTGTTTGTCCGCGAGGTGTGGCGATCTCTATACTATATTACATGAATAACAGACCTATTTTATACCTATTGGTATGAGTGATGCTAATAATCTCTAAGAAACATTTTATTAATTAATTTTAGTTTACAGTTTCAACAAACAGAAGTAAATACGTTTGAAAAATGCGGGTTGTAATGGTTAAGGAATTTTTTACATCCGAACGAACGTCGAGCACAAGTTTCCATATTGTGTACATACAGTTTGAAAGTTATAATAATTGAATCGCGTTGAAAAACTCCTAATGTGAAAGAGGATTGAATTTTTACTGCCCCGATACGAAAAAAAAAAATATATATACTCAAGGAATTTAATTTGTCTTAGAAGACAGGATATACAGGTATTTTTTTATACATTAATTCATAGAAGGATTTCACCGTTTTTCTCAAAATAGAACTGCGCAGCCTTTTACAACCAAAACTTTATTTTGGATTTGATGCCAAAACTCCCCAAAAAATTGAATAATTATATTTTAATCAGAAGATACAGCAAATGTCTTGAACTTATATGTGCTTTTTTTTTATCTATTTGTGGTCTAAATTATAAAATATAGATCATTAAATAAATCAATTTTTAATGATTTTAGAGGCAACTTGTGATTGCGAATTTGTGATGATACTTATTAATATATTGCTCTATTATAGAAATATGATGAATAAAGGTGTTTGCTGCACCTTTTGATTAACTCTTCAGGCTAATTTGTTCGGAACAACTCGTATAGGTCTCATAGAAATCGTTGGTTCTCCGTAATGAAAAATATGATATTAACGGTGTTGAAAAGAGAAAACACCCCGCTTTATATTCAAATCTAAAAATTAACTACAAAAGAAGTAAAATTTACACCTTTATGAAACCAAAATTTCGGATCACAATTTGAAAAAAAATTATGAAACTTTGGGAATTTTTTAGTAATAATTATTTTTGCGTGGAACGACAAAAAAGTGGCGTGGCAATAACATTTACAATACAATTGTCTGAAAAAAAAATTTTTTTTTCGTCATCAGTAATTTTAGTTAGAAAAAACGTAAGGTGAGCCATTTTAAAAAATAAAAAATTATTTGTTATTTTAATTATAAAATTTGAAAGCTCATTTTATCACCTTTTAAAAAAAGTTTTTGGTTTTCGGTTGTATTCAGAAATATTCCATTTATTTGATTTTTTTTGCGGTGCGATAATATTTTGATCCTGTGACAAAATAAGGTCGAAGTCTAAGGGATTTAAACAACATTTATTCAGTTTGTTTGGGTGTTTTTGCCTCAAATCGAAAATTAAGTTTTAACTATGAAAAAGGCTGCGCACCAATAAATATAATGTTTGTACCACCTCTTGCCTTTAAAATAGATTAACGTAATATTAATTATATTGTTATTATATCATAAGAATATTATTTGTTAGCCGATATATTATTATTTATATGGACATTCTCATCGACAACATTATTCCTGTACCTTGAGATTTGCTCGTTTATAGGCTCTTGATTTAATTTAAGGTTTTATACTTTTATAAAATGCTATTTCGAACTCAATGATCATTGTCGATCGTTGACAATAATTATAATTAAGATAAACTTGAGAAGTATTATGTGATTTAATAATTTAATAAATAAATATAGTGGGTACACGGTACTTACACAAAAATTAAATTATGTTTTATTGCTAATTGTGTTCCCTTAATTCTTCTTCTTCCTCTTATCCTGTTCGGGTCGGGGACCCATTGCATCGACAAGGCTCCTCCATGCGTCCCTGTTTTGTGCTGATTGTTCGGCCTCCGTCCATGGCAGTCCCATCCTCTCCTCACACATTATCTGTAGTTGTCTCGCCCAACTGTGTCTGGGGCGGCCCACTGGACGTCTACCCTCTGGAATCGAACTCAGTATTTTCCTCGGAATTCGGTCATCAGACATTTTTGGCACGTGTCCAAGCCACCTCAGTTGCGATTTTTCTATGAAGAGTAGCAGTGGTTCAATGTTCAGATCGTCTCGGATCGTCGAGTTTCTTATATGAGCCCATTTCGTAACCCTGCCACTCCTCTCAAGTACCCCATTTCGGCAGCTTGAACTCTAGAGCGTGTTCGTTCGTTTAGCATCCATATCTGGTGGCCGTAAGTAAGCGTCGGACGGTATACCGTTCTGAACACTGCCATCTTTGTCTTGAATCTGAACTTGGTTTTCCTTATCACTGAGCTGTAGAGAGGACGCAACACACCGCTTGCCCCACTAATTATTCGACCAATTCCTCCGTCTTGTCGTCCATCGCTGGAGAATTCGACCCCGAGGTATTTGAATCTGTCTACTTGTTTCAGCTGAGTCCCATTAGCGAGTATATTGCACTGAGTTTGGTCCCTTCCTATAACCGTCACCTCTATTTTTGAGGTACTCATCTTCATTCCCGCTGCTGTGCATTCTTCGTTGAATCGGTTGATCTACTATTGTAGTCCCTCCTGTGTCGTCGTTAATCTTGTATCAGACCCCTACTTTTTGCTGACGACATCACGATTTCCCTTGATACGGTATGTTTAATTATTTTTATGTGATTACGGCACATGTTCCCCTTCTTCCCCGAACCAGTGGGACTATGGCATCCTCAATTTGGGTTTCGTTATGATGTAGATGTAAGTGGGGAGGGGAAGTTTAAGGCTGGTGGTATCAGGTCATTCGGATCTCGTGTCTTTGGATTAATAATATTAACGATACTAAGATAATGAGGTTTGTTTGGTTCCCGAATAAAATACCAAGGCCCAGTTGTTTCGCAGAAATTCACGTGTGGCAAAATCATCAAATGGCTATTCAGCACCATTTTGCATTTAAAAAACACTGTTGATTTTTTGTACATATAACTTGTAAAATAACAGAAAAAACGTGTTTTTAATAATTTTCAGAGCATACTTTGCGTTTTAATTACAGTCACCGTTTCGTCGTGGCAATTAATTATTTTCAAAAACAACACATATTTTCTTCGAAACTGAAAAATTGTTCATGTTATGTTATAAAACGGTAGAAATTCGGAATAGGGGGCTTAATAATAATAATAATAATAGTTTATTCCAGAATGTACGCAGGGGAAGTTCAATGCAATACATTCCATATTTTGAAATAATAAAAGAAAGTCAAATAATAAGATGAGTTAAAAAATGATAAACAAATAAAAACGAATAAACATGAGAAATGAAATTAAAAAAAAATTTATATATATTAAACACTAAAATGACATGAATTACGTAATAAAGACGAGCGAGGTTAGTCAGGCATTGCAGTAAAAGGGATTAATTCTCTTAAACAGAAAACGAAACAATTAGGCAACCTACACAGCTAAAATAAAATATGGTACAAATATTTGAACAGTTTATCAAACGTAAGGTACCTACAGCGTGTTTTTTTCACTCTTATTTATCTTTGATTTCTACGAAGACAGAAAAATATACATTATCAACACTTTTCATGTAAAATTACATTCGCGAGTGTCAGAATGGTTAAATTTGTTTATAATCCATACTAATATTGTAAATGCGAAACTGCTCGAGTTTCTTTGCTACGCTTTCACGTATTAACCAATAAAATGACTTTCAAAATTCTTAGAAAGCTAAATTATATGCGAAGACTATAGGCTGTATATGATGGTACGCTCTGGCGTTATGAAATTATAAATATTAATATATTATATTTGTTATACGTTTTCTGTCGCTAACAAAAGCGAGTTTTTGCTAACGTCAAAAAAAAATCGTTTCCATGGAAACGATGTTTATATATTTGTGGGCTCTATGCTGGTAGGTACCCACCCCCTCACCTATTGGTCGGCTACTGCTCCAGAAAATGCAAATATTAGAATATGTTTTGTCTTTTTTGGACAAGCTTATGTTTTGGAATAAATGTCGATTATAAAGACTGAATAATAAATAGTGTAATTTTTTATTATATTTACAAACTTCCAAATATTTAAATAAAAGTAAACATCCGAAATGTTTGTAAGCGCATGAATTCCGAACAAATGAACAAAATTGGATGATTCTTTTTTCTTTGAGCTGTAGCATTGTGAAATTTAGGTGGCAGGCGAGATGTTTGAAAACTGAATGTAAGGGAATGAATGTATGGAATGCGGGAGGGGTTGGGGGTGGGGGGGGGGGGAGGGGATAATTGATAAGTGCAAGCGCTACAGTAATTTTCCGTAATACCATGCGAGCGAAGCCGCGGGGAAAAGCTAGTAATATTATATACCTACCAGCGCAGACCCGTAAAATATGTTGTCATATTATAATTATTACAATTATAGAAAACACAATTAAATTAATTTTCTGTTAAAATATTACGTTACAGGTAGGTCCTTTAAACAAACAGTTCCAATTCGGGATTTTTCCGATTTAAATTTAGAAGGCGGGTATGGGTACCGTTGCAATCTTCTCAACATGCCTTCCATTGATATGTTTGGTGTCCCGACAGAGTTATGTCCTAGCAAAACAGGCATCGCTTGTAATCAAAATTTATATAGATAAATAAATAAATTAAAATTAAAACTCTAAGTGACCAGCTCAGACGCGGGGTTCCATCGCGAAGTCAGAGTCAAGTTAGCCTCCCAAAACTCTTCGTACTGTGCAGGGCCCGCAGATACTTAAATAGTACACAACTCCTGACACTGTACAAGTCGCAAGTGCGCCCCACTATTAAATTTAGCAACCACCTCTGATCTGCAGACCCAAAAACACATGAAAAGGCTTTATGCATGAAATGTGCCCATTTGATAAATTCATCTATCACATTGATAGGGTCGGGTATCAACGTGGGCTCAGTAACAAAACACAAGTCTCTTGGTACGATAATTTATTTTATAAGTTATACAGAATCTCAGTTAATGTTTTTATGCAGTCTCACATTTTTCTCACAAGCTGCTGTCTGTCAAAAAAAAACGAAAATCGAAACAAAAGAATTCAATTCGAATTCTGATGCATTTAGTTATTTAAAATAAATGGAACCGTACGAAAGTAGGTACCTGTAAAGTACCTGTAACAAAGTTCGCAAGCTACAAACTACAATGCGTAGCTCGACTCGAGCCGTGACGGATGCCGTTGACGTTTTTCCAGTGACGGGGTTTTGGGTCATTCTTCATCTCGTATCAACATGCTTCTGGTGGGAATGATGTCCTTATTCTAATGGTATTTCAATGGGAGATGCTCCGAGGAACCAGCACCATTGAACTTTTCGGATCTGATACGTATTTGGGAAATACGTTAAGAGGGAATAACCAGACAAAACCGGAAATATGTCATTTTTAAATCAACTTTTACACGTATTAAATCTTTTGTACAAAAAAGTTATAGATTGATTTCGAAAGACTGTTCTTTTAACGATTGAAGCTATTTTTTTTTTAATTTTGATAAAATGTGTTTATTTTTAGTACAATAAGGTTTTACCGTAGATTGTTGGCAGGTTTGTTAAATTTTCAAACAAAGTTTTGTATTATACAACAAACATTTCATATTATATAATCATGCACTAAAATAAATCAATAAATTATTTGGGAAACCTACTTTTCAGAATTTTAATTTTAGTTCAAATAAAATCATTAAAAAACTATCCGCGCCCTTGTTTTGTGACGAAAATACTTCAGTTTGTCTATTTATTTACGGTCTTACAAACTAATTTATGTAAAAAAAATTAAATCTTATTTTGCTTATACATTATTAAAAAGTATAAATACTTATGATCAAACAATAATTACATAAAGTACACAATTTTAATTGTTTTATCATCACGAGTTTGAGAGCATTTTTGAAAATTTTTATCAAAGCAAATTTTGAATGAAATTAAATCGACATTGAGTCATTATATTAAAATGTTGGTATGGAGAATAATTAATCTTTCTCATCGGAACCGCCCTGTACCGTTGCAAGGGTACAATCGCAAGATCATCGTTCGACCAAATTTAAATTCTCGGCCGCTGGTTAATGGCTCTTAAGACCCATGTTAATTCCTTCCTCTCATCAAAATGACTCTCAACACAGCTTCCCCAAAGATGCCCGAGAGAAATTATTTTCCTGAAAGGAGTTTACGTAAATAGACTTATTTTATTACATTTAGATTAATATATTAAAATAATATCTTTTTTATAACACGCTTTTCCATGTGTACTCGTAAACTGTCAACAGCAATTAAGATAGCAAAAGTAAGTACAGAAATAGCATACTAATTCCTGAAACATATGCAAAGAAAACTAAAATATGCTGTTCAAGTCTCATTTACGTGAATTGCGCAACTTTGGTCACGTTTCAGATATATTTTACTCATTTGTCGATTCGCCCAACACCTGTTGGGACTGGAATTTGACAAATGGAAGTTTTAAGAGTGTTTTTGTGCATTTTAATCGCTGGAAACAGGTAAGAATTTTACAATTTTTAATGCTTATAATATTATTTTTAGAAAATAATAACTAATATTGTTTTTATTCGACGTGCATGTCTCCACGGTGTTATATAATGTGCACATATCTTTACCTTATTACCCCAAAGAATAATTTTGTTTGTTTTTTACTTGTCGTTTTAATTTTTCGAATGAAAAGTGATAATTCTTTCAAAAGTGTTTTGCTTCCAAATTTGTTTGAGTGCAGAATGGGGGTTGATCTTCCGACTACTTATATACAATACGCAGTCGGTTTAGGGAAAATACACAATTTCTACTAATACAAAATTTAACTAAGTGTCCCCGAAGGCTTGTGCAAAAAGGTTGTTTCGCCAAATAACAAAAGTATAAAACTTGTTTTCATTCAAATGAATCAGGAAAAACTACTTGTCTATATGTATACTATGTGTTCCAGCGTATAAGTATAAAAAAATTGGGTATGGGTACCGCTTCTTCGGGAACGTTTGGTGACTTAGAAGGGGTTCCCGGATTCATGGGATGAGGTTTGTCCGGATATTGGCGGCAGATGCGTCTCTCCACCAACTGCGAGGCAGCTAGGATTGGGAGAGGATTGAGAAATCTAGATCTCTCTAACCGGACTCTCTCGACCCATTGCCTTGCACCGCAGTGGGATGGATGAATTCACTCCTGGACACACTGACTCCCAGATTCCTACCCATTCCTTATACTATTTTCCTTCCCAGAACTTCATCTCTTTCCTTTCACTAAAAAGACTCCACTCCTATTTTATTTATTTTTTCCAGGCTCTCCATAAAACTGTTATATACCAAATTATTATGGAGAAGAATACAAATTTTAAAAGAAAAAAGGGAAAAAAGTGCATGGGGGCAGTTTCATTGTATTGTGACGTATGTCAAAAGATAGTTAGTGAACTCTCTGTAGGTGACATTGAAGATGTTGATGCTCAATGCAGACTCGTTAAGCAGTTGAGTTGCTCTGTTTAATGGCGCATTCTGATAGGAGCAAGTTCTCGCTTTCTGGGCATAAAAAAGTGCGTGGGATCTCCCACGAGTATACGCGTTAGGGACATTTAGGTTAATCTCCCTCAACATAGGCCGATTCAGTACAGTACAGGAGATCAGCTTTAAAAAATGTTTACTCAAAAATGGAGCTTATATTAAAAAAATGACAACCAACCTAATATAACCAACTTATTATTAAAGTTATTTTTGGAGTCGAATCTAGGTTTGAAATTGGTAAACAAAAAAATATAATTTTATAATACCTAATTATAATTTCTGGGGCCAACTGTCGGTGGATTAACCGTATGAAATGAAACGTACCCAGAATGAAAGAGCATATGTACAACTTCCAGTGACAGCTGATTTGATAGCTGTTTTTGGCAGCATGTTTACGAGACATTTCTAAAACTCATTCATCTCATTATAAAATCATCACTGTTCACGAAGTCATTCGTAACAGAACTGGTGATCGGCCAACTCGGAATGAAACCAACTCAGAACCATCTCAGATAAGCCATTTAGATTGATAAAAAAATGTAAATAAAAAATTGGTTAAAAAGGTTAAGGTTATCGGCTAATTCAAAATTATTTTTTTCATAGCTTTTAATGACTTTTTCGGGAGGTGTTGAGTTGACTTTATTCTCAGTTGGCATGGAACCAACAGAACTGACTTTGACAACTCTATAATACAATTACAAACTCGTTCCTTCTGCGCCCGTGAAACGGGCTACCGGCATCCTTTTTTCATCCCTCGTCTCCCATTTAATTCGACTCTTCGAAACCAGGATTAACAAAAATCTTTCGTATAATACCTTCTTAACCCACCTCACAATCACGCCCAACAGTGTGATGATATAATTCCCACCCATAATCACTTTGTAAAACACAATTTAATCAAATTTATGTCATTACGTAAGTATCTTAACAACGCTGCTCCTTCGATTTTTTTTCTTTAAGAACAAAAATGTTTTTTAAAATTAGTAGTTTATTGTGTTCTATACATTCAGTGCATTGCACTTTTAAATAATATTTAACAGGTAAATTGGTGTTACCAGCCTGATTGTGTAGTTGTGTAGTTCCATTTTAAATATTTTCTACTCTTATTTGACAGACTTAGAAGTTGAATATATTTTAGATAGGGTTTTCAACGAGAAAAACAATTCTAAAAAACTTGGTTTAGAAAAGTCAATTGGACCAAAATGTCAGATAGAATCTTGTCTCAGGGACACGAAATATCTAAAATATTCATCGTTGGTGTGTAATTTCTTTTGTTTTCAGTTTCCAGCGAAGTAATGGCGAGAAAAGGTTTCCCGAAGATTTTAAGTTTGGCGTTGCGACTTCCGCCTACCAGATTGAGGGAGCCTGGGCCACATCCGGTATTAAATAATAAAATATTAAAGTAAAAGCCTAACAATCATATATTAGTTTTTTTTTTGTGGAAAATCTCTTGAAGGATTTTATTTTTAAAAATATATAATAATAATGTACCCCTTAAACCCTTTTCCTTCCCAGAACTCTCCTCTCCTTCCTTTCCTTAAAAAAATCCTCCACACAGCATCCCCAAAGATGACATAGGCTCTGAGGAAAAAAATATTTTCCTCAGGGCTTCCTGTGCGGAGCTCATGTAAAAAAAAAAATATATATATATTTATATATATACTTAAGGTTCGGGTATATAAATTAATCATGTTTTAACGAGATATCTCGAAAAGAACAGGGTTGGAAAAAATCCGTTTTAATTTATTTTTTTCATAAGATTTAGTGTAAAATTTTAATTCATAAAAGTGAAGTTAATTTAAAATTTAAATTTGTTAAAATTTAATATTTTAGTATTTAAAAATTAATCAAATGAAATTATTATCAATACATTTATAATTAAGTTGTTGTAACTGTGATGGTTACATTTAGATGCGACCGTATCTTTTTGTGATTATCTGTTTCAAATTTTTGTTTTAGATTCTCTAATATTGTCTTCAATCATTAAATATTAGAATTTGAGGTTTTACTCATTAAATTATTCCAAAAATAAATAAATAAAATATACTGTTTAACCTAAAATCACTCATTACTGCTGTATTACTACTGTGAAAAGTAGTTTTTGTGCGTCGGGATTACCAATGTTGAAAGAATTGGTTCCAGAGGCTGAGGAGCTGGTGGAGGATGTTTGACCTGTGCTCCGTCTTCTCATCAGACGAGTGTATATTAATATTTAACTATGAGGAATAGTCAGGCTCCTGGGGGTCGCGGTACTTTCAGGCCGCGCCCTGTGTTCAATGATTATACTGGATGATGATTGATAACACTGTACTCTTATTTGAGTGATTTAAGATTTATTTAAGATTTTAATTATTTACACAATTAGTGTTCACGTACGAAACAGGTAGAGAGGTACAAAACGCGAACGGGCGGTTGGATCGAGTGCTCGGAACGGAATGATTTGCACGGTCATTCTCGGAGCGGTGCCGAGATATTTTTTGGAGAGGTGGCAATGATACCACACGTAAAAATAAATGTAAGTGATGCCCATACTACAAAACTTATGTAAAAATTAAATAAAGTATTGTTTCATAATTAATATTGTTAATTATCATTGTGATCACGTGCATATTGGTTAAAAAAAAAACGCAAGGGTTTTTTCAAGTTGATTTTACCCGTGAAAGTCCAAAGCTTTCTACTTTTGTAATGGAAAATCATGCCAACAGTCTTATTAAAAAACATCGTGAATATTTTATTCAAATGATAAGCGACTGTGTACGTGAAAACTTTACTTATACAGAAACTGAAAAAAAATTGTTAAAAAAAAATATTTTTTTTTCAAGCGAATATGAGTTTCGGACAGCGTTACAGTGTCCATCATCAGGGCAGATGAGCAAATGATATTGGTGAGAGTGTTTACTTAAGTGTGTCGAAGCGATACCGTGCTGCCAGCTCCATTTCTCTACGAGCTGGTGTTAGAAAAAATTTTCAGCATGGTTTTTTGCGTTTAGCTTTGGTGTAGCCGTCAATGGCATATGGCGAAACATGGCATATGGCGAAACATGGCATAACACCCCAATAACAATAACAAAAATACTTTTTGGCCGTGAAAACCTAAAAACATACCTGAATATGAGGGTTCTTTATTATTTGTTTTATACAAGATTTAATAATAATTTCTCATCGAAATTCGGAATTTTTCCAAGGTATTTTAAATGTTCTATATCTTTTTTTTTAAATGTCATAAAAACATATACCATTTTAGAAACAAGATAAAATTATCTTTTTGGTTTTTATACTTTAAATATTATTAAAAAAATTGCAATATTTTAATTTAAAACTTGTAAGAAGTTGAAAAAAAATCTCACCCAAACATTTTTGGTCATTAGAATAGAAATTATGTACAAAAACATGATAAGAATCGCACGTCAAATATCAGAAGACAAAATTCTAATTTTACCACGCGTGAAAAAAGCATGGCGCATCCGCGCATGCGCCCATCACGCGCCTATCTACTGTTGTTAGTTCAAAGTTACCAACAAAATAATGCCATTTTTTCGTTAGTAAAAAGCCGAAAATGAAAACCTACAGTCTTTATTCAATCAATTTAATAAAAAAATATATCTTTCTTCATATTAATGGACTATTTGTCCGTAAATAAATAAATAAATAAGTGTAACAAAAACCCCGTTTAATGATTGTGAAGTATTTTTTATAAGTAAGGCTGATTGTATGTTTTTCCATTGCATAGTATTAGTTATAGCTAACAAAAATAGGTGCGACAAATCAATACATAATGTAACTGCTTTCTAGTTGTAATCCGAAATCAAACTAGAGAAAACGCAACATGAAACGACAGCGAATTAATACAAAATCTGTTTTACTAGTAGATTTACATGTATTAATTAGCATTAAAAGCAAGCGGTTGGAGAAATGCAGGAACAAGAATATAAAAATGTATAAAAATTTGATGCTTAGTAGTAAATTTTACTACCATAATAAAGTAAAATTTTAATCGCGCGCTGTTAATAAAGTGCTAATATTTTTACGATGCAAGTTTGTCTTATTTCCTTATATTTTTTAATGGGGGTTCACTGCACGAACGTACTTTAGAGAAAACCGTGACTAGTATTGACTTTGACATATCAACGGTCAGTGGCTGAGTTGGCGTCGCGTGTTCGATTCCTCCGCTGGCCTCCATCCCGGTAACCCGGGAATATTTATCTTTATTTTTAATAATAAATGAATATTTGGAACTCAGATTGATACATCGGCATAAATATTTATAAAGTGGCCTCAGATTGCTACATCGGCATAAATATTTATAAAGTGGCCTCAGATTGCTACATCGGCATAAATATTTAGAAAGTGGCCTCAGATTGCTACATCGGCAAAAATATTTGGAAAGTGGCCTCAGATTGCTACATCGGCATAAATATTTGGAAAGTGGCCTCAGATTGCTTCATCGGTTTAAATATTTGGAAAGTGGCCTCAGATTGCTACATCGGCATAAATATTTGGAAAGTGGCCTCAGATTGCTACATCGGCTTAAATATTTTGTTTTTACAAAACTCTGCTGTAAATCTTATTTTCCGACGCTTGTAAATATTACGTAATGTTATAATGGTCTCTCATAATTAGTTATGTTTCATTATTCATTCGTCACCAGTCATGGTGATAAGAAGATCTAATTACAAACTTTGCAGATATTCTATTACTCCTGTTAGCTTAGGTTAGGTTAGATCGTAGATCCAATTGTGCGTAGCAGATCCCAAAACTAGGAATTAAAACACATTTGAATTAAGGTACTGTCACACTACGCTATAAAGTAGAAGCATTTTTTGGCTTGGCCTATTTCAGTTCTGCGCTGGTGAAAGCCCACCATTCAGAATCAAAACGTTATTAGGAATGGCTTTAACGATGTTTGCTGACCAGATCTGAATAACGAGGTGCATCTCCACCTTCCTCTTCGCCATCTCCTTCCCCTCCCTGCTATCTTCAGCTTCACAACACAATCCAATTGGGGATGCCATTGTCGCCCTGCCTCCAAACATTTGAGAGCATTTAGGACTCTTGAGCGGTATTCAAATTTAAACAAAGTACCTATCTCATTTTTAAGCACTGTAAGCAGTAGCTTCTTCTTCTTCTTTTTTTTTCTTCCCTTCTTCTTCTTATCGGGTCGGGGATCCATTGCATCGACAAGGCTCCTTCATACGTCCCTGTCTTGTGCTGATTGTTCGGCCTTCGTCCATAGCAGTCCCATCCTCTCAAGATAAGCAAGCAGTAGTTATCTACCATAATTATTTTTGCCTTCAATCACGGTTATTTTTAAATATTTCTAGACAAAGCAGAAAGCATTTGGGACAACTTCACGCATGAAAAGCCTTCCAGGATAGTGGATGGTTCTACAGGGGACGAAGCTTGCGACTCTTATCATCTCTACAAGAGGGATGTCCAGATGCTGCGAGAACTCGGCGTGGACTTTTATCGCTTCTCCATATCCTGGCCTCGCCTCCTCCCCTCTGGCTTCAGCGACAAAGTCAGCCGAGATGGAGTTTTATACTACACAAACCTGATAAACGAACTCCTCCTGTATAATATCACACCAGTTGTCACTTTGTACCACTGGGATCTTCCGAACAGACTGCAGGAGCTAGGAGGTTGGAGCAACCCTCTAATGACCGGTTACTACTTGGAATACGCGAGGGTCGTATTTGAGTACTTTGGAACCAAAGTCAAAACTTGGATTACCTTCAACGGACCGTCCCTGATCTGTACCAATGGTTATGGAACTGACATGAATTATGCGCCATCAGTGCAGTTCCAGGGAGTGATGGAGTATTTGTGCGGTCATCATATATTGTTGGCTCACTCTGCAGTTTACAATTTATACAAAAAGGATTTCAAACCCATTCAACAAGGTGAAAAGATGTTTTTTTAAATACAAATTACTTTATGAATTGACTACTCTAGGCTATCAGTTGACCATTGAAATGTTTTACAATTCATTACAGGACGTGTGGGCATTACATTATACTCTCCCTGGGTGGAGCCGTTATCCAATTCAACGGATGACCAGGCAGCAGCAGAAAAAGCCATGCAGTTTACAGTAAGTTTACAAGATATTTATCCAGACGAGAAACCCAATGGCATCTCTATTTTAACGATTGGCCCTTGAGCTGATCTAGTTTTCCATTAACTCGGTCAATGCCAAAAGTGGGCAATGCACAATGTTCAAATTCCACAGATAACAATAACAAATTAAGTGCCAAGATTTGTGGATCTTTGCTAAGCTCACTGCTCAGACACTAGTATCAACCTGCATACTTGGTGCTTGTGACAATAAGGATGATGAAAACATCAGTAAATATTTGGTAGAAATGTCAAGATTGTGTTACAGGCTAGGTAGGTAAGAGAAACCAGAATGGTAAAAGGACATCGCTATATACATCAGAACTGTGGGTATATTCCACTGCATCCCATTGGCATAAGTTCAAAGTCCCTTACAATGATGCTTATCGCCAACTGTTCCGCCTACAGAGATACTGCAGCGCTACGGAAATGTTCCTGGAGGGACGAGGGCACTCTTTCAGAGCCCACTTCTCCGCTACCGCGTGAGTATCTTATGGCGCATACTACGCCAAACGAAAAATACAATCATGAATGACATGGTTGTTTAGATGGAGTCCCCTCTGATGACCCTCCGGGAGATGATCCTCCTTAAAGGACAGCTTTCACACATTTTTGCGTTTAACATTTTTGACCTGTTTTCCGCATATTATGTTTTGTTATTTTGTCTAATAACTTTTCTTTTTATTTGTTTTTTTTTTCTATTTCGAAACATGGAACGTATTGCATTGGGCTACCTTTACAAACATTCTGGAATAAAATATTATTATTATTCAATGAGACAGCAATTTTATCGTTTTTTTTAAATATTTTAGGCTTTGTAGGCATAACACAAAGCTAAAATCATAATGATAACAGGATTCTTAAGCAGTTTATTTATTTTACAGCTGGGATGGCAAGCCAACCCAATCTTCTCCGAAGAAGGAGACTACCCGGCGTTGATGAAGGCCAGCGTTTACAACCGCAGTGTTCTGCAAGGATACTCCGCGTCCCGTCTCCCGGAGTTTACTGCCGAGGAAAAACAGCTTCTGAAGGGATCCGCAGATTTCCTGGGACTGAACTACTATACCTCCCTATACTACCGAGTATTCATAGGGCAAAGACCGAACTACCCCGAACCCTCTTTGGCCGATGATCTGGGATTAGAATTGCTGGAATCGAAATTTTGGCAGAGATCAGCCTCGAAATGGTTAAGGGTAAGATTAGTATCATATTAATTACTAACTAATACCCGGCACTCGTTGCCACTCAAAGAAAGACATTATTTCTCCCTGTTTCTCCCTGTCTTTCCCCTCCCGCGTTTCCCTTCCACCTTCCCTCCTCTCACATCCGCTCTGTTCTGTGAACCCCTCTCCACTCGCCTTCCCTTACTTTGTTCCCCTCCCCCTCCTGCAATCCCTCCTTGCCGCTAAACCGACGATTTAAACTTCTTTTGCATTTATGTTTTTTTGTAGGAAACATCAAAACATGCGGGTGGTGTTAAGGCGGAACTCCTGCGCCAGAATACACATGAACACTAGCTTGAACCACACTATAAACGTTCTTTGTTTTCCGTCTCCTGCGTTTTTTGAAACATGGTTTGAAAGATTGGTGTGAACAGGTGTGAAGTTCGCGCGGTCACACACAATTTTGCTAGTGGCCTTTCCACGCGTACGCAACTGAACACTTGACGTTTGGCGTTTAAATAAATGTTAAAATATGTTCCGATGAAGAAGAGTTGCTACATCAGGGAGAAAACAGAGATATTTTAATAGATGTTTATTTACCAGGAAAGATTTCCGACTAATATCAATTATTATGACCTAAAGTTAGTATTTGAATTTCGAATGCGTAATTAATTACGCATTCGAAATTCAAACGTCAAAAGTCGAGTTCTGTTAAGAAATTTAGCGATGATATTGTAGACGAAATATAAAAGAGAACACGCAGATTTCAACTTAGACCTAACCTACCCAACTAGATTTTTATTAGGTATTTATTTATCAGGGATAGAATAGAATACCTATTTTAATTGGTCAATTTCTTCCGTGTCTCTGAAACCGATTTATAAATTAATAGACTTTATTTACAAGTGAGTTCACGAAAGATATAATCATCCATTACGACAGTATTTATTTGCAATTTAAAGTCATAATTAGGTATTAGGCTCGCGCGGTTGACATAACCCCAAACGTCATTCGATTTATCTCCGGTACCAACCGCTCCGTACGGCTCCTGTAAAAATATGAACTTATTTCCCTCCCCCCCCCCGCCGGCCCCGCCTGCCTTCCCGCTTCCCGCTTCACCCACTTCAAAATAATATTAATATTGTTAATATTCGTTATTATATTATAATTTTATTATCAAATATATTTATTATATTGTATTTAGGTATCATAATATTTTAAACTAGTGATTATTAAGCTCGCTCATTGCGCATAACCTCAAAAACTTGTTCGGTTTGATTCTCCATAAATGACCGCATCGCACGGCTCTTGTAAAAATATGAACAAATTTCCCCCCGCCGGCCCCGCCAGCCTTCCCCCTTCGCCCGGGAGATGAATGTTTTCCGCCGCCTCTGGTAAAGCTTGAACACAGGGTTTTTGAACACGAAGTGTTCAAATTTTCAATGTTTTGGGTGCTGTTCAAGCTAGTGTTCATGTGTATTCTGGCGCAGGAGTCGCCGCTTAAGTTTAGCTTAGAAAAAATAGTAGTGGCGCTATAAATAAATTTAAAAAATCACCCATCTTAAAAGATAATCAGGAGTAGATAATAAGTTATTACGCCTAATTAGGGAGGTATGTGTATTTATGTAGGTATGTGTGTATAATAACGTGTGTGTATTATATTTATTATATTTACATATATGATTTTTTTTTCTTTCTCTTTACTGTTTAATACCTATTTTTTGTTTTACACATAAAAAAAAAATTACAATTTTTTCTTTGTTAAATTGTGCTTAACATTCATTTTCTCCGCCTTTTAACTCGAGCTCTGCTCCAAAAAATATTAACCACGTATTAATCAATGTATTTTTGAAAGAAAAACTTTATTTTTTGTATAAAAACATGTAAAAAATATTAAAAAATATAAATTGAAATCCATAAAAACCGAATCATCATAACGAAAAAAAAGATATAAAATCATTTTAAAAAATCCGCGCATGTGTTCAGTTTGTCTATTTATTTACAGTCTTACAAACTAATATATTTCAGTTTTTTTACAGAGTTATTTTGTTTGGACATTATTGAAAAAAATTATGAATGTTATGATTAAAATATAATTACAAAAAGTAGAAAATTTTGTCATCACGCGTTTAAGCATTTTCATTGCTAACTTGAATGTAGGTTTATGTGAATGCAAATTTTGAATGAAATAAAATCGAAATTATCGATGATATGACAAAAATTAATCTTTCCCATCTTTCGATGAAATTTTAATTCTCGGCCGCTGGTTAATGGGTCTTAACTATCGTCACGTGAAATATCAGTTACTATGGAAGAAAATGATACGTTAGTACAAATATTTATTCTATCTTAATAATAACGCAATGCATAGCAATGAGTTCGTGATAATTATTATGAGAACTCTTTTATCTGCTTGGTGTAGTTAAACTTATCAATCCTACCGTACAGTTTAGATATTAGGTAGGTAAGTAACCTTACAATTTATTTCCACTTATAATACACAGATGGCGAGATCTAATATATTTTTAAAATATGTTTTCTATATTATTTGCATTCTCTCTCTTATAACGGACTTTATTTTCAGTGGGAGGATTCTAATTGTTTAGTTTTTTTTAAAGAAAATGGTCCTGGAAAACGTTTATTGTTCTTTGAGAAAATACTTCGGGGGAACGGCTGCGCGGCATTTTTCGTACATAGTAACTAAATTTTTTTTAATTTTTTTTTTTTTATTTAATATAGATATATAAGTTTACAGTGGGTTAATATAAATTACATATTGGTTCAGAAATTCTTTAAAATTGCAGTCTCACCAAAGAAGAAGCTAGTTCTTGTGCTTGATGAGCGAGTTACACTAATAATGACAGAAATAGAATAACATTATGCAATAGGTAAGTATATAATGGGAACAATTGAAACTTCTGGATCATCTATATGTGAAGATGTACATACAATGGGATATAGTTACATACTAAAATATTGTGCACTTTAGAGAAATTCGAAAAATCTAAATTAAATAGAAATAAATATAGATTGACAATAAATAGAAAGAAAGAGAAAAACAGGTAATTATTTAATTAATTATTCCTGATGAAGTGTTGCTTCAGTTTGAGTTTCAGTTTATTGATGTCTTTGATTTTTTTTATTTCAATCGGAAGATTGTTGAAATACTTTATTCCTAAATAGATGTAATTGTTTTGCATTAGTTTGGTATTAAATTTTGGTATTTTGATGTTGTCTTGATATCTTTTTGATGGTGGGTTTCAAATTTTTTGACGATATTATCTTTGTAAATTTGGATAATTGCATTTTTCTTGAAGATGTTCTCTACTCGAGGCACCGTGAAATCTGCGAAAAGTGTTTCTGTTGGATATGTGGAGGGTTTCTTTAGGATTACTTTAATGATTAGCTTCTGGATCACTTTGATCGGGGTAAGAATATTGTTGTATATATGAACCCCCCCATCCAATAATTCCATATTGAATTAATGACTGGATTAGTGCATAGTATACTCTTTTTAGATTGTTGGGTTTTAAAATATTTCTTAATCTTATGAATATATATATACACTTTCTGATACGCTTAACCAATTCACAGATATGGCTCTTCCACTTCATATGTTGTTCTATTATCTCTCCGATTAGATTTATAAAAACAGCTAGCGAGTTCCCGGCATGCATTGCAATGCCACTAATAAAGAAATTGTTTCTCCCTGCGTGTCTTTTCTTATTCGTTCCGTTTTTCCCTCCCATGTCCTCTTCCCCTCACGCATTCCCGAACACTATTAGATTTATATATAAAAATCAAATTCAATTCAATTCTGTCATGCGTAAATACACCTAAAACAAACTGTTGGTAAAAATTCATTTACTTAAAGAGTTTATTCGAAAATCGATCAATCAAATTTGTCACCTAACAAAAGTACCTATTTAAAATATCTATAATTCTTGAATCGATTCAAAGTAAGAGGTGAGTTCTTCAAATAAATTCACTAAAAAAATTGAATTTTGATTGAACATAATTGTTTTGTAAAATTTCATTCTCAAATTGTCATTTTTGACAGTTCCGCAAGAATTTTTGTAATGGTTAAAAAACCTTTTCAGATTTATTGTCGTGTGGTTGTAATAATCCAGAAACCTTCGCGGGGGTGGAGAGAAGGTATTTTGAAAGTTTCAAACATTTCCTGTGCTTAACATAGCAATATATAGACAACAAACTCATATACGTTCCTATATATCCCCAAGCAAGCATATATTGATTTTTATGTATTTAGATAATAATATAATAGCTAATTTATATTTTTAGGTTCTAAATTTTTTTTGAAATCATATCAAAGAAATCAACTTTTCATGATTTTAGAGGCAATCTTAGTAATTTTTGTGAGTATGTTTTTCATGATAGTAATGATTAAAAAATAATTTTGCCCAACCTACTATTTTAATGTAATGTTGTAACCTACTATTTAAATGATCAAATGCTTAATTATCACTTTTTAAAATATTAGAAATAATTAATTAAATAACAGAGCGGGGGCGCCCGGGTTGATGGGAGGAGGTTTGTCTAGGCGGATGACCAGGACATACTGAACCCAAGATTCCTTTTAACCCTTTCCTTCCCAGAACTCTCCCTCCCCTTCCTTTTCTCAAAAATACCCTCCACCCAGCATCCTCAAAGATGAGATAGGCCCTGAGGGAAATTGTTTTTCTCAGGGCCTCCTGTGTGAAGCTCATATAAAAAAAACTACGAAACGCAATCACTCATTAATAGGTATATTTATATCATCGATATTAAATAAATAAATAAATTAAATATTTTTTTTAATGTTGTTTGTGTTCCAATATAAATCGGTTGTTAATAATTATTTTTAATCCTTTTTATGTTATTAAGGGTCTACTATTCGCATTTCTACCGATTTCTTACATATCTCCCTTAAAAATTTGAATTTTTTAAGCTCTTAAAAAAATATATGTTATTTTTGAAGATAATATCTAGATACGTTCCACGCCGAAACGCAAATTATATGAAATTTCCTCGATAGAAAAAAATCGCAAAATATGCTCCGAAAATTATTTTAAACAAGTCTATTTCTTTAATTTTACAAGTTATATTTGTGAAAAAATTCACAATGTTTCTTTAAATGATACTTAAGATACGTTCCACGAGATTTTTGCTCTATTTTAAACGAGTCATGTTTTATTAAGCTTTTTCGCAATTTTCGCTGCTATTGTACGAATTAAAATATTAGCGCGCTCTGTCCAACATTCGTAATTTCATATCTCTCCATCTTCTTCTTTTTCAGCGCCGTGCGTTTCAAGAGTGCGGCCTTAAATACATGTTTTTGAATTTTGATTTAGTTATCGCGAATGAATGAATGCAAATCTTGGAAGTGGAAACTACCCCACTTCCCGACATCCGATCGAGATGAAAGACATCATCGTCAAAATGCATTATCATCGGACAGAGAGGCTCTCTGTCGATGATAATGCATTTTTTCAACTTTTGGCTCACTCACTTTCCAACTCACTCACTCATACACACGGGCACATGCACGCATTTGCTCTTGAAATTGGCTGCTGGCAGAAAATTGAAAATAGATGTATTGTAATAAAAAACTTTGTTTTTATTACGGGTTGATTTTTTGTCAAATTTTATATCCTGTTCACATCGCAGTTGGGTAAAGTTTAAATTTTTATAAATTATTTGTATTCCAGATCAATCCATCTGGAATCCGCAGTGTGTTGCACTGGATTAAGGACCGTTATGACAACCCCGAGGTCTTTATCACCGAGACCGGACTGTCCACTGACAAGGGTCTGATGGACCTGGGCAGGGTGGCCTACCTGCAGCAGACCCTGGCCAACGTGGCGCTGGCCGTGCAGGACGGCTGCAACGTCACAGCCCTGGCCGTCTGGTCGCTCATGGACAACTTTCAATGGACCAGTGGATACACGTCAGTACTTACTTAAAAGTTATGTTGTGAGGCTGAAGGTAGAGGTTCAATTTGGGAGGCGGGAATGGGTACCGCCGCCCCGGGAACCTTTATTGGATAACCAACAACTCTTCCGTAGGTCACCTCAAGTGGTTCGCTACGTTTGGTGATTTAGCAGGGATGCCCGGGTTCATGGGGTGAGGTTTGACCAAGCCTTGGAGGCGATTGACTAGGACACACTGAACCCCAGATTCCTACCCACCCTTTAAACCCCTTTCCTTCCCAGAACTCTCCTCTCCGCTCCTTCCTTTCCTTAAAACAAACCCTCCACACAGCATCCCTAAAGATGACACAGGCCCTGAGGGAAATTATTTTCCTTATTATTATTATTATGTCATTGGGACAGACGATAAAAATTTCAAACTTGTCCACAATTTGATTCAAAATGACCGGCGAATCACTCCAAAGCGAGGGCCTTAAGAGTCGAAACCCTCCAAGTGAATGCTATAGCTACGCCTGGATGGCACCTGCCTACCCTAAGCTGTTATCACCTGTTACCCATTATTTGTATGATCTATTCCAGTGAGAACTTTTTTTAGAGAAAAAATTGGTTGTCTATAAAGTCGATTTACGGACGATGATTTTACGTGATAACGTCATATAATAACGATGGAGTGGAAGAGAGATAGATGCGTCACAAGCCGAACGCTTAGGCTGAACGCTTGTTCCGCTCTCTCGCTTGCACGCTCGGCTCAGGCGGAACGTGACAATAAGTCATGCTTTTTCGTGAGTGCAACCGACGTTCATCGATTTATAAGACGTTATCACGTCAAAAAAGCTTTTTTGTGGAATGTTGAATGCTATGTAAATTGGCCATAGATTTTTTCAAAGTTTTTTGTAAGTTTTCTTTATTCATTTTTTTTTTATTAGCGAAATTTTTTTGATACATCGGAAAAGGTACATACATAATAACATAAAATATAAAAAAAGTAGCAAAAAAAGATCCCACAAAGGCGAAGCCTGTGCGTGGGTGTTATATTATGTTTATATTAGACAGTGGCAGTTAAAATATAATTTTAAAATATCTGTACATAGTAAATATAAAGATCAAGATCATTTAACAGAATTTAAGTTGATTTAACAGAGTTACAGGATTCTACATTTTACAGGAGTTACTGAGAATTTTCTTAAAATTAAAAGTATATATATAAACGTGTTTGTATACACCCGTATAAGTACATAAACTTGTTCATATATACATGTATATATATATATTACCTCGTTTTAAATATAAATACAGGAAGACATGGAATATTTTAGGAAATTAGAAACAGATAGTACAAATTATAGAAAAAATTTACTCACTTCCAAATTATTTTTTACCCAGCTTTTAACATTTTTTTTTATATACGTTCAGATTTTGACTCGTGTTGATGGAATTGGGTAGGGAATTGAACAACTTTGGGGCAATACAGTTAATGTGCCTTTGGGCCAACCTGGTTTTGCAGTGAGGCACTGTGTACATGCAGGTGGTATGTCTCTGGCTAGAGGGGTTAGTGTTTTTGGTGAAATTGTTAGGACGAGTAAATATAAATTTAAGACATTGGATACAGTAGATCCGTCTTAGTTCTATAATTTCAGTTTCCTGAAATAACTGATTTGTGGGATACGTTTTGGCCTTCTGGTAGATTACTTTAATGATGGACTTTTGCGCAATTTCTAAAGGTCTTATGTGGTTATTGTATGTTCCTCCCCATACGATTATTCCATAGGAAATGGATGAGAGCACCAATGCTTCATAAACAAGTTTCATGGTCCTTATATTGACAATATTGCTCATGCGTTTGAATATGTAATTTAGGTATCTCAGTTTATTAACAGTTTTTTCTATATGGTAAGTCCATTTGAGTTGGCAGTCTATAGTTACACCTAAGTACTTGATATATTTTCCTAGTTTTAGATCTTCGCAGTTTGAGCATGTCGCAAAGTTACAATTAACGTTATGGAACTTCAAGTTAAGATTTTTTTTAGGGGATGACTTTTGGGAATTATAGAAGGGAATATAAATGGTTTTATCATAATTTAGACTGAGAAGATTTCTATCTAGCCAATCTTTGACTGTTGCAATGCATTTGTTGGCTTTACTGGATTGAATTGTTTGTTACATTAATTTTAGGATTTTTCGACCACCATGCTAGGCACATGCCCGTGTTGTGGTGGTCGAGATTCTTATAGAATAGATCAGATTTAAACACAGCATTACATAACCTAAAAAAATTGATTCCGTTACAAAACAGAACAGTGACAAAGCAGAACACGTTGGTTGCAATATGAACTAGTCATGAAAGGGATGATAACAAACTGCTTCTTGCCTCTCATTAATAATTATTAATAAGTACAACAACATTAATAATTGGTTTTTATTGATATTGATTCTAGCGAACGCTTTGGCCTGTTTGAGGTGGATTTCAACAGCAAGAAGAAGACACGAACCATAAGAGTCTCAGCGTTGGTTTACAAGAATATCATCGAAACAAGAGTTGTGAATTCCTTCTACACGCCAGAGATTCCTAGAAGTATTTTCTCATCATCATCAGCTGCAATCAATTCTAAATATGTGTCCGTACTTGTCACCATTCATCTAGTACTGTTCTTTTGTCTTTAATCAACATTGGTAAAATGAAATGAACATTTTGTTTGAGTCAGCAAATTAAAGTAACGTTCTTAATAAGCGCTTTTAAAATTATCGTGACGGCATAAAAAAGGCAAGAAACATATCGATGACATTGAGCGAGTTTACAAGCTACTATCTGAGAAATTCACTATCTGTTAGTAACCTTGCTCAGTGTCATCGTATTACTTGCTAACTAGCAGATTGTGGACAATCTACGAAAAAAGTTGAAAGATGGTTAACTTTACTCGCTACTCGCTCAAGATGGCGACCTACCAACAGCTGATTTCGTAACTGTCAGAATTAGTTCCCACGAGAGCCGTAATTCTCGCTACTGGCGCTAGCTGCGAGCTCATTTTTTTTTTACAAAATGTCAACCAAATTGGTTCGCGCTAGAGTCGTTATTTTAGCGGCTACTGTCGCTACTGAGCGAGTTGACAGTTTTGTGTGTCATCGTGACAATCTCACTCCCTGATTCACCCGCTTTTAAACTTACCGGCTAGTAGCTTGTAAACTCGCTCAATGTAATCGAGGCTTAATCACAATTTATGCTGCAGTTCTTTCAAAAGATAAGATGACGATAATTTTGAAAGTGTGGAATTTCCAAAAATTTAAAAACGTCAAATGACAATGCACTGATGGTTTTGCTTTGTTCTTAAACATATAATGCTGCAGCTTTTTCTTACACACTACATAACAACAGTTGAAAATTAGACAAACGGTGGACGTATGTCTGCACCCTCCCAAAAGAAACAATCATTATCATACATCTCCCTCAAACGTATAAAAAAAATGAAACGCAATTCCCGTCGCCGTGACCGAGCCGTAATAAGATATACCTGTTTCCTCCAAAGGAAAAAAATAGCACTTTGGAGGAAACATATACACGAATATTGTGTATCTCATATTTTGTCTCATAATTATTTTGGGTAAGAAAGAGCTGCAGCATTATAACGGTAAGGAACGTATGCCTGTTTTTGCCGTCATGGTACCGTAACCGCGAATGGTTACGGTTATTATAAAAGCGTCTAATGCCTAAACAATTTTTAAAAAACCTTTTTAACGTTTTTGGATAATATCAAAATACCATTTGCTGGTACCACTTTGATATCAAACATTTTCACACAGTAGTTACGCAGCTGAAATCATACTGGCATTTAAATACTTTTAATAAAAACAATTATTTGTGTAGACTTTCATTGAATGATTTACTTAAATATACCCCCTTACTAATAATGCACATGTTTTAAATTTTACAAACGTCCGTTTACCGTACGTAAATAATTACAATTTGGGAGGCGGGAATGGGTACCGCCTCCCCGGGAACCTTTATTGGATAACCAACACCTTTGCCATAGGTCACCCCGAGTGGTTCGCTACGTTTGGTGATTTAGCAGGGGTGCCCGGGGTGAGATTTGTCTAGGTCTTGGAGGCGGATGGCCAAGACACACTGAACCCCAGTTTCCTACCCACCCCTTAAACCCTTTTCCTTCCCAGAACTCTCCTTCCCTTCCTTTCCCTAATAAATCCTTCACACAGCATCCCCAAAGATGGCATAGTCTCTGAGAGAAATTATTTTCCTCAGGGCCTCCTGTGTGGAGCTCATGTAAAAAAAATTGAAGTTGTATAACATTCAAAGCACTATTAGTAAGGCTGTAAATGTAATACGATTTTAATTCAGAACGTGTAAATATTTTAGCTATATATTACCTTTTTTAATGTAAGCAAATAGCATCATTTTATTATAAACCATTTTGTAAATAAAAATATTTATTTTATTTCTTAAGCGAGTGTTTCGAAACTGTAAACATCACAGATTTATTATTAAAAATGCATATTCACATCATATTATTGTATAAGTCCAAAAAAGAACGAATAAAATATTTTGTAGGTTTTAGGTTTTAGGTATCCATACATACAAGATGCTGAGAGACGTACTTGACTTACAGTGATTCCAGACATTATTGGGAGCAAAAAACATAAACGAGATTTTAGACTTCGGAGACATTTTTGATAATATTTCTTTTTAACCGCAAACATAAAAAAATCACTAGGTATTGGAAGGGTAAGGGCGGGTGTAGGGTCGGGCGGTTACTTGATTCGACTGAGTGGTGACGTGTGGAAGATTTTTTTTATGGGCTTCGAAGTAAAAAAAATAGAAAAAAATTTCAAAAAGTTACTGGAGACCAAATTTCAAAAAAAAAATTTTCTCCAAATAATATCAAGAATCACTGGTTAAAGCAAGTGACGTACACCCTTAACACCCTGTATACCTAATCAAAACATGCTTAGAGATATAATTTACTTTATTTGAACATCACCAGGAACCTACTAATTAATATTTTAGACGATGAACAGGTGATTGTTCCAAAGCTTCAACATGACTTTATTTAGTTATGTGAAGCTGCACTGAACCGTAAATATTACACAATTAACTTGACTATACATATTGAAGCCGGTTGAATGTTCAAAATATTACTAAAATGGTAGTACACAATAATCACGATATCGTAATCACAACTCACATGGAATCACCAATTTAAACATGTTCTATCCAAAATTACTCCTATAACTGGTGTTTTATATAGACTTCGCGGGTTACTTTCTCCCTCTCTATTAAAATCGATTTACCATGCTATGATTCACTCACATCTAATATATCTCGCCGGAATCTGGGGATTTGCTACAAAAAAAATGATTTCAGAAGTCCAAGTCGTCCAAAATAGAGCCCTGCGAAATATTTTCAGTCTACCTTGGGACACACATGTCAAAGACATCTACAGAAACACCCAAATACTTCCTTTTAATACCATTCCCACTTTTGAAATAACTAAAACTATATTACAAGTAATTCAACACTCGGCACATTCCAACACTACACTCTATTACAATTGCGACGTACACCAACACAACACAAGAAATCACAACAAACTTCATATACCAAAAATCAAATCAACAAAATATGGACTAAGATCCCTAGAATACATAGCTCACACAAAATATAATCAACTACCCAACGAGATCAAACGTGCAAGTCAATGTAAAAAGACCCAAACTAACATGCTCAAACTTCATCTTATTAATGACTATCTGAAATAATAATGTTGTGTATGTCCCCATCATATGTCCATTTAATACAAACAGCTATATGTTTCATGTAATGCGTATCATTCCCGCAATGAGTTTATTAACTCCTGGGAGTACAATGCTTTATATAATATACTATATTCTGTATTGTATACTTTTGATAAATAAAAAAATAAAAAATAAATTAAAAAAATAAGTGGAAATTTTCAATTGCGAGCTGAATGAATGTTAAAAAAGTCCACAAAAGAATGTGTTTCTGATACGTCATTGGTATCTTTTCTGTTATCAATTTAAAATGTTTTATGGACATTACACATTCATTATTATTATATTAAAGTATTACAGTGTTTATTTTTGTTTTAAATTTATATTCTGTTCGGTTAATTTCTGGAAGAAATCTACAATTGGTTCTATTTTTGTACAATGTAAAACATTTTAAAATTATATTTTTGTTGATAACATCAATAAATAAATACTTTATGTAAGAAGCTCAAATCTCATCTAGGGATGTAGTGCCGTGATTATGATGATGACGCCACACTACAAAGCGTTTTCTTATGTTGTAAATACGTATTAAAATAAAAAATTAAATTCAAAAATTTTATATATTTCAGCGCTGAAACTGGAAGTTTGTATTAAAGTACATGTTAGCACTGAAAGTACTAATGTGTATTAAACATTTATGTATGTACAATTCCGTATTAAAATATATTTTATATATTAAAGTATATTTTAGCACTGAAACTGGAAGTATGTATTAAAGCAGTGTTCCGCAAACTTTTTGTGATCAAGGTACACCTACCAAAACAGAAAAATTTTCGAGGTACACCAAAGAAAAATCAATGTTATTTAATATTTATCATTAAAATCAATATAATATGAAAACACGTTTAATGAGAAATGTGAGCCTGCTTAACTGAGCACAGGTGATCAAAATTTGGAGCAATCGTTGATAATGCTTCTCTCATCTCTTCGACGATCGTCCCCAGGGGTTCTCTTTTTTTATATAGTAGTGGGAGTTGAAAACCCCGATTCGCATAAATAAGAATAGGTCGTAGCGAATGGTAAGATAATTGCAATACCACGCTTTAAAATCAATGGATACTCATTTTTTATGCGCAGCGAAAAATGTGCTAGCTCTATTTCGGAAAATTTTACTTTTAATGTCTGCCGGCCTACATCTTTTGTGGGATCTTTTATCAGATTGTGTGATTTTCTATGGGCCGCAGTTTTGTCTTCAGAATTCTTCCTGATCGTTCGGTAAGTGTCCAAGGGAAATGCTATCTAAGAATGGATTTCGAACCTAGTCCATAGGTTGCAGATCACAAATACGAGTTCATTTTTTCTGCTGTGTTTCACTAGCCTGTGCTTCGAGTGTTTCGCTATCAAAGCCTACGCTCTTTTTATTGAAACGGCAGCCATGACATTTGGGAACATTTCGTTACTATATACCATTAGGCGTGGCTGATCCATAACACCAACTTAGCTTTCAATCTTATCCGATGACGTTAAAGTATTAGAATTCTTGCCTTGCTTTTTTGGTTGCTCTCATTTAAATGGGCGAATATGTCCGCCTGACCTATTTTACTACCGATCGGATCGCCTAAGCTAATGCAGCGTTGCTATATTATTTTGTTACTATGTAGCATTGCGATGAGGCACACCAGCTAACGACCACGGTACACCACTGTGCCGCGGCACACACTTTGCGGAATACTGTATTAAAGTATATTTTAGCACTGAAACTTGAAGTATGTATTAAAGTATATTTTAACAGTGAAACTGGAAGTATGTATTATAGTTTATTTTTTACGTATTAATGTATATTTTAGCAATGAAACTGGAAATATGTATTATAGTTTATTTTTGCAATGAAACTGGAAATATGTGTTAAAGTATATTTATCATTGAATCTTGGAATATCCAATAAAGTATATTTTCCCACTGAAACTGGAAATATTCATTAAAGTATATTTTAGCACTTCATCTAGAAATATGTAATAAAGAATATTTTACCCCTGAACTTGGAAAAATGTAAGCATATTTTAGCGCTGAATTTTGGTGTAGGTATTTACTAAAGTATATTTTAACGCTGAAACTGCAAACGCAATGTAAAACAGATTGCAGTATGCTATCACTCACGCTGCAATGGAGTAAAGTCCATTTGACGTGGTGATTAAAGGAATACAGTAGTTCGTTTTATAATAAATAATAATGCAATATTTATCATAGGTCAGTAAGATACGAGAACAAACCGAGAGTTAGTTCAAATATTGAACGATTATTATCTACTAGCTATTTCCCGCGGCTTCGCTCGCAGGGTATTCGGGGGAAATTACTGTAGCGCTTGCGCTACAGTAATTATCCCCCCCCCCCTCCCGCATTCCATACATTCATTTCCTGTACATTCAGTATTCAAACAGCTTGCGCGCCATAATGCCAGAGCTCACCAGTAGTAAAAAAAAAAGAATTTTGGATTTGGTGCAGTCGTTCGGAAGTTATGCGCGTACAAACATTTCGGAGATTCATTTTTGTTTATATATAAAAATAGATATTATCTACGATTTCCCGCAAATATATCAACATCGTTTTCACGGCAACGATTTGCTTTCTGATGTTAGAAATAACTCGTTTTTGCTAGCGACAGAAAACGTTTAATACATATAATATATTAATATTACATATAATTTCATAACGCCAAAGGTTACCATTATATACAGCCTATATTACTCGCATATAATAAAGCTTTCTATTGATGAAAGAATTTTTAAAATCGGTTTATTGGTTTATGTGTGAAAGCGTAACAAACAAACACGCG
The DNA here is from genome assembly GCA_936435175.1 of Glyphotaelius pellucidus. Lineage (NCBI taxonomy): Eukaryota > Metazoa > Arthropoda > Insecta > Trichoptera > Limnephilidae > Glyphotaelius > Glyphotaelius pellucidus. Next base: position 3,575,852 of record OW386539.1, on the reverse strand, counting down.
CAGTTTCGCATTTAAAATATTAGTATAGATATTACACATATAAACCAAAATGTGTTTCCCCAAACAACAAAACCCCAGTGAAAATCTCACTAATCCCACATTTAGACATCTGATGTCTATGTATTTTTTGGGAAGAATTCGGCAAAAACTTTCTAGAAAAACTGCAGTCACTATTTATAATTCAATTATTGCTCCACACTTTAACTACTGCTCAACTATCCTTTTCCTGTGTAATGAACGAGAACAAAATAAGTTTCAAATTCTGCAAAACAGGGCAATGAGAATAATACTTCGACGAAATAGATTCTCAAAAGTAAATAAAATGTTAAAGGAACTAAATTGGCTAACCGTGAAACAGATGTTGACCCTGCACATGATGATATTTATCCATAAAATGGTGAACAACATGTTACCAAAATACTTCTCAAACAAAATTATATACAACAAGGACATTCACAGACACAACACAAGGACTTGCAAGGAAATCAGACTACAGAAAAGGGACAAAACGAATACGCAGAACAGTTTACTATACAAAGGGATGAAGGTATACAACACTCTACCAGAAACTTTAAAGTCCGCACCAATTGGAAAATTCAAAATGTATTGTAGGAGATACATAAAACAAGAAAAAATATAGTTTGAAATATGATATAATATAATTAATTAGGAAATTGTAAACTTAAATGTACAATTTACTAAAATAAAACTAATAAATAAATAAATAATAAAATAAATATTGCTTTATTAAGAATAGGAAATTTTTGAAACATTACAAACACCTTCTTTGAGCTACCAAAAGTTTGAGAATGACATTTTGCAAAACAATGATTGTTAAGTCAAAATTCAATTATCAAACCTCTTTAAATTAATGAATGAATTTTGAAGAACTTACATATAAATTTGAATCAAATCAAGAATTATAAATATTTTAAATAGGTACCTATGTTAGGTACCAAATTTGATTGATTGTTTTAAAATATTTGATCGTTCTTATAAATATTATTTGTAATATATGAAAAATGAAAATTTGAATTAAAAAATTGTAATAGCTGGCACGCGAGCTGTTTGAAAACTGAATGTACTAGGACTGAATGTATGGAACGCGAAAGGAGGGTTGGCGGGACGGTGGAGCGGGAAAGGGGAGAGGGAAGGCGGGGAAGAGGGAAGGGGAACGTGGGAGGGGAAGGGGAGTGGGAGGGGAACGGGGACGAACGGGAAAGGACATGCAGGAAGAAACAATTTATTTATTTTAATATGGGATTGAAACGCATGCCGGGAACCAGCTACTATTGTATTATATTATTTTACTTCCACAGTTTGAAGTCCAATTTAAGACCAAATTCTGGTCGAAATAAGCTCTTTACAAATTAAATGTCGTTAGGTCAGAACTAAAATATCGTTCAAACGTGTATAAAATATTATATACATTTTTGACGGCTTATGTGGTCGAGGGGTAAGGCTCGCGACTAGCATTCCGAAGGTCGGGGGCTTGGATCCCGGCATGCGCAAGAAAATTTTATTTGATTGATTTGGGTTATTTCAGAATTAAGTAATTAATAAAAAAATTACGTGTCATTTAATGTGTAAAAGGATTTAAACCGTTTGGTGACCGGAACTGAATACATATTTTTTTTACATTAGCTCAACACAGCAGGCCCTGAGAGAGAAATTTCCTCAGGGCCTATGTCATCTTTAGGGATACCGTGTGTAGGGTCTTTTAGAGGAGAGAAAGGAGAGGAAATTCTGGGCAGGAAAACGGTATGATGGGTGGGTAGGAATCTGGGGGTCAATGTGTTCAGGAGTGACAGACGTATGAATCCACCCCTCCCGTTGCGATATAAGGCGATTTTCCGAGAGAGTCCTGCTGGAGAGATCACCTACCAACCAGTCTCCCTCAACCAAACTCCCCCATTCCGGCGTGCAACGCAGTTCGTGGGCAGATGCATCTGCCGCAAAGACCGCACAAACCTTACTCCTTGCACCCTGGCAGCCCTGCTAAAACAACAAACGTAGCAAACGACTTGGGGGGACCTGTGGCAGATGTGTTGGTTATCCAGTAAAAGATTCCCCCAATTGTATTTAATAGCAAGTAATTTATCACCTTTATTCACTGAAAATTTAGCATCATGTTATTAATAATTAAACTTGTAAAAAAAAAAATCAAAATAAAAGACAATCCGGACTTTTTTCAATATTTTTTCTTCACTTTAATACTGTCAGAAAAGACTCTGTGCTGCTTTTTTCACTACTGTCTGAATGCGGCTTATTACAAAAAACAAAGTTATCAATATAGAGTAAACATTTCAATAAAAATGTTGTCCTTAATCGCAATAATTAATATTGCTTTTAAAAGATGTCTGGAACATCCTAAGTAGGTACTATAAAATAACAACTAAAGGTTAAATAAGTATAGATAGTCAGTCAATGTGGCAATGGAGACGTCACACAATGAGGGCATTGATGCTGTAGACGGGGTCAACCTCTTCCCAGCACTGCGGACAGTCATCTACTGTCGAAGTAATTGATCTGGTTTTGATGACTTCTGCATACATTTTCCCCGAGTCCCGAATAGTCCTTGTCCGATTGGGACTTGAGAAATCCACCTCGTAAAGTCCGAATCTCTCCCTGAAATCCAAAAGAAATTATTAACGCCGGTTATGCACTATATAAATATATCGAAATACAAGAGATGTGCTATCGGCAGTTTTTACTGGGTGGGACTGTGCTTTCTGTTGTCGTCGATATTGTTAAGAGTAAGAGTGAATAACTAGACAAAACTGGAAATATGTCATTTTTAAATCAAATTTTAGACCTAATGACTCTTTTCCACAAAATAATATAAATTGATTTCGAAAGACTGTTCTTTTATCTAGTAAACAATTTTTTTTTTATTTTGAGAATATATGTTTATTTTCAGTACAATAAGGTTTTACCGTAGGTCGTTGGCAGATTTGTTAAATTTTCAAACAAAATTTTGTATTATACAACATACATTTCAAATCATATTAAAAAATGCAGTTAAATAAATCAATAAATTATTTGGGAAACCTACTTTTCAGAAAATACTTTAGTTTGTCTATTTATTTACGGTCTTAAAAACTAATAATTTAAAAAAATACATTCTAATTTTGCTTAAACATTATGTCATCTTTGGGGATGCTGTGTGGAGGGTCTTTTTAGGGAAAGGAACATTTGGGAAGGAAAATGAAATAATGGATGGATAGGAACCTGGGGGTCAGTGTCTCTGAATCTATTACTCCCACTGCAGTGCAAGGAAATGGGTCGAGAGAGTCCTGCTAGAAAGGTCAAAAGATTTCCCTTAACCAGTCTCTTCCGATTCGGCCAGCTACGCAGTAGGAAGATAAATGCATCCGCCGTCAAGACTTAGACATTAATGACCCCATGAATCCGGACACCGCTTCTAAATGACCTACGGCAGGGGTATTGGTTATTCAATAAATGGTTCCCGGGGCAGCGGCAGCCTCCCAAATTGAATCTATCACGAAAAATCTATGAATCTACGTTCTGAATTAACGAAGCTCTTAGAATTGAAAGAAGTCGCATACGCCAGCCATAGACTTAAATAATGCAACTAAAACGCGACCAATTTATTCCGTCCGATCTTTGAGGAACAAAAGTGATTGAAATGTGACTAAAGACCGCATTAACTAATTATTTTCCGTTTAGCATCAAAAAGTTGATTTTCTCGTTTACAAGCTTAGGCATGTTTGAGGTCATTTTGACCGATGACCGAATCAACGAATTTTCGTCACTATTTACCTCTTCCAATATTGTATTTTACATTAGTCTCATAATATTACATAATATCTCATAATACCACTCTATTCCTCATTCCTTCATATTCATATCGTAATGTCCTCAATGTAGTTTAGGGGTCAGATTTAACTCGCGTAACTTCGATTCTTATTTTTTAACTCAATAAATAAATAAATATAATATTTGCTGTGTTAAAAAGTGAGAATAAGTAGGTATATAGCTAGCTATATAAGACGTACATTATCGCAATACATTTTTACTGAGATATCAATAGCTATCTAGGTCACCGGGGTTATAGTTGAAATACAACAATGAAATTTCTGATTACCAATTATTAAGCACATCATAATGACGTTCTACATTATATAGAGACGCGTGGTGGAAATCTTTAAGTGATAAGCCAAAAATAAGTCAATCACATTGTATTCGATTTCGTAGTTTTAATACTAAACTGCCTACGTGTATACATTTTTTTTAAACTTTTTAAAATGAACAATTTTGTAATCGTTTTGAAATAGTAAATTGAAATGAACTGATGGTGATGATGATAAAATAAATAAAAATCACTTACGTATATCCATTTAACCATTCGAAGTTATCCATGAGACTCCACGTGGAGTACCCCCTGATGTCACACCCATCCTCGATGGCATCCAGCACGGCGTTGAGGTACTTGTTGAGGTAGTTAACCCTGTCAGCATCCTGCAGCCCACCCCTGGTGGAGAAGCCGTTCTCCGTTATCAGCACGGGCGTATTGTTGTATTCGTCCTTTATCCAGTTCAATACCTTTCTGAATCCCCATGGAACCACCTGGATGCAAAATGAAGACATTATTTACTCTACCACTTCTTCTTACTTCGTTTGGTGATAGAGGAGAATATCTAGGTCCGAGAACCAGCAAAAGAAATCTGGCCTGTGTCACTGAATTACTCCCATAACCTCTTCAACATTAATTCATTGACCACATGTTCTGTGCCGCACCGTATTCACACACCGCCGATTCTTTAAGACCCCACCTCTGCAACATGATAACGGCTGTGGGAGAATCTTTTCCTTTTGATGGTGCAAAGCGGTTAAAACCAATGCTTTCTCTTTGTGGAGTCAGGTATGAGGTCATTGAAAATAATTAAAAATATATAAATTGGAAGCTAAAAGTTCCGATTCAGCGTTTTTTGCGCCAAGAAATCGATAACCGATCTTCATTCCCGATTAATTAGAAAATTTGACATAGGCACTTCTGGCATTAAGCCCTAGAAGATTATATATGCATATTCAACCAGCTCGAAGCCGATACCAGCTGCCGTGGTAGAACTTCTGGTCTCCAAGAACTTCCCTGAAGGACGGCACATCAGACTTCAGTTGTTGTTGTCATCGGCTTTATCATCCTGGCAGAGTAGTGGTTGAGGTCGAGGAAGTCCGCCAACACATTCCAATGAAATAATCAAAACATTATTAATATCGAACCTTTAACCAGCTTGAAGCAGATCCTGGCCAACTGCTATCGAAGAATTCCTGGACTCCGCGATCTTCCATGAAGGACGGGATGTCAGAGAGTTCTCTATCTGGCACCAGTTTCGTCATCCTTGTGGAGTAATGATTAAGGCCAAGGAAGTCCGAACTGCCCTTCACCATGCGCACCTCTCGCTTGGTAAAGGCGGGCAGGCGACTGCGTGGGAAGTGTTGGCGTTCGCTGTGCTCGGCGATCCGTCTACGCATCACCTCGGGGTAGTCCCCATGGCGGCTGAAAATGGGGTTAGCAAACCAGCCAAACTGCAATCAAAATATCTACGTAAGCGTATGAAATGTTGTTTAATCTCAGTGATTGAGAATACTTGAAAAATGTTCAAGGAAACCCCAATAAAGAACGTGGTTTTTCGATTACAAGTTGCTTTATTTACGGTAAGGTACACAATGAATATTTAATTGGACCAGACGTCTAAAGCTGTGCTCTCAAACACCGTCGGTATCCAGCGCTCTATCGCATGCCATCGGCTATTTCTGTAACCGTTCGTGCATTAGACTCGAGCGACGATAGACGATACTCTTCTAAGGTAGGTACTAACTACTTTACTTATCTGTTGAGACACCTAAAAACAACATATAACTATCTAAACTACCGAGATTTGTTGAAGGATGCTAAAACTTCATGTGTCTAATCCTATATACTACAGCACATAAACACCGGTGAAAACTACTTTACTCGTATATTTCTTTAAAAATCTAAGAAACGTGGTAAATAAAAAAGACATTCTCTAATTGAATACGGAAACGTAGGATGAGGATCTGCTACACACAAGTATATACATAACCTGAATACAATTCAAAAAGGAATCATAAAGACCATACTGAAAGTACCCATTATAACGCCTTCAATTGAAATTTTCAATAGCTTAACGTATCAAATGTACAACAAATATATGCCAAAAATAAATTATTAAAGCTATTCAAAAATACTGAATCCTCTCCTAGACCATGTACCCAAAACAGTAGATCGAATAAAAATGGCATAAAAAACATTCCAAGTTATAAAACCACATTCGGACAAAGAAACCACACTTACTTTGCAACAAAACTCCTTCCCCAAGACATAAACTAATAAAAAATTCTAATGAGTACAAATCAAGAATTCAAATATGGCTGAAAGAGGTCAATGAAAAAACCCCAATGAAGACACTAAAAACGACATAGAAGACAAATAAACTACATTTAAATAACTTTAGTCCACCTCGGCGCAGAACCCTCTAGTGAGGAGGTCTAAGAAATTCAATATCTATACTTACTTAAATTCAATATTATATTATGTTTAAACAAATATTTTATACAGTCGCTAAAATAAAAAAAAAAATAAATAAAGGCTAGCTTTACAGGGATGAGCAACACGGTTTCATGCCGAGAAAATCCACGGTTTCAAATTTGTTAACGTTTTCGCGATTGGTGGCGGTTGGATTGGATTCGAGACATCAAACAGATGTAGTGTATACGGATTTTGCCAAAGCTTTTGATCGAGTTGATCATGACATTTTACTACTTAAAATGTACAAAATTGGTTTCGATCAACAAACACTTATATTCTTCGCGTCCTATTTAAAATCTAGAAGACAATATGTAATAATAAATGGACATGAGTCCAAACAATTCCCGGCATTATCAGGTATTCCCCAAGGGTCAAACCTTGGTCCTCTGTTGTTCCTTATACTTATAGATGACATTCAGGTATGTATAAAATATTGCAAATGTCTTCTATTTGCGGATGACCTGAAACTTTTGATGGAAATAATCTGTCACCAGGACTGCTTAAAAATGCAATCTGACCTTGATGCTATATCAGAATGGTCAGATAAAAACAAATTAGAATTCAATATTAAAAAATGTGTAACAATGACGTATACCCGCTCCCAGAAGCCCGTAGTTTTTGAGTACACCATTAAAGGGAAAACGTTATGTCGAGTCAATAGCTTTAAAGATCTTGGTATCGTCTTTGATCCCAAACTGACATTTTCCGATCACATATCACGGCTCACTCCAGCATGCTACAAACTCCTGGGTTTTGTCATCAGAATATGTAAGCAATTTGATGACCCAGATGCAATGATAGCCATGTTCGATGGCGTCATAAGAAGTAAGCTGGAGTATGCTAGTGGTGTGTGGACTCCGCACCAGACTAAATATATTAATATGCTGGAACAAATCCAGAAAAAATTCCTTAGGTACGTCTATATGCGAATGCACGGAACTTATCCGAGGTTCATGCACCATATGGAGTTACTTGAGGCAACAAATAGATTTAGTTTGGAAACTAGACGTTATGCAAATCTTGCAATTCTTAGTTTTAACATAATCCATAACTATATTGACAGCCCATTCCTCTTGGAATGCTACGGTTTATACGTGCCTGAAAACTTCAGTCGTAGTCGTCGACACGACTTATTCAAAATACCATACGGCAGAACAGATGTTCTAGCACAGCATAGCATAACAAGAGGAATGGTACTGTTGAACGAAATATCAAAAACACTAGATGTATACAACTCTTCTTTAGATAGCCTTAAGATTTTTTTGTATAATGATCATCTTCTTAGGTGTTAAGCTTGTCTAAATGAGAAAATTGTACGGTAATTGGATTATTTATCTGTTGTACAATTAAAAAAAAAAAAAAAAAAAAAAAAAAAAAAAAAAAAAAAAAAAAAAAAAAAAAAAAAAGTCAAATTTTCTCAGTCTTTAAAACTATTTTCTTTATGCATCATTATGCATCTACAATTGGGGTATTTCGTGAGGCTTAATTAAGAGAAGTGATGGAAAGACGAAAAGCAAAGTTTTCAATAATGAATGGTGGTCTTTCATCAGTACCACACTTTGTCTATCTACCACTCTACTCTGGACAGCGTTGCTAAAGGAGTTGTGCAATTTTTGATTTATTAATACGAATTTTCTGAATACTGTTAACCACATAAATTAGTTTTTTTATTCTTACGTTAAACTGCATGGCCATGTCAGCCGCTTCGGCATCTTCCGGTGAATCTGTGGCAGGTTCATTCCAATAAGCGTTCAAAGTGATTCCAATGAAACCTGGAAAATGATATGTTTAAAATACGCATTAGGTAATAGATAAATATTGTAATGAGACATTGATTGAATCCCTTGAAATTGGATAACGGACCAGCAATAAGCAAGATGATTCGGTATGTCAGACAAAGATCACAAAAGTTATAATTGCAATGACAACAAACATTTTTTCTTTTTTCGGGAAACTGTTCAAATAAAAATTGCGCACGCAAAGGGAGCCTTTTTCGATATTTTAAACCCTCTGCAATATAAGTTTAAAAAACTAAACATCCATTTGAGACATGGAATGGAGACCTGAATCTATCTAGTTAATCAATCTATCAACACCGCAACAGTAGGAAACAGTGTATATAAGTAACTGAAGTGGATGTAAGTAACAGTGGGCATAAGGAATTTCACAAAGCAGGTATGACTCTTCAAAAATAATAGAAGCGCCCACTAAGACGAAGATGATCTCTTGTGATGTACTTCAATCCGAGTGATTGTGATTACTTGAAATATGTTCGAGAAAACTCCAATAAGGTCGAAGTTCATCGAGATTACAAGTTTTTTATTAACGTTTAAGGTTCACAATGAATATTTTACTGGACCAGACGTCCATACCACTAGAAGCTCTGAGTCATTCTAAAGCTGAGGAACCAAACAATTGTGGGAGCCCAGATGTCTATCATATATCATCGGCTATTTCCGTAACTGTTCGTGCATTAGACACGAATGACGATAGTCGATACTCTTCTAAAAACTGACATCTGTTGAGACACCTAAAAACTTCATATAACTATCTATGTCAACGATATCTTTGAAGAATTTCGAAACTATATGTATACCACACTTTTCAAAGGTTCGTTCAATAATCACACACGTAGGAACAATATAGCAGCTCATTAAAAGTACTAAAAAAATTACCTCCTTGTTTAGTCCTATACTCCTCATTATACAGATGGTAAGCTCTGGCGTGGGCCAGTAGCACTGTGTAACTGCACATGTAGTCTGCAATGCCTGAGACGTTCAGCATCGGCGCGCTGGTGTCCCCTCCGTACCCCTCCTGGCAGAATTCTCGCGGCTCGTTGAAGGTCGTCCACATCTTGACGCGATCTCCAAAGGTCTGGAACACCACGCGGGCATAGTCCTCAAAGTACTCTGCCAGCAGGGGATTAGTCCAACCTCCAAGCTCCTTAAGAAATAAACAAAGGGTCGGTTTTATTTCGTGGAGCAATTCTTTTGGTATGGAGACCCAAGATACTCCGTTTTAACAAACATCAAGAAAGCGGAGTATTGGCAAGTCTAAGGACGGGTTGTTTCAAAAAATTTGATGGATTCATCAAATATTTGATGTTAATTTTCACGTTCTGTGTAAGTTCTATTCAAGTTCTGTGATTTTTTCAGTTTTGTTAAGCAGCTGTCCTATCACGATATAATAACAGAACTTGAATAGAACCTACACAGAACGTGAAAATCAACTTCAAATATTTGATGAATCCATCAAATTTTTTGAAACAACCCATCCTAAGCTTATGTGGCTGAATGTAGTGGAAGCAAACACCATGCTTTAGGCATATCGAACTGTAGGGAATCAGCATACGACCAACAAGAATGGAGACGTTTCGTAGAAGACTCTCCGTATAGTTTAGATTCTGCGGGTCTGATATAGAAGATAGAAGTTAGAATTCCTTCCAAAAACGTCAAAATTAATTGCCATTTGGGATATCAAAACGAAAGTATTTGGAAACAAACCAAAGAAGATATGGACAGCTGCACATAAGAAGACAGAACAAGGATGGAATACAAAAAAAAATGTGGAATATTATCAAAGATCAGGTTTTGTAAAAAACACCTCTACAAAAAATCAATTGTACCCTGGGATATAGTGCCATGATGAAAAATTAATAAAGCTTTGTTAGAGTTTGGTATTTACCTGTAAAGGCTGTGGAAGATCCCAGTGATAAAGCGTTACGAAGGGTACGATGTCCTTAGCCAACATCGCATCGATAAGCTTATTATAATAGTTCACCCCTTCCTTCGAGATGCTGTCAGGGAACCCCGAGGGTAGCAGCCTAGACCAGGAGATGGAGAACCTGTAGAAGTCCACCCCCAACTCCTTGAGCATCTCCACATCTCTATCGTACATGTTGTAAGAGTCGCAAGCTATGTCTGCATTCGTCGAGTCGAGGACATCCTTGGGATGTGTGTGTACCAGATGATCCCAGATGTTTTCTCCTTTACCTGTTGAGTAAAACATTGTATAATTTATAGAGCGCCGTTTTTGAGAAAAATCACCTAAAGAACGCTGTGTATAAGTATGCCGGGAGTCCAACTGTCCCAGGATCAACTGTCATTGAACCGTATACAACCGTTAACTTGTGCGTGAATATAAAACCGTAAATTTTTATTTTGACGAGTGAACTGGTTTTTTAGCGTGTGCAATTATTTTATTTACAAAAACTTAACATATTCAGAATAATATCACGAGATAGATTCAAAGCCTATAATTTAATAGCTACTAATAATAGACTTCCCTAGGATCTGGACTGGACCAAGCAAATCCACAAGCTAGTTTAATATGCTCGACTAAGAATGATTGAAGGTTTCAGATGCTTTTGGAATATTGAACGATATTATTATTTTAATAATCTGCTGAAGAAGTTGCTCTCTTCTGAAGGTTATCGACCCTGATCCATTTTTTTTCTTCTTGAAACATTCAAAACATTTGCCAGCAATCTATTAAACAATATGCTTGATACTCGATTCCAAACAATAATTATTCCTCTTTTTATCTTCGGGTTTTGTTGTTGCCATGGAGAAAATCTTTGTAATTTTATATATTAAAAAATCGGGATAGTCTGAATTCTCGACAAATCAGTTTCAAATTTGAATAAGACACAATTGAAACAATTTTCTGTTCAAATATTATAACAACACCCCTGCCATAAGTTACTCCAAGTGGTTTGCTACGTATGACTTCGCAGGGTTGCCCGGGTTCACGGGGTGAGGATTATCTAGGTCTTGGCGGCGGATGCGTCGCCCACCTATTGTGTGGCGAGCCGGATTTGGAGAAACTGGTTGAAGGAGATTTTTTTTACTCTCCAGCAGGACTTTCGACCCATCGAGTGGGAGGGATCACAGCAGGACTTTCGACCCATAAAGTGGGAGGGATGGATTCATACGACTGTCACTCCTGGACACACTGACCCCCAGATTCCTACCTACCCCTTGTACCTTTTTCCGATCCAGATCTTTCTCGCCTTAAAAAAAACTCTACATACATCATCCCAAAAGATGACATAGGCCCCGAGGAAACACAGGCCCATGTGGAGTTAAAAGGTATGTAAATTATTTTGTAGGTGCTTTACGGCTTGTCGGAACTCTACACACAATCAATTACAATTTTGAAAATGACTCTTAAATCAAAACAAATATTAGATTTAAACCAGTGTTACGCAGGACGAGCAGACAACTGATATTGGTATTTTTGATGATTATTTGTTAGGGAACACACTCGTTCCAGTTTTTTATAAAATGCTTTTCATTATGGAATCCTGCTCTTGAAATATGCAATTTATTACAGGTTTTTTTTTATAACTGCTTTTGTAAATTCCGCGTTAAATTTATTAGTTCTTCGATCTCGAATACTATCTCTTTCCCGCATATCTTCCCCTTCCTCAGATACTTTTGTAAAATCAACGTAAATTTCTTAGTTCTTCGTTCTCGAATTATTTCTCTTTCCCACATCACTTTGTCTCTTACTAATTAGAGCAAGGGATGTTGTTTTCCCCGTTTGAAATTTTGGGAGTGCACTTGGTATCTGTTTGACTATAGTTAATTTTCACTTCACTGTTCAGATGTGATCCCCGGAAGGGATGTCATAGCTGGGATGACCGATATAATGACATGTGTTAACTCTAGAAAGTTAAGTTGCTTCCCGGTACTTGCCGCGCATCTTCAGATAAGAACTGATTTGATTCCAGCTAACCTAGAGTGAATATACTCGTTGTAACCCTTTTGGTAAAAGGCAAAAAGTGAGAGAACAATTAAGTTTCCTTAGGGAGTGAATCCATAAATTTACTATTAAATTTAATTTACTGTCTTACTATTTAATGAACCGTGTCATTCTTGCAAATTGATTGTACCCAAAATAAAGACATATTGTTTTTACCGTTGAAATAGTGCACTTAATTTCGTTATCACGTTAAACTTATGAATTATTTGCAATCTATATTTTTACTGTTGTTATCACGTCTCGGCACAGGCGTGACTTGAAATACCTATTTGGCTTTGCTCACCAGCTGATGAACAATCTTTTTTTATTTATTTTTTATTAAGAAAATAATAACTAATCGTGTTTATTTTTAAAGTTATGACCTTGGCAATAAATGATTTCTGCGTAACTGTGCATTGAGTTACATAATCATAAATACTATAAATATCATGTAACGTATTACGCAAATTAGATAACATTTTTTGCATAATCATTTTTTAAGTTACAGGAGCACGTACCCGAGGAATTTTAATCAACGATTCCTAAGCATATTTGTAGTTTTTTTTTCCAAAAACAGTAGAATATTTTTTTAAATTTTTATTTTAACTTTATGAGTAAAACCTCAAATTGTAATATTTAATTAAATGAAGACAATATAAGCGAAACTCAGTCGAAAATCTGAAAACAGAAAAATCAGAAAAAGATATTGACACCTCTGGGACGCGCGTTCGCCCGGAAAGCGAGAGGTCCTGGGTTCGTGTCCCAGAGGTGTCAATATCTTTTTCTGATTTTTCTGTTTTCAGATTTTCGACTGAGTTTCGCTTATATTGTCTTCATTTAATTAAAGAATATTTTTTCATCACACGGAAAAAGAAGTTGGTTGCAGCCAGCATGGGTCACGTGTTAAGCACTCCATCTTGTTCTAGCAGTATGGTAACAGAGGAGAGAGAGAGCATACCACATGTAGTGGTGATCTCGTGTAGTGATGGCAAATGTGGTAGAAACTTTTTTTTATTTGTTTTTAATTGAAAAAAAATCAGAGTTTGCAATTCGCACGCGGTAGAAGTGAAACCTTTAGCAAAATAAAATAAACAAGAGTGGGGAGACTACGAAGCACTTTTTTTATCAATGTGAAGGATGATTTATTCCATATTTTTGTCGACGAATTTCAGTGCACCTTTTCCTATTCATTTGGTAATCTTATAAGTATTTGTGTTTTCTTCTTTGAAGTCACTAGATGTCGCATTATTTTGCCGGTTTATTTTGAAGTGGTTTGAAGATTGGATATTTGATTTCGTAGGATTCGATCCTTGGTCCTCTGAATGTCTGGCCGCTGAGGTTCGTCAGCGCTTTACACCATCAGACGTAAGGAGACTTGCGTGGGACCGTGGATTTATCGTATTATATTGAAACCGAGTACCCGTGAAATGAGTAAATATTTTATTGCTATCTCATTCTCTCGTAGGCTAAATCCTATAGATATCTGTGTTAGTCACTTTTTAGTGTTGCTCGTTTCCGTTTCATCGAGTTTCAAATCACAACGGTGCTAAAAGAAGTATTCGCTTCAAAAATATTATCAGACAGCAAAATGACATCTATATTTTTTACTCCAAACATGTTCAGTTATCGCTGGTTAAAATCCTTTCAAATCAGTTCAGGAACAATGATATGTACAAAGACTGTTGTTAGTAACATTTTAAACAAACATTTTGAACAATTTCAACCAAGATGGTGAAAGCGTCTGTTGAGTACAAAAAAGAATCGTACAAACATAATATTTATTTATTAAAACTAATATGAAACTTACCAGAAACATTCCAAGAGCCCTCTATTTGATAAGAAGCCGTCGCAACTCCGAAATAAAAGTATTTGGGAAACTTCCTCACTTCGGTGATGGGGACGTGAGCTGAGCAAATTACGCTGAAAAAATCAATAAAATATTAAATTTAATTTATTTATTAATGTAGAAACGATAGACATCCAAACTGATAGACTTGCCCTGACTTGAAATCTGGGAACGATGCGCTGAAGAAAAACCACGTGAACATATTTTTGACACCAGGAGGGTTCGAGAATGCTTTAACCTGTCAGATCTATTTGTTCGATTTTCGGAACAAATCATATAGGTTTCAGTATTGTCGCATGTCTCGCGACGAGCGGTCGTTTAACGAGACTGACACTGCAAAAGTAAACTGCCTACAAACATAAATTTAACACCTTCGGGACCATGTTCCAAAATGGAACTCAAAACAAATATCGAAAAAATACTTACGGAACTTAACAAAATTGGCAGTACAAAAGCTGCTAAAGAAGCTAAAACCGAAATTGAAACAATATTAAACAATATCGAAGACTTATGGAAGTTTGAAATAACATCACTACAAAACACAATAATTAGTCTACAAAATAAAGTTATTCAAAATCAAGAAGAATACATAGACAAATTAGAAACATTAATAAAAAAAGCGTCAAATGAAGAAAAAAAAAATGAAGAAAAAACTTATGCTATGGTGGTAATGGAAAAATCACACCCAATACCAAAAGCAAATTTTGCGCTACTAATTTCATCAAAAAAAGACAAACCTGCAGATGAAATCGAAAAAATATTAAAAGACAAAATAAAAGTTTCCAAACTAGGAATAGGAATTTCTGGACTAAAAAAAACATATCAAAACAAAATAATACTTACATGTGAGAAACAAAATGATACCGAAAAAATAATAAATGAAATCAACAAAAACCCAGATATCGGAATACACGCTGATGAAATAAAGAAAAAAAAGCCTTGCATTATCATTAAGGGAGTTGATGTTTGCTACAAGGAAGAAGAACTTCTAATAGATTTGATCAATCAAAATGAAGACATAAAAAACGCCATGACCTCAGAAACTGATAATGAACCCATTATTGTTAAAAAAAAAGCTCAAGAATAAAAAATCAGATAAATTATCAAATTTCATTATCCAAACAACACCAAAACTAAGAAAAATAATTATATCGAAAGAAAGGATCAACATTGGATACACAAAAGCACACGTAGAAGACTGCGATCCACTCATGCAATGTTTCCATTGTCTTGGATATGGACATACATCACTAAGATGCCTTGAAAACATGAAGAGTCCCAGATGCCTTCACTGCGCAGGAGAGCACAAAATACAAGACTGCCCCAAGAAACAAGAGCCTGCCAAATGCCACAACTGCACTAACAGAAAGGGTTACCAAAACGAACATTCAGGTAACAGTTACTTATGTGAATTCCGCAAGAAAATGTTAAAAAATGCACAAATGCGAATTGAATACGAGTAAGTTTGCATTTTGCATACTTATTTTTTAATCCCCGTAAAAATGAATAATTTTTTCACTAAAGAATTAGATAATTCTCACAATATTGCGGAACACATTTGTCACACTTTAAATGATTGTAATAACATTGTAGACAAAATACCGAATTCATTTTCAACATTACATCTTAATATCAGATCAATGAAACGAAATTTCAATGAATTCTTACTTTCAATTAATTTACTAAATCATAAACCGGACGTTATAGTGTTAACGGAAGCGTTCACCAAAGAGTACAATAAATTTTGTATACCTGGTTATAGTTACTTTATGACACACTATACTATTAACAGAAATAGTGGTATTGTTGTATTTGTTAAATCCTGTTATTCAAACATCACAGTGGAAGAAGTACCTATGCAGCGAGTTAATTGCTTAGATATTAATGTGAATGTAAATAAAGTATGTTTTAATATTATCGCTATTTACCGAACGCACGGATCCAATGAATATATATTCATGGATGAATTAAGAAACATTATTTTATCCAAAAAATATAAACAGAACATAACAATATGTGGCGATTTTAACATAGATGTTGCTAACGAAAATAATAACAAAATTAAATCTGATTTTATCAATCTTATGTCAGAAATGAATTTTATTTTATGTATAAAAAATTATACTAGAGAAATTACTGGTCAACGCCCATCATGTATTGATCACATATGGTGCAACTCTAAATGTACCGATAAATTACTTACGATAATATTAAAAAATAATATTACTGACCATCACACCTGCATCTCTATACAACAACTTAATATTAATAATCACAAAATCTCAGAAAACAATGCTTTTATAAAAAAGACACTAAACCATAATAAATTAAGTATAAAAATAAGTACGGAAACGTGGCGACCCGTATTAGAATCAACATGTGCTGAAACATGCGCAAATATATTTGATAATATTCTCTGCAATTATATTACAGCATCGACTGATATTAAAACTATACATATTAAAGCAAAATTCAAAAAAATAAAACCATGGATCTCACATGGCTTAGTCGTGTCTATTAGAAAAAAAGAAGAGTTTTATCGCCTGACAAAGAAATTTCCCTTAGATAAAAAAATATTTACATTTTACAAAAAATATAGGAACAAATTAACCTCTTTAATAAAAATTACTAAAGAAAACTATTACAAAAATGAAATTGACCTGGCTAAACAAAATGTTAAGCACATTTGGAAAACAATAAATGAAATTAATAGTAGAAAAAACAAAAAAACTCTAATTAAAAAAATTTATATCGAAAAAAACTCTGTTGATGCCATAAGAGAACCGACAAAATGTGCTAATGCCTTTAATAAATATTTCGCTAATGTCGGTCAAAATCTAGCTACACGGATTGATGAAAATTATAAAGTAGATAATTTCGAAAAGGACTGTCTTACACAAAATAATCTATCAGTTTTCCAACCGGTAACAACAAATGACATAAAAAATATTATAAACGAATTAAAAGGTGGATCTGCACCAGGATTTGATGGAGTCACAGTGGAAATATTGAAAAAATACAACAACTTATTAAGCTTTCCTATTACACACATTATAAATATTAGTTTGAATAGTGGAATATTCCCTTCCATTTATAAAAAATCCATCGTAACACCCGTTTTTAAAGCGGGCAACTCTGAAGAAATATCAAATTATCGACCTATATCTCTCGTCTCAAACATTGCAAAATTTTTTGAAAAGATCGTAAAAAAGCAACTCATGTACTATATTGAAAATAATAAAATACTTAGTCCTAGTCAATTTGGATTTAGAGAGAAACTAGGCACTCATGATGCCATTGCTGAACTAACCTCAACTATATACAATGCATTGGATAAAAAAAATAAATGCCTGGGCATTTTCATTGATTTACGCAAGGCTTTTGATAGTATCTCCCATACAAAACTAATTAATAAATTAAATGATATCGGCATTATTGGTAAGGTTAGGTATTGGCTACAAAGCTACCTAACTCAAAGAAGTCAAAAAGTAAAATTAAATAACTCACTAAGTGCAGATGAAACTTTAGCATTTGGAATTCCCCAGGGGACTGTTATTGGACCGATTTTATTTATAATTTACGTTAACCAAATGTTTAAATTAACACTTAATGGTAAACTTATATCTTTTGCTGACGACACTGCAATAATTATCGAAAAAAAGACGTGGAACGATATTACAAATGCAGCCAATCAGGACATGAAGGTTATAAAAAAATGGTTCGATAACAATTTATTATCACTCAACACAGAAAAAACATACTATATTCCATTTTCTCTTCAAGAAGATGTGCCAATTAATTTAATTAACATAATAATCCATTCCAAAAATTGTGCAAATGACGGTACATGTAATACGGACTGCGCTAAGCTAAATCATAAATCTAATGTAAAATATCTTGGAATCTTAATAGATAAAAATGTTAAATGGAAAGATCATATAGATCTCACTGTGGAAAGAATAAGAAAACTTATCTATGTATTCTACAACATACGAAACATTTTAAACAAGAAAACTATCAAAATTGTCTATTATGCGCTAATTCAGTCCTTATTACAGTACGGCATTATTGGTTGGGGAGGGGCCTTTAAGATTTCCTTACAGCCCATAATTATAATACAAAGAATAATTATTAAAATCATCCTTAGGAAACCATATGACTTCCCCACTTTAGAGATATTTCGAGAATTTAATGTGCCAACTATCACAGAATTGTATAAGAGAAACGCATTATATCAAATCTACAAAGAATATTTCATCCAAAAAATTCATCCCTCAGATAGCATAAGCAATAGATTCAAAACTAATGGCTTAATAGCCATTCCTATGCTTAGAACGACCACGGCTCAACACCACTATTTATATTTAGGTGTGAGATGGTACAATATATTATTATCCAAAAACAAAATAAATGTAACAGAAACAATGAAATATGAACAATTTAAAAATCAAATTAAGTCCCTGAAATTGGATAATGATATATTGTACCCTTAACTAATTAACATCTAATTAAAAAAATGTATTATTGTTATTGTTTTTTTTTTTACTTTTATATCTATGTCAAAAAGTATTTGTATATTTATTTCATTCAAGACATTTAAGTCTTTGATCATTGTATTCACACTTTTCAGAACAATATGTTTTTTTTTATGCGTTTAAATACTCCTCCCATAAACACGAGCTCCTAGAGCTCAATTTATGGAGTAGTAGAACCATAAAATTAATTCTTATGTATACCTAGATAATTATATTATAAATGTAATTATTATTGTTAAAAATAAATAAATAAAAAAAAAAAAATAAAAAAAAATATAAATCGTTGTGTCTCCCTTGTTATATTGGTTAGAAATTTGATAAAAACGGTGCTAGCAAGAGCAAACACCATACTTCATATTTAAATCTAAAAATTAACCACAAAATAATTGAAATGTACACCTTTATGAATCCAAAGTTTCCCACGGTCATTTTAAAAAAAATTATGAAACTGTGGAAATTTCGTATTAGTTATTTTTACATGAAATAACAAAAAAACGATTTGACGATAATGTTTATAATACATTTGCTTAGGCGGGCTTATGTTAGGTTAGGCTAAAATACATAGGTATTTTTATAATTTTTTTTGTTATTAGTATTTTTTGTTACAAAAACGTAAGGTGAGCCATTTTTAAAGCTTTTTTATATTTGCTTGCAAAATTTTTATATTTAAAAAATTATGTGTTTATTTCTTCAAATCGCGTTTTGTTGCGACATTCATTTATTGACAAATCACAGAAAGGTAGACGGTCACGCGCCCTTCCCTTGTTCCCATTACCCTGATAGTCTCGTCTATCAATATGAATGTCTATGGTTTTTGGGTGTCGATTCAGAACACTAATCAGAATAATCCAAGGTATTAAGTAAATTGTCCCGTTTTCAGTGGATTTTTAAGCTTCTTATGAGATATATTTACGTTTGGCAAGTTATATCACAAATAACCACCCTAGTCCCCTTTTCCCATCCTTCAAAGCAGAAATAGATATATTTGGATAAAATTTTGCGCACTCGACGTGCAAAATAAGAGGAGAATTGCTGTCTGCGATTTCTAAAAACTTAGCATAAAGCCCGGGCAACGCCGGACAACTTTAGTTAGGTATACAATAAATAACGTGGATATACAACGTTGTTAAAGAACCTTGGGAAATGCCGTTTAATATTCTAACATTGTGAGTCTACGTAAATAAATAACATTATGTCAACCTAATGTCAACACAACTAGCAAACAAAATAAATTACTATCGACATTTCGTCGTTATGGTTGGACAGGGTTCTAACTAAACTAATGTACCTTGTTTTGAGATAGGAGATGTTAAAGTCGTTTGCAAAGAAGATTTCTCATAATCTATTTACCGGTTTCTTATTTTGAGGTTGAATTTGTGTAAAGCATTTAAGTTTAACATATTTTGAAGTAAAATAATTGATATTGACGTAAACTTACTATTTTACAACATACCCAAACATACAGATGGAACCATATACAATCAGCTTGGGTATAAAACATTGCAAAATGTGCTAACTACATTTTCCTAATGCCATTCCAAGAGAGGGCCACGTTCTAATTAAATAGTTTCCTTCAAAATATGTTCCACCATAAACATGACAATTGCAAAAGGTTCAAAATGATGTTAGAACCTTGTAAAATAAAAGGAAGCTTTTAAAACTTGATGTTAGAACATCAAGTTTTAAACAAACAATACAACACATATGACTCCGAATGAGCAAAAGAAATAGTTTTGCATTCAAAGGTCATTTTTGAAAAAAATGTCACTTAGAACCTTGTCCAACTCTGGTGACGAATTAGGTAAGTAATCTCTGTTTCTAAAAATGTTTTTGAAAATTGCACCTTTTTGACATTCTGTCTATCTTTTTTGTTTTTGCTTTCTGACGCCCTTCATAAAGAATCTTATTTTATAAAGCAGATTTGTGTATTATAATTTAGAAAACTGTTAAAAATGAAAATGAAAAATGTTAATTCTGTTTTCATGAAAAATGCGAAGCTATTTCTAGATCACGTCAATTTTTTTAATTCACCAAATTAGTTCCACTGAAAACTATGGAATTGAAACATTGGTGTGTAATATTAACTTGTCAAAAAACTAATCAAGTCTCCATATTGTTACATTAATACTTTTCAAATGTTTAATAAAATAATAATATTTGAGCTACCAATCCGCTACAAGTAGCTACTGTAAATTGGGGTGACTTCATCGATTTCGAACTTTAAAAAATATTTATTTTAATAAAATCATATATTTTGCACAATTTTAAACATGTTAAATATATGTTAAAAAAGTGTTTGGGGAGTTCAACCAAACCGGAGAAGACACCGTTCGAAGGGGGAAGACTTTGTATACTATTTTTTGTAAGCTTATTAGAACGATAATATGCCAATCCCAAAAAAATTATAAAAAAACGCGAGATCGAATAGTCAAGTAGTTATATGTATACATATCGATAGACACTGTAAACCTTACAATGTAAATAATTAAATAAAAACTATCATAATCGTTGAGGAATTTGTAAAATGTATTTAAATTTGAATCATCTGAAAATATCTATTAAAAAACGCCTCCCAATTCAACCATCAACATATTTGAATAACATAACTATGCATGTTCTCTGATTAAAAAAAAACGTGTATTTTCCGAGTGGTAAATTGGCAGATATCCGCGATGATCAAAGTCGCCCCCCGATTCAAAAGTCTCCCTATTTTGTAATACTTCTTACGCAAGATGAATTAATCTCTCAATGCCCTTTAATCATCAATCGATTATATGTTTATTAATGTATTATGCGCAGCGGACTTAATAAAATATAGAAAACCCGATTTTCTAATAAATAACTCAGTTGTGTATGAATAGGTGACTATAGTAGTGCGTTGCTATAGGTAAGATAAGGAAGAATGCACGATAAAAAATGTGCAGGAAAAATGTATAGAATTTTCTATATTTCTCAATAAAGCAGTTTCCTAGATCCAAATAAGGTAATCTGTGATTAACCGATTAACAACTTACTTCAACAATTTGTTATTTATTTAGCATGCATTAGTATTAATAATTCTACGTCTAGCTTTACACTCGTAAGTTTTTTCCCGTAAATCGCTCACGAAAACTAATAATGGCCAAATTACCAATAATGTAAGCGATGTAAACAAAAATTATTTCACTTAACTTATAGCAAGTTACAGAAGCTGTTCTTTCGCGAGTTTTCGACAGGTATAATCGCGTCCGCGTGAACTTCAATCAATCTTATAGCTTATAAAAGCAGTTTGATAAGCTGAGAGACTTCCCGCAAGAAATGGTAACAAAATGCGCCGTTTTGCTAGATGTCAAAAATTAAAAGACAATTGTTTTGGTAGGATTTTTTTCCTATAAAACTAGTATTTATTTACAGTTATTTAAGTTTTCTGAAAATGAGCATCCTCCTATTCAATTATCGTTTCAATCCTTTCTATTCTCAGTGTTTCTGTTTTAACATTACGTGTTTGAATTTGACATAGGTTGCTATCAGGTAGCTGTCATTTGGATAAAATGAATAAATTAAGTCCATTAATTTCCGCCTTTGACGGCACAGAAACACGTGGATAGTTGTTTAATTAAAGACAAATTCTATTTCAACACTTTATTTGGGCTTTTTCGTCTTCAATTACCACAAGTTGGATGCTCATGTGCAACTTGTCAAAAACTTCCTTTAAATCGTAAATTTTACTTACGAGTGTAAAGCTAGCCTACCATATATTTTATTATTCACCCGTTCATCCATTCTGACTTTCCTCATTAGAAATTATGAAAACGTACCTACCGCCCAAACGTAAATATTTAGTAAGTCACTTTTTATGATTTTTTTTTTAGAATAACTTTTCAAAAAACAGTATAAGCACACGTTTACCTACAGATATTTATTTTACTTAATAATTCATGGCCCTAAATAACATTCTTTTAAATGTTTCTTTTTTCATAAAAATTGTATTTTTTCAAGAAAATGTTATATCATAAAATAGATTATAAATTTTTATTGACTGAGTTATACGACCTAAGATTCATTTATATTGCTTATTTTCAAAAAATGAAAAAAAATCGCTGGCGCACAAAAAACAGCTTTAAGAAATCAGATTGTGCGGTTCACACGCGGTAGAAGTGAAACCTTTAGAAAACTAAACTTCCTGAGAATGAGACGAATGCATCAAAATAGTAATAGAATAATTGTAGGTTTATTTATTATAATATTGTTACAAAGTTTAAAAATTACTTTACATTTTATTCTATGAAGCACCGCGCAAAAAGGAAGCCGACACCGATTTATCTATCTCATTCTCTCAAGTATGTGTTAATTTATTTTAGTGTCACTCGTTTCCGTTTCATCGAGTTTCAAATCACAACAGTGCTAAAGAAGTTTCCACTTCAAAGTTTTAAAACTTGTGTAATGTGGACATTCGGCAAATTACATGTAACTCACGCCACTTTACTTTTCCAAATATTTTTTATATTATGAAGAGTATTGTAAGAGTTTATATTATTTATTATATTGTGAAGGATATAAACGACATTTATGAATTTAAATGAAGCAAACAGTGCGCGCCGAGACCGAGTTACGTGGCGCTCTGTCCTCTCTGCCTACCCCTCACGCGAAACTGCTTGATTTATAGCTTTTACAAACCTAATACGAGCCGAAATTTTACCTAATGCATGTAATTCAAAAATCAAAATGGTTGTTCACAAAATGGGTTAGTAGTTACTGAACTAAAAAATCTCATTCATGGTAAAAAAATTCTCATATTAATTATAAATCCACTAACTCTATCGATACTATGATTTTTTTTTCTAATTTACAAAATTAATGTGTATAATTCTATCTAAAAGAAGATTGTGCAGGGTGTAATTGGACGTACTTGGCTTATTTTAATCAGTGATTCTTGATAATATTTTGGAGTAAAAAATGTTAATGAAATTTTGGTTTCTAGTGACATTTTCAATTTAAAACGCAAAAAAATCTGTTGGTTTTGGACAGGTAGGATAGGGGTGAAGCGCTTAGTCGGCTCAGTGACTAGTGATAACAAGTTAAATAAATAAAAATAAAAATTTCAAAAATTCCAAAAAAAGTCACCGGAGACCAAAATTTTATGTATATTTTTTAGTCCAAATAATTTCAGGTATCACTGGTTGAAGTAAGTCAAGTAACAATACGACAAAATATAATATTCTACAGCAGCACTCATAAGCGTAACTACATTGCCCACTCTCCGATACAACGACTTCACACCATGGGAAATAAGTACGTGGATGATGTTACATTTTCAATATCAATTTGGCGAGTTTTGTGGATCATCTAAAACATTTATTTCAACACTATTACTAAACACATCTGTAAACCTATAGAATAGCTGTATTTTCGGTTTTTGTTTATGCGTTTGTATGACTTGTTGTATGACTTTTATCTAATATAGTTTTATTTGTATTATTTCCTAATTTTCAAAGTATCTGTCAAATTAAAATTACACTACAAATCGTGTAAAATCCCTCTGGGCATTAAATAAATAAATAAAATAAATAAATGCAAAATATTTTTGGAACCTTGTAAATTCTCTTAAAGAAAATAATAAGAATTAATTTTTAGTTTTAAATTTAAATTAATACTTAAGAAAGATTCATTTCAAGGTAATGCGGATCTAATTTATATCACGACACGAATTGTTTATAGTTCACTGAGATGAAACTGGTTAGAAATTCAAAGTAAATATTTTGAAATCAACACTATTGAAATATTTAAATTCAACACTTTTTAAAAAATATTAAATATTATTTAATATTTTAGTTAGTAAATGATTTAAGCACCTCATGAAGAGTGAAGTCACAAAGAACAGCGTCCTAACGTCCCCCATGTTGATTCGGCACTGAGCGGGAGTTATCTCTGCAAATAATGAAATGGGATGCTGCGTTGATTACTGTAATAGTGAATCAGTTCACTGGACACGTTACTCTAGCTTGTACCCGCTCTTGTAAACAACCAATCTTGCAATTATGATAATTATTCAAGTCGCGAGATGAAAAATTTTCCACCATGTTTCATCTGCATAGAGTCCGGGAACCCGTGGTACAAGCGGGAAACTGGTTAATCTGCATCACACAGAGAATTTTTCCAATGTTTTCTAAGGAGCCAAGTCTACGCGGTTCAACGCATTTAAAAATACATTAAGAGGAACATATACGCTGCCCATTTCGGCCAGTTTCATACAAATCTTAAATTTGGATTTGAGATCAAAATACCCAACCAAACTGAAAAATTATTTTTGTAATCAAAAGGTATATTAAATATCTAGTACGGATGTGAACTACTTTATTTATTTTTGCTTTAAATTATAAGACATACCATTAAAGATTTTAGTGTTTCATGATTTTAGACGCAACTTGAGCAATTATTTGTGAGTAAATTAAAAACATTATAAAAATAATTTTACTATTTATATTTTACAAATACAATGAAAAATAAAATTAAAAATAGAGCAACGTCACGAGCCGAACGCTTAGGCCGATCGTGCCTCTCTATCGCTTGTTCCGCGCTCTCGCTGAACGCTTAGGCCGAACGCTTGTTCCGCGCCCTCGCTTCTACGCCCGGCTCAGGCGGAACGTAACATCGTGACATCGTGACATCGGGACAGCGTGACAATGAGTCATGCTTTTTCGTGAATGCGGCCGGCGTTAATCGATTTATAAAACGTTATCACGTCAAAATTGAAAAATAGCTCATAACCTAACCTAACGTAACCTGTTTAAGCATTTTTTAACGTATTTTTTTCATCACTTTTATCGACTTTTCAAAGGAGGCGTTGAATTGAGTTCATTCTGAGTTGTCCGGTCTCCGATTCAAATACAACAAACTTATTTTAAGTATTAGTACTTATTTTATATTTTGTATTAAAAAAAATAGTAACCGCTAAAAACCAGCTGCATTCCGAGAAATCCTGAATGAGCTGAACATCAATTTGGGAGGCGGGAATGGGTACCGCCGCCCCGGGAACATTTATTGGATAACCAACACCTCTGCCTTAGGTCACTCCAAATGGTTCGCTACGTTTGGTGATTTAGCAGGGATGGCCGGGTTCATGGGGTGAGGTTTGTCTAGGTCTTGGAGGCAGATGACCAGGACACACTGAACCCCAGATTCCTACCCACCCCTTAAACCCTTTTCCTTCCCAGAACAGAACTCTCCTCTCCTTCATTTCCTAAAAAAACCCTCCACACAGCATCCCCAAAGATGGCATAGGCCCTGAGGGAAATTATTTTCCTCAGGGCCTCCCGTGTGCAGCTCATGTAAAAAAAATTGATCTTTTTGTCAATAGAATCAAAAAATTTAAAAAATCTGCTGAAAAATAATTTTAAAAAATTTATTCTTCAATAGATTTTTTTACAATATAATACATTTTGTTCTTTTTTCATTGATTTTATTGATGAAAATTTCACTGCTCAGAGTACTGAGCTGCAATTCAGGATTTATCCTGGAAAGCATCTGGTTTTCAGGCACTGCTTTCAGCTGCCTGAAAATCAGTGTTGATAAACAAATGTTTTTTTTTAATATTATTTCATGAACTTAATATACTTACATTACTTTTTTCAATTTGAATGGACATGGTTAATGATATATACATCACTATTTAATTAAAATAATCGATTTTTTCAAAAATGGTTATTTTCTTCAGGATAAACGTATAATTAAAATTAGTAAATGTGAAAATAGCTAAAGAATTATAGGCAAATAATATCCCGTATAGACGCATTACAATGAGCTACGGTTAATTAGTTATTAAGTTTTTAGGTATCATAAAAACAATTATAAAATAGGTATTTATTGCATTTATGTATGTATTAAAAACTTTTATAAATTGATGCAAAATGTAAATAAAGTGGAACCAAGATTTTTAAATAACAAAAAAATATATTACCAATATATAGACATTGATGTGAAAATAAATTTAAGAAATGGGTGTTTAAAAAAAATGGTAATTAATAATATTTAATTTTATTATTTTTTATTTTAAATTTTATGAGTAAAATCTCAAATTGTAATATTTAATTAAAAGAAGACCCTATGAGCGAAACTCAATCGATAATCTGGAAACAGAAAAATCAGAAAAAGATATTGACACCTCTGGGACTCGAACCCAGGACCTCTCTCTTTCCGGGTGAGCGCTGTCCACTGAGCCAAGGTGTCGATATCAAATTCGGTAACTTTTAACTGTATCAGAGGCGAAAGTCCTAGGTTCGAGTCCTGGATGTGACCGCATCTTTTTCTGATTTTCTGTTTTCAGATTTCTCTATTGTTTCGCTATTATTGTCTTTATTTAATTAAAGAAATATTGTTTCATTATTGATAATGGATAATCACAAAGTTATAGCTACATTGAAAAGTAAACGTTATATTAACTTTCCATGGAAAAAATATATCAAAGAAAAAGATTTATAAGAATTAAACAGAGAAGAAAAAAAATGATCTTGACTTTTAGAATTCCCCATAACATAACTGCCCTCTTTTCATTTATTAAAGACGTAAACAGTTTCGCGTAAATATCTCCATATTCTAACTTATTCGTGGTATCATTATACGCGACCCAAATACCCGCTCTCATTGCGCAATTAATTATAAACAAATTCATTATTCACTTGTTAATTTCCTAATTGTAATTACTGCGCATCAACATATGAATGAAATTTGGGCATTATGACTAACAACAGGTAATGGAGGAAGTTACATGCATTTCGTCAACACGAGATTAAAGACTGTGTTTTAATTTAATTATGTTCATCTTACAATGTTATTTTAATTTATGTGGAATTATTTTAATTTAAGTGGATGGAAAAATTTTTTTAATGGAAAATCTGTAATATTTTCCTATATGCTCTCGACGAAAACGACATTATGACCTTAAAATAATCTATTTATTGTGTGGTCTTTACCAATTAATATTATTTTTTTTTTGTACATGTTTAATAAAATAGCCAACATTTCGGACAGCGTTACAGTGTTCAAATCTGCACCTGATTTTAATATCCATATAAATATGACAATAAATTCACACCTGCCCTTATTTTACTCTGCTAAAGAAGGAGGTTCTAGAGTGGAAGATACTCTCAGTATCGCCCTGGTGTAAGACCACTATTCTGAATTGAAACGTTGCTTGAAATGGCTTTAGCCGTCGACATACATAAGTAAACACTTTCACCAATATCATTTGCTCATCTGCCCTGATGATGGACACTGTAACGCTGTCCGAAACGTTGGCTAAATAAGGAGGTGGCGAAACACGGCATAACACCCCAAAAATAATTAACAAAAATACTTTTGGCCGTGAAAACCTAAAAACATACCCGGCTTTAGCCGTGTTTGGTGACTAGATCTGAATAGCCAGGTACTTCCCACCTTCCTTTTCCCCATCTTCTTCCCCTACCCACTACCTTCAGCCTCACAACATACCCCAATTGGGGATGCCATAGTTTCACTGGCTCCAGACGGGAGCAGTTGGGACTCTTGTGCTGTATTCATATAAAAATAAAAAAGGTAGCGTAAAACGGCATAATACCCCAAAAATTAATCACCGTAATAGTTACATGGTTTAAGTAGAATTGTTTTTAATATTATTTTCTGTTCTACGTAAAGCAGCTGTGTGTGGTTTTTATAAGTTCCACCCCATCCTATAATGTCATATTGTATTATTAATTGACAGAAAGCAAGGTATGTCATTCTGAGTAAGTCTTTATTTAGGATATATACTCAATTTGGGAGGTGGGTATGGGTACCGCCGCCCCTGGAACCATTTATTGGATAACCAACACCCCTGGTGGTTAGGTCATAGGTCATCGCAAAAGGTTTGCTACATTAGGTGACTAAGCAGGGGTGACTGGATTCATGGGGTGAGGTTTATCCCTTGAGATCTAGATCTCGGCGGCGGGCTGTGTCCGGAGAGACTGGTTGAGGGAGACCTAGCCTAGACCTCCCTAGCCAGACTTTCTTAGCCAGACCCTTCGCCTTACACCACAGTGGGAGGGATGAATTCCTGGACACATTGACCCCTAGATTTCTACCTACCCCTCATATATTTTACCTTCCCAGAACTTCCTCTCGTTCCTTTCCCTAATAAGACCTTCCATACAGCATCCCCAAAGATGTCTGAAGGAATTCCTTTTTTCTCGTGGTCTCCTGTGTGGAGCTATTGTAAAAAAAATGTATTTTTCTCCACGGTAACTCAACAAAATGGCATTTCAACACCCCCTTGAGAAATTAATTTACCATTTTTTAAATTTCATTCATTTATTTAATTTACCCATTAAAAATGATTAAAAAAATGTATAGCCTAACCTAACCTTACGTTAACTATTTAAACAATGTTTTTTTTCACCACTTTTGACTTTTCAAAGGAGTGATGAATTTGCACATTGTTGAGTTGTCCGGTTACCGTATTAGACTAGTTTCCTCATTCTGTTTACGAGTGTGTTTACGTGTGTGGACCAATTTTAGTCAATTAAAAAGATAGTGGACACATTGAAAACGGTTTCTCGTAACAAATCACTTAGAACACTTTAATGCTGATCGAGGTAATGCTGTCACTTACTTATAATACGTACCTCAGTTGGATAAGGTTCTAAATGACTTTTTTTTTTCAAAATGATTTTTAAAATTTGGGAGGCGGATATGGGTACCGCCGCCCCGGGAACCAACATCCCTGCCATAGGTCACCTCAAGTGGTTCGATACGTTTGATGACTTAGCAGGAGTGCCCGGGCTCACGAGGTGAGGTTTGTCTAGGTCTTGGTGGCGGATGCGTCTGCCCACCAGCTGCATCGCAGGCCGCCGGATCGGCAGAGATGGATTCATGCGTCTGTCACTCCTGGACACACTGACCCCCATATTCCTACCCATCCCTAATACCCTTTTCCTTCTCAGAATTTCCTCTCCTTTTCCTTTCTTTCCTGAAAAGACCCTCCACACAGCATCCCCAAAGATGACATAGGCCCTGAGGGGAATTATTTTTCTCAGGGCCTCCTGTGTGGAGCTAATGCAAACAAAAAAAATTCCAAAACATTTCTTTGGCTCATTTCCATGCCAAAATAAGTTTCACAGTCATCTGTGTTGTATTTCCGCGTATGACGATGTTCTAATACTTATCACTTTTTTAAAGCGTCCATTTATTTAAAAGGTTCTAATGTCACTTTGAACCTTTTGGACAGATGAAATGATGTACGAGGCGAAGTGTAGTTCATCACTATGGTTGGATAGGGTTCTAACTTTGCCTTACCATATTCTGAGATATCAAAGTTTGCAAAAACGAATTCTCATAATCATTTTAACAATTTTTGGTGTTGAGTTTCAACCTTGTGTAAAGTATTTTAGTATAATATATTTTAAAGAAAAATATTTAATTAGAACGTGGCTCTATCTTGGAATAGCATTAGGAAAATGTAGTTAGAACCTTATGGAAAATTTATTATGCCCTAGCTGGTTGCGTATGGTTCTATCTATGTTTGTGTGTTCTAAAATGGTAAGTATACGTCCTATTTAAATATTTTCCTTGACTATTTTCCTTTGCAAACTTTGACACCATCTATCCCAGAACAACGTAAAGTGAATTTAGAACACTGTCAAACCAAAGTAACGTTTACTCATTGGTTTAATTATCGCTCACGACTTTATTGTAAGAGTATTAATTGCATGTATGTATATGAAAAATAATATCGGTCCTAAGGAGCTACCTTGAGGAACACCATAATTTATTAAAGGAGACTTGTTTTTCCACCGATATGGTAATCCAACGTCCAACCAAAGTAACGATTATTCATTGGTTTAATTATCCTCCATAGTTTAGTTGCCACTTTTGTAAATCATATTTAAACAGAGTTATTAATTTGAGATAGCTCTGCAATTAATTATTTAACCCAGTACATTTACTACAGGAAATATGGAATGATTGATACATGTTGTGTACGTGCACAAGTGGCATAATACCTAAATAGAACATTTTGGATTGCATTGTCAAAGGTTCAAGGTTTAGATGTATATTTTTTTTCACTGAAATTATTAATGTGAGAACCGGACCAACAAATTTTCGTAACTCGAACTGAGTCCTTGATAATAGAAATAATTGGATAATTTGCAGAGCGCCGTATTTTTGAAAAATCACCTAAAATGCGCTGTACAATTTATTGTGAGTTCTTAGGCTCCATCGAATGTTTTATAAACAGATACAGAAAACATACTTACCTGGCAGGTCACTTCCAGTAAACAGTTCACACTTTTAATAGAATGTTTATCCTTGGAGAAGTTACGACTATTACAATACATTTAAAACAATTGCATGATTTTACACATGTTACCCTACATTACTGTTGATTTACCATTTATGAGAAGATTAGTGGCAATTTGGGAGGCGGGTATGGGTACCTTCGCCCCGGGAACCTTTATTGGATAACCAACACCTCTGCCATAGGTCACCCCAAGTGGTTCGCTACGTTTGGTGATTTAGCAGGGGTACCCGGGTTCATGGGGTGAGCTTTGTCTAGGTCTTGGAAGCGGATGACCAGGACACACTGAAACCCAGATTCCTACCCACCCCTTAAACCTTTTTCCTTCCTAGAAATCTCCTCCCCTTCGTTCCCATTAGAAAAACCCTCCACAAACCATCCCCAAAGATGACATAGGCCCTGAGGAAAATTATTTTCCCGGACTGGAGATTTTTTTATGAAATCACCATTAAAAGCTTACAAGTTCTTATTTACTAACATTCTTACATAATTAGTTGCAATTTTGTGGGCCGTGAGGGTGAAGGTAATAGGTTTTTGACTTTATGGATACGACCGTCTGAATAGGTGACTTTTGTGACTACTGTGTGAGCCATTGGCAGTACATTCCAGGCTTTAGGTCCTGACTAACTTATAACATCTGGCCCCCTGGCAAAGGAGTGTCACTTGTGCTTTAGAGATTTTATTTATTTCTGGATACAAATAAATACATTTTTATTTCATTTTTATATTCTTCATGTGCATACAAGTATACATTAATAACTCTTATAAATTATAAATGATCCTGGTTGAGTAGTTTTATGTACTATGCTGTAAAAACCCATGCATTTAATTATCGTGATATGGAAACAAGACGTGGGGTTAAGGACTAAAAGTCATGAAAACAAATACAATAAATAAATACTTAAGTCGGAAAATATTCAATACTTGACCAGTAAACACCTTAATTTGAAATCTTCGAATAATCAATCAATCTTAGGCGTAGGCTACACGTTCAATGTTTATCACGATCCATAATATGAATATATAATAATATGGATCGTAGCGCTACCCTACACGTTCAATATTTATTGTGATCCGTCAATGTTTATCAAATATTTATTGAACGTGTAGGTTAGCGTATTGACGGATCACAGGATTTCTAGATTCAAATATCGATTGATTTGAATTCGGAATTCCGGATAGTGTTAAATATTAAACGTGTAGCCCATAGGTTCTCAACGCATGCGATAACGCCCCCTTGTGGGCGTTTGAAACTTTCAGGGGGGGCAGTAGAAGACCCAGATAAAATTAGGGGGCGTTGATATGACACAGGGGGGGCGTAGGCAGATAAATAAAATTGGTATAAAAAATACAAAAAATCACTAACCACTCACTAATAAAGCAAAGCAAACATTAATTTTGGTTAATTTTTGTTGTTGAATGTATTGTAATCATTTCTATCACTTGTGCAAAAATTCACGTAATTTGGTAGTTCAGGTAGTGGATGAAAATTGAACTGAAAGATTCCATTACATTCAAATCTATATCAAATTCGGTGCTATGAACATTTTTATTTTTTTGATTCCCTGATTTTGACGTGGCAATAGCTGTTTTAGATTCGCGATGGTAAGTAAAAAAATGGGGGCTCTAGAAAAAAAATATTCTCAAAGTGGGCGGTGGGCAAAATAAGGTTGAGAACCTATGGTGTAGCCTATGCCTCTACATTTATCACGATCAGTGGGTTCACGATACGGAATTCAGGAATCTAGACATATGTGATCGGCGTTCAATAAATATCACGATATTTGTTAAATATTCATGGATCACAATAAATATTGAACGTGTAGGGTTGGCCTTAGGAACATTCTAAATTCTATAAGTGATAACATTAAATAATTTCAACATAGGAAAAAACTTCACAACTCAATTTAAGTACCTATGCTGTAACAACTAGGTACTTAAAAAATAATAGCCAATATAACACTCTTTAACTTCGAGTTTATTATATTTGTAATTAGGTTGTCACAATATATCTTCTAATTAATATACACATCATTTACGGAATCGTAGATTTCTTTTTTAAAATTATTATTGCAAATCATTTGATCTTGGAATCAGCATTCAATTGTAAAACTCGACGCCGTACATTGCAAGAGAAATGAATACTTTCAGAACCTCAAGGCCATCAGACAATAATATCTTTGAATCAACATTGCCCAGAAAAACAACGACAGCGTATCACCGCTGTCATAAAAAAGAATACGCGGTCTGATGATGGTACCTGTTATGTTAATTGTTATTTAATTCATAAAACGAGTAATAAATTATGTTTGTAATTATAACAGCTATGCAAGCAACGGAAAATGAGGTGAGAAATTTCCAACAATAACAAAAAGTACAAAGGTTGAGTTCCTTTTCTTACAGGCTATTTCAGCAAAGATGGAATAGGCACCTGCCATCCAGGACCCTTAGGACCCGATCGATAAGGATTGATATAAAAAAGTCAGGTTTTCGAAACGATCTTGCGGCATTCTAAAACTATGGGTGACAACTGACAGCATATTCATCCCCATTGATCTGCAGGGTATGAAATTCTAACCTATCCAGCTGGAATTAATTGAGTAAAGCCTCAATTGCGTAGAGCCACAAAGAGTTGTAAGACACTTTTGTTCAACAGCCAACACCAAAGAGTAAATACCCCACCTAGAAATTATTCCAAATTCTATGGATCTAGAGAATCCTATTGGTCTGTTGCAACGTAACAGACTCCGTTTAAATTATGAAAGATGGCACATCGATAAAACTTGCTGGTATTTCATTTATTTTCTACTGAGTTGTAATCGTCGAAAAGGTCTTCTCCGTCTTCACAATCTGAGCAAAGGTCACTGTAAACGAAGGATCTCGTCTTGATGATGTCAGCGTACGCTTTCCCGGAGTCTCTGAGGGTTCTGGTCCGGTTTTGGCTTCGGAAGTCCACTTCATACAATCCATACTTCTTCCTAAAAACAAAACGGATACCTGTCAAAAAAGGTAAATCGAATAATGCTGATGAAGAAACAAATGGGACAACCGATCCCAGTTGCGACGAATACCTTTTTTATTTTTCTGTGTCTTGTTGTTTTTCATATTTCATTTGGATTTGTTAGTATTATTTTCTTGTTCAATGGAAAATGTATTGTTTTAGAAATAATTACAATTTTTTAACATTTTACCGGGCAGGGTTAGTACATGCTAGGGAATTATTTTACGCCTCACGCCTCAATAATCTTAAATGATTAGATTACTTAGGGGTCGTCCATTAATTCGCTGAATGTACGATTTCTAAACCAAACAGCGGCGCGTAACCTTGACTCACCGTTGCCAGGCAACGATTTCCCCTTCGCGTTGCGACAACCAGTCGCCAGTAAGTTTGTGATTTTGACACCGAATACATCATAATACACCGAAGTCTCGCTACTCCGTGGTCCGAGGACAATGTCCAT
The DNA here is from genome assembly GCA_936435175.1 of Glyphotaelius pellucidus. Lineage (NCBI taxonomy): Eukaryota > Metazoa > Arthropoda > Insecta > Trichoptera > Limnephilidae > Glyphotaelius > Glyphotaelius pellucidus. Next base: position 3,541,405 of record OW386539.1, on the reverse strand, counting down.
TAAATATATTCATGCACAAATATATGTTTTTTTTTACAGCAGCTCCCACGAAGTTTGTTCCATTATCGGAGTACATAATGCTCACAGTTCCTTTATTATTTTTATGCCAGTCAAAAACTACCTTGTCTGTATGGACACTTTTATCACGATGCTTAATTTTCCAAAATTTAATCAGATTATACCTTTATGTAAAGATAATATTCTGAAAATTTCAATATACTTTGTATTAAAAAAAATGCACGTGATTTTGGGTATGGGGGGTTAGTCTAAAACCTCATCGCATATCACAGGGGGGGGGGGGGCGGTTAAAAAGTTGCTAACAATGGTTACACGTGATTAATGGACGACCCCTTATAGAAGTAGATCTAAGCCAAATCATTTTTAGTTCAACTCACGTGTAACCGTCCAGCCAGTTGAAGCCATCCATGAGGCTCCAGGCGGAGTAGGCCTTGATGTTGCAGCCGTCCTCGAGGGCATCCGAGATGGTGCTGAGGTAGTGGTTCATATGCGCGATGCGCTCCTGGTCATGTAGGCCACCATTAGTGTCCAACCCATCTCCCATCACTATCACCTCGGGGTCCCGGTATTCCTTCCTGATGTAGTTCAACACACTGCGGAAGCCTTTCGCCGAAAGCTGTAAAATTACATTTGATGGTTTTTATTCGAGACCCAACTCTATGCAAGGCGTATCAGGTCGTGCCCGACAAACTTAAATCAGAAATTCCTGAGCTTATTGGAGTAAAATAAAATTGGTTGTCTGTGAAGTCGGTTTACGGACGATAATTTTACGTTGTAACGTCATATAATTAAGATGGAGTGGAAGAGAGTTAGATGCGTCACAAGCCGAACGCTTAGGTCGAACGCTTGTTCCGCACTCTCGTTTGCACGCTCGGCTCAGGTGGAACGTGACAATGAGTCATGTTTTTTTGTGAGTGCAGCCGGTGTTCGTCGATTTATAAGATGTTATCACGTCAAAAATTGGTTGTCTGTAAAGTCGGTTTACGGATCATAATTTTACGTGACAACATCGTATAATAACGATGGAGTCGAAGAGAGATAGATGCGTCACAAGCCGAACGCTTAGGCCGAACACTTGTTCTTCGCTCTTGCTTGGACGCTCGGCTCAGGCAGAACGTGACAACGTGACAATGAGTCGTGCTTTTTCGACTGAGTGCGGTCGGCGTTCATCGATTTATAAGACGTTATCACGTCAAAATGCTGTATAAATTAGTTTAAAAGTTGGAAATTGTTCAAAGTCACCCCATTTGACGTCAACAAATAAAATGTTAAACAACGTACCTTTAACCATTTAGCAGCAGGCGCACGAAATCTGTCAAACTCAAACTCGTCCACGCCTCTATCGTCTTCAAATGAGGGGTTTTCTGGAACCACAAAGGACGTCGGGGCAGCCCTGACCATCCTGGTGGTGGCGTGACTCAGTCCCAGGAAGTCGGCGCTGCCCGCCAGGGATAGGACCTCTGAGGGCTGGAAGGAAGGGAAGCGACTTCGCTGGAACTTCTGCCGAGAGCTTCGCGCGGCTATGCGCTTGCTCATAGCCTTGGGGTAGTCTCCCCGACTAGAGAATATTGGCTGGGACATCCAAGCAAACTGAAATATCAAAACATTCATTTTTTTAGTCAATAGACAAATTATGTTAGTCTGTAACTCTAGTTCGATGGGTGACCGGACAACTCAACGACATACAACTTCAACACCACCTTTGAAAAATCATTAACGGTGATGAAAAAAATGGGTTAAATAGGTTACGTTAGGTTAGTTTAGGTTAGGTTAGATTAGGTTAGGTTAGGTTAAATTAGGCTATTTTCAAATGTTTTTTTTCATAACTTTCAATGCCTTTTTAAACCGCCGCTATCCGGAATCCGAATCTCGACCGATTTCTTACATATCTCCCTTAAACATTTGAAGTTTTTAAGATCTTAAAAAAATATATGTTATTTTTGAAGATAGTATCTAGAAACGATCTACGCCGAAATGCAAATTATATGAAAAAAATCGCAAAAATATCCCTCGATAGAAAAAAATCGCAAAGTATGCTCCGAAAATTATTAAAAACAAGTCTGTTACTATTATTTTACAAGTTATATTTGTGAAAAAATTCACAGTGTTTCTTTAAATGATACTTAAGATACCTTCCACGAGATTTTTGCTCTATTTTAAACGAGTCATGTTTTATTAAGCATTTTCGCAACTTTCGCTTCAATTTTATCACTTGAAATATTAGCGCGCTCTGTCCAACATTCGTAATTACATATCTCTCCATCTTCTTCTTTTTGAGCCGGGAAGCGCCGCCTTAAAGTGGTGTTGATAAACCACTTTGTTGAGTTGTCGTGGAACCAATTCAATGAACTCTAAAACTCGGATTTGCTTATATCTATGTGTCAAATTGAGGTAAATCGATTACGGAATCTGTCACATTGACAGCTGATAGTCTCCAACATCTCCCGAATTGATCTCAGAGGGGATCGCATCGTTTTCAAATATCGCCCGGGATAATAAAATATTATCTGTCTGGTGTGACAAGTCTGTATAGAAATTTATGATAAATGATATGACATTGTTTTTTTGGTTTTTCAATACTTACATTAAACATGAAGGCTTGTTCTGCTGCCCTCTGGTCCTCGTAAGTCTTGGAGGCAGGTTCAGACCAGTAGGAGTGTAAGATGATGCCTATCATACCTACAACAAAAGGGAAATGGTTTCAATGAATAGAAGACAAACAGATTCAATTAAAGTTAGCCTAAGTCAAGACCAATTTTAAGCTAAAGATACCCTTAACATTCCTCTATCACATCTCCTTTCCTTCCCACTCCCCTTAGCCGTACAACATACAATAAATTGGGAAAGCTATAGCGCCAACTGCACCCAACCGCCTGGGAGCATTGAGACTACGGTGGTGTGTAGTGTTGTTAGGATAAAGATGGTGGGGAATGGAAGAAGAAGAGTGGAAGGTGGGAAAGTACCTGGCTGTTCATTAGCCGTATTTGTTGACCACTCACCAAACACGGCTAAAGCCATTTTAAGCAACGCTTCCATTCTGAATGGTGTCTTTTCCCGGGGCGTAACTGACTGGCGGACTTTTAATCTTGGAAGTGCAAATTTATCCTACTTCCTGTCACCCGATCGAGCTAAAAAACGGCAGATAGACCGGCTGTCGATGACAATGCATTCTATTTACCTTTGGTAGCACTCACGCACACACACGGGTTGGCTATTACCTGGTCCAAGAGAAGGCGCAACTAGGTAGAAAATTGAAAAAAGATATAGTTAAAAAACTTTGTTTTTATAGTTTGATTTTTCAATTAATAAATTCTGAAATGACACAAATTAATAAAATAAAACATGCTTAGGGTGAGTTTTGTTAAGGTTTTGGCGGCGGATGCGTTTGCCCTGGTTGAGGGAGACCTTTTAAACTCTCCAGCCTGGCCGCATTGTCTCTCAGATACCTACCCACCCTTAAAATTTCTTCCTTTCCAGAATTTCCTCTCCTTAATTTCCCTAAAAAATACCCTCCACACAGCATCTTCAAAGATGACGTATGCCCTGAGATATTTTTTTCCTTAGGGAATTATGTTTTAGAAGCCGTACAGGCGTTGAATAAATGAATGCTTACCTCCATTTTTTTTCCTAAAATCATCGTCATATATGTGGTAGGCCTTGGCGTGCGCCAGCAGCACGGTGTGCGCGCACATGTACTCGGCCATGCCCGAGGCGTTGAGCATGGGCGCGAGCCCCCGGCCCCCGTAGCCCTGGCGGCACATCAGCTCGGGCTGCGAGAAGGTGGCCCACAGGCGCACGCGGTCCCCGAACAGCGAGAAGGCAGTGCGCGCAAAGTCCGCGAAGTACTCGGCCATCAGGACATTAGGCCAGCCGCCCAGAACCTGCACAAAGTCAGGGTCAAGAGGAATATTTACTGCGGGACTCCATCTATCCACAAGTGAACCCTAACGCAGTCCACAATTCAACTTTATTATAAATATCCTATTCCATTCTATTCCATTCCGTTCCATTCTATTCTATTCTCTTACATTCTATTCTGTTCTGTTCTGTTCTGTTTTAATCGGTTCTGTTCTGTTCTGCCCTGTTCTGTTCTGTTCTGTTCTGTTCTGTTCTGTTCTGTTCTGTTCTGTTCTGTTCTGTTCTGTTCTGTTCTGTTCTGTTCTGTTCTGTTCTGTTCTGTTCTGTTCTGTTCTGTTCTGTTCTGTTCTGTTCTGTTCCATTCGATTCCATTCTTATCTTTTATATTATTTTCTATTCTGTTCTTTCTATTTTATTATCTTCTATTATATTATTTTCTATTATGTTATATTCTACTCAGCAATTCACCAATTACTGTTTTTTTTGTCCTATTATATTCTACTTTATTATATTATATTCTATTCTACTATATTTTAACCCATTCTATTATAGACTTTTATATTGCAGTCGATTCTATAACATTTTATTCCATTCCATTATATTGTATTCTATTCTACTATTTTATTCTATTCCACTTTACTCTACTCTACCAAGTCTTTTATCTTATTCTATTCTATTCTATTAAAATCCTATCTATTCTGTTCTGTTTGTTTTGTTTACCGGTGACGTGTAATATAAAAAAACATTGTATTGTCGTATTTAAAAAAAAAATCACCGGACAGCAAAATGATCTACATTTGAACTTTATTACAAATATTCTCAGGAATTGCTCATAAAAATCTTCCGGGTATGTGCTGGTACATCCTATATCAGTTGTATGTATATATCGATCGTCCAGTTGATTAATCAGGCATCTATCTCCAAATACTAAGTTTTGAGATAATGAGGAAAGCGATATTCGAATGCTCACCATAAACCAAAAACTATTTACATATTAAACATACTGTAAAATAACCCAGTGTGAATGATTATATAAAAATAACCCAACGACCCAAAAAACATAAAAATTCTGTTTAATTCGGTACAAGGTTTCCTGCATTGTAATTGAAATCTGAGTATTGTATCAGATAGAGGGAACACTTTTACGGAGATGTCCGACTAATCAACTGGACGATCGATCAACATTTATTATTTTGTTCGAAATTTAGAATTTATTTAAAGTGACTGTGCAACTAGGATATCCCGTTTTAGAACAGTTAAATTTACAATAGATACTAGTTCACAATGTACATATACAATCAATAAATACTATTATTTATGTAAATAAACCAAGTGTTTTATGATTTACATTATGTGTATTTGGATTTTTTTTATGAATTTTGAGTATGCGGCATTCCTTTGATGAATATTTTACTTTGGAAAAGTATTTTTTCGCTCCTATTTCTTCATAATTCTTGAAGCCAATTACTAACCAATTTACGAAAAATGTCTGGCCTTTTAATGTTTTCTGAATAGCAGGTATAGACTTATATACTTTTGGGCCTTAGAATATACATTTATGGTATATACTCAAGAGAAACCTATAAATAGTAAAAATGCATGTAATTTAGAAAATTTACTGCTGTTAGTTTGTAAGTTAGGTGTAGGTAGCTATTTGAAAACACATGGAGATTCTTTAACCTGTAAGGGCTGCGGCAGATCCCAGTGGTGCAGCACAACCATCGGCACAATATCCCTCTCTATCAGCGAGTTGATCAACTTGTTATAGTAGTCCACCCCGTCCTGGGACAGCTTGTCGATGAAGCCGGTGGGCAGCAGCCGGGACCAGGAGATGGAGAAGCGGTAGAAGTCCACTCCGAGCCGGTCCAGCATCTGCACATCCGTCTCGTAAAGGTGGTAGGAGTCGCAGGCTTGGTCGGCGTTAGTCCGATCCTTGACAGACGACGACAAGGTGTGCACAAGGTGGTCCCAAATGCTCTCTCCTTTCCCTTAAAAAAACAATTTTGGTAAATATCTAGAGGCGCGCCTCGTTCTTAAGACTCCGTAGTAAGCGTTCAAAAAGAAGAAGAAGATGGTTTGGTGGTATTGTTGTTTTCTTTTACAAACTGTATAACTAAGATGATGGGGAGTTTCAGTGATTCTTCGGCTCGTCAGGTTACGAGTCGTGTTTATTGTCTTCTTGTTTACATTGAATATTTAACTTGATTTAACGTCCGTTCTTAGGATGCTCTGAGTAGATCTGCGTCGGGGGACAGGTCACTGAAGGTGCCTACCTGTCAATCTGATATTATTGGCTTTATTCGTAACGGTTCGGGTATTAGACCAGAACGGGCGACAGTTGTCCCTTTCATGTACTACATATATGTTTTTTCATTATATTTTGTTGTTTTCTTTTTTAAAATTATAATAAGTCTGTATCGATCTCAAAAATTATAAGTTTGATAGAAATTGTTTGGATTTTAATTAAAAGTTTACTATTAAAATTAGTATGATTCAAAACTACAAAAAAAAATTCCTTGTAAATTTTAAAGATTTTATATTTAAAATAAATGTCTAATTTTTAACTTTATCTTTTTATTTCAATTCAGCCTCTATCACCTGACTATAAACAGTTAAAATATCACATAACAACAATTTAATCAATTTTATTTGGGTTCTTGGTGAGCCCGCACGACTCCTCCCGTTAAAAAAAGGTTAAGGGCGATGTGTTAGTTGTTTGGCATTATGAGCGCCCCAGCGCCCTGACAATTCGGCTGATTCGGTCTGCTCCAATTGCGCTCGCATAGGGCCGGCCCTGGATACAGCCTAGAAAGTCATATTTGTACAGCGTCCTTGAGATGATTTTTCACAAATACAGAGCATACAAAGTATCCAATAATTATTAAATCTAATGTTGCAAGAGGCAAGTCTTCGTGAGGTAGTTTGTCAACATCCGCTTTAATTTCAAAACTGTTGCAGTGTCTCTGATTCAAAATATTTTTTAATTAACCTTACATTTTGTTTCACAAGAACTGTAAATATAATTATAATGAATAATATAATGCAATGTATAACTTAGATATATTAAAAAAAATACAATTCTTTTCCATGTAAAGTAAATATAACCTCTACCACTCCATTGTTCAGTGAACAGCGATTGTTTAAAAAGTTATTATTTTTATCTCAAATAATCATTAATAACATAAATGTTAAGTCATTATTCATTATCTTAAGAGAGCGATGAACTCTGTTTTATTCTATAGCAATAATATATTGGTATTGTATTTTTATATCCTCCAAAAATATTTTAATAATTCCAAACATTCGTAATAATTAATAATTATTGACAATTCTTTCGAAAGATGAATCGGTATAAGCCAAATGGTTCCATGCCAACTCGGAATGAAACCAACTCAGAACCATCTCAGATAAGTCATTTATAGTGATAAAACAATAATTTTAAATTAGCCGATAACCCTAACCTAACTTAACCTATTTAACCAATTTTTTATTTATATTTTTTTATCACCTAAATGACTTATCTGAGATGGTTCTGAGTTGGTTTCATTCCGAGTTGGCCGGTCACCAAGCCAAATTAGCCGCAAGATTATTTTGAATTTGTCACCAAATAAAACGGCCGGCGTAGTCCAGCGGTAAGGATCTTGACTCGCATTCCGAAGGTCTCGGGATCGAATCCCGGCGTGCGCAAATAAATTTTATTTTATTAATTTGTGTCATTTCACAATTAAGTCATTTAAAATAATATATAGTATATTTGCGGCACGTTCCAGAGTGGAAGATACTCACAGTATCACCCTGGTGTATTGCCGCCATTCAGAATTGAAACGTTGCTTGAAATGGCCGTGTTTGGCAACCAGATCTGAATAGCCAGGTACTACCCACCTTCCTCTTCCCCATCTCCTTCCCCTCCCCACTACCTTCAGCCTCACAACATACCCCAATTGGGGATGCCATAGTCTCACTGACTCCACTCTCACGGGGGCAGTTGGGACTCTTGTGTGGTATTCGTTGTAAAAAAAAACCTCTTCCTTCCCAGAACTTCTTCTCCTTCCTTTCCATAAAAAGACCCTCCACAGCATCCCTAAAGATGACACGGGTCTCGATGGTTTTTTTTCTATTCCAATACGCCTCTCTAATAATTAAATTCGTAATTCAGTTGGATGAATCGAAAAATCTGCAGTAAATTTCAATGTTTCATCTGATTTAATTTATCGTTATTATTCAACTTTGTAATCGTCTGCCACAATAATGTTAAACAGTTGCAACGATAACGAATGGCTTTGAGTCATGTGTTTGTTATTTTCAAGTAACTGAAAAGTTTTTATTAAGGACAAGCGATTTCTCGAAATGTAAATCTCCGGTTGAACATAAATCAGATATATTACCTGTCTAGTAATCCTTGTAATAAATCTGTGACTTAATCTACAAAACTTTTTTAGCCAGGAAACAAAAAGGGTGAATAAAAACTTAATTAAATTTCTGTTAGAAATAGTTTTTTTTTAATAAACTCATCATTGAGATTAGAAAAACTAAACAAATTTGATACCAGTGATCTACTTACTATTCACATTCAATAAACAATGAAAACAGACACAATTTTATTTGATTGTATGTCATGATCACTAAATAAACCAATGCTAAAATGAATCTTTAAAAAAATAATAAAAAATGTTAATTAATGAAGACAGTCGAAAATGAGCTAAGTACTTTATTTATTTTTGCTTTAAATTATAAAATATAGGCCATTAAAGATTTTAGTGTTTCATGATTTTAGAGGTAACTTGGGCAATTATTTGTGAGTAAATGAAAAACATTAAAAATATAATTTTACTATGTTTATTTTTTTTATTTATTTTTTTTATTTTTTTATTTTTTTTTATTAACGCCCTATTGGGCTTTTACATGTACAATACAAGTTTAATTTTTAACAACAATATAACCATAAAAAAATATTACAAAATATATAAATAAAGCAGACTTAATGGAACTAAAGACTGTCCGATAGAATAAAAATTGCAACCATTAAGAAGCAAACAAGAACAAAAGATGCCATAAAAACAATAAAAAAGCTAAAGTGGAAGTGGTCAGGCCACACAATTAGAGGAAGTGAAAAATGGTCAAAATTAGTCATGAATTGGTTCACAAGTGACAAGAAGAGAAAACGAGGTAGACCATTTAGACGGTGGGTTGACGACATCAAAGCCGTGGCAGGTGGTACATGGACAAGAACAGCTAATGATAGAGAGAAATGGCGACAGTTGGAGGAGGCCTTTGTCAACTAGTGACATACAGACAGGGAGTCGATGCATGATAAGTGAAAAGTTTATTATAAATAATGTTATATAATTTACTGTCTGAATAAAGGCTATTATTATTATTATTATTATTATAATGGAACTCAGGTACAATTCAATTCAACTCGGAACGTAGGTACAATTCATATACCTACGAGCAACAAAAACATTAAAAAAAATCAAAACACATTAATTTTACTATAACCTACCTGCTCGATGTTTGCATCTAGAATATGAACAATAATAATTAAAAAAAAAAACAAAATTGAAATAAAATAAAATGATTTCTCATTCATTACATACATCTAAAAAGTGATGGACTAATTTGGCTTTAAATGTTTCAAAGTTTAAATTAAAAATATCAACGACATCAGTTAATTCATTGCCCAATCTATGAATTCTTTTTAATACAGAGTTCGTGGCGAAGTTATTGTTGTGGAATAGGATATTTCGCCTTGTGTGTTTTGGAGGTATGTGTATACATAATAACTTTATAATGTCAGGGCAGTCCAACCTTGAATGAACAATTTTATAGAGTAAAAGGAGATCAAATATTATTCGCCTTTCAGATAATTTCGATAAGTAAAGTTTACTTCGTAAATTGTCATAATTGATTTCAATAATAGGAATACCAATTTTGAAATTAATAAAACGTAAAAATTTATTTTGAATTTTTTCAATTTGTAAACAATGGGAATTGAAATGAGGACACCAAATGCTTGAATTGTATTCAACCTGACTTCTAACCAAAGACGTGTTTAATTTTTTTTTTAGTTTTATTTTAAAAATACAATGAAAAATAAAATAAGTTTGGTTGGGTAAAGATTGAGCAGGAAAGTATGCGCGGCCCATTTAAGATTTGTATGAAACTGGCCGAAATGAGCCGCGCATACTTTCCTCTTAACACATTTTTTTGGTTGCTCAATCTTTATGTATGATTACAAGATTCGTCTCGAACTAAATGCAATCTAGACAATGTATTGGATAAATTTGTCCTTTCTTATTTAATAACTGCTCCTGCCGACAAGCTACTTGCAGTAGCTTTGCAGGTAAAATGTAAACATGAAAAAAATCTGTTTTCTGTAATAAGCGATTTGATTGATATTGATTTTTCTGGAAGTCTAGGAAGATTTAAAAAAATATATATTTAGTTTTACTCATGAAGTTAAAATGAAAATAAAAATAATAAATTAGTTGGAAGTACTTCACTGATAAAAATGAATAACCAATATCAATAAATCGTCCAAGCACGGGAAATCCCAATAAGGAAAAGGAAGGAAAAATCGTTAATCTTGAATAATTTTAATAAAATATATTTTTAATAATATTCGACATGAGTGTACCAGGAAATGCGGTTTCTTGTGCACCGTTTCAAATGTAGGTAATTACGAATTGTTACAAACTGTCAGTTTTATAATGGCTTGGAACGCCGAAACAGCTATCACAGTAACCAAACACTCAAATATTTTCAGAACTTAACAATAACATGATTAATTTGATTTAATCTTTACTTGCTGAAGTCACCGACGTTGCTCGGAATACACAGAGAGTTTTTGAAATCAGATGTACACAGTAATTTTCCTCTTATTTTGAAATGTATGCAAAATATCATCAAGAACGCTTCTGTTTTAAGGGATGGGAAAATGGATTAGGGTGGTTATTCGAGATCTCTTGTAGACGGTGACCTTCATCCCGTTTTAAAAGTAAAGTGTGCAAAATTTCATCAAGTTAAAAAAAAAACTGTAGATCTGCTTAAAGAAAACAAACCCTCACCGGAACGCTATTTCTTTTTGCGATTAAATGTAGATTATAAAAAAATATAATAAATTATGAAATGTAATAAAATAATATATTAAATATGGTACATGGGCTTATACATGTAGGTTTTTTAAACATCTTTCAACAGATTTTTTTTTTTTTACATGAGCTCCACACAGGAGGCCCTGAGGAAAATAATTTCCCTCAAGGCCCGTGTCATCTTTGAGGATGCTGTGTGGAGGGTTTTTTTTAAGGAAAGGAAGGGGAGGAGAGTTCTGGGAAGGAAAAGGGTTTAAGGGGTGGGTAGGAATCTGGGGTTCAGTGTGTCCTGGCCATCCGCCTCCAAGACCTAGACAAACCTCACCCCATGAACCCGGACACCCCTGCTAAATCACCAAACGTAGCGAACCACTCGGGGTGACCTATGGCAGAGGTGTTGGTTATCCAATAAAGGTTCCCGGGGCGGCGGTACCCATTCCCACCTCCTAAATTGATGTCGTTAGTATAAATAATTATTTGTAGTTTTGAGGTATCTCAACAGATGTCAGTTTAGTAGTACCTTAGAAGAGTGACGACTATCATTATTCGTATCTAATGTACGAACGGTTACGGAAATAGCCGATGATACACAGCTGAGCTCCCTCGGTGTCGAGTTCTCTGGCTTCAAAATTACTACTGGCTATTCAATAAGTTGGACGTCTGGTCCAGTTAAGTATTCATTGTAAACCTTACGACAAAGTAAAACAAGGAACTTAAAATCTCGACCAACCTCAATTTTTATAGGAGTTTCCCGAAGATATTTCAAGTAATCTTCAATCGAAATACTTGACCTGGGCATCATTTTTGATCAGAAACTGTGCTTTGTATCTCATGTAACTTCTATAGCTAACAGGGCTATGAAAATGTTAGGTTTTATATTAAGGATTTCCAAGGATTTTAAAAATATTTACACATTCAAAATTCTGTTCACATCTCTCGTTCGAAGCATTCTTGAATATAATTCAACAATTTGGTCACCTGTCTTAAATAATCACATCAATACCATTGAGTCCAATACAAATTTTTGAGGTGTATTAATTTTAGACTTGGAATTCCCTTAGAATCAATAAATTATGATTTTTTGTTGCACTCCATTAAAATTGTTGAAATTAAGTGACAAAAGAAAAATTTTTGATCTGATATTTTTGCATAAAATCGTTAACTGTTGGATAGCCCTGATATATTAAAGTTGATTCACTTGCATATACCTACAATTAGATCAAGGTTCCCTAGTTTGTTTTATTGTGACAACTACAAGTCGGTAACAGGCTCCAATTCAGTTGTGAATAATTACACACCATTGGAAATTTTTATGCCAATGTAGCTGATATTTTTAATATTTCCATACTGAAATATAAGGTTTTACTGATGGAACATTTCAGCCAAATATACGTTAACGAGGTCACTACATAATGAGTTTTTTGATATTATTGTTTATTTTTAATGCCTGTATTAATTACTACGACTGTAATTAAATATACACAAGCTTGTAAATAGCACTTTGTGCCGTAAATTTTAAATAAATAAATCACTGCGATCGAAAAACATTAGAGTTAATAATAACAATAAACCAATAATCAAATATCTTACCCGTGACGTTCCATGCTCCCTCGACCTGATATGATGCAGTGGACACTCCGAAGTAAAACTCCTTTGGAAGAGCCCTCATTCGCGTGCTGTCGACATCACCGATAATCCAACTAGAATCAAAACAAACAAAAACATCGTCATCACAAAAATACTCATTTCGGTTATTTTTTTTATGTCATCTGAGGTGCTGTGTGGAGGGTTTTTTTGAGGAGAGTAAGGAATGAACATTGGTCTTGAAGAGACCCATGTTGTAGGAAGGAGGAAACACAGAGGCCGGCAAATCGTTCCACAGCCAAGCAGTTGAACACAGGAACGAGTCGAAGAAGCGACACGTTCTCATGTGACAAATGTCAATCGTTTACATATGTAGGGCACGCGTTTGGCGTGTTTCCCGACTATGCACCGATGCCGAAGGGATCAATGACGCTAGTTCCTCGAAGCATCTTCCGTTGAAATACCAAGTGGTTCACTACGTTTGGTGATTTAGCAGGGGTGCCCGGGTTCATGGGGTGAGGTTAGACGGCGGAGGCGGATGCGGATGACCTTGGAGGCGGATGACCAGGACACACTGAACCCCAGATTCCTACCCACTCCTTAAACCCTTTTCCTTCCCAGAACTCTCCTCTCCTCCCTTTCCTTGGAAAAACCCTCCACACAGCATCCCCAAAGATGACATACGCCCTGAAGGAAAGTATTTTCCTCAGGACCTCCTGCGTGGAGTTCATGTAAAAAAAAAAAAAATCCGTCTGTTAAGATGAGAGAATCAAACGGACCGCCCGTTTCTGCACGGAGTCGGGGGTATTCTTCAGGTATTTTGGAGCTCCAGACCAGAGGTGGCTGCCAAATTCACCCGTGGGGCGCACTTGCGAATTGTACGGGGTTGGCAGTTGTGTAATATTACATTATCTGCAGGGCCTGTACAGTACGCCCAGTTTATGGTTATGTGTGTCTGTGATTGTAATTCAGGTTCAATGAACTCGGATTTGTTTTAATTTAAGAGGAAGCCACAAGCCAAACATCTTTTATTGCCATAAATATAGAGTGATTCCTGACATTATTGAAGTAAAAATGTACTTAAATGAAAATTTTGTCTCCGAATGTTTTTCTTTTTTTTGTTTTCTACAAAAACATTAAAAAAATAGTAAGTGTAGGACATTTGGGGGAGGGATAATAGGTTGGGCGGTTATTCGGCTGAGTGACCAGTTACGACAGGCGGAAGATTTTTTTTTGTTTGATTTTGAAGAAAAAATAAACATAAAGTAATCGAAAAAGTAACCGGAGACCAAATTTCATTAATATTTTAAGTCAAAATAATGTCAGGAATCACTGGTTATAGTAAGTCAAGTACGTCCCATAACACCCTGTTTTATAAAATCTCCATCACTTTATATTATATTTTTTACAACAAAAACTCTATTTTTTATAACTTTTGAAGGTTATTCCCATCAATATTATATATAATTGAAGAAGAAGATAACAATAATAATCTAAACGAGAATACGAAAGAGGACAAGACACAGAAAAAAGGAAAAAGATACCTAATGGTCGCAACTAGGACTCGAACCCAGAATCTCCCGTCTAACCGGGACGTGCGCGTTTACCAATTCCGCCATTGCCACCTTCTGTCAATTTGTCATATTTGTCAATCTCATATTTCAAATTTTAGAATTAACAATATTATCTTACAGGCAACTACCCTTTTTATTGGAAACAATCATGATAAAAATGGGTTTGTAACCTAGATAGCGTCTCGGATAAATATATCCGATTTTATTTATATGGAACTATTGACCTTTTTATAAAAGTCTTTTTTTTTACATGAACTCTACACAGGAGGCCCTGAGGAAAATAATTTCCCTCAGGGCCTATCTCATCTTTGGGGATGCTGTGTGGTGGGTTTTTTTAAGGAAAGGAAGGAGATGAGAGTTCTGGGAAGGAAAAGGGTGGGGTGGGTAGGAATTTTGGGTTCAGTGTGTCCTGGTCATTCGCCTCCAAGACCTAGACAAACCTCACCCCATGAACCCGGGCACCCCTGCTAAATCACCAAACGTAGCGAACCACTTGTGGTGACCTATGGCAGAGGTGTTGGTTATCCAATAAAGGTTCCCGGCGCGGCGTACCCATTCCCGCCTCCCAAATTGAAAATGTCTAAAGTCTAAATGAATATTCAAATTTTTAAAAGAAAAACTCTCCTTTTATAACTTTTGAAGGTTATTCCCATCAACGTAATAATTTAGAAGTTCTGGGTTCGAGTCCCAGTTGCGACCATTATCTTTTTTTAATTTTCTGTGTCTTGCTCTCTTTCATTTTTTCGTTTAGATTATTTTTGTTATCTTCTTCTTCAATGATATATTACATTTTATTAAATTTACTATTTCGTCTGTTAAATTTAAGATAATAATTATTTATTTTGTCTATTTATGTAGTTTGATTTCCCCAAACACGCGTACTGTAAACAACACAATATTATTGAAATACGAGAAACATTTCATTCATATTAACACAGATCCATTGAGATTAATAAAAACAAAGGTCTTCTTTATTCTATGGTGATATTCCTAGCACGATAAACGAATAAAATAGAGAACTGACAAAACAGAACATGTGTGACTTGAGATTTTCACGGCCATAAGTATAATAGTGATTTGTTTTGGGGTGTTATGCCGTGTTGCGCTACTTCCTTCTATAGCCAACGTTTCGGAGAGCATTACAGTGTCCATCATCAAAAGAAGATTGTAGTGAAGTGTGTGCTTTTATGATGCGATGCCATGTTTCCAGCTATAATCTTTTAAAAGCTGATGTTACGGTATGATTAAAAATGGTTTTCTGCGTTTAGTTTTGGTTTAGCCGTCAATAACCGGATACCAAGAAGTATTGAGCTTAGCCCCGTTCATTTGCCTTCGTAATTAGGCGTGCTCTATGCGTTTCGGGTCTTCCCAGGACTTCACGAACAAATTATTTTGGATTAACCACAATCTTCGATTAAACATCTGCCCTGATGACGGACTCTGTAATGCTATCCGAAACTTTGGCTAAAGAAGGAGGTAGCGCAACAGGGCGTAATACCAAAAAATATGTGTGCACTGAGTAGAAGTGAGACCTTCAGAACACTAAAGTAGACAAGAGTTGGGAGGCCACGAAGCACCGCACAAAGAGGAGACCGACTATTCTATCTAATTCTCTCACAAGCTAAATCCTATAGATGTACGTGTTTGTCTCTTTTTAGTGTCGCTTTTACGTTTCATCGAGTTTCAAATCACAACTAAAAAAAGTTTTCACTTAAAAAATAAATCATTATAAGAAACAAATAATGTTAAAATAATAGATTAAATTCAGTTAGATTAGGTTAAGTTATTTTTTTCCTTCACTTTTTCTTCACTTTTCTAATACCATATTGCCACTGTTTTATTTTGTCATGGAACCATCTAGCACAAAGGGCAAAAATAAATAGAAGATTTCACCACAATATAAGCATGCAATTATTATTATTTTTAATTATGATAAATAAATTGAATTAACCTTAGCAAAACTAAAACGGCAGGTAAGAGCGTCCGACGATTCGACATGTTTTGTATGAACTGACCAAAACACCACAATGGCCCGCTGGACTGAACACACAACGGAAGACAACGGGATGGTCGTATGTATTATTTTAACAATGTAAACATTATTCATGAATAATCACAGCCGGTATTTCTTATGTCGTTAAAGGCAGGTAGGTAGTACTTACTTGGTAATTACGCAGAAATCAATTCGTTTAAATAGGCAGTAGGTAGGCTCCACATATCACTAATGAAGAATAGTTTATAGACAATACGTTGACCCGAAGACTTCAATAGCATTTTTATTCCCCCGAGTCTAGACAAAAAAATATCGTGTCAACAAATTTTAATATTCCCACTTCATTTATTTTTTGTTACAAGTTTAATTCGTAAAACTCCATTTTAATTTTAATTTCTTATTGTTATTAATATTTGTTTTACGGACTTTATGTCAAGGTTAAATCTTCCCCACAGGAAAAACTAAACCCTTCCACACACTTTTCCACAAATGATTATGATCATGACCAACACCTCTGCCATAGGTCACCCCAAGTGGTTCGCTACGTTTGGTGATTTAGCAGGGGGTTCATGGGGTGAGGTTTGTCTAGGTCTCGGAGGCGGATGACCAGGACACACTGAACCCCAGATTCCTACGCACCCCTTAAACCCTTTTCCTTCCCAGAATTCTCCTCTCCTTCCTTTCCTTATAAAATCCTCCACACAGCATCCTCAAAGATGACATAGGCCCTGAGGGAAATTATTTTCCTCAGGGCCTCCTGTGTGGAGTTCATGTAAAAAATTAAAACAAAATCTAGTCAATCCACGCTATGCAAGTGTACTATATAAGTATAATAAATACAAAACGATACAAGAACAATATGTCAACCTACCTATTTACAAGTAAATAAAGTCTGTGAACGACTCAGATTTGTTGTTAGCAGATTATATAAATTAAAATTTTATGTTCCAATATGCACACTTCGAATAATTTATTTATCTTTAGCTGAATCCATTATAAGGTATGGAATTACAGCTTGGGGACTTTTCTGTAAAACAAATGTAAATCGTGTTCAATCAGTTCAAAATTCATTAGTTAAATTATTAGCTCATAAAAGTTTATATGAACAAAGACACAATGTTCCGTACTTTTACCAAAATCTCAAAATTCTCTCAGTAAGAGCAATTTTGTGGTATAAAATTATATGTAGCATGTGAATAGCCCCACATGCATAAATAAACTGGACTACATTTACAATAATCGTTTTACGTTAAATGAAGGACTAATTGTACCTAAGCATTTAAACAAATATGGACAAAGAACGCTGGACTACATGATACCTAATTGCTTAAATGTGTTACCTGCCGAAATTAAAAAATGTACAAATGGTAAAACAAATATTATGTTGAAGAATTGGCTCGCCGAAAAAAATAATTTGTATTAGACTAACACAAAAATTCTAACTGCATAATAAAGTAAAATAAGTTTATTTATATCTTCAAAGTAAAAGTACCCATCGACAAAATGCTTAAAAGTAGTTTATTGGAACTTTTCTTTTTTTCTGTATAATAATTTATTTCTGTTGTCATATTGTTTTACTTTGTATTTATAATAAATAAATAAATATTTAAAAAAAGGGAAAATAAAATTCACCGACTCCAGATATTTTCATATCAGAGGGTTCGGCTCGGTAGA
Source organism: Glyphotaelius pellucidus (assembly GCA_936435175.1). Lineage (NCBI taxonomy): Eukaryota > Metazoa > Arthropoda > Insecta > Trichoptera > Limnephilidae > Glyphotaelius > Glyphotaelius pellucidus. The sequence continues at coordinate 3,523,613 of OW386539.1, read as the reverse complement.
ACTCTTAACCGGACCGATAAATCCTACTGATCCCTCAATATAAATATTTAAAAAATCTTTCGTAATCCTAAATGTATTTAAAGTGATTGATTTTTGCATTTTTATATATAAATTCTTTGCTGCACCTACTGATGGTTTTTCTTTTATCTAATTAATATGATATTTAATTAGACAAAAGTATTATAAAGGTTACTATAAGTTTACCCTCTTCAGTTTGATGTTTGAAAAAATTGGCATATCTTGATTTTTAAAACTATTTGGCGGTTATCTGTTTTATAGATTTATTTAAAAGTATACGGGATCGCCTATGGTAAACTTTTAAATGCAAAGAAAAAGCTCGGTGCTCTCTCTTTCTAAATCTTTATAAACTATACGTGTGACCATAATAGAAAAGGAGATAGGACTATTTTTATGAGCACGTGTCATTTGGTGACATATAAGTAACACATGACCGTAGTGGTTAAGAAGACTTTCATAAATTTCTTACCAAGGTTAGTATAAAAGAGCTTTTTGCCACCTTGTCCACTCAAATCTAATAATATTATTGTCCGTAAAAAACGAGAGAGAATGGCGATTATTATTAGAGAGTTGATAGAGTAGCATTTGCACTGATTAATTATCCCCCCCACCCTTATATTAGTACAGAAGTATAGATTATTATATAAGAATAATAAAAAGGGTTTTTTGTCGTAAAATTTTTAAGTCGTATATTTCATGTAAAAAAATTCTTTTCGCATTTTCCGAGGCGTAGAATCCGCTGTAAGATCAGGTACTGTCAGGTTGGTAGTATGTTCGAATTAATTACGAAGAACGGGTTACGATAATCGCACAGAAGAAAGAAAACCAGAAATCTATTATTAGTCCTACTTATTACGCGCACATGCCCTTGATAAGTCAAAACAATAACAAACCAGTACCGATGGGAAATATCGAAAAATTTTGATATTTAAATAATCGTCTGGGAAATATAAATCCCACTTACCAAACCAATAAACAACTATTTACCTTACATTAATAGGTTTTTTATTATTTCATAAATTTTGATATGTTACAGTTTTTTGTCGTTTTTTTTTTAACTACCATACTTGGCTAATGCCCGTGTTGTAGCAATCATACTTTCTTTCTTAGGTGTGAAAAATTTAAAACAAGTTTATTAGTAAGGCCCTGGGGAAATAATCATTTCTTGATCTATCTACAAAATATTTGTTTGCAAGGTTTACGCCAGGGGTCACTAAATGGCGTACCGCGGTCCCGATGCGGACCTGTGTTAACAATAGAAAATATTTGCACACGTAACGTGAGTACGTAATTTGATAATTTTTCCCGCGCTTTGTCTTGCTATAGTCAATATGACGATCTGTTGCATAATAATGTGAGATAGTTAAGCATAGGCTGTGTTTAACAACGATTTTTCACCGTTTTAGAAGACTGGAAGACATTTTTTTTTAACATGGACCAGACATCAGCAAACGTTTACTTAAGTTTTCTTAGTGATAAAGAAAATGTAACTTCCATTGCTTTTTTATCAGATATTTTTAAACACACCAATGATCTGAACCTTAAACTTAAAGGCAGAGGAAAATTTGTATGGGGGAGCTCCTGACAGAAGTAAAAAGCTTTCTGCGAATACTCGATCTTTTCAACATCGATCTTGATAATGAATGCCTGCACTATCCTAATTTAAAAAAAACAGCAGTGATACCGAGCTTGATTTTGGCCAATACAATGTTCTTTAAGGATCTTAAATCGGAATTTGAAAACACATTCACAGATTTAAAGAAAATTGAGAATGTCGTCGACATCCTCCGTAACATTTACTCTCTGCATCCTGGTGATGAATGAATGCAAATATTTTCTTACACATATTTAAGTAGTACAGTTTATCATTCCAATAATTAAGCTGGGGGGGGTGTTTTTTTCCCTTCCGGACCGCGACGGTCATGTTATTTTAAAAAACGGACCCCTAATGAAAGTAATTGGTGACCCCTGGTTTACGCTTTTCTCACTAGAGTGATTCCTACAGACGATAAGTATCTACGAGAATGTTATGAATGTGTATTAACTTATCATCATTATCAAATAATATACTAACTTCGGTTGTCTGTGATGATGTGCGTGATATGAAATATTCTTGGGTGTTCCAGCGTAATACGTAAAATTATTCACGTTCAATAAACTTTAAATTTTCCAAAATTGGAATTGATTGTGGGAACCAGCGATAAGTAAGTCCCAATACATATACTTTTGTTTTTATTCTTTACTTGAAATGTGTAATTCTTTCGTTTAAATTTTTGACAGATCTAAATCACTAATGATTTTTATAGTTTACTAACGGTGTTCAGTCGAAATGTTAATTTTTGATCGTCTCTCCAATTATTTTTTCAATATTTTATTTCAGCTTTACAAATCGTACAATAATAAAATCAATCAAAATACTTTTAATTGGATGAAGACAATATTAGCGAAACACAATCGAAAATCTATATTTATTTCTCTGATTTTATCTGTACTTTTTTCTGATTCTATAATCGATATTTATTGTTGTTTTTTTTATTATTATCTATATACATAAAAATGTATGTTCCAAACGTTTGCGTTCGCAAATCTCAATTTTTTTTACAGAACAATTGAATTACATTTTAGCAAAGTGTTTCTCTGAGTGTAGGCTCTGGCTTTATGAAATTTTAATTTAAAAAAAAAAACTACAGGTGGTGCGCGAATGATTTTAAAATGTGTGTATTTCATATATTTTAGCGGAAGGGAGGGAAGGCAGGAGGGGAGGGTAACGAAGGAGGTGGAGTTCGCGGGATGGGTGACGAGGGAGGGGAAAGGCGGGGAAGGTGGAAGGGCAATGCAGGGGGGGAAGGGGACGCGGGAAGGAAACGGGGATTTATGAGAATGGACAAGCAGGGAGAAACAATTTATTTCTTTGAATGGCATAGCAACGCATGCCGGGAAGCAGCTAGTATTTACTATAAATAACGTCTTATTTTTACGATTAGAATAAAAATAGTACTATAATAGAATGTGTATTAATATTGAAATAAAAATATATAAAGTAGATTATTAATAAAAAGTCGTTGACAATCATCGTAATTAATAAATAAACAAAATATATATATTTTTTAAATTTACATTTAATTTAATTAATTTTATATATTCTCCATCTTTTGAGATAATAAATTTATATTTATTGGACCACATTATTTTCTTTATCGGTCAAGGAATGTATTACGCCAAGTTATTGAATAATAACTTACTAGAGGTTATGCAACATGATTACGACATGTTGAGAAGTTGACGTAATTTGCGTGGTTTTCATACAGTTTCCGCACTAATTTATCGATCTCAATGTCATCTGAGAAATTAGACACTTAAAAAACAATGATAACAATATTTTGCTACAATATGTAACACTTATTTCCGTAAATATCAGAGTTTATCCAGATTATTCTGCATTTAATGTTTCCATTGCCCAGTCGAGATTTAATCTAAATACATCGGACGGAGAATCATGTTGTCAACAAGTCGAAAATGTTAACATACTTTAAAATTTTTTTATAATAAAATTTATGATACATTAATGTATTAATTAATAAATGGACTAGCAGGTAGGTCCATCCTCAAACTCATTCAGATAAGGGGGCATACATTAATTTCTTCACCTTCAAAGTCCACCCTCAAACTCATTCAGATAGGGGGCATACATTAATTTCTTCACCTTCAAAGTCCACCCTCAAACTCATTCAGATAGGGGGCATACATTAATTTCTTCACCTTCAAAGTCCACCCTCAAACTCATTCAGATAGGGGGCATACATTAATTTCTTCACCTTCAAAGTCCACCCTCAAACTTATTCAGATAAGGGGGCATACATTAATTTCATCACCCTCAAAGTCCACCCTCAAACTCATTCAAATAAGGGGCATACATTAACTGGGAGCTCAAAATGGGGGGGGGGTTCCTGTAAAATCTCATCAAACCTAGGGGGGGGTCAAAAAAAATCTCACATCAACTTTAAAAGAATATATATTATTATAGAGATAATAAAAAATAAATATTAAATTTTTTCACTTCTTTTGAAGTGTCCTATTTCGCCCGCTGGAAAAAGCTAATGACTGTTATAAAAAAATATTTATTTTGAAAGAATGAAAAAAGTTAAATTAAAACGTTCAGAGTTTTTAAAAGACAAAAAAAGGTAGAGATAATATTGTTTATTTTCTTTGCCAGGAATTCCCTGAAGTGCTGAACAAGTGTCATTTTGTAAATTTTACGTGAGGGGGAGGGGGTCCTACCAAATCTCACTTAATATTACCATGGGGGGGGGAGTCTAAATTGAAAAAAAAGCTCACATAATTAATGTATGCCCCTTAACACTTCCGTACCGGACCAGGGGAACGCACTTACACTAACGAGAGTTTTACGCTGTATCTAAGTTGTTTTTTAAACCACATACTCAATAATTTGGGTAATCCTAGAAAAAATATTTGGTTATCGATCTGCATTAAAAAAATTAATATCGCATTACTACTTTTCTTAATATTAATTCATTTATATCAAATTCCGGTCGATAATCTGTCCAGCCCGCCCCCCTACCCCTCCGTTCGGGCGTTACCCCGTATCCATCCGCTGGAAGTATCGGGACGATTCTAAGCGATAGCAAGTAATTTCTGAGTTGTTAGTGGAAAGGACTAGATCCCGTTTGTTTACACTGCGCATCTAGTTTGCTCTTTTTACAATGCTATAATGTTCGCTTGCCGGTCAAAGATCATTCGGTCTGGATCGTTTCCGCTACGCGCCAATCGCCAGTCAACATTCGGAAACAAAGCGTTATGGTGGCTATCGGCCCGCCTTCTCTGTTTTTTATGGAGAAATACGCGTTATGGTCTAAATTCGTTAGAATATTAATTATGACTTTATTTATGAAACGATTTAGATAATGACTATTGAAATAAGATAAATATGCTTCTTTCTACTTATTACCAAAACAAATTTCCAAAAATTGTGTCATTAACACCGTTTAATAAGCAAAACAAATTGGGGTCCCCGAGTGACCCCCCTTCGGATGAAGTGTGATTTTTTTCTTTCCGGGACGAAAAGGTTAAGAAATCTCTGATTGGGATGAATTTTTAAAAATTCTGATTTTAGTTGTATTATTTATCGATCAAATGGAATAGACGTAGCAGGCAGACACCTACATTCACTTCAACATAGAAGTGTAGATTGTAGATAGGTAGGTACTTGACCCAGGACATTGTGATGAAAATTTCCACCATATAAAGAGCTACAGAAAGAGGCATTTTTTTCATTAACTCCATACAGGAGGCCCCGAGGAAAATATTTATATATGTCACATATATGTTTCATACTCGTGTCACATCTTGGGGATACTATGAGGAGGGTATTTTAAAGGAAAAGAAGGAGAGGAAGTTCTGGGAAGGGACGAGGTACGAAGGGATGGGTAGGAATCTCAGTTACATTTTTTACTCCAAATAATGTCAGTAATCACTGGTTAGAGTACTTAAGTCAAGTACCTCTCTTAACACCCTGTATAGTAAGGGAGTTTCGAAATTCGATTTTTTTAGGAAAATACACGGCCATCTTCCAAAATATTTCTGTCTGATTGCGGCAATGTGGTTTATTTATGCGGCAACGGATCGCAGGAAATCGCTGAATTGAGATGTCTTCGTTTACAGCTACATACCGTCAATATTCATTGTTAGTTATTTACCTATTATGTATATGAAAATAAAAGTAAGTACCTACCTATCATAAAATATAATAATATTATCATCCATTACTATTTCACAGGGAACAATGTTCTTTTGAAAATGCTTGAACTATTATAATGCATATAATATGTCATATTACGTAATTAGACATTTATCTTTGTTTCCAAATTACTTGCGTGATAAATAAGGTCTCACAATGGGTGTAAATTTCGTAACTTATCCGCCATTAGCGGGTTTTAAAAGTTTTATTTGGGTTTATTATTCCTAAGTATCCTTGTTTACGAACGGAGAACATTGAGAAAATGTAGACCTAACATTGGACACGCAGCTCACAGTTCACCAATCAGTGGCTCGCCCTCCTGCTACCTACCGAAGGATGTACTGCGAGCAGCCTGTAGCGAATGCACGGCCTTGAACCAGCAGATATGATAAGTCGATCGTTGGCTCAAGACCTGATACTGGTAGCGAGATGTGTCGTCCCTTCCAGCGAGGTCTTAGAGAAGTTCTTCACATCAGCTTCACAACATATCCCAATTCGGGAACGCCAAGTCTCACTGGCTCCAAATGGTTGGGAGCAGATGTACTCTTGTAAAATATTCGGTAAGATGCTCCGAGATCATTGATTTCATCGGCATCGGCACACAGTCGGGAAAAATGCCAAACGTGCATGCAAAATTTTTACACGCTTTACATTAAATTGTTACATAAGAATGGGTCGCTTCTAAGACTCGTTTTTTAATTCAAAGGCTCGGCTGTGGAACAATTTGCCGGCCTCTGTGTTTCCTTCCTCTTTCAACATGGGTCTCTACAAGACTCAGATTCAATCTTTCCTTCCTTTTCCACAAAGGGACCCTCCACGTAGCATCCACAAATATGACATAGGCCTTGAGGGAAACTATTTTCCTCATCACCTCCTGTGTGGAGTTAATGTAAAAAATCTCATTTAAAAAAAATAGCATCATTACTTAATTAATTTTGCTGCAGAAATAAATAAAATTTATTAAACTCTTTATTAAAATAACGGGTCGGAAGATAAATTATATACCACAATAATAAACAATTATGATAAGAATAACGTTTGATTGCTTACCGAAGAATTGTGTTGATATTCATTCTGCTGTCATCGACCAATAAATAAAACAAATTAAATTGGTCGATAAATAAAACTTTCTGTTTATCACGGGTCAGTTAGGTTAGGTAAATAAAGAAAATTAGCATTTACAGTTCTGTTTTATTATCATTTGTTCAGTAAACCTATACACACAATGGAAGATACTCCCAGATATCTTAATTAGACAACAGATTTTTACATATAATTGACAAGTTGCTAATGAAATTAGAGTTTTTATGTGTTTGAAATTATAAATGTTAAGGCGAAGCATCACGTCGCGTAAAATTTGGAATCAGGCCGCTAACAATAGCACTCCTTACGTAGATGGCGATAAGTTTTAAATTCCTGCTTCACACCAGCTGCCGGTGTTCGATTTATGCAAGAAAAAAACATCGACAAAACTGTGTTTTTATTTTATTTTGCAAAGTTCAGGAAAAAATGTTTAAATGTTTGGGGGCATACATTAATTATGTGAGGTCAAAATGGGGGGGAGGGGTCCAGTAAAATCTCATTAAATCTCATATAAACTGAGGGGGGGTCAATAAAAATCTCACATCAACTTTAAAAGATTATAATATATTATTATAGAGATATTAAAAAATATATTTAATTTTTTCATTCTATAAATATTTAATTGTTTTGAAGTCTCCCATTTTGCATACCTGATTATTAGTATACCTGAAAGTTGAATTATTTATGAAAATAAATGTAGTAATTTAACCTGTAGTGTAAGTCTCCCTTGAGGGGGAGGGGGGGTCCCACCAAATCTCACTTAATCTCAACAAGGGAGGGGGGGAGTGGGAGGAGTCTAAATTGAAAAAAAAACAGCTCACGTAATTAATGATGCCCCCTTTTATGATCTTTCTTTAAAGAACTTAACTTATCACATTATACAATAAAACCATAACAGAAAATGGGTTCGTAAGTAGGAGATTTTCAACAATAAAGTAAATTTTATAGGCCTGATACTTTTTTTTTTCTGGGCTTATAAAAAGACTTCTCAAAAAAATATATCACTTCAAAGGTCAAGATGTATTTTACTCAAAGTATTTAATCAAAGGAACTAATATATTTTTAAGTAATCAAATTTTCAAAACAATAACACGTGATTTTGCGTTCCTTCGTAATGCTTCGTCTTAACCAATATGTTCAAATTAGGAGTTAAGTCCTTTACTATAACATTAGATAAAAATTATAATTATATCTAGGTAAAAAAAATCCAGTAGAATTTTGGATTTTTGTAAATGTTTTGTGACAAATTGCATCAATTTAAAATATACAGTAATAAATTTAAAACTTCATTTAATTTAACTTATTTCAAGCCTCTCTTTCGGATCCGGCCACTGAAGAGAAAAACAGAAAGCGTGTCCGCAATAAGCTCAATTTGTGCTTACTTGAAATTTATGAAATATTTTCATTATCGAAATTCTTTCTTGAGCGGACAGTTTCGTTGGCCTGGCTGTAGTGAGTACAGGTGCAGGAAATCCTCGGGTAAATGGCGACAACCTTTTTCTTTAAAATTGGTGTACAAAATTAATTTGGTGTTCCATGCCTAATATTTTTAAGAATTGCACGCAATAGATTGAAAGAAAGTTTAACCACTCGGACCCATAAGCTTGTTTTCGTAACAATTTATCTTTGCCAGACATACGTGTGATGTAGGAAGCGTACTTGAACTATTAAACCATTATTTTCACTCTAAGTATTATATACTAAGTAAAAACTTTTGCTTGACATGCTAATTATTATCTAATACTTAAATACTTTGTACCTAATAATTTTGTAATCAAATATTTCAATCTTTAAAAATTTCTAATAAGCAGTCTCACTTTGGGACGATTTAAAGTGGTTTTTATCAGAACGGTGTCATACAGCTATAAAATATACGGCTTGGCCTATTTCAGCATATCGGTCGCCGTACATTCCCATTGGGAATATATGGCAAGCGATATGACGAAATAAGTCAAGTCGTATCTTTTATAGCTGTGTGTGACACCAGTGTCATAAACATCCAAATTTATAGACTTGCCCTAACATGAAATCTGGGTATCATTTCGACGAGCTGGAGGCAAACCTCGGGACTATATTTTTGGCACCAGGAGGGTTCGAGAATGCAATAAACTATGACATCAGACATTGACCACCGAAGAGCGCACATTGAAATAACCAGACCCTATGCAGAAAAGTAAAGTTTGCTAAAGTAAGGCAAAGGTTTGCAGCGGAGTTCATTGTGCGACTTTCTGCGCAGGATTTTAAAACATATCGCCTGGCCTAGGGACACTAAAATTGGGTGAGGTGGGTAAATTAAACATATTTGTAAAAGTGTCTCTAAATAGTGAAACAAAATATAAAATTTTGGAAACAAGCCTAAACTTTTATTTACCTGATTGCAGATTTGTAGTAAAGTTTTTCACAAAACCAGCAATTTGCGCGCCATTGTAAAATAGGCTAGTAAAGTAATTCACGAACAGATTTTATTTTCGAAGAACAAATGGTGATTACAATTTGGGTTGCCTATACACTGTCAGATTCCTTTATTGACAAATCACAGAAAGGATGGTTATGCCTCCTCCCGCTCTCCGGATTAGCTAGTCTATTAATTTGAATGCCTATGATGTTAATGTTATATTTTCAAAATAATAATACTTTGAATTTACAGCTATTTTTTTAATAAATATACAACAAAAAATATGCAAACTTGGAAATGCAGTCTTTATTTTTGTTATATAATAGTGTATGATATCTATTATTAGAAATGATCATTACTGTGCTATAAATAATATCAACTTCATTGCAAAATATTGCAAGCATTGCATGAAGGGCATAATTTATAATAAAATAATAATCAAGATGCAACATACTTTGTCTATGGTTGTGATTATAGACTTTGTCTATGGTTGTGATTGTAGACTTTTGAAGTTTGTCTATGGATAATTATTGAATAAAAGCTAGTTCACATTACACTATAAATCTGCGAGCAGATATCTGTTGATTCGCAAGCGCTTATCTTTTGTCCTTTCACACGAGGCTATCAAATATTTCTTCCTGTGGTAGGAGAGGGGGTCAGTCGAATTAGGGAGCGGCAACGGAACGCATATTTTTTGTACTGAAATCTGTCAACTTGACATCTGTCATCCACAGGTCTAGGCAGCTCCGTAATTACTATGACCCCCTCTCCTGTTTTAATCGGAGAAGGGGAGAGTTATCTTTTGGGATATCGCGTCTGGAGCGGTTGGGTCTGAGATGTGTATTGTCTGTGATTGATCTGCGCTTAAAAACGCTTAGGTGTGAACGGTCTGAAGGGATTGTATGGAGAGCGTTATTTGGCGTGCTATGATCTTTTATATTTGATAGCGTAATGTGAACCAGCTTTAAGGGATAATTTTATGACAGAGAGTTCAATCCATGTTCAATCACTTGTATTAAATTTCTTTACTTACAGGCTAATAAATTTGGTTTTAGAAATTATATATAATAAAACTAAACAACAGATACCAGATTTTCATTACAAAATGAGGTAAACGGCTCTTTGGGACTACTATTAAATTTACTAATATGTTAAAAGGTATTAATTATTCATTTAACTAGTTTTTTGAACAGAAAAACAAAACATAAATAAAATTATTATGTAAAACACTATTGATATGTCGATCGTTCAGTTGATTAGTCAGACATCTCCGAAAAATCGAAATTTGAGTTGAGTAAAACACAGACACAATAACATTCGATTTACGGTGAGCATTCGAATATTGCTTTCCTCATTATCTCAAAACTTAGTATTTGGAGATGTGCAACTAATGAACTGGACAATCGAAATGTAAGATGTAACTATACAACATACTTAAAACATAGCATGAATGGAAATTTTGTAGATGAAGCGATAATCGTGGTCCCTAAGTAATATGCATAATACTTCAGGTTATTCTTTGCCGAATCCCAAAGTTAACATTTTTTTTGTGTCTCCGTACCTTTTCGGCAACTAGTTGCGCAGAAGTTGTTACATGAAATTAGTTGCACTGCTAGTTTCACATGTAAATGTATAGTTTCATCTGCATGCATAGTTTCATCTGCATGCATTTATTGTATGCCACAAAATTAGATCGCACTAGTGTGAAATTATGGCACCACTGATGGTATGCAACTAATTGCGTGGTGTAAAAATGTGACGCAACTAGTGTCGTGAAACCATTTCAACTGGACTGATGTGTATGTTTCTCATAACTGCGTGATAGTTATTGTGATACTGAAGGTTGCTTAACACTAAATTTGCGCAATTTACACAAACTTTTTGGTGTTGTGCAATTATTTGGAACACGCATGCAACTAGTTGCGTAATGTAAATTCGGCTTAAAATGAACTTTTACATGGTTCTTACATATTTTAAATATATGTAGGTATACATACAAGTAGTTAAAACGCCAATATAAATGCATAACGAATCGGGTCAAGAATCAAGTCAACTCAATACCTCTGAAAAGTCATTAAAGGCTATGAAAAAAAAGTAATTGAAAAATAGCTAATAACCTAATCTGTAACCTATTTAACCAATTTTTTATATATTTTTTCATCACTTTTAATGACTTGTCAGAGAAGGTGTTGAGTTTTCATTCTGAGTTATCCGGTCACCAATGAATCTACGCTAAAATATTTCTACTCTTTGACAGAATAATAAACCAATATTTTTTAATACATTCAATAATAGTGCCACTCTTTAGTCACATTACTGATGGAAGTTTACTAAAATTACGCATATACAAAGTTACAATAACAAAATTATTGTCTTAAATACCTGCATCTTCTCAAGTCATTTCCCGTAAACATTACGTGCAAGGATGAATTTCCATTGTAGTAAACAATTGTATTTTTATTTAATTAAGTATTTATGTAATTTTTGTTAATTTGTACATACATAGTTTTGTGATATAGTTATACAATACACAATTAGGTTATTCCTCTATAAATTGAGGAAAAATATATAAAATTATTAAATATTATAATTATGGACAAATATGTACATTTCACTGTACCATATAAGTTTTGCAAAGAAATCATGGTAAGTATTTCTTATTAGTTTTTCCTCAATATGAATTTGAAAGTGACCCGACTCGTTTGGTGACTCGGGTTTGGGTGCCCGGGTTCTTGGGGTGAGGATTGTCCAGATCTTGGCAGGCTTCTTCAGATCTTTTCAGATCAGGAGAGGCTGGTTGAGGGAGACTGTTTGACCTCTCTAGCTGGATTCTCTCAACCCATCACCTTGCACCGCAGTGTGAGGGATGGATTCATACATCCGTCACTCCTGGACACACTAACAACCAGCTTACTACCACCCCTCATCCCTTTTTCCTAACCATAATTTCCTCTCCTTAAAAAGGGGCCTCCTGTGAGAAGTTAATGTTAAAAAAAAGAGTATAAAACATAGAAGGGCGCCACTGGTGTTCAAATGGCAATACTAAAAAAATAACTCATGGTGTAAATGTAAAGTTGTGTAACCTACATTTTTATAAAAAATTAAAAAGGCATAAAAGTGAAAAAAATTAATGTGAAAAGTGAAAAAGTGAAAAAAAAATTTCATTCAAATACAAATACCCACTGATCTCAATATTAGAATTACATATAGGTATATTATTATTATATCTTTGCAATTTTGTGTCAACATAATGAAGAATAACGATATTGTAATAAAATATAAAGCACAGTTTAGAAATTGTTCACATTTATTAATACTAGCTTAAGTACTCAACGTTGTCCGGGCTTTAGATCATGTGTCTAATTTTAGATCTGAATTTATTTAACTTATTTAGATCTAAAAGTATGTAACTAAACTCACCATTAGTTATTCTTCCTATCTACCTACTGTTAAATCCAAATTTATGTTAAATTTAATGAAAGCAAATCACTTTGTAACACCATTTAATCAAATTTATGTCATTAAGTAGGTACCTTAACAGCAGTGCTTCTTTGATTTTTATTTTTTTCTAAGAACAAAAAAATGTTATTTACAGTGTTCCATATTTTCAGTGTCATTGCGCTTTAAAATAATATTTGACAGTTAAATTGGTGTTGCCAGCCTACAAATTTTGTAGTTCCATTTTTAATATTTTCTACTCTTAATTGACAGACTATACTCTTATTATGAATTCTGTCTTTCTTTTTAAAAATTAAAATAAGAGGCTTTTTTATAAATAACCTTGCATGAATGAAGGGGTGTTGGGAGAACCAAAATTATGGAGTGCATCTGGTAAAAATAACTAAAGGAATACAGCAGGAAGACAGGAGACCTGCAGGAGTGGAGACATTTCAAAGAGGTGGTCAGGACTCTCCAAGAGCTATAACCCTGAGCCCTTGCGACGAAGATTAAACAATTTTATTACGCTGCAATCAATAGACCGGTTTGAATATAATAAAAAAATATTTGCCTTAAAAATACAGCCAATCAATAATATTCCCTAATAATACAACAATAATAATTTACATCTAACTAACCTAAAAATATTTTACTGACGCCACTTCAAGGACAAAAATCTCCTAATCCAAATTAAGTTGAGGTTTTTGTAAAGGTACTTTATCAACAAAATTACATCCAAATACATACTTCTAATAGCAGGAGGATGGCTTCGAAATAAGCAGTGCCTATTGAGGATATTTTCATTGTAAAAAAACAAGAAATAATATGCTACGGAAAAAAAGGAAAACTGAATATGATTTTGTTCTATTTACACGAGGAGATAATATACATTATATTAAATAAATAATCAATTTACTTTGGATTAAATAAGCTTATATAAAAATATTTGTGATATTAATAATAACTCGACTTGAAAGTCTTTGGACAAAGTGTCCGGTCCCGAGCATTTTTCTCAAGCCAGTTGGTGCGCGAGGGAGGTGCTCATGTCTCGGGCATCTGGCACTGATTGCACTCCTCCATGTCGTCTTTGAACTCCTCAATCTGCAGCGTCATCTCAAAGAAGTTGTATTTCTCGTGGACCAGTCTCGTGGCCTCTTGGAGGACTTGCTGGGGTTCGAAGCCGCTCTCTAAAAAATAATCAAAACACATTCTGGTTAAAACATAAATCTTAATTTGTATATAAAAATAAATGTTTCTTTGTTTGTTCTGTATGCATTCCTAAATCTTTCATCTGATTGCGATGAAACTTTGGTAATTTGTTGTGCACATGCCCATGATGGTTTCTATATATATTATAGTGAGCTCTGGTATTATTTCCTATACTATTCATCCAATTGCGATGAAACTTTGTTGATTTGTTTTGCACATGCCCGCGAAGGTTTTTATATGTACTGGCATTATGAAATTTGTTTAAAAAATTTGCAATAGGTGTCGCACGAGTTGTTTGGATCTACGACCTTTTCAAACTTGAAACTTGAAACTTGATAGCGGCGCCCCCTTAGTGGGAGAGAGGGGGGGGTTTAAGGAAATCTGTGTGTGATGGAATCTTTCAGTTCAATTTTCATCCACTTCCCGAACTACCGAAATATGTGAATTTTCTCACACAAAAATAAAAATGATGACAATACATACAATAATAAAAATTAACAAATTTTAAAGTAAACTTTGCTCTATTAGTATGTGATTAGGGCATATTTTTTTTCTTTTTTAGACCATATTTTTTTTACCCAATCGACTCAGGATACATTCATAAATCAACTTAGGATGTGTTCAAAATCAACAGGGCATTTTAAAATCAAATGAATAATCGATAGAACATCGTGCGCTGGATGCCAGGTGCTTTGTGAATCAAGTTGTTTTTTTTTTTCCAATCAAACATATAAATTACGATTTTGGCGCCCCCTAAAACTGCCGCTCGCTCGCTCCTATCAAAACACTCAAAATAATTTTTTTCATTTTGCTTATCTTTTATCTTTCATTCGTGCCATCCATTATAAGATGATTACCGTCATTAAAAATGATGATGATGATCGAACCATGATGGTGATCATTAAAAGACATTAATTTAAACTAATCAGCACTCAAATCAGTGTCCTATATTATATCTTAATTATCCCGTGATAAGGTAATACATTTGTCAATTCTGAAAATTTTGACAGTTAAAAGAAACGAGAAAATATATTTTTTATTGATTTCGGCAGATGTTTACAAGATAACTGATCTTTGAGACAATGAAAATATTCAACTTGGGAGGCAGGTATGGGTACCGCCGCCCTGGGAACCATTTATTGGATAACCAACGAGACTTATCGAGAGAGGTCTTTTAAACTTTCCAGCCCCGGGATACCTATCCACCCCTCACATCTTTTTTCTTTCCCAGAACTTCCTCTTATCTCTATCCTTAAAAAGATCCTCCACACAGCATTCCCTAAGATGACATAGGCCCTGAGGGAAATTATTCTCCTCAGAGCCTCCCTTGTGGAGCTAATGTAAAAAAAAAAACATGGAGAAAATTTTTGAATGTTCTTAATTTTGATGGCCCACACCTTTATTTTTGACATAAAATTTATGACAAATCAATCAAATTTGTTCATTACTGAGGGCCACTTTTTTCACAAAATTTGAACAATTCATCAAATTTTAAAATTCATTTTCAAGTTGTGTGAAAATTCTGTTATTATATCATTATGGGTCAGATGCTCCACTTCGAAATGAAAATGGAACATGAACAAAACTTTCACAGAATTTGAAAAATAACTTTGAAATTTGATGAATTTTTCAAATTCTATGAAACAAACCGTCATCACCAATTTCGGATATTTCATTCAAATAAATAAAGAATAAAAACTTTAAAATTAGTATTTAGAACGTAAAGAACTTTATATGCACGATTTTGTCAAAAAAAGTACAGCTAAAGCCTTGAAACGTCACAGCATCGGAGACTTACTAATGGCCAGGTGGGCGGCCAGCGCCGTCTTGTCCAGGGACAGCGCCCACATCCTCAGGTTGTGCACACGCACCACTCCTGGCAGGCTCAGGAAAGTGTTGCAAACTTCCTGCAACAAACATAACACAACAACAAATATATAAATAAAAGATTATTAATTACAATCAATTCTGTTTTAAAACGGTTCTTTTTACACAATTTTGATGTAACACAATCAGAAAAGCGTAATTTATTTATTTTATTCATGTACATAATAACGCAATTCTTCTCCAGTCGCTTTCTCATTGGTGATAGGGATCGTGACCCCTGCACCAATTTCCATGGTGGGTAAGGCTCCTGCGCTGCATGGAATTGGTAATATTGCAAAATTGCCTGCATTCTTAAGAGCAATATAAACGCTAGAAATATTTCGATTCTCATGCCTACAAAATTTAAAATCACGCATCGTAAGTACTTGCACGAGGCAAGTAAGCGAAAAAGTGATTTTTATTATTATTTTATTCATAATTTTATAAGAATGAAAAAAGTTAGAACATACAAAACCTCAAAAATAGTCTTAGCAATAAAGGGGTATTTTTTTAAAATTGTTTCTTGTATTACTTCATAGTTAAGTCATGATAAAACTTTTTTTTGTGGTTTACGCTTATATTTTTTGTTATGTAAATGATAATTTTATTGTAATTCCAATACATGGAAAAGCTAAGTAGCAACTTCAATTTATCGGTAGCATATTTTTTGATGTTTTTTTTTTTTTTTACATGAGCTCCACACGAAGGCCCTGAGAAAAATAATTTCCCTCAGGGCCTATGTCATCTTTGAGGATGCTATGTGGAGGGTTTTTTTGAGGAAAGGAAGGGGAAGGAGAGTTCTGGGAAGGAAAAGGGATTAAGGGGTGGGTAGGAATCTGGGGTTCAGTATGTCCTGGTCAAACCTCCCCCCACGAACCCGGGCACCCCTGCTAAATCACCAAACATAGCGAACCACTTGGGGTGACCTATGGCAGAGGTGTTGGTTATCCAATAAAGGTTCCCGGGGCGGCGGTACCCATTCCCGCCTCCCAAATAGAAAAATTGTTAAATGTTCATACTGCAAACCGATTCATCGTAAAGATGAATCTAAATAGTATCTAAATAGGATTTCACATATAGCTTCATCTTAATGCGTGCACCCGACTGATCCGTGAGGGAGCAGGCTAAGTTCTGTCCAACTTGCCAGTGTCCAGAACCCGCCGACCAATCAGAGAGTGCAGTTCCTTACAGTTTTAATAGTTGGTAAGTGAGATTTATTAATTGTACTTATAATTATCTATTTTTCATATGAAAAAGAGCTTCTGTGGAGGACTCCCACCAAGCGGGCGGTGTGGATTTCATTTTTGTGCAAATTTACAGTTTAGTCCGAGATTTATGAAATTAATTCAGAATCAGTGTTTGCTGTTCTACCTTTAAGAATATATAATTTTCACTGGAGTTTCTTATTTATTTACTCATGTTATAAGTACGGATGATTACCTGGAAATCTAGTCCTCTAGGAGAGCCCTCCATGAGCACCAAGAGAGTATCCCGGATGATGCCAAAAGTGGTAAACATCACCAGCACCGAGAACAGAAAAGTGCAGATGGGATCCACCAGGGACCACTCCGGCTGAAAACAAAATTAAATACATTATCAACTAAGACAAGCCACACGCCTTACGGACATAACATCATGAATAATCATAAAAACGTCCGCTCATTGTAAACTTGCAAAACTCGAGATTTAGATTTGGTTTATGCACCCCACCTTCAAAATGTTTCCCGACCTCCAAAATATTTAACGTTTAACGTCTCCGAGCATTCCGTTTGCACTCCACCCCAATACATACAATAATAAATGTTTTAATTAATTATCAGTCATCTACTTAAATCACATGCCTATCTGATTCTGATAAAAAAAACTTGTATGAAATTTGATTAAAAAAATAAAAGTCTTTGTTTATATTTCAGAGTGAATGGCCTTACAAACATTGAACATAGTTTATTTGGTAAACAGGCAATTAATTGTTTGATAACAAATCATCATTCATTATGCCAAATTTACTTGTAAATTGATAACATGCATTACTGTCATTGATACACCTGAAGGGTGATACTATATTATTTGTGTTAAGTTAGTCAGCTTTAGGAGAAATTAAAATATAATGGCAAATCCTTCAGATGTTGGGAGGCGTCTGTGGTGCATTATCGGTTGTCAATTTATCATTCGATTGAGAATTTACTAGATATTTTGGTGTGTAAAATAGCTTTGTTTCAATTTAATTACTACAAGAAACAATTTGTCGGGAGAGATGGTAAAAGATGCATTAAACTTCCATTTTTCTTAATCAAAGAGAGGTTCGAAGGTTAGGAAATATGCGTAAGCAGAATTCGGCAACTTTACCAATATCTTATCGGGCGAAATACAAAAAGGATTGCCGTATTATCAACATCAGAATATTATAACCACAATAATATAAGCCTAGTGTTCATAAATGATTATCTGTTTTTCGTTTTATTTTAATGTTCGTATATATATTTTTGTTTTTTTATACGCAATGACATTCGATTCTCAAATTTTCCCGCAAAGAAGAACTCTTAAAGAAGATTTTGCAGCAAATGCACTGTCATCTCTCCCGTTAGCATAACTACTTTAAAGAGTTGGTGTCTTAACGCAAGCGCAGTATTTAGCTCGTTAGCGCGATACGGAATACCGCATTTAAAAAAACTGTCAAAATTTGATATATACGACTCAAATAATTTAAAGCAATGTTTCAAATCCACTTATAATAAGCAATTGATCAGGCCGTTTATACCTTGTAGTAGATGACCATGGCAGCGATGAACACCCCGAAGCTCTGGAGGAAGTCCCCGATGACGTGCACATAGGCGGCGCGCACGTTGATGTTCTGCTCCTTGGCAGGCCGCCCGGCCCCCGCTTCCCCCTTCACCGCGGGCGTCTGCACCGCAACACTCACGTGTCCCGTCGGCTCCAGCACCTCCTCAACGCCGTCTTCAACCTGCATCATTAGATAAACCAATCAATATTCAATAATGTCGAAAAAATAATAAAATAGAAACAACAACATTTAACCAGTGATTTTTTTTAATGGGTCAGAAAATTTAAGCTTTGGCAATAAAATCCAAATAATGGGAAAATTTGCGAATGCATTCGAAAACTAAAAACTGTTTTAAAAAAGGGAAGAAATATGCTTTAAAAAATTATTATTATAAATAAAAATAATAATAATAATAAGCCTTTTTATTCTGAACTTTTGTTAGGTATGAATCTTGACATGTTATTATTTTTTTATAATATATCCCGAAGCTCAGTGTGCCTCTTGGCATAGGCCTCCTCTAACATTTTCCACTGGGACCTGTCACGCGCTACTCTTCTCCAATGATGTCCAGCCGTGAGTTTTAGGTCGTCTTCCCATCTTATTTGTTGACTTATCTCTTGCCATCTCTGGGATACCAGTCAGTGACATTTTTGCACCATTTCTCTTTTGGATCGCGGATCATGTGACCTGTCCATCTCCACTTTTGTTAGTCTATCCGGGTTACTATATCGGCAACTTTAGTTTTCTCCCTTATTATGCTACATCTCACTCTGTCCTGTTTCCTTATCCCTGTCAAACTTCTCTCCATGGCTCTCTGGCAGCGTTCCAACTTTTCTCTGTGGCGTTTGGTGAGTGCCCAAATTTCACATCCATAGGTGATGACTGGAAGTATACATGTGTTGAAGACTTTCCTTTTTATTTGCATACTAAGCTCCTTGGATTTCAAGACTTCTTTCAAAGACCAGTATTTCTTCCATCCATTTGCTATTCTTCGCTCGATTTCTTTAGTGGTTTGATCTTTGAGTGGTTTGAGTGGTTTAAATAAACATACAATTTTTTAAAGATTAAATTTTTAATGCAGCAATAAAAAGTTTTAAAAATGACTCACCTTACATTCTTTCGTCTAAAATTACTGATAATGAAAAAAAATACACACATACATTTTATTAGACAAATGTATTATAAACATTGTAACATTTTAACTCACTTTTTTGTCATTTCATGTAAAAAAAATAAATTAAAAATTGACAAAGATTCATAAATTTTTCTCAAATTGTGGTCGGAACTTTTGGTTTCATAGAAATGTGCATTTTGAATATTCTGTGGTCAACAACACCTCGATTTGAATATGTTACAGTTAAAACCCGTTCTTAGTTACAACGCGTTTTCTCTAGTATAAGCAGTTAGTAAAAACTAGTTTTAACTAAAGAAAACGCGTTATAACTCTACAAAGGCAGTTGTAACAAATATAAAGCGTGGTGTTTTCCCTTTCCAACATTGTTTAGATCATATTTCTCACCATGACAGTGAGGGAGTCACAATTTTTTCTAAGAGACGGAAAATTGACCGTAGTAGTAACCCATTTGTTCGCAAAACCGAACAAATTAGGTTGAGGGGTTAAGAAGCGTGTCAGCTTACCGTCAGAATGGGATTGATAATGCCGGAGAGTTTATGTTTGGAGTCGCTGTTGTGACTGTGACCGTGTCCATTGCTGGAATCGCGGGGGACCTTGGAGTTGTGACTGTGGTTGGAGTCACCATCACCATGACTGTGGCCGTGGTCTCCGCCGCCAAAGTGGCTGTGGCTATGCTGGTGCAGAGTGAGGCCCATTCTGGAACATTCAACAACTTTGCATTTGTTATCGATATCGCAAAACTTCATATAATTAACTATACTAACGACATCTACTGGGGGATATTGAAACTGCATGACTAACCTATAAATTAGAGTGGAATATTCAGAAACATTTTTTATTTATCATAGTGGCCGTAGTACAGTAGGGGATAGTACAGGGGAAGTATAGTAAATGAGAAATTGTAAAAAATATATACATAAGCAAGCATGTGGTAGTAATATCAAATAGTAGAAATAAGTATATACACATAACATACATAAATTAATTAATCTTCTTATACATAAAAATCAATATTTGTTTGTTCGTATTTTATGCGCTGCCATACCGTTCATCCGATTGCGATGAAACTTTGGTGATATGTTGTATGCACACCCGCGAAGGTTATAGGCTATATATTATGGTAAGTTCTGGCGTTATGAAATTTGTATCAATGAAAATGTGTGTATTTCATTATTTTAGCGGCAGGGAGGAAAGACAGGAGGAGAAGGGGAACGGGGGAGGTGGAGTTACGAGGGAGGGGGAAGGCGGGGAAGGTGAAAGGGGAACATGGGAGGGGAAGGAGACTCGGGAGGTGAACGGGGACGCACGGAAAGGACATGCAGGGAGAATCTATTTATTTCTTTGAATGGCATCGCAACGCATGCCGGGTACCAGCTAGTTTATAAATAAATTACGCCTAACGTGGGGCCGCCATGTTAAGAGCCATTAACCAGCGGTTGAGAATTTAAATTTCGTCAAACGATGATCTTGCGATCGTACCCTTGGAATGGTACAGGGCGGTTCCAATGAGAAAGATTAATTATTTTCCATACAAGCATTTTAACATAATAACTCAATATTGATTTTATTTCATTCCAAATTTGCTTTGATAAATACCCACATTCAAAAATGCTCAAACTTGTGTTATATAATAATGTCTAAGCAAAATAAGAATGTAATTTTTTTAAATATATTAGTTTGCAGGACCGTAAATAAATAGACAAACTGAAGTATTTTCGTCACAAAACAAAGGTGCGGTTTTTTTTAAGATTTTATTTGAACTAAAATTAAAATTCTGAAAAGTAGCTTTCCCAAATAATTTATTGATTTATTTTACTGCATGATTATATGATTTGAAATGTATGTTGTATAATACAAAATTTTGTTTGAAAATTTAACAAATCTGCCAACGACTTACGGTAAAACCTTATTGTACTAAAAATAAACATATTTTCTCAAAAGTTAAAAAATAGCCTTACTAGATAAAAGAACAGTCTTTCGAAATCAATTTATAATTTTTTGTGGAAAAGAGTCAATACGTCTAAAATTTGATTTAAAAATGACATATTTTCAGTTTTCTCTGGTTATTCCCTCTTAAATTTGAAGTTCGAGATGCCAACGTAATCTCCACATAAAAATAAAATAAAGCATTTGAGTTATTATGCCGATGGTTAATCTGTCATTCGTAATACCGGGACTAATTGATTTTTAATATTAATATATTGGTTTTAGTTTGGAAAATAATTATTCTAAATAAAGATTAATTACATACTTTCATAACAATTTAATCTGTATCAAAGAAATATGAAAGAGGTGACAATTTATTTATTTAAGAGAAAATGTTAGAATGTTGTCAGTGGCTCGTTTGATGGAGTTCAATAGACCGTAGGGGATAAAGGCACAGTCGAAACAGCTGTCACAATAAAGCAAACTAGTTCCAGCAAGAGCTCGTATGGACGTCATCGACATTCGTCCTATTCCTTCTCACGAGTCTTGTTTGAAAACAAAAAAGACAGAAGATACTAGAATGATGACGTCATGCACGATATCTCACTGGGACTGGTATAGTAGTACTAGCAGTACTTCATAATAACATTAAAAAAAATTGTTTAATTACAAATTAGAACAAATAATGCTTGCTTCTCACACAATGTTGACGGCCACCCCCACTGCCGAGGTGATAAGCATGACCATGGCGTCGATCTCAAAGTCCCCGGTGATACAGCGCTGCACGGCCATGTACACCAAGATGCCCGTCACCACCCAGATCATCAGCACAGATGTGAGCGCCCCTATCACCTCCGCACGGTACCAGCCAAATGACATCCTGCAAACATCAAATCATAGGAAAGTGTACTGGACTGGAAAATCTTTTCTTTTTTTTACAATAACTCCACACAGGTGGCCCCGAGGAAAATAATTTCCCTTGGTGCCTATGTCATCTTTGGGGATGCTGTGTGGAGGGTCTTTTGTGGCAAGGAAGAAGTGAACCTGGGTTTGAAGACATCCCTTGTTGTAGGAGACACAGAGGCCATCAAATCGTTCCAAAGCTGAACTGTTAAAGTCTCAGAAACTCATGTGTCAAATATCAACTTTATACAAATGTCGGGCGAGCGTTTGGTATGTTTCTCAACTGTACACCAGTGCCGAAAGAATCAAAAGTCTTTCTTCTACAGAAGAATCTATATTAGAGTCTAGAGCAGTGGTTTTTAACCTGTGTTCGATCAAACCCCAGGGGTTTGGTGAGTCAGTCTCAGGGGTTCGGCGGAACAAGTCACAGCCCGAAAAATAAATTACAAAGAATATTGTTACTATCCCATATCCCATGTTATGTTACTTATGACAATAGCCTATCCTAACCCATTACCCCCCCCCCTCCCTCCCCCACTGTGGTAATTCACCGCCACTGATGACACACCCCGCTTTTCAATTAAGAAGGGTTCGGTGAATGCATATGAAACTGGTAGGGGGTTCAGTACCTCCAAAGAGGTTAAGAACCACTGCTCTAGAAAATATATAATATATATAAAAGCATTGAACATACTTTCTGGTGGCTGGCCTGCTGGCCATCCATATTGAGAACAGTGATATCATGAAACTGGCAAAATCTGTGAGTAAATGCGCTGCATCTGTAGCGATTGCTAAACTGCTGGACAAGTAACCGCCTGCAAAAACAATACAAATTACAGTTTTATTCATTGGAAACCTTAGATATGAATTTAACTACCCAAAGAATTTATTGATAAATTATTTATAATATTGGATGTAATAGAAGTGTACAGTCTTTAAGGATATGTTTGCGACGCTCGCCGAGAGAAACCAATGTTCTATAAAGTAAAAATTATTGTGAAGAATCAGCCCCAAGAATCCGTATCATACAAACTACCAGTGCCTGAGAGAAACCCTAACTATTCGAGTGCCATACCAAGTGAGAGCCGCAATCAACATCGCAGTTTAATCAGCCATAAGTACCATTGTGAAATACTTTGCTGTCGGTTTGGTGGCATTCAATCGTTTTGGGGATCACAGGCAGTCAAAAGTGCAGATAGGACAATATTTATTTATTTATTTACGGACAAATAGTTCATTAAGGTTAAACGCAACGTACGTTATAATCTACGGATTCACAGATGGCGCCAATAAAATTATTTTAGGTTTTAAACACTTTTGCAAGTTATGCTTTAAAATATTAAGAATAATTAATTGTTTGCGCCCGTACATACGCAAAATGAATATGAATAAATAGTTTTGTCAATAAAAAAACTCAAATCTTTCAAGAGAGGCTGACAAATACAATATTGGATTGAATCACCGATGTAATTTTGTATTTTTTTTTTTTTTTTTTACTTATATTTATTTATTTATTTATCAAAAGTATACAATACAGAATATAGTATATTATATAAAGCATTGTACTCCCAGGAGTTAATAAACTCATTGTGGGCTATTTGTCAGCCTCTCTTGAAAGATTTGAGTTTTTTTATTGACAAAACTATTTATTCATATTCATTTTGCGTATGTACGGGCGCGAACAATTAATTATTATTAATATCTTAAAGCATAACTTGCAAAAGTGTCTAAAACCTAAAATAATTTTATTGGCGCCATCTGTGAATAACAATAACACAAATAAAAAAAAGAGATGACAATGAAAGGAAAGTACATTTAAATGAAGAGCATTGACAAATTATAATATAAAGAACATATAGAAGACTACAATCAAAGCTTGAAGATGGATTTAAAAGACTTTAAAAATTACACATTTTCTATCGACTGCTGAAAGTCATTTAGGCTAACACCAAAAAATTCAATGCTTTGACTTGCGTTAACAAGTCTCGACATTCTGGATAAAGGAGAATAATATCCATAATTAGTAGAATGTTGATTGAGGAACAGCAATTCATTATTTCGGAGTCTACGGGAAGGGATGTTAAACTGGATGAGTTGTAACAAAGTAGGTGTGTCAGTAGCACTGTTGATAATTTTGAATATGCAAATTAGATCAGTGTCCTTTCCACGTTTTTCTAAAGAAGAAATGTTTAAAGTATGTTCAATTTCATCATACGAGTACTCGCCTCTTTCAAGTCCTAATCTCCAAGCAATTCCTCGTAGGAAACATGCTCCTACTCTGACTGTTAAGATGGCGCTACCACCGTTCTACCCAACAATTTGTAAAACATAATTTTGCAAAAAACAAGTAAGTTATTACGAAAACAGAATCAGCTGGCTTGCGGCAGCATCGGCCATCAAAGAGTTAACCAACTACAATTAAAAAAAAATGTTGGAATGAATTCAAGACATACAATAAAATAATACACAATATCATCAGACATCTCCATTTTTACTCCAAATATGCTCAGGAATCAATGGTCTTTCGGGTATGTGTGGATACACCCTTTATGACACATAAATTTGTTTTAAACCACTTTAGTTCAAAATATGTATTGACTGGTTTCAAAAGTATCCTTCTATCTTCAGCACAAAGTTTTAAAACAAACTTAGTTTTACGAATACAAAGGGTTCACTTACCAACGGCTTCCCCTATCATAAATAAAACGCAGAGAACACTGGCGATGATAAGTTTCCGCCGCGCCTTCTTGTCCACTTCTTCATTTCGGTCTCTGTGGCAATGGCCAACTGAAAACATAAATATGTACGCATATTAAATCTCACAAAATAATACATCACACAATAGAATTTAAAAAATGTTCAATCGAGTTTGTGTTTTTAGTTATGTGTCGACTATGACCTCTATGAATCATAATGTTATAAAAAATGACAAATAATGTAATTGATTTAATATTAAAAAATAATAAGAATCTTTGAAATTATCATCGTAATTGCAAAATATCTGCAAGATTATCTTTGCAATTGCTCAAAAACATATTAATTTAATCAAAGTCAAAATCTTTTATTTTGTCAATGAAGTGTAAACCAAAAACACTATAATATTATCGATGGTGAGAGCCGCGTTATTGTCCGTTTTATACAGGGTGCGGCAGCATAAATTCTTTTTTTTAAATGCGTGCCATTCAGTCGGTTGATGTCGTAGCGGAGCGCTAGTGATCTCGTTCGAAAGGGAACTATAAAGGTTTGTCTCGACACAGTTTAGTTGCCATCATGCTTTGGAACAGTGAGGAGCGTGCGTTTGCTATTGAGGCCTACTTTTCGAACGGATGTTCTGTGATCGCAACCCAGCGTGCCTACGCGCCAGTTCAGTTGAGTTTCAAAAGCCTCTATATCATGAGTAAATCATGAAGTAAGTATCAAAATCCGCTATATCCAATTTATTTATCGAAATTACTTAAATATTGCTAGAGATACACTGAAAAATTAACACTTTTCAAATTTATATTAAGTACTCCAATTCATTATATAAAAAATTAAAATGCAATTATTTATTTACGCTAGTGACAGTTTTTTGCAGTTTTCTCCGAATCAGTGAAAGTTGATATAGTGGATATAGAAATTAAACAACTCAATTGTTTGCACCTGTATGTGCGCAATATGTACATGAATAAATATAGTTTTGACCATAAACAAACTCAAATCTTTCAAGAAAGGCTTATAAATACAATATTGGATTGAATTACCAATACAATATTGTATTTGTTTTCAGAATTCAATCACTGGCATATACAGGAGCAAACAATTATTCATCTTAATATTTTAAATCATTACTCACAAAAAGTGTTTTTTCCTAAAATAATTAAACCATCACCATCTGTGAAAGCGCAGATTTTGAATTCTTTTAAGTGTCACCTTAATATAATGCTTAAACAACATTAGTCTTAGCAATATTAACAAATCAAAACAAGCTTAAGCGACTGCTTTATGATTTGAGGACATATTGAAAAAACTAGTTTTCTATTCATCCAACAAGACTCTAAAATTAAAAATAGACTTTTCAATGTCAACTTTTTGCAGAGTAAAGAGTAATGAGCCACTTTGACCGTCATTGTTTGCAAACCACATAATTTAAGTGGTTATTTTCATTGTATATATCGTCAGACTACTTTGTACAGATTCTGGCTGGAGAATAAATAGCGGATACCAAATACTCGAGAGGTTGAAGTTAGTCACAGACGAGTGTACAGTAACGACTATCATTATTGGTTGATATTTATAAATTCTTTACATTTGAAAAGAAACAAATATGAAATTATCACAACAAAGATCTTGACACCGCAATGTCAAAAAATTCACAGAAAAACTCTAAACATTGCTTACATCCTAAATTCAAATGTCAAAAAGGCAGCAATTTGGGAGGTAGGTATGGGTACCGCCGGTCCCAGAATCGTTTATTGGATAACCAACACCCCTTCCATAGGTCACCCCAAGTGGTTCGAAACGTTGGTGACTTAAAAGGGGTGCTCCAGTTCATGGTGTGAGGTTTATCTAGGTCTTAGCGCCACATGCATTTGCCCACCTAATGTAGGGGACCAGATCGGGAGAGATTGGTTGATGGAGACCTTTTTATCTCCCCAGCTAGACTCTCTCGACCCATCGTCTTGTACCGCAGTGGGAGGGATGGATTCATACGTCTGGCACTCCTGGATACATTGACCCCCAGATTCCTAACCACTCCTCATACCTTTTTACTTCCCAGAACTTTCTCTCCTTTTTTTTCATAAAAAGACCCTCCACACACCACCCCTTAAGATGAAATAGACCCTGAGGGAATTTTTTTCCCCAGGACCTCCTGTGTGGTGCTATTGTAGCCTAAAAAAAATACAGGCACATTAAGAATCAAAAGGTTGTTAAAATGGCTTTAACCGTTGTGTTATTGACCAGATCTAATAGCCAGGTACTTCCCCACTTTCCTCTTCGCATCTCCTTCCCTACCCACTTCCTTCAGCCTCCAAACATTCTCCAAACGAGGATGCCATAGTCTCACTGGCTCTGGACACAGCTGGGAGTACTTGGTGCTTGTGCCGAATTTACAATAAATAAAAATTTATGGTGCACAATATGTCATATTAAAAAAAATATATGTTTCCTACATTGTGTTCTTACATCTCACAACAATCCCCAAGTAGAGTTGCCATAGTT
This sequence comes from Glyphotaelius pellucidus, assembly GCA_936435175.1. Classification (NCBI taxonomy): domain Eukaryota; kingdom Metazoa; phylum Arthropoda; class Insecta; order Trichoptera; family Limnephilidae; genus Glyphotaelius; species Glyphotaelius pellucidus. Next base: position 3,495,901 of record OW386539.1, on the reverse strand, counting down.
CCACTGGCTCCGAGCATTAGGGCACTTGCGTGGTATTCACAATATAGTGCTAGGTTTGTTTACACTATTGCAAATCTGACAAAGCTGAACTGTTAAAACTTCCCGTGTAATAAAATAACTACAGTAGAATCCATTTATTATGACTCCGCCTATGATGACCGACCGCTTAATATGAAATAATTACATAGCGAAGTTTGGTTTTCATATAAAATTATTTATAACAAAATCGGATATAATGACTTCATTTATAGTGACATTCGCTTATTTGACCCATTTTTAATAAATTATGTCCTAATTTCATGGAAAATTATGTCGGTTATAGTGACCGACGTGATTCCTAACACCTTCGGCACTGTTCGGGACGTCACGGGTCACGTGACGCCTGACGACGTTAATATGCTGTGTTTCTCTCGTCACGAGTCTTAATACGCTCTTTTCTCACGTCACTTAGTAAGCTGTGTACTCTATTAAAATAAATACATACATTTACACCTAACAAAAACAGGAGGTTGTTTATTTTCTACAAAGTGCTTTGTATGACGTCCGCTTAGTATGACGTGTTTGTCATTTCCCTTCGATGTCATTATAAACGGATTCCTCAGTACATATTTCAAAAATGATTAAATCAATATCATAAATTCAATGTATATTATGAAAAACATAAAGCCGTGTATTAACTAATAAAAATTTGTTTATAAACACTGTTCCAGAAAAAAGAATCCACGTGTTTCTGAAACGCTTAATAAACGCATAATGTTGCGATAAACCTACACGATTTATCTTGTTTCGCGATGTGTTGCAGCGCACTTCCGTGGGCGGTAGAGAGCAAGCTGAAACAGCCCATTTCACAACGGAGATTACAAGTATGGATGCGTGTTTCGCCTGTTTATTAAACACGAAGATAGCGAGGAAGCAAACACAGCAGATTTTATAAGATACCTAGAACGACTAAAGATTATAGAAACAAATTAAAAAATGACCCATGAAAAGATATTTACAAAGTTTTGGAAATTCCTTGTACTCTGTACCAGCATACAGAACTTGGCAAACCATCGCTCAGAGAATGGAAACACGACCTGCAATCGCCATCCTTAGCCAAGGAACTACCGTGCTTAGGCTGAATTACTTTGGAGAACAGCGTAACAAATTGTGCCTCGGTCGCCTCTGGTCGCATCTCCAAGTACTTAAACTTTACCCCAGCAGTCAGAGCTCTATTTGAGTGGACCAAAAATGGACCATTCCTACAACAAAAATCTAGGAGTCTTTGGGAAACCTAGGGGGAGTGGAGAGGAGAGCTGGTGGTCACCACTTGGTGGTATCTTGCCTTGCGGGGCCTTCAAGGAACCAAAGGGGGACTTCCGATGGAAAAACACTTACCCCCACAGAACCTAGAAACAAACTCAAAGGAATGAGATAAAATGGGAGATAGCACAATGGGCCCATGGAAGGAGTGCTCGCGGGAAATACCCGTAAACCGTCTCAGCATAATAAATAACTAAAAAATAATCATTGTATTTTTAATGCATTTTTTATGATTTTATGTAATCACAACAATTTTATTTTATGTTACACAAATCTGTTTTTATTAAAACATTAATGATTATTGCTTCCTGGCTATTATTATTGCAACTAGGCATCTTCTTGTGGAATGTACTTGCATTTGTACCTAAATTAATTGTTGGTTGCCAGCAATGAAAATGAAATACATATTTCATGTCATTTATGTCATTCTCGAATTGAATATGGAATTATAGGATGGGGATCTGCTACATATAAGTACATACACAACCTGAATACAATTCAAAAAGGAATCATAAAGACCATACTGAAAGTACCCATTAGAACGCCTTTGATTGAAATTTTCAATAGCTTTGACATACCAAATGTACAATGAATATATGCCAAAAATATATTATTGAAGCTATTCAAAAATATTGAATCCTCTATTAGACCGTGTATGCATAACACTAGATCGAATAAAAATGGAATAAAAAACATTCCAAGTTATAAAACCACATTCGGACAAAGAAACTACAATTACTTTGCAACAAAACTCCGTAACATCCTTCCCCGAGACATAAAACTAACAAAAAAATTTAATGAGTACAAATTGAGAATAAAAATATGGCTGAAAGAGGTCAATGAAAAAACCCTAATGAAGACACTTAAAGCGACGTAGAAGACAAATAAACTACAATTAAATAACTTTAATCTGCCTCGGCACAGGATTCCTTAGTGAGGAGGACTAAGATATACAATATCACTAAAATAAAATAAAAATAAAATTTGTCTTCACCTATACTAATGCGACAAAGTTGCCAACAGCTGAATGATGTCAGACAGGAGGAAAAATTCCAAAACATTGTTTCTAGAAATATTTATGGGGTGTTTGAGATATTCTTGGCAAATTGAGAAATTCCGAAACATTATTTATTATGATTACCAGTTAGTGGATTAATGCATTTTCAACAAGAGAACATCAGTTTTCTCTCCTGTAAAATAACAACCATTTTGACATTGGAGGTTTTAGCACGATGACTTGTTGATTCATTTTTAAGGGAAAAGTAATTGATAACCAGTCATCATTACATTGCATTATTTACTTAGCTTTACAAGGTTCAGTTCTCTACATAAAAAAGAATACATATATATCATAAACAAGAAATACGTCAATAAATAAATAATAGTGAGAAATTTTAAGTCAGGTATTTCCAAGTCTTTTTGCACCTCCTTTACTTTCAGTTTCACTACAGTTCAGAGTGATAGATACTCTCAAATCTGAATAGCCAGGTACTTTTAAACCCTTTTTTCTTCTCATCTCCATCGTTTCTTCACTCCCAAATGCCTCGCAACATACCCTAATTGGGGATGCCATACTCTCACAGGCATCGGACGGTAATTGGAAGTAATTGGGACTTTTGAGCTGTATTTACATTTTAAAAACAACATTTCCATAATGGGAATTGAAATCAATTAAATTATTTTATTCCTTTAAAGTCATTACAAAATTGTAATTTTAATGCCTTTTTACAGATAAAATTGCTTTATCAAACTTTAATAATCAGTGTAAGCAAAGAAAACAAAAAGACGTAAAACAGCCGGTTTTATAAGAGTCGCAACAAAGCTTGCCATTTAAACTTGGCTTCAATGATGTTAAATATGTCAGTATCCAAAGTTATTTAACAACAAGATAGCTCTTCCCACCGGCACGACCATTGGCAAGCTAGTCCTGCAGACTGGGAGATAAAACAGCCTATGCTATTTATTGGTGACGGAGATAGCCTTCGGAAACATAGAAATTAATGCTTTCCGTGATAGTCGAGTTTTTGAACTATCCAAAAATTAGTCTGAAGAAATGTGAAGCAATGTGCCCATTTCTTTCATAGATGGTTAATTCCCATAGATGGTTAATTCCGAGCATATCCAAGAGAAAGTCAGTAGGATAGAACCACAGGTATAGCCCTGAGATTTCTCTGCCCCCAATTTTTTCAGAACCCATTCTTCCATTTTCAGGGAATACATCACGTGCGGGCTCCAAACTACTGACCCACCCTCAAGTCCACTCCCAACCAATGAGTTAATAAGTTAGGAATACCATAGTTCCACTGGCTCCAATATCCAGAAGCGCCTTGTCAAAGGAATGAAATGAAAATGATTATGTAATTAATTAATATAAGTATACATACCGTAAGGACTATCGACGGAGGGAAGAGGTCTGGTGTTATCGAGGATCCCACAGCAGCGTGAGGAGGGTAGGCCGTGCATGCAGTAGATCACTCGTTTCACAGTGGGGCTCCCCGCTCCATACTCCGCTGACCCGTATGACACCTTGCCTCCCTGGTAGCTGTCAACATCAATATCATCCATTATTGACAACTCTTCAAAACGTTAACAACAAACATCAAATCGGATGACGTTAATTCACACAGCTATATTATCCGAAGACGTCAACTTAGATGAAAGAACATAAATTGTTTTGTAGTGTCGACAAGCAAGCTCATTGCCAAAGTCTGTATAGTTAGATTAGGTTAGGGATTGATTAGGTTATAGAGGAACTTAATGCCAAATGTGTCAAGTTAGGTTGGGTTAGGTTTGAGACAGGTTATAGAGAAACTCAACATCAAACTCTGTTAAGTTAGTTTAGAGTTAGATTCTGAATAGGAAAGAGAGAAACTTAATGCCCAAGTATGTTAAGTTAGTTTAAACTTATATTCTGAATAGGATAGAGAGAAACTTAATGCCCAAGTATGTTAAGTTAGTTTAAAATTATATTCTGAATAGGATAGAGAGAAACTTAATGCCAAAGTCTGTTAAGTTAGTTTAGAGTTAGATTATGGGTAGAATAGAAAGAAGCAATGCCAAAGTCTATTAAGTTAGTTTATAGTTAGGTTCAGAATAGGATAAAGAGAAGCTCAATGCCAAAGTTCATTAAAAAACAATGTATTCGGTGTTGAGGATAGATTAAGATAGAGACAATAAAACACCGAAAACTGCCAAGCTAGATTACATTAAGTTGTGGATAGGTTAGGTTAGAGAGAAACTCTGTAAAAGATATTTGAGGTTAGGTCCAAATACACATCAAACAATAAATCTGATAATGCAAACACTAGTCAAAGTAAAACGACTTACAATAAGACTGATTCTTCTTCGGCCATCATATATAACAAATTATTATTCAGGTTAAAAAATGAACAAGCACTCTAGCTGAGTTATTTAGTACAACAGGCAACAAGTGCAATGAGAATTCTCCTAGAATTCTGAAATAGATAACTTAACAAACGTTCATAATTAAACTGATATCACAAACCGATGATCGGAAAAACGCTATTGAATTATTGGTTGGATCTCAATAACTACTTATCAATTACGTGTTTGATTTTTAGATAAGTTAATCATGACGGTGTTATCACTGTGAATTAAAAATTATATTTGCTTTTGATAAGTGAAGGTATTTGAGACATGCAGTTCAGCTTACTGTATGTACCACGAGCTACTGGACATTATCAACTTGACTGGCTTAGATCTAGTTAGAGCACTTTGTGCAATAAAAACATCATATTTTGTATACAACATAAAGGTAAACAAATCAGTGTGTTTCATTTATATACATTTTTAAGATCATTATTTAAGGGCGCAGTCTTCGTATTATACAGAATATGCTGATTAATATATATATATTTTTTTTTTTTAATTAATATTGGTTTCATTTACATTTTCATAATATAACATAATAAAGCTTACATATTTTATACACTCTCCTAAGAAAGTAGATGCTTGAGTTTAGGAGAGGACAACTTGTTAATAACTTAAGAATTATTTAAAAAAATATATAAAAGATCCTTATCACAAACTAAAGAGTTTAACTTGTGAAGAGATTTAGACTTAACATATTTTAAAAGTTCATAGGAGTAATTAAACAAGAAATGTATATAGGATGTACATAAAACTTTAGGAATAACAAACAGTCAAAAATATATCTAGGAGAAAATTAAAATATGGTGGTACTACCAAAATAAGATTTAATTTTTTTTTTAAATTTGTTGCAATTTTTTTCTGTTCGTATATCAGCGGGTAATTGATTAAATAATTTTATTCCTTTATATACATAATGATTCTGTGCAGTTGTGGTTCGTACGGGAGGTACAGTTAGTCCACCAATAGAAGTATTCCTTATGCTAATATTTTGCAGCGGGGTAATATTTTTATTAAAGATATCTTTGTGTAGCTGAAGTGGTGCTATTTTTTCGTAAAGTTTTGTAAGTGGGGGAACAGGAAATTCTTGAAATACGTTTGTTGTTGGGTAGTAATACAGTTTTTTTAGGATAATTTTTATAAGAATTTTTTGAATTGTTTCGAGTGGGAGAAGGGATGATTTGTATGCACACCCCCAAGCTATGATTCCATATTGTAGTACAGAGTGGGCAAGTGCAAAGTAATTTTTTTTTAATATTTTTAATGAGATAGTATTTCTGTCTAAAATATATATATATATATATATTTATTATTATTAGTATATATATATAATATATATACTAATATATATATATATATTAGTTTCCTCATTCTGTCTACTGTGGAGTTTATTTGATTTTTCCATTTGTTGTTATTGTCGATAATTATTCCGAGATATTTTATTTGTTCTTTACTACTAATATGTATACAATTTGAGTTACAGGGTGCGATTTTAAGTAGGCAAATTCTGGCGTGAACTTTAATATTTACATTTATATTTGAAATATACTCTGTTAGGCTCAGAGGTAGAAAATGAGTTTTTTCAACATTTAAAGAGAGTAAATTTTCGTCAAACCATTGTTTAATGATATTTATTGCATTATTTGCTGATATTTCGGCCTCTTTCCAAGAGTTTTCTTCAATCGTTAATACTGTATCATCCGCGTAAGATATAATCTTTCTGATGACAGGAAGTTCAAAAAGTTCATTTACATATAATATAAATAGTATTGGGCCCAATACAGTTCCTTGTGGGATTCCAAAATTAATTTTTTCTACATCACTTAATTCGTTGTTTACTTTTACTTGTTGTGTTCTTTGATATAGATAACTATTTATCCACGATTTAGCTTTATCGGTTATTCCTACATTATTTAGTTTGTCAATTAGTTTTGAATGTGAATTGCTTTGATTGATTGCTGTATTCAATCTAATGACCCGTTCGCATTGGTAGAGTATTTTAGTCGAGTGGAGAGTATAGTAGTAACTAAAAGCGTCCGAACACCATAATTTTAGTAGAGTGGGTTAGTCAGCTCTTTAGTCGATACAATCCATTTCGTTCTAATTTTTCGGCGAGTAGCGCACCCCTCTACGCGTCCCTGCGCACTAACACGCGCAAACCCGCCGTTTTAGCAGAGTTCATTTGTAGACGCGCGGAAATGTTGTGGCATTGGAGCGAAGATGCAACACTAAAATTATTTATTAATGCTGCTATTATAATCTCTTTTCGTATCTATAGTTTTTTTTATTTTAATTTTACTAATTTATTCTTTCGCCTCTTCTAAAATTTCACCTCTTCTAAGCATTACAATATGCTTAATACGTATTTACTTTGTAGCAGCCCGCCAAGCGCCGTCATCTTGCAACGGGTGGCGGGGACAAATGTACTCTACTTAAAAGAAATGCGAACGATTTTCGGCGAGTCAAGTGGCGAGTTACTCGCCACTCGACTAAACTACTGGCTTCGTCAGAACAAGCCTCTACTAATATTATAAACACAAAAGTTTGTATTGTTGTACGTATGTTTGTTACTCTTTCACGCAAAAACCACTGAATGGATTTTAATGAAACTTTACAATAATATACCTCTTACATCAGAATAACATATGGGCTATACATAATGGTAAGCTTTGGCATTATGAAATTTGTATAAATGAAAATGTGTGTATTTCATATATTTTAGCAGCAGGGAGGAAAAGCAAGGGGGAGGTGGGGTTCATGGAGAAGGAAAAGACGAGGGAGGGGAAGGCGGGGAGGGTGGAAGGGAACGGGGACGTATGGGAAATCAATTTATTTATTTGAATGGCTTAACAACGCATGCCAGGGACCAGCTAGTATTCAATATTTCTTGTGACGTGGCACGATCAGGTGAATCAGATACTTGAGTCGGGCCGTGTCAAAAGTTAGAATAATAGAAGAGTATATATGAGACTATGTATGAACGTGAGTGAGGCAAAGAGTATGTGCCAAGACCGAGTTGTTTGGCGGTCCGTCCTCTCTACCTACCCCTGCAGAAACGGCATTAGTTAGTTAGTCAGTTATATTTCTTGTGAAACAAAATCATAAATTGCCTCAAGCCATAGACATCATCAGTATATTAATATGTCAGTATATTAATATGTGAAGCAAAAACTTTGTACCCCTTTTTACGCAAATTGCGCGGACGGAGGAGTATGAAATTTCGCACACTTATAGTTTATGTAGAGAAGGAGTGCAGAATGCTAATATTTTTTTTTAATTATGCATAAAAAATACATTAAATTTAAATTAATAATGATCAAATTTCGACCCCTGGGTGACCACTAGTTGGTTTAACTAGACAAAATTTGTAAGAGCAATATAGACAAGTATATTAAGACAAGTAGGTTGGCGATCGTGTAAGAATTGGAAATTAAGTAAGTGACTAGCATTTCAGTAACGCGAGGAACATCACTGACGCTAATAACACTGGTCGGAACTCTACCTTAATTCAGACATAACTATAAAACATCACACAAGGTTGAAAGACAACGATACAGAAATGCAATAGTTGTCTACGAGTGTACCACGCTCTATTTCCAGATCTGGTTGACATCAAACTAATAAGATTGCCAAAAGAGTCTCCCAAAAATTGGTTCCATGACAACTCGGAATCAACACAACTCAACACCTCTGACATGAAATTAAAAAATAGCCAATAACCTAACCTAACCGAACGTAATCTATTAATACAATTTTTTTTATATTTTTTTTTTGTTACTTTTAATGACTTTTCAAAGAAGGTGTTGAGTTGAGTTCATTCTGAGTTGTCCGGTCACCCGAAAATGTACGCATCAAATTCTATGATTCAAATGTTTGAATATTTTATTATTAAAAACATACATACTCAGACGCCATATTGGATGGATCACAAAAAATTCAAAAAGATGGTTAAAAAAAACACTAACACAGTTCCAGTTTTTTCACAGCACAATATAGAAGAACTTTTCTTGTTTGACTGACAGTTAAAACTAAACAACCCACACATCGCTAATAAAATGTCACATTGATTTTTATTGACGCCTACAATATAACTTTTATTCTGCTGAAAATGTTGACATCGTTTCTATTAAATTGGAAAATATGCATTAGGCGACAAAACACCCGGAAATACTGCAGAATTTTGTAAGTTATTTAAAGTGGGAGAAAGCACAAAAACACATCAATGTGCTCAATAAAATTGAAAAACATTGACAACATGTCGTCACAAAGATTAAAAAATGTTACTAACCAAACCTGAATAATCAACTAACCTCATTTTTCAATAATTAATTGGAAAGCACTGCACATTATAGAACCATGTTCTCAGGTTTTTTACTGTACGAATATCGCAATACTGTACCTTAACACAATAATGCTGCAACTCTTTCAAAAGATGAAACACACAATGTACGTAGATCTGTTTCCTCCAAAGGAAAAAATGCATAATTTTCTTGCATCTCTCTCACACACCGCACCATGATGTCTCCATAGAACCAACAATAGTTCTTACCATGACGATAATTTTGAAAGCATGAAATGTAGTTACAACTGGTTACAACGATAACATTAAGTGGGAGTGAATTCCAAAAATTCAACAACGTCAAATGTCAATGCACTGATGGTTTTGCTTTTGTTCTTAAACATATAATGCTGCAGCTCTTTCTTACACACTAAATAACAACAGTCAAAAATGAGACAAACGGTGAACGTATGTTTGCACCCCCCCCCCCCCCCCCAAAGGATATACATACAATCATTATCATACATCTCCCTCACACGTATAAAGGGAATGAAACGCAAATGCCGTAGCTGAGCCGTAATCAGATATATCTGTTTCCTCCAAATGAAAAAAGTAGCACTTTGAAGGAAACAGACACACGTAGATTGTGTGTCTCATATTTTGTCTCACAGGTCCAGTGACATACTTGAGATTTACTGCGTTTAATATCGCACAATTTTACAATTTGGGTGGCGGGAATGGGTACCGCTGCCCCGGGAACCTTTATTGGATAACCAACACCTCTGCCGTAGGTCACCCCGAGTGGTTCGCTACGTTTGGTGATTTAGCAGGGGTGCCCGGGTTCATGGGGTAAGGTTTGTCTAGGTCTTGGAGGCGGATGACCAGGACACACTGAACCCCGGATTCCTACCCACACCTTAAACCCTTTTCCTTCTCGGAACTCTCCTCTCTTCTTTTTCCTTAAAAAAAATCCTCCACACAGCATCTCCAAAGATGACTTTTTTTTTTTTACATTAACTAAAATAATTTCCCTCAGGGCCTATGTCATCTGAGATGCTGTGTGGAGGTCATGTAAAAAAAAAAAAAGTTTGTTGGTTAGACAGCTATCACCAGCTGCCGCAAACCCATTGCTCTAGGCTCTTTTTTTGTGCAAAAAATACCTTCCTGAGCTTTTGAGAGGTGCACAAATCATTCTCCAGATAAAACCAAATTTGATAAAGTTTCTTTTCATTCGTTTGTATGCAAAAATCACTTATTACTTCAATAAGTGCTATTATTCACAAGGCTTTTTGCTACCCGAAAATGGTACATGCCGAATAAAATAAAGTGAGACAGCAAATGCAGAAACACATAAAGTGTGTGAAGGACATCCTAGTGACAGTAAGTCGTATTCTATTACTCTGCTTGCTGGTTTGTTTGTCGAGCAGTAGGGGAAAAGGGACTTAAAGTGGCCTGTGATGTCATAGCTCATCAGCGGGTCGCTTAAGCTCGCAACTGGTATCGCAAGATGAGCATACAAATAAGAGGGGCGTTTAATAATATAGCTTTAGCAATAATAACACAGCTGTTTCAAGCGTACACATATTATTCAAATGCTTCATCGAAGCCGGAATTAAGTTAGACTCTCAAAAACTGGGCGTGCTGTGTACATGGCCCGCAGATACCAAACTGCTAACCCTGTACAAATCACAAGTGCGCCCCACGGTTGAATTTGGCACCCACCTCTGGTCTCGAGCCCCAAAATACCTGAAAAAACCCTTGAGTCTGTGCAGAAACGGGCGGTCCGTTTGATAGATTCTCCCAACTTAACAAACGGATTGCAATCTTTAGAGCACAGTCGTCGGGTGGGAATGCTATCCTTGTTCTACCGGTATTTCAATGGAAGATGCTCCGATGAACTACCGTCATTGATCCTTTCGGCACCAGTGCATAGTCGGGAAACACGCCAAACACGTGCCCATCATATGTACACGGTTGACATTTGTCACATGAGAACGGGTCGCTTCTTCGACTCGTTCCTGTGTTCAACAGCTCGGCTGTGGAATGATTTGCCGGCCTCTGTGTTTCCTCCTTCCTACAACATGGGTCTCTTCAAGACTAATGTCAAATGACATAGGCCCTGAGGGAAATTATTTTCATCAGGGCTTCCTGTGTGGAGTCAATGTAAAAAAAAAAAAAAATTCCCTTTCTGATGCATTCCGCTCCATTTAGCTATTTCATTCATCACACATATTCATTGTGGCTATTCTTTTCAAGCGTTTTGTTATTCGCTTTGCATCTAGATGCATTCATGTTTCTCAAAACAGGAACGTGAAATATTTTTTGTTCGATTCTTTTGAACGTAACGCGTCTTTGTATTTATGTCAATGATTATAACAATGATTTGTGTTTTTGACCCCTCAGGCTTATTTGTTCGCCTTTGGGAACAGCTTATATAAGACTCTTTAAGGTGACCGGACAACTCAACAATTCGCAACTTCATCACTCCTTTGAAAAGTAATAAGTGATGAAAAAAAAACTTAGGTTAGGTCACTTTTAATGATTTTCAAAAGGGTGTTGAAATGCCACTTTGTTGAGTTGTCATGGAACCCTCATAGATACTGTTGTGTCTCCCTTAGTGGCATGGTGAGAAATATGACCTAAACGGTGTTAGAAAGTTGTTATATTCAAATCTAAAAATTAACCACAGAAAAATTAAAATGTACAACTCTACCAAACCAAAGTTTCTGACAGCAATTTGAAAAAAAAAAAATGAGAATTTTTTTATTAATTATTTTTACATGGTGACATAAAAGTGAAGTAATAATACAAGTTTGTAAAACATTATAATAGTGTAAGCAATTTCATTTCTTTTCATTTTCAGTAATTTCAGTTAGAAAAAATTCAAGATTAGCCATTTTAAAAACTTTTATGTTTACATTAAAAAAATTATTATTAATTTGTGAATGAACCGCCGCACTTTTAATAGGCACAGATTTTGAAAAGTACACTACTTTTAAACTTGGTTACCACAAAAAACATCGGTTTCAGTTGGAATAGGTGGAAAAATATGCATTTAAATTTTTTATTTCATAAAAAAAAAAATTTATATAATTTCTTGTTATGGCTGACATTTCATGTTATACATTCTTTCGCATTCACATTGCTTCGCATGTTGAACGATTTCCAGAAATATTAAAAAAAGATTGCCGTATCGCAATAATCACACATATTCGAGGAAGGTGCTAGATCATATTCTGAATAAATAAATAATTGAGTATATTTAGGAAAAACGAATTAAAATCAATGTTTTATTAATTAGGTTAGGTTATATCAGGTTAGGTTAGATTTGGTTAGGTTAGGTTAAGTTTGGTTAGGTTAGGTATATAAAAAAGGCGTTCTCCGACGACATTCAGAAATTAATTATTGACAAATTTAAACTTGTCTTTATAATAAAAATGTATTAGAATAATTAAACATACCCGTTAGACAAACCCTGCTTGCCGTACAAACCATTAAAAACCTGGGATGTATATCTTATTGAAAAGAAGAGTGCGTGCGTGTTCTTTTATTTATTTTCTTATTAAAAAAAAACTAGGCATATTTGTAATGATTTTTGCGATATGGCAATCTTTTTTAATATTTAACAATTGGTACTCCGGAAAATGTTCAATGTCCGAAGGAATTCAACAAGAAATGTTAGTCGTAAACAAAAAATTACATACAAAAAAGTTTTTATGAAATATAAATATCAATGCATATTTTTCCGCCTATCTCAACTGAAACCGATGGTTCTTGTGGTAATTAAGTTTAAAAGTAGTTTACTTTTCAAAATTTGTGCCTATTTAAAGTGTGGCGGCATGCGGCGGCTCTTTCACAATTTACCAAATTATTTAGTTTGGAAACCAAACTACTAAAAATAAAATTTAGAAGCTTATTTCATCACCTTTCAAAAACAGTTTTTAGTTTCGGATACGCTCAGAAACATTCCATTTAAATGGACTTCATTGCAAAGCGGAAATACTCTGACCAACGGACATAATATGCCCAAGGCCTGAGGGGTTAATGTTATAAAAAGTACTGTCACGTAAAGCACAATATTTCCCGACGTTTGTATCAACCTACATGTCAAAATAAATAAAACAAAATTATTGACATCTCAATAATAATATTATTATTAATTGTAGTACATTGTAATAAACTAAACTAGAATATTATTGCAAATATCATACCGTGTTTACCTGTCAATGGAAATATCATCATATTCTGTGTCTGACATGCAACATTCACTAAAGAAATTAGTTATTTTATAATGTATGAGCATATTAACATTAGCACAAACACGTTCCAAATATTTTTTTGAAAATCGAATTTTGAATGATATTTTTATCCTTGCCACAGACAAAAGGAATTGTTTTTTTTTTTAAATTCATAACTGTATTATTATATTAAGAAAAATATAGTACTTACTGGCCTACAAAGTATATCCAATGTTTTATTTTTTGGTTTTACGTAGTTACATAATGTTTGTTTTTAGTATTTTAACTTTGGCGTTTGTTCTAAGCCTGTTCTAAGGTAACATCATTTTTGCCTCATCATTATTTTGCCTATAAAGAGCTTGTTCTAAGGTAATATCATTTTTGCCTCATCATTATTTTGGCTATCAAGAGCCTGTTTTAAAGTAATATCATTTTTGCCTCATCATTATTTTGGCTATCAAGAGCCTGTTTTAAAGTAATATCATTTTTGCCTCATCATTATTTTGCCTATAAAGAGCTTGTTCTAAGGTAATATCATTTTTGCCTCATCATTATTTTGGCTATCAAGAGCCTGTTTTAAAGTAATATCATTTTTGCCTCATCATTATTTTGGCTATCAAGAGCCTGTTTTAAAGTAATATCATTTTTGCCTCATCATTATTTTGGCTATCAAGAGCCTGTTTTAAAGTAATATCATTTTTGCCTCATCATTATTTTGCCTATAAAGAGCTTGTTCTAAGGTAATATCATTTTTGCCTCATCATTATTTTGGCTATCAAGAGCCTGTTTTAAAGTAATATCATTTTTGCCTCATCATTATTTTGGCTATCAAGAGCCTGTTTTAAAGTAATATCATTTTTGCCTCATCATTATTTTGGCTATCAAGAGCCTGTTTTAAAGTAATATCATTTTTGCCTCATCATTATTTTGCCTATCAAGAGCCTGTTCTAAGATAACATCATTTTTGCCTCATCATTACTTTGCCTATCAAGAGCCTGAACTAACTAACTAACTAACCATCACGCCATTTCCCCGCAGGGGTAGGCAGAGAGGACGGACCGCCAAACAACTCGATCTTGGCACACACTCCTTGCTTCGTTCACATTCATACATCGTCTCATACATGCTCTTCTATTATTCTGACTCTATAATCAAGAGCCTGTTTTAAAGTAATATCATTTTTGCCTCATCATTATTTTGGCTATCAAGAGCCTGTTTTAAAGTAATATCATTTTTGCCTCATCATTATTTTGCCCATCAAGAGCCTGTTCTAAAGTAATATCATTTTTGCCTCATCATTATTTTGCCTATCAAGAGCCTGTTCTAAGATAATATCATTTATGCCTCATCATTATTTTGCCTATCAAGAGCCTGTTCTAAATTAACATCATTTATGCCTCATCATTATTTTGCCTATCAAGAGCCTGTTCTAAATTAATATCATTTTTGCCTCATCATTATTTTGCCCACCAAGAGCCTGTTCTAAATTAATATCATTTTTGCCTCATCATTATTTTGCCTATCAAGAGCCTGTTCTAATTTAACATCATTTTTGCCTCATCATTATTTTGGCTATCAAGAGCCTGTTTTAAAGTAATATCATTTTTGCCTCATCATTATTTTGGCTATCAAGAGCCTGTTTTAAAGTAATATCATTTTTGCCTCATCATTATTTTGGCTATCAAGAGCCTGTTCTAAGGTAACATCATTTTTGCCTCATCATTATTTTGCCTATCAAGAGCCTGTTCTAATTTAACATCATTTTTGCCTCATCATTATTTTGGCTATCAAGAGCCTGTTTTAAAGTAATATCATTTTTGCCTCATCATTATTTTGGCTATCAAGAGCCTGTTCTAAGGTAACATCATTTTTGCCTCATCATTATTTTGCCTATCAAGAGCCTGTTCTAATTTAACATCATTTTTGCCTCATCATTATTTTGGCTATCAAGAGCCTGTTTTAAAGTAATATCATTTTTGCCTCATCATTATTTTGGCTATCAAGAGCCTGTTTTAAAGTAATATCATTTTTGCCTCATCATTATTTTGGCTATCAAGAGCCTGTTCTAAGGTAACATCATTTTTGCCTCATCATTATTTTGCCTATCAAGAGCCTGTTCTAATTTAACATCATTTTTGCCTCATCATTATTTTGCCTATCAAGAGCCTGTTCTAATTTAACATCATTTTTGCCTCATCATTATTTTGGCTATCAAGAGCCTGTTTTAAAGTAATATCATTTTTGCCTCATCATTATTTTGGCTATCAAGAGCCTGTTTTAAAGTAATATCATTTTTGCCTCATCATTATTTTGGCTATCAAGAGCCTGTTCTAAGGTAACATCATTTTTGCCTCATCATTATTTTGCCTATCAAGAGCCTGTTCTAATTTAACATCATTTTTGCCTCATCATTATTTTGGCTATCAAGAGCCTGTTTTAAAGTAATATCATTTTTGCCTCATCATTATTTTGGCTATCAAGAGCCTGTTCTAAGGTAACATCATTTTTGCCTCATCATTATTTTGCCTATCAAGAGCCTGTTCTAATTTAACATCATTTTTGCCTCATCATTATTTTGGCTATCAAGAGCCTGTTCTAATTTAACATCATTTTTGCCTCATCATTATTTTGGCTATCAAGAGCCTGTTTTAAAGTAATATCATTTTTGCCTCATCATTATTTTGGCTATCAAGAGCCTGTTTTAAAGTAATATCATTTTTGCCTCATCATTATTTTGGCTATCAAGAGCCTGTTTTAAAGTAATATCATTTTTGCCTCATCATTATTTTGCCTATCAAGAGCCTGTTCTAAGATAACATCATTTTTGCCTCATCATTACTTTGCCTATCAAGAGCCTGAACTAACTAACTAACTAACCATCACGCCATTTCCCCGCAGGGGTAGGCAGAGAGGACGGACCGCCAAACAACTCGATCTTGGCACACACTCCTTGCTTCGTTCACATTCATACATCGTCTCATACATGCTCTTCTATTATTCTGACTCTATAATCAAGAGCCTGTTTTAAAGTAATATCATTTTTGCCTCATCATTATTTTGGCTATCAAGAGCCTGTTTTAAAGTAATATCATTTTTGCCTCATCATTATTTTGCCCATCAAGAGCCTGTTCTAAAGTAATATCATTTTTGCCTCATCATTATTTTGCCTATCAAGAGCCTGTTCTAAGATAATATCATTTATGCCTCATCATTATTTTGCCTATCAAGAGCCTGTTCTAAATTAACATCATTTATGCCTCATCATTATTTTGCCTATCAAGAGCCTGTTCTAAATTAATATCATTTTTGCCTCATCATTATTTTGCCCACCAAGAGCCTGTTCTAAATTAATATCATTTTTGCCTCATCATTATTTTGCCTATCAAGAGCCTGTTCTAATTTAACATCATTTTTGCCTCATCATTATTTTGGCTATCAAGAGCCTGTTTTAAAGTAATATCATTTTTGCCTCATCATTATTTTGGCTATCAAGAGCCTGTTTTAAAGTAATATCATTTTTGCCTCATCATTATTTTGGCTATCAAGAGCCTGTTCTAAGGTAACATCATTTTTGCCTCATCATTATTTTGCCTATCAAGAGCCTGTTCTAATTTAACATCATTTTTGCCTCATCATTATTTTGGCTATCAAGAGCCTGTTTTAAAGTAATATCATTTTTGCCTCATCATTATTTTGGCTATCAAGAGCCTGTTCTAAGGTAACATCATTTTTGCCTCATCATTATTTTGCCTATCAAGAGCCTGTTCTAATTTAACATCATTTTTGCCTCATCATTATTTTGGCTATCAAGAGCCTGTTTTAAAGTAATATCATTTTTGCCTCATCATTATTTTGGCTATCAAGAGCCTGTTTTAAAGTAATATCATTTTTGCCTCATCATTATTTTGGCTATCAAGAGCCTGTTCTAAGGTAACATCATTTTTGCCTCATCATTATTTTGCCTATCAAGAGCCTGTTCTAATTTAACATCATTTTTGCCTCATCATTATTTTGCCTATCAAGAGCCTGTTCTAATTTAACATCATTTTTGCCTCATCATTATTTTGGCTATCAAGAGCCTGTTTTAAAGTAATATCATTTTTGCCTCATCATTATTTTGGCTATCAAGAGCCTGTTTTAAAGTAATATCATTTTTGCCTCATCATTATTTTGGCTATCAAGAGCCTGTTCTAAGGTAACATCATTTTTGCCTCATCATTATTTTGCCTATCAAGAGCCTGTTCTAATTTAACATCATTTTTGCCTCATCATTATTTTGGCTATCAAGAGCCTGTTTTAAAGTAATATCATTTTTGCCTCATCATTATTTTGGCTATCAAGAGCCTGTTCTAAGGTAACATCATTTTTGCCTCATCATTATTTTGCCTATCAAGAGCCTGTTCTAATTTAACATCATTTTTGCCTCATCATTATTTTGGCTATCAAGAGCCTGTTCTAATTTAACATCATTTTTGCCTCATCATTATTTTGGCTATCAAGAGCCTGTTTTAAAGTAATATCATTTTTGCCTCATCATTATTTTGGCTATCAAGAGCCTGTTTTAAAGTAATATCATTTTTGCCTCATCATTATTTTGGCTATCAAGAGCCTGTTTTAAAGTAATATCATTTTTGCCTCATCATTATTTTGCCTATCAAGAGCCTGTTCTAAGATAACATCATTTTTGCCTCATCATTACTTTGCCTATCAAGAGCCTGAACTAACTAACTAACTAACCATCACGCCATTTCCCCGCAGGGGTAGGCAGAGAGGACGGACCGCCAAACAACTCGATCTTGGCACACACTCCTTGCTTCGTTCACATTCATACATCGTCTCATACATGCTCTTCTATTATTCTGACTCTATAATCAAGAGCCTGTTTTAAAGTAATATCATTTTTGCCTCATCATTATTTTGGCTATCAAGAGCCTGTTTTAAAGTAATATCATTTTTGCCTCATCATTATTTTGCCCATCAAGAGCCTGTTCTAAAGTAATATCATTTTTGCCTCATCATTATTTTGCCTATCAAGAGCCTGTTCTAAGATAATATCATTTATGCCTCATCATTATTTTGCCTATCAAGAGCCTGTTCTAAATTAACATCATTTATGCCTCATCATTATTTTGCCTATCAAGAGCCTGTTCTAAATTAATATCATTTTTGCCTCATCATTATTTTGCCCACCAAGAGCCTGTTCTAAATTAATATCATTTTTGCCTCATCATTATTTTGCCTATCAAGAGCCTGTTCTAATTTAACATCATTTTTGCCTCATCATTATTTTGGCTATCAAGAGCCTGTTTTAAAGTAATATCATTTTTGCCTCATCATTATTTTGGCTATCAAGAGCCTGTTTTAAAGTAATATCATTTTTGCCTCATCATTATTTTGCCTATCAAGAGCCTGTTCTAAGATAACATCATTTTTGCCTCATCATTACTTTGCCTATCAAGAGCCTGAACTAACTAACTAACTAACCATCACGCCATTTCCCCGCAGGGGTAGGCAGAGAGGACGGACCGCCAAACAACTCGATCTTGGCACACACTCCTTGCTTCGTTCACATTCATACATCGTCTCATACATGCTCTTCTATTATTCTGACTCTATAATCAAGAGCCTGTTTTAAAGTAATATCATTTTTGCCTCATCATTATTTTGGCTATCAAGAGCCTGTTTTAAAGTAATATCATTTTTGCCTCATCATTATTTTGCCCATCAAGAGCCTGTTCTAAAGTAATATCATTTTTGCCTCATCATTATTTTGCCTATCAAGAGCCTGTTCTAAGATAATATCATTTATGCCTCATCATTATTTTGCCTATCAAGAGCCTGTTCTAAATTAACATCATTTATGCCTCATCATTATTTTGCCTATCAAGAGCCTGTTCTAAATTAATATCATTTTTGCCTCATCATTATTTTGCCCACCAAGAGCCTGTTCTAAATTAATATCATTTTTGCCTCATCATTATTTTGCCTATCAAGAGCCTGTTCTAATTTAACATCATTTTTGCCTCATCATTATTTTGGCTATCAAGAGCCTGTTTTAAAGTAATATCATTTTTGCCTCATCATTATTTTGGCTATCAAGAGCCTGTTTTAAAGTAATATCATTTTTGCCTCATCATTATTTTGGCTATCAAGAGCCTGTTCTAAGGTAACATCATTTTTGCCTCATCATTATTTTGCCTATCAAGAGCCTGTTCTAATTTAACATCATTTTTGCCTCATCATTATTTTGGCTATCAAGAGCCTGTTTTAAAGTAATATCATTTTTGCCTCATCATTATTTTGGCTATCAAGAGCCTGTTCTAAGGTAACATCATTTTTGCCTCATCATTATTTTGCCTATCAAGAGCCTGTTCTAATTTAACATCATTTTTGCCTCATCATTATTTTGGCTATCAAGAGCCTGTTTTAAAGTAATATCATTTTTGCCTCATCATTATTTTGGCTATCAAGAGCCTGTTTTAAAGTAATATCATTTTTGCCTCATCATTATTTTGGCTATCAAGAGCCTGTTCTAAGGTAACATCATTTTTGCCTCATCATTATTTTGCCTATCAAGAGCCTGTTCTAATTTAACATCATTTTTGCCTCATCATTATTTTGCCTATCAAGAGCCTGTTCTAATTTAACATCATTTTTGCCTCATCATTATTTTGGCTATCAAGAGCCTGTTTTAAAGTAATATCATTTTTGCCTCATCATTATTTTGGCTATCAAGAGCCTGTTTTAAAGTAATATCATTTTTGCCTCATCATTATTTTGGCTATCAAGAGCCTGTTCTAAGGTAACATCATTTTTGCCTCATCATTATTTTGCCTATCAAGAGCCTGTTCTAATTTAACATCATTTTTGCCTCATCATTATTTTGGCTATCAAGAGCCTGTTTTAAAGTAATATCATTTTTGCCTCATCATTATTTTGGCTATCAAGAGCCTGTTCTAAGGTAACATCATTTTTGCCTCATCATTATTTTGCCTATCAAGAGCCTGTTCTAATTTAACATCATTTTTGCCTCATCATTATTTTGGCTATCAAGAGCCTGTTCTAATTTAACATCATTTTTGCCTCATCATTATTTTGGCTATCAAGAGCCTGTTTTAAAGTAATATCATTTTTGCCTCATCATTATTTTGGCTATCAAGAGCCTGTTTTAAAGTAATATCATTTTTGCCTCATCATTATTTTGGCTATCAAGAGCCTGTTTTAAAGTAATATCATTTTTGCCTCATCATTATTTTGCCTATCAAGAGCCTGTTCTAAGATAACATCATTTTTGCCTCATCATTACTTTGCCTATCAAGAGCCTGAACTAACTAACTAACTAACCATCACGCCATTTCCCCGCAGGGGTAGGCAGAGAGGACGGACCGCCAAACAACTCGATCTTGGCACACACTCCTTGCTTCGTTCACATTCATACATCGTCTCATACATGCTCTTCTATTATTCTGACTCTATAATCAAGAGCCTGTTTTAAAGTAATATCATTTTTGCCTCATCATTATTTTGGCTATCAAGAGCCTGTTTTAAAGTAATATCATTTTTGCCTCATCATTATTTTGCCCATCAAGAGCCTGTTCTAAAGTAATATCATTTTTGCCTCATCATTATTTTGCCTATCAAGAGCCTGTTCTAAGATAATATCATTTATGCCTCATCATTATTTTGCCTATCAAGAGCCTGTTCTAAATTAACATCATTTATGCCTCATCATTATTTTGCCTATCAAGAGCCTGTTCTAAATTAATATCATTTTTGCCTCATCATTATTTTGCCCACCAAGAGCCTGTTCTAAATTAATATCATTTTTGCCTCATCATTATTTTGCCTATCAAGAGCCTGTTCTAATTTAACATCATTTTTGCCTCATCATTATTTTGGCTATCAAGAGCCTGTTTTAAAGTAATATCATTTTTGCCTCATCATTATTTTGGCTATCAAGAGCCTGTTTTAAAGTAATATCATTTTTGCCTCATCATTATTTTGGCTATCAAGAGCCTGTTCTAAGGTAACATCATTTTTGCCTCATCATTATTTTGCCTATCAAGAGCCTGTTCTAATTTAACATCATTTTTGCCTCATCATTATTTTGGCTATCAAGAGCCTGTTTTAAAGTAATATCATTTTTGCCTCATCATTATTTTGGCTATCAAGAGCCTGTTCTAAGGTAACATCATTTTTGCCTCATCATTATTTTGCCTATCAAGAGCCTGTTCTAATTTAACATCATTTTTGCCTCATCATTATTTTGGCTATCAAGAGCCTGTTTTAAAGTAATATCATTTTTGCCTCATCATTATTTTGGCTATCAAGAGCCTGTTTTAAAGTAATATCATTTTTGCCTCATCATTATTTTGGCTATCAAGAGCCTGTTCTAAGGTAACATCATTTTTGCCTCATCATTATTTTGCCTATCAAGAGCCTGTTCTAATTTAACATCATTTTTGCCTCATCATTATTTTGGCTATCAAGAGCCTGTTCTAATTTAACATCATTTTTGCCTCATCATTATTTTGGCTATCAAGAGCCTGTTTTAAAGTAATATCATTTTTGCCTCATCATTATTTTGGCTATCAAGAGCCTGTTTTAAAGTAATATCATTTTTGCCTCATCATTATTTTGGCTATCAAGAGCCTGTTCTAAGGTAACATCATTTTTGCCTCATCATTATTTTGCCTATCAAGAGCCTGTTCTAATTTAACATCATTTTTGCCTCATCATTATTTTGGCTATCAAGAGCCTGTTTTAAAGTAATATCATTTTTGCCTCATCATTATTTTGGCTATCAAGAGCCTGTTCTAAGGTAACATCATTTTTGCCTCATCATTATTTTGCCTATCAAGAGCCTGTTCTAATTTAACATCATTTTTGCCTCATCATTATTTTGGCTATCAAGAGCCTGTTCTAATTTAACATCATTTTTGCCTCATCATTATTTTGGCTATCAAGAGCCTGTTTTAAAGTAATATCATTTTTGCCTCATCATTATTTTGGCTATCAAGAGCCTGTTTTAAAGTAATATCATTTTTGCCTCATCATTATTTTGGCTATCAAGAGCCTGTTCTAAGGTAACATCATTTTTGCCTCATCATTATTTTGGCTATCAAGAGCCTGTTCTAATTTAACATCATTTTTGCCTCATCATTATTTTGGCTATCAAGAGCCTGTTTTAAAGTAATATCATTTTTGCCTCATCATTATTTTGGCTATCAAGAGCCTGTTCTAAGGTAACATCATTTTTGCCTCATCATTATTTTGCCTATCAAGAGCCTGTTCTAATTTAACATCATTTTTGCCTCATCATTATTTTGGCTATCAAGAGCCTGTTTTAAAGTAATATCATTTTTGCCTCATCATTATTTTGGCTATCAAGAGCCTGTTCTAAGGTAACATCATTTTTGCCTCATCATTATTTTGCCTATCAAGAGCCTGTTCTAATTTAACATCATTTTTGCCTCATCATTATTTTGGCTATCGAGAGCCTGTTTTAAAGTAATATCATTTTTGCCTCATCATTATTTTGGCTATCAAGAGCCTGTTCTAAGGTAACATCATTTTTGCCTCATCATTATTTTGCCTATCAAGAGCCTGTTCTAATTTAACATCATTTTTGCCTCATCATTATTTTGGCTATCAAGAGCCTGTTTTAAAGTAATATCATTTTTGCCTCATCATTATTTTGGCTATCAAGAGCCTGTTCTAAGGTAACATCATTTTTGCCTCATCATTATTTTGCCTATCAAGAGCCTGTTCTAATTTAACATCATTTTTGCCTCATCATTATTTTGGCTATCAAGAGCCTGTTTTAAAGTAATATCATTTTTGCCTCATCATTATTTTGGCTATCAAGAGCCTGTTTTAAAGTAATATCATTTTTGCCTCATCATTATTTTGGCTATCAAGAGCCTGTTCTAAGGTAACATCATTTTTGCCTCATCATTATTTTGCCTATCAAGAGCCTGTTCTAATTTAACATCATTTTTGCCTCATCATTATTTTGGCTATCAAGAGCCTGTTCTAATTTAACATCATTTTTGCCTCATCATTATTTTGGCTATCAAGAGCCTGTTTTAAAGTAATATCATTTTTGCCTCATCATTATTTTGGCTATCAAGAGCCTGTTTTAAAGTAATATCATTTTTGCCTCATCATTATTTTGGCTATCAAGAGCCTGTTCTAAGGTAACATCATTTTTGCCTCATCATTATTTTGCCTATCAAGAGCCTGTTCTAATTTAACATCATTTTTGCCTCATCATTATTTTGGCTATCAAGAGCCTGTTTTAAAGTAATATCATTTTTGCCTCATCATTATTTTGGCTATCAAGAGCCTGTTCTAAGGTAACATCATTTTTGCCTCATCATTATTTTGCCTATCAAGAGCCTGTTCTAATTTAACATCATTTTTGCCTCATCATTATTTTGGCTATCAAGAGCCTGTTCTAATTTAACATCATTTTTGCCTCATCATTATTTTGGCTATCAAGAGCCTGTTTTAAAGTAATATCATTTTTGCCTCATCATTATTTTGGCTATCAAGAGCCTGTTTTAAAGTAATATCATTTTTGCCTCATCATTATTTTGGCTATCAAGAGCCTGTTCTAAGGTAACATCATTTTTGCCTCATCATTATTTTGCCTATCAAGAGCCTGTTCTAATTTAACATCATTTTTGCCTCATCATTATTTTGGCTATCAAGAGCCTGTTCTAATTTAACATCATTTTTGCCTCATCATTATTTTGGCTATCAAGAGCCTGTTTTAAAGTAATATCATTTTTGCCTCATCATTATTTTGGCTATCAAGAGCCTGTTTTAAAGTAATATCATTTTTGCCTCATCATTATTTTGGCTATCAAGAGCCTGTTCTAAGGTAACATCATTTTTGCCTCATCATTATTTTGGCTATCAAGAGCCTGTTCTAATTTAACATCATTTTTGCCTCATCATTATTTTGGCTATCAAGAGCCTGTTTTAAAGTAATATCATTTTTGCCTCATCATTATTTTGGCTATCAAGAGCCTGTTCTAAGGTAACATCATTTTTGCCTCATCATTATTTTGCCTATCAAGAGCCTGTTCTAATTTAACATCATTTTTGCCTCATCATTATTTTGGCTATCAAGAGCCTGTTTTAAAGTAATATCATTTTTGCCTCATCATTATTTTGGCTATCAAGAGCCTGTTCTAAGGTAACATCATTTTTGCCTCATCATTATTTTGCCTATCAAGAGCCTGTTCTAATTTAACATCATTTTTGCCTCATCATTATTTTGGCTATCAAGAGCCTGTTTTAAAGTAATATCATTTTTGCCTCATCATTATTTTGGCTATCAAGAGCCTGTTCTAAGGTAACATCATTTTTGCCTCATCATTATTTTGCCTATCAAGAGCCTGTTCTAATTTAACATCATTTTTGCCTCATCATTATTTTGGCTATCAAGAGCCTGTTTTAAAGTAATATCATTTTTGCCTCATCATTATTTTGGCTATCAAGAGCCTGTTCTAAGGTAACATCATTTTTGCCTCATCATTATTTTGCCTATCAAGAGCCTGTTCTAATTTAACATCATTTTTGCCTCATCATTATTTTGGCTATCAAGAGCCTGTTTTAAAGTAATATCATTTTTGCCTCATCATTATTTTGGCTATCAAGAGCCTGTTTTAAAGTAATATCATTTTTGCCTCATCATTATTTTGGCTATCAAGAGCCTGTTCTAAGGTAACATCATTTTTGCCTCATCATTATTTTGCCTATCAAGAGCCTGTTCTAATTTAACATCATTTTTGCCTCATCATTATTTTGCCTATCAAGAGCCTGTTCTAATTTAACATCATTTTTGCCTCATCATTATTTTGGCTATCAAGAGCCTGTTTTAAAGTAATATCATTTTTGCCTCATCATTATTTTGGCTATCAAGAGCCTGTTTTAAAGTAATATCATTTTTGCCTCATCATTATTTTGGCTATCAAGAGCCTGTTCTAAGGTAACATCATTTTTGCCTCATCATTATTTTGCCTATCAAGAGCCTGTTCTAATTTAACATCATTTTTGCCTCATCATTATTTTGGCTATCAAGAGCCTGTTTTAAAGTAATATCATTTTTGCCTCATCATTATTTTGGCTATCAAGAGCCTGTTCTAAGGTAACATCATTTTTGCCTCATCATTATTTTGCCTATCAAGAGCCTGTTCTAATTTAACATCATTTTTGCCTCATCATTATTTTGGCTATCAAGAGCCTGTTCTAATTTAACATCATTTTTGCCTCATCATTATTTTGGCTATCAAGAGCCTGTTTTAAAGTAATATCATTTTTGCCTCATCATTATTTTGGCTATCAAGAGCCTGTTTTAAAGTAATATCATTTTTGCCTCATCATTATTTTGGCTATCAAGAGCCTGTTCTAAGGTAACATCATTTTTGCCTCATCATTATTTTGCCTATCAAGAGCCTGTTCTAATTTAACATCATTTTTGCCTCATCATTATTTTGGCTATCAAGAGCCTGTTTTAAAGTAATATCATTTTTGCCTCATCATTATTTTGGCTATCAAGAGCCTGTTCTAAGGTAACATCATTTTTGCCTCATCATTATTTTGCCTATCAAGAGCCTGTTCTAATTTAACATCATTTTTGCCTCATCATTATTTTGGCTATCAAGAGCCTGTTTTAAAGTAATATCATTTTTGCCTCATCATTATTTTGGCTATCAAGAGCCTGTTCTAAGGTAACATCATTTTTGCCTCATCATTATTTTGCCTATCAAGAGCCTGTTCTAATTTAACATCATTTTTGCCTCATCATTATTTTGGCTATCAAGAGCCTGTTTTAAAGTAATATCATTTTTGCCTCATCATTATTTTGGCTATCAAGAGCCTGTTCTAAGGTAACATCATTTTTGCCTCATCATTATTTTGCCTATCAAGAGCCTGTTCTAATTTAACATCATTTTTGCCTCATCATTATTTTGGCTATCAAGAGCCTGTTTTAAAGTAATATCATTTTTGCCTCATCATTATTTTGGCTATCAAGAGCCTGTTCTAAGGTAACATCATTTTTGCCTCATCATTATTTTGCCTATCAAGAGTATGTTCTAAGGTAATATCATTTTTGAAGTGAAAACTTCTGGTAAAAGTCCAATCTCTAAAAAAAAATCGACATCTGTGATTATAATGCTCATAATTATGTATAAATGCGTTTCTCTATATGTTTTGTTTTACTTAAACAATTATAGATATATAAACAATATTTAGAAGCAATGTCTTTAGAAAAGTACAAAAAGGTACAGTAATTTTTTACAATAAAACTATGGTGGTCTGGCAGACCTCATATCGGTACTTATGTAACTAAAACGGCACCTCGGTACTTAATTCAATTCAATTTATTAATTTTAAAAACATAACAAAATTAAAATTTCAAATCGATAGAAAATATTAAGATTAAAGCAAATTTAAGCAATTTAAATAATTTAAACAAATTAAACATCAATGAACAATTTAAACATTAATGAAGCACAATCAGACTAACAGCAATAAAGGTTAAATGATTAAATTGTGAAATAACAAAAATCAATCAAATAAAATTTACTTGAGCAGGTACTATTCAATGATGTTACAATACATATAGACTCGTTATTTTCTCACAAAATTAAGACAAAATGTGGCAGAAAGAAACACTCAAATGTTTTCAGTAAATTCTTAATTCAAACTTTGTTCATGCATGACAAGAATAGACATTCAAAGAATAGTAGAACCGAAAGACATTTTTGTATTCAAAAGTTCCATCAAATACTGCCTCAAGGCCTACTAGAGTAAGAGGCCCTGGCTCTGACGCATTTTGAAGTGTCAAGTGATCAAGCCATAATAGGGCAACGATTGTTGATGTACTCGTTGTTACTGCCGATTTGTATGTTGTTTTACTGCAAGCATATAAACAAACGGGGTGATTAGACTATTTTAAACAGCAATAGCAACAGCACTGACTCCGTAATTTTACTGATGAATGTTCAGACCTTGTAATCTGGTAGGTCATTCTCTAATGATGCATAAAATCTTCGAATGGAAAACAATTATTGTATTATTTATAATATTGTATTTATAATATTAATATTTATATTTATAATAATAATCGATAATAATAAGTAATTTGCGTGAATTTACAAATGGAATGATATTCCCTGGCATTTACTAGTATTTTCCGAGTAATGAAAACATTTTCTCATCACACACAAGGGTATTTTGGCACTTTTTAATGTAATTTGATTAGGGCTAGTTATATAAATGAAGTACCAAATTTCAGTTACGTAACGAACCGTTTTTCGTTAACAGACCGCTATCCGTTCGTAATCTTATTTTGTGTATTATAAACAAATGTGCATTACTAGCGGTCATCGGTTATGTTTGGTCCGAAAGTTTTATTACTTGCCTCACTCTCTATACAACAATGTACGCTGTCGACTGAGAGATTCCTGAAAAATCACCAGCTGCTTGCAGCATTGATCCCAGAGCATAGAAAAGTTGTGTTAGTAAAAGTTGCGTTAGCTGTTCTCCGGCATTAACTGAGCTCCATTTGTGTTTAAAATTTGAGCTACGGTCCTCTTTGACAAACGAAATTTCATTTTAAAATCGATGTCAAAATAATTGAAATGGTCCAGTCTATGTTTAAAAACAAAATAATTGAAAAAGTCCAGTCTGTGTGTACGCGGTTGTCTGTCTTGAAGCTTCGTTTTCACTGCTTCGTAAATTCGCTTTCACTTATCTTCGAAAACTGTCAATCACTCATCTTTACTTTCATTACTCGATGAGGAATCCATCGCACAAATGCAAATTATATAATATTATCTCATAAAAATAGTGCACGGGTCCAAATAACCGAGCGCCGATAACAACTTCCTACTTACAACTGTCAAAAAATGTCAGCAAACAGATCAAATCAGTCCGCAAAGCGTTAACCGCTGCTTAACCGACTGGTAGCTTGACAAATGTTTATAAAACGGCCAAATCGGGCGGTAGACCAAATATTAGTTAAAAATGGTATCAAGCGTGACGAACGGATGGTTATAAAACTGGCCCTTAGGGGTAGCAAATGATCTTATGTGACGCATGGCAATTTATTATTAAACTATGAAATCGAAAAAACCATAAGTGACTTGTCTTTGGGTTCCCACTTTGAGATTTCTACAGGGCGTCGTATCTATATTGTAATGTCATTGAAAATAGTACATGACCTCTAATTTAGTACTAAAACCGCTAAATCAAAAGTAATACAATTGCCTTATCGTTCGCTTGTCACTATTGAGATCTCAACAACATGTCTATAATTTGTAATCACATTGAATAGCAAATTAATAACATATTTTATGATTGGATTTTTCTTACTCCACGTGTAAACAATTTGTAAAAACCCAGCATAATAAGATTGTGAATAAAACAGTGACCATTTTTAACTTAGTATACATGCTATACGTTGCTCCCCAAGCTAAGGACTCATACTTGGTGAAACTCATAGTCACTGACAAAGTGGAAGGTAGAGAAAACAGAAGTTTAAGTCACGTAGCGTCCACAGAAAAACCAAAATAACCTTATACAAGACCATTGTTAGAACTGTACTGGCATATGGATGTGAGGCGCTGACACTGACGGTAAAGATGGCTGAAATGCTAGATATAATTTTGAAAGAAAAGTGCTGAGAAGAATATGTGGACCCGTGAAAGCGGGGGAACAATGGCGCATCTGGCACAACAAAGAACTGTACGATATATATCAGGACCCTAACATCTCAGCCCTCATGAGACTCCTCAGGTTGAGATGGGCTGGACATGTACAGAGAATGCAGGATACATGCGTTCCAAAGAGAATTCTGACTGGACACCCAGGTGGAAAGAGAAAAGTGGGAAGACCCAGACTGAGGTGGGAAGACGAGATAAGAGGGGATGCAGCACAGCTTCTCCAGATAACAAACTGGAAATCAGCCGCTGAGGACAGGAGGAGTTGGAGGCGAATTTTGCAGGAGGCCAAGGCTTGATATGGGCTGTAGCGCCATCGGAGAGAGAGAGAGAAAACAGAGGAAGGTCAACAATGCACTGAAGTGACCAAATATCACTGGTGTCCGGTAGGTCGGTGTCCACAGCTCTCCAAGCAGCGCAGAACCACAGGAGTGGAGGAGTCTTGTCCACTATGGAAATTGATCCTCAGCAATGAGGAACCGACTTAATAAGAATATATGATATAGAAGTCATATTATTAATAAAAATAACATTTGGATGATTTGTGTGGTGCCATTTTTGTGAACAATAACTAATTGTTATGTATGTATTATCATTATTATTATATGCAGGTGCACAAACTTTGGGAGGTGATTCTACATGATAGAACAAGTAAAAAAGATAAATGACTTTTTTTCCGAAATTCCAGCATTTACACACAGTTTTCCACCAAAAAAGTTAATTGTTTGCTTAGAAAAAATAATATTCTTTAATGGAAAAATATTTTTGAACGGGAAAAAACCTTGGAATTACGAAAAAAATTATTTATCTTTTTTTACTTCTACCATCTTGCAGAATCACCTCCTGTAGTTAGCTTATTACCCCAGGATACCCTGTATATATATTTTTTTTTAAACTAAAAAAACTCATAATCTTATATACAAGGTGTCCGAAAACTCGTAGTACAAGCGGAAAACTGGTGAATCCACATCACATAGAGAACCCAAATAAACATAAAGATTTTCAATTTAAGCATTTTTACAATTAAAATTTTAAAAATATTAAAAAATAAAAAAAAATTCGGCGTTTTTGGGGTTAACGGTTTGACATTGGAGCGAAGATGCAACTCTAAAATTATTTATTTATGCTACTTTTAATCTCTTTTCGTGTCCATAGTTTATTTATTTTCACCTTACTAATTTATTCTTCCACCTCTTCTAAAATTTCACTTCTTTTAAGCATTACAATATGGTTAATTAGCGTATTTACTTTGTTGTGTAGCAGTCCACCATTTTGCAACGGGCAGGGGCCAATAGGTAATTACTTGAAATTAATACGAACTCGCTCATTAATACTCGCTACTTGACTTCATACTGGACCAATTTGAACAAATCTTGTGAGATAAATTGATAGCACAGATAGGTACCTACTTACATTATGTAGCAATGTTCCGTTTCCAATCCAAAAACGTTTCCAATCACAAAACAAACATTTAACATATCATAGTATTCTGCGTTGTATATTCCACAATAATTAATCAAGCACTATTGTTTAAATATGAAAATAACACAAAAGTAATTCACAAACACACACTTTGATTTAAAGCTTACAATTAACGAAAGGATTGTTGATATAAAATATGTCAACACTGTCAACAGTGAGCCGGCGTAATCTACCGTAAAAAAAGTCCAGGGATCCCCTTTTCAGTACGGTGCGGAGCGGTGACATTTCTTGTATACTATAGTTCTTGTATAGGTCTTGTATAGGTCTTGTATAGGTCTTGTATAGTATAGTTCGTCTGCTCTTTCACGTATTTATTGAACCGAGGAAAAAGAGAGAGCTATTCTTTCGCAACGCAATTTGAACTACAACGTGCGTGAACATACATAACATAACAGTCAGCTGTGAATTAACCTCTGAACAGCCGACTGTGTTATTTTTAATGATGGGAGATTTCAAAATAATGCAAAATAATCCGGATTTTTTTTGTTTATTTTCTATTAAATAGTTTTTATTACTTAGGTACTGTGATCGTCACTAATAATTTACAAGAATTTGACCAATAAAAAATTCAACTTCCGACTCGATTTACTCGAAAACGAAAGCTCAAATCAAAAAAAGTTATACTACAAAATCGATTCTAAATGTGATGTAGATTCTCCAGTTTCCCGCTTGTACTACGAGTTTCCGGACACCGTGTATATAAATCAATATTTGTTAGTTTATTCATATTTTATGCGCTGCCATACCGTTCATTCAATTGCGATGAAAATTTGTTGAGTTGTTGTGCGCACACCCGCGAAGATTTCTATATATAATGGTGAGCTCTGGCCTTATAAAATTTATATAAAAAATTGGTGGCATGCGAGTTGTTGGAAAAAGAAGTGTATTTCATATGGTTTAGCGGCAAGGAGGGATCACGGGAGGAGGAGGAAAATCTGGGAAGGGGAAGAAATTTCTTTCTTTGAGTGGCAGTGCAACACATGCCGGGTACTAGCTAGTATAAAATAAAATTAACCAGGACATATTCTTACCAGAACTTCTCATTACAAGAACTTCTTTGTTAGCCTTAACAGACGACTGATATTTTTTAATTATTTATGTTTTGGAGGAAACAATGACGTTCAATTTGGCACTCCCTACTCTTTGTCTGCAAAAATTCTTGAGAAAAACAAGTGTTGCCATTCTCAAAAAGTAAACATCAAACAAACAGTGAGCTTAAACCACACATTGTTTTTATGACTGGCCAAGTGCCATCTCCCAACTTATAAAAAACTTAATGGTGAACATCTCACTCCTTCTAAATGACCTGAAAAAGACTTGTTGGTATACTTGTAGGATTAAAGACACTTTACTTTGAATTGGAATATAGCAGCTTGTCTACCATTAAGACCCCGCTATCCACATGAAAATTTTTGATTCAGAGCAGTGAATAAATTTAGTATCCAGATCTGATTGTAGGAGATGTATTTGCAAAGTGCGGGTACCTATTATTAAACGTCTGGTTTGGAACCTGGCTAATCGTCAACTTCGGAAGTACCAATATCAGTCATCAATATTTGTTTGTTTGTTCATATTTTATGTGCTGCCATACCTTTCATCCGATTGCCATGAAACTTTGGTGATTTTGGCACGCCTGCGAAGGTTATAGGCTGTATGTAATGGTAAGCTCTAAATTTGTATATATGAAAATGTGTATATTTCATATATTTTAGCGGCAGGGAGGGAAGGCAGGAGGGAGAGGGTAATGAAGGAGGTGGGGTTGGAGGGAGGGGTGACAAGGGTAGGGGAAGGTGGAAGGGGAACGTGGGAGGGGAAGGGGACCCGGGAGGGGAAGGGAACCTATTGATATTTTGTAGTTTTTGTTTTGTGAAATAGACTTTTAAAGTGCACCAGAGCGGTTTCATAGATGTCAAAAAGCACATTAATATATCGACGCTAGAGAGGAAAAATGGCTGAAGCGCCATACAACTGTGACATTGAAGATGAAGTTACACTATAAGATGTATTGTTTGTTTGAGCTTGTGAAACTCTAGAAAACTTGATTTGATGAACACAAACACGAAAAAAAAACAATATAGCTATATTGTCTGTCAAATAAGAGTAGAAAATATAAAAAATGGAACTACATAATTTGTTGGCAACACCAATTTACCTATCAAATATTCTTTTAAAGTGCAAAGACACTGAAAATACAGAACACTGTATACACATTGAGAAAAACCTTTTTTTGTTCTTAAAAAAAAATTTAAATCGAAGAAGAACTGTTGTTAAGGTACCTACTTAATGACATAAATTTGATTAATGTGTTTTAAAAAGTGATTGGCTTTCATTTAATTTAAATTCACTACTTTTAGATATACTACGCTACGTTTAGATCTGAATGAGTTAAATATATTCAGATCTAAAATTAGAGACATGATCTAAAGCCCGGGCAACGCTAGTTACTTAAGCTAGTATTAAATAAATGTGAGCAATTTCTAAACTGTGCTTTATATTTTATTACAATATCATAATTCTTCATTATGTTAATACAAAATTGCAAAGGTATAATAATAATATACCTATATGCAATTCTAATTTTGAGATCAGTGGGTATCTATATTGTAATAAAACAATATTTTTTTCACTTTTATGCCTTTTTATTTTTAATAAAAATGTAGGTCACACAGCTTTAGCTTACCACCAAGATTATATTTTTAGTATTGCCATTTGAAAAACAGTGGTGTCCTCCTATGTTATCTACTCTTATTTGAAAAACTGTAGGTTTATCTTTAATGTCACAGCTGTATGGTGCTTTAGCCATTTTTTTCTATCCAGCGTCGATATTATAACTAAATAAATTCAATTAATAACTTCTTACCTAAGATCTTCCATCTTATTAAATGGCCAGGAAGAAAAACAGGAAGAGTGAAACACCACTCTTTATTGCAGATTAACTAAACGATAACTGCATTAATATTAACTTTATTTTGAAACTTCCAAAACTAGGTACTATTTTCTTTCATAATAATACCTAATAACACTTTTCCACAAGACCTAACATGCATTGATTGAATGTTTTCTGTTAAAAGTTATTAGTAAAACTGTTCTCAGAACAATTATTTGTGAGCGATGAGTAGCCATTGCCTATGAAATCCATCTTGATCACGAACCGCATCGTGATGTATTAACAATGATGTTTATTGAACTAAAAATGTCAACATACGAATTGCATGCAATTAAAAGAGGCCATTTCTCAGAGATAACCGGACGATTTATGGCAATGAATCTTTTTCAGTGAATATTTGCACTGATAATTTTTCACAGTGATTTTTTATAAGAAAAATATTCCACAATAATTTTTCACAGTGATCGTTTATGAAAAAAATATTGCACTTATAATTTTTCACAGTGATCATTTATAAGAAAAATATTGCACAATATTTTTTCACAGTGATCGTTTATGAAAAAAATATTGCACTAATAATTTTTCACAGTGATCATTTCTAAGAAAAATATTGCACAATAATTTTTCACAGTGATCGTTTATGAAAAAAATATTGCACTAATAATTTTTCAGTGATCATTTATAAGAAAAATATTGCACAATAATTTTTCACAGTGATCGTTTATGAAAAAAATATTGCACTAATAATTTTTCACAGTGATCATTTATAAGAAAAATATTGCACCAATAATTTTTCACATTGATCGTTTATAAGAAAAATATTGCGCTGATCATTTTTCACAGTGATAGTTTATAAGAATTACACTGATAATTTTTCAGTGATCGTTTATAAGAAAAATACAGCACTGATAATTTTAAAAAGTTATTGGTAATAAAAAAATATTGCATCGATTGTTTATTAGAAATATAATATTTCGACAGCCTACATGGTCGAGGGGTAAGGCTCTCGACTAGCAATTCGAAAGTCACGGGTTCGAATTCTGGTGTGCGCAAGTTTTTTTTTTTTTTTCCAATGAATACTGCACAAGAGTCCCAACTGCTCCCGTCTGGAGCCAGTGAGACTATGGCATCACCAATTGGGGAATGTTGTGAGGTTTAAGGTAGTGCGATATAAACATCAAAAAAATTTGTACTGATAACTTTTTCAGTGATCGTTTATAAGAAAAATATTGCACTGATAATTTTTCATGGTGATCGTTTGAAATAAAAATATTGCACTGATAATTTTTCATGGTGATCGTTTGAAATAAAAATATTGCACTGATAATTTTTCATGGTGATCGTTTAAAATAAAAATATTGCACTGATAATTTTTCATGGTGATCATTTAAAATAAAAATATTGCACTGATAATTTTTCATGGTGATCGTTTAAAATAAAAATATTGCACTGATAATTTTTCATGGTGATCGTTTAAAATAAAAATATTGCACTGATAATTTTTCACAATGATCATTTTTTAAAAAAATAGCGCACTGATATTTTTTTACAAAAAAAGTGCACCGTCAAATTTTGAACACCGACAATAATTTATTTCATAAAAAATACAATTTTAATTTCTGTGAAAATTTATAAGAAATATAATAGGAACCTGATAATCCCGGTGGATAACGAAGGTAAAAAAAAAACTAACCACCATGCCGTTTCTCCGCAGGGGTAGGCAGAGAGGACAGACCGCCAAACAACTCGGTCTTGGAACACACTCTTTGCCTCATTCACATTCATACATCATCCCATACATACTACGATTAAATTAATTGTATCTAATATTTTTATATTACTTGCGTGGCAACTTTCCTTTAACTTTCTCATATCCCTATCCTCCCCTTACCCTTCCCAAACCAAATACCTATTTTGCAGTCTATTTCAGTTATAATCACACTTATTTTATTATTGTGTATTGGTTTATCATTTGTTGAATTCAGATTTGTACTTTTATTATTTTGTTTTCATTGCTGCTTAGTTCTGTTTTTTTTTTCTTCATTTTTCTAAATACCTATCTGTGAACATTAATAATTGGTCTGTTTTTTTATCATCCTCTTATGTTTATTACATTATTAAGACTGTTTATGTTCCTTAAATAAATAAATACTCTTTTATTAATTATAATATAATATAATTAATTATAATATTATAATGCACCGATTATTATTTATGAGAAAAATATTCCATATGCCACGTTGAAACTACCTGCTGCTTATCAAACATTCAATATAACAGCAGTTAAAAACCCTCTCCGCATGTTTTCGATGCTAGGCCCTGCGGGCAGCTTTTGGTTCGGCTTCGCCCAGTTTGAGTGTTGGTGACGATTTTATAAATCCGATAGGAACTGGTTCCAAAAGTAGCCCGTTCCTCGGATCCGCTGTGATCCAGTGACACTAGTCACCGGGACAAAGCAACCGTGATAATCAATGACGTCATATGTAATATATAGCCACGTGGTATTATTATTATTATTCACAACTGCCAGTTACAATAATAACACAGGCCAACAGTGAAAAAACTTTTTTGATAATTTTTACTAATTCCTGCGTAAGTTGTGTCCTGATTACGAAAAAAATTATAAAAAAGTCTAAATTTTCAGGAAAAAAAGTCAAGATGGCTGTGCAAGAAGTGGACTTTAAGGCTCATCATGCATATTTAATAGTGAAATGTGAAAAATTGGTGGGTGATAAAAAAAACTGCTATGAAATACGGGTTAAGCATCCGAAATTACATAAAATTTTGGTAAATTTGTTTAAAAAGTTTTCACAAACATTTTTTTTGTTGGTCTGTGAATCATATAATCGTTAATCTCTCTATATCCGGAGAGTTATGCAACATTACAAATCAGTGGTACTTATTAATTATCCAATTACTGTACAATTTTCTCATTTTGACAATCTTAACACCTAGGAAGATGATCATTATACAAATAAATCTTAAGGCTATCTAAAGAAGATTTGTATGTATCTAGTGTTTTCGATATTTCGTTCAACAGTACCATTCCTCTTGCCATGCTATGCTGTGCTAGAACATTTGTTCTGCCGTATGGTATTTTGCGTGTCGACGACTACGGCTGAAATTTTCAGGCACATATAAGCCACATCAGTTTTTTTTTTGTGGCTGTGGTCACCGCCACTTTACCTTTATCCTGGGGCGGTCCTACCTTTGCAGAGCTGCCGGTGTTTGCGGGGCCCGGTTCACTGGTTGTTAATCCCTGGCTAGGTTCGGACCGTCTGTCTGCTTCGTATTTAAGCGTTATAGCTTCCAATTGTACAATTTTGGCACACAATTTAGAAATGTTGCCGCCTTGTTTAGATAGATATTACTGAGTTAATTATTTCAGTTAGGTATTCCACCTTATCTGTCATATTATTGACAGCTTGGCTCACTGTTTCCCAGGCTTGGGTTTGTTGCCATGGTTATTGTGAGGTTAATACGTCCGTACGACAAGATGTCACAATGAGTGCCAGGGGATGCTAATCACGCAAGCTGTTAACGTAAGTGGCGCCATCTTTTGGCATTGCTTTAATTCGGTTCTATTACAAAAGTACATTTGAATACAAACTCCACGTAAGAAAACGGTTTTGCCTACGGTGCGGCGTCAGAGTTGTACTGGTAGTAGGATTCTTAAATTGCATAATAATAATGTCAGATTTAATAATTTAGTAATTCACTCAAGTATTGGCCTTACCGTTACCGTTTGCATTTTACTCATGACTTCTTTTGTCATGAAAATTCTTCTTTTAACTTTGGTTTCTCAATCTCCTTCGTCACTTACGGACGAGCCTTGGGAGGCGTCTACTAATATCTACAGGAATTCCAAAAACTGAACAACTCGGACTAATATCTATGAGAATCCATGTTCTGACTAATATCTATATGAGGTATGTTGGAACAATATCTACGGGAACCAAAGTGAGGAAAAATATCTACAGCTCAAACTGCTGACTAATATCTATGGAACAGGTGATGTAGACGAATATCTACAGCACTGGCAGAGGTTGGGTTGGGTTAGGTTAGGTTAGGTTAGTGTCCTCGTAAACATTCGCTCATTCTCGCCGGGACTGCCCCGCGATAGTGGGACTAACTGCCCCCGATATCTTTCTTTTTACATATTTTCTTTGGTTTTAATCATACTTACACATGTAAATATTTTCTTTCTATTTCACTCTAACTAGATGCTGAACCAACAGGCGAACACATTTATGATGTGTCTTTATCTTGTTAATTACTGCAAATGTAAGTATGCATACATTTTCCTTCTTACTAACAATCATGCATGCAGGGACATTGGAGGGTCTAGATTCATTTAAAAATAAATATAGCTTCCTTTTTACAAAAAAAATAGAGTCCTGACGTGTGCGGCTAAGAAGGCTAAACAATCAGTTTCCTCTCACAGCCGTTGGAAAAGTGGTGGGTCCCCTCCAATGTCCTCATAAACAGCAAACTACGTAATATTATGCAAAAACTTCATGTACATACTTTAAACATTTAAGCCTTTACGTAATTAGTAATTACGTAATTGAAGTAATTTATGCTTTTCCGTATAACCTCTTACTCAGCTGCCCTCTGTATATATTAGTCCCACCTATATCCTCCATAGATATTTGTCACCACTGGAACCGTCATAGATATTTATCCGACCTTAGCTCTGTAGATATTAGTCTTCACTCTGAAGTTCATAGATATTTGTCCAACATATGAGCTGTAGATATTCGTCCGACATACAGGCTGTAGATATTAGTATCTGGAGTCGAGCCTAGGTATATAAAGTCGTTCATTGTTTCTAAGTCTGTGAGAGCAATATTTGTTCTTACAAAGGTGTTTGCTTATCGATCACAATTAGTTTTGTTTTGGCCTTATTGATCAGTAGACCTGGATTACTGCTTTCTTCCTCTATTTTAGCAAGGAGTTGGATCCTTTCTTCTTCAGAAGAGACAATAAGGGTAGTGTCGTCTTCATATCAGAGATTTGATGTGAATATTACCATAATTCAAAACTTAGGCAATATGTATTCGCACATAGATGTATGGAATGTGTCGCTGATCCATACTTAATATTATAAATGCGAAACTGCTAGAGTTCGTTTATAACGCTTTCACGCATTAACCAATAAAAAGACTTTGAAAATTCATTCACCAATAGAAAGCTAAATTATATGCAAAGACTATAGTCTGTATATGATGGCAAGCTCTGGCGTTATGAAATTATAAATATTAATATATTATATTTGTTATACGTTTTCTGTCACTAACAAAAGCGAGTTTTTGCTAACGTCAGAAAAAAATCGTTTCCATAGAAACGATGTAGATATATTTGTGGGCTCTAAGCTGGTAGGTACTCAGCCCCCTGGTCAGCTACTGCTCCAGAAAATTCAAATATTAGAATGTTTTGTTTTTTTTGGACAAGCTTCTGTTTTGCAATAAATGTCAGATAAGAGTTCCTACATTAATAATATAATTCGTAACGATTATAAAGACTGAATAATAAATAGTGTAATTTTTTATTATATTAACAAACTTCCAAATATTTAATTAAAAATAAACATCCGAAATGTTTGTAAGCGCATAAATTCCGAACGAATGAACAAAGTTGGATAATTATTTTTTTTTGAGCTACAGCTTTATGAAATTTAGGAGGCAGGCGAGATGTTTGAAAACTAAATGTAAGGGAATGAATGTATGGAATGCGGGAGGGGGTGGGGGTGGGGAGGAGGGGGGATAATTGATAAGTTTAACCGCTATAGTAATTTCTCGTAATACCATGCGAGCGAAGCCGCGGGGAAAAGCTAGTAAAATATAAACATGAAATAATGAAATCATTTATTCATAATTCAAATACTCACAAAGGAAGTTATTTGGTAAATTGAAATAATGAAATCATTTATCCGTAATTCAGGTACTCACTAACTACTGGAGCGACAGCGCAATTTGAAACTTTTTTCTCCGATTGCCCGAGATTTTTTGGTAACCGTTTTGAAAATTTTCCACCCACATAAAAAAAAATCATACCTCCGAATTTTAATATGGAGACATACAAACTGATTATAATTCTATATAGTCAATGAATTCACCTATCTTTTGTCGATTATCACATCATATTTGTAGGATTAATAAAAAAATATTATAACGTAGTAAACTTCTACTTAATTACTTATAATCATCATCAATATATTAATACGTGAAGCCAAAACTTTGTACCCCTTTTTACGAAAATTGCGCGGACGGAGGAGTATGAAATTTCGCACACTTATAGTTTATATAGAGGAGGAGTGCAGAATGCTAATATTTTTTTTAAATTATGCATAAAAATACATTAAATCAATAATAAAAACATTACACACACTACCTTGTATTTGACACACACACACGCGTCTTTACTCTATTGTTTATTGTTAAAGTCTATGGTCAAATTGAGAATAGATTAATATTGTTTGTGTTTAATATTGTTTGTCTATGGTCTTACTGAATGTCAAACATAAAAAAAAAAACATTACAATTATGGTCGAATTTCGACCATTGGGCGACCACTAGTAAGGGAAAATTTGCCAAAATTGGTAGCAAAGCAATCTGAGGTATTTTAAATAGTGCCATATTGTGGCAAAAACCTGGTTAAGGAAGTTCTTTGATAAATTTGTGAAACAAATTTACCAAATATATTTATAACCTATCGTATCGTATTAATGCATCTTAGTAATAATTAATTGTATGATTTATAGTAATTTTATAAACCATCACAGACTTAAATATTATTTAATTATTTAAAAAAAAACTTTTTTTCTTTTTTTTCTTTTCATCATTGTAACCAATTTACAAATTTAATAATGGTACTATCTTACAAAATTGGCTATTCTTGTTATGTTGTTCACAGATTTTCTTAATTTTATTGTTTCATCAGAAATAAGGTTTGTTTCCTAACTTGTAATATATTTTACTTATTATTTACCTACCATTTAACATTTTCAACGTGCCTCTTAAATTTGCATTTATAATATCATATTTAAATATATTCTTTCATTGCTGCAATATTGTAATATTTAAATATCATAGTATTTATTTTCTGCACAACTACATAATATGTCTTTATCAACTACTTCTTACTATTTTACAAGCTCTCTAGAGCTGTCTTTTTTATGTTGTTGCCTGTACCTTGCCTAATATTATGTTATATTATGTAAAAGCCGAAAGGCGTTAATATTATGAATAAATAAATAACAATATTATTTGTCAATTTGTCTGTGAGGACTGCTCTCTCTTTTTTTCTCTCTGATTTTTATATATGCATATTTCTATGATAAAATACTTACAAGCAGAACATAGCATAGCGTGGTTATATTATAAACATATGAATTTCATCAGAAATGTAAAAAAGTTGAATAATGTTAAGGCGGATCTCTTCCGACTGTTAACTTAAACAAATGCTTTGACATTACTATAAACATTTCTTGTTTTCCATCTCCTCCGTTTGTTGAAACAAGATTGATAGACTGGGGCGAAGTTCGTGCGTTCACACACAATAGTCTCCCCCACACGTAGAGTTCGGAGCGGGACGTGCCCCGCGCCACTTCAGGCCGCCGCGCAGAAAAGTCTCACAGTGAATGCGCTGTAAACCGTTATCTTACTTTCGGTCTTTACTTTTCTGCGCGGCGGCCTGAAGTGGCGCGGGGCACGTCCCGCTCCGAACTCTGCGTGTAAAGGGTACTATTTTGGCTAGTGGTCTGTGGTAAGGACCTGTCCACGCGTACGCTCTGAACCTTGACGTTTGGCATTTACATTATTGTTAAAATGCATTCTCATGAAGAAGATATGCTACATCAGGGAGAAAACACAGATATTTTAATATATATTTATTTATCAGTAAAGATTTCCGACTAATATCAATTATTGCACGACCCAAAGTTACTATTTAAGAATTTCGAGTGCGTAATTAATTACGTAGACATCAAAAGTCGAGTTCTGATGTGAAATTTAGCGATACGATTGTAGACAAAGTATCAAGGAGAAACGCAGATTCAAGTTAGACGTTACTACCCACCTCGAATTTTTATTAGGTATATATTTATCATGAATTAAGAAGAGAAAACTGATTTTAATTGGTCAATTTCTTCCGTGTCTCTGAAACCGATTTATAAATTAATAGACTTTATTTACAAGTGAGTTCACGAAAGAAATAATCATCCATTATGACAGTATTTATTTACATTTTAAAGTCATAATTATTAGGCTCGCGCGGTTGACATAATGCCAAATCTCATTCGATTTATTCTCCGCTAACAACTGCTGGGCGAGGTAGCTGGAAGAAAATGAACTAATCCCCCCCTTGCAACACTATCGAGACTGCCCGTGGTGGTGCTCCTGAATGCAGCAGGCTAGAGTCAGTTCATCAAATGAGCGCTCCACCAACAATAATGACACAGCCAGTTTCCTGGCTACGAATTTTCTCTTAGTTTAACACATAATAGATGCATTCTTCTATTTTGTCTTTGAATTGCATTTTTACTTCGTCTTCTGGGTTTTTTCATTTTTAAACTTTCAGATCCTTGTAAAACTGTGCGAGCGTCCATGTGACAACACCGAACTCCATTCTGTTCTGTTCCATATCCCCATTAGGGGGGGGGTTACGACCGCATCTCCGCATACGGAACCAGTGAAGCGAACCCGGAGTGCTGCCTCTCAGACCGCCCGTGCCACCTGGGGAAAGTTGTTGGTCTGAGGAACGTCCGTGCGAGCTAGGGGACCCTAGAATCCATGAAACTTTGGGTTTCATCAACCCAAAGTTTCATCAAATCAACAGGCATAAACAAACAAACATGCAATCATTTTTATATCATCAGGTAGATCTGCTTTCTATTGCCAAACAAAAAAAAAACGATTTGAATAAATCAAATTAATCGCAAAAAATTGAAGAGATTAAACAAAAACAGCAAATAATACAACATTCACGAAATTCAGATGTTAAAATTGTTTGAATATTGACAAAGTACAATGATTGATACTGAATGGCGTGATACGCAACATTAAACAATGTTTTGTTATTCAATACGATTTAACAATAATTTATGAAACAAGAAATACTAGAATGCAATCAGTTGTGATGGACGTTGTTTCCCAGGTATGCAATTTTTGCTTGCATAACAAGGAAAATAGACTTGATTTACAGGAAGTTCATGTTGTTTTAATCAATATTTATTCACAACGGTTTCATCACAAAACATTGAGAAAAACATAACATTTGATTGGAGAAGAAATTGTTAAAGTGGGTCATCTTTATTTAACAGTTTATTTGTATAAGATTGTTGGTTGTTTTACGATGAGTAAGTAATTCTTACGAAATCGATCACTGATCTTTTTTTAACAAAAGAATTGTAGTACTCGTTTTCTCTGCTGTTACTTTCATGTTACAAAAAGTGTTGCGGAAATCACAATCTATCGATTTAATGAAATAACTATTAGGAAACAGAAAGAAACTCTCTAAAGGACAAAAAGAACATACATACAAGCGAGTATTTAGGATATTTTCCCTATATCTTAATATATAAAAATGAATGTTTCTTTGTTTGTTCCTTATGTGTTCCTAAACATTCATCCGATGGCGATGAAACTTTGGGGATTCGTTGTGCGCATGCCCGCAAAGGTTTCTAAGTATGTATATAGGTTTTCTAGGTATGTAATGGTGAGCTCTGGCATTATGAAATTATTTCCCACACTATTCATCTGATTGCAATGAAACTTTGGTGAGTTGTTTTGTGCACGCCCGCAAAGGTTTCTATGTACACTGGTGAGCTCTGGCGTTGTGAAATTAATATTTTAAAAAATACAATAAGTGGCACGGCACAGTGGCATGGCAGTGGCAATAACAATAGGTGGCACGCGAGTTGTTTGAGGGGAATCCGGGAGGAGAATCTGGGAGGGGAATCCGGAAGGGGAGAAGGCGGGGAAGGTAGAAGGAGAATGCGGGAGGGGGAAGGGGAACGTGGGAGCGGCGGGAGGGGAGCGTGGGAGGAACAGTTTGCGGGATGG
Organism: Glyphotaelius pellucidus; assembly: GCA_936435175.1. Taxonomy (NCBI): domain Eukaryota; kingdom Metazoa; phylum Arthropoda; class Insecta; order Trichoptera; family Limnephilidae; genus Glyphotaelius; species Glyphotaelius pellucidus. The sequence goes on along the minus strand of OW386539.1, from coordinate 3,452,519 downwards.
GTGGACACAGGAGGGGGGGGACGTGGAAGGAAAATGCGGAAAGGAAGGGGACGCGGGAGGGAAATGAGAGCGGGAACGGGGACGCATGAGAAAGGACATGCAGGGAGAAACAATTTATTTCTTTATGTGGCATTGCAACGCTTGTCAGATACTCACTAGTTAATTTATAAACAATGGAACATTTTAGTCATCAGGAATTTTTGAATAACGCAGGCTAAGGGGCCATCCATAAATTACGTCACACCTTAAGGGGGGGGGGGGAGGGAGTAGAGAAGTGTGATATTGTGTGACAAGGGATATGGGGGGGTCATCAGGTCCGTGAGGTCACATGTAAAAATCAGTCCGTGAGGTCACATGAATTTTGATTACTTTTAGATTTAAAATTGCAAAATATGACATCACACTAGGGGGGAGGGGGTCTCACAAATGTGACGATGTGTGACAGGGACGGGGGGGGGGGGGGTCAAAAAACCACGAAATTCGTGTGACGTAATTTATGGATGGCCCCTTAAAGAAAACTGAAGGATTGTGTCACATTATTCAATAAATGAAGTGAAATACTTGCGGATAATTACTTTGTATTGTTTGTTATTTTAATGAATAATGCAGGTAACAGGTAATCACATATGTCCATACTCACTCCTGGAAACACTGACCCCCCGATTCCTACCCACCCCTCACAAATTTTTCCCAGAACTTCATCTCCTTCCTTTCCTCAAAAGACCTTCCACGCAGCATCCCCAAAGATGGCATATGCCCTTATTTTTCTCAGAGCCTCCTGCGTGACAAAAAAACTAGGGATAAAATTCCAGTTAACATTAGAGGACCTATTCAATATTGCAATAGCTATCTCACAATAAATATGAAGCCTATTTATTGTTCAGAGATACCCTGGTGGTGGTTCCATGCCAACTGAGAATAAAGTTAACTCAACGCCTCTTTGAAAAGTCATTAAAAGCTACAAAAAAAATAATTTAAAATTAGCCAATAACCCTAACGTAACCTATTAACCAATTTTTTATATATATTTTTTTATCACTCTAAATGACTTATCTGAGATGGTTCTGAGTTGGTTTCATTCCGAGTTGTTCGGTCACCCCTGGAAGTATTCATTCACTATTGACTCGTTGAAATAAAAATTATTAAGATAGAACCTAATTTTTTTTTTCCAATCACTTACTTATGCATACTTTAAATACTCTGGTTAGCATGTACAGGCAAATCATTTTGAAGAGGACACATTTTAATGTATGTGTGCACACTAATAGTGGTTCAAACAGATTCCAAATAGTTTGGAACACCTGCCCCCAGTCCCCTCTTATCCTGCTAGACCTACGATACAGTAAACCACCATACGAGCAATAATCTCTTTAAATTGTTTTGTCTATACCTACTTCCCATTCTCAAAAAATTAAACAATATTGCATCGCATGTTTTTATAAATTCAAATGGTTACGCGTGTAGTGATAACCCCACAGGCTAATTGGTTCTGTTTTCGGAACAGCTCATATACATTCCATAAAAATCATTGTCTCCCTCATGGTTAAAAATATGATCTAAATACATGGTGTTAGAAATATAAAATACCTCGTTTTGTATTAAAATCTAAAAGTTAACTACAAAATAATTTTTAAAAGGTACACCTTTATGAAACCAAAATTTCCATCTGTAAAATGGAAAAAAATTGTGTCACTTTTGGAATTTTTTGTCAATTATTTGTACACGTAACTACAAAAAGTGAATTGACGATAATGTTTATTTATTTTTTGTTTTTTTTTCATTTTCGTTAATTTTAGTTAGAACAAAACTTAAGGTGAGCCATTTTTAAAACTTTCTTTTTCTTATATGAATGCCGCACAAGAGTCCCAACTGGTCCCGTCTGGAGCCAGTGAGACTAGGCAACCCCAATTAGGATATGTTGTGGGCTGAAAGTAGTGGGGAGGGGAAGGAGATGGGGAAGAGGAAGGTGGGAAGTGCCTGGCTATTCAGATCTGGTCACCAAACACAGCTAAAGCCATTTCAAGCAGCATTTCAATTCTGAACGGTGGTCTTACACCAGGGCGATACTGAGAGTATCTTCCACTCCGGAATGTGTTCTTACGTTTGCCTTCAAAACTTTCATATATCAAAAGTTATGCGTTTATTTTGAATTACAAATTTTGAAAGCGTATTTCATCACCTTTCAAAAACGATTTTTAATTTTTGGATGCGTTCAGAAATGTTCTACTTATTTGGATTTTATTGCAAAGCGGAAATATTTTGACCTTCTAACAAAATAGACCCGAGACCTGAAGGGTTAACTCTCTTCAAAATGAAGTTATAATAATAAATCACTTGACATTATTGTTATCTTTATTACTTTAAAGACCATAATTTATTTACAAGCAAAGTATGTACCTGTCTGCTTCATTCTAATGTTATTTGGCTAATAAGGAAATGGATCATGCAGAAATTGTAAGAAAGAAAATGTCATATTACATCTAAGTAAATTATTTTTTTGCAAATTAGGAACACCTGTGTCTACAAGAACAACTGTCTCAGTATCCACACAATTTGTGTATTGATTAGTGTAAGAATTTAATGTTCTGCTGTGGATAGATTCAACTCCAGTTTTTTTAATTTTCCTGACTTCTGTACTAGCAAGCCTTTCCGTAGGATACCATAAACCCAGTTAGCCTTAAAGCTTCGTTCTAAGAGTCTATTTTAAAATTAATTCCACAAAGGAGGCCTTGAGGAAAATGATTTCCTTCAGGGCTTATCTTTGGGGATGGTATGTGGAGTTTTTTTTTAGAAGAGGAAGGAGTGAACATGGGTCTCTCCAAGGAGGGAGGAAGGAAATGTAACTACAAATGATGGGCGTGCATTTGGCGTGTTTCCCGACTAGGCATTTTACATGAGCTCCACACAAGGGGCCCTGAGGAAAATAATTTCCCTCAGAGCCTATGTCATCTGTGGGGATGCTGTGTGGAGGGTTTTTTTTTTTAGGAAAAGGAGGAGAGGAGAGTTCTGGGAAGGAAAAAGGAAAAGGGTTTAAGGGGTGGATAGGAATCTGGGGTTCAGTGTGTCCTGGTCATCCGCCTCCAAGACCTAGACAAACCTCACCCTCGCCCATGAACCCGGGCACCCCTGCTAAATCACCAAACGTAGCGAACCACTGGTACAGAAGGGATCAAAAATGCTGGTTCTTCGGAGAATCTTCCATTGAAATACCGGTATGACAAGGACAACATTCCCACCTGACACCTGTGCTCTAAAGATTGGAATCCATTTGAAGATAGGGGAATCTATCAAACAGACTGCCCATTTCTGCACATAGTCATGGGTTTTTTGAGGCTCCATACCATAGTGGCTGCCAAATTCAACAGTGGACGTGACAGACATAATAGGGGGTTGATTAAAACATGACCCTGTATAAGCCAAATATTGAAACTTCGCCCTGAAAAAGGGCGATTGGGGACACAACCTTGCAACGGTATGCAAAAATATTTGAAATAACGCCCTTAAAAGGACGGTTTTACAGGAGCAGGTATTAGGGGCCCGCCGCACGCTGTAATTGACTTAAAACATAGAGACAGATTAACAAATCAACATTGTAAGCTCGTGCTAGTAGGATGCTCGCTCGTAGCGGGAGGCGGGGTACGGTTTTGAGGCTCAGCATAAAAATAAACCTTCCCTCGCTCACCGTATGGACATTAAACAATGCGGCCTAGAGTGACTCGTATCATCGTATAAGCGGACTACGAGCACAGGGAAATAGAAGACAAAGATGGCAGTAGATAAAAATGTCCTCGTCTTCGATTTCCTCGAAAGCATGTCTGATTCACAACAGTGGGGCGCACTTGTTATTTGTACAGGGCCAGCAGTTGTATACTATTTATGTATCTGTAGGCCCTGTACAGTACACCTAACTTCTGAGGGCCTTCCTTGACTCTGGCTTCGATGGAGCCCCACAGCTAAGAGACTAATAGTTAAAGGACTCGGTGCGACGTGGATGATTATATGTTGGTGCACTTTAAGTCTCACGTCGCTGCTCTGTTGGTACACACAGACTGCACTGTAAGTCCCACAGTGTCATTCTGTCAGAAAAGATCTATGAACACACCTGGAGTGCTAAAAATCTCACAGTTCTTCAATCAGTGCATATACCAGCTGAAGTGTTCCCTCAAATAGAAAAATAAGTTAAAAAGAAATTTTTGAAATCTCTCTATTTGAGGGAATACGGCTGCTACCCGTGGTTCTATCCCACTGATTTTCTCTTGGGTATGCTCGGAATGAACCATCTAAGGGTCAGAAGGGATTTACACATTGCTTTACATGTCCTGACTGATTCATGGAGGAGAGCATCAATTCCTATATTTCCGATGGTTGTCTCCGTCACCGACAGCATAGACAGTTTTATCTCTCGGTCTGCAGAACTAACTTGTCAATGGTCATGCCGGTGGTGAGAGCTATCATGTTGTAAAATAGAATCACTTCGGATATTGATATATTTAACATCAATGCTTTGGTGCAGCTCAAATAAAAGCTTCTTTTTATATGTCTATTCATTCAAATTGTATTTTTTTATGATTTTAAAAGGAATAAAATAACAATAGAATTGAAACGAAAAAAAGTCTATAAGAATAACCTTTTTTCAACCAAAAAATATCATTTGTTAAACATTACTCTTACAGTAAAATTCCAAGAGTAAATTTAATAACATTATTATTATCTACTTTCATAATGAGATTAATGAGTCAACCACAGTAATAAAATAAAATAAAAAACTAAATAATAAAATATTAATAAAGATAAGATAAGAGGACACTTGGGGCGACCATCAACTAAGTTTTATTGAGACTTCAAATATACTAAATATAATTTATTACTTCACATAAAACTTTATGTGAATCAACCACCTTTTACATAAATTCTAAACACATCAAATGAAAACAATTGTTATTCAGATAAGTTGTAATTGAAGTTATGCAAATTTCATATTTATATGGAAGATTGCAGTCGGGTTCAGACTTAAAAAAGATGAAATGTTAAACGGAGGGGAAACTATTTTTAAAAGGCTTCATAGAAGAGATGATATTTATTTAGAGAGGGACAACTAATGTGTTCTAAAATTCCCACTCCTGGACCACAGGCTCAAAAGACTGACCCCCTTGCTAAAAGACAATCTTTAAACTTTACTTAACTGATAAACAAACATGTTGTTTGTCAGTTGTGTAAATAATTGTAAAACATGATTTTTAGTTAGGCCCTACGTAGATATCTTTATTTTATGGATACCAAGCAAATAACTTGGATCACCACATAATAGTCAAAAATATTTTAAAAATAAAAACGATAATAAAAGCATGTTATTATTTACACATAATTTGGATAGCTACATATTTTCATTCTATAGAAGTCTCTTCACCATTCTTCATAGAATAAAATAAAGGAATGGTGGTGGCATTACAAGGAAAAGAACAGAGTTCAACAAACTGATGGCTTGTTAGTAAACTTGTTTATTTATATATTGAATAGTTACCTGCTTGATGGATTCCCATCTTCTTCTCCTTCTAGTTGCCTGATAACATGCACGGGAATGTCCAAGATATCCGTTATACCAGAGTCCTCGGAGCACTCCACTAAATTGTTCGTTTCCAAATCATCTCCCGAACTACGTCTCCGAGAGAGGAAACTTATTTTGGTTTCATTGACCGGATCACTAAAAGGCACTTTATTTTTATCACTCGTCTCCTCATCACCGAATCTACCATGATCAATCGATGGCATTCTTCGAAATCGAAAGCAAACAAAAATAAAGAAGCAACTTTCAAAGCATCACAAATTCAAACCAAAACATTGTTCAAATTATTAAATTTACTGTGAGATTCATAATGAATAAGGTAATTCGTATTCTAGTATTAATTACTAGTGTATTGTTTATCAGGAAATAGAGAAATATTGAACTGTCATCCCGATAACCTTACGACGCGACGGCCACAGCGATCAAATGACAGCTGACATCACTGACACTCCAGTGACGGCGGCAAGCGCACAGATGTTAGCTGCAGATGATGTGTTTCTATAGTAAACAGTAGAAGAAGAAGAACAACAAACGGCTTGTACTACGTACGTCATACAAACAACGTAAAATGGGTTGTCATCGTTGCTTCATTTTCATCTTTCCTGTTTGAACTGTACAAAAGTTGGTACCTGCTTTCCTCACTTGACGTTGTAGAAAAACAATTTGAAAATGTTTCGGAGTATCACCACTGATGGCTAAAGGCGTTAGTATCGAAAGCCATTCAAAATTTATATGTATACAATACTACATCAAAGGGTTTCAAGGGAAAGTAGTTTCATATAAATATAAATGTTGTTTGCATCAACCCTAAATTTAATGTTGTGGCCATTATAAATAACACTAGCCCAAACCCGTGAAAAATCCCAGGAAAATATTATTTTGAAAAATCACAGAATTCTAGTAATTATCTGGTAAAAAATATTACATCATGGGTAGAAAATATTACATATTTATCGCTTGACCGATTTTTTGACACAATAGTTGCAATTTTGAAAATGACTAATTTTAATTTATAATTTTAATAATTTTTTGTTAAAATATTACATTAGGTAGGTACGTACTTTATCGCTTACATTTTGAATACGACACTAAGGACGGGTTGTTTCAAAAAATTTGATGGATTCATCAAATATTTGAAGTTGATTTTCACGTTCTGTGTAAGTTCTTTTCAAGTTCTGTTATTATATAATTATAGGACAGTTGCTTCACAATACTGAAATAATCACAGAACTTTAATAGAATTTACACAAAACGTGAAAATTAACTTCAAATATTTGCTGAATCCATCAAATTTTTTGAAACAACTCATCCTAAAAATTCGAGATAAATCCAAGTGACCAAAGTTACAATCGTTCATAGACAGACCCACAACCGAAATTAGTATGATAATCTGAATTTTGTGTATAGTTAACTTTTTACCGAAGTAGAGATAATAAAAATATAGGTAGTATCAAAACAAATAACTGTAAACACTATTTACCAATTAGATTCTTATACGCCGGTTCAACGTTGGTATGGTAAGCCGCCGCTTGCCGCTTCCCAAATTTCTACCGATTTCTTGTATATCTCCAGTTTTTAAGCTCTTAAAAAAATATACGTTATTTTTGAAGATAATATCTACATATTCCCCATGCTAAAACGCAAATTATATAAAATTCCCTCGATAAAGAATCGCTAAGTATGCTCCGAAAATTTTTATTTTCACGTCTGTCTCTATTATTTAACAAGTTATATGAATGAAAATAATCACAGTGTTTCTTTGAACGTTGTTTTAGACAACCCCTACGAGATTTTTTGCTCTGTTCTAAACGAGTCGTGTTTTATTAAACATTTTCACAATTTTCGCTTCAATTTCATCGTTTTAAATATTAGCGCGCTCTCTCCAACATTCGTAATTACATGTCTCTCCAACTTCTTGTTTTCTAGCGAGGATACGGCGCCTTAAGCCTGGTTTAAGGCCGTTTCAATCAAAGTTTTATAACTGTTCGGAGCTTACGCATCACGTTAGTAAGCGTCGTGGGTTGAATAATAAATTCATCTTCTATCAAGTCCTAATATACAAAAATTAAGTGCAAAATTAATAGATTGCTTTGTTTTAACCATGTTTAACGTTAACCACGTTGTTTTTTTTTGTTTTAACCACATTTTGGTAGTTAAGACTAAGTAATCTATTAATTTTAATTAAAATGGTGCACAAAATAAGAATCTCCTGGCGAGCATGTTGGTTCGTACACTTAGTACTCTTCTTTGGCGTGTTTGCTGTATTTGAAGAAAAAATAAAGTTTTGGAACCTTTCGTTTTAATAAAATGATGACTCAACATTATTGATAATCGTGTGTGAAATAATTTCAGGGGGGCTTAATGCTAATTGGTTGTGACGATGGTGATGACGATACGGTGACGATGATCAATGTCTACGCTGTGGATGATGATAAATGATAAATCAATAGTTTCTTTGATTGAATGCCAAAACTTTCAAAAACCAGAATAAAATCACTTCCATTTTGTTGAAGTTAAATCTATCTACGACGCGACGTGAAAGGAATTACCTAACCAACTTTTTTTTATACTAATTTCAGTTGTGGGTCTGTCCGTGAGATTGTGAATGATTGCAAATCTGGTTATTATTATAAACATATACTAATTACGGTTGTGCTGAGTGATTGTAACTCTGGTTCAATGAACTCGGATTTATTTTTAAATTTATTAAAGAGCACAAAATTTAAACAATTCGTCAAATTTCAAAGTTAATTTTCAAGTTCTGGGAAAGTTTTATTAGAGTTCTGTTATTATTTCAGTTTTGTGAAGCAACTGGTCAAACGGAACTTGAAAATAACTCTTAAAGAACTTGAAAAATAACTTTGAAATCTGTTGAATTGTTATCAAATTCAGTGAAACAATCCGTCCTAAGTGTCATTTTCAAAATTGGAACTGATTGCTTCAAAAATTCAGATAAGGTATAAAGTACCTGCTATGACACAATAGTTTCAGAAAATTACTTAATTGTTATTTTCTAAATTGACTGACGTGTCCCATGAACATTTTCGTTAATATTTTTTCCAGAGTATTCTGAAGCAATTGCCTTTGTTCTGAATTGTTCATAAATTTTCAGTTTCACAAATCCAACGATTATAATGTCCCGCGATTGTCCACGGGCCTGTGCTAGTAAGTATAATAATGTACTGTAAATAACCACCTGAATAAACGATAAATGGCTTATTTTCATTCTATACTGGCTGGGGTACCCGTTTTCGCTCAGGGAGTTGATATGAGATTCCAGGCTATTCGCGAACATTCCAGAAGGTTCCGGGATATTCTAGAATGTTGTGGAATGCTCTCGAATACTCTAGAATGTTCTGGACTGCTCTAGAAATTTCTAGAAGGCGAAACTTCTAGCCCTTATATCTTCAAAAGCCCGCCCTTTAGGTAAAAACGGAAACCTTCTTCATGGATAGGGGATAGAGGGCTACTACACCATATAACTAACTCCCTTGACCGTACCGGGACTCGTTTCTGAGTTTTAGCGTCACGCACATTGTACACTTTCTTTTATAATGTACTAGCAGACCCGGCCACACGTTGCCGTGGCTAACGAAACACAACGCCATTACCCAACCTTTATAACCAACGCCATCTGTTAATTTGCATTCGCAAATCCACATCGCCCGCTTGCCAGCTCACTGCCCGCTGCCTGAATTGAATCTTTGAATTTCTCAGCTTTTCTCTGGTATAGGTAATATGCATGTATTGTACATATAAACCTTCCTCTTGAATCACTCTATCTATTGGTGAAAACCGCATGAAAATCCGTTGCGTAGTGTAAAAGATGTAAGCGTACAGACAGCGGGAGCGACTTAATTTTAATTTTTTTTTATTTATCTACATAGAGTACGTTTACATTGGGTTTTTCGATGCCTATCTCACATCTCACTAGGATATACCTGTTGTGTCGAGACAGGCTTCATTTTGTAAAGATATTGATTATTCGCCAGTCATAATAATACCTACATAAGTGGCGAAGGAGACTGCAAACAAAATGCAAAAGATTTTGGAGTGACGGGCATCACGAAAGCCATCTAGATGAGACGCGTCAATTTCCCTCCATATTTCTATATGGCGTGGGTGGAAGCTTGGAAGAACGGAAACAGAAAAACGCCCTAGAAAAATATAACGCTGGAGAAAAATGCTAAGGATTCCACGGACAGCCTGACAGCACCAGTACATCCATTCTGGAAGACTAAGCATCCACAATAATAAAGACGGTTCTAACTAACATTTTTTTTCCAAAATGACCTTAGAATGACTCGTTTTTGAGTTCAACAGCTCGGCTGTGGAACGATTTGCCGGCCTCTGTGTTTCCTCCCTCCTACAACATGGATCTCTTCAAGACCCATGTTCACTCCTTCCTCTCCTCAAAAACACCCTCTACACAGCATGACCTAGGCAATGCACGTCTCCTGTTTAACCGGCCCTGGACGCACTACATGAAAAAAAAGAAAAACTTCACTTAACGTAATTTAAAGCATGTTACAGAACTTCTTCTTCCGGAAGTTTTTTGACAGGTCTAATCGCGTCCGAGCGAAATTACAGCCTTCTCACAGCTTATAAAATCAGTTCGATAAGCTGAGGGACTTTTTGTAAGAAATAGTACCAAAATGCGCCGTTGCGAAATGTCGAAAATCAAAAGACATTTGTTTTTATTGGATTTTTTCCTATAAAACTAGTATTTATTTTCACTTATTGGAGTTTTCTGAAAATGAGCATCCTTCTATTCAATTATCGCTCCAAACCTTTATAATCTCAATATTTCTGTTTTTAAAATTACGTATTTGAATACGAAGTCGGTTGCTGTCAGGTAGCTGTCATTCGAATAAAATGAAAGAAATCCATTAATTTTCGCCTTTGACGGCAAAAAAGTGCGTGGAGAATTGTTTAATTAAAGCCAAATTCTATTTCACCATTTTATTTGGTCCTTTTCGACTTTATTGACAAAATCGCGTAAATTTGACAGTAGCAGGTCGTTGTTGAAAGGAAGCCATCTTACCGAAAATAAATTTACATATGTAAATGGTCGCATGAGCAGTTACACAGGTCGAACTTCCGAAACACTTCCGTGATCATTAATTACCACAAGTCAGATGCATATGTGAACGCTCCTGGGAGTAACCTGTCAAAATCTTACGTAATCCGTAATTTTTAATTACGAGTGTAAAGCTAGCCTAACAATAACTTTGTGACAAAACTTACACTTTTCAAATTACACCGAATCATTAACTTTCATAACTTCAACTCACTCTATAGACGTTTAATGTTTGACCAAACCTTGTTAATAAAACTCTGAATAATGGCCTTGACTCGCCAGAGCTAAAAAAATCACATTTCGACAAGATCAACAAAACATTCCGATTTATTTCAGTTGCCCACATGTAGAACTAACATTAGAAAAAATTCCCCAATTCGTCGTGTATCTGCCATAATATAATACATAAAATTACAATATATACATTTTTAACAATACCCTTCAAAAATACCGAATAGAAGTAACGCGTAGGTACGATCGAAAATTAAAGAAGAGTGTGGAATGTATCGGGAGCATCTCCTATCCTTATCCTATTTTTCTCTATCTCTCCTCCTCACCAAAAAAATATTTGTAAGATAAAATAAATCTCCATCTCCAAGTAACTTTAACGTAGGAGACCTTTTTAGTTTGACTTAATTTAACTTTGTATAAATGTATCTCTATATTTTATGTATAAGCTGTTTGTCTCTTACAAATAAATACATAAATTAATATGTAGAGAATAATAAATATACTAAAAATAAATAAAAGAATAAAACTGTCTAACTACAGCGTGTCCTAGATGCTTTGGACAGGTTGCTAGTTGCTAGCCAAACCGAGAACTCGAACCTGGAGAAACTCATGGTCACTGGCAAAGTGGAAGGCAGAAGAAGCTAGGGAAGAACACCGATGCTTTGGATTAAGTCGAACTGATTAATTGATCTGAAAAAGTTCGCGTTTGGGAGAACGCGGGAAATTTTGGCAAAAATATCGCGAAATTGGCACAAACTACGCAAATTGGCCCAAAAATTAGGTGAATTTTTCAGGTCCCTTTCAACGAAGCATTCAAAATTCACCGGCTATCGTGACTTCGAGAACGTGACAATGAAATGAAATGCTCCAAAATCAGAAAATGATCTAAAAAATTATATTACTTGCCAAACACGCCGTGGATGCCTTGTATTCAGGCGTTCGTCCCATTCTTTGAATATTTGCCAAACATGCCACGGGTATTGCCTGTATTCAGGCGTTCGTCCCATTCTTTGAATATTTGCCAAACATGCCACGGGTATTGCCTGTATTCAGGCGTTCGTCCCATTCTTTGGATATTTGCCAAACATGTCACGGATATTGCCTGTATTCAGGCGTTCGTCCCGTACTTAGGATATTAGAAGTTATTTGATACCAACAACAAATTGATATTTCGTAAATTTTTATTCATAAAGTAATGTTTTCTAAAAGTTAGTGTTGCCATTCATATTTCTTGTTGCGGTTAAGTTATTTTTATTTTTATTTGCAGGTGTCAACGGAAGATAAGTCTTTCTTTACTTTGGTTATTATTATTATTCTCTATTTCAGGTTGTTGAATTCATTTATATATTTTTTGCTTTCAGTTCATTCGGTAGGTGCCGCACGAAGTCAAGTTAATTGTGCACAACTCCTAATCCTGTACAAATTGCATGTCTGCCTCATGATTGAATTTCGCAGGCACCTCTTGTCTGGAGCCCCAAAATACCTGAAAAAAAACCCTCGACTCTGTGCAGAAACGGCGGTCCGTTTGATAGATTCTCTTGTGTTAATCAACGAATTGCAATCTTTAGAGCACAGACATCAGATGGAAATGCCGTCCTTGTTCTACCGGTATTTCTCGGAAGATGCTCCGAGGAAGTAGCGTCATTGATCACCTCGGCACCGGTGCATGGCCGGGAAACACGCCAAACGTGCGCCCAACATATGTAAACGGTTGACATTTGTCACATGAGACCGTTTCTACGATTTCAACAACTGTGGAACGATTTGCCGGCCTCTGCGTTTCCTCCCTTCTACAACATGGATCTCTTCAAGACCCGTGTTAACTCCTTCCTCTCCTTCAAAAGACCCTCCACACAGCCTCGGCCCTCCATATAGGCCCTGAGGGAAATTATTTTAGGGGCCTCCTGTACAAAGTTAATGTAAAAAAAGTCAAGAAGTTTTTTATTACGAAAACGTTAAACGCTGTCACGCCCAAAAAATACAAAATGTATGAATACAATGTTTTTACACTGTTGCTACTGTAATTGCCTATATTTAGGCGCTCGCTTTGCTACTAGCGATAATTTTTGGGTAAACGATATTATTATTCATCTTTTAGGCATGAAAACGGTCCGTAATAATTATTTTTATTACTTATTTTAAATATACTTGTTCGGAATTCTTAAGATATTAATTATCCATTCAATGTCTGACTTGCTAGACTAGTGATTGCATCACAGCATCCCAGCTGACTTAGGCCCTGAGGGATATTATTTTCCTCAGGACCTCCGGTGGGGAGTTGATGTAAAAAAAGGTGACTTTAATTATTTGAGTAACATTAACAACACGATAACATATGTACATTTAAGCACCATCCACTCCATACTAACTAAGGTAAGCAATCATTGGTTACGAGGGGGGCAACTTACATAATCGCCTTCCAATCGATATTAAAAATGAAAAAAAGGCTGGGTACGAGGGACAGCTGAAAAGTTTTGAGACTAAGGTATTAAAAATGCTGATAGAAATGTATAAAAAAATTATTTTTCAATATAATCTCCTTGTAATTCAATGCACTTCCTACATTTATTAAAACGAGCTTTTAACCCGGTAAAAAAATATTCGCTGTCTTTGCCTTCAAAATGTTCATTTACGGCCGCCTTCATTTCCTCGTCACTTGAAAATCTCCGTCCTCGGAGGTCCTTTTTCAAATTGGAAAAAAGGAAATAATTGCTAGGGGCCAGGTCTGGACTGTAGGGTAGGTGGTTTATTTCTTCAAATCCTGTTTCGGCGAGGGCACGCCTTGCAACTCTGGCAGTGTGGACGGGCGCATTGTCTTCCAAAAACAGGACTCCTTTTGCCAGTTTGCCTCTCTTTTTCTCGACAATCACTTGACGAACCTTTGTCAACAATGCGGCATGAAACACGAAGTCGCCGTTCATTGTAGTATTTTTGGGAAGGTAGTCGATGAACAAAATTCCTTCACAATCCCAAAAAACAGTGGCCAAGAGCTTGGATGCCGATCTTTCCACTTTGAATTTCCGTGGCGGCTTTTTTCCCTTTTCTATCCACTGCATTGATTCTTGTTTTGACTCCGGATCGTATTGTCTAATCCATGTTTCATCGACAGTAACAAGGCGAGAAAAAACATCGTCAGGATTATCGCCACAGATGTCCAAAAACTCCTCCGAAGTTGTGACGCGACGCTGCTTGTCAAGCGGCGTGAGCATTTCCGGCATCCATCGCCCACACACCTTTTTCATGTGCAAATGATTATGCAAAATGTCACCGATTCGTTCTTTGCTAATGCCTATGGCTTCAGCTAACTGCCACAACTTGTAACGGCGGTGTTTGGGCGTCCCGACCTGGAATCATATTCAAGCGACTCCCTGCCGTGTTTGAATTCACGGCTCCAACGCTTTACGGTGGCAAATGAAGGTGCTGACTCCCCATAAAGTGCAGACATCCCTTCAAATATTTCTGTTGGCGTTTTGTTTTTCTTTGTGAGGAATTTTATGACAGCTCTGTACTCCAATTTCGTAGAAAGCGCTGATGAGTCAGACATGGTGATGTTTAAGGTTCAATTACTAAAAATGTAATGATGCTAATGACATTGGTAATGAACTTGGTATTTATATTATTTAGAATACCCTCAATTAGTGGTGTGCAGCGTTACTCATTATTGATGATCATAGGTACTTAGGCTCAAAAATTTTTAGCCGCCCCTCGTAGATTTTAAATAAATTTATGGATTCTTATTTTAAAAAAACAGTATAATGAAACAGAATAATATTGTTTCGTGGTGTATTGTAAAATTATTTACTTTAGTTTACTGTGTTTATATATTTTTAGTTTAATAAGTGAAAATGTAATTTTCTTTATTCTGGAATAAAAACTTTTTTAAAAAGTCGGCATTATATCGTCATGCACGGTGTCAGGAAACTCGTGGTACAAGCAGGAAACTGGTGTGTCTACTGTCTACCTCGGTGATCGGAGAACTCAGAATGAAACCAACTCAGAACCACCCCAGAAAAGTCATTAAGAGTGATAAATAAAATATTAAAAAATGGTTAAATAGGTTACGGCAGGTTAGGACTCTTTAGGAATTTAGGTACTGATGCAATTCATATTCCGTGTATCTCGATTAAATATGTATCCTAATTTGAAAACAGATCATTTTTAGATCATTTTGAGTGACCGCTTCCAAAGAATTGAAGCACTTATGAGCCTACTTCCTATAAAAGGAGAAACCATTTCGAGCAAAGGTATGTACGTACCCATGTAATATATCTGCCTAGTAACAGTTCGAGTATCTATTTATGAAACGTTCGATTGTCTATTTATGGAACGTTCAATATTACTTATGGACCGACAGAGAGCGGCGATCCGGAATGCAATCAAGGCGCTTCTACCGCTCGACAGTGACGATTTCAGAAGACTGCGCTGCAAGAAAATCAAGTATGTATTTGAACTACCCCGTACGCATTAGCAAATAGGTGATTTTGGACGCTTTAGAAATGTACGCCATAACCATAGTTAGCGCTTTTCTTAGAGAAAAGATTACAAGGACTGTTTGTTAATATTTATTTAAATAAAACAATATTACTTTGTTTGAACCACTACATTTTAATGTACACTGATCGGCTTCAGAGCAACTTTCAGAGCAACTTCAGAGCGTTCTTTCTTTAGGGCAAAATATACTAACTTAACAACACAAAATAACGGTTGAACATAATAACTTATTACTAAGTGTTGAAGTGGGGGTGGAGGCGTGATTAGGATTAGTGAAGAGTGGGGGGAGGAAATAGAACGGACGCTGAAAGGGAATATGACTATCAGCAGTGGAACGTTCATATTTGGCTTTATTTTGTTTCTGTATCTACATGTATTGTTTATTAATATTAAAATTTGCTGTCAAATTTCCAGAAAATAATAAATTAATAAGATGGGACTGTAAGATGAGAAAGAGATTGTTTCTCCTTGCGTGTCCTTTCCCACGCATCCCCGTTCTCGTCTCCGTTCCCCTCCCTCATCCCCTTTTCCTCCCGCGTCCCCCTTCTACTTCCCCCGTTTTCCGCCCTCCCAAATCTCACCGTCCCTCGAACTCCCCTCCTCCCGTAGTTCCCTCCCGCGTTCCTTTTCCTTCCCGGCCTTCCACCTTCCGCGAACCCCTCCCCCTCCCATAATCCCCTCCCGGCACTTCTAGGCGTGCGCACAACTCACCAAAGTTTCATCGCAATCAGATGAATGCCATAGGAAATAATTTCATAACGCCAGAGCTCACCATCATGTACCGAAACCTTTCGCTGGCACGCGTACAACAAATCACCAAAGTTTCATCACAATCGATTGAATGGTTTGAGACAGCTTAAGGGATCCTATATTCAAAATAATATTATTTTAATAATTTGTATATCAAAGTTTACAAATGACTAATTTACTATAACTTATATACTATATTTTGCCTTGGTTAATAAGACATATTGAATTTACCAAATGCTGCACCTTATAGTTTCCTGCAGCGTATTATATCACCCCTTTGCAGAGTAAACTATTTTGCGTATTGGCTTTATTCTTTTTGATTGTCTGATTTCATTGCGTTATGTCTATGATTGTCCTTGTTGTATATAGTTTTATTTGAAACGTATATTGGTAACAGATTGTTCATTATTTTATGTATAAATACATCACTTTCAGGATAAGCGTCTGTTTCACTCTTAGCCAATTTGGTTCCTTTAACATTTTAGCTATATTTGAAAATCTACCCGGCTAAGTATTATTCTCATTGCTCTATCTTGGAGAATTTGCAAAATATTTTTTCTCTGTCGTCACACAAGAAAATAATCGTTGTGCAGTGCAAAGTTGTGTATATTTAATGTAGTGATTGTAGTTTTTCTGGAATTGTTCTCAGAAAAGATATATTCGTCCTAATTTAATTTTGTGTACCTATTCTCAGCATGCTTGTTAAAGGTTTCAAATCAGTAACATTAGACCCAAAAAATATTTTTTTAAAAGAGGTCATCATTAATTAATTAATTAGTCATCCATTAATCACGTGATGTTTTTAGCAATTTTCGAACCCCCCTTCCCCCAACCCTTGTAACATGTAGTGAGGTTTTAGACTAACCCCCCCCCCATACCCAAAATCACGTGTATTTTTTTAGTTTACTGAAATTTTCAGAATATTGTTTTAAGGTAAAACATACGCGGCAACGATTTACGCATGTATTCGGCGTCAAAATCACAGACTTACTGGCGATTGGTGAGCTGAGCGGTTGTCGCAATGCGCGGGGAAATCGTTGCCTGGCAACGGTGAGTCAAGGCCACGCGCCGATGTTTGGTTTAGAAATCATGCGTTCAACGAAAATTAAATACACGTGATATATCATTATATCCCCCCGCCCTCCTTGTGATATTTCGTGATTTTTTTCCGACCCCCTCCCCCCCCCCACCTTTCCAGCCTCACGTGATTAATGGACGACCCGAAACGATATTTTATTTCATTATATTTACGTAGTAGGTTGGAAAAGACAATTTTTTTAATAATTATCATTAACTCACAGTTGCCACTAATATCGTGAAAAATTGAATTATTTAACTGTCTCTATTTACAATTTAAAATACAAATAAATATAGTAGCACATATCCGTACTAGATATTTGCTTTGCCTTTTGATTAAAAAAAATATTATTCTGTTTGATCAAGTATTTTGGCTTCAAATCAAAATTTTGTTCCTTAGAGGATAGGTACCGTAACTACACCATTGCAATACCAACGCCTTCTATAGGCAAAGAGAAAAGATACCTACCGGGACAAGATTTAAAGCAAGTAATTTCCCGGAATACCTACTTCGCTATTGCCACCGACTAGCCACTGTCTAGACTCAACTCACACCTTTTTTATAGCTTGTAGGTCAGTAACAACAAGTATATAACAGCATCTCAGTGACTCATCTTCACTCTCAATGAGCGCTACATACAGATGACGCAACAAACTTCTTGAACGCGTCATTTTCAGCATCGTCCTGGTCCTGAGCCAAGGACCTTGCTGCTCTCACACGGAGGTCGTCACAATGTGTACTAACTAATACCTCATACTTGGAAAAGTACTGCAAAAAACCAATATATTAGAAAAAAATAGGTTTTGACCTCTTAGGAAATCTTAAGAAAAAACCTCCAAGGAAATTGCCGCTCTGTCACGGAATTTTTTTGTTTGGTATCTTATTAGGAAGTGGCGCATATTTTAGGTACCAGTAGGCACGTACTATTTAGCGATTTCGTAATGCGAACTGCAAACACTTTTTTTATTAATTTCAAGTGTGAGAAATTTCTATTGAAATGGTGATACCAAAAACCACTTGAAAGCATGAAGCCCCTTTTACACGCAGAGGCGCGCCATATGTACACAATATGACGACATATCGTTTGAAGATGGTGAATTTCCCGCGCGAATCCGCCAAACAGCAATGGCGGCTTTCCCGCGCAAACTGCAATCAATGGCGGTAGGTACCTACTTTCCGCTACCTGTCACAAGCCGCTTCCGCCTAACTGCAGTATTATTATTTATTATAGTAGAGTGTGTTCGACTTTAGCAATGCAAAATATATGATTATTGTTCAGCGGCTTGTGTTGGTCGCGTGACTCGTGCAGACGATCACGTAGCACGGCTGCAAAGTTCACTAGGAGACGGCTGCGAGCATTCGGAGCACTCGGGCACGAGCAGGGGGCAGGGGGGTAACGGCCGTCTGTGCGGTTGGGCAAGGTAGCTATTCCCGAGCGACGATCAATCGTTACTCGCCGTGCGCCAGCTACGACTGGTCTACCCCACTCGTTGTTGTGTCGAATGACTTTTGGCGTTTGGCGTCTAAGAATGTTCCGGTCGACAAGGCTCAAGAATAACCACGTCGACCAATGTACGTACTTTCGACGGCGATTGTGAGCGACGAGGGCTTGGAGAATAACTACCCATATCCTGCACAATACAAATACAAAGTAGGGTGCGGGACAGGCAAAGGAAAGACGAAAAAAATACAATGTAAACACTTTTTGTCACGAGGGTTGTAAAAACAAGGGCAGCGGACTCGAATGAAGTTTTCGTGGCTGCATCAACTTTTAAATTATTACCAAATTGACTACACAATGTATTAAACAAAAAGGAAAGCATTGTAAAGAGGACACATTTGAATATATTGGTGTACACCAGTGATTCCCAAAGTGGTCCAGGTGGACCCCCAGGGGTCCATGGGAGACTCGACGGGGGTTTACGTTGGCGTGTTAAAAAAATGGGGGTTCACAAGTTGTAAGTGGGGGTCAACGAAAATTTATCTGGTTTCGATAGTAAAGAACAAAAATGTTGGCTTGGCTTTACCTGCCAATGCGGGCAGATAGTACACTAGCATTTCGGTGAAAAATTGTCATATTGAGACCCATCCCGAACCCATATCCCATCCTGCCCCCCGTCTCATATCACATTACGCCCCCCCCCCCCCCCCCCACCCCTCCCCCCCTCCCCCGTTTTGACAGACCTCAACTCCAGCGTTATATTCAATATTCAATACAAGTGTCAAGTTTTGGGAATATAGTAGAAATGTTGCAGCAGGGGGTCCACCGATACCAGTAAAATTTTGAAAGTGGTCTACGAGAAACAAAAGTTTGGGAACCTAGACGACATTCACACACGGCAGATTCTTAACATTAATTTGGTCAGATGAACGTTGTGGCAGCAATGCACTATCCGTATGCGGCAATTGGAGGATGTTGAGAATTTGTTTAAAGAGAGCTTGGAAAACCAAGGTTTTGAAGGAATCGTTGTCTGTATTATGAAAAAATTATATCCTTTATTTAAACATGTGGCAACCCCTTGCCCGGGAACGGAACATATCATATTACGCCACTGGGCACTAGGTATATACTTTGAATACCTATACACATGTGAATCATTCATGGTTAGCCGTTCCGTTTCGCGAATTACAAAACGCAATATAGTATCGGCCTGCCGCTGAAAGCTCCGCTACAGCATCTCTCTCTGTTACACGTGACATTATTGAGAAAGTGGGGTTAGCTGCAACGGAGCTATCAGCGGTACACCTTTAGGTAGGTATTGCGATTTCAAACAATAAATTAAATATTGTCCGTTTCTGAATGAGGGTCGGTATTCGGTAGACTAAAGGGGGACGGGAATTGTTTTTATATTTTATGGCCGCCATCTCTGTCCTGTGAGCGCAGATCCGGACCTGAATTATACCTAATTGACGCTGCAATAATTTGACAATGATTTGGGACGAAGTGAAACACCTAACATTCGACTGCTGTGAGTATAGTTACTACTGTACTAGGTCAATGGGTTTGGTATGCACGTGATTTAAATATACCGCGAGTACAAACGTACGTGCAATGTTTTTATATTCCACAAGGTACCTACTGGGTACCCCACTAAAAAATGTGGTTTATATCGAAAAATTTTAAGTTTTTTTTTAATACTATCCAAAGTAGATTCATACAGTTGAAAACTTTAAGTTGTTTGCACTCCACAGGGGAGAAGGTTGCCCCGATAACCTGATTAGAAAATGATCGGATTTTTTTCTCTTTCCCTCCCTGCCGGTAAACCATATGAAATACACAAACTTCTCACAGCTGTCCGTGTGCTCAAATTTACGGTGATCGGACAACTCAGAATGAAACCAACTCGGAAACACCTCAGAAAAGTCATTAAAAGTGATGACAAAAAATAGGCTACGTCAGGTTAGGATTATGAGCTATTTTAAAATTATTTTTTTCATAGCTTTTTGGCGTTTCTAATAGATATAGTTTTTTTAATAGACTCTATTCTCAGTTGGCATGGCAACACAAATTTACGTTTTGTGCTTAAATTTTTCAAATTTACCCCGCTACTATGTTTTCTTCGCAATCCCTCCTTCTGCCTCTTCCTCATTCCCTACCCCTCCGTCACCCTTCCCATGCGTGTCCCTTCCCTTGCGTCCCCATTCCCGCCTCCGTTCCTCTCCCGCGTCCCATTCCCCTCCGGCGTTCGTTTCACCTTCCCCATCTCCCCCCCTACCAGTTTACCTTCCCGCCTTCCCTCTTGTCGCTTAACTATATGAAATACCTACTTTTCCAAACAACTTGCGCTATTGGAATTCTTTGTAAAAATTTCATAACGCTAAATCTCACCATTATATAGAGAAACCTTCGCGGGTGGGAGCACAACAACTAACCAAAGTTTCATTGCAATCGGATGGATCGATGGATGGTATGGGAAATAAGTTCATAACGCCAAATATATAGAAACCTTCGTAGGCATGCGCACAACAAATAACCAAAGTTTCATCGCAATCTAAGGAACGCATAAGGGATAAATAAAGAAACATTAATCGTGGGATATACATTTTGTAATGTTTGATTAATAATTTAGATATTAAATTCGATTTGCATCGTCACTTACGTTTTCAGATTTTCACGGCCAAAAGTATTTTCGTTATTTGTTTTTGGGGTGTTTTGCCGTGTTGCGCTACCTCTTTCTTTAGCCAACGTTTCGGACAGCGTTACAGTGTCCATCATCAGGGCAGTAAAGCAATAATTCCGATTGCGATTCGCGATCGGAATTATTCCGTTAGTCCCAATTTTTTATATGTTTTAAACACTCGTCTCCTGATGTAAAATCTGAGTTTTCGACTTGGCGCACTTGAGCTTTCGCCGCCATTTTGAAAAAACCAGCCGAAATCGCGCCAAAATCTGTTTTTTTTTCAATATCTCGTTTCCAATAAAAGTTTCGGCTAAAGTAATTGCACAAGTTTAGTAGAACATAAAATTAACTACAATTTTATGCAAAACATTTCTTCTGTTTCTAATAAATATCGAGATATGCAGTCATAAAAATGTGTATAAGTTTATAAAAACAGATAAATTGCTGGACTTGGTTTGGTTTTTTGTGCGTATCACTTTTCCAGTACAATTTTGCACAAAAATTACTGATATTAATTTTGTAGAAAATAAAATCTCTAAAAAGAGGTGTGATTTTTATGTATTTCGTAGGTTTTTTTACTTTTTGCGCTAATTGCACTGGCCTAATATGGCAATATACAATCTACACTTCTACACAATAGAGACGTTGGGTTGAAATAGACAATATTGCTATCAATAATTCAAGATGAAATGTTTTATGACTCCCTCAATAAAATCTATTAGGAACTCTAATGTGAATATTATTTATACAGTTAATAGTTTCAAACTTGTCGTGAATAATTTTTTGTAAACATATCAAGTCAAACATATAATAATATTTATGGTAAGTAGAACAAACATTGCAATGCTTTTTGGTAAACACTAAACGCTTTTACAGATCCGGAAGTATTTTAATCCGTTTGAAACAGATTCGTTATAAATGTATTGTAATCGTGCAAGACATCACGTCCTGGTGTTATATGGCTTCTTCGCCCCAAAATACACCCATGAAACAAGATGTTGCAACTATTCTATGAACCGGCGTCTACCCATTCTAAAAGCATCTATCTTAGATTTCTATGGGAACAGTTTATTGACTCCCCCTTGGCTTACGTTCATGAGTAAACGTAGCCAAATCTATCCATTTCGTAAAATTCGGGTCCAGGGAGCTATCAATAACTCTCCTTGTGAAGATAAGGTTTAAATTACCGTTTAACACAAGCCGCCTGTATGATTTATTCAATAAAAGAACATCGCCAAAAAGCGTGTTTAATTTTATTTTGAGAAGTTCAGGCGCAAATAATATAATGTTGTTTAAAGAAATTTATTTTTCACATTATACAAGAAAAACCACAACCGAAAATGGGTTCGTAAGTAGGAGATTTAGCAGTTTTTATAGACCTAATACTTTATTTTTCTAGGCTTATTCAAAGAATTAGGTTGTTTCATAGAATTTTAACAATTCATCAAATTTCAAAGAATTTTCAAGTTCTTTGAAAGTTCTTTTATTATGTCAGTTATGTGAAACAGCTGACCTATAACAAAACTTGAATAGAACCCTCACGCAACATCAACTTGAAAATTGACCGATTTGAAAATTAATTAATTAAAAGTTGACTGAAATTTTATGAATCGTTCAAATTCTGTGAAATAATCTGTCCCAATGAAAAAATTCTAGGTAATTTATCATTACTACAGGCAAATATGTGTTCTACTGACAGTATTTAATTAAAGCATCTATAATATTTCTAGTTGATCTAATTTTCAAACCAAAAACCCATGATTTTGCATTATTTGGTAGTGCATCACGTTAGAAGTCACAATCTAACTATTTTTTCGTGCTTTATACAGTAAATAAGCAATTACATAAATATGTCAAATAACACGTTGTTTACAACAAATAGTCACTAAATAACGCTTACACAACACCAATAATTGTTAACAGAAAAACAACTAAAGTATTTTAACGACTTTTGGAAGCGGGATAATGTGATGAAATATATACACATAAAATAGGCCTAGATATTAAACATAAATATTACTTAAACATTTTGATGACTTCTTGCGTTATAAAAAAATATAAGTTACCAATCGGTGTTACATGATGTTTGCAAAAAGTCACTAAGTGCAGTTTTTTTTTTTTTTCCTATTAATATGAATTAAACAAAAGTTAATTTGTCACATAAAAGAAGTTGGAATAGATTAATAAAAGTGCTCTTAAAAAAAAAGTCAAGTAATTATTATTTTATCTTGGACTAGCGAGTTCCCGGCATACGTTGCTATGCCACTTTATAAATAAATTGTTTCTCCCTACGTGTCTTTTCCCATTCGTCCCGTTCCCTTTCCGCTTCCTCCTCCCGCATTTCATACATTCATTCCCGGTACTTTCAGTTTTCAATCAGCTCGCGTGCCACCTATTGCAATTTTTAATACAAATTTAATAATACCAGAGCTCACCAGTATATGTAGAAACCATCGCTGGCAGGCACACATCAAATCCCCAAAGTTTCATCGCAATCGGATGAACTGTTGGCAACGCATAATTTCATGATGCCAGAACTCACTATTGTATATAATAAGAATCGCGGGCATGCGCACATCAAACCCCCAAAGTTTCATCGCAATCGGATGAATGGTTTAGCAACGCATAGCATACATACATATATACATAGACAGAAGCAAACATATTTTCGTTTTTATAGATATAATTGATTAAAGTTGAGAAAAAAAATTGTTACTGTTAGAGGCCCGATTTCGAATGTTTCACGTTTTCCATTATCGTAATAAAAAAAACAATATCTGCCATACACATATTAAAAAATTAATATTAGACAATTTATTTAATTTGTAATCTATTTATTTATTTTATTAATCATTTAGATATTATCATTGTATTGTCACTGTAGATCTGTATGATAGCTTATTTCCTATCATTTTGATTTCAAAGATTGGGCCCTTTCCTCATAGTTAACCGGTTCAAATCGGAACGCTGACTTCAAAATTTATTTAATTATTGTATGAAACTTTTTCAGTGTATTAACAATTATCACATTCATGAAATTGGCAATCGGATGTGCATGGATATTAACACTCCATTTTAAAATGTTCACAGCATGCGTAAATCAAAGTTTAGTTGTTACTAGGTTGAGATGCTACTAGTGAAATAACAGAAATAATAATAACCAAAACTAAAATATAAACACAACACAGAGAAAGAAAAGACAAAATGAAATAGCAATTACATAACTTTTTGTTCAAAATTTTTTATTTGCCATATTAGCTTATTGCTAATGAAATTAGCACATGTTTTTTAAAATATACGAAGCTGTTTATAAAGATATCTATTTAGTCACATTCTATAGCATTATATAATCTACACATTCGAGACATTGGATTGAAATAGGCAATATTGTTATTAAACAACTGAAGATGAAATTTGTTTATTTATATTTACTGGGTTTTTATAGATGTTCTCGCTCACTTGAGAACAATCCAGTTGTAAAAACTCAATTAATAACAAATACGTCAAAAATTACATAAACCAACCAGTCAAATTATCCTTTTGTAATTTTTTTAAAATAAAAATCAAATAACAAAACAATTAAATTTTGAAAATGCTCATATGACAAATAATAGGAAGAGAAGCCAGAGACAAAATTACATCTCCAATTGTGATGAGATGATACACAATATAATTAGCACAACATATTTTTTAGCAATCGCAGAACATTTTTTCTTAATCCATATAGATTATCGACGAGACGAAAATATCTACTTCAGCACAATCTATCTTATTATATAGTCGACACGTCAGAGGGCTTAAATAGGCGATTTTATAAATGTATTCAGATGAAACATATTATGGCGTCTTAAACAATGGGAATTGAGAACATTTATTTATTATGAAGCCATGCGAAATAATGTAAAATCATACAAAATCATGAATTTTTGTTTTGAAAATTTGATGGCTTAGAAGTATTATAGATGCTTCAATTAAATACTGCGTGTAGAACATATCTTGGCCCTTAAAACAGTCGGTCATTTTTTTATAAGTCTTTTAATAAGCCTAGAAAAAAATAAAGTATCAGGTCTATAAAAAAACACTTTCAAGTCAAACTCTCCCACTTATAAACCCTTTTCCGGAAATGGTTTTATTGTTTACTGTTGCAAATTTAGTTTCTTTATATATGATATTCAAAAAATGCGATGTTAATCGCATCAATCGCGTTGTTATTTCACAATACGGCCGGCAGTCGACGAATTTGGATTTTCAAAATGACCCTTATGTCGTCTACCTAAGGACTACTGGCTTGCCACACCCCACTTTCTATCACTTTTACCCCAGCCGGAGCGGGGAACAGACGTGTAGGCTCCACGTCACTTGGTTCCGTGAAATCAATTTTAAATTTGCGTTTTGCTAGAATAAACAATGCGTAAAAAAAGAGTTAATGTGTTTTACAGGCTTTTACGAAATCAACCTGTAAAAAAAAATCTCAAAAACCTTTTCCAACCTTTCCAAAAGCCTTTTCTCAAGAATTTTTAAACTCCTCCCACAAAGGGGCGTGAATTTCGATTTCGATTTTTCCTGGACTATTGGATCACCTTATTATTGCTAAGACATAACGTAGTATCAAGTGGCCATGAATTATTTTATGCAAACATACGTATCAGACGTTTTATGATTCCTTAAATAACGTCTATTAGGAACTTGAATATGAATATCACTTAGATAATGAGAGTTTTCAAACTTGTTGTGAATAATTTTGTACAAACATATTAAAACAAACATAAAATATCAATGCTAAAAACAAACAAAACTAAAACATTTCAATGCTTTTGAGTAAACACTGAACGCTTTTAAAAATATTATTTCCGGAAGTATTTTAATCCGTATGAAAAATATAATTTTTTTCATTCCTAATAAATGTAATCGTGCAAGGCGTCACGTCCTTATGTTATATATGCATCCTAGAGCGGAACATCCTCGCCCCAAAATACACCCATAAAACAGGATGATGCAACCATTCTACGAAGCTGCATCCACCCATCATAAATGCATCTACCTTAGATTTGTATGGGGAACAGTTTATTGACTCCCCCTTGGCTTACGTTCAAAAGTAAGCGTATACAAATCTATCCATATCGTCGGTTTACTGCCAGAAGTCATTTATTTATTTATTTATAAACAGAAACAAATAGTACATTAGTTACAATGGTGAAAACAATTATTAAGTATATTTCATGATGGGTATGATAATATGTTTCTTTGTAGTGTCTATGTATATGTAATTACCGGGTGATGTGCGTAGTGGGTAGGTAGGTGTATGTGAATGTGAATGTGTGAGTATGTATGTATGTATTTATGCGCATTGAACAATTTATATTATTGACTTGATGCTCTTTTTAAATTTGGGCAGTGAATCGAAGAAAATGTCGATCTTTAGACAAATATTATTGAACGTATGAAGAGCACGATTGATTGGCGAATTAGTTGCTGCATTTTTCTTGTAATTAAGCGTGTGAAATAGTTCTATATGGCGTGTATGTCTTGAGGGTATGTTAAAATTAACTAGTGAAAGAAGTTCGGTACAGTCAATATAATTATTTTAAATTTTGTGTGTAAATGTCAAATCAGCTATTGCTCGCCTTTATTGCAAAGTTTGAAATGTGCGTCGAAGTTATTGTTGAATTTGAAGGTTAGATATTTTATAAATTTGTTTTGAATTTGTTTTGAATTTGTTCTATGCTATCTATGTTTACTTTGTACTGCGGGTTCCAAATTGGCGAGGCATATTCCAGTGTACTTCTGACTAATGCAAAATATAACATTACTACTGTACGCGGGTTACTGAACACTTAACTTATTCGAAGAACAAAACCGAGCATTTTATATGACCTGTGAACGGTCGAGTCGTTGTGCTTATCTTATTAATATATATATTTCTTCTGTCCGTGTGTATGTCACTGAACTCCTTCTAAACGGCTGGACCGATTTTGATGAAATTTTTGTGTGGGTTCAAGGGGATTCGAGAATGGTTTAGATTAACAATTTGGTCCACTGGAAAATGTTCTTTCAATTATTTTTTTATTTCTAAGGAGTTGTTGATTTTGGAATGTTTTACATTGGATCCGGCAGACTGCGCTACCATCGCAGTATCGAATATTCAATATTATTCTATTTTGTCCCGACAGTTGTGTACAGGACAACGTCTGTCGGGTCCGCTATAAATAAATAAAATAAATTGTGGAACATTCCAGAACACTCTCGAATGTTGCCCTGAGCGAAGCGGGTAACCCAGTTAGTTAAATATAATGCTTTCAAGGTAAACGCCAAGATCTTTATGTTCCGTTTTAGAGATGACAGGTTTATTGTTGAGTGAATAAGAGTACTTAAATATTTGTTTATTTCTGATGAATTTTATAGTGTGACATTTGAAAACATTGATATCTAAACTTTGCAATGCTTGTCATTCAGTGATATTTGTGTCAAAACTGAGTTAGAAGCCAAAGTCGTACTTATACAGTAAATAAGTCATTATTTCTAGGTAGTTGAGCATCTTACTATAGTCACTAAATGCATCTTGCATAGTTTTCAATTTGTACCGCCACCCTAGGAACCTTTTATTGGATTACCCCAAGTGGTTTGCTTGGTATAGTGGCATAATAAGCCGCCGCTACCCGAATTTCTACCGATTTCTTACATAATATCTCCCTTAAACATTTGAAGTTTTTAAGCTCTTAAAAAAATATATGTTATTTTTGAAGATAATATCTAGATACGTTCCACGCCGAAGCGCAAATTATATGAAATTCCCTCGATAGAAAAAAATCGCAAAGTATGCCCCGAAAATTATTTAAAACGTGTATTTCTATTATTTCACAAGTTATATTTGTGAAAAAATTCAAAAGGTTTCTTTAAATGATACTTAAGATACCTTTCACGAGATTTTTGCTCTATTTTAAGCGAGTCATGCTTTATTAAGCATTTTCCCAATTTTCGCATCAATTTTGTCATGGAAAATATTAGCGCGCTCTGTCCAACATTCGTAATTACATATCTCTCCATCTTCTTCTTTTTGGGCCGGAAAGCGTCGCCTTAACAGGGATGCCCGGGCTCGGTTCCATGCCAACTTAAAAAACCTCTTTGAAATGTTTTTAAAAGCTATGAATTTTATTTTAAATAGCCCATAACCTGACCTATTTAATCATTTTTTACATCACCTTTAATGACTTTTCAAATAAGGGTTTGAGTTCATTTCATTCTGAGTTGTCCGGTCACCCCCGGGCTCACGTGATTTGTTTAGGTATTGAGACGTTGTGGAAAGTTGTGACATAAAAAATAAAACAAATTATTCAATAATTATTAGATATTACGAAAGTTTCATTTTAGTTTTTAAATATACAATAAATTCATTGAATCGTCTAAAAAACGACTACTCGTAAACTTGACAGGTTGTGAGCCGCTACCGTGGCAACCTGCCAACAAGGCAACTGAAATGCGGCAGCCGCGGTGATCAGCACTGCTAGTTACTTAGTTCCTTTTCTGTGCAACGTTTCGGACAGCGTTACTGTGTCCATCATCAGGGCAGATATGTAATTGTGTGATCTGATGATACCCTGATGATGGACACTGTAACGCTGTCCGAAACGTTGGCTAAAGAAGGAGGTAGCGCAACACGTCATAACACCCCAAAAACAAATAACGAAAATACATTTGGCCGTGAAAATCTAAAAACTTATCTGTTTTTTTCAGTTTCTCCATGAGCTAATGGCTTAAGTATTCAAGAGAAATGTGTTATAAAAATGGTAGAATTTGTCCAGCGTATTTTTGAAAATTAATATTGATTTCTTAAAATCTTAATATATATATTTCTTCTGTCCGTGTGTATGTCACTGAACTCCTCCTAAACGGCTGGACCGATTTTGATAAAAAAAATTGTGTGGGTTCAAGGGGATTCGAGAATGATTTAGATTCACAATTTGATCCACTGGAAAATGTTCTTTTAATTAATTTTTTATTTCTAAGTAGTTGTTGATTTTTGAATATTTTACATTGGATCCGGCAGACTGCGCTACCATCGCAGTATCGAATATTCAATATTATTCTATTTTGTCCCGACAGTTGTGTACATTGGAGGTTATCCACCACATACCCGCCCTGGTATAAGTAACATATGGTTACTCCTTCAAGGCTCTCGCAAGATACTAATTTTTTTTTGTTAAACGAAGCTACATTTATTTATTTTTGAACGAATCTAGACCTCCAGTGTCCCTGCATACGTTGTTAGTAAGCAGTATGCAAGTGCTTAACAGGAAACAAAATGCAAAAATATGTTAGTAAAGCAAATATGAATTAAACAGGGCAAAATGAGAAAAAAAAAAATAAACTCATTCATGAGACTCCGTGAGGCGGCATTGCATCGTGTAAAAAAAAACCTGCAAGCACCTGTATAAAATGGAGAACATAAAAAATACAATAATTCTCAAATCATTAGGCAAGAACCAACAAAAAATGTGAATGGCATTCGGTCTGACCATAAACCACACTTAGCTTCCGTGTCCCTTAGCCAACCACTCAGTGAAGCCTCAAAGAATGTTAACTGAATATTTGGGGTAAAATACCCGAAGACTAAAAGAAAATTCAGCATTGAGTAGTCGGAGGCAGGACAAAGGACAGTCAAGGTCGCCTGATCAAGCCTCAAGCCTACACATGTCATTGGGGGAGGCGCAAAGATTTGAGAGGGACCTGCAAAACAGATAATGTAAGTAAATATGAAGCAGGAACGAGGTCCATCACACCCCCATACGGGGATAGGGAAATAAAATAATAAAAAATAAAAGTTGGAGTTCAGTTCATCCAGTAAAACAATGAAAAAGTTAAAGACAAATATAACAAAACAAGGAACATGACCTAAGTAACAGGTATTAAAGTAATTATTAATAGAACAAATCGCAAGACAACTATATAATTTTTTTGAAAATATAGTGAACAAAATAGATAAATAAAATATTGCAAAAGAATTAACTATTGTATACAATTAACTATTATATATTTATATATAAATAAAGAATAAACATAACGCAAATATGTAAAATACAATTGAAAAATATAACAAATAACTAATAATAAAATAACAAATAACAGAAACACAAAATACATATTACATAACAAATAAATCCAAGCAGTAAAGGAATCATAAAGAGTGTCCGTGGATTCAAAAGCAAAATACACCTGGTACCTAAGTAATTTTACAGCTAGTCAGCGACTCTAAGAACAGGCCATCTCTCAACCCAGACTTTCGTGAATTTCCTCAGGCACTCAAAGTTTACCTTATTCGAAACGAGATCTGTATTCCAAACAGGTCTCGTAATAACCTGCAAACCATCAATCATTTCATCTCGAGCATCCGTCAAAATCTCACAGTGCCACAAAATGTGCTCGGCTGTTTGGTCAGTATCACCACAAGCGCAATTGGGATGGGATGATAGAGTCAGTCTGTGAAGTCTACCTCTAAACTCTCCATGCCCAGAAAGCAATTGGGTGATGTGGTGGTCCATTAAAAGATATGCCCCTTCCATTCTGATTTTAACTGATGGAAAGAAGGAGAAGGTCCATCTTCCCATATTCGATCTATCCCATCTCATCTGCCATTCACTCAGCGTTCTTTTTCTCATCATCTTTAGAAGTTCAGGGAGAGGCACTGCTCCACCAGGTATTAATTCAATACCAAGGTGGTTTACAGGTCTTCCTCTTTTCAGACACTTCTTTGTCAAAACTTCCCTAATTTCTAAATCTATTGGCAAAATGCCGGCCAAAATCGGCAAAGCATCCGATGATACTGTTCTGTAGGCTCCTGAAAGCGCCAGTAAAGGGATTCGCTGGCTCCTCTTAAGCGCTGAATGAATGAGTGAATTACCCAGTCGATGTTCCCATACACAGGCACCATATGAAACTTGTGCCACATATATGCATGTGTATAATAGACGGAGCGCAGGGAAACGTAAACCCCATTCAGCAGTTGAGACTCTTCTCAGTTTTAAGAAGAGAGCCTGGGCCTTACTAGAAACGCTTTTAACGTGAGTCAAGAACGAGGACGATCTGTCTAATGTAACGCCTAGATATTTAGTACTCTCAACGAAACGGATTGCGGTATCTCCCATTTTTATGAAAGGGTTTCTACCTCTACTGAGGGAGCCTTTCATAAGGAGACCCACGGTCTTATGGGGAGCAAAAGTCAGTCTGTTTTCCTTTCCCCAGTTAAGAATCATATTCAAACCTTCTTCAGCTTTATTTTCAACTTCTTTTCTACTGTTCCCAGAGACCAAATACAATTTGTCGTCTGCGTAATCAATCGCAATAGTGCCTTCAGGTAAGGGTAACCTGGAGGAGTCATCGAATAAAATATTCCAGAAGTCCGGTCCAAGGACCGAACCCTGAGGACAACCCATGTCCACATCTCTTTCAATGATGCAATCACCAAAGCAAATTATAATTTTTCTATCTTTAAAATAATCGCAAGATATTTGAAAAATTTTTCTTGGACAATTACGATTTTTTAATTTAGTCAAAATCATCGCCCACCATGCATTATCGAAGGCACCAGTTATATCTAAGAAGATACCGATTACGTACCTCTTTGTGCAGACCTTCACCCAGTCAAGCGCAGTCATAATGGCGTGCTCCGTGGACTTACCTGGGACGAATCCATATTGATGTACGTATGATGGTGTCAATGTTTCTCGTAGACGATTTTGAATAAGTTTTTCCAATATTTTCCCCAATACAGGAAGAAGTGTTATTGGTCGATAAGCTTTAACATCAGTTCTTTCTTTGTCGTTCCCTTTAGGTATGATCCTGAGCACGCCTTTCTTCCATACAGAAGGGAAAACTCCCCTTCTCATACACGTTTCCATAACCTGAAAGAGTTCTTCCTTGGCATGGATCCATACATACCTCACGATTATACTATTCAGTTTGTCATGCCCTGGTGCCTTCCTAGGACCCAAACCCTTAATTATAATTTCTACTTCAGCTCTAGTTACTTTAGAAATTCTTTCCTCCTGGGAGAGGATTGGAGGAATCCGTGATTGATTTCTAATCTGTTGGTGGTGGTCGCTTTCCCCAATGACTGAATCTAAGGGAACTAGCTTTCCCAGAAGTGTATTGAGAGTAGTCGCCACGTTAATACTCTCAACATTCCCGTTATCATTGTCGATAACACTAGATAAAAACCGATCAGAACCTTTACCCGTTTTTTCAATGGCGCTACGAATATCCCATGGGTTAGAGTTACCAACTTCTTTAACCCAATTATGCCAAGCAGCTCGTTTTGCCAAAAGTACAGCCGATCTGAAAGCTCTACGAGAGCTACTAAGTTGTCTCCTAAGGGTGCATGTCTCCTCCTCCGTACATCCAACCCGTCTAGAGACACCTAAAGCTCTGTAAGCCCTCTTAAAGGCACCCTTGAGCAAAGTCAGCTCAGTCGACCACCACGGAGACCTAATAATCGTCTTTGGGTTTGTTCTTCCCAGAGCCGATTCAGCAGCTGATACTACGGCTGCATTGAAAAAATTCCCCAAATTGTCCGGATCTCTTGCTGCTACGTCATGAAAACCCCTTAAAGTATCACGCAGAGCATCCCCAAAGTTATCCCAATTCGCCCGAGTGGTTCTGAAGTTCCAGGAGGATCTCGGAACTTCGGTCTTCTTGACACCCACTGTATATGTTATTAATCTGTGATCAGAATTAATAGCACATTCGTGGACCTTCCATTTAGAAATCTTGGCCGCAATTGATCCAGAGCAAAGAGTTAAATCAATATTGCTCTCGCCATGTGTGTTACTGAAAGTAAAAATACTACCAGATTCATTTATTAAAGAAAGACCTTGCGCCGCAATAAGGTCTTCGACGGCGTCTGAGCGTTCCGTCCGTGCTTCAAAAGTGTCAAACCACATTGGTGAGCGAGCATTAAAGTCTCCTCCAATAACTATGTTATGTCCTTTAAGCACGTTTAGCGCGCGCGTCAGGCTCAAGATATGAGGTCCTACTGGATTATTATATTTGAAATAGACTGAAATTAAAATAATTTCAGTATTTCCAAAATTAAGTTGTGTACAGGACAACGTCTGTCGGGTCCGCTATAAATAAATAAAATAAATTGTGGAACATTCCAGAACACTCTCGAATGTTGTCCTGAGCGAAGCCGGGTAACCCAGCTAGTAATTTTATATATTTTAATAAAGTAGGATAAGTAGTGCTTATGTGCCAGTATGGGCCGTACGCTCAGTTGAAATGACCTATCTCAGTTGTTATCACTAAATGCCCTTTCAAATTTAGTTAGTAACAAAAACATAGGTACTCCTATTTAGCACATAAACGCAAGTCACCAGAGGTGAGGCCGAGACATTATTATCCAATTTATTGATCTCACTCGAATATTATTATTTGAAAGATGATTACTTCTTACAGTAATAATTGTGCAAATATTGATATAATTATGATTCCTGTAATCTATGTAGTGTTTACCTACATAATCCAGTAAATTGACATTTACCGACAAACGCAAAACCTGGGTAAGGAAAGGTTATTTAGTTACTACATAAGTCAGTTATCAGATAAGTAGGTTAGCTCTTACAGAGTTTGCAAGCTCGTATCAATTAGCGACAACAGTTAAGTTATTGGCCATCAAATTTTAGTCTTTCATGATTTCAGAGGCAACTTGGGGAATTATTTGTTAGTAAATGAAAAACAATAAAAAAAACAATTTTACTTTATTTGCCATTAAAATATAATTAAATATAAAATAAAAAAAAATTCATTTTCAAAAAAAATAACCATTTTGATAGGTTTAAATTTAAAATACTAATTACCAATTTACGGCGGAACAAAAATTTGTCGTTTATACATTAAAATTACTGCCCAAAAAAAAAATATTTTACAATGTTTTATTTTTTATTTTATTTTACATTAAATTTTTAAAATATACATAGTAAAATTATTTTTTTAATGCTTTTCGTCTACTCGCAAATAATTGCCCAAGTTGCCTCTAAAATCATGGAACACTAAAATCTTTAATGGCCTATATCTTATAATTTAAAGCAAAAATCAAAAAAGTGGCTCACATCCGTCTTTGGTCTACCTTTTGAATACAAAAATAATTTTTCAGCTTGGTTGTGTATTGTGACCTCAAATTCAAATTTAAGATTTGTATGAAATGGACCGCGCATACGTTCCTCTTAAGATGAAGCTGTACGTGAAATCCTATTTAGATTCATCTTTACAGTAAGAACATTAAAAAATATGCTACGGATAAATTGAAGCTTTTACTAGTTTTTCTATGTATTGGAATTACAATAAAGTTATTATTTACAGAACAAAAAATATTAGGGTTAACCACCAAAAAAAATGTTTTTTCATTACTTAATTGTGAAGTAATATAAGAAACAATTTTTTTTAAATACTCCTTAATGGCTAAGACTATTTTTGAGGTTTTTTTATATTCTAAATTTTTTTCATTCTTATAAAATTATGTGCAAAATAAATAAAAACCAATTTTTCGATTACTTGCCTCGTGCAAATACGACGCGCGATTTTAAATTTTGTATGGCATGGGAATCGAAATATTTCTAGCGTTTATATTCCTCTTAAATGGATTGGCTTAACTAAAACGCTGACTAATCTACTCCTCTAAAATTAGTTGTGTTCGGACACGTTTAGTTATTAAATGACTACTCGACTAAACTGCTACTCGATTATGTCGCTATCGACTAAACTGCTTGCCTAGTCCGAACGGGTCTTTAGATTGGTAAGGGTAAGGAAAGGGTAAGGAATCGACATAAACCGTAAGACCCTGCGCAGAAAAGTCCCACAATGGCTACGCTGCAAACTGTAGCGAATTTTAATGTTCTGCGCAGTCCTACAGCACTCGGCTTTTGACGATTCCTTACCGGGGCAGAGGTCTTCATGTGAAGCGTTTAGTTTTTTAAATCCTCTTTATTTTGTAACCAGAGCAGGTATGAATTATTATAATTTGCCCTTTTGATGGTGTGGACAACACTCCTGTCCTTGGACGGCGAACACCCTTGGAATGACCTCTGCACAAGGCATTCGATCCTTAGGGAATTCTCAGTATGCTTAGAAACTAGTTTCTTCTCGGCCGCTCTTGACCGGGTCCGTGTTTCCCACCATTTACGAATATGAAATTTACAGGGTTGAACTTTATAAGTTTTTCAAACGTTCCCGGGTTATTAATATCCACACAATATTTGAATAACCAGACAAAATCTCCTACTACCACCACAATGAGCGGAAATGTTGCATTTGTCTTAAGGGCGTACTATAGTCTAGAAAAAAAAAGAATTTCTTCATATTTCGATAGTTTAGATATTCAAGAATATCTCCTTTAAGCCGCCGCTACCCGAATTTCTACCGATTTCTCACATATCTCCCTTGAACATTCGAAGTTTTTAAGCTCTTAAAAAAATATATGTTATTTTTTAAGATAATTTCTAGATGCGTTCCACGCCGAAACGCGAATTATATGAAATTTCCTCCATAAAAAAAAAATCGCAAAGTATGCTCCGAAAATTATTTAAAACAAGTCTATTTCTATTATTTTACAAGTTATATTTGTGAAAAAATTCACAATGTTTCTTTAAATGATACTTAAGATACCTTCCACGAGATTTTTGCTCTATTTTAAACGAGTCATGTTTTAATAAGCATTTTCACAATTTTCGCTTCAATTTTATCACTGAAAATATTAGCGTGCTCTATCCTACATTAGTAATTACATATATTTTTGAGCCGGGAAGAGTCGCCTTAAATCCTCAAAATTTGAATGAACATGAATCGAATTATTTTAAAAGTTATAGCCAATTTAGTTCGACCGGTTTATACAAAATCTAACTAGAATCTAAATAGAGCAAAACTTTTTTCGGAACGTGTGTCACGAAATTTCAAGTTCTAATTGACCGATTTTCCTGAAATTTGGCATGTAATAAAATAATAATAATAATAATAAAGGATATTGCCAAATTTGGCATTTGGCAATATCCTTTATATATCCCTCTACGGTAGGAACAAAAAATTAAATCTTTAATATTTTTAAAAATTCGGAAAAGTCAAAAAATATGTGAAAACACCTTTTTTTTAGTAGCCGCCATTTTGCGAGAAAATTACTTTATTTCATTTTTGTTGATTTCTACCACAATAACATTTGTACTGATAAAGAATCTACCTTTTTTTATTTTTCAAATAACCAGAAGGGTTGGAATCATGACAAGATGGACATGCTCTTTTTTCCCCCTCTACTTCAACAGCGAGTAACTTCGTGAAATACATATATTTTGTATTGTTAATTTTTAAAATATAAATAAATATACCATAAAAATTTACGGCTAAAATATTAATGTTTTTTTTATCGACCGTCGATAAACGCCCGAAATTTGGGCTTCTAGATTAGAATATCCCCTTAATACTGACGTAGCTAGCCGAAGAATTGAACTCACGATGCCTGGTGGGATCCAAACTCGATACCAACTTAGCCACTGACCGGACAGAGTACTTACCTCTTAGGTAAAATAAAGGGGACAAATTTAAGCAAAAAGCTTCACGTTGACCTGAATTTTGTCACTTTTAAAACTATTGCGTAGATTCGTAGATTGTAAACAGAAACAATAAAAAAACAGAGTGTGAAATTCACCCGCGGTAGAAGTGAAACCTTCAGAAAACTTAAGTACACTAGAGTGGGGAGACTACGAAGCACCGCACAAAGAGGAGACCGATTATACTATCTCACTCTCTGGCAGGCATCCTATAGATGTGTTTGTCTCTTTTTAGTATCGCTATTTTTCACTTCATCGAGTTTCAAATCACAACGGTGCTAAATAATTTTCACTCAATAAATTAAAAAAACGCATTCAGAATTTTCACTTCACCACTGATCGCACTCCTTCACGTCGCGACGGGATAACATGATACGCTCATTTAGTGTGTTATTGTGTTGCTGGAACGAGACAGAGTGCTTATCACGTGACCTGCTAGTCCATTTTTTTTAATATGAATACCGCACAAGAGTGCCAATTACTCCCATCTGGAGCCAGTGAGAATATGGCATCACCAATCGGGGTAGGTTGTGAGGCCTAAGGTAGTGGGGAGGGGAAGGAGATGAGGAAGAGGAAGGTGGGAAGTACCTGGCTATTCAGATCTGGTCACCAAACACGGCAAAAGCCATTTCAAGCAACATTTCAATTCTGAACGGTGGTCTGTATCTTCCACTCCGGAACGTGCCGCAAATATACTATATATTATTTTAAATTAACAAATTGTCATATATATCTATACTCATCTACTCAGTTGCGACGTGTGATGGAAATATATTTTTTTTGTTTTTAATTGAAAAAATATGTGTGTGCAGTTCACACGGTAGAGCGGTAGAAGTGTTCAAATATTTTATATTATAAATTTAATCAAATCTCCAACACACAGCAAAATAAATGATAAAAAAAATAAATAATTTAAATCAGAATTAAAAATAAAGCAAATAATCTTGTTCCGGATCAAGTATACCAACCAATCACCCCAAATTGGAACTGAACATTTGTAAAGGGAGAACAAATATGAAAAAGTCACAAAAACCCTTCGACTCATCAAGCCATCATTACCAGTGAAAGGATTCTGGGCACGTGTTTGCCAAGCATCCTTGACATGCACGACGGGCAGGTTTGCTCAGTTAGTTAGGTTCAATGACGTCAGTTCTTCAGAGGACCTTCTATTGACATCTACGATTTTTAAACGCGTCAACGGAAATTTTGATTTCAATCGACCACTCCCTTTTTAATCAAATCACATAATCTTCTGAAACCTGTCATCAGACGAACGCTCCCATATTTTGTTGATTTAAATTATCAATATAATCTTTTGTAATTAAACACAGTCACCTATTGATGCGCTATAACTATCTTTGGAAACACGCACGATTATTCATTTTATAAGCTCTTTTCAAAAAAGTAGGAACAGCGTCCATGTATACACACATACATTTTTTAAATTCTAAATAAAAAAAGATAGTTACATTTTCACTTTAGTGAAATACTGCTTACTAGAATGATAACTTAAATAAATACATTTCAAAATTATAGCCACAGTTACTTATTTATTTCATACCTAAATATTTTGTTAATTTAATATCAGAAGGAATCATTTTTATCCATATCTAGACTTTTTCTTTTCTAATATCATCTGAAAGGCAATTAGGTATTTAAATTTCCTTTTTCAAACTCTGCAAACTTATTTTGTGGCACCATTTTAATTAAAAATAAATAAAATACCACTTACATTTTTGTTATTTGTTTTTGGGGTGTTATGCCGTGTTTCGCTACCCCCTTCTTTAGCCAACGTTTCGGACAGCGTTACAGTGTCCATCATCAGGGCAGAAGAGCCAAATGATGTTGAGACATCCAGATGATGGACAATGTAACGCTGTCCGAAACGTTGGCTAAAGAAGGAAGTAGCGAAACACGGCATAACACCCCAAAAACAAATAACAAAAATACTTTTGGCCGTGAAAACCTAAAAACATACCTACCACTTACATTGTTTTTTTTTTTGTAAAATATGTTTATTCAGTTTTAATTTTACAATATTTTATTTTATAAATCTTACGAAACTGATCAATCAGTTTGATTGTAAGAAATCTCTATTTTTTTCTAATTATTTAATACAGTATACTTTTCAGTTTTACATAGTATATACTAAATATAATACTTAATATTAAAATACTAATTATTACGACTAACTAATTATTATAATGTTTATGAATTGCGTTGTAGTAAAAATATTTTACACAGTACAAACATACGGTGAGAAAATAAATAGAAAGGAACTATTTTATTTGATTTCATGTTCTTCGGAGGTAGAAAGATTTAACTTTTGTTTTGATTTTTGAATAAGATGTCTCATTTTTGATATTTTCAGGTAATGCGTTAAATATTTCCGGAATTTTATGACTTTTTGTTCTATCTCCGTATACATTTTGAGATTTATTGACAATAAACATTTGTGCTTCTCTATGCCTAGTAGGGTAGTTGTGGTTTACAGGTTTTTTGAATTCTGTATTCCAGAATTCATCTAGTGTTAATTGGTAATTTACCTTACTGTGTATAGAGAGGACATTACACAAGGAGAACATTTTTTTATAATCACCTTCACATAACTGGACCCTTTTTTGCCTGATATCAATTTTAGGAAACGGATTTGTAATTGTTCTATTTTATTTAAGTATGTTTTGTACGTTAATCCGTACTATTTATTCCGTATCCTATAATTGATTCTGCTAATTCTGTTTAAACACGTTTCGCAAGTAATGCTTACTTCACCAGGGTTTATTTAGAGTTAAGTATTTTATTGATTTTGAATATAAATTTCCCCCTTCGTAGCAAATGGATTGCTTACCATATCATGTACGCATGGTGTAAATGTATAACATCCATCGATATACGAACTAATGTTGTTATCATGCTGTCGTATATAAGTGTGTGTGTGCGTTTTTGCTTTTATTTTTCAACATAATCTCCATGAAGACAAATATCTGTACCTTAAAGGATAAACCACGTAAGTTCATAGCAATTGTTATGGACTTAACGTGGTACATTTCAATTAATTTCGTTCAAAATTCCAAAAATAAATCAACAAACAAGTCAACAAAACGATTTTCAATTATTAACAAATATACTTATAAACAATATGCAGTCGGTTTAGATTATATACTTACACAAAAAATAACCTATTCAGTTTCCTCTAAGGAATGTGCAGAGAGGATGTACCGCCAAATAATAAAAGTATTAAACATCTTTTTATTTAAATGCATGAAGAATAAAACTACTTGTCTATATTACTGCATATACATATTAATAGAAAAGTACAGTATATAGACCAGCGTAAACAAGTAAAAAAAATCGACACTGTAAATATATTCGTTTGATATTCCTATCAACTTATTTTGAAATTTATTTTTGAAGACGAGTTTAGGTTAGAAATTGGCAAATCATGCACAAAGAATTACAATTTTAACTAACTAAATAAGTAACCATCACGCCGTTTCCCCGCAGGGGTAGGCAGAGAGGACGGACCGCCAAACAACTCGATCTTGGCACACACTCCTTGCTTCGTTCACATTCATACATCGTCTCATACATGCTCTCTATTATTCTGACTCTTGACATCGCCCGACTCAAGTATCTGATTCACTTGATCGTGCCATGTCTTCCTCGGGCGTCCCCGACTTCGTCTACCATTCACATTTGCGTCATATATTCTCCTTAAGGGGGCTTACTTTTCGGGATATTACATTGAAGGTTACATTATAAATACATTGGAAATTATTTAGAAGGGTGCTACTCATTGTTGCAAAAATTGGATGGCATTACTGAATGTAGACATTAATGCCCTCTCCGGTACAGTGTTAGGTTAAGTTAGATTGTGATTGGTTTGATTTATTTATGGTGCTAGATTATAGGCACTGGCAAACACTGAAGTTAATATAATTATAGCAAAATATTTGCAGAACATAATTGATACATTGGTTAGGTAACAAATGAAGAAATTTTTACGAGAAAAATTAACATCTCATCATTAGTGTTGAAATAGTATCACCTAGGCGTCCACCCGACCCCGATAGTGTGTCAAGGTTCCGAACCTACGTGAGAATTCTGGCGTTTCGTCTTTCGGGAAAGCCGAAAAACTATTAATTTTTATATAATCAGAATTGGAAGATCAATACGGCTTTTTTGATTGCCGCGCCCAACATTGATAAAGGTACAATATTGAATTTCGTATCAGAAATCATTACAAGGAAATTGCGTCAAATGGATTAATTGGATCCAATGAGTCACGTTGTTATTCTGACTATGTTTTTATAAGTTTTAAGTCCACTACGCATAAATTACTAAATCTAAATCTTTTTATCTAATTTTGTTTGTTCAATAAATTAGGTGT
Source organism: Glyphotaelius pellucidus (assembly GCA_936435175.1). NCBI lineage: Eukaryota > Metazoa > Arthropoda > Insecta > Trichoptera > Limnephilidae > Glyphotaelius > Glyphotaelius pellucidus. Next base: position 3,411,231 of record OW386539.1, on the reverse strand, counting down.
GGTGTCATTTTTTGCGATTTATTTTAAGTGCCTTGGTTGTTATTTTTATACCGAAATGTTTTTTTTTCAAATGACATATTTTTCTGTAATGCTTGGCCCTTCAGATGATTATTAATTTGTTTTTTACATATGCTCCACACAACAGGCCCTGGGAAAAATTCCCTCAAGGCCAGTGTCATCTTAGTGGATGCTATGTGAAGGGTTTTTTTAGGGAAAGGAAGAATAGGAAGGCTGGAAAGGAAATGGGTATGAGAATCTGGCGGTCAGTGTGTCCAGGAGTGACGGACGTATAAATCAATCACTTCAACTGCGGTGCAAGGCGATAGGTCAAGGGATTTTGGCTGGAGAGGTCAAAAGACCTCGTAGTAGATGGGCACACAGATCAGCCGCCAAGACCTTGACAAACCTCACCTCATGAACCCGGGCACCCGTGCTAAGTCACCAAACGTAGCGAACCACTGGGGTGACCTATGGCAGAGGTATTGGTTATCCAATACATGGTCCCGGGGCGGTGGTACCGATACCCGCCTTCCAAAATGAGAAATTAATTATTATTTTTTCAATTAATTTTTTTCTCGGTATATTTAAGATTTGTGTGCAAACGGGTGTTATTGAAATAATATAATATGATGATTAACAGATTTATTCTTAGGTACATAAATAGAATAGTGATCAACTTTTCATGAAAAAATCTTTGTGTTCATCATCGCTTCTTTATTATGAATAACTCAACACAATATTACGTCAAACTCATAGTAAATCACCTCTCGTCGGGTCTCCAGTGGGGCATTTATTTTTAACAACCAACCAACTGATGTCCTCTTGCACAGCCTGTCAGGAACTAGGAATTTGAGTTCAACCATAATTTTAAGAAAAACAACACTTTGCTTACACTAATATTTCTTGACGAATCTATCAATCTTTCTTTCCGAGTCAGTTTCTGTTTCTGTTGGCCACTATGAGTAAACACAGCGATCTGGAAACCACAGTGGAAACCGCAATGGTAACTTTTATGGAAATCATAGTGGAATCCATTATGGAAAATTTAAAAAAAAATGGATTTCACAATGGCCAACCGTCCATAATGAAAATCATACATAATTGGAAATTACATATAATGCACGTTATACATAATGGAAACCATTCAAAGTGGAAGCCTGATTAAATGTAAACCATAGCGGAATAAATAATAGAAACCATCATGGAATCCTTACATACTGGCCATCATACACAATGGAAACCATGCCTTTTTTTCTTTATTCTTAAATATTCTAGTTTACGTTCAGTTAGTCTGTGAACGTTAATAATTGCTGTTTTTTTATCACCCTCTTGTGTAAATTATATTACTAAGACTGTTTATGTTCCTTAAATAAATAAATAAATGCCTAATGGCAACCTAACATAATAAAAAACTATGACTTAAACCACAATAGAAACCATGCATTATGGAAAACACACATAATGGAAACCATACGAAATTGGAAGCCTGATAAAATGCAAACCATCACGGGATACATAATAGAAATCACCATGGAATCTACACATATTGAACATCATACATGAAGATATAGAAACCACGCATATTTTAATGGAAACCTCGACGGTTACCGCGCATAATAGAAATAACTCATATTATAAATCGTACCAACTGTAAGCCTGATAAAATAGAAACTATAAAGTAATAATCCACGGCTTAAATCATGGTTTTTATTATGTAAGGTTTCCACTATGCATGGTTTCCATGATGTATGGTTTGACAACCGATGATATGTGGTTTGACAACCGATAATGACTTACGGTTGTCAAACCACATATCATCGGTTGTCAAACCATACATCATGGAAACCATGCATAGTGGAAACCTTACATAATAAAAAACCATGATTTAAGCCGTGGAAAGTGGAAACGATGCATAAAGGAAACCTTATATAATGGAAACAATGATATTAACCATAATAGAAACCAAGAATGAAGCAGGTAGGACAGAAAATTCCCCTGGAGCGTAAACATATTATTATGTCTATACCTTGGAGCAATTTAAAATGCAATCCAGATAAGCCCGGAAACACTAAACATAAAATGCTCCCGGCACGAAGGCATGGCGCGGCGTGCAACGTTGGGTTTCCTCCGGATATTGCTATTGCTAAAAATTCTCCTGGAAGTAGCTTGTATCTTCACATTATTGCTTAGAGCAGCGATCCCCAATTTAGTCTCTGAACCCTCATTAAAGATGTCGAGAAGAGCACACAAAAAATATTCTTCGTCATAAACTTTAAGGTTACATTCATATTTTCTAATGAAATCTTACCAATACTTTATTATCCTGTGACTTGTGCCCACGCTTTGTATTTTTTTTCATATCTGTCAGGTATTAGGGACACTAGATGAATATTTCGTAAAAAATAGAGGACACTGACATCTATTGAATATAAATAGAAGCAGTCTCTTTTAGCTTATATAAAACGTCAAGTTCATACCGCGATTTTAAAATGTTACAAAAAAAAATTTAATGCCTCTAGGGAAAATTTGCCTAAAACTGGAAGCAAAGCAATCCGAGGTATTTTAAATGGTGCCATATTGTGGCAACAAGCGCTCCAGTTTTTATACAAAATGTCAATATAAAAAAGTGAAAGTACCCACATCCACATTTGAAAAACGCTGGTTCAGAAGGAGGAAAAAGAACATATGTACAAGGTTAATGGACTTATTCCACAACCAGGAAAACGTTTACAACCTAGTTTGGTGGGAATTCCCAAAGAGAAAATTTCATGAAATAAGGATTAACCAAAACATTTGTTCAGAAAATACCAAAAAGTTTATTTCTCTAGAAATGAGTTGAGAACAATTTTCTGTTGTGAAAAAGTCGGGACTTTTCTCGGCCTTATGAAAAGAATTCAAAATCTACTCTTTCACAGATGACGCGAGTTTCATAATTTCAAGAAAAAACTATTTTTGCGAGTTATGCTTTAAAATATTCATATGAATTAATTGTTTGCGCCCGTACATCCGCAATATGAATATGAATAAATAGTTTTGCCCATAAACATAATTTACATAGCGCATATACGGATGCAAACAATTAATTCATCTTAATATTTTAAAGCACAACTGAAAAAATTCAATTTTTTTTTTTAATTTTCTTTTTTTTAATTGACTGGATTTCCTTATTCTAATATTTTAATCTGGTAACCACACCTGTTGTCCTATGTCATAGACCTCCATTTTTGCCAACTTATACGTGTAGCACTGTAAACATATGGCCTGAAAGGGAACCCGAATATTATGATTTCTATTACGAATATTAAGGCACATTGTTGCTGCAAGAAAATCGTTTTTTTTTTTTTTTTTTAATTTGTATAATTTAATTCAATTCAATTTTATTTATTCATTTTAAAACCATTACAAAATTAATATTTCAAAACGTTTTTAAAGGAGAGAAAATATTTAAGATTAGGTAAGCAGGTATAAACTAACAGCAACAAACGCTTGCTTGTTGTGTTATTTTGAACAAGTTAGTTCAAACACGTGCTTGTTGATGTTATACATTTCCTAATTTGGGTGACTGGACAACGCGGAATGAAACCAACTCAGAACCATCTCAGATAAGTCATTTAGAGTGATATATAAAAAAATTGGTTAAATAGATTACGTTAGGTTAGGGCTATTGGCTAATTTTTTTTTTTTTTTTTCATAACTTTTAATGACTTTTCAGGGGGGTGTTAAGTTGACTTTATTCTCAGTTGGCATGGAACTCTAATTCGTAGTGATGCTATTTACATTATGATCATTGGCAAGTTAATTCTGCAAGCCGGGAGATAAAACAGTCTGTGCTGTCGGTGACGGAGATATAGAAACTAATGCTCTCCATGATGGTCGACCTGTTTAGTTCAAAACGTTGATATTCAATTGATACACCCTCTTTTTTAGTGAGAATTTTGGGCCATTAGTCAGTGGCCTCAATAGTTCGATGCAAGCAGCAGTCAGTGAACTTATCGTTGTAAATTTATTTATGAGCACTTTATCGCCATTGGACATTGTACTTTGTGAAGTCACTTTATTGATTCAATGAACGATTATCATGTCCAGTAATCTCCAATGTCTTCCGAGAAAACTGCATGTCCTCGTATGTAAGTACTGTATGCTGTTTGAGTAGTAGGCCAGTAGCCCGCTGCACACTTTCTTTGAAGAGTATTTACGTTAATATAAACATGAACCATTAATTAAATTATGATGTTATTATGATAATTATATATATCTTATCTTTTTCTTAAAGATGGCAGCCATAAAAATATGGAAATTAATTGATTATGCCAGTAATTTTGCCTCCATTTTGGGAAGCAGATATGGGTACTCCAGGAACCATTTATTGGATAACCAACACTCCTGCCATAAGTCACCCCAAGTGGTTGGCTACGTTTGGTGATTTAGCAGGGGTGCCCTGCTAAATCACCAAACGTAGACCAAAAACTGACAATACACTAATTATTAAAAAAAGAAGTTTAAAAGCTGTATGGCAAAACGTAATTATGATTAACATTACATTATACAGATATTAAATATCTCAATACAAACATTGTTTTTTTTTTTATTTATTTTCTTTTCTATAGAAACAGAAGCGATACTGTTTTGTTTTTCTTTAATTATTTGAATTATTAATGAAATAGTAGGAAATTATCATACTAATATTTTGTCAGATTATTCATAGCCTGGTTATTTATCTCTCTTAAAACAAAAACAAAACATGTGTGTCAGAAGGTGCGATCCGTATTTTCCCATCACTTCAGCAACGCCACTAATTCCATGCCTTAGTTTTAATCACACATAGTTCCAACAGTGGTCTTCTTCTTCAGTTATTTCCTCATTGCCCATTGGAGGTGACTTGGTGATGAGTGATGCTCCTGACCCTCACTCCAATTGCACTGATTATCTCTTATCAGACTCTTCACTCCTCACGGTCCTGTGCTCCGTGGAGAGCTATGGACACCGATGTTCAGGAAGCGGTAAGGATCAGTACAGGATTTCGCTACTTCTCTTTTCTACATACTTTTCCAAAGTGTCTTGTAGTTGCATATATTCTGCGAGTCAGTTTGTGGAAAAAGTTTCACGTTGACACAACTATGGGAATTGGTACAGATTGGAATTGTGAAGGGCTGGCTTTTGTCTTCTATTATTGTTGATAAGAATATCTTGTGGCTTGAGGGTTACTGATGCACTGCACATTTATTTCTTGATTCTAAACGTCGGCGCTGTGGGAGTACCAGCACTGCCAAGATGTCGTAATTGAGTTATTTCGTAATTAAATTCACTTAGATACCATCATGGGAGTTGATCACTGTACGGGCTCCTTTAGTAATAATAAAAATAAAAATAATAATAGTTTATTCCAGAATGTATTCAGGGGTAGTGCAAAGCAATACATTCCATATTAAGAAATTACAAAAGAAATTAGACAAATAAATAACAACAAAAGTAAATAACAACACATAAATAAAATAAAAAGAACAAGCATGAAAAATACCAGAATTAAAACTGATAAAATATTAAATACTAAAATGAATGCAAGCAGCCGTTTAAGGAGGATATTTTACCGTCTCCAGGGGGCTTTTGGGGAGGACTCCATCCAGTGATGATCGTATTCTTGAATTGACGCACCATAAGCTTCCTTTGCGATGGCGAAGAAATGCTCTAAAAGTGTTCACTCATCCCTCCAGGAACATTTCTATAGGCTGATTGTTCCTTGATTTAATGTTCCAAATGTCGCACGTAGGTTATTTGGCAACACATTGTCAGATAGGATAGGTACATGGAAACTAGGTAGAAGTGAGATCTATATAGATGCATCAACATAAATTCGAGTTATAAATATCAATATCGAGTTTCATAAATTTGAGAGTTTTATTTTGTAGACTAATACAGATATACTGTTTTAGATGCATCCACTTCTCTTGCTTAACGGTTGTCTGGTACTCCTAGGGTACACCCATTTGTCTAGGTATTAATCTGAATTTGAATGTATGAGTAACAAGATGAACCATTCATAAAATCTCTACGTTTCTGCAAAAGAGATCATAGTTAATGGGTAGTAAATCTACGATCTTTTTTACTGAGTTCTTTTCCGTGTGTTTTTAATTATCGAACATCAAAATAGAGATCAAATGACGTAACCAGCTTACAGTTTGAGTGGGCATCACGTTTGAGTCCCACCCGGGCGTCGTCCTCCACCACCACGACCCAAGCAACATTTTCGGCTTGCTGTGGTGGTAGTAGGAGATTTTAAAACATTGTTGGGTTATTCGTAACCCTTGAATTTTTGTCTTTCTTAAAAAAAAAAATATATATATAATAATGTTTTATTCCAGGATGTGGGAGGATAGTGCAATCCCACACGTCCCATATAGTTATACACATTTACACAACATATTTTAAGTAAAAAAGTACAAAGAATAGGGAAAAAAAACATAAACTATAATAAAAACCAAATAAATAGTCAATTATAATGTAGGGCGTGATCTGGGGTGAGCTCGGGCCCAACGCTCACTCAGGAGTAGCACTTGGTGCTGGAAAAAAGTTATGCGGTAATTTCAAAGCTCGATAGCTGATGGTGGAAATTACCTTGTGAGCAGAAAGTAGTTGAATTGACCTAAAAATTTCAGAGAGAAAAGCTACACAATTTCCTTTGGGACAGAGGGCACTGTTCTAGATTTGTTGTAACACCAGATATCACAGATTTATGGTCAAAATCAACGATATAATTTAAGATTAATTATTGACAAGAATTCTTCATTCAGAAACGTGACATGGGACAATCCCTTCATTTAACAAAGAACAACTTTGACATTGATTATAAGGTCATTGACTTTCTATCCCTAATCCGGAATCCCCCTCAACCGTTTGCCCAATTACTCCGCTATGGAACTGTTCAGTGTACCAGCGTGAATGTGATAACTGATAATAATGTGCCTAAAATCAAATGGCCCTATTTCAGATCAACTTCAATTAAATGTCAGCATATTTCTTCAATCTCATACGGTAATCATTGAAGAAGAAGATGATTCTAATAAATCTAAACAAAACAAAATATATAGGGTTTTCCAATAAGAGGTGTTATTTTGATATTCAAAGACCCAATCAGCAAAGACATGACGTTGTTGATGATCGGCCGGCTTGAGTTCTTGTGTTGACTGAACATTATAAGCCTGAAGACTCAAATCTATGCAAAATACGGTGTAATGACGTTTGTGGAATGCCTAATTCCAAAGAACAACGAGGGATGGACAAACCTGGGTTTTCTTCAACACTTTCGGCTACAGCAGCAATATTCTCGGCTGTTCTGGAGCGTCGTGCACGGGTTTTATTCTTCACATCACTAAGTTGTCCCAACAGCTCGAAATTTTCCACCAATTTCTGTATTGCGGTTCGACGAGGTGCTTCACGACGACCCAAAAATGTTCGAGTTTTACGAACCGTCTCTGCCAAATTTTAATAATTTCAATTTTTAAAATTTTAATAATTTCAATGCATTTTTATTAATAGCGTAGTTTCTACTTGTCAAAGGTCAAAAAATGACAGCTTCAAAAGTGACATCTACCGAAATAGCGGGCTATTCAAAATAACACTTCTTATTGGAAAACCCTGTAGAACAAGATACAGGAAATGAAAAGGTAACGGTCGCAACTGGGGATCTAATCCATAAAGCTTTTATCCACGAATCTATTGAGACCTGATTATTTTCCAGTCAATCTCATATATAAATTACCAATATTATTATCCTCAAACGTTTAGCAGCCCCGAATCTACGACTATTTCAAACCGTGGCAGAAACTTGATATTCCCCATGGGGGGAAGGGGGGGGAAGGCTTCTGAAATATGTAAATTTTCGCACACATGATATCTAAACGCACTCACTGTGCCATCTCAACGCCCCTTAATTTTCTCTGGATATTCTACTGCCCCCCTGAGAGTCTCAAACGCCCACAAGGGGGCGTTTTCGCCCACGTTGAGAACCTATGATGTACACTATCCACGCGTTCAAAATTGACTTAGGATTCGTTCGTAAATCAACACAGGATGTGTTCAACTGCGCTGCGCTTTGTGAATCAAGTTTTTTTTTTCAATCAAACATATAAATTACGATTTTGGCCCCCCCTAAAACTGCCGCCCGGGGCAGGGCCCCCGTCCGGGTCCCCGCTGGGTCCCCCCTCCCCACTAGATCCGGGGCTGACTTTCAGGGCAAGGACCCTATGGTCGATAGACCCTGGCAAATATCCATACAGAAACAACCACGAACAGCTTGTAAATTGCTTTTTATTCTAGCTGCCTATGTAAAAAGTCGTCTTCATCAGGTATCGTCTCAGGACAAAGGATTTACAACAGTCATTGACTAAATGCCCCAACCATAACCATTCAACCTAACCATAAGTTTTACGTTCTGTAGACGCTTTCCAACTGATCTAACCCACCCGCAGACTATATACAGAAGCTTTTCCTAAAGGGACTTCCGCGATGGAACTAGGCTAAGGGTCTCAACCCGTTTCCTGTACATAATTGTTCTTGACCTTCAATTTGTATTACCTTTTAATACGAATCAGGGTCTACGTGATATCCTACATTCATGAATGATAACATATTTTCTTCACTCGTAACATACAATTGACACTCCACGTGAAAAATGCACTTGAACCTGTCCCTTCGAATCCCTTTCAATGTCAAAACTGCCATTCAAGTGACAGTTTAATGCGCGCAGATTCTCTTTATCTATCCGCAGATTGACTGTTGACTGTTGACGGTTCACAGTTCAGTGTCGAGTGTGGTAGCTTATCTGATCTGCTATCTGCGCTGATGGGCTGATTAACCAATAGAACTTTTACGTCATGATTTGCGTTGATTGATAGCGTCACAGGTGGGTGCCGAGTGTGACGGCTGAAAACTGATTAGCCTTTAAACAAAGTGGTGTTTTGAAGAACATTGCGAACGCATATTATTGCAAAGTGCAAACTAAGTACTCTATCACGAGGCCGGGTCGTCACAGTCAAACTATGTCACAGGATGAAGGCCTTGTCAAATTTGTTAATAAAGGAACCTTGGTTGCTGGTCTTCTATCGAAGAAGATATTGGCTCCCACAGCCTTCAATCCGATGGACTAATAAGAGATCAAATAATGTACCTTATACTTTCTGTGGGTCGTGGGGATTGTACTTACTTCCCTACATTCTGGAATAAAGACCATTATTATTATTATTGAGGATAGTATGTCTTTGATGATATGGCAGCCACTTGCGTTACCACCATCTTTCAGTCAATAGAAAATACGTGAGCTGAAACTGCGATAACTCGAAAACGATGACGTCTGTTGGCATTTGGGATAGTGGGATGAATGGTTTCCTTTTTGCGATTGGTTTGCTACATTTGGTGACTTAGACGGATTCATGGGTTGAGGTTTGTCCGGATCTTGGCGGCAGTTGTCTGCCCACCAACTGCATGGCATGCCGGAATGGGAGAGACTGGTTGAGGGAGACATTTTGACCTCTCCAGCAGGACTCTCTCGGAACATCGCTTTTGCATCGCAGTGAGATTCGTGTGTCCGTCACTCTCCCAGATTTCTACCCTCCCCTTATACCATTTTTCTTCCCAGAACTTCCTCTCCTTCCTTTCCTAAAAAGACCCTCCACATAGCAACCCCAAAGATGACATAGGCCCTGTGGGAAATTATTTTTCTCAGGGCCTCTCGTGGGGAGCTGACATAAAAAACGAATTTTCAATTAAATTATTATTATTTTAAAAACATATCATTAAGGTTCGTAAATAACATTATAAAGCATTTGTATAATTTACATAAAAAATAAGTATACGTATAAAATAAACTTTAAAATACATATAATTGAGGAAGGTGTTAATACTGATAAAACTAAACAAAATATGAAACACAACAAGCCTTGGAAAATAAAAAGGATACGTTCGCAACTGAAATCGAACCCAGGATCTTTTGTCTTACCGGGACGGGGCTTTACCAACTCGGCAATTGAGATTGATCTCATATTTCAAATTCAGAATGTACAATATCATTTTAAACATTTTTTTCCATATTATTTAAAAAAAAAAAAGATATTCCCATAAATATTTTAATTCTTGCGTCTTCGAATCGAAATGTTTTTACACTAATTTTACTCGTAAATCATTCCACATTCTATAATCACAATAATAGTGAGTCACACTACTCACTGCTAGTGCCGTAAATTACTCAGAAAGAAGACAGAACAATTCACGGAAAATCTAAATAATTTACAATATACTTATCTAATAAATTAACCATAACACGAGAAAGAGAAATAGATTGTACGTCGCAAATATAATTTACACTTATAATATTGTGACAAATTAACCACTTGGTCATACATAACATGACCATTTATTTTTTCCTTAAAACAGGACAATTTTTAAGGGGGTAGTGGATAATTCATTACGTTATTAAGTGGCCACATACAGTATTGAACAAATTAACGGAATAATTGTCAATTATTATGGTAAAACCATTCATTGCTTGTAAATTAATATTTTTACAACAACCATTATGCAAATTAACATGAAATATCTCCCCTTATGGCTTCAATAACTGCTTTCACTCGATTTGGCATGGACTCTGCTAGTTTTTGACAATTTTCAGAGAACCTCTCATCCCGAAATCAAACCTAAAAGAGCGTTTCTGCCATCTTTGTTCTTGTAGTGCAGTCGATTTTGCATACTCTAGCTTTGCAAATGGCCCATAAATTCTCAATAGAGTTCATATCTGAAGAGCTATTCTTTATCTTTTGTGAGAACGAGATCGTTCTCCGGCGAGATGTCCTGTCAGATTTGTGTGATTTTCTACGGCTGTTATTTGCTTTTTCTTTCGACCGATGTCAAAATTTCAACTGTGAGCTGTCAAGTATTAATTTGGGTCGTTTTAAACACGAATTCCTGCGAGTATACATGATTATTTATTCATTTGACAGCTCTAGAAAATCACACAAATCTGACAGGACATCTCGCGGGAGAACGATCTCGTCCTCCCAAAAGATACAGAATAGCTCTTCTGGTGTATTCCCGGGAAAATCTAAAACAGTTATCTGTTTTATGTTGAGTTGACTTGATTCTGAGTTGGCATGTGTATATAATAAAAGGGGTATTTTTATTATCTAAAAATACCCTTTATTATATACTATCTGTAGTCCCGGGCCCAGTTTTTCGAAATCCCATTTAAACGGCGACCTTTCCCTTGTTTGAAGGTCAAGTGTACAAAATTTCATCAATCTTGTAATAAAACTGTATAAAAATCGGTTCAATGCCAACTCAGAATTAACTCAACTCAACACCCCCTTGAAGAGTTCTTTAAAAGCTATTAAAAAAAATAATTTAAAAATAGCCCGTAACCTAACCTAACTTTACCTATTTAACTAAGTACTTTTTTTATCACTTTTAACGACTTTTCAAAGGAGGTGTTGAGTTGAATTCATTCTGAGTTGTCCGGTCACCATAATCAAATCCATGTCACTCTTATTTTTAAAGATAGAAACGCAGAATTTTTATTTATTTTCATTCACAGGAGGTTAACAATTATTACAATGAAATTGCCCTTGGGATGTGCATAGATATTAACACTCCAATTTAAAATGTTCACAGCGTGCATAAATCAAGGTTTAGTTGTTACTAGGAGGATATGCTACTAGTGAAATAACAGAAATAATAAATAGCAAGATAAAATATAAAACAATAAGAATACAGTTCAGAGATAGACAAGACAGAAAGAAAGAAAATAAATTATAATAAAGCAATTATGTCATCTTTAGTGTTGTGTTTTTTTTTTGCTTTTAGGTCATAAAAAAGAAAAGTCTAAAAAATATGTGATGCTGAGATGCTGCCAGTGAAATAAACAGAAATAATAATAAGCAAAAACATCGATGGATGTTTAATGTGAGGAAGCTATTATGACTCATTAGTACAATCGGCAACAAATTCCAAATCGATTGATTTAAAGTTTACAAACAAATCAATGTTTATAAACATAGATGACCTGCAGAAACTAATCTTCTAATTGCACCACGTACAAACACACGGAAGAACAAAACAAATCGATGAAGAGGCGCGCTGTCACGTTGTGTCTACACAGTACACACTAGGTACAACACATTATTATTATACGGGTGATAACATAGGAAAATTATTTCTTGTATTTTCCGATAGGTCATCTTCATTTCATCAAGGTAGGTACTAATGTTTATTATCACACGTTTAGATAATCACGCAGTGCATGCACAGACAAAGCTTGTCATTCAAGTGATTATAACTGCGCTAATTAGTTTTGTTTATTCATCAAGAAACAATAACAAAATAAAATGTATTATGTAATTAAAATATAAAATTCAATTTATTTATTTATGTACTAGTATATGCTTTTTAATTACACACAAAGAAAGAAATTATTTCTTCCTGCATGGCCTTCCCCCCTTCCCTTTTCCTCCCGCGTTCCCCTTCCACCTTCTCCGTCTTCCGTGAACCCCCCGCATCTCCCTCCCAGTCTTTCCGGCCACCCCCCCTCCCACGAACCCCATTCCTGCGTTCCCTTCCCCCCTCCGGATTCCCCTCCCTCTCTCTCCTTCCCACCCTTCCACTAAACTTAATGAAATATACACATTTTTTCAAATAACTCACGAACCATCTTTTGTAAAATTTTTGTGCTAATTTTATAAAGCCAGGGCTCACCAGTATACATAGAAACCTTTGCGGGCGTGCGCATAACAACTCACCAAAGTTTCATCGCAATCGGATGAACGGTTTAGGAACGTACAAGGGTCAAATAGGTCGAATTAAAACAGGACTTCGCTACGCTCCAACAATTATACAAAATACGAGTAAAAAAAAAAAAATTATTGCAAATCATTTCTGAATAAAAAAAAATTCTCAGTATCGCCATGGGGAAATAGGTAAGGAGGAGCCACTCAGAATCAATGTTGAGAGATGACCATTGGATTGAAATTATTAGGACCATTTTTTCAAATTGCGCGGACGGAGGAGTATGCGTGTATTTTGTTAAAAATACAGTTTAGAATCTTGAGCCGTGTTTTTTCTGTTTCAGATTTTCGATTGAGTTTCGTTGAAATTGTCTTCGTTAAGGACGGAGGAGTATGAAATTTCGCGATTCTGACCTGACGCATTAGTAATTAAATATAACAATTTTTTTGTATTTCTTGGGCATTTACTATCTAACAATTTCTAGACATTTTGTTTTGAAGAATTTTACTTTAAATTTTACTATTAGAATCAGGGATCACGTCTGTTTACGAAATAATAACTATTCTGATTTTGCTAATCATTTCACAGAGATAGGCCATAGCTTCAACAAAGAAAAAATAAGTGTAAACATTTAAATATAAATACATATTTAACTTTGTGAAACCTTAGATATAAACCAAAAAATTAATTTAGTTAACAAAATAATAGTACCTTGTAAATCACCTTTATTAACAATGTTCGGTGACCGGACAACTCGGAATGAAACCAACTCAGAACCATCTCAGATAAGTCATTTAGAGTGATAAAAATATAAATAAAAAAATGGTTAAATAGGTTACGTTAGGTTAGGGTTATCGGCTAATTAAAAAAAAATTCATAGCTTTTAATGACTTTTCAAGCAGGTGTTGAGTTGACTTTATTCTCTGTTGGCATGGAATCACAATGTTCCCATGTTATGTTTACTCCTCCCACTGTTCTCCCCCTCCCTCAAAATCACCCCTCCCACTACCCCCACTTAAAAAAAACGTATCATTTTTGTACATACTTGTATAAAAGTTTTTAAGGTAGTTTTAAGTTTGCTAATGAATGACACGGATGTGTCGAAACCGGTTCCATGCCAACTGAGAATAAAGTCAAATCACCTCCTTGAAAAGTCATTAAAAGCTATGAAAAAAATAATTTTAAATTAGCCGATAACACTATCCTAACATAACCTATTTAACCAATTTTTATATATATATATATTTATCATTCTAAATGACTTATCTGAGATGGCTCTGAGTTGGTTTCATTCCGAGTTGTCCGGTCACCGTCGAAACCGGTAGTAGAAAAAATAAAGTAACAAAAACTCTTCAAAACGAAATATACCTATCCTGTTACAATGCGACCTTCTACTACCCCCCACCCCTCACCCCTCCACACTCCCTTCAGCCTTTCGATATTCCTCAAAAGGGGTTGCAAAAAATTGTTTCCGAGCAGGTATTGTATCCCTTGTGCGGTATTACGTTACAAAAAAAGATCGCCTAGCCTTGAAAATTTTCAAATACCACTGAGGTCATTGCCCTCATATTTTATTGGCTGCCATCTTTATGAATGATTGTTGATGAATGAAATATGCGTTAAGAAAAATGAAGATAATATGGGTGGTTCTTAGTCGAAGTATGGTACAGTTAAAGGTGACCGAATTGGATATCGACACCTTAGCTCTGTGGATAAGAGCACCCAACCCGAAAAGTAGGGAGGTCCTGGGTTCGAGTCCCAGAGGTGTAAATATCTTTTTCTGATTTTTCTGTTTCCAGATTTTCGATTGAGTTTCGCTCATAATGTCTTCATTTAATTAAATATTACAGTTTGAGGTTTTATTCGTAAAAAGTTAAAAACAAAAAATAATAAAGAAATTTTAGATACTTGCAACAAAACTATACAACGTATTTCCACTGGTCATTAGACAAAACACAGTGTATCTTAAATCCAAGTCCTGGATTAACAACTAAAACAGATCTCATATCAAAGATATTATCAAAACCAACTTATTACAAGTATATATTTTTTCAATGGTACGGTGATGGTTGTTTGTTACTTTAAATGTAATGTTGTGTTATTATTTGTAATTTTATTATGTTATTATTTTTATCATAAACTGCTCATCTCTCAACACTAGTGAGACAGGCATAGGATATCAAAAAATGTAACTAGAATTAATAAAGATGTATTAATAAAATTTAAAAAAATCGCATAAATCAGCACAGCGTCTAGTAACAAATTATTACTTACCTACAATCTTATCGCCACTAGCGTAATAAGTGCGGTGATTTCATTAAAATTGGTTCATTGGATCAATTGAATCAATTTTAAACATTAATTTATCGCCGAATTTACTAAATTATTGATAAAGATAATCGTTTTCAGTAATTGCACCCACCTGGGTACAAGGTTCTATAGATAAAGCATTACGATTTGTTCATCATTATTTATATATTTTATTATACTTTTATTTATAAATTAACGGTCTTGTTCTGGGATACGAGGTGTCAAAGTTACGACACGACTAAAGTTAATACGACTTCTCATAAATCTATTTACCGATTTCTGATTTTGAGGCTGAATCTTGTGTGAAGTGTTTTAGCATAACTTATTTTAAAGGAAAATATTTAAATTGGACCTATACTTACCATTTTAAAATGGTTCCATGCCAACTCAGAATCAACTCAACTCAACACCTCTAAAAAGTCATTAAAAGTTATGATAAAAAAAAAATAAAAATAGTCCATAATCAAACCTAATGTAACCAATTTTTTTTAATATATATATTTCATCACTTTTAATGACTTTTCAGAGAAGGTTCTGAGTTGACTTCATTCTGAGTTGTCCGGTCACTTTTAAAACATAGCCAAACGATAGAAGCATGTACTGGCATGCATGGCTAGGGCATAATTGAATCGCTCAATTTCTATATCCGCTATATCAACTTTGGTTGGTTGGTAAATAAAGAATTGCTTTTCATTTTTTTTAATAATGAAATGGAATAATATAATTTCAAAAAGTGTTCATTTTTTATGTATGTCTAGCATAATTTAAGTAATTTTGATTAATAAAAAGGATATAGCGGATTTTGATACTCATTTCATGATTTACTCACGATATAGCGGCTTTCGAAACTCAACTGACCTGACGCGATAGTTTCTAAACGCGCCATCTTGGCAGAATCATCATCATCATCATCAATCATCAATATATTAAAATGTGAAGCAAAAACTTTGTACCCCTTTTTACGAAAATTGCGCGGACGGAGAAGTATGAAATTTTGCACGCTTATAGTTTATATAGAGAAGGAGTGCAGAATGCTAATGTTTTTTTAAATTTTGCCTAAAAAATACATCAAAACAAAACATTACAATCATGGTTGAATTTCGACCACTGGGCGACCACTAGTAATGATATATTAATACGTGAAGCAAAACTTTGTACCCCATTTTACGAAAATTGCGCGGACGGAGGAGTATAAAATTTCGCACACTTATAATAATAATTTTTGGATAATTTCTATAGCGCCATTTTTGTGAGAAAATCACCTCAACGGCGCTTTATAGTTTGTATAGAGAAGGAGTGCAGAATGCTTATCATCATCAGTATATTAATACGTGAAGCAAAAACTTTGTAGCCCTTTTTACGAAAATTGCGCGGACGGAGGAGTATGAAATTTCGCACACATAGTTTATATAGAGGAGGAGTGCAGAATGCTAATATTTTTTTTAAATTATGCATAAAAATGCATTATATCAATAATAAAAACATTACACACACTACCATGTATTTGACACACACACACGCGTCTTTACTCTATTGTTTATTGTTAAAGTCTATGGTCAAATTGAGAAAAGATTAATATTGTTTGTCTTTGATCTATGGTCTTACTGAATGTCAAACATAAAAAACATTACAATTATGGTCGAATTTCGACCATTGGGCGACCACTAGTACTCGTAAATTCTGGTGATTGGTTGAATTCCGATATAGCGGATTTTGATAGTAACTTCTTGAATGATATAGCGGGTTTTGTTTCTCACTTCCAGTTTCAACATGATTTTTGGTTATGATAAGGGAGGTTTTGAAACTCAATTTTAGGTTCCTCTTGTTCTTCGCAAAAATGTGAACAGCATGTCATATTCAAATCATGTTGTCAAAAAATCGGATATAGCGGGTATTGAAATTATTGGACTCAATTATTCATTGCAAAATGTTCTATCTACATTTCCCTAATGCCATTCAAAGATAAGGCCACAATCCAATTAAAAAATTTCCTTCAAAATATGTCAAATTAAAATACTTAAAAGAATGAACTTCAGAAATTGTTAAATAGATTATGAGAATTCGTCTTTGCAAATTTTGACATCTCAGAAAACGGTGTGGCAAAATTAGAAACCTATCTAGCTAAAGTGACTAACTATAAATACGAGTAACTGTCAGATACAAACAAAATGGCAATTTCAAAAAGTTTAAAGTGATTTTAGAACCTTCTAATGCTTTAAAACTTGATGCTAAAACTTCAGAACTTCGTCGCACAAGTATTTACGGAAACTAGTGGTCGCCCAATGGTCGTAATTCGACCATAAAGGTAATGTTTTTTTAATTGATTTCATGTATTTTTTATGCATAATTTGGAAAAAATATTTGCATTCTGCACTCCTTTACTATAAGTGTGCAAAATTTCATACTCCTCCGTCCGCGCAATTTTCGTAAAAAGGGGTGCAAAGTTTTTGCTTCACGTATTAATATACTGATGATGATGATGATATACTGATGATGATGATGATGATGATGATGATGATGATGATACCACACAGACGCTCTAAAAATTAATTTGGTTATAGAAATGAGCAAAAGAAATGGTTGTTTGGTTTTGTGATAGCTTAATCTCAAACCAATTAGGAACGTTATTTAATTTGTATTATAGATGGCCAGTACTTATTTTTAAATATTTCAAATGCATTATTTGTTCTCTTCCAACAAAACTATAAACATATCTGTGAATTGGTTAAGCGTATCAGAAAGTGTATTTATATATTCATAAGATTAAGAAATATTTTAAAACCCAACAATCTAAAAAGAGTATACTATGCACTAATCCAGTCATTAATTCAATATGGAATTATTGGATGGGGGGGTTCATACAACAATATTCTTACCCCGATCAAAGTGATCCAGAAGCTAATCATTAAAGTAATCCTAAAGAAACCCTCCACATATCCAACAGAAACGCTTTTCGCAGATTTCACGGTGCCTCGAGTAGAGAATATCTTCAAGAAAAATGCAATTATCCAAATTTACAAAGATAATATCGTCAAAAAATTTGAAACCCACCAATCAAAAAGATATCAAGACAACATCAAAATACCAAAATTTAATACCAAACTAATGCAAAACAATTACATCTATTTAGGAATAAAGTATTTCAACAATCTTCCGATTGAAATAAAAAAATCAAAGACATCAATAAACTGAAACTCAAACTGAAGCAACACTTCATCAGGAAAAATTAATTAAATAATTACCTTTTTCTTTCTATTTATTGTCAATCTATATTCATTTCTATTTAATTTAGATTTTTCGAATTTCTCTATAGTGCACAATATTTTAGAATGTTACCATATCCCATTGTTTGTACATCTTAGATAATCCAGAAGTTTCAATTGTTCCCATTATATACTTACCTATTGCATAATGTTATTACATCTTAGATAATCCAGAAGTTTCAATTGTTCCCATTATATACTTACCTATTGCATAATGTTATTACATCTTAGATAATCCAGAAGTTTCAATTGTTCCCATTATATACTTACCTATTGCATAATGTTATTCTATTTCTGTCATAATTAGTGTAACTCGCTCATCAAGCACAAGAACTAGCTTCTTCTTTGGTGAGATTGCAATTTTAAAGAATTTCTGAACCAATATGTAATTTATATTAACACCACTGTACACTTATATATCTATATTAAATTAAAAAAAAAATAAAAAACAAATGAATAGAGCTTTTTTCATACCTTTATAAAAGTAAAATTTTCACAGCGTCTCTTTTGTTACCTCGCGTTGAGAACAACCATTTTTTGTGTGATTAATTTGTCCGTTGATTTGAGATTCTCATAGTTGTCGGTGGTGATATGTTTATTTAAAAACAGTACAATAAATCGATGGATATTCGAAAACTACTTTTTCTTTGCCCTAGTCCTAAACTTTTTAATGGTTTTGCATTCAAAAGTAATTTTTGATTTTTTTTTAGTTATAACAGTTGACTCAGGTGACGAGGTTGCAATTAGTGTACATAGTTACAATCTAACTTGGCTTTTCAGGAAAATTATCAGTTATTTATTATAGTTTGTTGTCTTGTGTCGAGTGTCAAGTGCACTTTTCACTCGCGTGCAATAGAACATAAGGAAACGCGTGATAGCTAAATGTCGTAAAATAATTCCACTTGATAATATGATATATAACGTGCTTAATAAGTAGGCTGATAATCAATTGATTTATGATATTGACTTTTGCAAACGTTTCGTAACATCCTCCTCAGTGTTTTACTGCTTGTCGAATTATATTTAAATATATTTTTCACAGTCTTCACTTATTTACTAACTTTTGGAAGTAAAAAGCAATAAGAACTATTATTGTGTATTTTTTTATTTAAAAAAAGTCAACAATTATTTTTAATTTATTTACTAGAGAGTAGGTACCTGACAAGCGTTGTAATGCCCCCGCTTCCCTACGGCAGAGTTTGTGGTCCTGGGGGACTTCAATGTTCAAAACGAACCTTGGTTGAAGTTCTCAGGGTCAACAGACTCAGCTGGACGACAAGCGGAATCCTTTGCCCTTTGCCACGGACTGGAGCAAATGGTTCAGGAGCCTACACGGGTTCCTGATGTCCAGTCTCACCGCTCTAATCTGTTAGACCTGTTTCTAACCACTGTGCCACACGGTTACAAGATTGACGTCACAGCGCCTTTAGGATCGTTGGACCACTGCCTGGTGACGTCGTCAATCCCCGTAACCTTCAGACCGCCAAACGAGAGGCTGAAAAGAAAAGTGTGGCACTACAGGTCTGCAGATTGGTTCGGTTTGCGGGCACATTTTAATGCTTTTCCGTGGTCAACTGTCTGTTTTCGGACTTCGGATCCCTCAAGATGTGCCCAGGAAATTGGTGAAGTCATCGCGTCCGCGATGGATGGCTTCATCCAATCCACTGTTAAAGAAACTGGTGTGGGCTCAAAGCCGTGGTTCAGTCGGCAATGCTCTGAAGCAGTGCGACGAAAAAACGCGGCTTATCGAGCCTACAACACATCTCGAACGTCCGAAAACAGAATAGTTTATAACAAAATGTCAAAGGAAAGCAAGAGAATCATAAATAGGTCGAAATTTGAGCACGACCTGCAGATCAGCAGAAAGCTGGCTGCATGCCCGCATGGCAGCAGAGCGTTCTGGTCGCTTGCGGGCTCAATAGGTCGCAATTTCTGCAAATCCAGTCTGCCACCTCTTACCAGAACTGACGGCTCTCTAGCTAATACCGCCGCCGAAAAGGCTAACTTATTAGGCAAAATGTTCGCGGAAAACTCGACCCTCGATGATCAAGGTGCTATCCCGCCGTCGGTTCCTCACTGCGGTTTTCATATGAAAAAGCTGAGGATCCGGCATCGGGATGTACTCCAAGTCTTACGAGGGCTCGATGTTAATAAAGCTAGTGGGCCTGACGGAATACCTGCCCTGGTATTGCAGAGGTGCGCTGCAGAAATAGCTCCAATTTTGACGAAGCTTTTCAAAATGTCCCTGAAGTTTGGGACTGTGCCCTCCGGTTGGAAAAAAGCGATCATTCACCCTATTCCAAAGAAGGGTGACCGCTCCAACCCGGCCAACTACCGCCCCATAGCGATCACATCTGTTCTGTCAAAAGTGATGGAACGTGTGATCAACGACAAACTGCTCACATACCTCGAGAAGAACAAAATTATTAACGACCGTCAATACGGATTCCGGCGGAACCGCTCGTGCGGTGATCTTCTCGCGTATGTGACGCATGTTTGGGGGCGGTGCCTGGAACGTTTTGGTGAAACCCAAACGGTTTCACTGGATATTTCCAAGGCCTTTGACCGGGTTTGGCACCGAGGGCTTGTCAACAAACTGCCTTCTTACGGACTTCCCGCATCCTTGTGTATGTGGATTGCCGACTTTTTGAGGGAGAGGTCGATTCAGGCGGTTGCTGATGGTTTCACCTCTTCCTCGCATTCGATAAATGCTGGCGTCCCACAGGGATCGGTTCTGTCTCCAACTTTGTTTTTGTTGCACATCAATGACCTCTTGACGTGTGCACCGATTCATTGCTACGCGGACGACAGTACAGTCCATGATAGCTTTTTGTTTGACAAACCTCCAAAGGGCTCACAAACCCCAATGGCTCGGAGGGCTTTGAAACAAAGAATGGACGGTTACCTCGAGAGTGTTTCCTCTTGGGGTAAGAATAACCTCGTCGAATTTAATGTTTCAAAGACCCAATCATGTCTGATCACGTCTAAAAGGGATCGAAATGATAATCTAGTCTCCTTCAACGGAAGCATTCTCCCGAACAGGCCTTCCATTGATATGCTTGGTGTAACTCTAAGTGACCAGCTCAGGTACGGGGGCTCCATCGAGGCCAGAGTTAAGTTAGCCTCTCAGAAACTGGGCATACTGTACAGGGCACGCAGATACTTTAATAGTACACAACTGCTAGCCCTGTACAAATCGCAAGTGCGCCCCACGGTTGAATTTGGCAGCCACCTCTGGTCTGGAGCCCCAAAATACCTGAAAAAAACCCTTGACTCTGTGCAGAAACGGGCGGTCCGTTTGATAGATTCTCCTAATTTAACTAACGGATTGCAATCTTTAGAGCACAGGCGCCAGGTGGGAATGCTGTCCTTGTTCTACCGGTATTACAATGGAAGATGCTCCGAGGAACTAGCGTCATTGATCCCCTCGGCACCGGTGCATAGTCGGGAAACACGCCAAACGCGCGCTCAACATTTGTACACGGTTGACATTAGTCACATGAGAACGGGTCGTTTCTACGACTCGTTCTTGAGTTCAACAGCTCGGCTGTGGAACGATTTGCCGGCCTCTGTGTTTCCTCCCTCCTACAATATGGGTCTCTTCAAGACCCATGTTCACTCCTTCCTCTCCTCAAAAACACCCTCCACACAGCATCCTCAAAGATGACATAGGCCCTGAGGGAAATTATTTTTTCCTCAGGGCCTCCTGTGTGGAGTTAATGTAAAAAAAATGCCAGATAAAAAAAAATTCTCCCTCCTTCCTCTTCCACCTTCCTTGTCTCCCACCCTCCCGCATCCTCCCATCCCGCGTACTCCCCTCCTCCCGCGTTTCCCTCCCGATTTTCTCTTCCATCTACCCTGCCTTCCCCTCGTCTAGGGGCCGCTTATAATGCTTCATTTTATATCTTTCTTTCTTCTCTTTCTCTACTGTAACTTACTAGGCTTTATATTTTATTTTGCTTATTATTTCTGTTATTTCACTAATAGCATTTCCACCCAGTAACAAATAAACCTTGATTTACGCATACCGTGAAAGATGCCCATCACAATGGCAATTTCTTTTTTTTCCATTAGCTCC
Source organism: Glyphotaelius pellucidus (assembly GCA_936435175.1). NCBI lineage: Eukaryota > Metazoa > Arthropoda > Insecta > Trichoptera > Limnephilidae > Glyphotaelius > Glyphotaelius pellucidus. The sequence continues at coordinate 3,388,815 of OW386539.1, read as the reverse complement.
ACACAGGAGGCCCTGAGAAAAATAATCTCTTTCAAGGCCTGTGTCGTCTTAGGTGATGCTGGTGTGGAGGTTTTTTTAGGAAAGGGTGGAGAGGAAGTTCTATGAAAGAATTAGGCGTGGGGGGTGGTTAGGATTCTGGGGGTCAGTAACCATATCAATACTAGCAAAAATTACTGGAATTAATCCAAAAAAGTTTCTAAGATAGGTAGGTATCTATATGTATACTTGTAAAAAATGCGTGTTAAGTACCGACGAATCATGCGTCCCATGGATTCGCTTTGAAAGTCTTCAATCTAGGAGGAGTGGGACCTTTTGAATACCTTCTGGAATGCTGTTAATTGTACCAAACAACTACCGTGGGGATCGACATCACGACCTGCTGCTATTTAGATATACCGCATGGCAAAATCTACGCTCTACGGTCAGTACGAAAGTGCTGGACCCGGCATAGCAAGGCAAGAAGTATGGTGCTGCTAAATCTAGAAATCTATACAGGGTGTAACAGTACGTACCCGAAGGATTTTAACCAGCGATCGCTGAGCATATTTGGAGTAAAATATTTTGATGTCATTTTGCTGACCGATGATATTTGTTTTCAATTAATAATACTTTTCCATCACACGTCGCAACTGCTTAGTCAGGAGAATAGCGCGTTTATAGCCCAACATATTAATGTGTTGCGGTCAGCTGGAGTGGACATTCTTCAACAAATTGTTGTGTGGTTTAACCCATCGGCCCCAAACCACGGAGAGTTGGGTGTACGTCTCAAGAATGAAACCACAAATCAATCCCCGATTCCGTGACATTTAACGGAAGTTCGGCCTAAAAACGAAAAATGGTCAAACCAGTGACATTTGAAAATAAAATTTTAAATGGCATTGTTATATAGATGGATATCAAAGACAAGGAACTCCAACTTTTTTTTTTTATTTATTCATACACGCCTTGAGGGCTTTTACAGAATCACATTATTAAAGTTACACATGTTATTCAGGAGTATAATTGTAAGCAAGTATATAACATTATAAACTGTAATTTAAGGATACAAACAGGTATAATATGAACATAGGTATGTAGTTTCGTTATCATTAAAATTGTACAAAGGAGTTAAAAAGTTACATAGTGTAATAATGGTAAAACAGAAGAGTGCTTAAGATACTTTAAAAGTAGTTATTGAGGAACGTGTAGGTATTTACTATGTTGATTTTATTATTAACTTGATCATGAATAAATTGTTCGAAAGCAAGTTTTTCAAGAATTCAGCAAAATTAACGCAGCGATAAATAGTACCTACACATAGAAAAAAATAAATAAAAAATACATGAGTTGTAATATCTTGAAAAGTTATACAGATGAGTTCAACAAGTGTATAGTGTGATAGTAAAAAATAGTACAAATTATGGTACAAAAAGTACAAGATAATATTAATACAAAAGAGAGAGAGGATAAAAAGGTAAGTACTTAGGTAATCTTTGTATACATAAGTTTTAAATTTTGTTTTTTTTGTGAACATGAAGAGACCATCGATTTTAATTTAATCATTAATATATTATTATTGCTAGGGCACCAAGATTTAAATAGAAATATAAGTAAAATGTGAGTTAGTTATAATAAGTTAGTTAATACGAGAGGATTGTTGTTAAATGTGTTCTTATTTAGCTACCTTTATTATTCACATATTTCATGTTTTGCGATAATTAATAATTTGATAAAGGTGCAATTGATTGATTGATATTTATGGTTTTATTTTAAATATTCTAATATACTGAGTTTGAATTTAGACACAGATTGGTGACGATAAATGTCGATTGAGTTGTATTTATTTCCGAGTAAATGGAGTCTTTGGATAGGAGAGTTTATAAAATAATTATTAGCGGAATTGGTAACAGAATACAATGCATTCGACCGAGTTTCGCGAGTAGGTACTCGCAAATTAATAAAATTTGTCAAATCGAGGGCGTCCAGTCTGCCATTCGCTATTTTGAAGAGACAAACTAAATCACTTTTTATGCGCCTTGATGTCAAATCGGTTATGTTAAGTAATTCCATTAGGTATATATAATTAAGTTCTTCAATCGGTATACCCAGTTTGTAGTTAATAAATCTTAAAAACTTATGCTGAACTCTTTCAATTTTTTGTTGGTGGGTTTTATATAATGGAGCCCAGATAGTAGAATTATATTCTAAGTTGCTTCTCACCAACCCAGTGTACAATAATTTAAAGGAATTAATTGATTGAAATTCTTTAACTGTTCTCAGAATAAACCCCAGACATTTCATGGCCTTATTGGTTATTTCATTTATATGAGGAACAAAAGTTAATTTATTGTCAAACATAATACCGAGATCTTTAATTTGTTCTACTCTTTTAAGAAAAATGTTGTTGATGCTATAATTAAATTTAATGGGATTTTTTATTCGGGCAAAAGTAATTGTTTGACATTTTTCAATATTGAGAAACAGTTCATTTAGGGTGCACCACTCTTGTAGCCTCACAAGATTTGATTGTAATATACAACAGTCATTCGGATTAGTTATTGTTTTGTAAATTTTAAGGTCATCTGCAAATAATAGAATCATAACTCCATCGAATATGGTGGTTATGTCGTTGATAAATAATGAAAACAACACTGGACCCAGATGTGACCCCTGTGGAACACCGGTGTATACTTCAAACTGGTGAGAAAAGTGCGAATTGAGTTTAACTGATATTTTTCTTTTACGTAAATAACTTTCAAACCATCTCAAAATATGCCCCGTTATTCCAAATGATCTTAGTTTATGTATAAGGATTTTGTGTGAGACTTTGTCGAAGGCTTTACTAAAGTCTGTGTATACAGCATCTGTCTGAAGACGATTATGCATCGTACTAAATAAATTTTCCTGATAGATCATTAAATTTGTAAGAGTAGACCGATTTGACATGAAACCATGTTGTCGACGTGAAATTACTTTATTGATCTCAGGCGAGAGTTTAGATAGCAGAGCAGATTCAAATACTTTTGGGATCGACGACTGTATACATATAGGTCTGTAATTGGAAATATCAGATTTATCTCCTTTCTTAAAAATTGGAGACAGAAAGCTTGTCTTCCATTTTTTCGGAAAGGTGCCAGTTTTTATTGACAAGTTGAAAATTTTAGTAAGGGGATAAGTCAAGACTGATATGCATTTCGATAAGAAGATTGGGGGAATGTTATCAGGGCCAGCTGATTTGTTCAGGACGAGAGATTTTATTTTAGTTCTAATGTCACTTTCTTCAAATTTGCACTGATTGAAATCGATTTGGTTATAATTGGATATAGTGGCATTAAACAATGGAGAATTATTTGTTGATTCATAGACTTTGCTGAAGAATTCAGCAAACAAATTGACAACTTCTTGGGGATTATCGGCCATTTTGTTATCTAAATACATGTTAGAGGGTATACTGGAGTCAATATTATTAAGCATGTTTGAAAATTAATAAATATTTTGAGGTCTTTTGAAAAGTTATATGAGTAATAGAACACAACAAGTCAATATTAGCAAACCACTGCCGATTACATATGGAGTTCCACAAGGAACCATACTAGGGCCTGTTCTTTTCACTATTTACATAAATGAACTTTGCAGCATGGAAATAGACGGTGAAATAGTTTGCTATGCAGACGACACAGTTTTACTCATTAAATCTAAGGATTATTTGTACACTTATTTTAATCAAAATTTTATTTGTATATATTCTTGTGTTATAAAATGGGGGCCTCAGCACGGGTAAGCCACTCAATGAGGCCAACATCACTGGATGATACTTTGAAATGTATGTAAATTTTGCATCAAAATAAATTTAAAAAAAATAGATAATAACGATTTTATTTCGTAGACCTGGAAATAATAAGTTTGTAATTTTTTTTATAATGGTTCCACAGAGGAGGCCCTGAGGAAAGCATTTTCCCTCGGGGCCTATCTTTGGGGATGCTGTGTGGAGGGTCTTTTTAGGGAAAGGAAGGAGAGGAAGTTCTGGGGAGGAAAGGGGAAAAGGTATGACGGGTGGTTAGGGATCTGAGGGTCCTGGATTGACGGACGTAAGAATCCATTCCTCCCATTGCGGTGCAAGGCGATGGGTCGAGATAGTCCGGCTGGAGAAATCAAATGGTATCCCTCGAACAGTCTCATCCGAACCGGCCCGCCACGCAGTGGTGGGCAAACGCATCAAACGCAAATCTAGACACACCTGGACAAATCTCACCCCACCAATCCGGGCACGCCTGCTAGGTCACCAAATGTAGCGAACCGCTTGGGGTGACTTATTTTTTTTTAATGTATTTTCGTTCAAAGTTTTGTGACTTTTTTGCTGGCGGCCATTAAAATTCTTTACAATGGCGCTGGAAATGAAAAAAATTAAAAATGACCTTTCTCAGTGAATTACCAAAAATGACCATCCTGAGTCTTTTTATCTTCTATTTATAAATAAAAATGTGGAAAAAACAATTTTTTTTAAATTCTTTTTATATTAACTTTTACGCATACATAAGAAGAAATTAATACTCTAAAGATAAATTTTCAATAATTTGATCCAACACACAAGTAAATTTTTAAAAATCTATATATTTATACATGGTCAGAGTTATATTAGATTTAGCACACCATTTCAGATTTTCAATTTTTGGTTCGAAATTAATTCTGGCTTGAGGGCCAAATTAGTGCTGGGGCAAATGGGTTAAACTTTAGTGGTATTCCCATTTGTGCATCATGTCTGCACCGTGACTAAAAAGCACAGAATGTGGTTTAATGATGTCCACTTTCCAACAGAAAGAATGCTGGCAATTTGATACTGGGAATACAGACAAAATATTTTTTTACGTGCGAGTAGAAGAATTCTTACTGAAGCAGTCTTACAAACTAATAAACTCAATCCAATGGGGTTTCTTGGATTTCAAGCGTTAGCTCGGTGCCTTTCTATGAAATTAAGTAACTTTCGAATTAGTTTAAGACGACAATATATCCTAAAATATATTCAGAATCTTAATGACTTAAGTAAAGGAGCCGTGTACACAAATTGCGACTCACGACCCCTGTATTGGACAGACCTACTGTCAAATTTGCTTTATCAAAGAAAAGAAGAAGAAGCTTAGCTTTTGACAAGGTTGACCACCTTATTCTTATTAAAAAAATTATGTACAACGGAATTAGGGGAAATTTATTACGTTGGTTTGTCTCATATTTAACAAAAAGACAGCAAGCTGTATCATTACGAGGATATATTTCTACGTGGGAACCCGTTACTTCTGGCGTACCACAGGGATCAATCCTAGGTCCGCTGTTATTTATACTTTTTATTAACACTGTTACTAAATGTTTCATGCATTGTTTATTTCTTTTGTACGCCGATGACATAAAAATATTTGCCATTGTTAGGAATTTAAACGATTGTCTGCTCATCCAAAGCGACTTAGTAAGGTTCGAAGCATTTTGCAACAAAAACAAAATTTACTTAAGTTACAACAAATGTAAACAAATAAGTTTTACTAAAAGTCACAACGCTATCATACACAATTATTGTATCGGTAATTATTTACTCGAGCGCGTTTACTGTATAAAAGATCTAGGCGTACTTTTTGACTCCAAACTCCATTTCGATGTGCACATTGAGAATATTGTGAATAAAGCTAACTGCAAGCTAGGATTTGTCATCAGAAACAGTCGCGAATTTCGAAAACCTGAAACCTATCTTCTTCTTTACTACACGCTGGTCCGTTCTCAACTCGAATACTGCACCTCCATATGGACTCCACATTACGGTATCTATAAAGACAATATTGAAAGTATTCAAAAGAAATTTCTGCAATGCCTCAATTACAGAATGAGCGCACCTAAACGGGGGTACATAAATATGCTCTTGAATTATAACGTCTCCACTCTATCTAACCGGCGAACATACCTTGACCTCATGACTCTATATAAAATCTGCAACAACGTTATTGACTGTCCTGACCTACTGAAACTAATAAACTTCAAAATACCACCCAGAGTAACAAGGTTTAATGACTTATTCCACTTTAGCCGGACGCGTACAAATGCTGGTGTCAGGGATCCAATCAGAAGAATGTGCGAATCGTTTAATCAAAATCAAAACCTCAAGGATTCCGACATTTTTTTTGATACATACTGTACTTTTAGTAGAAAATTGAAGGCTGTTTTCCTACAAAGTACAACAAGTTAGACATCATACTTCGTTTATAATTCTAAGTTATTTTCTTTTAGACATACTTCGTTTATGATTTTAAGTACTTTTTTCTTTTAAATTCTGTATAACATTATTTTTTATCTATTTATGTATTTTGTTTTTATTTTTTTCTTGTTGTCTTACCATCTCAATTTCTGCAAATATAGTTTTTAAACATTTGTAGGGATTTTGCGCATTTCTCTCATCTTTATTTTTGTAAAATAATATTCTTATGTTTTTCCCTATTTATATGTTAAAATATTTGTACATGTTTTTATCTGCTGTTAATGTCAATTCGTGAGAAATAGTTTGGATGCAGGTGAGTTCTCTACTTGTCGTCTTGAAAAATTCTTGTCAATTAACATCTGTATCTGTGTTTTCTCCCTAATAAATAAAAAAAAATTTAAAAAAAAGAAGACAAATAATGTGGGAATCTTAACGACGTAAGTGAAGAAAGCGTGTAAACAAATATACGCCCGCGGCACGGCGTATTAGACGAACGTACGGTCGAATTCGCCGTAGCGGGCCTAGAGATTCGACCTTTCCGCCGCATTAATTATAATTAATACTGAAGAACGTGTTACAAATATTTTAGATTTTTTTTATGAATCCCTCCCGTCAAGTCGATCATTTTTTTACGTTTACTCCACACAGGAGGCCCTTAGAAAAATCTTTTCCCTCAGAGCCTGCGTCATCTTTGGGGATGATATGTTAAGATCATTAGTAATGGAGCGATATGAAGTTCAGGGATGGAAAAAGATACAAAGGGTGGATAGGATTTGGGGTTCAAATAAATTAAAGTTCAATCCATTCCTTTATTCCTGCCCATCCAAAATTCCAATATAGGCTTATTAGGTTGCCATGTATACCGGTCAATTAAACTCCAACCTTCAGATCCTCAGAGCACGTGTTCCAAGTCCTAACGAAACGTTGTGCACGAGTTCAAAGTCTTAACGAAACTCTCACTGGGACAGGAGTGCTCCTGGATGATCGTATCGTATTGTATCATGCTTTTGTTGTTTTTACAGTTTAAAATTTTCAATTATTTTTTGTTTGTTTTATTTTTTAAGTTATTCATAAAAGTTTTTTTACATATCAAAATCTGTAACGTGTATTTTTGTTTAAGATTTGTTGTGTTTCTGAATGGTATGGCATTTTTATAAATATGTTCTATGTTCAGTTGTAAAATTATAATATAATAATAGCATTATTTTTATAACGCTGTTATTTTGAAAAATCACCTCAAGGGCGTTAATGTCATATCTTGACCAATCCGCGAAAATATACTTCCGCGACATTTGCCACCCGTCATAACAATATTAGCCTTTGCACTACAAAGTGCACACTGTAAGTGATGCATATTAATGTATTAAATCCATACAACACGTAGACCATTTGTCGTGGCCAGATTCCACCAGAAACGCCTTTAGACTGCACCGGTGGCTAACGAGTATGTTTCAAAGGGGGTCAGGGCGTTCCTACTAACAAGGTTAATTAAATTCATTGTAATCAACTAATGACTCTAAAGAGACTATATTGCTCGCATTTTCAGCCTGATTACAAAACTTCATTTCGATTAGTTATACTACTGAGAAATTGAAAAAAATAATGCATGTGCTTAGATGCATACCTAGGTATGGTGACTGGACAACTCAACACCTCTTTTGAAAAGTCGTTAAACATGATGAAAACAATTATTAAAAACTGGTTAAGTAGGTTACGTTAGGTTAGATTATAGGCTTTTTAAAAAAAATTTGGTTGTCTGTAAATTCGGTTCGCGGACGATAAATTTACGCGATAACGTCACAAGCCGAACGCTTAAGCCGAACGCTTAGCCTCTCTATCGCTTTTTCCGCGCTCTCGTTGAACGCTTAGGCTGAACGCTTGTTCCACGCCCTCGCTTGTACGCCCGGCTCAGGCGTAACGTGACATCGTGACAGCGTGACAATGAGTCATGCTTTTTCGTGAATGCGGCCGGCGTTCATCGATTTATAAGACGTTATCACGTCAAAAAATGTTTTCCTAACTTTTAATGACTTTTCAAATGGGTGTTGAAAAGCCACTTGTTTGAGTTGGCAAGGAACTTCGTGTGACTCTATTAGGAACATGAAATATTTAAAACCATATATTTTAAATACCTTATATTATATCTGTGTAAAAGCCCCTGAAGAGGGCGTTGATCTAATAGTATAAAAATGAATGATTCTTTGTTTCTCCGTTATGCGGTACCTAAACCATTCATCCAATTGCGATGAAACTTTGGTGATTTGATGTGCGCATGCCCGCAATAGTTTCTACATATAATAGTGAGTTCTGGCGTTATGAAATTATTTCCTATACTATTCATCCGATAGCGATGAAACTTTGAAGAGGGGAGGGAGAAGCCGGGGAAGATGGTACAGGAGGGGAATGGGAGGCGGGAGAGGAAAGGGGACGAGTGGGAAAGGACACGCAGGGAGAAACAATTTCTTTATTTAAATGGCATTTTATGTTTATTTTTCGTCACCAATATTTTTTTTTTTTATCAAAATGTATTATGTATAAATTCTTGTATTATAAAATGGGGGCCTCAGCGCGGGTAAGACACTCAGTGAGGCCAACATTAATGTAAAATATTGTATCAAAATAAAAAAAATAAAATAAATAAAAAATTGCGTGCCGGGAACTCGATAGTAAATATACAAATGTGTCAAGAATATTGGAAATGCAGTTTACAGCTTAACAAGTTAGCACTATCGGTCCATCAGTGTTAAATATAATATAGGTTAAATAGCAATTGACCGGGCTTGGCTTGGTCAGCAAATGCAGATAGCCATCAGACATCAGTCACAGTCATCAGTTTCCAGTGACCCAAATACTTGTTCCTAATGCGGAAATACTTAGAAAAATATTTCGCTGAACCAATTTTCTTCGAATTAAAGTTTCAAGGAAATATTTCACAAGACGCTGCAACACGTCTTGGAAAATAAGTTTCTTGGGAAATTGGGATAACGTGCCATGTCCTACGTAGGCCTAATATTTTCAAGGTAGGTAAGCAAGTAGCAATCTGATTTGAGCAGAATTTAAAAGTGCTGGTAAATAAGCTAGATAAATGGCCTATAATATTTTGGTAAAAGGCAATAGCCTATTGCCAAAATATTATATGTTAGGGGATTCTGTACGGAGGGTCTTTTTAAGGAAGAGAAGGATAGGAAGTTCTGGAAAGGAAAAAGGGTATTAGAGGTGGGTAGGAATGTGGGAGTCAGTGTATCCAGGAGTCCCGGACATATGAATCCATCCCTCCAACAGCTGTGCAAAGCGATGGGTCGAGAGAGTCCGGCTGGAAAGGTCAAAAGGCCTCCCTCAACCAATTTATCTCCGCCACGCAGCAGGTGGGCAGGCGCATCCGCCGCCAAGACCTGGACAAACCTCACCCCATGAGCTCGCTCACCCCTACTAAGTCACCAAACGTAGCGAATCAGAGGTGTTAGTTATACAATAAATGGTTCCCGGGGCGGCGGTACTCATACTCTCCTCCCAAATTTAAATGTCACACGTATTCCTCGGGCGTCCCTGACTTCTTTTACCATTCACATTAGCGTCACATATTCTCCTTACAATCATTCGCTTACGCCCCAGGGGTCCCAATTCCACAGCATTCAGTCTACTTTCCTTCCTCTATCAATTCCGTGCCTCACTGCCATACATCAGGGCAGGGCAGGGCAGGGTAGGGCAGGTACCAGCACTCTATTATGGACGGCTAGCTTCGCTTCTTTAGACAGTTTTTTGTTGCCGCCAATTGAGTTCTATCCTCCGTTAATGGAGTTACCTACATATACTCTTCTTTCAACATTTCTATTCGCCTTCCTGTCTCCCGTAAACATACTTCCCAAATACACAAACTCATCCACCTACTCCAAGTATTCATCATTTACAACTATGTTGCACATTGTTTTCGTACTCTTATCTTTCAAACACCACGATTTTAGACTTACTCACATTCATCATTAACTCATTCTTCGTACATACTTCGTTCATCCTTGTTGGAAATCAGCACCGCATCATCGGCATACAATAGGCAACATACTTTCAGATTACTCAATTTCTCGCCCAATCCCATTTCTTTCAAATTCTTGCATATAGTCCTCCACATTGATAAAAAAAGTGCTTCGTAGTCTCTCCACTCGCCTACTTTAGTTTTCTGAAGTTACACTTCTTTCGCATGTGAATTGCACACACATTTTTTTTTTTTATAAAAATTTTCATTTTTCATATATTACAAACTAGCTTTTCCCCGCGGCTTCGCTCGCATGGTATTACGGGAAATTACTGTAGCGGTTGAACTTATCAATTATCCCCCCTCCTCCCCCTCCAGCATTCCATACATTCATTCCCTTACATTCAGTTTTCAAACATCTCGCCTACCACCTAAATTTCATTAAGCTATAATAGCTCAAAGAAAAAAAATAGTTATCCAATTTTGTTCATTCGTTCGGAATTTATGCGCTTACAAACATTTCGGATGTTTATTTTTAATTAAATATTTGGAAGTTTGTTAATATAATAAAAAATTACACTATTTATTATTCAGTCTTTATACCTAATCGTTACGGATTATATTTTTAATGTAGGAACTCTATCTGACATTTGTTCCAAAACAGAAGCTTGTCCAAAAAAAAAACATATTCTAATATTTGAATTTCCTGAAGCAGTAGCTGACCAGGGGGCTCAGTATCTACCAGCTTAGAGCCCACAAATATATCAACATGGTTTCCATGGAAACGATTTTTTTCTGACGTTAGCAAAAACTCGCTTTTGTTAGCGACAGAAAACGTATAACAAATAAAATATATTAATATTTATAATTTCATAACGCCAGAGCTTACCATCATATACAACATATAGTCAGCGCATATAATTTAGCTTTCTATTGGGTCTTTAATTAAGTCTTTTTATTGGTTAATGCCTGAAAAGGTCATAAACAAACTCGAGCAGTTTCGCATTTATAATATTAGTATGGATATTCATTTTTGTATATTACATAAAAACAATCAATCAAATTTAGTACCTATACTTCAAATTATTATGTAAGTACTTCAAATTAATTAATTAATTTAAAGTGTTTTGAAAATTGAATTATGATTTGACAATCGTTGTTTTGCAAAATGTCATTCTCAAATTTTTGGCAGTTGAATTTTTGTAATGATTGAAAAACTTTTCAGATGTTTTGTCATGTGGTTGAAATAATCCAAAAACCTTAGCGGTGGTTTTAAGAAGGTATTTTGAAAGTTTCAAACATTTCCTACGCTTAATATTGCAATACACTAATCGCCAAACACATTGTGATTTTTATATATATAGAATTAGGTAGGTACCTAATTTTTATTAAACTAGTGATGCAACGAACTCGATTCTTACGCATCTTGCAGTTATATCTATGAGATTATCGTGATCATTGATTTTCAGAGCAATTATACATGACTCTTGTATCAATATCTAATCTAATATCGATCTCATTGAAGAAAAATAAATTAACATTTTCAATCAGGTTTGGGAAACTCTATTTCTCTCGTGTATTTTTTTACTGCACACAACGCAGATTGTGTAATATAATAAGTTATATTTTTAAAATGTGTTGCTTTTTTCGATGTGCCCACGATTTCATAGTAATAAAACTTCACTAGCAGTTAAAAACCCGCTCCGCAGGTTTTTGCTGATAGGCCCTGCGGGCGGCTTCTGGTTCGGCTTCGTCCAGTTAGTATTGGTGACCATTTTATAAATCGAATAGTCACCTCGGATCCACTGTCATCCAGTATAGCTAGTCACTGGGACAAAATAACCGAGACAGGCAATGTAGACTTCATATGTAGTATATAACCGCTTGATACAACTATATATTACCGTCAATCTTTCCATATCCGGAGGGAAACTACATATTCACAAATTCATATAGTTATACTCAATGACACGTCCCCGTCCGACCTGCTGACGGAAGTGGCGACATCTTGTGACGATTTCTTAAATTCGAAACCGAATAACAACGGTAGCTTTGTTTGAAATTCCATGTACACAGATGTTATTTGTGGCGCGTCGCGTACGGCGTGGCGTCCACACGCACTCGAAACTGAGTCGAAACTGGATTCTGAAATTCAACCACGCAGACTCTACCCTATTAATACTAATATCGATCGATCGATTGATTCGATGGCTCATCTCATGGACGTAGGCACAATGGGGCACGGTGGGCGTTTACCACACTCTGGCTGTCCGATGCATGACTTCTGGGATTGTCGACCGAGTCGCGTTTTCTAAGTTACAGCGCTTCGTAGGATGGTTTTTGCTTCTTCCGTTCGTATTCTTTGTATTCATAGAGCCTGAATATGTTGTAGAAGCACACTTTTTTGGTACCTACTCTAGATTTTTATTTTTTGCCCCACCCTAAATCAAAACCTGGCTTCGCCCATGGCCCATCTCCTTGTTTCAATTATCTATGTTGCAGACAAACAACATTTGACTCATCTTCAAACCAAAAGTTTATAAGCATGATTGATTAACGATTAGATATAGATACCCTACTGACTATCGACAGTATCTCACTGCTCCCTGAAATTTATTATCTTATCTGACTTTCAATTAAAGTGCGAAAATTATTTTTTATCCGCTCAGACGGTCATAATTAATTATCTATTTACATCATAAGTTATGAGTATGGCCCGGTATATCAGACAATCCGTGTCCTTGCTTTTTACGGCATTCCTCGCTCAAATTTAAGCGGGCTAAATCTGCCTTTCAAGTTTCGATAAGCCAGAGATTCGAGACTTGCGATATTTTTCTATTGAAGGAATTTCATATAATTTGCGTTTCAGCATGGGGAATGTATAGATATTATTTTCAAGAATAAATATTTTTTATGATCTTTAAAACCTAAAGTGTTTAAGGTACATATGTAATAAATCGGTAGAAATGGGGAATACCACGGCATGAAATAAAATAAGTACATGAAATAAACTGCCGTCCTTTTTCAAAGATCGCGATCTCTCGATGACGTAGATATACCACTCACGTAGACAGTAGTTTGGTTTATTCAAAGAAAAAAGAAACTTGTTCCTCTATTAAAATCATAAACAATCCGTGTAATACTGGTGATATCTAGACTTACGACCTATATAGAGATTGTGTTCGAAGCCGCGCTAAACATTCCAACCAAGTCGAGCTTAAAATCAACTGATACGCCGGGCCTTTCTTGTATCTAATACGTGAGTGCAAGTGTATGTAGGCACAGTTTGCCAAATAAGAGTAGAAAACATAGGAAGTCTTTTGAGGATTTTTGATGATATATTTTTTTCTACTAAAACCATAAAAAAATCAATATGTATTAGACAGTTGTGGGTAAGGGGTTGGGCGGTTACTCGGGAGAGTGACCAGTGATGGCACATGGAAAAAATTTGACTTTTGATTTTGAAGAAAAGATTTTTGTAAAAAAAAAAATTAAATCGAAAAAATCACCAGAGACTAAAATTTGATATACGTCTTTTACTCCAAATAATGTCAGGAATCACTGGTTAAAGTAAGACAAATAGGGGTACAGATTTCTTATACGTTTTAAAAATAAAATTGTTTTAAAAAATGTAAGCAATTTTTTTTAAATTCTCCTTAAGATATTTACAGTTTTCCACGTTACTATTCAACATTTAATTATTTATCATTTCACGGTCAATAGAATATTATGCACGCTTTTCACCACATAATATTTTCATTTGCATTGTATCTCATAATATTTATGATATTACGAGTGCTAAATATTTGCAGTTTATTATGCATAACAAATTGGCACACAAGTTAAATGTCCACCTAGTGACAGCTGGTGACAGCAGCATATTATTTTCAATACATTAAAAACCTCACGTATGCAAATCTAGTAATCGTGTTTAGATCACAATAAATATTGTTTGTTGGAGCACGATTAATGGATATTGCTATACTAATATATTATTGGCAGGTTTTGTACCAGAGTCGTGATGACACGAGGATAATATTGACCATGAAAAACTGGTTTAAAATTAACTACAAAACTATTACTATGTCATTGAAGAAGATACTATTTTTGATAGAATTTTTTTTTCGATTGCCTATTTCATTCAATTCAAATATAACAATACTAATTTTTCTCATATTTTCAAGTGATCAAAGTTATTAAGGACGGGTTGTTTCAAAAAATTTGATGAGTTCATCAAATATTTGAAGTTAATTTTTAGGTTCTGTGTAAGTTCTTTTTGAGTTCTGTTTTTTTATCATCATAGGACAGCTGCTTCACAAAACTGAAATCATCACAGAACTTGAATAGAACTTACACAGAACGTGAAAATTAACGTCAAATATTTGACGAATTCGTCAAATTTTTTGAAACAACCCATCCTAAGAATTGGTTTTTTAACCTTTGATTGTGTTTCGTATAAACATATCATAGGACACCTAATAAATAGTATTTTCTAAAAGTCTATTACTTTGTGCTTTCTCGAAATGCTTTGTAGTTTGTAAAAGAGGTGATATTTATATCATATTTTAAGTCGGGCTAGCCCACTGCTGAATGAAGGCATCAAAGGCTTCGCTTTCCTTCTTACATTTTTGAAATGTTCACAAAGCATCTCCTAAGATGATATAGGCTTCTCGGGTGGATTTAATGTAAAAAAATAGATATATTTCACCCTATTATTGAAAATGTGGTCTAAATACCAAGACCATATTATTTTTTCATTAACTTAACACATAAGTCCTTTAAAGAAATTATTTCCCTCGGGAACTATGTCATCTTTAAGGTTGCTGTGTGGAAAGGCAATGTATTTTTTAAAAAAGCAAAACGTACAGACATAGTATTTTCTTCTAGTACAGTAAAAAAAAAATACACACTGGTCTAGTTTTAGAGGAGTATAATGGGAAACACAAAACCTCTATTTTAATGATTTTATTTAAATATTATCAGCCTAAGCTTTATTTCACTCAGAATTCGGGGGAATGAATTCATAAAAGCGACAGCAATTGTTTGGTAAAATACCTACTGTTTAAAATTTCTCGGCGACCGGGTTTCTTTTTAATTTTCCCTTCTATCAGTTTTATTGTGTTTAATGAGACATCAAATTTAGTCTTACATTCTCATTGCATCTCAAACGATCTGAAGGTTTCACCCATCGACCAATTTAAATATGAAAAATTTAAGCAATCGATGTTTTAGGACTTTGATCGTCTGTCATTTGGCTTCATTAAAGTGATAAATTAATAAATAATATAACATGTGTTAGTCACAACTCATAAAGTTAAAGCAGAAGGTCGAAGTTAGTAATAATTAATAAACAGTCCACTCGGAAAGAGTAAGGAGGAACTCACATATCAGTTTATTATCGCAGTAAGTTATGATCGATGTGTGCATATCAATTAGGAGATACCAGATATCTCCATGAAGACAAGTGTGCAAAGGGTAATTCGTCACAATAAAACTGAATTAGTATATTTTTTATTGATTACGGTAACTTTCTTATAGCCAAGGTTTAGTTTCACGTGACTGTGATCTATTGGTGTTTCCAGAGGAAATACCCAACACTTTAATTGGCCAATTCAATAGGGCTTAAATCAATATTTTTAACGCTTCTGTGTTGATCAAGTTGATCTTATACCATTTGTATTTTCTTTTTATATCTGAGTTCTATAATTTCAATACCCGCTATATCCGATTTTTCGCCAAATTGATCTGAGTTCTGAGTATGGCATCTTGTTCACATTTTTGCGAGGAATAAGACGAACCTAAAATTGAGTTTCAAAACCTTCCGTATAACGACCAAAAACCATGTTAAAACTGCGAGTGAGATACCCGCCATATCATTCAAGAACTTACTATCAAAACCCGCTATACCGGAATTCAACCAATCATGAACGTTATTTTGCCAAGATGGCGGGCTTAGAAACTCGCGTGTCAGGTCAGTTGAGTTTCAAAAGCCGCTATATCGTGAGTAAATCACGAAGTGAGTATCCAAATCCGCTATATCATTTTATTTATCGAGATTACTTAAATATTACTAGTCATACATTTAAAAATGAACCCTTTTCGAATTTGTATTACTCCAATTCATTATATAAAAAAATAAAATGCAATTATTTATTTACGCTAGAGATGTGAATTTGCGGTTTTCTCCGGATCAGTGAAAGTTGATACAGCGGATTTAGAAATTAAACGACTCATCTAATGTCGTTCATATTCAGTATTCAGTAAAGAAATATCTTACTTTATCTGCGCAGAGTTTGGTTATGGTTTGGTTATGTGTGAATCGACAGACGGTACAGTCAAAACAATAATGATGCCTTAGTTTATTCAAGAAATGGGCGAATCGTCCTGGGGGTTAAGTACAGAGAAATGAATAACTTTACAATACAGGATATTCAGGCATAACGTCCAACGATTTTATACCGATATGCAGAGCGCGGTTTCACTTTATTTATTATTATTTTTACAATAGCTCCACACAGGAGGCCCCGAGGAAAATATTTTTCCGCAGGGCCTATGTCATATTTGGAAAGCTGTGTGCAGGGTCTTTTAAAGGAAAGCAAGCAGAGGAAATTCTGTGAAAGATAAGGTATGAAGGATGGGTAGGAATCTGAGGGTCAGTGGGTGCCGGAGTGATGGACGTTTGAATCCTTCCACTGCGGTGCAAGGCGATGTTCCAAAAGAGTTCTGCTTGAGAGGTCACAAGGTCTCCCTCAACTAGGGTCTCCCAGACTCCCGGGTTCCGGACAGAGTTACAATGTCCATCATCAGGACAGATGTGTGAAGAAAAAAAAACACACACACACTACTAATTTACCTTTTCTGAGATATAAGGTGTCTAAGTTCGCAAAGACGATTTCTCATTATAATTGTTAAATATATTATGAGAATTCGTCTTTGCAAACTTTGACACCTCAGGAAACGGTAAGGCTAATTAGAATTCTATCCAACCGAATTGACGAACCACACTAATTCGTAACAATCAACCGTCAGATACGAACCAAATAGCAAATTGCAACAGGTTCAAAGCGATGTTAGAACTCTGTAAAATAAATTGAAGCTTTAAAAACTTTATGTTGGAGCTTCGTCACGGAAATAGAACACAGATGGCTTTGAAAATTATTTTGGTTACATAAATAATCAAAAGAAATGGTTTATCATTCAAAGGTCATTTATGAAAAAAAATGTCGGATAGAACCTTGTCCAATTTACCTTTCTTATTTATAATTAGCTTACAATTATCTTCACATATAACCGTATTTTTTTACACTAGCTCCACACAGCAGGCCCTGAGGAAAACAATTTCCCTCGGGGCCTACGTCATTTTAGGTAGCTGTGTGGAGGGTTTTTTTTAAGGAAAGGAAGAAGGGGAAGCTCTGGGAAGGAAATAGCAATGAGGGGTGGGTAGGAATCTGGGGGTCAGGAGTAAAGGACGTATGAATCCATCCCTTCAACTGCAAGGCGATGGGCCGAGGGATTCTGGCTGGAGAGATCAAAAGACCTCCTCAACCAGTCTCTCTCGATCCAGACAGCCACGCAGCAGATGGGCAGACACAAAGACCTTGACAAAGCTCACCCCATGAACCCGGGCACCCCTGCTAAATCACCAGACGTAGCGAACAACTTAAGGTGACCTACGGCAGAGGTATTAATAATAAATGGTTCCCGTGACGGAGACACCCAATCCCACCTCCCAAAATAAAAAATAAAATATAAGGAAATTCATGAAATTTTTGCTTGATTTTTAGTTTCAGTTCGGCAAAATCGCATGTCTGTGATTCCCACGCGCGTTCGCTGTCAGATTTAAAAAAACTGGTTTGCAACTGTGACAATATCACACAAAGATCCCTTCGATGTTCGAATTGGGATAAAACACGTGTGACGCCGAAACAGCTGCATCCAAAAAAAACTACTGTCATCAAAGGACTTGACACTTTGGTATAATTTCACTTCCTTGGTCGTAAACTACGACTCACATTTATTTAGATTGACGTATTAAATAATTTGCATGGCGTATCAATCTAGCAACACCGCTTGAGGTCAAAATGTTTTTTTTTTGCCCACGTTTCGTAATTCATAATAATGAACATTTATTTATTCTTCATCATGTGTCAATTGTTGCCGGTTCTTGGCGATTCTTACACATCTGAAGCCGGCAGTTCTTTGGGTCAACAATCCAACTAGCATGTGGGCGATCTCTGTTCTCGGTTTCTTTTTCTCTTCCCAAATATGAATGAGTGAAATTTATGATATCGATGTACAAAATTATCATTTTCATCTGTTAAGGTGAATCACTACGAAATAATGCAAAATCATTTGCTTTTGGTTTAAAAATTTCAGTATTGGTGGTTACTGAGAGTAGATACAATTAATGAAAATGTTGGGGGCGGGTACGCGCACCGCTGTCCCGGTAACCATTTATTGGATTACCAACACCTCTGCCATAGGTTCCCCCAAAAGGTTTGCTGCGTGACTTAGTAGGGGGGCCGAATTCATCGGCTGAGGTGTTCAAGTCTTGGCGGGGGATGAGCCTGCTATTGATATAATATTATCTCTATGGCGCCTGTCCGCCTCTATCCGCCCTAGGGTATAATATGTTAATTAACCGGTTCCATGCCAACTGAGAATAAAGTCAACTCAACACCTCTTTGAAAAGTCATTATCATTAAAAGCTACGGAAAAACAACAACCAATTTAACAAATTTTTTATACATTTTTTTCATCACTCTTAATGACTTTTCTGCTGTGGTTCTGAGTTGGTTTCATTCTGAGTTGTCCGGTCACCATATAAAGCCGCCGCTATCCGAATTCGACCGATTTCTTACATATCTCCCTTAAACATTTGAAGTTTTTAAGCTCTTAAAAAAATATATGTTATTTTTGAAGATATATGTTCCACGCCGAAACGCAAATTATATGAAATTCCCTCGATAGAAAAAAATCGCAAAGTATGCTCCGAAAATTATTTAAAACAAGACTATTTCTATTATTTTACAAGTTATATTTGTGAAAAAATTCTTTAAATGATACTTAAGATACGTTCCACGAGATTTTTGCTTTATTTTAAACGAGTCATGTTTTATTAAGCTTTTTCGCAATTTTCCGCTGCAATTTTATTACTTAAAATATTAGCGCGCTCTGTCCAACATTCGTAATTACATATCTCTTCATCTCCTTTTTTTCAGCCGAGAAGCGCCGCCTTAACCATATGAACTTATGAACAGGATAAAAACTCATTTTATGAAGAGTCTGAACTAAAAACGTACAAAACGCCACGTGCAAACATAAGGACAAAATAATCATCTCAAATTGAGCCATACTCGAAAGCTCTGAGGATCTGTCTGGCATTTATCCAAAAGCTCTCATTCGTCAAATCGAACGCAATCACGAGTTATTATCACAAGACGTTTCTTGCTCCACGCGTTTTCCCTATTCCTGGAAATTTTGAATTTCTAAAAATAACGGTATTTCGCAATCGTCAAACCAAATCCAATCACGAGTTGCGAGTGGCGAGCTTTTCTTCCGACCTTTGGTGTAACACTCATTGACGTTTTGACGTATTTTCGAAATACAACTTCTAAGAAAGTTACTAAAAATAAATATCTTCTTGTGAGAATTGTTTTTACGCTGATTGCTACGCGTTTGAATACTCGTTAGCGTAATTGCAAAATTTTCAATGAATTTTCACAATACCAAGATAGCTTTACGATTGCGAACTGGATCTAACGGCCACTCGTGCAAGTGATTTAAATATGTTTTTATTGCGATCAGATGTGACGTCTAACGGTCTGAGTAGGTCGTTAATTTTATATTCAACTTCATCTCTGTCATTGTACGATCTTATCAAGATAACGTTTTTCTTCCAATTATACGGAACGGATTGATTGATCACAGAAATGCGTTTTAATCTATTTTTGTACTCGAAATGAACGAAAATAAAACAAAATAAATAATTATATATAGGGTGTAGCAGCACGTACTCTGAGGATTTTAACCAGCGATTCCTGAGCAAATTGGAGTAAAAACCGTAGACGTCATTTTGCTGTCCGATGATGTTTATTTTCAAGTAAAAAATATTTTTCCATCAAACGTCGCAACTGAGTAGTACGGTACACTCCAGCAGCACGGTAATACACGAAACAGCGAGCTTATCATGTGATCCCATAGGAGTGGGATCAGTGGCGACGTGAGATTGAAAAATAAATTTTGTTTTTTAATGAAAAAAAATAATCGGATAACAAAATGAGACCTAATTTTTACTCCAAAATATGTTCAGGAACCGCTGGATAAAATTAGAGATGTGACGAATACTCGGTTACTATTCGGTGTTCGGCCTATTACTTTTTGTACTATTCGGTATTCGGCCGAATATTGCGAATCATTCGGCCGAATACCGAATACCAAATCATGAAAAAAACGCAAATAAACATTTATTGTCTTCACTACAAATTTCATAATATTCCCAAATGATTTAAATGGTGCCATTTCGTAAAGCTTTTCGCGGACTAACAGTGATATTATTTAAGATATATTTACTATAATTAACACAATCAACAAATAATGCGAGTTTTGACACGACGAGAAATGTACTAAGCGTCGCCGTATATTCGGCGCTTCGACTGAGAACCTAGCCGAATTTTCGGTATTCGGCAAAATCACTATTCGTGGCATCTCTAATTAAAATCCTTCGGGTACGTGCTGTTACACCATGTATACATGTTTAAACTTTGTTATGATAAATCATTATGACTTGAATCAATTTGACAAGGTAGTTCGGCATATTTATGAGAAATTATGGAAGTTTTTCAACCAGCCGTCCAGTCAATTATTGATCAGTATTTTATGTATTTATATAAATCCCATCAAGCCTAATTGGCACCCTCGTGCAAAAAAACATGTAACGGGCATTTCTCGGCAGAGCAACATGATCTCTCTCAAGCTTATGGGAAGAGAAATACAGGTTTTTTCTTCGGGTATTTTGTGATAAAATAAAAAAATCATTTAGCAAATTACAAAATCTCCTATATTTTGAAGGTATATATTTCATAGGTGCCCTCCAAGGGACTCCAAATATTATCGTGACAGAACATACCTGTTGGACCAATTCTAATTTACTACTATATCCCGGAAGCACTTTAATAGATATCACTTTGCGCGCCGATGGGCTGCAAGCCGTAAACTCGAGAAAATACGAAGAAAAGTAAGAAGACTCTAGGAGACACTTCTGCAAACCAGGCCCCTTCCCTTTGTCAGGCAGCAGGTTCCACGCCCTCGATCAGGTCCTCGGCTGAGCGCACCAAGGTACCCTGAGATTTGTCAAGTTCCAGAAGGTGCCTTCATCCATTATGTCCGCCGGGAATTCGTCAAAACAGAAATACGGGTAGCCGCGGCCAAGCAAGGCCATCAAGGTGCTTTCCCGCAAATAACGTCGCCATCCGAGACAGGATTAAAAAGATATACTCCGACAAAGTCATGGTTTTTCCACGTGAAGGTCACAAAAACCGGCGACCGATAAAGCCCGGTTCACTACAATGGGTCGTGTTTTGTATTCGATCAAACATCAGGATCCGGCTCGCGGTTTGAAATAACTTTATCAAAAAGGGTTTATCCCATATTAAAAAATCCACAAAACTCTATCTTAAGTGACTGGTCGAATTGACTCCGGCTCCCAGGCGAAGCAAATTCAAAAAGTGCCGCCGGAAATAGATGGCGCTAGACGCTAGCGGTTTTAATCTTTACGGCGATCATAATTAAACGACAGCGGCCAGGTGAGTTTAATATTAAATAGGTCAAGACAATATTTATTTAATCCAAATAAATATTATCGTGACAAACACAATACAAAAAGAAGGAGTCTACTTGGAAAT
Source organism: Glyphotaelius pellucidus (assembly GCA_936435175.1). Classification (NCBI taxonomy): domain Eukaryota; kingdom Metazoa; phylum Arthropoda; class Insecta; order Trichoptera; family Limnephilidae; genus Glyphotaelius; species Glyphotaelius pellucidus. Next base: position 3,366,728 of record OW386539.1, on the reverse strand, counting down.
TACTGCAGTCCAGAGTCCAAGTCCAGGGTCTGAGGGAGCGGCAATAATCATAAACACTGCTGATATCATACTGAAGGGAGTCCAATGTCCAGAAATCAGAATTTCTTTGTATCTCCTAATTTGTTTGGCATACTGGTTCATTCCTTATTGTCATCCACACAGTTTCAACATTGTCATCCTGATGATCTTCTTTCAGAAGCCGTTCCTTCTATCTTCCAGAATAAATCTGGAAAACTCATTTTGATCACCCCTTAGTTGATTTCCGAAGAAGGCAGTATACATATATTCTTAACATTAACTCCACACAGGAGGCTCTAAGGAAAATGATTACCTTCAGGGCCTTTTTCTTTTTTCTTTTTTGCTTTCAATTCTCGGGTTTAGAGGAGGTTATCCAACACTTACCCGCCCTGTTATAAGTAACAGATGGTTACTCCTGCAGAGCTCTCGCAAGATTCTATTTTTTTTTGTTAAAAGGAAGCTACATTTATTTTTCAGATCTACGAATCCAGGCGTGGCAAATAATTTTTTTTTTATTAATTTGTGTTATTTCACTATTAATTAATTCAAAAATAATATTTAATATATTTGCGCCACGTTTCAGAGTGGAAGATACTCTCAGTATTGCCCTGGTGTAAGACCAACATTCAGATTAAAACGTTGCTTGAAATTACTTTAGCCATGTTTGGTGACTAGATCTGAATAGCCAGGTACTTCCCCATCTTCCTCTTCCCATCTCCTTCCCCCCCATCACCTTTAGCCTCACAATATACCAATTGGGGATACCATAGTCTCAATGGCTCCAGACGGGAGCAGTTGGGACTTCTATGCGGTATTCATGTAAAAATAAACCAATAGTCGTGAATATCCGCGGTAGACTTCTTCACAAACACGACTTCTTTAATTTTCGGTACGGCAGCTTCGTATTCCTGACACACGTGATTTTTTTCTAATATGCTCGGAAGTCTTGCACGAACGATCGATAAAACCCTACATCAATATGATGTTGACTAAATACGCGTCATCTATGGCCAGTTATCAATATTTGCAAGCACATTTGATCACTTAACGGTCAATTTACTCATATATGTGAATAATGTCGTTTGTTATGCAAAATTACTGGCTTATTAATGAACGGAGTTCAACTTGCGAAGCTCTTAGAATTGAAAGAATACATAATATATGCGATCCAAAGACTTAAATAATACAAGACGTGATCAATTTATTCCGTTCATTCAGTGAGAAACGAAAGTGGTTGAAATATGACTAAACTCACCATTAACTAATTAACTCCCGTTTAGTGTCAAAAAGTAAACGCAGACTGCCAATGCATATTTTGGTTAGTTTTTCAATTCATCAAAGCCAATTTATTAAAATGTTTACGTAATTGTTAACGTTTAACCCTTCGGAATGTAAATTCACAGAAGCACCTCTAGTGTTGCCAGCGGATATGGATTTTTTGTTTATCCCCTGCGTCAATATCGGTTCGGCTGTCATCGTTGAAACCGTGCTTGATACATCGATATAAAATCATTGGAAGTTGTTAATTGATTAAACTGTGCCTGATGAGACAGATGACAGTTGACAGTGCAGTGGTGGATGACCCCTATATATAGTTGCACGGGTAATCTGAGAGGGCATTAAGCCACGCGATCGCCTGTCGCAATAATGATGATCTACTTTTATCACCAGAACGATATAAAAAATATACATATCACGTTGCGTTTGAAAACCTCGTACGAGACTTTTCTCACGTAGCTACCGTTGCTTGGGACTAACCGATTAATTGTATGGAAACAAGAACTAATCTTCGACCTTAAGGATCGTCTACACTCTACACTTTTACACTGACTGTATATATAATACTATAGTATAATAAGACTTGTGTCTACACACTGCACGTGGTCCAGCAAAAGGACAATGGACATACCAATTACACAAACTAAATAAGTGATTGTCCTATATATATTATGATGGCAGATAAAGGCGTCAGGATTAGATTCACGGAAATAAATAGGCGCTAATCTTTATGTTGCTATGCTAGATAAAAGTAGGAAAAAAACGAATATATTTTCTAAAAAAATTATTTTACTTTTATCTACAATTTAGATCACTTTTATCTTGTCCGATGTTTCACTCTTGACGTGTTGTAATCCTACAAATCCAAATCTTTTTACAGTATCTGTATCCGTAGCTCGAAAATAAATTATTTCCCTTTTTTTCTTTATTTTGTAATATTTTAATCTTTAGTATCTTTTGAGGAAAATTTTAATCAAATTGCTGTGGTTTTACGAGGCTTCATGTACAAAATATTCCAGTTTATTTTTCTTTTATATTTATTTATGAGCTTTTGGAAAGGTGGTGAATGATGTACTTTTATCCTGATAGGGATTTGCAGCTTACAGCCTTTCCGAGCACTGTAAACTGAGATGCGTGTGTAGGTGAAATTTGCCAATAGAACTCTTGATTATGCGGGTCAAATATATTTACAAGTAAAGTTATATTTTATAATAAACTTGATAAAAAATTAAAATCGTAACAACTAGACGGTGACACGATAAGAAATGTAAAACAGCCGAAATGAGCGGACGCGGGAACCGGAATAATTGCAATCTCATGCACAGTATTCTGGTTGGTGCCACGACTTTTCATCCTGCGACAAAATATTCCCAACAAAATATCCTCCGAAAAAATGAAGTTTTCACTTCAAAAAATTTTGCAAGGGAACATGACTACAATATGTGGAGATTTAGACTTTAAGTAGGATATTTTTGGGTTTTTTGTGAGTGGTTTTTATGGTTTCATCTTACTGGGCGAGGCAGTTGGTGACTTAGAATAATCTATGGTTGGTGGACGCGTTTTCATGGGTGGCAGTACCGACATAAAATGTTTTCTAAATGTTGCCAGATAACAGCACTGCTTCGCTTATTGCCGATTCTAGGAATAGTGTTGGTACGAAAATCTCGGTACCAGCGCAGGAGAATGGAAGGTATCAATAACTAGTTTCATGAAATATCCCGTGCAATACTCCTTCCGAAGTAGGGTTGCCAGATGTCCGGTTTTGGTTTTGAACGAAAATTTTGGGAAACCGGAGAATAGAATGTCCGGGTTTTTTCAAAATACGCGATATATATACCTCATTCACGAGAGAATTTATGGATATTGAACGCGAAAGATTACATACGCTGGATGAACTAATTAAAATATGGTCCCCATGGAAGCAGCAAACTCCTCTTGAAAATCTTTATGAGGAACTGGCTGCACTTTAAAGTATTTTTCTTTCACTTGAAGGAAAATCCATTGACATGTGGAGTAGATTTTTCAACGGTGAATCAGCACCAAATCTGTTGAAAATGGTGCAATATGTGTACAGTGTTCCCATCTCCAATGTCTTCGTAGAAAGAGTTTTTAGTATAATGGGTAATGTATGGACTGACGAAAGAAATCGACTAGGTGTGAATACCGTAAAAAGCGAATTATGAATGTATGAAATGTCAGTTGCACTGAATTTAAAGATACAATTTCAGGCAATAAACGATTATTAAAAGCAGTAGCAGCTAGTGCCAAATATCTTAAAAAGTGATTTTTTTAATATCTTAAAAAGTAAAAATAAATATAAGTTTTAATGTTCACTAAGTGTTTCATTGTGGTCACCCTCAGTAATTTTCTTTCTTTGATCTGGCCAAATTGTATCAAAAAAAATCAAAGGTTTAGATTTATCTGGACCATCTGGCAACCCTATTCCTAAGCCACAGTGAGATAGTTGCGAAACGCCACGACAATTTTCAATTGAGATTCGATAATTTTAGTTTCAAGTTGCATTTAAAATATTTCGTAATTTATTGCCAGCAATGAGACAACCGGAGCGCGGATCCGGTTCGCGGATTTTATATTTCCTGTGCGTGAAATATAAATGATATGGTAGGTACCTACCTACATAAAATTAGACACAACTGCTTCGAAAGTACCCAAGCTTCTAAAATCCAAAATCCTTCGAACCAAAGCGCCTTTTTAAAGTGGTGATCGTTCGAAGAAAATGGGCTAAAAAGTTGATCACAACATTGGATACCTAAAATTATTCCCAGAAATGATTTTTTTCGTGGAACAGCTGCATTTTAGTTGGTGTGGTCCTGTACTAAGAATTAAGAATTCCAAAAGAGACTTTTTTTTTTTTTTTGGACCCCACCACTTTCCCAACGGCTGTGTGAGGAAACTGATTGTTTAACCTCCTTAGCCGCACACGTCAGGACTCTAATTTTTTGTAAAAAAGGAAGCTACATTTATTTTTAAACAAATCTAGACCCTCCAATGTCCCTGCATGCATGATTGTTAGTAAGAAGAAAAATGTATGCATACTTACATTTGCAGTAATTAACAAGATAAAGACACATCATAGATGTGTTCGCCTGTAAGTTCAGCATCTAGTTACAGTGAAATAAAAACAGAATATTTACATGTGTAAGTGAGATTAAAACCAAAGAAAATATATAAAAAGAAAGATATCGGGGGCAGTTTGTCCCACTATCGCGGGGCAGTCCCGGCGAGAATGAGCGGGCAAGTGGCCTGGCCGCAACGTGCCCAAACACCCGCGTCCCTTAGCCAGTTTCCCAAGAATACCCCTGAAGAAGTGTTTGTGGAAAAGAGGGGAGATACTCCCAAAGACCCTGGGGAATGAAGTGAGCCTCGGATCACCGGAGGCAGGACGGAAAGGAACCGGACTCGCGCAAACATTCCTCAGGCTCGCTCATGACGCCGGGGGAGGCACGGGCGTTAGTGGGACGGCCCTATTGGAATTCTGCCACCTGACTGGATGCAGGGACCGGGTCTATCCACCCCCATGGCGGGGAATTGGACAATACAATACGATGGAGTTCAGTACAGCAACCTAATCACAAGTCAGTGTGTTAGTAACATAATTAAACCAAATGAGACAGATAAAAAGGCAGAAAATAAGTTGTGATCAGCAACAAATTGACGCAACATAATAAAGAAATAGGAGAAAAAAAATACGCATTAGTAGAGCGCAAAAAAAAAAATAATGTAGGTATAACATTCATTAAGTAAAAGATAAAATATAAAAACAGAATAATAAATACAGTGTGGTCATGCCACCAAACAAGAAAAGTAAAAACAAGAGTATAATAGAAAAATAAAGCAATCGGGCATAGGCAATAATAAAGTTGAGATAGAGGAGTAACCATAGATAGACAAGAGCAATACGTTTGGCACCTGAAACAAAGATGATTTTAATCTAAATCAGCAACTCTAAGCACAGGCCATCTCTCCACCCACGACTTTACAAACTTTTTGAAGCATTCAAAATTTACTCTGTTCGATACCAGATCGGCATTCCACGCCGGTCTTGTAATCCCTCTCAAACCATCCAACATTTCCTCTCTGGCATCCTTCATCAACTCGCAGTGCCACAGAATGTGCTCGGCTGTCTGGTTAGTGTCACCACATGCGCAGTTTGGATGAGGAGACAGTGCCAGACTATGCAGTCGTCCCCTGAGCTCCCCATGACCGGACACCAGTTGCGTCATATAATGATCCAGTTTTATGTGCGCCCCTTCCATTCTGCTTTTAACTGAAGGGAAGAAAGAGAAAGTCAATCTACCCTTCGTCGACCTATCCCATCGCTCTTGCCATACACTCAGCGTTCTATCTCGCATCGCTTTCAATAAGCCAGGGAGGGACACCGCTCCGCCTGGTGCCAGTTCGACTCCCAGATGGACAGTAGCCCTACCTCTCCTCAATGCCTTTTTTGTCAAAACTTCCCTAATTTCCAAGTCAATCGGCAGAGTACCGGCCAGAACCGGCAATGCATCGTTAGCCACAGTCCTATATGCGCCCGAGAGCGCCAGCAGGGGAGTCCGTTGGCCCCGCTTGAGAGCCAGGTGGATCAATGAATTTTCTAGCCGGTGCTCCCATACAGAGGCGGCATACGAGACTTGCGCCACGTACACACACTTGTACAGGAGGCGAAGTGCCGGAGTCCGCAATCCCCACTCAGCTGTTGAGAGCCTTCTCAATTTCAAGAAAAGAGCCTGGGCCCTGCTAGAAACGCTCTTGACGTGCGCTAGAAACGAAGAGGATCTATCTAAGATGACGCCTAAATACCTGGTGTTTTCAGCAAAACGAATAGTGGAGCCTCCCATTTTGATGGAAGGGTTTCTGGTGCGACTGAGCGTACCCTTCATCAAGAGTCCCACAGTCTTATGGGGAGCGAAGTTTAGCCTGTTTCTCTTACCCCATTCAAGAATTTCACGCAGACCTTCTTCTGCTTTGGACCTACTTTGGAAAAGAGACCTACTTTGACTGAACATTTCGTAAGTGTCATTTCAGAGGAAAGACGTCTTTTTTATTGGAGGCCCTGATGAAAACAATTTCCCTCGGCGCCAGTCATGGTTGGAAATGCTACATTGGTTTTTTTTAAGGAAAAAAATCTTGGAAGGAAATGGTTGTGAAGTGTGGTTAGGAATTTGGGGGTTAATATATCCAGTAGTGATTTCCCTTGTCAGTTGATCCTCCAGTATACTTATATACAATATGCAATATATATAAGAGGTTATATATATATATACAATATATATAATAGGTTTAGGAAAAATAAGGAATATCTACTTACACAAAATATAACTAAGTTCACCATATTTTTCCTGCAGAGATGATTTACGGCCGAATAATAAAAGAATAAAACATTTTTTCATTTAAATGTGTCAAGGATAAAACTACTTGTCTATATGCTGTATACACCAGCGTATAAGTACAAAAAAATTGACACTGTAAACTCGTTTGATTTCCATATCAACTTATTACAGGTCATTTACCGGGTGTGCGCCGGCCAAAATTTTCAATTTTTATTTTTTTATTTTGGATTACGATTTTAATCCTTATGTATAAAGAAAACGTATGAAGGACAAGGTCAGAATCGCTTGGGGCATTCTTGTTCTTGGCGTATAAGGTGTCTTAAACACACCTAGTCACTCGGAATATTTTATATTAAATTTGTCTATGAATTCGACCCTTTTTTTACCCGGGATTTGAGCTGTCAAACTACTCAGCGTCGTTTTCGTGAAAAAGATCGTAAAACCTATAAATTTATCAAATAAACGCGTGTAATGTTGTTTTTATGCATAGTGTATTGTTTAAGGAATGTGTTTCATTAAATATAATATACGACAACACAAAATAAACCCACAAAATATTACGTCAAAGCCAAAATTTCGCGATTTTACGTGTTTTCCTCCTTGGCATTTGGGAGGACAAGTCGATTTTAGGTTGGAAATTGGGTTTGATGTTATAAAAGTCATACGATGGGCCAACAGTTCGAGGGTCAACTGTTGAGTCACCCTACTAAAGCGGCCTCTCTCGATCAGGCCCGCCAAGCAGCTGGTAGGCAAGCGCATCCGCCGCCGAGACCTGAACAAACCTCACCCAGTGAACTGGGACAACCCTTCTAAGACACCAAACGTAGCGATCCCCTTGAGGTGATGGATAGAGGGTGGGAGAGGCGATGGGTCCCCGACGCGAATAAGGAAGGGGGAAGAAGATGACATGAGAAGTATTAGGTCTGCTCGTTCTGGTCAGTAAAAGCATTGAGCTCGAGCACAGTATAATATTCATATTATTACGTGACATAATCATGCGAATGTAGGTATTTACTAATCCATATCAGTTAGCAGTGACTGGTGAATTTTGTCTGATAACCGTCAATTGGCTGTGATCAAAGCGCATCCACAATACGCCACAAGGTGATCGGGGGAATTGCATCATAAACATTATACCAACACTCGTGTGACGGTCTGGCCACTAAACACAGAACACCAGTGTCGGACTGCTCTTCCGTGTTCTGGACAATGAGCTACGGCCAAACTGCACGGACTATCAAAGCGGCTGTGCAATGAAATCTATACGTTAGAATCAAAAGTGAGGCGTCGCTGATGGTTGGTGTGATTTGCAGTGGTAGATATGTTGGTGACAAGCATTGCAGTAATGGTGCGAGGCTGATTTCCTTTTGTTTGATTATCTACGGCGAATCGACAATTTAAAAAAATACTCGTTACAAGTGAAATTCAGAAAATCATTGCAATAAGCCGGTTAATTTGTAAGCTTGTTTCGTTTCTTTCTTTTTTTAATTTGGCTATTTTTAAGCTGTTAGTTTTATTTCAAAGTAAAGTTCTTACTTTTTTATGTGAATATCTCACAAGAGTCCCAGCTGCTCCCGTTTGGAGTCAGTGAGACTGTGGCATCCCCAATAAGGGTGTGTATTGAGGCTGAGAGTAGTGGGAAGAGGAAGGAGATGTGAAAGAGGAAGTTGGGGAAGTACCTGGCTATTCAGATCTGGTCACCAAACACAGCTAAAGCCATATCAAGCAACGTATCTTTCAAAATAATAATTTATGTAATGTGGGTATTCTAGTCCAAAAGCTTGAATTGTAGGTATTTTTTCAGGCTCAATAAAAAAAACAATAATATTTTTACAAGCCATGTTATCAAATATTTATTAAACATTAAAAAATACATAAAAAAAAATCAAACCAAAAAATTTTAATTCAAAAAGTTACAGGATGTTGAAGTGGGAGGTGTCAAAAAAATTGCGCGCCCTGGTTGACACGATTGCAACCCTCCTTGTACTTACTTAATCTAAAAAAAAAAGAACAAATTAATTCTTGATCCAAACAAATGTTGCTATGGCCCGAACTAAAGAAACGTCAAAATTTTTTTTTTTGCGAAATGGCGGCAGTCTGAAACAAAGACATTTTTTATCAGTTTTTTTTACTTTTCCAAATTTTTTAAAAAAAGTAAAAAAAAATGTTTTGGTTTTAGTTAGTTCGATAGAGTGATGTATAGAGAAGGCTCACACCAAATTTCAAGTAAATTGGTTTAGTAGAACTTGAGATATCGTGTCAACCGTCTCGAAAAAAGTAGTTTCGAGAAACACGTATTTAAAGTTGTGCTCTATTTAGATTCCATCTAATCCGGTCGAACTAAATTGGTTAGAACTTTTAAAATAATTCGAATTTTGAAAAATCCTTATAAGGAGATATTCTTGAATATCGAAACTATTGCAATATGAAGAAAACATTTTTTCTAGACCAGAATTAAAACCCCCAAGCGAATACCAAACAAATGCAAACGCGCAGCAGCTTTATTGGACCTCGTCCTTTCAATCTTTTACCGAAAAAATTCAAGTGACAACTAAATACTTAGAAGAGTTAAAATTATGGCTAAACAAAACAGATGTTGAAGCATTTTTTATTTAATTTACATCACTTTATGTTTCTCACAAACTGTACACTTATTATTACACTATTGTATACACTTTTTGTACAAACTGTTTAGACAAATTTTAATCATTTTTACTTTATATGCCCACTGTTTGTTCTTTCTAGGTACAATAATAAAATGCATATAACTATATTATCCACGCACAGTGGGTTCCCATTATTCTTATATTGTATTTATGAAATATGAAAATTGGGAAAAATAAGGGAAAAAAATAATTGAAGAACGTGCTAATACTAATAAATCACAGAAAATAAAAAGGTAACAATCGGAACCGGGAATGGAACCCGGGAGCTTTGTCTTACCGGGACAAGACCTCAATCGAATTCAAGTAAGATTATCTTTAGCAAGGTCAATGAATCTAATTCTACTGCCAGTCCAACTCTGTTCCTGGACATAAAGATACAAATTGGTAAGTAGACACAACCAGGAAAAAGTAAACGCGATACGAATCTAACGAGATAGTTATGAGGTAGGTGCTGGATTAATTCCAGAAATTCCCAAGCTTTGCCAATGCTTCGAGTATATGTAAAGAATTTTATGGAACCTACGTGCGGACGATTTGAAAAGTTCGCTGGCATTCTGCTAAGACAAAACACACAGTGCATTACCATTGTGTAAGTAATTATACCTACATTTCGTATTGTTTGCTTTGCGGTAAATGTCAGGACCAGTCAATGCCGCGTTGTAGAGCCGAAGTCTGAAGTAGATGATGGCATACATGCGTGCATACATGTAGTAAACGGTGAATCCTTGGAACAAGTAGATGAGTTAGTATATTTAGGAAGGATTTCCGCAAGAGACGGGAAGACTGCTGAAACAATACAGAAAAGGGTTAAATGTAATAAAATTAAATTATAATAAAAAATATCAAAGGAAACAAGGCTATCCGTCCACAGTGGAGTTCTGATACCAACAATGGTATAAGAAGTTAAGATGAAGTTATACATGAAATCCTATTTAGATTAATCTTTACGACGAATCGGTTTACATTATGAACATCAAAAAATATGCTACGGATAAGTCGAAGCTTTTACTAGGTTTTCTTTGTATTGGAATTAGAAAAAAATTATTAATTACATTACAAAAAATATAAGCGTAAACCACAAAAAAAATATGTTTTTGCATGACTTAACTGTGAAGTAATACAAAAGAAACAATTTTTTTAAATACCCCTTTAAGGCCAAGACTATTTTGAGGTTTTGTATGTTCTAACTTTTTTTCATTCTTATTAAATTATGTACAAAATAAATATAAACCATTTTTTCGCCTACTTGCCTCGTGCAATTAGACGCTCGATTTTATATTTTGATGGCATGAGAATCGATATATGTTTAGCGTTTATATTCCTCTTAAGGAACTGGAAGAGGAAGACTTAAAGATTTCTGAATGGAGCGGAAATTCGATCCGATTGGGGTAAATGGTGATAAAAGCGTGAATGTAGAGATCAGAAAGTAATGCAAAGCTGATATAAGCGGCCTCAGTGGTCGAGGGGTAAGGCTCTCGAATAGCAATCGGAAGTTAGCGGGTCCAAATCACGGCGTACGCAAACAATTTTTTTTAAATTAATTTGTGTTATTTCACAACTTTGTTATTTAAAATAATAATACAATATTAATTTTGACTTGTTCCGGAGTGGAAGATACTCTCAGTATCGTCCTGTTGTACGATCACCAATCAGAATTTAAACGTTTCTTGAAACGGCTTTAGCCGTGTTCAGTGACCAGATCTGAAGAGCCAGGTAATTCCCAACCTTCCTCCCGCACATCTCCTTCCGCTCCACACCACCTTCAGCCTCATAACATACCCCAATGAGGGATGTTATAGTCTCACTGGCTCCTGACGAGAGCAGTTGTGGCCCTTGTGCTATTCACATTCTTGTGGTATTCACATTAAAAAAGACATGAAGAATCAAATATTTTGAGTCAGGTCATTTCAAGAGTCTATCTTTTTTTCTTACTCTACACGGGGCCCTGAATAAAATAATTTCCCTCAGGGCCTATGTCATCTTTAGGGATGCTGTATGGAGGGTGAATATCTAATAGAAAATTATATTAGAGACAATCTATAAACAAAGCAAAATATATGTGACAAGACATAGTTATTGATTATGATTTATGATTCCAATATTTTTATTTCCCGGTTTAATTTTTTTTTAAATGAATCGGTTTCGCGTGTTAGAAGTATCTAGTAATGCACTTGAGATTTAAACTGGAAGGTAAACAAAGTAGTCATTTGGCAATACAATGAATTCAAGTAGGTAAGTACTTAATATCAATTGAACTACATTACCACAAGCAGCTTATCAGTAGCGCCATCGAAAGGTAAATAGGTAGGTACTAAGAAGTTTTTTATTTCATTTTGCAAACAGCTCGGTCAATTCCAGAATTCAGATTATAAATAATTGTTGGAAATTTCTGGTAATTTCCGATAGATAGGTGCAGATTTCCCACTTCAAATTATTACGACGCCTACTGATGCACGTATTTTAATATGACTCTGACGATTATGGAAATCCTCATCCCCTCAAAGATCATTTGTACTTGTAAATAATATATTTTGAAATATATTTATATATATATATATATTTGTAATAAAAAACCAACGTAAAAGAGGGTTTTATACTTAGGGTTGGACGTATTTGGATCACAGACATCAGAAGGGAGTACCCTAGTGCTCTCATTTTACCAGTATTTTCATTGAAGATACTCGGAGGAACTAGCATCATTGACCGGAAGATGCAAAACTTTCCATATTAAGTGAACATCTCGTCATTGCGACTCGGAACGATTTCCCAGCATCTGTGTATCCTCCCTCTTCAAATGGGTTATTTCAAGACCCAGATTAACTTATGTAGGTAGTGTGATAATAGAAATATAATTATTCATTTTATTTTTATTATCTTTCTTTTCTTTCTCTGCAGGTTATGTTTTATATTTGACACTACTATGTTTTATATTTCATTTTGTAGTAACAACTAAACATTGATTACACTTGCTGTGAACATTTATAATTTGAGTGACATCCCAATAGCAATTTCATAACTATAATAATTTTAAACACTTCGTAAATGTTTCAAAAAAAAAAAATACGTAGATTGCAGTGATCTTTAAAAGATGGTACATCGTTAGTTCGACTATCTTTGTTGAGCCCCGATTACATTAAGCGAGTTTACAAGCTACTAGACGGCGAATTCACTATCTGCTAGTAAACTAAACTCTCAGTGTAAATAAAATCTGCTGGTTAGCTACTTAATATTATGATTACACTGAGCGAGTTTTCTAGCAGATAGTGAATTCGCCGGCTAGCTTGTAACTCGCTCAATGTCATCGAAGCTTTAGTCGCCTCGCCGGGGTGAGATTTTTCTAGGTCTTGGCGGCGAATGCGTTTGCCCACCTACTGCTGGATCAGGAGAGACTGGTTGAGGGAGACTTAACCTAGACCTCTCCAGCCGGACTCTCTCGACCCATCTTGCACTGCAGTGGTAGGGATGTATTAATTCGTCCTTTACTCCTGAATACAATGACCCCCAGATTCCTACCCACTTCTCATTCATTTTTCCTTCCCAGAACTTTCTCTGCTCTCTTTCTCTAAAAACACCATCCACACAGCATCCTCAAAGATGGCATAGGCCCTGAGAGAATTTCTTTTCAACAGGGCCACCTGTATGGAGCTAACGTAAAAAATAATCTTCTGTAACAAAGAGAATTTTGCCCTTTTAATATATTTGGTGCCAAAAAAACGCTTGTTCTAATTTAAGGTTGGGCCATTTACAGGTGCCAATGTGCCTAAGTGATCAATATTGAGTTATCAAGAATAATATATCTCAGATAGTAAATTGCAATACGATTTCATCACGCATATGCAAACATCAGACATAGCAACACGATTCTAATAATATTGACAGAAGTTCTTAACTCTTTGATCCATAGCTCCCGTTAAATCTACATATATGTATGTACATATACACGTATGAACGCGTATCTCTTGCTTCCATATCTTTCAAGAGCTTGTTTTCTTTATGAACTTTCTGAAGTCATTCTACGACACATTTTTATTGTTTTTATTTCTTACCAGGGCAATCCCGATGAGTTACAGAACTCATTTTAGAAAGGGTGGAACTTACAATTCATAGGTGAGAAGAAACAGTTACAATTTAATAGGTATTTTGATATTAAACGTATAAGTTTGACATACAGTATTGACGAAAAATAAAAAGCGGTTAAATAGAACAAACAACAATAGAAAACAAATAAAGAAAAAAGAACAAGATTATACAAATAACTAGCTGGGTTACCCGGCTTCGTTCAGGACAACATTCGAGAGTGTTCTGGAATGTTCCACAATTTATTTTATTTATGTATAGCGGACCCGACAGACGTTGTCCTGTACACAACTGTCGGGACAAACTAAAATTAAAATAGATTAATATTGAATATTCGATACTGCGATGGTAGCGCAGTCTGCCGGATCCAATGTAAAACATTTCAAAATCAACAACTCCTTAGAAATAAAAAAAATTAATTAAAAGAACATTTTCCAGTGGACCAAATAGTGAATCTAAACCATTCTCGAATCCCCTTGAACCCACACAATAAATTTCATCAAAATCGGTCCAGCCGTTTAGGAGGAGTTCAGTGACATACACACGGACAGAAGAAATATATATATTAAGATATGAATGATTACAAATAAATGGAGAAGAAAATGAGAGAAAAGGAAACAAGACAGAACATTGGAGGGGACCCCACCACTTTCCCAACGGCGTTATAAGGAAACATATGGTTTCCTCCTTCACCGCACACGTCAAGACTCTTGAAGATTTTTGATTAAACGAAGCTACATTTATTTGAACGACTCTAGACCCTCCAATGTCCATGCATATGGGGTTAGTAAGCAGTATGCAAGTACTTACATTAACATAACACAAAAGAAAAGTAGAAGTATCAGCCCCTGAATTCCTCTGAAATCGGTAACATTAAAAAAAAAATAGAGATAAGAGTGTTAGTAAGAAAAAAATAAATAAAAGCTGCACCCAGTTGAAGAAGCCTTCTGGAAAGAGAGAAATAGCGAAAAAAAACAGTGATAACATAATGCAAGTATTTACAATAATAACAAAAAGAAAATAAAATGCAAAACCAAAAAAATTCAGAGTAGGTATTCAACAAACCACCAGGCAGTCCCAATGATAATGTGCATGGCTATCGGCCCAGACCGCAGACGAGGCCCGAGGTCCGCGCCCTTTAGCCGGCTCCCCGAGTTTGCCTCGAAGAAATGTATACGGGAAAGAAACGGAAGATTTAGAAGACCCTGGGAAAAAGATGAGCGTCGGGTTGTCGGAGGGGGGGCGGAAGGACGTCGAGACCGCGCGACTGTTCCTCAAGCCTACGCATGTCATTGGGGGAGGCGCGGGAGGATTGCGAGAAGACCGCTCCGATGTGTGTACGCCTGCAATATGCACGAACAGGGTCTATCCTACCCCCTTTTTATGGGGTGACGACGATACATAATATATATACAGTTCAATGCGCCGCCAAAGTATAAAACCAAAGTTAACAAAGTAAGAAAACAATAAGGTCAATTATTTATGTGAATACAGAAGTCACAATACGTTGAGCGACGGTGTCATCACCACCGTCACTCACCAAGCTAGAATATAAAAACACAGGTAAAAACATAAATCATTATCAGCAGAGGCATAAGAAAATACAAATCATAGATCCTTGTGAAGCTAAAGCTAAAAAATATAAGTAAAACAAGAAGAAAAAAAAACATTTAAATGTGTAAGTAAGTCAAAAGTAACCAGTGATTTACTGGTCACAAAATTAATATCATAAACACTTTAAACCAAATATCTTAAATGAAGAGTATAGAGGTGATCCGAGGGAGACAGGAGCAATACGTGTAGCACCTGAAACAAAGATAATTTAGTCTAGATCGGCGACTCTAAGTACAGACCATCTCTCCACCCAGGACTTGACAAACTTTTTCAGGCACTCGAAATTCTCTTTGTTCGACACAAGGTCAGCGTTCCACGCTGGTCTTGTTGTTCCACGCAAGCCATCCAACATTTCCTCTCGTGCTTCCTTCATCAACTCGCAGTCCCACAGTATATGCCTGGCGTCCTGGTTAGTATCACCACACGCACAGTTTGGATGGGGAGAAAGGGTCAAGCTATGAAGCCGACCCCTGAATTCCCCATGCCCAGAAAGCATCTGTGTTATGTAGTGATCCAGTTTAATGTGTGACCCTTCCATTCTGAATTTAACTGAAGGGAAGAAGGAGAAAGTCCATCTGCCTTTCGTCGACCTATCCCATCGCTCTTGCCATACAAGACAGAACAGAACATGACAAGAAAATTACATAGTTACATATTTTTGTTATTTATTTTTGGGGTGTTAAGCCGTGTTACGCTACCTCCTTTTTTAGCCAACGTTTCGGACAGCGCTAGAGTGCATCGGGACAGATGAGTCATCGCACCGAAGAAGGGCGACCAGACTATGGAGTTATGTTCAATTAGGCTTCTAACAAGAGAAACGTATAACAGTTCTTAATGCAAATCCTAATGTTTTCATACCCTTATTTACAGTATATATACTGGATACCTTATTTTACTGGATTCTCTTGTATATAATATCTGGAAGAGAATTATATAGTGTGTTCGTGTTGGCAACATAGTTCAGAGATTTTATTGCATATTTTATACGTGTGTCTGAAAAGCGCGGATTTTATTGCTATTTTGAGTATTGTGAATGTGGATGAATTGATTGTAAAGTAGCTTGATGTTAGTGTGAGTTGATTGTTGATTAATTTGTAGGATGGTGCTTGTGATTTCATGTTTACGAAGGATTTTGATTGGAAGGTTACCGGAAACTGAACAGATGTCGCTGACATTGTTGTCCCATGGAAGACCAAAAACGTTTCTGAGAGCTCGTTTTTGAAGCACCTGCAAATCGGCTATCAATTTCTTTGAGGCTAAGCCCCAGATAAAGCAGAGGTAGTTCCTATCTCATCCAGGTGTGAATGTACCATGGCATAGTACACTGAAGTTAGTAAAAGAATGGGTAGTAGGTTTCCTTGACGCCTATATGGTACACCAGTTTTGATGGGAGTGTTCTCCTTTACATGATTTATGTGGAGTTCTCACGAGAGTTGGGAATCTACGATCAAGCCCAAATATTTTCTCTTTGAGGCAGTTATCACCAACTTTGATATTGATTTTAACTTTTGAAAATTGTTTTTACTATTTTCTTGTGCTTTTGTTTAACTGCGACGTGCAATTGTTGTTTGTGGTGTATTTATACCGCTGTTATCGATTAAATCAATATCTGTAGTATACTAGAAAAAATGTACTCTGCGCGCCGGTGATATGATATATTATTGTTATACAAACAAAAATGTGAAAGCGTTTATATATTAATTAATCGTTAGTGTGTGCTAATAATTTTAGCAACATCCGACTAGCGATCCGGAGGTCGGGGTTCAAATCCGGCGTGCGCAAAAAAAATATTTTATTGATTTGTGTTTTTAATCATTTAAAATAATATAAGGCATATTTGCGGCCTTCCTGAGTGAAAGATACTCTCAGTATCGCCATGGTGTAAGACCACCATTCAGATATGGAACCTGGTTTTAGCCGTGTGACTAGATATGAATATCCAGGTACTTCCCCATCATCCTCTTACCCACCTCCTTCCCCTCGTCATTTACCTTCAGCTTCATAACATCCTCAATTGGGGATACCATAGTCTTACTGGCTCTAGGCGGTTGGGAACAGTTGTGCGGTATTCACATAAAAATAAGAAAATTGCGCACGCCCGGTTTCTAATTCAGGACCTTTGGCAGCGTCATAACATGCAGATCATTTTTATAGCGTTGTACGTATGAAAAACAGACAGTAAATCTACGTCATGTTTTTCCGAGGCGAACTAATTTTACGACGTAAGTAAGTACTGAAACGTCAGAATAAATCAAATATTACGACATACAACTTTGCACAGGGCATAATATACTCTATAAATATAATTAATATTCCTTTCCTCATCAATAATTTACTACGCCATCTCCGGGAATTTTCATAAAACAAACCTATTATTACTAATTAATAATGCTGATTCCTTACATAGTCACGTACGTTTTTCATTTATAGTATTTAATTAATTATTACGAAATTGAGCCCTTGCAGAAATGTCGCATATTATTATATCAGCATGCAATCCAAAAGAAATGTATCTGCTTTTCAAATGATTTGTGAAAACGGTGTTGGAAAATTAATTTTCAAATATTTTTCAAAACCAAACTACTGGAATACACTGATTTTTTTACTGTAATCAGTAAAGGAGTTTTTTTTAATAAATTTACTTTTTACAAATATATTAAATTTGTAATACAATAATGATGATGAGATTAGATAAATTGCAGATGTGGTCTTTTTACGCAACAAAGTTAATGTATTTACGGACATTTAGTTCTTCAGACTCTGCATTTGTAAAGTTCTTTTAAATTACATATATGATTCTTAACGTTTGAATATGTAAAGTTCTTTTTTTCGTTATTTGTTTTTGGGGTGTTATGCCGTGTTACACAATTACACATCTGCCCTGATGATGGACACTGTAACGCTGTCCGAAACGTTGGCTAAAGAAGGGGGTAGCGCAACACGGCATAACACCCCGAAAACAAATAACGAAAATACTTTTGGCCGTGAAAATCTAAAAACTTATGTAAAGTTCTATTGAATTACACGATTCTTCATAATTGCGTTTCAAAATTCTTTTGAATTACATGATGCTATTTGAGTTTGGAAGTTCTTTTGAATTACGTGATTCTTAAACTTTGAATTTTTAGAGTTCTTGTGAGTTATTTGATTTTTATATATAGTGCAAAGTTCTTTTGAATTACATGATACTTAAAATTTGAATTATAGAGGTCTTTTGAATTTAATGATTCTTAAAATTTGAATTTTAAAGCTCTTTTGAATTAGACGATTCTTAATATTTGAATTACATGATTCTTAAACTTTGAATTTTAAAGTTGTTTTGAGTTGTGTGATTCTTTTGTGAACTTTGATTGTGCAAAGTTCTTTTGAAATACATGATTCTTAAAATTTTAATATTAAAGTTCTATTCAATTAAATGATTCTTAAAATTTGAATTTTAATGTTCTATTCAATTACAGGATTCTTAACATTTGAATTTTAAAGTTCTATTCAATTATATGATTCTTAAAATTTGAATTTCAATGTTCTATTCAGTTACAGGATTCTTAAAATTTGAATTTTAAAGTTCTATTCAATTACATTATTCTTAAAATTTGAATTTTAAAGTTGTTTTGAATTACATGATACTTAAACTTTGAATTTGTAAAGTTCTCGAACATTTTTCATATTATCTCCCGATACTCGAAAATGCAAATGAAAAATGTAAAAAAGCCTGCAGGCTACCCAGAGTGGTAAATTTTCTCCTGGTGAAAGACCGCCATTCAAAATCAAAACGCCACGCTGCTTGAAATTGTTTTAGCCGTGTTTGGTGATCAGATCTCAAAATCCAGGTACGTCCCAACCTTCGTATTTCCCATCTCATTCCCCTCTCCACTAAATCATCTTTGATCTCAACATCCAGACTAATTAGCCGAAAAAGTAGCAAAACCGGACAGTGACCAATAAAGAAGTTGCAAGTAATCCATTAATTTCTCCGAGGCCCGATACATTCTTAATGCATATTTAACCAGTTTGGGCTTGGTAACTCCATACCACCGACCTTATTATAAAAAAGAAATAAATTATTGGCGAAATCCCTGCGGGGCTCGCTGCACGCGGAATTGCAATTACGGTAAAATAAAGTATCGAACGTGTTGCATCGCCAAACATATCAATCCATCATTTTTAAGTCCCTACCTACCCAGTTGATACTTACATTCCTTTCGAAAAAACTTGTACGTAAAATGGGGAGACTTTATCAAATTTCAACTTTGAACTATTTTATAAAATTATTTTGCGGCATATTTTCGCACCTATATATTTTTGGGATATTATGCCGTGTTGCGCTACCTCTTTCTCTAGACAGCGGTACAGTGTCCATCAGGGCAGATGTGTTGCTGTATTATCGTGATTTATTTTTGGGATATTATGCCGTGTTGCGCTACCTCTTTCATTAGCCAGCGGTACAGTATCCATCAGGGCAGATGTGTTGCTGATGAAGGACACTGTAACTGTGCTGTCAGGGGGGAGCGCAACACGGCATAAAACCTCAAAAATAAATCACTTTAATATCTACGTATTTATTTTTTTAAATTGTACATATATAGATGGAAATACCAAGGAGCAGTGGAAAATTATAAGGGATGCTGTAAATATACAAAAGGAACAAGTGTCCATAAAAAAATTAAAAATAAATGACAATATTGTCTCAATGGAGGAGAATCCAAATATAATCATTAATCACGTAAATAACTTCTTCAGTGATATTGGTCCTAAATTCGCCAAAAATTTGTGTAGTGCAAACAAAACTAGCGAAATGTGTCTTATAAACAATTTTGTACCTAGTACTCAAGTTACAGGAGACACATTTGAATTTAAAACTGCTAGCATTTATGAAGTTACAAAAGTGATAAGTGAATTAAAAATGTCTTTTTCCTGTGGTATTGATTGATGGCTTAAGTGCAATGGTGTAAAAACAACAAGTTTCTGTGTTGGCTGCTCCCATATCACACATTGTTAACATTAGTTTTAAAAATGGCATATTTCCTTCTCATTGTAAGATTGCTAAGGTTATACCTCTTTTCAAAGGTGGAGATCACCTAGATGTTAACAATTACCGACCCATATCCTTGCTCAATACTCTCTTAAAAGTAAAAGAGAGATTGGTTAAGTCAAGATTAGTTTCATTCTTAGAAAAGCACAAAATACTCTCGGACAATCAATTCGGTTTCAGAGAGAATAAAGGTACGAGTGATGCTGAATTAAAGGTACTGACCAAAGTTATTAGTGCGCTGGACTATGGCAACAAAGCTATAGCGGTGTTTTTAGACTTATCAAAAGCATTTGATACAGTTTCCCATGAATTGCTCCTTAAAAAATTATCATCTTTAGGCATTAACAGTACATCAATGGGTTGGTTCAGATCTTATCTTAGTGATAGAACACAGCAAGTAGAGATAAATAAAATGTTAAGTAATGGTAAATCAATCTCCTTTGGTGTCCCACAAGGTAGTGTGCTTGGGCCAATATTGTTTCTAATTTATATAAATGATTTATGTAGTCTGAATATTCCCGGTAACATTGTTAGTTTTGCAGATGACACTGCCTTAATATTTGAGGGTAAAACTTGAGATGAAACTTTTAAAAAATGTAATACAGGCTTAAGTGTGTTATATAGTTGGTTAAATAACAGTATTTTAACTTTGAACACTCATAAAACCAAATATATAACATTTAGCATTTCATCTAGAAGTCAGCCTTCTGCCACTCATACTTTAATTATACATTAAAGTATGAGTGGCAGTTTGCAAACATGCAACTGCATTCCATTAGAAAATGTAGACAATATTAAATGCCTTGGCATAAAAATAGATAAATTTTTGAAATGGAACGATCATATCAATATTTATTTATTTATTTAAAATTTACGGCACAAAGTGCCATTTACAAGCTTGTGTATATTTAATTACAGTCATAGTACATTATACAGGCATTAAAAATAAACAATAATATCAAAAAATCATTATGTAGTGACCTCGTTAACGTATAATTGGCTGAAATGTTCGATCAGTACAACCTTATATTTCAGTATGGAAATATTAAAAATATCAGCCACACTGGCATAAAAATTTCCAATGGTGTGTAATCTATTTACAACTGAATTGGAGCCTGATACCGACATATAGTTGTCACAATAAAACAAACTAGGGAACCTTGATCTTATTGTAGGTATATGAAAGTTAATCAACTTTAATATTATCAGGGCTATCCAACTGATAGTTAACGATTTTATACAAAAATATCAGATCAAAAATTTTTCTTCTGTCACTTAACTTCAACAATTTTAATGAGTGCAACAAAAAATCATAATTTATTGAATCTAAGGGAATTCCAAGTCTAAAATTAATACACCTCAAAAATTTGTGTTGGACTCTTTCAATGGTATTGATGTGATTGTTGAAGACAGGTGACCAAATTGTTGAATTATATTCAAGAATGCTTCTAACAAGAGATGTGAATAGAATTTTTAATGTGTAAATATTTTTAAAATCCTTGGAAATCCTTAATATAAAACCTAACATTTTCATAGCCCTGTTAGCTATAGAAGTTACATGAGATGCAAAGCAGAGTTTCTGATCAAAAATGATGCCCAGGTCAAGTATTTCGACTACAGAGATTAAGTCAACATTACAGAGTGCATAATTATATATTATTGGATGTTTAATTTTGTGGAACCTCATAACTTGGCATTTGTTAATATTTAGCTGAAGTTTTATTATCTGAACACCATTTGAAAAAGTTATTAAGGTTTTCTTGCAAGATTAAGCAATCGTGCACATCATTTATGACTTTAAACAGCTTCATGTCATCAGCAAAGAGTAAGACTTCAACACTATGGAAAATGCTTGTGACATCATTGATGAATAGGATAAATAATAAAGGTCCTAGGTGCGAACCTTGCGGGACTCCGCTGGTGGCAATAAATTGGTGGGATAGACAGTCATTGATCTTTACAAAGAGTAATCTATCAGATAAGTAGCTGATCAACCAAGCCAAGAAATTGCCACTTAATCCTAATTTTTTTAGTTTATTTATTAGTATTTTGTGGCAGACCTTATCAAAAGCCTTGGAGAAATCTGTATAGACGGAGTCAACCTGTTGCCTGTTAGTCAAAGCTGAGTTTATATAGTTTTCATATACTGTGAGGTTCGTGAAAGTAGATCTAGATGAGACAAAACCGTGTTGGAAATTGGTAATAATAAGTTTAATATTAGAGGATATTTTGCTAAGAATGATTTTTTCAAAGAGCTTAGGAATACTAGACAGAATACAAATAGGTCTGTAATTGCATACATCATTTTTTGAACCCTTCTTGAACACGGGCAATATGTTGGTAAATAATACTAGAAGACTTACCTATATCTTTAAAGAACTTAGACATATACTAGACAAAGAAAAATTAAAAACGGTTTATTTTGCAATAATCCAGTCTCTACTTTCTTATAATATAGTGTGCTGGGGATCCTGCCAAAAAACTTATATGGAACCACTTAACATTGCCCAAAAACTGATTCTTAATGTTATGTTCAAGAAAAAATTTAGATATCCAACTCATTTACTCTATAAGGAATGTAATGTCATGAATGTAAAAACAGCTGTATATTACACAAACGCTTTGTAGATTTTTTAATAATATTAATATTGCAGAAAGAACTCAACAAATTCGTAATACTAGAATTGGCTCTGGTCTGAACTTTGTGGCAATTCAAACAAAATCTTCTTTTGTCAAAGAAATTACTTTTATCAGGCTCCACTCATATTTAACAGTCTTCCAGAACATATTAAATCATCAAATTCCTCGAGCACTTTTAAAAAGATTGTTAAATTATTTGTGTTAGCCGAGGATTGCCAATCTATTTTTTCTACTTTGTCATTTCTAAATTAATATCATATTGACTATTTATTATTAAAAACTCTTAACATATTAATTTTCACATTCATTTTAATTTTCTACATAACTTACTATTTATTACATATTAATTAATTAACCGTTTAGCAAAACATAAAAAGCTTTGTTTTGGATAAAAGTACAGAACCGGATTTAAATATTAATTTAATGCCTTGCAAACTAAAAAATTTTTTAGTAACATTTTACACAAATTTTAGTAAAATTAAAGATAGTAAATAGCTTACAAAAAAAATATATTATTTCAAAGCTGATTTCAAAACATGGTCACCCTACTTGCTTACATTTAAAATATTAGTTCCTACAGCTTAGTAGAGGCCTAGAGGCATATATTCTGCGAGAAATATTATTGTAACAATATTATCTTTCAATACTTGTATTATTTTGTGTATTTTTATAAAATTGTTAACCTACATCCAAGTGAGGTTAAAAATTTTAATTTTAGTATTTTGCTTTTTCAACTGTTTGTTTATGACCAATATTTATGTGTTATTTTGAATAACTTGTAAAATTATTAACCCCGATACAGGCGAACCCTAGTGGGGTTAATAATTATATGCTTAAATGAATAAACTTGTGAAGAAGCTATAAAATAAAATAAAATAAAATAAAATAGATAAGTTTGGAGAGTAAAAAAAAAATAACACGTGGTGATCAAAGTCAGTTTTCCGACTTTTTGATAAATGTATCATTTTTATAAGCTTGGGTTTTATTACGAATTTCCAACATCCCTCAAAAGATAGTTTAAAAACACTAGTTCGTACTATTCTCTGACCCCTTCCACCATCGATGTACGTACCCTCGCCTTGACCTGGAATTAGCACTTGCCCATCTGGCGTGTATGTTCCTGGTGTATGTCCTTGCCTTCCTTGGCCGTATGTCCCTGGTATTTGGTCTTGTCCATCTTGAGCATATATTCCCGGCGGTCTTTGTCTTTGCCCATCTTGAGTATATGTTACTGGTATTTGTCCTTGTCCGTCTTGAGTGTATTTCCCTGGTCTATTCAAGATCAATTTGTTGTTAGATCATTCGATATACACTGATATGCTTTACAATGTAAAATAAACGAAACTATTATAATCGTTGAGGAATTTATAAAATATATTCACATTTTTCTGTCTGAAAATTTCTGAAAAAATAGCTCCCAATTGAATCTTGTTTTTGAATACTAGAAATCAACTAATTCTACAGTTCCATGCCAACTCAGAATCAAGTCAACTCATTTTTGAAAAGTCATTAAAAGCTATGAAAAAAATAATTTTAACATAGCCCTTAACGACTTTTCTGAGAAAGTTTTGAGTTGATTTCATTCCGAGTTGTCCGGTTTACACTTATTTTCGAAGCGTTGGTCGTTGAATCCACTTTGCGGAAAAAAGCTAATTAAAAAGGAGCGAGTAATTTCTGAGTGTTGAGTGACATTGAGCGAGTTTACAAGCTACTATCTGGGAAATTCACTATCTATTAGTTAACTCGCTCAGTGTCAATCTGCTAGTTAGCATACTTACGAAAAAAAATTAAAGGTGGTCAACTTTACTCGCTACTCGCTAGCGTTTGCCTAAAGATGGCGGCCCACCATCAGCTGATTTCGTAACTGTCAGAATAAGTTCGCACGGGAGTCGTTATTCTCGCTACTCGCTAGCGTGTGGTGCTATCTGCGAATTCAAGTTTTCTACAAAATGTCGACAGAATTGCTTGGTTATTTTAGCTGCTTCTGTCGCTACTGAGCGAGTAGACAATTTTGTGTGTCATAATGACAATCTCACTCGCCGGTTCACCCGCCTTTAAACTTACCGGCTAGTAGCTTGTAAGCTCGCTTAATGTAATTGAGGCTGTAGCGAGAAATACGCAGATATCCGCCTCATAAATTCCCTCTCCCCCCACCGAATTCAAAAGTGGTCCCGTATTACCGTACCTACCTAAGACCGGCCTTGCCAAACAGCGACGGGCGCTAGTAAAAACCTCAAGGGTGCTTTATTAGGTGTTAGTTAATATTATCACCTTGATTCCATGGCTCCTTGGCGCCTTGGCATGTCGGCGCCCGGGGCTGACTGCTTCAATTGCACCTGCACAGGTCGGCGCCGTATCTACCTACATTTAATAGCTGGAAGGATCTCATATCCAAAATTCTTATTACGTACATATATATCGATCGTTCAGTTTATTAGTCAGACATCTCCGAAAAATCGGAATTTGAGTTGAGTATGTAGTTGTTATATGTAAAAGTGTACCCTCTATCTGGTACAATACTCAGATTGCTCATAAACACTACCAAATCAATTATAATGCGCAAAAACTTGTAGTAATTAAACAACATGTTTTCTGGGTTACTAGTAGGATATTTCAAAATGTCATATTAATGTATCGGACCGTTATGCCCCCCGGTGTTACTTTATAGCATATTTAATATGTAAAAGACAGATACGTGTAAATAATATTGCTTTCCTCATTATCTCAAAACTTAGTATTTGGAGATGCCTGATTAATCAACTGGACGATCGACATGTAGGAAGAATTTCCATTAACTTTCTTTAGATTCATACGTGGAATTGATTTTTGTCTTTATACTTAGTAGCTGCACGACATTTTTTTTGCATGAGCTCCACGCAAGAGGCCATGAGGAAAATAATTTCCCTCAGGGCCTATGTCATCTTTGGGGATGCTGTGTGGAGGGTTTTTTTGAGGAAAGGAAAAGGAGGAGAGTTCTGGGAAGGAAAAGGGTTTAAGGGGTGGGTAGGAATTTGGGGTTCAGTGTGTCCTGGTTATCCGCCTCCAAGTCCTAGACTCATGAACCCGTGCACCCCTGCTAAATCACCAAACACAGCGAACCACTTAGGGTGACCTATGGCAGGGGTGTTGGTTATCCAATAAAGGTTCCCACTAAGTTTTCAACTAAAAATGCCACTGATCACACTCCTCACTGATCGTCGCAAAGGGATCACGTGATTTGCGTGCTGTTTCGTGTATTACCGTGCTGCTGGAACGAGACGGAGCGCTTTTCACGTGAACCGCTAGGCGTTACCCGACTACTCAGTGGCGACGTGTGATGAAAAAATATTTTTAAGTTGAAAAAAAAATCATCGGACAGCAAAAGGACATCTACACTTTTTATCCAAATATGTTCAGGTGTTTCAGGACACTGATTAAAATCCTTCGGGTACGTGCTGTAATACCCTGTATATAAAAAATCGAGTGCAGTTCATACGCGGTAGTTCAATAGTAGCCTTGAAAATTTAGCTCATAATCAAAGAGGCCGTTGCGGTAAGGTTTCATTCTATCTCATTCTCTCGCAGGCTAAATCCTATGGATGTATGTTTTTGTGTCTTTTTAGTTTCGTTTCCGTTTCATTGAGTTTCAAATCACAACGGTGCTAAAGCAGTTTAACTTCAAAAAAATCTAATCTAAAAATATCTATATATCCGTAGCAGGGCAACAAGTCAATTTTAATACTAATACAGCTTTTCGACCATAAACACGATAATATACTAATAAAAGAGCTATTTGAAAGTTAGAAATAATCTATTGCTTTAATACCAAATAATGTTTATTTGATTAATGATAGCAACGCCACATATAACAACTCGTTAGCAAAAAGGAGTCAGATCAGACCTGAATCGACATTCTCCATAACCATAGAAAAAATAAGCATTCTTCTGTATTCCATTTCCATATTACCCCAGCTATTCTACCCTAGGTTCGTAGAAAATTCGTTTTATTCGGGGGTAATCTAGTCTAGAAGCATGAATTGTAGGTGTTTTTTCAGGTTTCAACAATAATATTTTTATTGCCATTACTTTACCAAATATTTATTAAAGATTAAAGAATACATTAAAAAAAATCAAACGAATAAATTCAAAATTCAAAAAGTTACAGCATGTTGAAGTGGGGAGTCCCAAAAAATGGTGCGCCCTGGTTGACACGATTGCAACCCTCCTGGTAATCTAAAAAAAAAAAAAATCGCAAAATGGCGGCGGTCTGAAATAAAAAAGACATTTTTTTACCAGTTTTTTTGACTTTCAAAATTTTTTTAAAATAGTAAAAATTGAAATTTTGTTTCAGTTTTAGTTAGCGCGATAGGGTATAGATAAGGCTCACACCAAATTTCAAGTAAATTGGTTTAGTAGAACTTGAGATATCGTGTCAACCGTCTCGAGAAAAGTAGTTTTCAGAAAAATGCGTTCAAAATTTTGTTCTATTGATATTCTGGTTAGATTCCTTCTAAACCGCGACATTAAAATGGTTATAACTTTTAAAATAATGCGAATTTCGAAAAATCTTTTTAAGGAAATATTTTTGAATATTAAATTTTGAAAATATGAAGAAAAATTTTTTTTTTTCTAGAATAGATTAGAATAGAATACTGCCTTAACATAGTTAGCTAACCGAGGAGGTAAAGCGGTGATTTGCTAAAAATTCATGACGTAGCTTGAAGTCCATGTTCTACCGGGAGATTTGAATTAACTGCAATGCAAGTGGCGGTGTATTACTTCAAGCTACGTCACGCGTTCGAAATTTCGAAAGCGACCCGAGTTTTTTTTCCAAAAAGGCCCGTATGAGCTAACCTTGTTAAACGTATTTTCTATGAACCTTGTATTCTACCCTAGTTTATACCTAGCCATTTTAGTTAGGTATGTACAGTTTGTCAAATAAGAGTACACAACATAGGAGGGCGCCACTGTTGTTCAAATGGCAATACTAAAAAAATAACTCATGGTGTACCCACTGATATCAAAATTAGATTAGAGCAGGTATATTATTATTACACCTTTGCAATTTTGTGTTAACATAATGAAGAATAACGATATTGTAATAAAATATAAAGCACAGTTTAGAAATTGCTCCTTAAGTAATTTTAGATCCGAATACATTTAACTCATTCAGATCTAAAAGTAGTGTAACTAAACTCACCATTAGTGATTCATCCTTTCAATCTACTGTTAAATTCAAATTTATTTAAATTTTTATCATTAAGTAGGTACCTTAACATCAGTGCTTCTTCAATTTTAATTTTTTTTTCTTAGGACGGGTTGTTTCAAAAAATTTGATGAGTTCATCAAATATTTGAAGTTAATTTTCAGGTTCCGTGTAAGTTCTTTTCGAGTTCTGTTTTTTTTATCATCATAGGCCAGCTGCTTCACATAACTGAAATCATCACAGAACTTGAATAGAACTTACACAGAACGTGAAAATTAACGTCAAATATTTGATGAATTCGTCAAATTTTTTGAAACAACCCATCCTTAAAGAACAAAAAATGTTTTTTTAAATGTGGTTTACTGTGTTCTGTACATTCAGTGTCATTGCACTTTAAAAGAATATTTGACAAGTAATATTTGCTGTTGCCAGCCTACAAATTTTGTAGTTCCATTTTTAATATTTTCTACTCTTATTTGACAGACAATAGGTACTACCAAAAACCGAATTCTCCCCACTCGAGATTTTCGTCGATAAAAATTTTAGGTAGGTACTTCCTACCTACTAACTTATCCAAGGTCAAAATGATAAATTCAATAGTTTGGTTAGCGATTCTGTAGTACCTACGCTACCTGCTATATTTCAGCAATAAATTTAATATTGCTGCATGTTTTCTAAATAAGATATTGTCATCTAAATAAGATATTGTCATCTAAATAAGATTGAATTTTTCTTCATAAATGATACCTACAAATAACGTATTTGTCACTAGTGGTTTAAATGGATACCTACCACGAAAGACGAATGTTCATTGTTTAGTTTAGCGAATTCATTGTTTAATCCGATTGCATCCTGTGTTTTTTTAACTGAAAAATATATTTACGAGCATATAAAATACGCACGTGTTCCTTTAATATTGATAAGTTATTATTTATAGTTGAACAATGGAGTTTGTGCTGTGATCTGAACCTATTTTAATAATAAAACTTTGCTTGTCTACGTGCCCACACGGCGCTTTCGTTTGTAATTCTTGATAATGAACGGAGTTTTCTCACTGTTTTAAATTAGGACAAAATAACTTAAATATTCCAGAAATTAAATTTTAATCCAACAATTTACAATGTCGGAAGAAGAGTGTCTGTGTGTTGATTGTCCGTGTCTCGTCATCCACGGAGACCTAAATCCACGGTAGGTATATTATTAATTGACCCATTTAACTAACTAACTAAATAACCATCACCTTTCAGGGGTATGCAGAGTGAACGGACCGCCAAACAACTCGATCTTGGCACACACTCCTTGCCTCATTCACATTCATATATCATCACAATACATGGCCCGACTCAAGTATCTGATTCACTTGATCATGCCATGTCTTCCTCCGGCGTCCCCGAATTCTTCTAGCATTCACATTTGCGTCATATATTCTCTTTACACTATTTTTTTTCATCTACCTACCTACATGCCCAAAACATCTAAGCATCCCTTTCTTAATCTTACTTATTAAGCTAACATCCAGAGTGGAAGATACTATCAGTATCGCCCTGGTGTAAGGCCACCATTCAGAATTGAAACGTTGCTTGAAATGGCTTTAGCCGTTTTTAGTGACCAGATCTGAATAGCCAGGTACTTCCCCACCTTCCTCTTCCCTATCTCCTTCTCCTCCCCGCTACCTTCAGCCTCACAACATACCCCGATTGGGGATGCCATAGTCTCACTGGATCCAGACGGGAGCAGTTGGGACTCTTGTGCGGTATTAACTGTAAAAAAAAAAAAAAAAAAATCAGCCTTGCATTCTTTTCGGATCTCCACATTTCTCACATACACCTCGGGGATCTCATTTGTGCAGCCTACTTTCATCCTTCCTCTACCAGTTCCATGCTTTACTGCCATACATACCAGAACTCCATTGTGGACTGCTAGCTTCGCTTCTTTCGACAGTTTTTTGTTGGCGCCAACGGCGTTCAGTCCTACATTGATGGAGTTACCTGCATTTACCCGTCTTTAATATCTCCATCACTTTTCGTAAACTTACTTCCCAAATACACAACTTCATCCACCTGCTCCAAGTATTCATCATTCACAACTATGTTGCACACTGCTTTTGTACTCTCTCTTTCAAACGCCATGACCTTAGACTGACTTACATTCATCATTAACTCATTCTTCATACATATTTCATTCATCCTAGATACGAGAGACTGCAGATCTTCTATACTGTTAGAAATCAGCACTTCAACAGGCAACATACTTTCAGATTACTCAAATCGCCCAATCACACCTCTTTCAATTCTTGCATACAACAATGTATAGATTGAATAACCACGGTGACATTACGCAGCCTTGCTTAACATTTTGTGATGTCAAATCACCCTGTAAAACAACCGTTTACCCTAATACATACATACCCTAATAAACTGTATTTGCAAGTTCCGCCTCTGAAAACGTCGTTTATTCATTGCAAAACCAGTTTGTTTGTGAGGATTATATGTGCATAGCATGGCATGGCATAGCAACAAGAACTGGGATAAATTAACTCTCTAACCACCAAGGCATTTCTCCGCAGGGGTAGAGTCAGGGTGGAACGCCGCACAACTCTCTCTAACGGTGACCCGACAGTTAATCCCCTACAGTTAACCTCCTATAATTATTTATTATCTAAATATATATAAAAATCAAATATGTTTGCTTCTGTCTATGTGTATATGTATGAATGCTTTGCGTTGCTAAACCATTCATCCGATTGCTATGAAACTTTGGGGATTTGATGTGTGCCTGCCAGCGGTGGTTTCTATATATACAGGTGAGCTCTGGCATTATGAAATTTGTTCAAAAAAATTGCTATAGGTGGCACGCGAGCTGTTTGAAAACTGAATGTACCGGGAATGAATGAATGGAATGCGGGAGGGGGAGGGGAACTCGGGAGGGGGTTTTTCGGGGGAAGAGGGCGAGGGAAGTGGGGGGAGGGAAGACGGAGTGAGAGCGCGACAGGGGAAGGAGACGCGGGAGAGGAAGGGGAGACGGAAGGGCAACTGGACGAATGGGAAAGGACACGCAATGTTGTTGTCATGGAACCTTCTCTAATGGCACAATCGTGCATAACGTATACCATACTAACTTACTCAATGCTATTTCGATTCTTGTATTTAATCCATGTATTTCATTAATTTGATTGTTCCATTTCTTCCTAAGTAATTTTCCATCTGCTGTGTTTATATTGTTTTATTGGATGTAAATCTAATAAAATTTAATAATGTAGTTGAAATTTAAATAACGAGTTAAGTATAGACCTCTAAAAAACGTACCTACGTTAATTTGTGTTTTTACTAACTTTAGTAACACGTTTTCTGAAAATCGTTATTTTGTGATTTAAGTTCAATAACGGAAAATTGATGATTTTTCTTTGTGCTTGTCTCCCACAGTGCAATGCTCTTTTCCCCAACAACTCTCAGTACGAAAAGCGCCGGCTAGTTTGGCACGAGGATTGGTTTAACTAGATTTTAGACGGTGGGCATTGGATTGAATGACTTCTGGCAAACAACCAGGAATATCGCATGGATGACTAATAGCGCCGATAGTGTGGCACGTGCGATTCAAACTGCACGTGCAGACATCCTCGACGGAGCAGACGATCCCCCATCGGCACGTAGGGGCAGCTGACAGCTAGCGAGAAAAGCCCACACCGAGTTATTACGTCATCAATACTATTATTACAATATTGCAATTGACAAACGGGCGTCAAGCTACTGGGTACTGAGAACTGAGAACTGCGCCCGCGTCGAGTGTGTTGGTGAGTTCGACGCTGGAGGGGGGCGGCTCTCAGCTCGTTTCAGTATAGGTATAAAACGCAACCCGTCACAGTCCGCCAACTCAGTATTCAAAACTCAACCGAAGGCGCTCGCGCTGATCGGTTACAACGCGCTCCCAGTTTACGTGTGTCGTACTAATTCAAGAGAAATGTGCGCCCGGGATAAGGCAGTGGAAGGGCTGAGGCCGCTAGAGGTAGCGCCGGAAGCCACAAAAGCTCCCGTGAAAATTCCCCGCATAGTGCAATACTACCGCCTCAAGCAAAAGCACATCGCGCTGAGGGGAGGCGCGGCACCCCGTCCGCTTCCGCAATACACCCCTGACTGGTTGTCTGTCATCACGTCTAAAAGCAAGGCTTGCCTGGATTTCGCCTCCATGCTGTATGCCAAATCCGGAAAGAGTCACCTACGAAGGTGAATATTTCGTGTATTTAATAAATTCCATCTTCTATTTCAGACGTCAAAAAAGTTAGGGTTGTTAATATCAGTGCTGAAATTTTTTTCTAATTTATTTTAATTATTTATTTATTATTATAAGAAATCATAGGTGTTTGTGTGTTGTATTATAATGATTTCAGGCGGCAAAAAAAATATATAGGCTTGTTAATCAGTGCTGAAATTTTTCTGTTTTATGAAATTTATACTGTTAATTTTTCTTTCATAATAATTTATAATTACAAATCAACGGTAATTGGGTTTGTATGTCAGCGTTGAAACTATTAAATTTTTTTATGTTAGTTTGTGTTTGAATTCAAATACGTGAATGTTTTAATCCTACTTTGAAATTTTGTGAAAATTTTCATAATATTTTTTTTCAGTCTTCAGAATACTATATCTATCTATTCAATCATTTTAAATTGTTAAAACAATTCATAATTTTACTACTTTTATAAATTATTGTCTCAATCGTGATTAATTTAGATAATTTTAAGCTTTTAAGCATTTTTTCCGTTTGGTATAATATTTTCAATGGTTTAGTGATATTAACTTAATCTTTCTTTATCAGTTTTAAAAAGTTCGTAAATGTTTTAAAGATACAAGTTATCCAAAGTTATCTTGATTGATCATCGAGGTATTATATTAAAATCACATCGATCGATGAATATTCTATCGATAATATGGTCGTTAATTTCCGATGGTTTGTTATCAGCAAAAAACATTATTACACAAGAACATTATTATTTATGAGTTAAACCGTTTAAATATATAGGTAGAAAATCATAATAATTTAAGTACACTATAATAATATTATGGTGAACTTATTTACAGGATGTTGAGGGGCGTACTTGACTTACTTTAACTAGTGATTTCTGACATTATTTGAAATAAAAAATGTTAACGAAATTTTTGCGTTCGTAAACTTTTTAAAAGTTTTTTTCAATTATTTTTTGAGTAACCAAATAAACTATCACTCCGACCGTAACACTCCAATACCTACTGATTTTTTATGTTTTGAGTTGAAAAAAATATCAAAAATTTCACCGGAGACCAAAATTTTATTAACATTTTTTACTCCAAATAATGTCAGGAATCACTGGTTAAAGTAAGTCAAGTACGCCCCTATACCCTGTATAATTTATTACCTGTTCAGTGTACTGTTATTATTTATTATAGCTTTGTCATACACGTGGAAGGCATTCAACTAAAAAAATACTTCTCTTCATAAAATCACACGCAGTATTATTATTATTTTACTAATAAAAAATAGTTACTAGGTGCTCCGATAACGTGTTTTCTCTCGATATATTGAATAACTTTTATATTAAATATATATTAAATAAGTTTTATAAAAAAAACAACTCTCAAATGAATATTTCAATGTTTCGATGGTCAAAATCTTTGTAAATTTCATGGCGCCAGAACTCGCCGTTGAGAGTTTCTTCAGCTGCAGTACTCAGAAGTTTATATTGTGGTTACCTTCCTAAATAATTAACAACAAAAAAACTTATGATACGTGAATTAACAACCTTTTTAAAATTAATAATAATTAATTTGTCCTTTGTTATAATTTATAATTTTTTCATTGACGCTTATCGCTAAGCCACGTTAATTAATAAAATCTTTTTGTATGCCCAGTTGTTAACAAATAAGTGTGCGCGACTTCAAATTATTATTATTGAATAAATATAATAAATCAGTATTCTGTTGTGTGCATATTTGCGTATTTCAATAAAAAAAACGTTTGTAATTGCAATGAATAATTAATTATATGCGCGTTTGATAAGCCTTTTATGATAACGGTGAAAATATTATTTACTAACTATAAAATTTATATCCTCCATGTTACCAACGAACGAAAATCACGTATCAATGCAAAAACTTTCAGAAACATTTTTTTGCAAAATTATATGAAATTTGAATTAACATGATGCGAAAAACGCATACCTGCCACCTAATTAGATTTGACTCTTCTAATATGTCCGTCACTTCTGGATACACAGACCCCCATATTCCTACCCACCCCTCTTACCTATTTCCTTCCCAGAACTTCCTCTTCTTCCTTTCCTTAAAAACACCCTCCACACAGCATCCCCTAAGATGACATGGGCCACGAGGGAAATTATTTTTCTCAGGGCCTCCTGTGTGGAGCTGTTAAAAAAAAAACTTAATTTATTATTAACACTGATTCATGTTTTGTCCACTAGAGGCCTCTACTCAGTTAAAATATCACCCTTTCAAATAAAATTTAATTCATATTTTTCAAAGCAAAGACTACAATTTTTATGTTTTTTTTGTTGCTAGCATGCTGCCCAGTTCGAAGTTCGTGACCCATGTCACCATCCCGTCGGTTCTCACCGTCATCCTGGGTCTCCTCCTGGCCAAGGACTACCTATCTGACCAGGAGCACCTACATGACCAGGCGCCAACGAACTGGATGTGGAAGCTCTTCTATCTGGTAGCTTTCGCCACCCACTTTGGCACCCAAATGTGGATGACTCTGGTTGCAGGTAAATACTTTATTCTGTACTAATTAATATATGTTTAATTATTGTCTACGAACTCTATCCATAGATTTAAAAAAAAATAAACAAACAAATTGAAGTGTTTACAGGCCTGAAACTCTAAAAGAGATATTTAAGGCTATCAAGTTACTGTCTGGTAGAAACCCTAATAAGATAAGCAGAGTAATAAATAAAAAATATTTTTTCACTGCAATATAGATACCCACTGCTCTCAAAATTAGAATTGCATATAAGTATATTATGCCTTTGCAATAATAATAATGAAGAATAAGATATTGTAATAAAATATAAAGCACAGTTTAGAAATTGCTCACATTTATGTAATACTAGCTTAAGTAACTAGCGTTGCCCGGGCTTTAGATCATGTCTCTAATTTTAGATCTGAATATATTTAACTTATTCAGATCTAAAAGTAGTGTAACTAAATTCACCATTAGCGATTCTTTCTTTCTACCTACCGTTAAATTCAAATTTAAATGAAAGCAAATCACCTTTTGATCAAATTTATGTCATTAAGTAGGTATTTTAACAACAGTGCTTCTTCAATTTTAATTTTTCTTCTTTAAAACAAAAACACGTTTTTTAAAATGTGATTTATAGTCTTCTATATATTCAATGTCCTTGCACTTTAAAAGAATATTCAACAGTTAAATTGATGTTGCCAGCCTACAAATTGTTAGTTCCTCCTTTGGCCACCAGGACTCAATAGCTTGTTCCCATTGGGCAAGTAGTTAGTCTAGCAACGAGTACACTCGCTACTTGACTAACTAAAAGAGCTACTACTAACTACTAAATTTATGGTGTTCGGACATGTCTAGTTACTAAAATACTCGCTACTTGACTAAACTACTAGCCTAGATCAAATACGGGCCATTAGATCAAGTCAGTAAGTGTGAGAAATGTATAAAGTCAGCAATCAATTCATTTGAAGCAGTAAATTTGTTAGAAAATGTTGAATCCTTCAAATACATTAAAAACTCAATATTATTATTTATAGAAGTAGTAATAATAGTAGTAAAGGTTTAATCAATAAATTGCAGTAACTGTGCGAAATATGTCTAGTAGGCCGATTGTAAATATATTTTTCATTGTTCTCCTTTTCTTTTATTATTCCACAACTGATTTGCGGTTGCTATTAAAACTTCCTTGTGTACTTTATTGTGCAGCAATAGAAAAGAGGAAGTTATTGAAATTACAAAAACTGCCGTAAACTGGATTTGATAAAATATGTTACGTCAAAATCTTAATGTGTTATTTTTAAATTTTTCATCTTTCATTGTTTCAGGTTTGGTACTTTACTTCAACCTCCCGAGACACGTGTTCGGACAAGTGCAAGAAGTCATCTTCCCTTTCTTCTACATGTTCAATGGCATCGTGAGCTTCGTACAGATCATTGCTTACATCCAAACCCAAAATCAAATAGTCTGGGGCTCCGCAGAAATGGTCCAGGTAAGAAAAACAAATCTTGAAATGTTTTCATTATTATTCACATTAATCACAACACGTCACAACTCTCCCCAATTACCTTCTGCGTGACAACATTTTGAAACGCCATATTCCTACTGACTCTGAGCAATTAGGATGCTTTTGACGATAATCACATTTAAAAAAACACCTTGTCAAACCATTTTTATATTAATTCGTATTATAAATAACATTCCTAACTGTCCTGAATTATTAAACAGAATTTAATTGAAAGTACCTATTTGGCACATGTGTTTGTGCAATCTTTTGAATGAAAAACACTGTAACACAAATTCAAATCAAAATGCTTGCCTTATAAGATTATGTTCAACAAATAATAAGACTAGCTTTTATCTGTGGCTTCGCTTGCGTGATATTAGGGAAAAATTACTGTACAAAGAATTTTCCCATGGGAAAAAATGTAGCCATGTCACGTCTAAGTCCTCCAACGAGCCCTACGCAAAAAAAATCACGCTGATCAATCGCTCCGTTGCGACGTGAAAGGACAAACAAACACATTTTCGCAATTATAATAGTAGTAAGGATTATCTTTAATATAGATATCCTCAATTATAGCATAACGATAATAAATATAAAATCTCGTGTGTATTAACAAACCATACTGTATACTGTTGATTTCCTAATAGTAACTGACCAATGTTTCATTTTGTTTTCAGCTCTTGGTGATGGTATTCACTTTGTGCATCGAAGCAGCCATCAGATTATATGTCTCCAAACCCCTGATCCTGCTGAAGCATCAGAAGACAAGGATCGAAACCGAAGCGGGAACTGGCCAAGAAATTGGCCACCACGTCCTTGGGGAACTGTCCAACTGCCCGCACTACATGGGCATTCTCCGCAAGTTCAGGCGCATGCACTCCTACATATCTCTGGCCACCATCGCAACGGTTGTGGGAAGCGCCTACCACGTCAATTACCTCACTGATAAACTTTGCATTTGAACCCCAACTATAAAAATCTAGTACAAGTTTGTTTTACATTCTGAGAGTAGCATTGCAATTTGCTCAATATGAAAAATGTTTTAGTTGACACTGTTTCCGTTAGTTGGAATACAGCCAAGCATTTATTAATTCATATATTTGAGTGTTTGTCAACGCACGTCGGGTGTTTTTTTTTTTGCGAGTCAGTAGTGATTATTTTGAAAAATAGTTATTGAGAGGTGAGCGATAGTGAAGTAATGGCCTCTTAAATATAGTCACAATGGTTTATACTCAGTAGCTAGTACATTACAAACTGCGGCAGAACCGCATAGCATTGTTTTAGGGTCCAAACAGTATTTGAAAGTGATGGTGTTTAGTAGAAAAAAGGGCCCAGTTTTTAATTACACGTAACATTAAATGGATATGTATAACCATCACCAGTGTATTGGTGTTTAGTGAAATCGTTTTATTATTCACATTAATTTTGTGATTTAAATTTAATGATTGAGCTGAACACAAAACTATAATAAATCGTGGGGTTTATTGCCAAAAATTAGTAAGTCTACATTTTTTTAAATTTAATAGTTTGTTGTTTTACCCAAAATCAGACTTCTATGCAATTTTGCTTCTAAAATTGATTCATAGATGGCCTACAAACTTCTTTAGATATTTGTGTATTCATCTCCACTCCATTGATATTAAACTTAGACTTTCCACCTTTTGGCATTATTTCCCCAAGTATTTATGTAAATATGTATCTATCTACAACAGCTGAGAATGGATTTTCAAAAATTGCATGCATTTTGCTCTGTACTCTATAAAAATGTTTTTAGTGATGCACTGACTGCCTAATATATTATCGCAGAATGTCACAACATCAATGTATTCTATATTATAAGTTCATTTTACTGTGTTCAACAACGACTGTTTTAATTGGTGGGACAGGTTTCCTACTTAAAACAGGCGTCACTATTTCAAGTTGTAACTAAATGATTTCGAAACCAAATTAACATTGAGACTGTTCTTATTTGAATAATCACTGTTCAATGCAATGCTTTATTCCTAAGTAAACTAAAATTAATGGACTGAATAAAGAGAAATGCCTAATTGAATATAATAATGTAAAGTTTGCAATTTTCAAAATGGTCAATCTTTTTCCTTTAAAAGTTTGAACTCATTTTGAAATTTAGCAAAACGCTTTGAAAGAAATGCTTTTAAGTTAGTAAGTAGTGCAAATATAAATGAATAATCTTTCTATAAAAATAAAGCAGTTCTCCAATGGTAAAATGACAAGATATAGCTGTGCTATTAAATTTGTTATGTTCTAATGTTAAGATTAAAAAATTGTGCAATGCAAGTTAGTTTTAAATGATATCAAGAATTAAACCTGTGAAAAGTTACAAAGACTTAAATTGTTTAGTATTAATGGTATTGTTTTCTATGATCTGATTATCGTTCTCATTTAGTTTCATTTAAGATTCTTATTAATTATTTTATGTGCTCCGACAGCTTGGTCCTGTCATTTATAGATTTATTGTACCTATTTGCGAGGAATACTGGATATTCCCAGCAGATTTTATTTATATTATATTATACTTAGTTGTTAAAATGATTGATATAAATGTAATTAAAGTTTGTCAATATCGGATAAGTAATTTTACATGACACATAAAATTTGAACGCATTTTCAAATCTAAAACTTTTTGTATCCCCGACATAGAACATGTTTTCTTCTAACTGATATCCAGCTAGAAAATATGAACAAGAGTAGTCTGTCGTTGGCTAATTAGAGCATTCTTGTGGTGGTATTTAATTTACCACCCTATTATAATAGGCAGCAAGCAATAATATTTGTATCAGTAGTGGATTTCTTAAATGGTTTTCTTTAATTTCATAGACATCTACAATACACCTCCGGTGTATTAATTATGTACTAACAAAATTACAGAAACAATATTGTAATATGTATTTGTAACTATTAATGAAAGTTCCTATTGATTATAATTTATTATAAAATAGTGCAACACTCGTTGTGTTGTATCTAGAAGAAATGCCAATGTTAGAAAAAAATTGTACTATTACACTTTGAGCTGTTTTAAAGTGTTTTTTTTTTTATATATATAAAAGAAGATTGAAATT
The DNA here is from genome assembly GCA_936435175.1 of Glyphotaelius pellucidus. Classification (NCBI taxonomy): domain Eukaryota; kingdom Metazoa; phylum Arthropoda; class Insecta; order Trichoptera; family Limnephilidae; genus Glyphotaelius; species Glyphotaelius pellucidus. Next base: position 3,327,555 of record OW386539.1, on the reverse strand, counting down.
TTATTTGTCTTTTATTTTTATTTACTTAACAATATTGACTTGTAGAAAAGTCAATAAATGTCCCACATTAAAATTGAAAATGGATTTATTTATCCAAAACACTACCTAGATTGAATTTAGTTCAGGAAGAATCTTACAATCATACATAAAGAGCAGCTAATAAAAATATGGAAGATAATGTTGGTGGTTCTTAGACAAAGCATGATACAGTTAAATATGACCGAAGGGGATATGGTCGAATTAGCTCAGTGGTTTGAGCAGAGCTCCGGCAAGGCTAAGACAATGGGCTCAATTCCTAGATGCAACCGAATCTTTTTCTGGTTTTTCTGTTTCATATTTTCATTTAAAATTCGCTAATATTGTCTTCAATGATATATTACAATTTGAGGTCTTATTCATTAACTTATTCCAAAAATAAATAAAAATTATATGTATTTTCGATTACGATATTATAGACACAAAAAATAAGTACAAAAGATTGTATGAAAATATACGAAGGCAATCCGTAAAATAAGGTCTCCAAGGTGGTGCGGTTGAGAGGAACGATTTGACACAAAATCCGGCACCACTGGCATGTAGCCTGGTTCCCTCACGCCAAATGCCCACCACGCTGCAATCTCTGTAACGCTTGGGATCGGCATGGCAGCCGTTCACAATGAAGCTTCCACTCGCCGCACCCGCCAGGTGTGAACAACGCTCTGTAATTCGTTTTTTTGGAGCTCTGTGATATGGCCCCAAAAATGCTCACCAAAGATCACAAACAACAACGGGTTGAAAGAGCCCGAATTCCTTGAGTTCTACGACATCGATTGCGAGGAATTCTTGAACTTAATTGTTTAGTCGCGACCTTCTAAACCAGTGTTTCATAACCGTGTTGAAAGAATATGATTATATTGTAAAGGTTCCATCAATTATAGAAGAATTTTAATTATTGTCACCCATCAATATTAAAAAGCAAATTAGGACTTACATTCCTGTCGAACGCTCCATGATGATGTGAAAATAACCTTAGTGAAATAATATTAGACAAAACTAACAAAGAAGAAAAAATAAAATATAGACCTAGTCAAAACAAGGTTTCCCAGCAGGTCAATCACCATTGGCCAGTCGATCGCAAAGAGAAATTTGGTAAATCTCAATTATGATTGTGAATGAAAATAATGTCCAACGTCTTTCTCAATCCATCGCAATTATTTAAAAAATGTAAGTACACAAAGTAGTTATCGAACCTATTTTTGCATTTTTAATGGCTACCTACTTGGATATCTTGTTAGGTAAATTCCATAAAAATTCCATAAAAAAAAATTAAAAAACCGAATTGAAACAGTTGTCGGGTCGTTGGTTGCCGGTGTTAATAACTCAACTAAATGAACATGAAAACACATGTATAACGTTATTTATTACGAGTATTCACTCATTACCGGTAAAAAAAAAAAAAAAAACAAAGAGAAAAACGCAAACCAGACTATATTTTTCTATTGCTGACAGGAGGCGTGTGATAACCGTGATCGCGTTGATGAACGCTACAGTAGCGCCATCTATGGCCAGTGGATAGAACTTTTTGTTACAAGATTAGGGGGTTCTGTGCGGAGCATTCGTGCTTTTCAGGTGATATTTAAGAATTATTCATGATCTTCTCTTTCACAGATGGCGCGAGTTTAATTATTTTATTCAATAAACACTTTTTTTTACAAGTAGTGCTTTAATAAAATAAGATGAATTAATTGTTTGCGCCTGTATTGTACATTCGTTTGGTTTTACCTACCTTTTATTTTCCATTCTCCGGCGCGATATTTTTGTTACCAAAAAAATAATGGACTATTATTGTTTCTCATTCTAATTCTCGCTGTGTGGGCACTTGACTTGTAATAAATAAAACGTTCATACACTTTAAAACCCAGATATACAACAGTAGCCGTTCATCGCATTAAATATAGTGTTTCATTCTTGATATTCATTTTTATTTTTTAAATTTCTTTGCGCTTAAAAAAAATGTAAGCGCATATAAGAGCAAAGAGCAAAAGATATTTAAAAGCATGTAATCACGTTTTTGATGTTCTTTTCCGAAACTATTAACCATCTATCAATAATCAACACTAAACAAATCATATATATTTTCGTTTTTTGTTTTTGGGGTGACAAAACATCCCAAAAACGAATAACGAAAATACTTTTGGCCGTGAAAATCTAAAAACGAATCAAATCATAAATAAACCAAACCACACACAAATAAACTAACAGAGAGAAAACTTTCCCGGAAAAAACAATGCATGATAATATTTTATATGTACAGGATTTTTTATTCAGTTTGGCTGTTCAATTTCCGCACCTACTTGGAAACAAAACACGTTTTTCTATTGGTTGAATTTAAAAGATGGCTTCAGCCACGGGATGGTGCTTCAGCGTTTCAGGTTTTTCTTATATTTTATTAGAGAACTTCAAAAGCAAGAGAACGGAATGTAATATGGTCTTGTCTATGCCTGTTGCCCAAATTATCATTGTCTATGGTATATTTTACGTCGTCGACTATTTTTGTCGTTGGATCAAAATATTGCAAGTTTTTACGTCTGGTTTCGCCGGCGAATTAATGGAAGTCTAAAATAGTATAGTGAATGTGGTGTTTATTGTAGTTATTTAGATATAATTTAAAGCGGAAAAACATAAATCTTCTCGCCATGGCGAGCGTTTCATATCAGATAGCAAACTTGCTAGAAAAGGTAAACTGATGCGAAATTATCACATTTTGATATCTGTAATGTTGTGTATGATAATTCAAAATTTTTACATGCGATATGAAACCTTGCTTTTTTTCAGATGACTTCGAATGACAAAGACTTTCGTTTTATGGCTACAAATGACTTAATGACAGAGTTACAGAAAGATAGCATTAAATTGGATGATGATTCTGAAAGAAAAGTCGTCAAAATGCTTCTTCGGTTGTTAGAAGACAAAAACGGAGAGGTGCAGAATCTAGCTGTCAAATGGTAACTTCTCTTCTGATTACATTATTACATGCTTATTTTCATCAAGAGTCTCCCTGCTTATCAAATAAGTCATATATTTTAACATGAATAATCTGCAAATGATACATCATTCTTAGGTTAGGGTTGGTTGTGCTATAAGACATAAACAAAAAAAACTTGCATTCTTTACACTTTCCGGTTGAATAACAAAGATCTTATTGTTATAAGATTATCTAATTTTTTTAACATAACGAAACGAAAGTCAAGGTTACATTTCAAAATTATGTCAAATGACCTGTGACACAATTTATGTTTATAAATTTTAAATTTGTAATTTTTTTCTTGTTGACTGCCTTTCTGATAACTTAAAATTAAAAAGATTTTTAATACTTAAATTAATGCACTTATTGCAGGAGGCATGTGTAATTAGCTAATCATATTTATTATGAATCGTAATATTATTATATGTAATGAAGTCAACCCACCGTATATTACCATATTTTCCTACTAGACTAGTATTTATTAATTTAAAATTATTCGCTGCTGTTTAAATTCATTCAGCGTTTATTCCTACTTGGATAACCTTATTCTCTTAGACTCTTATTTCACTGGCCTACGCAATTATCCGATACTCAGCGATTCAAGTATCTTGGCGATTACCGCAATTCAACCGATGGTTCACGGTTCATACAGAGGCACACATTGCCGAATTTAGTAATTTTTCAATTGAACGTCCACCTTACTTACTATAAAAGACAACTTCTTGCATTCGGAGCGATGGAAAATAATGCATTCAAAATTTCAATTGTGTGAAATGAAAATTTACTTTCGTGTATAAGATTGCATCAATTCTCGGCCATTTACAATAATTTCTGTCATTAGAGATGCGTGAAAAGTAATCGGTACTCACAAAGTAATCAAAGTACCGACTACCGAAAACGAAAAGTAGTCGTTACTCTTGATATGATTACTTTTGATGCGAATACTATTGTTACTATTAGTGCCGCAGGAGGCGCCCCAGTACCAATTACTTTGTTGTTACTATTTGGCCGCTAGAGGCGCTCCACGCTATAGTCAGCTGTTCTAGGAATGGTGTGAATAAAATGTGTAAAAAAATTATCACCAGATTGTAATAGTGTTTTATTAAATTATCCCAAAGCTAAAAACAAAAAATCAAAACTCGCATGTAAAATTAAGTTTAGAATTTCAAAGGAAGATGACACGTCAATCCAATGTGTTAATATGTAATTTGTTTGTATAAATTTCACAGATAATATAAATTAAAAGTTATGAATTTTTCATGTAAACACACACAAAACTCTTCAGAACACTCTTAACCAATATTATACGTAGAATCCCAATAATTCATAAACAGTAATTAATCTTTTCGCTGCCATTAGCACCGATCGATGTACGAACGAACCGTGCCTCAACTGCCTTTTACACCGTAGGATGTAAATCGCCAGTATGAATGTTTCGAAGGTGATATTTCGAAGATCTAACTGTAGATGGGGCTAAATATTATTTTGTTAAATATTATGATCTGTTTCTTAGCGACATCTCTCAAAAAAGTTGATAATTTTTATTATTTACATTACACAAAGAAGCATCCAAAAAAGGTCTGCAGATTTCTTGGCCCAGTTGTTTAGATTTCCCGCCGTTGTAAGATCGTGTGTGTGGATGTCACGTGGTTCTTATCTCATTCAAATGTGTGGTTCTAAAAGTTTTTTTAATTTTAAGCAGAAATGTAGATTTGTGTTTTTATATCTGAATTGGAAATTTACATGTTTATTTTTACATTTAGTTTTGTCATTTCGTTTTGCATAAACAAAAGATTTTTGAAATGGAAAGTAACATTAATTTTTTTATTCCTAAAAATGTAAAGACGCGATCTCAGTGAAGAAAATATTCGAGAATTCGTTCTTGATCTTTACAATTGACTCTGAAATAGAGGAAAGTGAGGAAGACGCGGATTTCATTACACAACTTAATGACAACGAAGATAGTTACCCAAACCAGGAAATCTGACTATGAATTTTGGAAATTTTGTATCAATTGTCCACCAATTTAATGATTTTCCATTTGGGATAACTGCGAATCCATTATTATCAGAAAATTTACCCGAAATTATTTTTTCAAAACATTTTCTGAATACAAATATAATGTCGGAAATTGTCAATGAGACAAACAAATAATATCAAGCCACTATTTAAAATAAAGTTATTTCTGAACACTCAAGGCTTCGCAGATGGAAAGATCCATCGGATAATGAACTCTAAGTATTTATTACAGTGACGAAGCTAGTTAAAAATACGCCGAGACCTATACCAGCCACGAATAAAAAACAAAAACCTTACAAAGACTGTTATGTTTGCCCAAACACAAAACTTAGACCAAAAGCAAGAAAAGTGACAAAAAGTGTGGTGATAAAATGTGCCGTTATGTGTTTGGCCATGCTCAATAATATTTCATGAAAAAAAAAATCTTTAAAACATTATGTAAATATAATTCAGTAGAATATAGTACAATATCACATCTAAATGTGAAAACAGTTAGAGAATCGTTGCCGAAATCCATTGACATGATTATGAGATGAAGTGGCTATAATATATCCCTTTGTTTATTTGTGTTAGTGAGTCAGTGCTATTGCCGGCTCGGCGGACCAGATTATTCTGTATGTTTATTATTTACGTTAAAAATACAATTATGGGACACATTTGAGGATAAATATTGTATCAAGTATGTACTATAGATATCAGTAATGAGTGTCTAATATAATTAAAGCCCTCAAGGGCAAGGGCAATGCTATAAAGATTAATTTAAATGACGAGTTAAAAAACACTGAAATAGCTTGGCGTATGGTAGTGGGATAATGTTTTTGTTTGGGCAGTTATTGGGTTAAGTACACGTTAACGAACTACATAAAGGTCAAAATGTAACCAGTAACGATTTGTACCCATTATCAAAGTATCTGTCGGTACCCGGAACCGAAAGTAGTCAAATATCTAAAGTAACGGATTGATACTAGTAGTAGATACTACCCGAAAGTAATCACAGTATCCAAAACATTCAGTAACGAATTTATACTAGTAGTAGATACTACCCGAAAGTAATCAAAGCATTCAGTAACGGATAGATACTTAAAGTAGATACTAACCGAAAGTAATCAAAGTAACGATTACATAGTACCGATTACTTTTTGTGAAAGTAACGGATACCGACGGGTAGTAAAAGTACCGATATTGAACACCACTATCTGTCATTTTGTTATATTTCCGATATACTACTGTAACATAACGAGGAGCTAGAAGTTATGTTACTACAACGTAATCAACGCATATTAGTTAAGCACTGGTTTGGCAAAATTCTGGAAAAAAAAATTACAAAAGGTTTTTAGGCAAAAGAAAGGTATTAGAATAATTGCACACTAGCAGTTAAAAACCCGCTCCACAGGTTTTTTCTGCTAGCCCTGCGGGCGGCTTTTGGTTCGGCTTCGCCCAGTTTGAGTGTTGGTGACCATTTTATAAATCCGATAGGAACTGGTTCCAAAAATAGCCAGTTCCTCGGATCCACTGTGATCCAGTGACGGCTAGTCACCGAGACAAAGTAACCGTGACAAAGTGACCGAGGCGCGCAATAACATCTTAAGTAATATATAGCATATAGCTGCGTGATACTATTATTCACAACTCGTAAAGTATTGCCATCTTTCCATATCCGGAAAGATACTTTAATTCCATAAATCCATAGTACATATACATAGGGGGAAACGTCCACATGCGAGCTGGTGCAAGAGTATTAATACTGTTTGATGATACCCATTAGACAAACCCTGCTTGCTGTACAAACCCTTCAAAATCTGGGATGTATATTAAAATAAAATGAATAAAGGCTTTTGAGTTTTTATAATTACATAACATACATTTCATGTATCCGCATGAAGTCAGCTGCGAACTAGCATCTAGGCCTGTGTATAGTATCAGGAACACCAACATAGCAAAATGACAGGAATTATTGTAATTGTACTGAATTATGTCTTGCATGACATCACGAGACATGTTTGTTTATGTTTTCCTAATTCACTTTGAAAGCTCACAACTTTGTCATTTTTGAAGATATCGAAAAATTAATTTTGCTGTCATAATAATTTTTTTATTTATGATAAATTTTCATCAAAAAAAATAACTTCATTCAGAAAATCTTTCTTGATGAAAAAAATAAATTCTCGATTTTAGTTTCGGGTTATCACCCAGGTGTCGTGGGTTCAATTCCCCCTGTTCGCTTCCCTGAAGTCCTCCATCGTCGCACCCGTAACAATTTGGGAGGCGGGTATGGGTACCGCCACCCTGGGAACCAACCATTTAGTGGATAACCAACACCTTTGCAACAGTTCATTTGGTGACTTGCAGGGGTGCCCGGTTTCACGGGGTCAGGTTATACTGGTCTTGGCGGGGGATGCTTCTAACCACCAACTGCGTGGCCGGCCGGATCGGGAAACACTGGTTGTGGGAGACCTTTTGATTTCTCCAGCTGGACCCTCTCGGAACATCACCTTGCACCCTAGTGGGAGGGTTGGATTCATATTTCGTTACTCCACACTAACCCCAAGATTCCGACCCACCCCTCATACCATTTTTCTTCCCAGAACTTCCTCTCCTTCCTTTTATAAAAATAACCTTCACTCATCATACTTGTGATGGTCCCACCCCGCTGCAAGGTTTTTTCACCCTTTCCTTTTCTCTCTTCGTCGTTGAGATCTCCGATCGGAAGGTTCAGCTACGCCGTTTTCCTGATCTCATTTTCCCAACCCCTGTGATGCGAAACACAGTAAAACAAGGTTGTTCTGGGAAATCTTACAAGAAACCCTTTACTCCACGTTGTGTTATTTGTCATTTCGGAGCCCCCAGATTATCTGGAGTAGGCATTTAATGTATCTACTCTTTTTCGTGGTAACTTTCGACTCTTTAAAAGGCGTGGAAGAATTTTTTCTGTTGTCTTCTCAAACGCATGAAGGATACGCCCTGTCTAACTGCCCCATACTACAGATGCCTATGGCCCTAACTGTATACTCGCGTAGAGTCCCCGTTCCCCGCTATAGTGATCCCTTTTGCACCTAGATCAATTAAATGGCAATACAAGTTCATTATTTACTTTAATTTAAATGTACGTACCTAGAGGTGCCTCTCTACGGCCGAGTAGGCTGCTCCCGCGACTCCCAATCTGAAATACCTATCCTATGCATAACCGTTAGAAATATTGTTATTGTTAGTAGCACCAATTTACGGCAGAACTAGGGAATCTTAAGGAAGTGATAAAAGGAAAGGAAGGAGAATTTCTTTGCAAACTAGTATTGGCTCCTCCACTAACCAAGTTGACCGAGTGGGCAGTTCTCCGGACACAACTATCCCGCCAATGCATGTCTGAGCTATACCCCGGTATCTGGCGGATCTCTTGGACGATCACCCTGACATACCCGGACTCACTCATGCCAGAGGAAGAACAGCAGGCTTTCAAACCTTTCCCAGTCAACTCCAATACTCATTACGCCTCCAGATTCTACGTTACTGGCTCTAAAAGGGGTATTTCCATTTCGTCCCTTGTCATGACTCTACTCGCGGGCAAGTGGCGCGAAGCTGTGAGGCAGACCGCTAAAGCCGACCGTCTTCGTCTTTCCACCTCCAATAGTTGACATAAGGCGCACTTTGTGGGCCTTACGTTTACTTTTGGGTTGACACAGATGAGAGAATGCAACAACGTTACAGAATTTTCCCGCAAGATACCTTGTTAACGGTCTCCTCCACTCAACCTTGCAGGCTTCCCGTGATGTCTAAAGTCAAACGCCTCCGTCAGCGAATCGTGCCCATGACATACAATTCGGCATCCCTGGTACATAACCTTTCGCGCCCGTTCGCTCGACACGATCCCGCGAAAGGGAATGACCTCCGACATAGCGCGTGACCCGCCCAGTCTGTGGCTGGTACCTCTCCCTCTTCGTAACTTGGTAATGTTGGAAAACCCTTACCATCTGACATACGTATTCCACTTACGTATAGTCTCAGTACCGTCGTCCACATTCCCCAAACGTGAAAATTTAATTCACGCAATACAACAGATAGAAATTTCGCAGGTAAACAGGTTGATATAATGTTATACATGCATAGAATCGTGAATCTGGTTCTCACGCCCTCCTCCTGTCGAAGTCTGCGCCAAACTGTCAGCCAACGCCTTCAATTGGGTAAGTTGTACTTTCAACTTTCCATCAATTCGATTGGGTGTACCATCGTAGTCCTATCGCCTCTGCGTTCCTAGGTACCTGTAAGAACCATTTTTTGCTGCTGTTCCGTTCCTAGCAACCAGCCGTTAGGCGACGGTTCGGGTTTGAACCCGGGTGATAACGGCGAAGAGAAAAAAACCTGACCGACACGCACATTTATAGTGAACAATAGTTCAATAGGCTGCTTCATTCTTGCGGTCAGCATGTCCTGTAATTTAAATTATGGAGTTGTAATTCGACTTACCGAGAGTGATTGATAACTGTACCCTTTATCCTAGCGGGAATACACGCTCGTTGTGATTTTGGATCTGCACCTGTTATAACCTGTGGGAAAACAAAGAAACCCTTTCCACCTCCCTACGACCATTCCCCCCCCCCCCTGTTATGTAATGTCCTGAAATCTATACTCTGTTCGATCATCTGTAGTTATCATTTTTTGTTATAGCTTCCGTCAAGCGGTATATTTATTATTAAAGCCCAAATTAATCCACGTAAAGTTTATACGATTTTTCCTGTAAAGTGAATTCCGTTATGGTTTGATTACTCCTTTCACCTCCCTAATAATGAGTCATCTCTTTATTTATTTTATTTATTTATAGTTGATTAATTTGATTATTACACGTAGAAAAGAAGAACACGTGATTTTATCCACTATCGTTTAACAATTTATCACCGCGATTATTGCAAACACAACTTATCACTGAATTTACGTTTTTTTTGCAGCTATTTGTCTATTATTAAGTTAGTTTTACCTCTTCATATTTCCGCAAATCGGATAAAGTATAATATTAATTTATTTACTAAGCGATTATAACACTGAATTTAATCCGATAAACTAACTTTATTTTTAATTACGGTAACTTCAACTATGTGCTTTTTCATTATTACGTGGCGATGCCATAATTCACGAACTTGTATTATTTTTATAATTCACCAACTTCTGATTGATGGATCGAACTTCCTTCTAACAAAACTTACAACTATCTCTTTTCACTTAGGTTAATTCACTCTTTTTGCTAGAGGTTTAGAACCAAAAAACCTCCGGACTTAACCGTATTCTTCCGCCGAATTCCACTGACTGATCTTCACTCACTGACCTGTTATCAAAAAAAACTGCTTATTTAAAACGAAAATCTCCCATCAATCAAAATAAGTTCATGCAATTTTGAGTCGTATTTACCCGCTCGCCACCCACTACTCTCGCTTCCCGTCCGTTCCTCCCTTTTGCGTTTGTCCCCGTCACAACCCTTGAAATCGCAGTCCCAACCATCTCGGTCTAGCAAAATAAAACAGGGGTGGACCACGCGCTCGACTCAAACTTGTCATAGGACATTTTCTCCCACTCAAAATAAATGTATTACATCGCACTACCCCTGCATACATTTTGGAATAATCTATTATTATTATCATTATTTTATAACCTAACGCGAAGGAATTTTATTCTACGCATTATTCTACGAACAATATGTATTCTCCCTTGTTTTTCCGTATTTGTGAGTGTTTAGGCCTTATACTCTGACAAACTCTCTCTTTAAACAAATAGCAACGCCCGTAAGGCTTTTCCCAGTATTAAACTCACATTTTTATTGATTTCGATTTTCATTTATGGCCATTTATCACCACCATGGCCTAATCTGTCCCTGTTATTTGCATCTCTACTAAGTAACCTCCCACATCTCATCGTCTCGTTCTCCCGAAAAAAGCTAATAACTGTCAAAATGTTTTATTGATCTCTTCAAAAATCACACTCGAATTTGTAAATAAATTTAGAATTAGACGGGCCGTTAAATTTTATGCATTTGGCTAATTACTTTTTCCACTATTTTGTACGTAACCTAGAGTGGTGATTTCGGCTTAATGACCTCTTCTAAGAGCCAAAATCGTGTTACCTGTCAATCTCTTAGAACGTCACTTATGTACAAGAGATTGTAAACCTTCCCCATGTCGCTCCTAATAACTGAAACGCAAAAGTTCATAATTAACCCAAAATCTACTTCCTGAACGATCTTTTTCAAAATCTCAATAGAGTCTCGGTCCCGAATTTCAACAGTTATCAATTTCTTATTTTTGGTCATCATGAAGTGAGTTATGATCAAATTCATAAGGGTCTGCATTCCATACCATGGACTTCGTGAGAACCAGAACCAGATAAACGCCTTTAGCTCCGCCTCTCTCTCGCTATTCGTTGTGTTCAAAATAATTGTTAATTTATCATTTCCAATTTGTCCAACGTTTTACATCTCCGATAGTCTAGCACCTCCCACGCGATAATTAACCCGTATTTTATTACAGACTCCTTCAATTTCGTTTTCAAACACACCCAACAGAGGTCAGTAATATGATCGAATTTAAATATTTTAAAAAAAATTTCCTCGTCTACTTGTTCAAACAACACTGAACCATCACATACTCATAGGCCCTGAGGGTAATTATTTTCCTTGGGGCCTCCTGTGTGGAGCTAATGTAAAAAAAAACTTCATCTTATAATGATGGTAGTAGGAGTTTTCAAATTATTGTCAGGTTATTCATGATCCGGAAATGTTTATCTTTCTTAAAAAAATAATGAATGATTCCAGCCTGGGTCCGCTGGTGAACAAGGTGAAGGAGTACCAGGTGGAGTCCATCGTGGAGGCCCTGTGCGCCAACATGCTGTCGGACAAGGAGCAGCTGAGGGATATCAGCAGCATCGGCCTCAAGACCGTCATCTCGGAGCTGCCACTGGGCTCCAGCGCGCTGGCTGCAAACGTCTGCAAGAAGATCACCGGCAGACTGAGCAGCGCCATAGAAAAGGTAACAGTCGTTCGCTGCTTCTATTCCTTCTTCAATTTAATTTCACATTTCAGCATAAACCTGAAGTATTAAAACCAGTGATTCCGACCATACTTGGAATAAAAAATGTAAATATCATTTTATTGTCCAATAATACTTTTTTTTTCCAATTAAAAACAACAAACAATTACGTTGCACGTAGCCATTGATCACATTGCCACATGTCTCAATGGATCACACGATAGGTGCTCTATCTCATCTGTGGGTGCTGCTGGAACGAAACAGAGTGTGTATCAGACAAGTGTGCAAGAAATGTGGTGACTGAAAAGTATATTTTTTATTTTTTATTAAAAAAAATATATAATCATTCAGCAAAATGGCATCTACATTTTTAACTCCAAATATACTTAGGAATCACCGATTCGCCCTGTCTACAAAATAATAATAATATTCAATTATATTTGATCCAAGCAGAAATATGAAAGTGAATCATTAGACACCGTATTATTTCAGAGAGTCAAAATAATTCCGCTTTACAATCCAAATAAATGGAATATTTTTTAATGTATCCGAAAACTAAGAATTGTTTTAGAAAGGTGATAAAATATGCTTTCAAATGTTATAAATCAAAATAAACATATTTTTTAAAATATTAAAATTTTGCACAAAAAAGTTTTTATAATGACTCACCTTATTTTTTTTCTGACTAAAATTACTAATATTGAAAAAAAATAAAACACGTACATATTTTATTAGACAAAGTAAACGTTATCATTACCTCACTTTTTTGTCGTTCCATGTAAAAGAAATTTATAAAAAATTCCCAAAGTTTCATAAATTTATTTCAAAATGCGATTCGAAACTTTGGTTTCATAAAGGCATATATTTTACTTCTTCTGTGACTAGTTTTTGTATTTGAATAAAAAGCGTGATTTTTTTCTCTTTCTAAAACTGTTTATATCATGTTTCTCACTATGATAGTAAGAGAGATACAGCCATTTCTATGAGACCTACGAGAGTTGACCCCTAATAGTATCAAATAGACTCTTCGGGTTAACAGTGTTCTTACTAATTAATTCCCTATGCAAATGAAATGTGTTTCCTTTGAGTAAAAAATATTTTGATAAGCTTTTGTCTTAACATTTTCACTTTGATATTAAAATTTTATTGTTAAAAAATTTCAATGTTTATTTCAAATATGATCACCTCAAAGGTAATTTTATCTAGTTTCAAAAATATTTCTTTTTACGACAACTTCAAAAATAAGAAATATATAGCACATTTAAAATATTTCAGAAGCATTCCAAAATTCTATGAAATTTCACTGAGTCATTGGGACTTGTAGGTAAAAATATTTTAAAGACGGAAGGGTTAAGATCCAAAGATGTATCATCTCTTAAATGAACTAAATGTTTGCCAATGCGACAGAGTGATTGTGTATATACACTCTGGAAGAATGTTGTTTCTCCAAGTAAATACAGTTGTTGTTTTCCCAATAAACATGTTGCACACGCTTAATATTTGCAACATCCGACTTTGGAAAGACGCCAACATTAACTTTTTTGCGTCATTATCTCAAATGATGTTATTTTCGAAACAAGCGGAAATAGTTTCCGGTCTTTGCTTATCTATCATAACAACTGCGTTTTAAAATATGTTTTTTAATCTTAATACAATTGATAAATCTTTATAATCCAATGACCTAACATTCTAAGAGACTTGAAATGATATTCAATTTGTCCAGCGTCATCAAATTTTAAAACTTTTGTTTTTTTTTTTTCAAATCTACATTGAATGACATCTTTAAAAAAAAGATATCAAAATTTTTCACTGTTATCGCTCACTTGAAAAGAAGCAATTTGTAATTTGTCATGCACTTTTGACTTGGGACAGTCAATATTGAAAACATCTTAAAGATAGCCGACATATCTGTCAAAATCTCAGTCAACTGATGATAGTTTGAATTCCATAATCATGGGTAGCGTCCATGTTTAATTTATTACGCAACCGGATAAAACAGAAAAGTGAAAAAACAGAACATAAAGAATAGGTTAGGTTAACCTTTACGTACCTGAAGGTAAAAATCACCTGTCACCCGAAGGGGGTCACTAGGGTCCCCCATACAAAGTGATTGTGTCTCGTAATATTCCTTTTGCCCTTTCTGGGGAAACTCGCTCATTATTTACTACCCTTCTTCGCCCAGCAGCCAATCATTAAGTAGTGCAAAACGGTAAAAGCGATGTACAAAATCAAGCATAACTCAAATGCTTATTATTGTAGCCCTTTCCAGTGAAATACAGTTTTTGTATCAAGGTTGCAGTTTTGCGACAATGATTTTGGTGAAGGAAGTATTGGGGATCCGAGGCGGATAATTGGATAGATACTATTTAATATCTTAAAAACAGTAATGGGATAAATTTTCTTTAGTGCAGATCTTTTGATCAGATTACCGAATAATTTTTCTAGGATTGTCTAAATTATACAATGTGATATAAAATAAAAAACTAAGAAATCACACAAAACTGTTGTTTGTGAACCAATTCATTTACATTCAACTGGGCTTAATACATGTGATGTTCATCAATGTTTTCCATGTATTGCAGCAAGAGGATGTGTCGGTGCAGCTGGAGGCACTGGACATCCTGGCGGACTTGCTGAGCAGGTTCGGCAACCAGATGATCACCTTCCACCCCGTGCTGGTGGCGGCCCTCCTGCCCCAGCTTGCCTCTCCCAGACAGGTAACAAACATTTATAAACAAGTAGCGAGGACCCGAAACGCGTTACGATGTCACTCAAAGAAAGAAAGAAACAACTGTTTGTGTTTTAACCACTCAGGTATTTTGCGATTGTGCAAGTTTTTTGTCCTAAACGAACTATCAGATTTATAAAAACTTTGTGTTATTTCCGCTTCGCAATTAAAGCTCTATAAATGAAACATTTCTGAATATAGCCGAATACTAAAAACTGTTTTTGAAAGGTTATGAAATAAGCTTTCAAATTGTTATATTACAAATAAATATCAACATTTGTAAATATTAAAATTTAGAATGCAAACACAAAAAATTGTAAAAATGACTCACATGATGTTTGTATATGAAAACGGTACTAAAATCACCGATTACGTACTTCACTTAATAACTAAATCACTTATTCTATTGTATAAATATATAATGAACAATTTTGTCATCTGACTTCTTTACCATTTCATACAATAATATTTAATAAAAAATTAACAATATCTAACGGCCCGTAGGCGATTTGGCAGGTGAAAACTGTTTCTACAAAATAAGTCTTTTTTATGTACTACCATGGACAACTTTGATTTGAAGCTTAATTCAATATAGATCTTCTACTTTTTGTTTTAGGGTTGTCACTAGAACAATAACAGAATTATAACGATTTCTGTCGGAACACACATGCGTTAGCGTGAAAATACGCTTATTGTACTTGACTGCTATTGTTATATTGTCGTGTAAACACACTTACGGATCGGAGTGGTTAATTCTGTTTACTGAGGTACTTTTAAGATACACAATATTTTTCTTTTCCGTCTGGTGCGTACACCAATAAATCAGAAAGTTTTCCAACGCTTGAGGTCATATTCAACTGTCCATGTGAGAAGCAAATATTTTCCAAATTTACCTCCTGCTATCCCCTACCGCTATGATTGCAATCAACATAATATGCATTATTTCTACATTTTTCTTTGGTATACACATCTCTTCCCAAAAGCCTAGTAAGACTAACTTTTTGTATTGTTGCGTTTAGGCAGTGCGCAAGAGAACCATCGTCGCACTCTCCCACCTGGTGATGACCTGCTCTGCTCCGCTCTACAACAAGCTGGTGGACCACCTCCTGGACGGGCTGGGCCCCAACTCCACGGCCTCCGTTCGCCGCACTCACATACAATGTATCGCTTCTATATGGTGAGACAACAAACACTATCGCGTAACAATCTTACAACCACTACTCATTATTTCATCTCCGTGAAAGTTATATACTGTAAACCATCTATCATAAAAAATACTGTGATTTCATTTGTTACAGTTGTGTCTGTAACCTTAACCCCTCGGACATTGGGCCTATTTTGTCGGAAGGCCAAAATATTTCCGCTTTGCAATAAAATCAAAATAAACGGAGTACATATTTCTGAAAGCATCTGAAAACTAAAAACTGTTTTTGAAAGCTGATGAAATACGCTCTCAAATTTTACCAATCGTAATAAACAAATAATTTTTTAAATATAAAAATTTTTAAGGCAAACGTAAAAAAGTTTTAAAAATCAAACACCTTACATTTTTTCTCTAATTTTTTTAGGCAAATGTATTAAAACGTTAGCGTCAACTCACTTTTTTGTCTTTTCCTTAAAAAATTTAATTATTAAAAAATTCTCAAAGTTTCACTTTTTTTTTCAAATTGCAGTCAATTTTTTTTTAATTTTTTCAAATTGGGAAACTTTTGTGGTTAACTTTTAGAATTGAATATAAAGCATGGTGTTTTCTCTTTTTGACACCGTTTAGATCATATTTCTCACCTTGATAGTAAAGAAGACAACAATTTCTATGAGACCTATCTGAGTTATTCAGAAAACCAAACAAATTTTCTACTAAATAAAAATGTCTGATCTCCGAACTCACTCTAAAATTATATTAAAATATCAGTTATATGTAACTAATGTAAGGTGTTTGTTTCCAGCCGTCAAGCGGGGCACAGGTTTGGGTGCCAGCTGTGGCGGGTGGCGCCCCTGGTTCTGGCGCACTCGGCCGAGGCAGATGAGGAGCTGCAGGAGCACGCGCTGCAGGCCCTGGAGGCCTTCGTGCTCAAGTGCCCCAAGGAAGTTACCGAGCACATCCCCACGGTGAGTACCTGCCTTGTTACCTGCCGTGTAAATTGAAATTTCGCAGCCTATTTCCATCGCAGCCTACCCTTCCAATTCAGATATTCAAAGTAAATTCGTAAAAATATGATAAATTTCCTCACAAATCGAAATTTTCTGGCCGATTTCCGCTGCAGCTGGCCCTTTAAATTCATATATTCGAAGAAATTCGTAAAAATACGACATTCCATTGTAAACCGATTCAGATTTACAAAATAATAATACGAATTAGGATGATGTGAACCGCATAAATCGACATTTTACGGCGTTTTACTGCCACGATTTATTCAGATTTACGAAATTACATGATTTTTTTTTGCAAAAATCAATATTTTTCAAATTACATGAACAAATTTTCATGTGCGGGCAAAAATAAATTTCAAATTACGTATTAACAAATTTCGAATTAAATAATTTTTTTTAAAAAAAATTTCGAGGAATTTTTTTTGTCAAAAATTTCAAATTACGTGTTTTTTTTAAATTAACGGGATTCGAATTAACGGGGTTCCACTGTTCCATCTTTTAATTTTGATCCTGGATTAATTTTTGTTTTCCTAATTTTTTATATCAAGTGAAAGATTGTCCAATGCTTTTATTGCCTGATATTTATGGTGTCTTTGTCCAAAACTTGTGTTTACCATCAGAGTTTTTATGTTTTCTTTGTATGCTTGTCGTGATAGTTTGCGTTGAAATTTTTTTTGTTAAAAAAAAAGTTCTATTTTAGTAGTGTTTTAACGAATAATTGTATTAGATGATCTCACCTTTAATTAGTGCTGTTTGTTTCTTGTGAAAATTCACGCCGCAATTATAACTTAGGTGTACATCTCATAAACACATTCTACAACACTCAATTACAGATAACCCAGCTGTGCCTGAATATGATGGTGTACGACCCTAACTACAACTACGAGGGCTCCGAGGGGTGTGCGGACGAGGAGGGGGACATGCTGGTGGAAGAGGAGGAAGCCGGGGGCGAAGGGGAGGAGGGCCCCGACAGCGAGGAGTACTCGGATGATGATGACATGTCCTGGAAGGTGCGCCGCGCAGCCGCCAAGTGCCTCGAGTCCGTCATCGCCACCCGACATGAACTGCTGGCCGAGTTCTACAAGACCGTGTCGCCGGCGCTGATCGCCAGATTTAAAGGTTATCTATTTTATTATAAAGCAGAGAAACACGGTTTCCGTGAGCATTCAGATCTTAGACCCATTGTGCTTTCTCCCAATCTACGGCATTCATTTAAGCACTCAGCTCTCGGGAATATTTTGTCAGAAATTTAAAATATTTCTGCTTTGCAATAAAATCCAAATAAATGGAATAGTTCTGAACATAAACTTTAAACTGTTTCTGAAAGTTGATAAAATATAAATTTTATTATTTGAAATAAAAATAAATTTTCATTTTTATAAAATTTATATTCTATCAACTTTTACAGTTTTTAGTTCATGTTATTTTCATCTTTAGCTTATGCTTAGATGAGAGAAAATCTCCATCCTCATGGATCTTATTTCTACACCATTCAGTCTATTTTCATCCTTCCTCTGCCAGTTTCATGCCTCACTGCTGTCTATACATCAGCATTGGTAACAGCACTCCATTATTAACTGCTAGCTTTGCTTCTTTGGATTGCTCCAAGGCTTTTAGGAGTGTGTATTTAACTCGTTACTAGCCGTTCGATCACCGGTGATCAATCGACGCAAACCAAAATAATCACTAAAAAATAATTTTGTTATGCGATTTTAACCCTTATGTATAAAGAAAACGTGTGAAGAAGAAGGTCAGAATCGCTTGGGGCATTCTTGTTCATAAGGTATAAGATACCATGAACCCACCTAGAGCAGCGATATAATTTCTTTGAGATTGTTTATGACACGGCCTGCGAGGCTGCGCGTCGCCCGGCTGGACAAAATGGCGGCTGTGAAGTCTCGCGTCGCGGGCGACGAAATGATCGTAAAACGTATAAATTCATCGAATAAACGCAAGTAATATTGTTCTTATGTATAGTTTAGTATTCAAGGAATGTGTTTCAGTAAAGATTACATAAGATAGCATAAAAATTAACCTGCAAAATATTACGTAAAAGTCAAAACATCGCGAAATTTTTTCGTTTTTTCCGTGTTATTTGAAACGTAGTAAAAAGTATAAATTCATTGAATAAACGCAAGTAATATTGTTCTTATGTATAGTTTAGTATTCAAGGAATGTGTTTCAGTAAAAATTACATTAGATGGCATAAAATTAACCTGCAAAATAATACGTTAAAGTTGACGTTTTTTCGTTTTTTCCTGGCTCGTCAGGGGTTAATCACTGGGAGTGTCCAGTTTAGAGGCAGTCAAACTGTTTTTTCCTCAAAAAGGAAGAAAGAAAAATTACTTTTTTCAATTTACTAAACACAAGTGTTTGAGAACAAACAAACAAAACTAAATAAGAGTCTCCAGACGTATCGATTTTGGCCATCGTTTGTGCGAGCAGGCAAAAGAGTAACCAACATATTACCGAAATGACAAAAAGAGCAACTGTTGAACAAACATTAATATTATAAAATTGATTTTTTTTGTATTTGCAGAGCGTGAGGAGAATGTGAAGTGCGACATATTCTCTGCGTACATCGCACTGCTGAGGGCGACCCGCCCCTCCAGCGGGGGCTCCCCCTCAGCTCCCGAGCCACCCCTGGCGCCCGACTCCCCCCTCGCCCTGCTGCAGGATCAGGTAATTATAAAACTAAATAATTCAGTACCATGAATTTTTTTTTTACATTATTTCCGCACAGGAGGCCCTAGTGAAAAAAAATCTCTCAGGGCCTATGTCATCTTTGGGGATGCTGTGTGGAGGGTCTTAAGGCGCGAATGGATTGTATGCGAGTTTTAATATCTATTTATTATAATTTCACTTCACAAAAAAAAAATGCTTCCTGCATTCCACTTATTCTTATTTCACCAGGAAGGTAAGGGTTAGTTTGGAAAGATTTTGGAAAGGATTTGGTGATATAATGATGACAAGCGAGATAAGCGGGCGGCGCGGTGGAAATATTTTTACTTTGCGAATGGTTGTGGTGCGAATATTGCAATCATGGACTTAATAAAGCGATGCGGTTTTTAGAGCTTGTGTCTTTTGCGGGCGGCAAGGTGAGAACAACTGAGCTCAATAAGGCAGAGGGCACAATAGATAGTTGCCAAAGAGCAATATGCAACAATAAAAGCGTGAACAGGGTCTTTTTAGGGAAAGGAAGGAGAGAAAGTTCTGAGAAGAAGAAAGGTATGAGGGGTGGGTAGGAATCTGGGGGTCAATGAGTTCAGGAGTAACAAACCAATTCACCAATATAAATTCACCCCTCCCATTGCAGCGGTAGGCGATGGGTCGAGAGAGTCTGGCTGGATTGAATTATAAAAATTACAAAAATGTTTATTTCTAATTATGAAATTTGAAAGTATTTCATCACCTTTTCAAAATAGTTTTTAGTGTTCGAATGCTCAGAATGTTCAGAAATATTCCATTTATTTGGATTTTATTTCTGAATTCATTTCTTAGATGTGATTGTATCTTTTTCTGATTGAAAGTCACTAATATTGTCTTCAGTGATTAAATATTACAATTTAAAGTTTTACTCAGTTAAAATAAAAATAAATATTATTTTATAGTTACGAGCATTTGTTTGTTTGGTTGCAGGTTGGCAGCGTTGTGAGAGGTTTGCTGCCCGTGCTGCGCGGCAGGTCAGTTCGCGCACGCCAGGAGGCCCTGCTGCTGCTGCGCGAGCTGCTGGCTGCCCGCCCCGCCGCCCTCGCCCCCCACGTTCCCCGCCTCGTGCCGGCGTTGCAGTACTCGCTCAGGTATTTACTGAACTATCCAAGTGAGGGGGTAGACTGGTACCAAGTCAAAACCATTTGAATCGACTAGAGAGTCTACCGTTCTATAAAGCGTACATTGTTACTTGTGCGGTAATACATGCCAAAAAACAGTTCTATTCCAAAACAGAACATTGAAGAAAAAGAACTAAAAAATCATATTTTTGGACATTCTCATCTATGATATCTTAATTTCATTGGAAGACAAGAAAGAAGATAATCTTAAAGTTTGGATCATCTTCTGATACAATCTTCCTAAAGTAAAGTTTGCAGAAGAACAGTTTTGCGTTTATCAAGTCTAAACTTGGAGCTACATTCTGCAATACACAAATTATTCAAACATTATATCTCAATTTGGCAGGCGGGTGTGGGTACCGCCGCCCCGGGAACAATTTATTAGATAACCAGAGTGGAAGATACTCTCAGTATCGCCCTGGTGTAAGACCACCATTCAGAATCGAAAAGTTGCTTGAAATGGCTTTGGCCGTGTTTGGTGACCAGATCTGAATAGCCAGGTACTTCCCACCTTCCTCTTCCCCATCTCCTTCCCCTCCAAATTGGGGATGCCATAGTCTCACTGGCTCCAGACGGGAGCAGTTGGGACTCTTGTGCGGTATTCATATGAAAAAAAAAAGGTAACTATCACTCCTGGCACCCCAAGTGGTACGCTACATTTGGTGACTTGGGTGCCTGGGTTCATGGGCAGATGCGTTTGCACACCTATTGCATGACAAGCCGAATCAGGATAGATTTAAGGAGACATTTTGACCTCTCCCGCCGGACTCTCTCGACCCGTGGATTCATACGTTCGTCACTCCTGGACAAATTCCTACCCACTACCTTTTTCCTTCTCAGAACTTCCTCTCCTTCCTTTCTCTAAAAATACCCTCCATACAGCATCCCCAAAGATGACATAAGCCCTGGGGAATTTATAGAGCCTCCAGTGCAGAGCTAATTAAAAAAAATCTATATAAATAAAATAAATATTTAACTTCTTGTCCTCACTTTATCAGTCCTATTAGGCCCTCCGTTCATGGAGATACTTACAAACAACGTGATTGTGACACAACCACAAGTACCCTGCAGATGTACTACTTTTTAAAGCTGGTTTCCGTACACGGCGCTACCCGAATTATACTGAACTTGATCATTTTTCACGTGCAGCCGTGGAGTTAACACGATGTCGAACGATGTCAAATGACTTTTTTCCAACATTAATCTATGCCTTCTTCACTAAATCCTTTCTTGCGTATTCTGGTAATGTAAAGTTATGTAAACACGCATTTTTTTTCACTTCCAGAACAAATCTAACATTACTTTCATGTTCAGACGCCATTTCTGTCAAACGTCAAACGAAAGTAGTAGACACGAATGCTGCAACGCGTAGCGCGCTACCAGCACCGTCGTTAGCGCGCCCCCGACTTCAACCTGACATCCGTCGCGTAGCGCCGTGTACGAACACCAGCGAAATTGTATGGCGGGTACCCACGAGCGGTGTGCGTGCTACGCGCATCAGGCTCGAATAGCTTGTAAGTAGCTCCATGTACGGAGGCGCTTAGTCTTCCAATTTTCACAAAATAATCATAAATCATCTGTTTCAGTGACAAGAACTCCTCGTCCAACATGAAGATAGACACACTGGTGTTTATACAGTGGGTGTTGGGGGGCCCCTGCGGCCCCGCCCTGCGACCCCATGCCACCACCCTGCTCCCCGCGCTGCTGGCCTGCGTCAGGGATCCCTTCTACAAGATCACAGCTGAAGCGCTCAGGGTCATGCAGGCGCTGGTTAAGGTCATCCGCCCACTCAGTGAGTTATAGACCGGAATGAAATATGTTTTTTGAAGGCATCTTCTCCTGTATATTTATAACAGAACTCGGTTAATTCGAAATCCACGGGACATCAGAAATAAAATTTCAAATTGACGAATTCCCACGTAATTCAAAATTTTATGAATAAAAAATTCGTCAAAAATCACTAAAAATTGATTTTCTCGGCCGCAAATACAAATTCGGGTAGGTTCTTTGGAATATATTCGTAATAATATGCTTATTCTCGATAATATTTGCAGATGAGCCAGTGGAGCTGAGCGCAGATCTGGCAGCCTTCACGGCGCCCATGTACGACTGCACTCTGGTGCGATTGCGGGCGGCCGACATCGACCAGGAGGTGAAGGAGAGGGCCATTGCCACCATGGGGCAGCTGCTGAGCCACCTCGGCGACCAGCTCCAGGTAATAAAACATACTATCTATGTGTCTTTATCTACTGAAGTTTCTATTTTTTTTTTCCCGCTTCTTTCTCCCATAAGAGATGTTTCTTTTAATTTTATTGATTTTTCTACTCCAGCGAACTTTGTCTTTTTTTTTACTCCTCCAAGAGTTCTTTAATGTTATTAAATTTTCTATTCCCGTTACCTTTGTTTGTACATCAAGAACGAATGCTCTTTTTCCAGCTCTATGCTCGTTTTGGTCTAATCCCACCTTTAGACAGCGTTAATCCTCCTGCCGGTAGGACTGCTGCCTCTGTGGGGGGAGGAGTATTTTGCTTCTGAACCAAATCCCTTCCAATATCGATACATTTTAACGAGGAGAGATTCAAAAGGGAAATCCTGCTGATTCTTGAATGAGTCTCTAGACGCGATTTTCACCACTGTCTAATTTTTTTTATATTTGTGAATCTCCTTTTTTTGCAAATATTGTATGCAATTACTTATATGCATTTTTGTCTAAATTTTTAATGGATAATAAATTTAATAAAAAAAAAATATTTTCCTCTTATTTTGAACGAGTGTGCAAAATTTCATCAAGGAGTATCAAAAAATGGTGTGAGAAGGAGGGGATTCTTATCAGCCTTGTAATAAAACTGTAAATTTATTTACATAAAGCCTCTCCGCCAGTCACTATAGACAGACTTGGATTGTGTTAACATTGATTATTTTGTTTGTATTATAGGCAGAACTCCCCGTGTGTCTCCCCATATTCCTGGAGAGGTTGCGCAATGAAATAACCCGACTGACCACCGTCAAGGCCCTGACCAAAGTGGCCGCCTCTCCCCTGAGGATTGACCTGAGACCTATCATGGTAAGAACTCACATATTTTTTCACTCGCACAACTCACAAAAAAATTGCTCTTTTTTTACTCCCATATTTCTGTTGACACTATTTGTATTTCATTATTTAGGCTGATGCAGTTCCGATTCTCGGCTCCTTCCTGCGTAAGAACCAGCGAGCCCTGAAGCTGTCCACTCTCACCCTTCTGGATACGCTGGTGAAGAATTACAGCAGTGCCCTTAACCCTGAACTCCTCAACAAGGTAAGCATTGCGCAATTAATAAAACAAATTGATAATACTATTATTTAAGACTTAGTGGATGGTCATTTTAGAAATTTATACAGTTTCAGAAAAAAATGTCCTTCTGTTGCTCCAAAATATGTAACAATTTTTGGGCTTAATTATATTATGTACTATTTCTGTGTTGTAATATCTTGGTGTCTCTTGTATATCTCTTGTGTGTCTTTGTGTTATTTATCATTTGAGTAGTTTTTTTTAATTCTATTCAGGGTGTAACAGGATGGACCCGAGGGATTTTAACCAGTGATTCCTGAGCATATTTGGAGTTAAAAATGCTGATGTCATTTTGCTGTCTGATGATTTTTTTTTCTATTAAAAACATTAAAAATATTTTTCCATCACACGCCGCAACTGACTAGTTAGAATAGGAGTGTGTTTATAGCCTAGCGGACACTTGATAAGCGTTGCGTCTCGTTCTAACAGCGTATTACCACGAGAAACAGCGCATATCGCTCAAACACGTCACGACGGGATATATCCTAGAGCGATGGGAACAGTGGCGACGTGTAACCAAAAAAATATTTTTTGTTTAAATTGCGGCACGTTCCAGAGTGGAAGATACTCTCAGTATCGCCCTGCTGTAAGACCACCATTCGGAATTGAAACATTGCCCGAAATGGCTTTAGCCGTGTCTGGTGACCAGATCTGAATAGCCAGGTACTTTCCCACCTTCCTTTTTCCTATCTCCTTCCCCTACCCACTACTTTCAGCCTCACAACATACCACGTTTGGGGCTGCCATGGCTCCAGACGGGAGCAGTTGGGACTCTTGTGCGGTATTCATATAAAAAAAAAATTATATTTGTATAAATGACAAGTACATTTTTTTACTACAAATATGCTCAGCAATAGCTGGTTAAAATTCCTCAGGTACGCCCTGTTACATCCTGTATAGATATTAATGTTTTGACTGAGTTTTTGTAATTTCATGTACCTATTTGTATAATAACTGAGTTTTGTAACTGGATTGTTCGTACGTAAGTGAGAACATCTCTAATAATCCAATATAAATAAATGATCTGTATTCATTGTTGATATTTTAATTTCATTTGGAAGACAAGAAAGAAGATAATCTTAAAGTTTGGATCATCTTCTGATACAATCTTCCCAAATTAAAGTTTGCAGGAGAACAGTTTTGCGTTCATCAAGTCTAAACTTGGAGCTACATTCTGCAATACAAATTAGTCAAAAATTATATCAGAAAATATAAAAAAGTCGATGATTGCTAAAGTGAGTTGGTGTTTGATGTAGGTATTGGTGGAGCTGCCACCCCTAGTCAGCGAGAGTGACCTGCACATCGCACAGCTGACCCTCGGGCTGCTGTGTTCTGTGTGTGCCTCGCACCCCATTGCCATGGCCGACCTGCACCGCACCTCCCTGCCGCAGGTGCTGTCCCTGGCCAGGAGTCCACTACTACAAGGTGCAACTATACCTTTTATCTTATAAATGTAAACCATTACAATCCATTCCTGTTGTGCAGTCAACTCTGGTCAAACTGCATTCGTGTTGCATCTCAAAAATCGTTGGTAAATTTGAAAGTTTCGGTTAAGGTGCCGCCCTAAACTCCATGCTGGAGCTGTTCCAAGCCTTGGTGAAGACTGGCCTGCCTGGACTCGGCTACCAGGACCTGCTGCAGCTGCTGGTGGCTCCCGTCAAGCAACTGGTGCCGCACAACGCCCTGCCCCACCTCCACAAACAGGTACATACTGCCTATTCAAAACTATTGACAACGTTAAAATAGTGGCCATATCATCAAAAATACTAATTTCGATTGTTTGTGCGTTTACCTGAGTGTCCTCAGTCCCTGTGAAATCTGACTCGATGAACTCAAATTTGTTTTGAATTTAAGTGTCATTTTCAAAATTGGAACTGATTCTGTGAAGATAAGCGATAAAATAGATACCTACCAGCCTTCAATAAAATATTTCTATTTAACAAAAAAAAATTATTGTCTTTTCCAATTGGAATTATAATACCCCGTGATTTTTTTCACGGTTCTGCACTAGCATAATTTCATACATAATTTCTGTTACATTTTTTTGGATTTTTTCTTGAAAATACAAACAATAGACCTATTACTTTATGTAGGTATCATATCTTTTTTTTTTAAATTTGGGTGGTGATTTCCTTACGTTCAAATGTGTTCTATTATTTGAATATGTTTAAGGGGGGGGGGTAAGGTTTTAAAGGTGAAAAAAAGGCATATTTTCATGATTTTTTTTTGGAGATATGAATAATGTTGGCTTATTTCTTTTATCAACACGTTATAGTACGACATCTGAAGTATCTTTGAAAAAAAAATTAATTAAAAATATCAATAAATAAGTCCGTGAGAGCCAATCTCCGGAGGCGACTCGAAAAAAAGTTGTTTTGCGGTGAACATCATAACTCATGAACGAATCATTTGAAACAAAAAAATTGAAAGGCGTTTAAAAGATGATATGTTTTCCCAGGTAGTGACAAAGCGTTTTTTTTTTTTTTTGCAGGATGTTGAAGTCAAAAGTGCGATTTTTGCTAAAAATTTCGGTGAATTTGTTATTATAAAATGGAAAAAAATGGTAAAAACAAAAAAAACTCTTCGTCACTACCTATTGATTTATGTGCACAAATAGTGTAAAAAATTTCAAAAGAATCGGTCAAGTAAATTTTGAGTTATGATATTCACGAACTTAAAAAAATTATTTGCCAGAAAATCGATTTAAAGTTTTTTCATACTCGAAATATACTTGAATCGAGCAAGACAGCCGGTCGTTTGAAACACTGTATCTTCGTTAGTTTTGCTCGGATTTCCTTGAAATTTTGACCCAACACCCTTGACATGTTGTACATTTAGAAAAAAAATTATTTCAAAAATGAGTTTTAAAACCTTACCCCCCCCCCTTAATAAAAACGAAGGAGTTCTTGAGACAGATTAGTTTTGCTCGGATTTCCTTGAAATTTTGACCCAACACCCTTGACATGTTGTACATTTAGAAAAAAAATAATTTCAAAAATGAGTTTTAACCCGTCTAATCACAGGAGACCCAAGTTGTCCCAAAACATCATATGCCGTTATAATAACAGGAGACCCAGATTGTCCCAGAGGGACCGTGCATTATTAAAAGTTTGATATCTCTCTTCCTGTCATGAAAAAAATTGTGATTTCTTTTATGTTAGAAAGCGAAAAAAATAATACTTCTTATTGCTTTAGAAATAAACGAGCTATATTGGTCAGATATTTTACAAACCCGATCATAAGTGACGATTTTATTTTGTGCCAATTTGTGACGTAACAAACATTTAATTTAAAAATAAAATCGTATGAATGTCATAAAATGTGAGGTGACAGTTTTATTACAAATTTTATTCAAAAAAGGAATTTGTATTTAAAATTTTCAGTTTATTTTATTTTACGTACTTTTTCGAGGAATCCTCAGGTACGTAATTTTAAGCTAATTTACATTTTCAATATCAAAATTTAAATATTTAAAAACAAAAATGTTGATTTTTAATAAATAAATCGGAAAGATTATTTTATCTAAATTTCAGAACAATTTTTGTTTTTGCAAAAAAGTTAAAAAATAATCAATAAAAAGGAACATTTAAAATGCATGGGAAGAACCGGGAATTTTGCGCGAAAATCTTGACAGGCAAAAGGCCATAGATATTATTTTTTCATTATTCGAAGGGTTAAAACCTTACCCCCCCCCCTTAATAAAAACGAAGGAGTTGGAGGCAAACAGATAGTCAGAGGGAAGCGTAATATTGGCGCTGTCAAAGTTTCCTTTCTATGTTAGCATTGTATGCTTGAATTTAATAAATGTAGAAACCTTGTGTGATATCTCACATGCATATACAGGCCTTCCACAAATGTAGAGACTTTGTGTAATATCTCCCATATATTTGCAGGCCTTCCACTCGCTAGCCAAGTGCGTATCAGCCCTGACGGTGGAGACCCCCGTGGAGGCGCTCCGAGTGGCCCAACAGTTCCTGCAGGACGCACACTCCCCCACCAGCGATGCCCACCACATGTTTGCTCTGCTGGGCATTGCCGAGATCGGAAGACACATGTAAGTTATTAATAGTTAACTATTATATTTCTCTAAACCAAACTGTATTACCCACAAAAAATAATGTTGTAATTTCAAGAGTATGTTAGCTACGGGCTTTATCCGATTCTGAAACATTGTAATGTTATTGAAAGCTGTTTAATCATTTGCTCAGATCAAACAATTATTTTATTGAATAATAAAAAGGTTGTTGTTGAATTGATAAAGATGTTGTAATACTAAAGAAAACCTTGCATTATTTTAATTCGGCTTTCTTAATTATGCCCACCAAGTATATGTACATTGTTTTCTATTTTTTATTTAGAATTTATTATATTTGGAAAACAAGAAAGAAGATAGTCTATAAGTCTGGACCATTTTCTGATACAATCTTCCCACAGTAACATTTGCAGTAACGTAATGTCAGTTCATCTAGTCTTAAACTGAGTTTTACAGTCTGTCAAACAATACATATTTCCAGTTCACCTCCTTTCCTCGACCGTGACAACCATAATGTATTTGAAATTTAACCATCCCATCTTAAATATTTGTTTTAAAATAAAAATGTGATTTGGCAATGATTTTTGTTTGCAGCGACTTGAGCCCCATCAGCAACCTGAAGGAGATTCTGCTGGCGTCGTTCTCGCCGCCCTCGGAGGAGGTGAAGTCGGCGGCCAGCTACGCGCTGGGCTCCGTCGCCGTGGGCAACCTGCCGCAGTTCTTGCCCTTCATCCTGCACGAGATCCAGGTCACGCCCAAGAGGCAGTACCTCCTGCTGCACTCGCTCAAGGAGGTAACATTATCATTACTTCTTCAAATGACTAAATGAACAAATGTCCTTATTGCAATGCAAGAAATTATAAACCTTTCTCTTGGAAAACGTTGAAGCTGTTAAACCGCATTTTGTTGCGTCAATTCTGTTTCACAAAGCGTAATTGGAATTGAATCAAAACTGAATTTCAAGTGTTGGAAAGTGGTTTCATACCAAACATGCGAACATGAATTTTTTGTTTGTTTTTACATTAGCTCCAGACAGGAGGCCCTGAGGAAAACAATTTATCTCAGGGCCTACATCATCTTTGGGGATGCTGTGTGGAGGGTCTTGTTAAGGAAAGGAAGTTCTTGGAAGGAAATGGGTATGAGGAATGAGTGGAAATCTGGAAATCAGTGTCTCCAGAAGTGACGGATGTATGAAACCATTCCTCCCACTGCGGTGTAAGGCAATGGGTCAAGAGTCTGACTGGAGAGGTCAAAAGATCTCCCTCAACCAGTCTCTTCCAATCCGATTCGCCACGCAGTAAGACCTAGACAAACCTCACCCCATAAACCCGGGCATCCCTGCTAAGTCACCAAACGTAGCAAACCACTTGGTGTGACTTATGGCAGGGTTTAGCGTAGGGAGTGTGGCGAACCCATCGCTCAGGGAGTGGAAACACAAACCTGCAATAGCCATCCCAAGCCAAGGTGTGAGCTACCGTGCTCAGGCTGAATGTCCTGGGGAACAGTGTCAAGAACGGTGCCTCCGAGAAACAAGGTCGCATCTCGGAGTATTTAGACCTTACTCCAACATTCGGGGCTCTGCTGGAGTGGACCTTCTATTTCCCTGGTCACTCGTGGGACAAAAAAATTGGACCATTCGAAAACTAGGGGCCTTTTGGGAACCTAGGAGTGCTGAGGCCATCTCCGTGGACTTTCTTCCTGGGGCCTTTAAGAGGAACTAAGAGGAGAAGCCGTGGAGAGGAGAGCTGAGGCCACCTCCATGAACCCTTCCCTTGTGGGGCCTTCACGGAACCAAGGGGAAGGGCACTCTTCCGGCACGGGGCCTTTGGGGAACCAAGGAGGAGTGAAGTGGAGAGATGATGTCCTCTTCCCATGTGGGGCCTTCAGGGAACCATGTAGGAGTGAAGAGGAGAAATGAGGCCATCTCCGTGAACTCTTTCTTATGGGGCCTTTAGGGAACCAAGTAGGAGTGAAGAGGAGAGATAAGGCCTTCAGGGAACTAAGGAGTGGAGAGGAGAGATGAAGCCCTCTTCCCTCGTGGGGCCTTCAGGGAACCGCGAAGGAGTGAAGAGGAGAAATGAGACCTGGGAAGACACATTGTCGAACCAGAAGACATAGCTTTATTTCCAATGACAATCCTGGTGAACTTTGTAAAAGGGACTGGATTACTGTCAAAGGAATGAGGTAAAATGGGAGATAGCACAATGGGCCTACGGCCTAAGTGGTCACGGGAACTTTATGTAAACCGTCTCCGCTCTTGAAAAAAAAAAAAAAAAAAAATGGCAGGGTTGTTGGTAATCTAATAAATGGATCGCAGAGCGGCGGCACCCATGCCCGCCTCCCAAATAAATTGTGGATGTGTTTATTGTCTGACAGCAGTGGTGCACACATTATAAAATGGAATGGAATCTCCCACAACTATGTAAAATATGCCTTTGAATGTATCCACCATGTAAAAACGGAATTAAGTGTAATGCACAAATGAGGGCATTAGGTCAGTGTTAAAGTGGAGTGTTTCAAATCATAAAGCTCGCTGTAGAAGAAGAGTGTCCATAGTACCAATGTCTCCTTTTATGGGTAACAATAATCCTTCATCCCTTCCATGCTGTATGAAGAAGAATACTATTCTATCTTGTGATTTAGTGATGTTATTGTTTTTTGTAGATTATCTCCTCGCAGTCGTGCAGCCCCCAGGGAGTGGAGGCACTGCGCCCCTTCATCCCTTCCATCTGGCAGCAGCTGGCGGGACACTGTCAGTGCGCTGAAGAAGGCTCTAGAAATGTTGTAAGTTCTTCAATCTCTGTTCTGAAATAACTGTACCAAAAAAATAATGATATGAGGTAACTGCTGTTTTGTGAAGTTTGGAGTACAGCCCATCACAGAATGTCAGAGTAAAGGCGTAGCGCTGAATCCTCAGAATCTCCTTTCATAAAGGTTCGGTAAAAGCCAATCCCTGTCAGTTTTGTAAATCAAGTTTTAAGGCGGTGCACCGCTGTGAGGAGCATTCGGAATTGGGGCAAATGATGAGCGACACCTGATGCCTTCAGCATAGGGATCTTGATGTCTATCATTGACCCCCGCCATATGAGAGAAGAAGAAGTAAATGTCCGGTCAGTGCCTGAGTTGGCATCGGGTTTGGGCCCCACTCAAGCGTCGCGTGTTCGATTCCTCGGCTGGCTAAGTCCTCCATCACATTTTCTGCTTACAGTGGTGGTAGTAGGAGATTTTTCAAATATTGTAAAGTTATTCGTAACCTGGGAATGTTTGTCTTTCTTTTTAAAACAAAAAACAAATTGTGCATTGGTTGTGTGTTTGCAGGTATCTGAATGTCTGGGCAAGCTGTGTCTTCTGGAGCCGCGAGTGCTGTTGCCCGAGTTGCAGACCTTCCTGCAGGCCCCCGAGCCCCTCACCCGGACCACCGCCGTCACAGCCATCAAGTTCACCATCTCTGATCAGGTATGCGAGCATATCTAGATCATAATATTATCCACGTTCTCCTCTATTCTAATTATATGGCCAATGATGTGGTTCAAGCAGTGACATAGTGAGTTCATTATTAATGGTCTATTTCAGAGAACGAACCTTTTTATGATAGAAAATAATATTGCAGACGGGTGTATGAGTAGCAACTGCCGTTCACACGGTTCTACTGCTGGTCGATTCTATCATACAATAGAATGAAAGTTGAAGTCTATTCAACATTGGACTTCCATTTCTATCAGGCTAATCTAACACATGAAAATCCTGTTCTCACCGATGATCCTATGAAATAGATCACAGAATAAGTGAGGTGGGAATGCGCCTTATGTATATTTTTATCCCTAGCAACACTGCAGCCAGTGTGAAATACAGATAAAGGATTACGCATAGCCAGATATTTTGGGTGTATGTACAGATGTTGATTAATTGAAGCAATTCAGAACAGTCACTTTTGTAATTCAGTATTTTATGTATTAGTATTAAATCTTCTTTCTGAAAGTTTCAAAGGGGATAATCCAGGAGATAAATAATCAATGTTTTGTACAGGAATATGCAATTTATAGTTCATATACCGTTTTGGAAGATTTTGATAACACCTGTGAACGGTGGTTTTAGGCATAATAGGAGTTAAGAACTAATGGTTTGTGTTGCTTTTGAACCGTTCCAGCCGCAAGCCATCGATCCGCTGCTGCGTGAGTGCATGGGCGAGTTCCTGTGGACGCTGCGAGACCACGACCTGGGCGTGCGGCGCGTAGCGCTGGTGGCCTTCAACTCCGCTGCGCACAACAAGCCCTCGCTGGTGCGTGACCTGCTGGATGACATCCTGCCGCAGCTCTATCAGGAAACCAAAGTCAAGGTACTTAACCCAGTCCTTAAAATCTTTTTTTTTCTGTTTTAAATTTATTTATTGTTATTTTTTATCCATAATTCGCAGCATTCTGCAGTTTAAAGTCCAAAATACGAGATTCATAAAATAAGGAGTGAATCTGTTTAAAAGAAACAAACTCTGGTATTATCCTATCGATCCAGATCGTTCACACTGCTTACCAATTATAAGAAGTGCCAGCGCCCTTGAGGTGATTTTTCACAAAAATGGCGCTATATAAATCATCCAAATATTATTATTAAGAAATGCCTAATATTTTCAAATTAAAATCTAATTTTATTAAAAAAATACAAAATAACCAAATTAATCAAATATTAACACATTGTAATCTGATCACGTATTAATACGTGTTTAGCAAATTAATGCTAGAGAGCGGAACACGTATTTATACGTTTTTGATAGATTGTTAGTGGAGCGCGGGTCACGTTAAAATGCGGGTTCCAATATACTTGAGTTTTCGCTATATAGCGTCTGTAGGGTTGTAGCCATGCAGGTAAAAACCTTTTGAGAACAATAGATGGGGTGTACGGTAGGTACCGAGGTAGTGTAAATATTAATTTTTTCATAACTTTCCTGCTTTATGTGAAATTCTGCACTAGTTTAACGATAAAGAATACATTTCTAAATATAATAAAATAAAATGAAATAAAATAAATACTTTGCAAAAAGAATTATTGAAATCAAACATATATTTTTGAAGTTATCGCAATTTTTCTAGAGGTCTACGTTAGCGCGAAATTACGCGAAAAATCACCCGTTACCAGCACGATACGCGGCCGAAAACTGCCCGATCACAATGTGTTAATAATTAAAAAATATATATTTAATTTCATTATTGATAATTAACGGGAGGATTTCTACAAACCCCACTGTACGGTGTAAATCCATACTCCTTTATGCATATTTTTTACAGGCGTACACAGTACGGCCCTACTCTCCTAAAGGTTAAATGACCTTTGTGACAAAAATAACATCAAATTTCTTTTCAAAACTTAAAAAAAAGCCATTTAGAATCTTCTCCTTCTTGACCACAATCAAAATCAATATTAAACACTGAGCCAAACACCAAAACTTTCTACATTTTTTCGAAAGAACCAATTTAAACTTCTCCCAACCTCTTGTGCAAATGTGTGGACTGTAATTTAACATCCACTGTAGTGGCAAGATTCCAGACATATTTAGCAAAGCCTCCAGAACTTTAAAAAAAAATTATCCCTTGTTGAAACTTTATTGTAATTTGTTATCTGGACGGTTGGTATTTATTCTTTGTTATTTGTAATTTTTCTTTAACGTTTCCGTCCGTGGTGTACATTAATAAAACAAATAAATAAAAAGTTGATTGGTGTCAATGTGTTGTTTATTTTATCTTTCCTAAAATGTTTCGTTATTCTGCGTGTTATTCTTGTAGAAAGAGCTGATCCGCGAGGTGGAAATGGGCCCCTTCAAGCACACGGTGGACGACGGACTGGACCTGCGCAAGGCCGCCTTTGAGTGCATGTACACGCTGCTGGGCACGTGTCTGGACCGCCTGGATGTGTTCCTCTTCCTGCAGCATGTGGAGGGTGGTCTGCGCGACCATTACGACATTAAAATGCTCACCTACCTCATGACAGCGCGTCTGGCACACCTCTGCCCCTCCGTGGTACTGCAGAGTGAGTACAACGGAGTTATTTATAACTTTTTCTTCTTCCTTTCTTGATTTTATGTATATCAATGTATTAAATACTTTGAAATTATGAGAGTTTTATATTGATTACTTCAAATTATGAAGTTTTCAAGTTATTTTTAAGGACGGCGGGGGTGTTTCACAGAGTTTGAACACTTCATCAAAGTTGAAATAAAAGTTCTGTGAAATTTCTATTCAAGTTCTGTTATTATTTCACCACGGGCCAGTTGTTTCACAATACTTGGATTATATCTGAGCTTGAATAGATATTTTCAAATTGAAAATTGAGTTGAGGGTGAAATTTGATGAATTGTTCAAATTCTGTGAAACAACCCATACTAATAGATTTAAAAAAAAAACCTGTTCTCTGTTAAACTTTTTTCTAATTGCTTAAGTTTTAGATGCAGAATTTTTCAAACTAGATGTAGGCAGTAATTTTATTATTTGGCTTTGAATGTCAAGCGTACAAAATTTCATCAAGAAGTATCAAAATTCTGCTTCGAGGGGTGGAAAAGGAAAAAGAAGGTGGTTTTTTCGAAATCTCATGACTACATAGTACTACACTCTTGTTTCGAAGGTCAAGTGTGCGAAATTTCAACAATCTCCATAACAGACACTCTTCTTTATACTATAATATAGAAGAAGATTTGATGTTCAAATGGAGTGAAGTGTCAAGAAATGACATATCTACTATTCCAAGTCAAAAGGGAATAAAATGACAGATGAATACTTCAAATGTCTAATTTTCATTATCTCTAATCTGGGCGTTTACTGACTGATTCATTGACAATAAAACAAATAATGTAATGCTTGTTGTTTCCAGGGTTGGAAGGCCTCGTGGAGCCCCTGAGAGTGACGTGCACAACCAAAGTGAAGGCGAACTCCGTGAAGCAGGAGTACGAGAAGCAAGACGAACTCAAGAGGTCGGCCATGCGGGCGGCCGCCGCTCTCTTGCAAATCCCAGAAGCAGGTAATTACAATCACTACACCTTTTATCAATTGAACTAGTAGAATAGTATTCATAGAATTTTGATAAGATTTTTGCAGTTTTTCTGGTGAGTCTTCAATAACCATTATTTTGTTATTTCCAGATAAAAATCCCCATCTAATGGAGTTTGTGGCGCAGATAAACTCTTTCCCCGACCTGCACCCCATCTTCGAGTCCATCTTGAAGGACTCCAGCGGCGGCAGCGTAGACCCAAATCTCATGGACCAGAGTTGAGGCCAGCTAGCTCCGTGATATCCAACAAACCAAGCAACCAACCGACCTTCCTTCGTACTCTCCCGTCGTAGGTAAGGCTAAATATCCATCCGCAGACACACAAGTCCTAGGAGACTCTATTACCATCGAATAGGGCATTTTTCAATCTTCCCACTGAATCAATATTTTCTTTTTATTGAAAAATGTACTAGTGTTGCTTTTATTTTTTTTTACATACCATTGTAGTAGGTATCTGCTATTTAACGTATTTATAATCACACCAATATTTTTCATTACGTATTTTATATTATTATATTAAGAAGCAATTTTTCAATGACATTGTGAATGTTTAAGAAAATTTACTACCTGATAAAAAATAAACATCATTAATAAAAAATTATTGTATAAATTTCGCCACGGTTTCTGCGACAATGTGCTTGTTATTGTAATACATTTATTGCATGCTTGTTAATTTAATCCTGTTTGTTTTACGAAATAGAGTTTTGTCATTGCGAATCCATCATCATCGGTCAAGTCATCCTAAATGCCATATGATGGCAAAAATAGTCTTGCATGGACACAAAATCAGAATTTTTCATTCCATATTTGGGGAAATGCGCGTGAAATTTCCGTCAACTATTTGTCTCTCCTGGAAAAGTGACGCGCGTGATGGATTTGCAATTAAGGGTGGATATTCAGCCTGATTACACTTACACTCTGTAGGTTGATTTTTCTTAAATCATTAAGTTATAAATACCTTTTTACGAGTACCCATGCAAATATTATAATATTTTATCATTTTGCACTTGGAACAAAAATAATACTGGATCCTGGAATAATGATCTTTTCAACCTGCTTGTTAATTTGCATTTGGCAATTTTATTACTTTTATAAACATTATCTTTTGCATTTAATAAATATTTAAAGAGACAAATTGTATACTATTTTATAACAACTTGCAAGGGCAGTTATTGGATACACATTTTTTTATTATCCTTATGTATTTGTGTACACTGCAAAAGAGTTCATTTCATTGTCACCAGTGAAATTCAATGAACTCTAAATGCATACGACTCATTGTGGAAAGAAAGGTGTGCAGATAAAAAATTATTTTATAATAATAATCATCATTCTGTCAGATAATATTTTTTTTTAACTGGCGAGAACAGCTTTGCTAATAATTTTGCTAGTAAGTCTTTTACAATGTGGATATATCAAAAAATTGTGACTTGGAAATGTATTTTTTTCATCTTCAGTAGTTTGTTTGGGTGTATTAACATTTAAAAGACAATCATTTGTCTTTAGGAATCTCTCGGACTAGCTGGACAGAGGTAATTAGCCAAATCCGCTGCTACATACTAATTAATGAATATGTAAATAACGGCTTACCAGTGCAAAGTTTTCAGTAAAGGGCTATTTGTTTCTTCTTACGTTTATTTGATGCAAAAGCGACTTTGTGATATCTCGTGGGTTATATCTGTTTGTACTGTGGATCGGAACAGAGGAATGGATTTTCTAGTATTACCTAGAAAAGAGTAAAATTCTCAATTGTACATGTGCTATTTCTTTCAATTCACTGGAGAATGTGTGTGTACGAGATATATTATGTTAAATGTCTGAAAGGTGAATAAATTTTTTGAAAAAATTCAAAATGTTTTAATTAAAACTAGTCTACCTTTTCTCGTATATAAATATATTCAAAAGTTACAAATCATGTTACAACAATAATACACATACTTCTATTTAACAAGTAAGTTTACGGAGGCAGGATTGTTTTGATGATAGGGAAATGTGGGAATCAATCATATTATTAACTATTTGGCCTTTCTCTGAAGTCCGGGAGTCATGCTCACCGAGCGGACTGGTGGGCTCACTATGTCACTCTGGAACAAACAAATACACCACAGTCAGAACTACATACATTATGTATCAGTATTATAGATCAAATATTATAATCAGTGGGTATAGAGATGATTCAAAATACCAAGAGCTTTTGAAAAATTGGCGGCAATACGAACATTGGACTCAAAGAAGTAAAATTATGTACTAACATTATAGAAGAAAGAAGAGAAAGGGTCAATTGACTTGATTGAGAGATTTGACATTTTATCTGATATATGAGTGGTGTAGTTCCTATACATCGATCGTCCAGTTGATTAGTCAGACATCTCCAAATATAAAGTTTTGAGATAATTTGGAAAGCAATATTCGAATGCTCACCATAAATCTTATTTTATTTACACGTGTGTGTATTTTACATATTAAATGTACTATAAAATAACATTGGCAGGCATAACGGTCCGGTGGTACATAATATTAGTATGACATTTTGTAATATCCTACTAGTGACCCAGACAACACATCAACATTTTGTTTAATTCTTACAAGTTTTTCTGAATTATAAATTGATTTGGTTGTGTTTATGAGTAATCTGAATATTGTACCAGGTAGAGAGTACACCTTTACATATAACTGCATACTCAACTCAATCGGTATTTTGGATTCTGACTAATGAATGATCAACATGTACAATAAGTCAACTCGAGTGAAATGTTTGCAAACAATTTTTTTTTTTAAATAAAAACCTACAAATTGATTCATTTTGTGTGCTAAACGTACACAGTCCAACAACAAAGCACAAAAAAATAAATAATTAGGTTTTTATTTTTAAAAGTTATCAATAGAAAAAAATGGTTTGGCAACATTTCATCCAAGAGAACCCATTGTATATAGGAACTATATGACTCATATTATTACAGTTGCTCTGGTATTCAAGAAATCTTCACTGCTAGGATGCTAAAAAAAATTAACCACCTTTTGCATCCCAATTCCAGAAAACACTTCTATGCAAATAAAGTAGTATTGGAAGCATGGATCAAACTTCCACAACATGTCATCGATTTAAAGATCAATTTAAAGCTCTATTGGATTCCTCATTTGTAGAGATTAAATTTATTGTGAAATTAGTGTGTCCCAAAAAGCTGCCTGCTCATTAACTAATAATAATAATGTTGGTCATTCACAGTGGAATAATGCAATTTATATCCCAGATGGGGAGATCACTGTCCAGTCACTTCATTGGCTGATACAACACTGTTATCCGTGAACATGACAGCAGAAGAGAAGGTTTAACTTACAGCGGGCGAGGCTCTTGCTATCTGGTTGGAGCTGCCGTTCCTGGATAGGGGGCGCTGCAGAGAATCGGAGCGAGACGCCACAGGGGTCATTAGCTCTTTTCTGCGCTCCTTTCTACAAAATATTAAATAAAATTTCAACAGTTTCTTTTCACAATTACTCTAAAATAACACACAAAACACTGGTTTATATTATTTTTTATACAGTTCCGTATATTGTAACATACCCGACACTAGAAGAAGATGAGCCTGCTCCTCCTTTCCTTGAAAACATATCTGAGATTCTTCCCCTCAAGTCTCTCTTGCTGCCCGCATTACTCATGTCAGAGTCGGAACCACCCTGTACAAATGAAGAAAAAACATGTTAACTTCGAAACGCCACAATTAAAAACAAAACTTTTGTTACCAATAGCCGCAGAATAAAGAACACAAGAAATGCTATGTTGGCATGTTTCTTGATCCAAAAGTGATCATTTATTTCGCAGAGCTGTGTTTCATCATTATGAAATTTTTAAATTTTACTGGTCACGGTGGACCCCCTGCTGGTACATTTCTACCATATTCCCAAAACTCGACACGCTTACTGAATATTGAATGGCGAGGTGTGGTCTGTCACAACGGAGCAGTACCGGATCAACGATTTTTTTCAAATGGGGGCAAAATGGACCAGTATTTGAGATTATATTTGCCTCGACGGAGGGGGCATAATGGGGTATGGGAATCCCATTAAGCCCCCCCCCTCCCTTGCCTAGCTGGGCGTTTAAAGATTTCATGCATAACCGGTACAACAACATGCGCTGTACGCCAGTCGCTCTGCTATGGAGGGGGCGTAATGGAATATGAGACGGGGGGGTGGGATATGGATATGGGGCACGGGATGGGTCTCAATCGAAACCAGTTCGTGGACCCCCACTTACAACTTATGAACCCCCATTTCTTTATCGCGCCTACGTGGACCCTTGTCAGGTCTCCCGTTGACCCCTAGGGGTCCACCTGGACTACTTTGGGAATCACTGTGTTAAAAGATGCCAGGCAAGGGAGCATGTTTAAATGGGTTAAAATCGAAAGGTATAATAAGTCCGATTTGGTCCATTGGTTTCCATTTAAATCTACATGGAAGGCATTTCTAGTGTGGATTTAATATAATATATTCAGTGCCATGAGTGGTCACTGTGATTCTCCACATTGTTTACAAGATTAAGTATAAATTTTAACACACATATTAATTAAGCCTGGATACATAATCATATTTTAGAGGACAGTAATTTCAGAGATCTACGAAATTTTAATTGATTTTTTTACATTGGGTTTAGTAGCTTTAGGAAGATTCTATTACCACTGGTTTGAAAGTTATTTATTTTACATCAAATTGTACACAAAGAAGTATGGATTACCTGTGATCCCATGGGAGTATAAACGTCCACAACCTCTGGACCCGCTGTGTCGTCAATGGAACGGGATTTAGTGAGACGCTTCAGCTTGCCAAATATTCCCTTCTTCTTCTTCTTGTCGCCCGCCGGCAGCACATCGCTCTGGGTGGAACCGCCTGACAATCGGCTGAAACAAAAACAATGGATAATAATATTATTTATCTTTGACTGTTTATCGATATTCCCATTATTTAAGAGCATTCAACCCAATCTGATTCCTCTAGGACAATGACGATCAACCTTTTCAGCCGGAGAGTCAATTTATCCATTTTCAAATGGTTCGCGGGCCGCAGGCGGAGGTAGGGTACCTACAGCTTATCCATTGTTAAATTTGCAGTCAGTGGTGTAGCAAATCTATTTGTCTTTTCTAATAAAATTAGTAATTTTTTAATAAAACAAATATTGAATGCAAAAAACAAAGAGCCGCAAGCAAAAAATTATATCACCAAGACTGAATCAATTAAATGCCGTCGATTTTTACCATTTTGAAATGAACATATGTAATTAAAATACATGTGTTTTTTTTTACATATTAGCTCCACACATAAGGCCCTGAGGAAAATAATTTCCCTCAGAGCCTCGCATCATATTAAGGGATGCTGTGTGGAGGATTTTTTTAAGGAAAGGAAGTACTGGGAAGGAAGTAGGTATGAGGGGTGGGTAGGAATCTGGTGGTCAGTGTGTCAAGGAGTGACAGACGTATGAATCCATCCCTCAAACTGCAGTGCAAGGCGACAAGGGATTCTGGCCGGAGAAGTCAAAAGACCTCCCTCAACCAAAAGACCTCTCGATCCGGCCTGCAATGCAGCAGGTGAGCAAATGCATCAGCCGCTGAGACCTGGACAAACCTCACCCCATGAACCCGGGCACCCCTGCTAAGTCACCAAACGTAGTGAACCACTTGGGGTGACATACGGCAGAGTTGAATGTTGGTTATCTAATAAATGGTTCCTGGGTGGCGGTACCCATAATCGCCTCCCAAATGCTTGCAGTTTTGGGCAACTGTTGATTTTTTGGTTTGGAAAGTTAAACAAAATTAAGTCAAGAAAATTTCATTATATTGAAAAATGGAAACCTTTAAAATGTATCAAACACAGATTTCATCAAGAAAGGGCGAACACGTGATAATAAATGGTTGAAATTTTTTCAAAATTTAGAGTAATCAAATTTAATAATAAATGGGTGGGAAACCTGTCTAAGCTGGTATCTCTCTGCATGGTGTAATGGCGGTTGCTGTCCAGAGCTTCAGTGTCCAAGGATTGGAGGGAAGACATACTGTCATCATCAGTTTTCCATATTTTACCCTGGAAGATGACACAAAACTTTAACATTTTCATGACAAAAGAACAAAATTTTGTTTTAAAATTATTTTCAGATCTATCAAGTATGCAATATTATTTTGACAAATGGAACACTAATACCGTATTTACACATCGCCACTCGTGTTTTGTCTCACAGATTAGCAAGTGACATTCGCACGACCATACAACACAAATGATTATTT
The DNA here is from genome assembly GCA_936435175.1 of Glyphotaelius pellucidus. Classification (NCBI taxonomy): domain Eukaryota; kingdom Metazoa; phylum Arthropoda; class Insecta; order Trichoptera; family Limnephilidae; genus Glyphotaelius; species Glyphotaelius pellucidus. The sequence continues at coordinate 3,286,156 of OW386539.1, read as the reverse complement.
TAACATTCGGACTCGTATTTCACCTCATTATTCCTGACAGTGGCGTTACTCATTAAAAAACATTTGTTGATAGAACACTCATTGCGAACTCCACAGTGGCTGTGTTAACTCACATAGTTTCCTTTTTGCCATTCGCCTCGTCCAGCCTTTGAGTCGTCCCAAAAAACTGCATCGAGCTAGCAGCGAGGCGAATATCGAGGTGAATGACGAATTAATCAACTCCTTATTTGCTTCCTCTCACCTCGTGATTTGATTTGTGAATGTGTAAATGTAGTATAAAGATTTGAGATTCTCACGGACAACAGTTGCCGTTGGTGATTGATTTTACACAAAAACACACTCTTCACCACAAATATGCCCAGATGATGGACACCGCAATCTTGTCTGAAACGTGGGCTCAAAGAGTAGGAAGTGCAACACGGCGCAATACCCCCCAAAAATTGATTACAATAATATAACGTACAAAGAAAAATAGTTCATTTTATGTAAGAGTTTGTATGTACCTGGTCATTATTAGTCTGCTCCAATGAAATAGATCTCTTCTTTAGCGAAGGAGTGCGCCCGTTGGAGGCCCGCGGTGTCACGGTGGTGACTATGGTGTCCCGGGGTTCGGTGGATGCAGCCCTGTAGCAAAGTTATTATTTTTTTAGATCATATAATCGAGAGACCGAAAAAACAAAATTTTACAGCCTTCCCTCCCTACTTGCAGCCAAATTCACGTTAAATAATTGTGCAATATGTATATCATTTAATCAAGCACAAACACATTCTTCTATAAGTTTCCATGTTTTAATTTCTAATTTATAGTCGTTTAGTACCTTACAGTGAACATTTTAATATTCATCGAATTTTGTATGTAGCGAATATAAATTAGGATATTGGCAAAATACTAAAAAGTAATTTATCGGGAATTTTTTCTTTTGTTATATTATTTCTTTCTTATTATGTTGTATTATTTTCTTCTATAAAATATTTAAAAAAAAAACAGAAGTTGATATCCCATCAAGATTGCCGTAGTATACAAGACAAATTTACTACACAAAAAAATCATCTGCAGTAACTTCGGCAAACTTTTTTAAAAAATTGCAAAATTATTTATGACTATGATGCTCATGGTGACCCGACAATTGATCCTCCGAAACGATATTTTTTTTTTTTTTTTACATTATTACAACAAGAAATAAAAAAAAAATATACAGAAAAAGAAAAGTCCCAATAAACTACTTTTAAGCAGTTTGTCGATGTCGATTTATTACAAAATTATAATTTTTTTTGCATTATTTACCAATTTCAAATGTAAAAGATATTCAGTTCGACTTCAAAAATGCCCTTAATAATAAGTTGGTATGAATATCGAAGGAATTTATACAGTGTCAATTTTTTTATACCTATGCGCTGGTACATACAGTAAATAGAGAAGCAGATTTTTCCTTAATTCATTTGAATTAAAATATGTTTTATTCTTTTGTTATTTGGCGGTGAATCCTCTCTGCACATACCTACAGGATCACTCAGTTGTATTCTGTGTAATTAGGTATAACATATTTTCCCTAAACTGACTGCACATTGTATATAAGTATGCCGAGGGACCAATTGTCGGTGGATCAACTGTCATGGAACCGATGCTCATGTATAACAGAGCGAGAAGGATAATAACAATGGCCTGGCAATATTGTTGTAATATTGGTAGCCCAGCAAAAATCATCGTCAAGACGGGGCAATACATCGACAAGAATAGGCAATACATGATAATCTTGCACAACCTTGACCGGCAATACTAAAATCTAGTCTAAACCTTGCCGGCAAGAAATTATAGCAAAAAGTTGCTCGTTTACCAGAGCCTGAAAACTTATGAGGGACCCTAATGATGTGGGTTTGACCGAATTGCCCACCTGCGCATGTTAGCCTGTCGCCTCTGGCGGTCACTCTGAATGACGGCACGTACATCTTGGGAGGCCATCTTGAGACGGGACAGCGGGTTGAGGGGACCAGAGTCGGAGAAGCTCTCCTCGGGGGTGGCCTCGCGGGAACGGGACTTGCTCGACTGAAATACAATTCAATTTTTATTTCCAAAAGGGATTCACGGTTTGTCAATAACCTTGGTGTTATAAAACTATAAATCTGTTGAGAATGTGTAGAAAAAAATGGAGGCCACTGCAATCCTTTAAATGGCAACACCGACATTGTTCAGAGGAAAAGAATCTAACTTTTGGAAACCACTATGTTCTGAGTAAATATTGTTCACATTAACATCAAACGGTGTTCAGTAATAAAATTGTTCAATACCATACTGTCACAATACAATCATAATCTTAAATTTGAATCAACTAATATTTGTTCTAAAATCGGTGTTGCCATTGTAATGAAGAAATAAAAGTTTCATTTTATGAAATTTGTACACTTTTTTGACAGACTATTTATTGTAACAAAAATAGTGACACAGGGCAAGCTCAAAGTTTAAATAATGACAGGGAATTAAATTATCTTAGGATTTGATTGAATAAACATGGGTGTATTTACTCATTCTTTTCTTTTCTTAAAAAAGCAGCATCTCAAGAGATGGCAAGTTTATTTAAAGTGATGTCTCACCCTGTTTCTGCGCGGTGGAGTAGGGGTCAGGTAGCTGAGAGTGCTGGAGGGGTCCTGTGCTCTGGTAAGGTCATCAGGAGTCATCTTGGTCAGCTCGTCCACCAGCTCCAGCAGGTAGCTGATCTTCCTGTCCTCGTCCTGCCAACATACTTTGTTATAAATAATTGTCTTCTCAGCTCGATTTCTTGTACTGACCATAGATAATAGACATAAAGGAAATGAGCCATGTACCGTTATTATTAAGCATGTACAAAAGTGTCGCCAACTCAACATTCTGCCGCCTCTTTGATATCCCATGCAGTTTGGTCGAAGTTCGGCAACATTTCACCTTACATCTTCTTTTCAGTCTATGGTATCTTCCTTTATTATAAATATTTAAAATTAGAATTTTATGTCTATTTGGTTTGGGTTTGAATCACATAGTTGCACATCCTAGAAAATTTCTGCTGGTTTTGAAAAAATGTTCTTCCTTTTATATTCATAATTATCTCCAGATTTCCAAAAAATTCCAAAGAACTGCAACTTGACGACTCATTCAGACATAGATATTGCGTGGACAGACATTGTAAATGGGTTGCGGTATTGCGAAAACTGCCTTGTAAATTTATGCCGGTTTTGGACACATTCGCAAAAAGTATTTGAAATTCATTAAAAGTAAAAATAAAATGTTTATTTTTAGCTTAATATAAAAATTGTTTGTATGTATTTAATTTGACCTGCTGTGATCGCTTGAGCGCTGCCATGGACATCTTGTGTTGCTCCCTGTCCCTGTCGTGCCTCTCTTTCTCCCTCCTCAGCTTCTCGTTGGTGGTGCGCAACTTAGCGTGTGCGTCGCGCAGCTCCAGCAGGTCGCACTGCAGTTCTGTTACCTGGAAACAAACGCAACGCAAATTCATTCTGATGCCAGTTGCAGACGTGCTTATAAAAATTTATTGTAACAAACTTTTGAGCATACAATCATTCTTTCACATTCTTAATGAAAATAGATTTTATCATATTATTTGTGATTTTTTATAAGTTTTAATAAAACAAGGAGCTCCCTCACTGAACATTGGTGTTATATCGGTTACCACAAACTGAAAGGGTTGTAAGTGACAAATCAATTCTTTTTAGAACAACGAAAGTAGTGAAAAAAAATTGTTAAAAAAATCTTATCTCACACATTAATTTTGGTTGTCTGTGATGTTTGTTAGTTATTCCCGCATGAAATCTGGTTCAATGAACTCAAATTAGCTTTCAGTTGTCAAGTGTCATTTTCAAAATTGGAATTGATTGTTTGAAAAATTCAGACAAGCCATAAAATACCTATCTATAATCTATATTAATATTATAAATGCAAACTGCGTGTGTTTGTTTGTTATGCTTTCACGCATAAAACAATGAAACGATTTTAAAAAGTCTTTCACCAATAGAAAGCTACATTATATGCAAGTACTATAGGCTATATATAATGTAAGCTCTGGCGTTATGAAATTATAAATATTAATATATTATATTTATTATATGCTAACATAAGCGAGTTATTGCTAATGTCAGAAAACAAATCGTTGCCGTGGAAACGATGTTGACATATTTGCGGATTGTGTGAACAATTCACATTATAATAAGATAAATATATGAAATCTCTTTACCGAACTTTCTAAAGTCTATCTTCCTTGAGATAAATTTCCTTGACTTCGCGATCACACCTTATTAATGACACTGTAATAGATGGCAATCACTACCTTCTTTTTATTGTCATCCGTCTCTTCCTCCGCACTCTTCTTCAATTGGTCAATTCTTCTCTTCATGTCCAGCTTCTCCTTATCTCTTTCACGTTCCACCTGTAAAACACAATACACAAATTCACATTATTGATTACCGAAACAATTCTAATAATATTCAAATTTGATGACATATGTTAAAAAACCCAACGGAAAGAAAAAAATCTAGGCTGTTGAATTTAAACAATTTATCAAATTTCAAACTTAATATTCAAAATCTTTTATTATCCAAGTATACTGTGAAATAACCGACCAACGATGAAATAATAAGAGAAATTGAATTTTAAATTTGATGAATTGTTCAAATCCATTATTATTTCATCACGGGTCGGTTATTTCACGGCACTTGGATAATAACAGAACTTGAATAGGACTTTCACTTGAATATTAACTTTGAAATTTGATGAATTGTTCAAATTCTGTGAAACAACTCGTTCATCGATGTGATCGGGATTTGATCTCCACTTGGTGGGCTAATTTTGCTACCAAACCATTTTCAAACATAAATTCCCAGACACCGGTCCAGTGGGGATTTAGTTTGGGTTTGAAACTTTGCTTACAAAATAAAGATGGATGCCCTCATGAAAAAAAAAATTACTAACTCTTGGTGCCGTTTATTGATCCATTCATTGTTTCATTAGGAATGTCAAAATAAATAAATTAGCCTTTATTGCTTGAGATTTCCAGAGATCATATTTTAAATTTTTCGCCAACATTAAAAAGATCATACCTTCAAATTTTAACATGGAGACATAAAAACTTATTAAGTGCTATATAGTCAATGAATTAACTTGTATTTTACCGTTCATTTCATATTTGTAGAATTTATAAAAAATAAAATCGTAACAGCGCGAATTCAGAGTGTTTGTTACTTTGAAACTCCTTGAGAGGTACTTATTCCAGTCAACATAGAATATTTTCGATTTCTGTATGTCGTCTGTGGTGTACTTGATAATGAAAGGTGCATATCTATGGAAAAGGGACTTAATTTTAACTGTTAACAGCTGATCAGAAATTCTGCGTTAAAAAAAAAAATTTTAAATTTATTTTTAACATTGTTCTAAACAAACAAAGTTTCTACGAAGTTCGGATTTCCGACATCTATGGTCATAATAGATAAAGCATTTCAACAGCTTCGTTTTAAAATAAATGGCTGACCATGGAAATGTTTTAAATAATTACGATAAATGTTTTACGAATGGTAGGAAAATGTGGTCCAATTCTGGACCGCTATCAATCTCAGAAAAATAAAAGTGGTCCATTTTTCGACCATAATCGCTCCAGTGGATAAGATATTATTGTGATTAATTTTTGGGTTATTTTGCTGTGTTTCGCTTCCTTCTTCCTCTGCTGTTAGAAACGTTGGCTAAAGATTTAGTTTTTAAAAAATGATTGATGCTGCTTCACTTACTCCGTTTGGAGTATTTATTATTTTATACTTGAAATAGGAATTTGCATCAATGTTCGTTGTTGTGTGCGTGGATGTATATTTTAAGTGTTACCTTTAATAGAGTTTGCCTATTGGCAATATAGTGTGAGGTTTACCCTTAAATTTTTTCAGATCAGTGACAAATCAGTTGAAAAGTGATACAAAGTCATTAAAAGTGGTGAAAAAAAAACTAGCCTAAAACTTAACATAACCTAGGTAATCTAAACAGAACTTTCAGTTTCTTACCATGTATTTAAAACAAATTAATAAAATATGTATCACTATATGTATCCATAGACTGTATACTAAAGTAGAAATGTAAAGGTAGATCTCACGCTGAAGTGGCGCCGATTAGAGTTATATATTGAGTGCCTGTTACCTCATATAGAGTTTGGCGCAGGTCCCTGGCCAGGGTGGAGGTCTCCTGCAGCAGACGCTGCTGGTCTTCGCGCTCCTTCTGCCAAGCCAGCTCTAGCCGGGTGCGGAGACCAGGGATTTTGGTCCGGCCGGATGCTACTAGCCGTTCCTCCTCAAACTGAAATTAAAAAGATACATTATGATCAACATTTTGGCAAAATTCAAACTAGGATGCTATACTACCCGGGACTTGAGTACATATATTGAACAAAAAATTATGTAGGAACATGATTTGAGATTTTCACAGTTAAAAGTATTATCATGAATGACTTACTGCAAGGTCATCTTAAATATTGGCTAAAGGAGGAAAAAGTGCAAGTAATGTTCCAAAAATCAATCACTTTAAAACATTTACATATTTTTTAAGACAAAAAGGTCTAAAAATATCATGGTGTCAAAGCTCACCATTTGAGAGATTTTTCTGCTTCAGAAGAGCTTTTTTAAGCCCTCTAATAAATTCATTCAGGAGTGATCGGGTTGCGTGACATAACTACTAGATGTGTGATGGCTTACCTCATTGAGTTTGGACTGCATCTCAGAGAGTCGGATCTCGGCGGTGGAGCGCTCGCTGACTAGCTCTGTGCGAGCGCGGGAGGCCTCCATGCGCGCCTCGCACAGCCCGTCCTCCAGACAAGCCACCTGCTGCTGCAGACTGGCCACACGGGATTTGCTTTCTTCCAACTTGCAATATAAAATAACCATATTCTAGTAATTTTTTTTTTTCAGAATCTTAGCCAATATTCTATTTTCAAAAATATTTCATATCACAACTAAATACAGAACTACACATAGTACAAGGTGGCGAAAAGGGAGGGTGACATTACAATAGTAGGTGTGGTTACCAGATTAAAATATAAAGATATAGCGTTAGTTCACGTTAATGCCACCAAAAACGTATACTTTTTGCACTGTAATTAAGTACTGATCGTAGACAACTTAAAATACTACCGCCCAATTTATCATACTATCTTTATTATATTTCTGTAAATGGTGACACTTTGACTATTAGAGAATATTCTATTTTCAAAAACATTTCAAAACAGGAACTAACGAACTACTTTTAAATCCATAGTTTTTTCATGGATCTATCCATAAAATCTACAACAGCGATGCCACTACCAGCAAAGCTAGGCATGCAGTCGATCATAGATTATCACAATCTTCTAGTACTTACCCAACCTTCTGTAAATGGCAACACTTTGTAGATTTTTTTTTCAAATACTATTCTATAGAAATTATTATTCTTTGGACATTGTTTTCATATTAGAAATTTTTCCTACCTCCTCCATACTGGAAGTGGATGACCTATTGCTGTTTCTGTTGGCTGTGTCTCCAGTATTGGCTCTCATCTCGGACATGGTCTTGTGGGCTCCGTCCAACATCTGCTTGTACATATCTCTCTCCCGCTTGAATCTTGAAACCTGGAAGTGTTTTATGGTTTATGATCAATAACCTTGAATATTTTAAACAGCTGTACATTAAGTTAAGTTACAATATCTTAATGTTACCTGCGTCTGTATGGATTGCATCTCCTCCTGAATGGACTGCATCTGCGCTTCGTATCGCAGCTTGCAGTCGGCCACCTCCGTCTTCTTGGCCTTGTCAGCCTGGGCCAGGCGGTTCTGCAGTGCCTTGATCTCCTGCTCCATGTTGGAATTGTCCATGGTAAGGTTGCGGTGCACCTTGGTCACCTTGTCATAGTCGTCCAACTTCTTGCGCACCTCCTCAACCTGTCATTATTTCACGATTAGCTGACTAATTTAAGGATGTTTTGTTGTTTGAGGTAATTTTCAGAATCATTTTAGCCAGGCTCACACAAAAACAATTCCCTTATAAAATAATAGTCAACACCTTTCAAAACGTAAGGACGACTAAAGGAGAAGTTGATCTCAAAAGGTGAAAGAATTCTATAGAACTTATATAAGATTCTAAAGTCGGTAATAAAGTTTTTAGACAATAGACAGATAAATTGGAAGCTAAATATCTAACAGAGGTAAATTGTGCATAAGAATGAAACATGTGTACTTTAAACTGAAATTTTGAACAACATATTATCATCTTGATAATCTTGCAATGTACTGTAGCCTACAATTCAAGTTGTATAGTAAACGGTTCTATGCCAACTGAGAATAAAGTCAACTCAACACCTCCTTGAAAAGCCATGAAAAAAATAATTTTAAATTAGCCGATGACCCTAAACTAACATAACCTATTTAACCAATTATTTATTTATTTTATCACTCTAAATGACTTATCTGAGATGGTTCTGAGTTGGTTTCATTCCGAGTTGTCCGGTCACCATAATAAACATGTATGTAAATGGTATGTTTTTAGGTTTTCACGGCCAAAAAGTATTTTTGTTATTGTTTTTGGGGTGTTATGCCGTGTTTCGCTACCTCCTTCTTTAGCCAACGTTTCGGACAGCGTTACAGTGTCCATCATCAGGCTCTCAGGCTGACTCATCTGCCCTGATGATGGACACTGTAACGCTGTCCGAAACGTTGGCTAAAGAAGGAGGTAGCGAAACACGGCATAACACCCCAAAAACAATAACAAAAATGTATGTAAATGTATTCAAATGTAAGATTGATTCAAGTTGTACGATTGATTCAAGTCCTAAGATTGATTCAAGTTGTATGATTGATTGAAGTTGTATAATTGTAGTAGGTATTCAAGTTGAATGATTGTAATCAAGATGTGTGATTATAGGTATTCAAATTGTATGATTGTTTTCAAGATGTTTGATTGCGTTCAAGTTGTACATTTGTATTCAAGTTGTATAATCGTAGGTATTCGAGTTGTAAGATTGTATTAAAGTTGTATAATTGTAGACGTTCTAGTTGTATGATTGTATTCTAGATGTTTGATTGTATTCAAGTTGTAAAATTGTAGGTATTCAAGTTGTATGATTGTATTCAAGTTGTATAATTGAAGGTATTCAAGTTGTATGATTGTATTCAAGTTGTATAATTGTGTGTATTCAAGTAGTATTATTGTATTAATTGATGGGGTAGTTATTACCTCTCGCTTGAGTGCATCCTGCAGATGGTTGCTGACATCTCTCTCCTTGGTGATGTGATCCAGTTCCTTCTCCTTCTCCTGCAGCCGGTTCAGCAGGCGCGCCTTCTCCACCTCCCAACCGCCGCCACATAGCCGCTCTTCCAGGGAAGACAATTTATCCTGCAAGTGCATAAAATTAAATTTGGTTGGTAAACCCTCCTGTTCACTGTCACACATCATCCAGATTAGAAATCAAATAGTTCCCGGCATCGCTTTCCAGCCAACGAAAGCCTAAAAAAATGTTACAAAAACTGAACACTGCTAGCAGATTTCATACAAAAACATGACAATAATTGCCTTGTCCATATTTATTTTACTAACAGATTCAAGAAAAACCGGTACCTACTTGTACATAATGTAAGCATTTATTTACCTGGTAGTCTATTTGTTCCTTGATCCAGGCATCAGTCTTTGCATTGTAGGTGTCCTGAAGGTTTTTAAATTCAACTGAAGAATTAGATATTTCTTTTTGCAGTTGTAACACTTCCCTGCAACGGAAATTAGGGATTTAGAAAATGATAACATTTTAATGCCGATCATATTATTAACCTATAAGATTTTGGAGTTTTGGAGAGAAAAAAGTGAGTTTTTTATTTTACCTCAAAATTTTTTAAATTGCATTTATGGTATGCATCATAAAAAATTAAACTTTGTTACAAAAATACCTATATATTATATCAAAATAAATCATTAATAATAAAAATAAAAAATACATATTTATTTACGATTATTATTAAAAAATAATATGATTAATTTTATTTTAGTACATTAAAGTTTACAAATTACTAATTGATTATAACGTATACAGGTAGCACCATTGGCGGTCCGTGAGTTTTCAGTAAGCTAGAGTGCTAAGATTGAAAAATACGACATTATTGATGTTGTTGTAGCTGAAAACGATTTTTTTTTTTTAAATTTCAACTTTTTGTATGACTTACGGAAAATGTATTTATATTATTTCTAGATAAGTATTTACGATGAAAATATTTTAGAAGAGATATTAATTTTTTTCCTTTGTGTTCCTCAGGAAGCACTCTGGTATTGAGGGGTTAATTATCTTTGCCCTTTTTAATTTCTATGTAAAATGATTGAAATTAAAAAAGTAATGGTTATTATTCTTTTAAAGTTTCCCCAATTACTGCATCGTTTAAATTCAACTGAAGGTCCTTATGTATTCTAATCATTATGTGAGTTTTTCTCAAATAATAGGTACATATTGTACATTTTATTTGAAATTGGCTTAAACATATCTAGGAGCGTTGAGCAAGTAAAACAGCTTCCGGATTATTAGAATGTTTGTTAATTTCCAACTGCTCTAAAACATTGAGTTAGCGTCCTTTGTTTTGTAAAAAAAAAATTGCATATTTACTTTGTACTTTTTTGGTTATGTCTGTGAAATGTCCTTAACCCTTTGAGCCGCACGTATGCGGCGGCGCTCGGACGATCTAGATAGAGTATCGCCGCATACGTGCGGCCATATTAATGCGGCTTTATTGAAAAAAATTAAATGCTATTAATACATATGCGGCTTTATTGAAAAAAAATTATTTGTAAAATGTTGAGAACCACTGAATTTGTCCAACTATAATTTATAATGCAATAAGAAAAGGTTACAGTAATAATAAAAGCTCCGAAATTAACTTGTGTAGTAAAAAAAGCTAAGAAGATAATAAGTTAAATCGATTGCAAAATTAAGAAAAACTTGAAAAATAACTCACCCCACGATGTAAATGGCAAAAAAATAACTCACTATTCAAAGGGTTAATAGGAGGATTTACATAAACACCGGTGTACGTCCATTATTTTTTACAGATGTACACAGTACGGCCATACTCTCCTAAAGATTAATGATTCAGTGTGCCTATTTCTTACCCTTGTGCAGTTTCTTTTTCGATGGTAAGTTTAGCCTTTGTAACAACATGCTCCTCTTCAAGAATCTCATACTTGGCTGTCAAGTCATCATACTCTTTCTTTTCAGCTGCAAGATTTGACTCCATTTCTAAAATTCAAAACATCATAGATTATTATTGGTTACACTGAGCTATAACTAGAGCTGTCAAATTGTATTTTTTTTACATATTTCTTACGTTTGAATTTCATTTCATATTCCTTCTTGAGGTCTTCTATCTTCTTGCTGCCGGCCCCCGAAGTCTGCTCCAGTGTCCTCAACTTGCCTTTAAGGGTTGCCAGTTCTATCTCCTTGTTCTTCAGATCCTTGTCATGGATTGTCTTCATTCTTTCTAGTCTCTGCCTCTCGGCCTGAAACGTGACAATTATTTTGCTTGAATTACATATTTGATTTGGCTTTGTAATCTATGTGACAAGCAGTTCTACATAGTTGTTCCAAGCAGCTGTATGTAGGGTGAAGATTGCCATGTTGACAACAAACCTTCGATAGGAAAGAGCACCAGGAGAAGAAGAAGAATGTTAACTCTGTCATATTACATGTGTAAATAATCCATCAAAGCAGTGAAACCAAAGTTTTTTTGGTCTGGTGAAGGTTTCAAACTGAAAAATGTCTCCATTACACTTATATTAGATAATCCAAAGATAATATCTTTGGACTTATCATATTTTTACCAAAAATAATATGTGGAGGTCAAAATATGATAAGTTTAAAAGAAATATTTTTCTCAGTTTCAAACTTTCAACTGTCCCAAAACTTTTTTTCACTGGTTTGGTGGATTATTGTACGTACTTAAAAAAATATGATTATATTCTAATCCAGTGTTACATACCTGGTAGTCCACATCCAGCTCCGACACCTTGCTCTGCAGCTCCTTGTTCTCCTTGGCCTGGCTCTTGACCTTAGATTCCAGGTCCCGCTTCTCCTGCTGCAGCTTGAGCAGGTCCTGACGGGCTGTGCCCAACTCATCCTGCGCGCGCACCAGATCCGTATGCGTAACCTGCTGGTCCTGGCGCATGGCCGATAGCTCCTGTTCCTTCAGCACCACCTCCCGCCGCACCGTCTCCAGGTGCTCCTTCACCTGGGCCAGCTCAACCTGTGAGACACCGCTGTTGGGAGACTGACTGGACATTGACTCCTCCTAGAATGCGAGTGGAAATTCATTTTTATATATTTAAGCATGTCCTGCCGCTGAGAGCTCCATCGTCACCCATCTCTTAGACCCTTTGTTCGCAAGTCTATGCAAGTATATGATACTCGACGATTCAAGTATCTCGGCGATTATCGTCATACATCTGTGTGAAGGTTTGACCACAGCCTCACGTTGCCGACATTTTGTAAACTCGTCGGTGACGCTAGTCCCTCGCTACCAACTGAAAGAGGTTTTCACCATTTGTGTCGTTGAGACTTCAAACATGGGATCACTTGTTGTCAGACATTTTGTAACCACGCGTTTGCTATAGATCAAAGCTAGGAACAAACAGTCAACAAAGAAAGTCAGGATACAAAAATTACGGCAACTGTTCTGTCGCGAGTAAGGTTATGAAAGCATTCTGGTTTTGATGTTTCCAGAATTCAGCAATAATTGGCGGTGGTGCGGGTCTCGTGATTTCAGTACTGACATGCACAACAAGTTGTTTATGATGTAAGCATGTAACGTCGGTATTGGAAATTTGCGTATCCCTGTGTACGAAGGTCTTACATTTGTAATTTACATAGATTATAGAAACAAAGAGAGATATGGCAAATATATATCTCAGAGCTACAAACAAACTGCATGGACTGTCAAAGCAACGGAACCAATGAAAGTTAAGCGCTTGGTGTTTAGGTAAAAACAGAAGTGGGGTGCCGATGTGCGTAGATGCAATTTGGAGTAGTGTGGGCGATCAATACTAAGTCAATATCAAAGTTAAGATTTTTTTTCACGCTATTAATGGTTTGTTGCCCCTCTGTCTTCTTTCTATTATCTATGGTTATTAATGAAAAAGGGGGAAAGGTTAGAATAGGGCTATCAGTGGTGTGCCTTTATTAATTATTGTATCACTAATTAATTCAAACAATAATTAATTTCATCTTTGTAACTTAGATAAATAGTTAGGTAATATAAACAAACAAATTATGCATCATGTATTCTTATATATATGCATTATATTGATTAAAAAATGTTAATTAACATGTACAATAAAATAAATCAAATGTTTTGAATAATGAGTCTACTTAATTGTTAAAATAAAGTCTACAAATTCAAATAATAATTCATTCAATATAAAACTAGGGTAATATAAATTACATTATAAAGTATATACATTAAATAAAAATTAAACAGAGTGTATAAATTAAATACATAATATAAAATAAATATGGTTATAAAAATGATAAAAAATATTGAAAAATACTTATAAATAATATTTCAATGAATGGATTTTTAAGACTCTTTTGCGATTGGTAGTACGGATGGGAATTATTATCAAACAACAGACATTCTCATGTGGAAGTTGCCAGGGAAAAGACAACACATTGGACAGCATTACAACGACAACATCTAGGGTGATTCAGACTTAGACTCCCATGTATTTTACCAGTTGCTTTATATGCGCATGTTTAGCCGACAACTGGGATTCCAGGGTGAGGACCTTCCCTTCCAGGTATGCCGACTTCTCTTTCCAGGACGTCTCCTGGCTGGAGATGGTGCTCAGATTGCCTTCCAACTCCGCCAACTTCAGCTGCAGCGTATCCCTCTCCAGCTGCCATTCATCCAACAATAGCTTCTGCTTTTCAGAAGTGTTCTCTTTCTGTTCCTTCTCCTCAGACAACTATTATTCAAGTAAAAAGCAACACATCGATTTAAACATAGTATATATCAAATGGTAACCAGATGAAACAGAACATTGTAAGGTTAAGTTGGATTTAATAATAATGTTTTTCAATCCCGCAAGTCCCATTTAGCTACCGCATTATTACACAATAAATTTTAAGCAAAGAAACAAGTAGAATAGTAGGCATGGCCTTGAGTGAGCTCGGGCCCACCACTCACTCAAGAAAGACGCTTGGTGCTGGAAGGCTGATTTAATTTACTTCACTTTCCTTTAATATTCTATTTTACCATGGAACCATATCAAATTAATAATCTCCTCTAGGTTCCTAAAATTACAAGAGACTATGACAAACTTACGTTCTTTTCCAATTGGGCAACTCTTTCTTTTCTAACATTGAGCATTTTCTCTGTCCTTTTGCATTTGTCTTCAGAATCCTTCAATTTGTTCTCCAGCTCCAAAATCTTTTTGGCCTTGTCACCTGCCTACAATTTTATTTAATATTATAACTGTTGCATTTACTGTTAAGTGTTTAGATTTGATAAATCCATTTAAAATAAGTAACATGCCTCTCTCATGAGTTTATTTTTAGCTTCCTCGTGTTCGGCGGCAGTTTCCAAGTCCTTCTTCAGTTTTAGAACCTCCTTATCCTTCTTCAGCAGATCCATTTTAAGTTCTTCTATTTTTTTCTTCAGTTCTGCCAAATCTGTATTTTTGGAATTGGTATATTCTGTGTTTTTGGAATTAGCAGATTCTATTGGGGAAAAAAAAAATTGTAATTTAGTATTCCATTTTCCCGATATTCTTCACAGACAACACGAAGGCCACGCGAAAGGGGATTTGAGAATGCTTCTCTCAATAAAGGTTTTAAATGAGGTTAGGTACATAATATAAGTTTTATTGGTAGGTGAAAATATCTTATAATATAATATTCCATTATCCCAATATTCTTCACAGATAACACTACGGTTGTTTGTTGTTTTTGCCTGGCACCGTCTCACAAACGTTATGCTATCTCATTTTTATTTTTTTCACGGTGAGAAATACAATTTAAACAGTGTTAGAAAGAAAGAATATCGTACTTTTAGTTTGCAATAAAAAATTTTTTTTTTTTTTTCAAAGAAAAACAAACATTCCCGGGTTACGAATAACCCAACAATATTGGAGAAATCTAACATGTGACGCCTGGGTGGGACCCAAACGCGATACCCACTTAATCACTGACTGGTCCACTACAAATGCTTAATTACCACAAACGCTTCCAATAAATGTAAAAATACATAAATAATATTAAACGAAAAAAAAGAAGTGACATAAACTTTTATAATAACCTTGTCTAATTAAACATGTTTTTTTTTATTTAGTGTAATGAAGTAATTCCAGTTTAATCAAATAAATCAGATAAGAACCATCAGTAAGCGAATTTAAAATCTTTTTCTTTGTTTGCGTTCAAATTTTAATATTTTCATTCGACGATTTGTAATACTGAAATCTGAAAGAGTCTTTTATCTGCTTTCAAGAACAATATTTTATTAGGAAATATGTTTAAGAACAGCGAATTTATCTGGAATCAAAATATAGTGTGAAAATGTTTTCGACGGAATCTGTATTCTTACAGTTCTCCTGAAAAAAGTAGATTGCAAAATGTCAGAGGCTTAAGCAGTTAAAAGTATAAAAATAAGAAAAAAATAATAACGAAGCACTCACTGAGATCAGTGTTGAGCTTGTCAATCATTTCATCGAGTTTTTTACTGTTTTCTTGTACTCTCCTGTAATCCTCCTTTACTTGGTCCCTTTCTTTCTCACAGTTGATGAGTTGGTCCGACAATGATTTCTTTTCCTTCTCATATTTACTATTGATGTCATTTAGTTTATTAATTTCGGCCTGAAGTTTTAACTTTTCAGACTTTATCTCGTTATCATTCTTGTTGAGTGTGTTTCGTAATTCTTGGACAGTTTTTTCCAAGGACTCGACCTCCTGTTGTTTCTTTCCCAATGTTTGCACATCTGCATTCTTCATCACTACAAACATTTCACCTGAGAAACAGAACAAAAATCAATACACAAAACAATATTGACACCAAAGGTTTGCGATCAAAAAAATAGTGGCGAGTTATTGGTTACCTATTTCACTCTCCAAGTCCTCAACCATTTTCTTGAGTTGCAGCTTGGTTGTGAAATCAGTTGGTTTTTTGGGTGTTCTCGGCCTGAAAGATTTAATGGCTTCATCTTTCAGCATTCTGATAAGGTCTGCTAACTTGTCCTTTTCGGTTTCCACCTAAATCAAACAAATAGAGATACATGAGAGACGGGCACCGATATTTGAATAATAGGTATCTACAAAACTTTTGCTGTTTCTGTCGTTGTTATCCCCCGAATACTGAACGAAAGGGACAACTGCACGTCCAGCTGATACTACCTAAATAAAATCGTCAAAAGCGAGGATTTGTATTCCTATTTTCTCTTCTGAAACTAGACCTATTTTTAAGATTTTTTTTCCACCCGTATTAGAAGAAAATATTTTTTGTCTGTAATTTTTGCTTTTTTTTAAATACGTTGTCAAATTTGTATCCTGAACGTCTGTTGATGGCATTCATCTAAGTAAATTTAAGGATTTTTGGAGGGTCCTAACTCCTGTAAGAAGTTACTTATCAGAAAAATCTAAATGTGGAGACATGTCAGTGGTTGATATCTATATTATATTGTGGTATTGCGGTATATAATAATGCAGCGCTTTCACGGCGTAATTACCCCCTACTGGCTGCCCGTAATTTAATAGCTGACATCCTTTTACCACTAGCAACGGGTGCCGTTCAATTTGTTTCAACCATTAACAAATAGCTCTAGTGTTCACTTCCCACTTTCTGTTAATTAATTTTATACAAACGTAAATTAAATTTGTATCAATTAGATTTCCAGACGATCATTTTTTAAATTTTTCGCCAACATTAAAAACATACCTTCGAATTTTAACATGGAGACATACAAACTTACTATGGTGCTATATAACCAATGAATTAACCAGTATTTTACCGTTTATCTCATGCTTGTAGGATTTATTAAAAAAAATTGTAAAGCTTATAACCGTGTGGATCCTGCGTGTTTGTTACTTTGAAACTGCCGTGAGAGGTACTTATTTGGGTCAACACAGAATATTTTCGATTTCTGTATGTTGTCTGTGGTATACTTGATAATTAAAGGTGGATCTATGGAAAAGGGACTTAATTTTAACCGTAATCAGCTGATCAAAAATTCTGTGTGAAAAAAATATTTTAAAAATAGTCTACAAAGTTCGGATTTGCGACATCTGTGGTCAAAATAGATAAAGTATTTTAATATCTTCGTTTTAAGTCGAAAATAATAAACGTGGGAGCTACAAATATTTTTTTTTTAATTTTGCCGAATCAAGAGATAATGGGCTTTTTTATCCAAAAAGCAATCGGAGACATTTAAAATGGCGCCAGTATATGGCAAAAATTGCTCCAGTGGTTAAGTATAAAGTCTTGTTTATTTGATTTACACACAATACACATTCAATCTCCTATAATATTAAATACATTTGCACTAGTGTCAAAATACAGAGAGGAAACAGGATTTGTATGGACAAAACGACGCCCAGTTTCCTCTTAAACATGAGTACAATGACAACATGAATCAGATACCACCAGATCAAAATTTGAAGTATACAAAATATTTATTTCAAATTTTACCAACCTTTTTCATTGACAATTTTAACTTATCCAATTCATCCTGCTTGGCTTTTAGTGCCTCCGCATCTTTCTTAGAAGTGGCCGTGCCGAAGGTGACTTTCTTCTCGACGGGTTTATCTGCATCCTTGTTAGCAATTTCCAATTCCTTAATTTTATTGTGTGCCTCTTGGAGTTCTGCTTCCAATTGAGTTATTTTCTCAGTATTCAGTTCAATAGATTTCTCAGTCTTCAGCGTTTTGGTTCCACGGAGAAGCTGTGAAAAATGGACATACATTTTAAACTAGCTAAAGTCCCCGGCTTTGCCCGGGCTTTATTCAGAGTTTATCGAAATCAGATGGAGACAGCAATTTTTCTCTTATTTTGAATGTCAAGTGGGCAAAATTTCATCAAGAAGTATCAAAATTCTGCTTTGAGGGGTGGGAAAAAGGGATGAGAATGGTTTTTCGAAATTTCGTGTAGACAGTGAACTTACTCTTGTTTTGAAGGTCAATTGATTAAAATTTGGTCAATCTCGGAATAAAACTGTGGATTTGTATAAAAAACTGTCAATTAAGTGTAGAAAATATTAAAAATGTGACTACAAAATTTGTAGGCTGGCAACACCAATTTGACTGTCAAATATTCTTTTAAAGCACAATGACACTGGATGTATAGAACATAGTAAATCACATTTTAAAAAACATTTCTTTTCACTTTTATGCCTTTTTAATTTTTTTACAGAAATGTAGGTTACACAGCTTTACATTTCCACCATGAGTTATATTTTTAATATTGCCTTTTGAACAGTGGCGCCCTCCTATGTTTTCTATTCTTATTTGACAAACTGTACACTTCCACATCAGGACACTCTTCTTTATACTATGTCTATATATCGATCGTCCAGTGGATTAGTCAGACATCTCCAAATAAAAAGTTTCGAGGCAATGAGGAAAGCAATAATCGAATGCTCACCATGTATCAAATATTATTTACACGGGTCTGTGTTTTACATATTATGTAATATGCTATAAAATAACTCCTGGAGGCAAAACAGTCCGGTGCATTAATGTGACATTTTGAAATTCCCTTATAGTTAACCCAGAATAATTTTTTGTTTATTTCACTACAAGTTTTTCTGCATTATAATTGATTTGGTGGTGTTTATGAGTAATCTGAGTATTGTACCAGATAGAGGATGCACTTTTACATACAACTGCAAACTGGATGTCTGACTAATCAACTGGACAATATATTTTATGGATATATTGAAGATAGAAAAAGAAAGTTACAGTTTTTTTTTTGTCAATAATTCATGTAGGCAAATGATTACCTGATTCTTTTTGTTTTCAGCCTGTAACTTTTCGTTGTCAGCCTCCAAGGTTTGATTTTTGGTTGTCAGGACGGACGCCTCTTGTTCTATAAGCTGTAACTGCCGCTTGAGATCAACATTTTGCTGTTCGTTGGCTCCGTCCAATGACCTTAAACAGTATTCATAATTTCTGTCGATGTAATTATGCATTTAAAACAAATAAAGAGCTATAAATATATATTTTAAAAGTACAAGAACAGTCAATGAACGCTTTATAATTTCGTTTTTCTGACAAACAATAATCTATGAACAGACATACTTGCTTTTAACGAGTGAAGCCTTCGATCTCTTTTGCGTCAGACTGAGTTCAGCGTGAAGTCTTTCACAGTCCCGTTCTTTTTCTATCAGCTTCTTCCTGACGTCTGCTATTTCATCTTCCAATATCTAGTCATACAAACAATAATTAACATTTCTACAGAAGACAATATTGAATAAATACGAAGATTGTATGTGATAATGAAGGCACCTTTATTTTTTCCTCGGATAGATTAGGTGTTTTGTTGCTCCCAAAGATGGTTTTCTTGACCGGCGCGGGGGCTTTGAGGTTAGCTGCAGTCAGTTTGTCGGCCATTTCTTTGAGCTGAGTTTTAAGAGATTCCCCTTCATGCTCAAGCTCTTCTACCTTTCTTCTGAGCACAGATGCTTCCTAAAATGTGCATCGGAATTAAATTAACCTTGAAATTCTCATAGCTAGGTACTGTAAAATGGGGGCTTCAATCAATTTTCAACTTTGATACTGAATAATAAGAAAATTGTGTTATTTTTGTTGCACATGTTTAAACTGACAAAATATATATACTTGTTAAATTGTGTAGATGTTTGGGGTGTCAAAAAAAACATGGTGATCAAAGTCGCCGGAGTGGGGTGACTTTATGCGCCGTTTTCTATAAGCTTATTGCAATATTAGGCCACTCTCAAAAAATTTTATTTAAAAAAATGCTAGTCTAAGTATTCAAGTAAGTAGTTATAATGTACGGTATGACGACACAATATAAAACGAAACTATTATAATCGTTAAAAGAATTTATAAAATTTACAAAATCTCTGTCTGAAAATATCTAAAAAAAAAAACAGTTCCATAATTATTATTCAACCATCAATTTGTTTGAATATATTATGTAAATAGACACCACTTAATTTTACACTTAGGCCATCTATTCATGAAGAAACTGGAAAAAAACCAGTTGGCGACGCAATCGCTATCCACAGGAAAGAAACTTGTGAATTTCATTGGCGGTCCGCACGCAGATCGTGAGCTGCTACCATGGCAACCTATCAACACGGCAACTGAAATGCGACAGCCGCTTTGATCAGCACTGCTAGTCACTGCGGTTTAGTTGCCTTGTTGATAGGTTGCCATGGTAGCGGCTCACGACTTGTGTGCGGACCGCCAATGAAATTCACAGGTTCCTTTTCTGTGGATAGCGATTGCGTTGCCACTTGTTTTTTTTCTATTTCTCCATGAACGGATGGCCATACTTTCAAAGCGTCACTGTATTCTCTTTAGCTGAAAAAAAACATCAAAAGGAAACAAATAGTTTTGTGATAGCGGGAATTATGCAAACATTCATGATGATCAAAATCGCTACTCGATTTAAAAGTTGCCCTATATTACGTATTATTTGCATTGCACTATATTATAATTATTTTAATTGCCATATTATATTTTAATGGTCATATAAATCAACTTTACCTGTTCATTCAATTCAAGAAGAATCCTAAGCTCAGCGGGGTCTTCTTCGTCAGAAATGCCTTCATCTTTCTCAACCACATTCTCAATAGTGAGTCGGTTAGCTGGCGGAGTTGGTGATAGCTTACGACCTACACAAGATAACAAATATTACTTCGTTTTTATATTTTATATTTCATAAACTGTTAATATTACATATTTTCTAAATATTTAGTTAATATTAAAAAATAATAATAATAAGGGACTTTCACAGCAAAATCAAACACGATTTCAAAATTTTAAATGTAGTTTTTCTGTCTTTAAGATGGTAACCACATTATTACTGGGTTAATAATACAATACTTAAGTATTTAAATTTAAAAAATACTTTTCAAAGACACGCACAAACAACATTTAAAAGAATATAATATTGACGGATTGCTTCACAGAAATTCAAATGTAACATTGTCATCAAATTCATGCCATTTTGATTTTTTGACAGTTGAAAAGTCCCGTGAAATGCTCAGCTTTTGAACAAATTGTGATCAGCAGAAGAGAGCAACTATCATGTTGTTAAGCTTGTCAGTTTATTACAATTTGATGGAAAGCTGAAACGCTCCTACAACGGCGTTTAGCAGAGACCTTTCAAATGTCAAAAAACAAAATGTCATTGAGTGGTCATTTGATGATAATTTTATATTTGAATTTCTGGCCCTAACAATATTAGTTAGAACACTACACATAGAAAAAATATCATGTTAATAAAGGATCTGTATTCTGAGTGTTGAAAATAAAGAAACAATAAAACCTAAAGATTAAGCTCTTTTCGACTAGAGAAGACAACTGCAGAAAATGGCTACAAGTTCAGGTATGCTCGACTCCGGCATTTTGGGGTTAAGTGTTAATTCAGCCATCACAAAAATGTACAAATTCATTTGGGTTTCAAAATGTGTTAAGTGAATTTTAATTGTAATACATAGATGGTATTTCTATGCAATGGACACACAGTATTTTTGCAGGAGTTTGTTTCTATTTTGGAAAAAAAGGAAAAGGCAAACACGGGCTTTTTTCTTTGGGAACATACTTCTGGCCTTGGTAGCCATTTTCTTCAGCTGCAGGACCAGCGACTCATTGTCATCCTCTAGGCGAGACCCCTTTTTACGCAAGTTTACTCCCTGAAAGTCAGTCAATACAAGAACCATGTGATTATAAATGGCAATGTCGCTATTGTTTTATAGTTATTTCACATTATTTTTTAACATTTCATAATTTTTCAAGCAATGCAGCCCCATTAGATGCATCATTTTTTTCATTGTTTTTTTTTACTACATGAAAATCATAAAGCCGTTTTCACAACCATGAGACTATTTTTGTTCAATAAATAAGTAGTTATTACTTAGTAGTTATTAATCTGCTAAGTTTAATACAAATGAAATAAAAGTACTTTTGAGTTCTGTTAAGACAATTAAGTTATAACGAGTACATGTTTAAGAATCACAACATTAACGCTCATCGCAAGAATACCATCAACTGTTAACTGGGGAGAAAGGCACAACCAATGAAATAATAATCCATCAATACCTAGGAACGGTATTCTTCCTGCCATTGCATTGAAAACAGACATGAAAGGATAGGGAAAGCTCTGGGGCACTGCTTCTGTTGAAGCCGGAGGGGTCAGGGGGGGACTCTGGGAATTTTCTCGCTTTGTCGTTTGCAAAGCAAGAGATTCCGAAGTAATTTCGGTCAATATTCCATCTGTAGATAATACTTTCGCATTTTCTACAGAAAGTTTTGTGGATAACATGTCACTCAAAATGTAGGAAGCTTCAGTCATGGTGCATTGCGTACTACAGGCATCACTTCCACTACTGCAGTCTCTCTGGTTTAAATTATCAGCTTCAACTTGCATAGAATTATCAATCAGCAAAGGCTTCTCCATTAAAGTACAATTATCTTTATACAACGTTTCTTCAGTTTGCGTTTCTGTTTCACCAATATATTCCCTACCTGTTTGTGTAGCCCCATCTGATATTAAAACTTCATCAGTTTGTGTCATTGCAAAGTTAACCGTCAAAGCGCATTGTACCGCCTTAGTCTCGGAGTTAAGTATTGTATTGCAAGAAGAATCTACGTAAAGAATATCGTCAGTTTGACTAGCGATGCAAAATAGATTCGGTTTTGTCTGAATAAGTTTGTTCAAGCCGATAGAAATGTTGTTCATATCCAGAGAACTGAAATGCTTTCCCAAGGCTAATTGCATTTGCAAAACATGAAGCCGTTGAGCCGTGTTCTGGTCAACTGTTTGGACTTCAATGTCTTCGTCAAAGTCATCTACAGAGCGTGAAGGGGGGATGAGGTCTGGGTGTGAGAAGGCGGGGTGAGGATGGGGGAAGGCCGGAAGATGAGGGCGGGTGAAGGGGGATTGCGGGGGATGGATCTTGCGAGAGGGAGAGATTCTCCCTCCTCCTTGGCGTTCACGATACCAACTGGCCTGTAGGTATATACAAAAATATTTCTGTGTTTTATTCTGCAATAACAATCTAAAGGTACACATTCAAATATTTTTATTCTCTTTCGTAACGGTGGAAAGCAAAGTGAATAAACTCTGCCCCAATTCAAAAGAGATTGCCCTTTGGCAGACAAAAGAGGAAATGTGATTAGACGCAATGTAGGTTGGATGCAACTAATCAAACGCATCACTGAGGCAATATGCCAATTGGCTTCACCCAGCGTTAGTCACTCCCACCAGTTGTAAGGAGACAGTTTCGTATTTAATTTATATGTGTACATTTACGTTTTGTAAAATTGTAACAAAGACAAAAAAAATTTGAAATAGTTGTATCATTGAAATGATACATAATATGTAATTTAAATTACACAATCTTTGGTTACTAAAACAATTTCAAGTAGATCTAAACCTTGGTGTAGTTGAAATTTAAAAAAAATTATTGTGAAATAGATATTATGTTGTAGTTTAAAATATACTTAACCACTGGAGCGACAACGTATTTTAAAACTTTTTTCTCCGTTTGCTTGAGATTTTCAGAAGATCATTTTTTTTAATTTTTCGCCAACATTAAAAAAAATCATACCTTTGAATTTTAACATGGAGACATAAAAAATTTTTACAGTGCTATACAGCTAATGAATTAACCCGTATTTTACCTTTATCTCATATTTGTAGAATTTAAAAAAAATATATAAAAAAATCGTAAAGTTTATAACCGCACAAATCCTGCGTTTTTGTTACTTTTTGTTACTTTGTTGCTGTGAGAGGTACTTATTTGAATGAACATAGAATATTTTCGATTATTGTATACTGTCTGTGGTATACTTGAAAATTAAAGGTGCAAATCTACAGAAAAAGGACTTAATTTTAACCGTAAACAGCCGTATTCTGCGTGAAAAAATATTTTTTTAATTTATTTTTAACATTGTTGTAAAATAGTCTACGAAGTTCGGATTTGCGACATCTATGGTCACAACAGATAAAGCATTTCAATAGCTTTGTTTTAAGTCCCAAATAACAAATGTGGGAGCTACAAATATATTTTTTTTAAATTGCCGAATCAAGAAGATAATTGCCTTTTTTATCCGAAAAGCAATCGGATACATTTAAAATGGCGCCAATATATGGCAAAAATCGCTCCAGTGGTTAAACATATCTACATATCGTCGCCTCAGTTCTTAATTGTCCAAACGACCATTTTAGTTTTTGTTCAATCTCCATTTAAAAATAAAGTATAAAAAATGAGAGTTAATGACTTAACTAAGGATTATTTAAAGTAATGAGACCTTTACCTTTACGGAAATAGCTTTATCCTAAACACCTTTCATAATATTTCATTGAAATAGTGAAAGAAAACCTTTTCATCCTGTAAAATTTTCTAATGGTCGTTTGGACAATTAAGAACTAAGGCGACGATATATGTATGTACAACACTTAATAATAAAAAAAAGGTTACTAGCAACTGCAACGAACCCCGTCTGCTATCATCAATTGACTTCTGTTGGTTCTGTTCAATCTTCCTCATGGCGTGACATTTATTTAACATCTCAGCGGCTATTTCTATCTCCCTACTTTCTCTGCCTATTTATATTTCGCTTAGACACAACAAATGGCAGACTGTTATTGGAAGACATTAACTCTAATTATTTATTGTTGCGCCTGCATCAATTCTTTTTCAACTATCCAAATGCAAATGGATTAAAAATGGCACAGAATCTATTTATAGGCACTATCAATAGCGTATTAGTGTAACACACAGCGCATTAAATAACAAGTAACAGTAAACAAATAACAAAGATTGAATGTAATAATAAGAGTTGAACTAAACTTAGCTCAGAGACCAGAATATGGTCAAATCACATTATTATCATAATGATTATCTTTCTATTTTACCCCGTTTCGCGGGTGTAAATTTTTTTTGGTTTAGTTAGTCTTGTGCACTATTAGATTACAGGATTGTGATTGAAACGATATGTACCTCTTCCTCTGCGTTCTTAAGTTGTTCCCTGAGGTCAGCCTCTCTCTCCAGAGAGTCCTGGAGATCCCGGAGTAGCTTCTGAGGGTCTTCTTGAGATCCACCTCTTGTGAGGGTCGCACGGCTTGGTCTCTGAAAATTACAACAATGGATTTAAATATTAAATTCATAGTAACTTTGGGATGGACACATTATTACATAAATTAAGCAAAACAACTTTGTGTACACCATTTGTACATAAAGTTATTGTGTTTCAGATCTTATAATTTTATGGAGTTGTCTTTCATATTATTATACCATACCGGTTTTTATACTGAGAAAGATTTTAACTGAGAATGATTTAGAAGGTAAATAAAAGCTCTTGGTTCTAACAAATTTTCAACTACATTATCACCAACAGTTTTTACAAATTAATATGTATGCTATAAACCCTTCTTTATTTTGGTACGGTGTAGGTTTTAGTGGGATTTTTTTTACATTAGCTCCACACAGGGGGCCCCGAGGAAATTAAATTCCCTCGGGGCCTATGTCATCTTTAGGGACGCTGTGTGCGGGGGGTCTTTTTAGGAAAAGAAGAAGTGGAAGTTCTGGAAAGAAAAAAGATATGAGGGGTGGGTTGAAATCTGGTAGAAACGTATGAATCCATCCCTTCCACTGCAGTGCAAGGCGTTCCGAGAGAATCCTACTGGAGAGGTCAAACATCTCCCTCAAACAGTCTCTCCCAATCCAGCTTACAAATAATATTATATTATTGGAATGAGGAACTCACCGCATCCGTGCTCTGAGACTTGCCGACGCTGGCCAGAGCGGGAGTCTTCTTGGCGTTGGGCCCCGCCAGCTGGTTGAGCTTGGCGTTGGCTTCCTGCAGCTCTTTCTGCAGGCGCAGGGCCACCTCATTGGACAGGGCCATGTCCAGCTCCATCTGTTTTATCTTAGCCACTCTGTCTAGCCCTGCGGCTCCTCCTGCCAGCTGGAATTATCAATATATCTATGAAAACCAGACTAAATTTAAAATTTAATCTCAGGCTGTCTCAATCTTTACGACGCTATCTGTCCTATCGCATGGTACGTTTTGACATAATATGTATTTAATGAAACTCCTTGGATCACATATGCAGCATCCACGGACAGAGCTATAGCTGCCGATGGATCACATATACAACAGCCACTTAGATAAGTGGGTTAAGTTATTTAAGGTTAAATTATAGACAAAAGAACGATATACATTATCAACCATTTTTTATTGTTACATTAACTTCTTGATGGCCGACACAAAATTTTCAGCGTGCATCAGCTGATCTATTTTCGTAATAACTTACTTGCTTTTTTGCAAAATTATATTTTTGTAAATTGTACCATCTTACCAGATAATGTATTTACATATTTTTCAAAATAGTATATAACCTACCATAAGTAATTTCTCCAGAATAGTCAGTTGTACTCACAGAAATGATTTTTTAAACTTATCCTTAATGGTACGCTGGCGTTCAATAGATTAAATGCACCCATTAAAAAATAAATTATATAAACCACCATTTTACTTATGTTTCAGAACTAATGGTTCCTTCATCAGGATACAAGGCATACATAAAAATATAAATATACCTTGATATAAAATATACATTCAAATCATTCAAATTAGGAAGAAAACATATCTTTGTAATACTAAATCTGTACCCTAAAGGATAAACCACATAAGTCCGTAGCTAAGTCTATAGCTATACGTGGATCATTCTTTAAGGTACAGAAATGCATATTATGTACAGGTACCTAATAACTGTAATGTAATAAAACCGATTTATAAATAAAATTAACCTTAAAAATTATTAATGAATTTTTTTACATATATGTAATTATCTTGTAATTACAATTAAATTACCCACATCAAATTGAAATTCAAAGTGGTCCATGGAGGTTTGCAAGCTTAAACAAAACAACGAACTACCCATGATGTTAATCAAAAAACTGACAGGAAGCGGATCGCTAAAAGCGGTCAACAAAAATCCCATCCTAAACTGCCTAAAAGCTCGCACCGTAAGAGGTAAAAACTTTTGTTTTCTCCGAAGAGATTCTTTTAAACAAGGTAGAAAAATACATAGTAAATACCTCGAGCAGTTTCTTTTCATGGTCCTTTTTTTCTTGTTCCAACTGCTCGGCCTTTCTTTCTGTTTTCTTCAATTTGAAGGAGAGTACTCTGCAGTTCTTGGTTGTTTGTTCCAATTCTTTCCTCAGTGAACTATATTCATCAGCCTGGTCCTCCCTACAAACAACAAATATTTTTCATTATTTTCAAAGTTATTGATGATGCGATAAATACATATTGAAAGACCACCAAACACAAGAGCCTTGTTTCTTTATGGTGAGGAAAGGCTATTATTATATTCATTTTACAACTCTGTTTAACCTGTAAAAAAAATGTATACTTATTGTAAAAACATACAAATATTAATTAATTTAAAAAAAAATTAAAAAAGAATATCAATATAAAAACATTATTTATGAAAGCTGTTTGTCAGCTTTATGGCTTGGTAGGATTATAATCAAACATACTTTGAATGATTATATTCTTCATCAGTTTATTTCCAGAATTTTAAAATTAATTTTTATTGCAAATTTTAAAATTAATTTTTAATTACGAATTTTTAAATTAATTTTTATTATTTTTTACAAAGTTATTTTTTTATGGATGAATCAAAAACTCTACCATGTTATTGTATAGTCCACCAAGAAAGTGTAGAAATTTTATAAAATGGCACTAAAAAATTTTCATTAGGTTCTATGGCAAAATTGATTATAAAACAAATTATACTACATATTTTCAAATGTGAGGTTAACTTCTGAATTTGATAGTATGATAATGGACAGGAAAAATGACATAACTCAATTTATTCACTGGCGCCAGCGCTTTTTTAAAAGTTACACTATTTTTACATTAAATCATCTTCATTTTGGGAGGTGGGTATGGGTACCGCCACCCCGGGAACCATTTATTGGATTACCAACACCTCTGCCATAGGTCACTTCAATGGTTCGCTATGTTTGGTGACTTAGTAGAGGTGCCCGGGTTCATGGGGTGAAGTTTTTCCAGGTCTTGGCCAGTGCGTTTGCCTTTCCTTTTTATTTCTTTCCCAGAAATTCCTCTCCTTCCTTTCCTTAAAAAACCCTCCACACAGCATCCTCTAAGATGACCCTAAGGGAAATTATTTTCCTCAGGGCCTCCTGTGTGGAGCTAATGTAACAAAAAAAAAAACTAGGTGTTGCAATATAAATAATTCATTTGAACGATTGCAGCACCCTCCATTTTAAGTACCAAATTAATCATGGTTCATAATTTTGCCGGTTCTCTCGGCGGCTGCAGTATATGCGAGTTCTCACCTAAAGTTGTCCTGCATCTCCTCTATCTCTTCCTCCATGGAGCGCAGTTCCCTCTTCATGTCCTCGTTCTCATCCATCAGCTCTTCGCACAGCGTCTCCGCAGCCAGCAGCTTGGAGCGGAGCTGCTCGGCCGTCCGAGCCACAGCCTCGGGTGTGGGTCGACTCTAAAATATTCACAACATTTCTAAATCCAAAAAGCAAACGATTTTTTTCTTACGGATATTGAATTAAAAAAAGTTTTTGCTGCGTTGATTAATTGTAAAAATCGAATATGAAAATTTTGTTTTACATAAAACTTGTTGAAAGCAGGCATATAGCATCCAATAGGTAATCTAAAAACAACACTTTCTGTTTGTGGGATTTTTACTAAAGAAGCCACAAATAGTGAGTTTGCCGATTACCGAATACCAAATATTCGACTAGGCTCTCGGCCGAAGTGCAGAATATTTGGCAGCCGAACTTAGTACATTTCGCGGATGACAGATTCCGACCTGCATCATTGAAGTGTGTATGGTAACTACCTATTTGTTTCATTTGCGAGTAGGTCGTGTCACAACACGCATTATTTGTTGATTGTTACATCAAATTGTGTTACTTATAGTGTGTAACACGTCTGTTTACGAAATGGCATAATTTAATAAAAAATCGCCTATTTGGGAAAATATGAAATTTGTAGTGAAGATTATATATTAAATTTATGTGCATTTTTTTCATGATTTGGTATTCGGTATTCGGCCGAATGGTTCGCAATATTCGGCCGAATACCGAATAATAAAAAAGTAGCCGAATACTGAATAGTAGCCGAATATTCGTGGCATTTCTAATATTTACCCTCAGCGCACCAAGGTCGCGGGAGATAGGCATTTCAAAGGTTAAGACACGAAATACACAACATAGGTACTATAATATACATATACCCCCCCTATCTTGCTCTGTTTTTTGACAAATTGGCTCTTCTCACTGACAAACTGCCAATCCCTGTGCTAGGTGGATCCACTCGACCGATGACTACCCAAATTTAGGCAGGTGAATTTTAAAAATTCAATTGATTTATAAATTTAAAGATTTTTTAAAAAATGTCCATAAAACCTAAAAATTTGGGATGGACAGTGAAATCTAGATGGATCCATTGGCTTTAAATCGCAGTTAGCAGTTTGTTTGTTTCCGTATTAAAATTTGGAGTGATAATAATTATTAAAGCAAAAAATGCACACCGAGATATGTTACAGGTCTCTCAATTAAAGTTGAGGTGAACAACACACACTGAGGCTTGTGTGTATTAGTGCAAATGTATACACTTCTGACAGGCAATATCAAAGGGTTATTCATTCATCGAATTTGAATGTTAAAAAAGTTTTTACAGTTACATAAATGAAAAGTTTTACAGTATGTTCTTTTTATTATTTAATAGTTTGAAACATATTGTATGTTTCGCATCTGTGTGAAAACTATGTTTGACTTAATTCCAATACCTATATACGGTGTCATAGTAAATTCGTAGTGCAGGCAGGAAACTGGTGAATCTACATCACATATATTTTTAGTATGGAATATATTTTTTTTACATCGCCCTTGTTTTTGAGCCCAAAGTTGGATTTTTTAATTAAAAATCAATAAGCTTTTAAAAAGCGTTAAAGCCATTGCAGAAAAAATGTAAAAAAGTTTAAAAGTGTTTTTGGGTTCTCTGTGTAATGAACATTCACACAAAGATCCAGTTCTGTACTATTGTGTATAATAGCTTTTTTTTTTTTTTTTTTACAGTTAATACCGCACAAGAGTCCCAAACTGCTCCTGTCTGGAGCCAGTGGGACTATGGCATCCCCAATAGGGGTATGTTGTGAGGCTGAAGGTAGTGGGGAAGGGAAGGAGATAGGGAAGAGGAAGGTGGGGAAGTACCTGGCTATTCAGATCTGGTCACTAAACACGGCTAAAGCCATTTCAAGCAACGTTTCAATTCTGAATGGTGGTCTTACACCAGGGCGATACTGATAGTATCTTCCACTCTGGAATTAATTATTGGCTTAATTTTTATTAACAACTAGCTGGTACCCGGCATGCGTTGCTATGCAAAGAAATAAATTGTTTCTCCCCGCGTCCCCTTCCCCCCACGTTCCACCTTCCACGCCTTCCCCTCCATCGTCATCCCTCCCCCTAACCCCACCTCCTTCATTACCCTTCCCCTCACGCCTTCCCTTCCTGCCGCTAAAATATATTTTTTAACTCATTTTCATTTATACAAATTTCATAATGCCAGAGCTTACCATTATATATAGCCTATTACCTTCACAGGCATGCGCACAACAAATCACCAAAGTTTCATCGCAATCGGATGAACGGTATGGCAGCGCACAACATACGAACAAACAAACAAACAAACAAAAATTGATTTTTATATATAAGATATTATGACCATGAAACATTTGCCACTTTTTTCGATTACTTTCCCATTTCTCTATTGGTGTGAAAAACTGTTTTTAAATCAATTTATATTTTAAACTTTAAAATTTTACCTCAACATCTGATTCGAATTCTCGAATCCTCACTTGTAAATGCTTCTTTTCATCCCTCAGGTCTTCATTCTGGACTGTCAACTCATTGATTTTTTGTTGCAATTTCAACATTTCCGATGGCCGGGAGTTTGTTTTTGATGATGAGGTATCCAGGGATGCCAACCTCCGGAGGAGTATGTCACTCTTCTCTTTTTCTACCCTCTCACATCTTTTCCTTAAACTTTCTACTTCCTCTCTGAGACTTTCCATTTGCTGAAATTTAGACAAAATATAGTGAATTTTCTGTAGAGGCAGGATTTAAAATAGGTTTTTAATGATTGATGTTCTATTATTGCCATAGTACAAAAAACAAATAAAATAAAAACAATAAGTAGGTAGGTACAGGTAAATCATTTTAAGATATCCTTGCTTGAGCAGTGGTAGACGACAGACCAAAAATAATTAAATTTAATAATAATTTTGTTTTTGTTAGAAAGCCGAGGAATGAAACAAAAAATTTAAAAAGAACATAGTTATATTGAATTGCCAGTCTAAATTTAAATAGAATTGATAAACGTCTCTATACACCCAGTATATTTAGGCATTTGCGATGTAAGGGGGGACTGCGGCCGGGTGTTCCATACTTTTTTAAACTTTCAATACACGAAATACACTTTTTAAACTTTCAACATGTCCTCTTTAAAATGGTTTGCCTGTAATCAAGTATGATAGTAGATAAAAATAGTACCTACGTAGCACTGTTATTTTTTTATACATAAATATTCAGCCATTATCAACGACGTAACAATATATACAGATGCATGGTAGAAATCTCAAAGTTGCAAGCCAAAAATAAGGCAATTGTATTGTCTTCAATTTTATAGTTTTAGTACTAAACTGCTACGCGTCACATCAGGTTGTGCCTTACCCCTGTGTAAATTGCATTAAAAAAGTGCCATAATGCCCTCGAGTGTGATGAGAAAATGTTTTCATTACTCAGCAAACACTAATAAAAGCCAAGGAATAACATTTCATTTATAAATACACACAAATTACTTATTATTATCGATTATCGTAAATAATACAATTGTTTTCCACCCGAAGATTTTAAGGGTCATTAGAGAACGCACATTGTTTGAATATCTTTGACGTACGTGAATGTTTGAATTAAGAATTTACTGGAAACGTAAGTGTGTTCTTTACTTGCCACATTTATTTTAAAGTTTTTGAGACAATAGCAAGTCTAGATGTATTGTAACGTCATTGGCCAATAGACATGTTTTTAAATACCTGATGATCAAAATGATTATGGTCTATTAATGTGGTTTCTGTAGTGGATGTGCCGGAAGTGCTGATATTATCATCTTCTAGGTTGGAGTCTGAGTCATCTCTGTCACTGTGGCTATCTCTAGCTGATCCCCCATTGACAAGGTCTTTGAGAGGGCCTCCTCTCAATGGAGGACGGGAGCCTGCAGGTCTGGGGGCACTCTTGACCTAAAAATATAATAAGAAACCTGTTAATCAAAACATTCATAAATTTTGGTCCATGTAAATCTGCTTATACAAGTACTGGAAAAACTGCCCGGAGCCAATAGGACTACGACATCGCCAATGGGAAAGAGCATTAAATATTTATTTGAGATATTGATTTTATATTTACATGATGAATTTAATGAACTGAGATGGTAAGCAGACAGCTTTGTTTATAAGTGTATAATTAATGCACTTTTATTATTGACTGGTGAGCCAGTTAACCACTCGAGTAGGTAAGTGATTTTTATCAAATAAAAATTTATTTATTTTTAACTTCTCACAATCATGGTGGATGACCAGGACACACTGAACCCCAGATTCCTACCCACCCCTTAAACCCCTTTCCTTCCTACCCACCCCTTAAACCCCTTTCCTTCCTACCCACTCCTTAAACTCCTTTCCTTAAACCTTAAAACCCTTAAACTTCCTTAAAAAAACCCTCCACACAGCATCCCCAAAGATGACATAGGCCCTGTGGGAAATTATTTTCCTCAGGGCCTCCTGTGTGGAGCTCATGTAAAAAAAAAAAAAAAAATCAGCTAAAATATTTAGTCGCTAGCTTGATTAAGCTTCTACCTAATAACAAAAGATGTCACTAATGTTTGTCTTATTGAAGATTCTAGACAATTTTTTGCCATTTAAAATTGTTTTTTAAAAGTAGAACATTTTCATTTAGGTGTTAAAAATTGCAATCTTTTCATGTATATGACTACAGACATTCTCAGTAGATCGTAGACACTATCTAGGTAACAAACCAGTTCTTTGAACATTGTGTTATGTACCTACCTACTTTTAATTTAATTTATTATTCGTATTACAACTTATAGTCAGACTGAGAATGTGAGATGAATGGTGTGCTCACCTTTGATTGGAATCATCGCTATAACCACATTGAAAATGTAAATTAATGTAATAATTATAACTAGCAGTTAAAAACCCGCGGGCGGCTTTTGGTTCGGCTTTGTCCAGTTAGTGTTTGTGTTTGACCGTATTATTCCAAAAATAGCCTGTTTCTCGGATCCACTGTCACCGAGTGATAGTCACCGGTACAAAGTAACCAAGTAAAGGCAATGACGTCATATGTAATATATAGCCGCCTGATACAACTATGTATTGCTGTCAATCTTTCCATATCCGGAGAGATATTACTTTTTAACAAATTCGTGGCAGTTATACCTAGGGGGGACACATTCCCGTCTGATTTTCTGATGAAAGTGGCAAAATTGTCACAAATTCTTGAATTCAAAACCGAATTAAAATGGTAGCTTTGTTTGGAATTCCACATACACAGATGTTATTTGTAGCGCAACGCGTACAGCGTGGCGTCAACATGCACTCGAAACTGGGTTCTGAAATTCAACCACGCAGACATTACCGTAATAATAATGTTCGATGCAATGTATTCTGTTGGCAAGTCAATAAAAAAAAATTGTGATCTTTTAAAAAGGTAACTGTTAAATACGGGAAAAAAATTAGACGAAGATAATATTTCTAGTTTTGAATTTGAAATATGAGATTGAAAAAAATTACTTAAAAATAAGAAGTCTCAATAACTGAGTTTGTTTGAAGCGTTTGTCCCCTGTAAGATGAAAGATCGTGGGTTCAAATCCCGTTGTGACCATTACCTTTTATTTTTTTGTGCCTTGTTCTTTTTCCTATTTCTGTTTAGATTTATTAATATTATCTTCTTCTTCATTGAAATTACTGCAATTAATGCAATTGTTAGTGTCGACTATTAGTAAACTAACCTTTATTAGGAAGTTGACATCATTTGCTTTGGAATTATCGGAAGGTTTTACTGGTTTTACTGTTTTTACTGTTGATTTGGGAGGAGGTAACTTAACACTTTCAGTACTAGTACTACTAGAAGTGGTCTCTCTTGGTTTCTCTTTTTTGTTAGCATCAGGTTGTCTCTCCATGCTGGACTCCTTTTCAAAACTATTACTATGTGCTTTCATTGCTTGCATCTGAAATGATAACAGAAAATGGTATAGTAAACAATTAACACTTCCTTTTTCACATTAACCTTTACAACATTGGCTGTTTCATCGCAATCCTATCCCATGCAAATTTTTAAATTATCTAGACATTATAGTTGCCCTGGTGTTCAAGAAATCTTCACCCCATAACAAATATAAATTTCCGTGGACAACCAAAAAAAATTAACATAACACCTTTTTTACATCAGCTCCACACTGGAGGCCTTGAGGAAAAAAATCCCTCAGGGCCTATGTCATCTTTGGGGATGCTGTGTGGAGGGTATTTTTAGGGAAAGAAAGGAGATGAAGTTCTGGGAAGGAAAAAGGTTTGTGGGGTTGGGTTGGTAGGAATCTGCGGGTTTTTGAGGTTAGTGTAATTTTTTCCTCTGTTAGTTCTGCCTGCCAAATATGTGTAGTAATAAATAGTACAAATCCGAAAGCAGGTACCTACTTTTCTCACTCTTTCTGCTAAAGAATCACTTTTGTTGATCATCAGGTGGGAGGGGGTGGGAGGTGGTGTCCCTCCCGGTCTTCTTAATGTCACCACACTTGGTAATTCTGAAATTACGTAATATTACATTAACAAATTGTAATAACGCTATAACATTTTTCATATTATAATAACATATAATAAAGAACAACACAAGAAATGTGATGTGGGTGTGTTTCGTGACCCAAAAGTCTGACCATTCTTAAAATTCAAATACGGAACATTGTTTCATCATCATTAAATAAGTAAATAAATTATGAAAATTTCATTTTGACCAAACGGAATGGCGAAATACTATGTCAGGTACGAGTAAAAGAGGTAGAGCATGTGTTTAATGGGCTGGAACCTTCTTAAGTAGGTTCCTCATTGCTGAAGATCGTGATCCCTACTCTAATTTCCAAGATGGCCTCCACTCTTCGCGGTTCTGCGCTGCGTGAAGAACTGCGGACACCGATGTCCCGGTCAGTCCAGCCGTTAGTATACTTGGTCAGTCCAGCGCATTAGTGACATTCCTCTGCTTCTTCCCTTCCACTTCCACAGTGGCCATGTTGGAGTTGAAGTCCTGATTTTGGCGAGCAACGTGTCTAAAGTTCCAGTCCTCATTTTGGCGATCAACACGTCTAAAGTACGAGGGTCAGTCAAAAAGTAATGCCTCCTATTTTTTTCTACTTAAATAAATTTAGTTAAGTGAAAATTTTGAATTTGGTGCTTTTCCTCAAACCTTCTACCATCATCTGCAATAGTATCTTTTTGTGTCAACAGGTGGCAGCACTGCAGTCACTTGCAAAATGGCCGACATCGATGTTCGTAATAGATGGCCGACATCGATGTTCTGTGATTGATTCTTAACTGTAGAAGATGAAATGCCCATTCGCATTCATGAAAGACTGAAAAATGTGTACCATGATGCAACTGCTAGATGATGGGTTCATTGCTGTAACGAAGCTGAAAGACAAACACAGCTGGCTGACAAAAAGCGGAACGGCGCAGGCCGTTGATTGCAGGGACTGCACGCGAGTTGATGACATCATTCGTGGTGACCCCAGATAACTACAGATGTCGCATTCTCTCGCTCAGTAAAGTCAGTGTGATGACAATTATTCGACAAATGATTATTCAACAAAAGTTTGTGCAAGGTGGGTACCAAGAAAGTTAACCGGCCAGAATAAAGAAACAATAAAAACAATAGCCTCACAACACTTGCAGCGCTTGATTTCTGGAAAAAATTGTCGACGAGTCGAAAATCGGAGACGAAATATGGATTAATTTTTTTTAACCTGAATCAAAGAGGCAGCCAATGGAATGACATCACACAAACTCACCGGGGACAAAAAAATTCAAAACTGTGTGATCGGCGGGGAAAGTTATGGCGATGGTGTTCTGGATGTGATTGGATGTGTTAAAAGATGGACCAAAGCTATGGAAATGGACGGATATTATATTGAAAAGTAACAAATTAATCGTGAATAATGTGATTTTCTACCCATGAAATTGCATTTTTTTATTTCTTGACAATTAAAAGAGAAAAAAAATAGGAGGCATTACTTTTTGACTGAACCTAGTATCTTAAATTGCGTTGTAGGCAGATATTTGAAGGCCTATTGTGGATGTCTAGCTCTTCCAGAATGAGAACATTTGTGCATCTATCTGTCCATGGATACCTGAGCATTTTTCTCCACCAACACATTTCGAAGGCTTCTAACTGCTTTCTTTCACTGGCTCTAAATGTCCATGTTTCCACATCGTATGGAAATATGGGGAAAATCAACACCCGAGATAGAACCTCATTCAAATCTAAATGGAAGGCATTTCTAGTGTGTATTATCTATTCAGGATATAATACTTACTATTTTCTTGCCACTGAGAAAGTAACCTTTCTCTCTGCTGCACACGTCATTTAAAAGAGGAAGATAACAACAGTGCCATCAGTGGTATATCTATATCTATATCTCAAAGCTTAAATTGTCAATTTTTACAAACTCGTCCTTAATTTAATTTACTGAAAAATTTAAACTACATACCGTCTTCCTGCATGAACTTTTTTAACACTTCCTTACCGGACCGGGGGAACGCACTTACACTAACGAGAGTTTTACGCTGTATCTAAGTTGTTTTTTAAACCACATACTCAATAATTTAGGTAATCTTAGAAAAACTATTTGGTTATCGATTTGCATTAAAAAAAATAATATCGCATTACTACTTTTCTTAAAATTAAATAGTTTATAACAAATTCCGGCGAATAATCTGTGCCACCCGCCCCCCTTCCCCTTTGTTCGGGCGTACCCCATCCCTATCTGCTGAATGTATCGGGATAATTCTAAGCGATAGCAAGTAATTTCTAAGTTGTTAGTGGAAAGGACTAGATCGCGTTCGTTTACACTGCGCATCTCGTTTGCTCTTTTTACAATGCTATAATGTTCGCTTGCCGGTCAAAGATCATTCGGTCTGAGTCGTTTCCGGTGAACGCCAATCGCCAGTCGAGATTCGGAAACAAGGTGTTATGTTGGATATTGGCCCGCCTTCTCTGTTTTCTATGGAAAAATACACGCTATGGTCTAAATTCATAAGAATATTAATTATGGCTTTATTTATCAAACGATTCTTAAAATGACTACTGAAATACGATGAATATGCTTCCCTCAAATTATTATCATAACAAATTACAAAAAAATATGTCATTAACACCCTTTAATAAGCAAAACAAATTGGGGTCCCCGAGTGACCCCCCTTCGGGTCATGTGTGATTTTTTTCGCTCCGGGACGAAAAGGTTAACAGCGGTAGAAAGAAAAATGTTTTTTAAACAAGGATAATTTTAGACTTCTCGTACAGAGCAGTATGTTCTTTAAATATTTTAAATTAAACAGAACTGGTTTGATCTGATTGAATCCTGGTTATCATTTCAAATGTGGGTCTGTGATCTTTCTCTGTATCATCTCCAAACGTCAGTCTGTTAAAATTTTAATTTTGAGCTTTGTTGAAAAAATTATGCACGCGGACATATTATAAAATAATCATCAATTAAATTCGGTACCTATCCGCGTACCAAATTTATTTATTGATGTTAAATTTCTGTGGGTGACAGTTACCATCTGATTTTCCAAGGATGTAAACAATAATATTATGTATTTATTATACTTTGTTTAAATTATGTATATGGACTGTTCCAAAATTTAAGTGTGAATATGTACATGATGTGAAAGTTCGAGCTACAAGACATAGATGGCTCCACTTTAAATAGAGCTTAGAGGTTATAGATATTTCCAACAGGTGTCAATAGTACACAGGGTGGCCCCTCCATGGTGCCAAAGAGCAAATCACCAAAGTTTCATCGCAATCGGATGAATGGTTTAAGAACGAATAAGGGACAAACAAAGAAACATTCATTCTTATATATTAAAATTTCAGCCTTCAGCGCTCAAAAATTTCCCACCCTCTTTAAAAAAATAATATCGCCGAATTTTAATATGAATTTTGAAATAAACTGCTTATAGTGTTAAAATGTGGAGCGGTTCGAGTAGCAAAGGTAATAAATTAATAGGTAGATAAAAATAAATCATAATATTAGGTATTTATGTACAGGATGGTGTTTAATGTGTGATAGGGTAATGGAATTGTTTCATGCATTGTGTGGATTGAATTATGTTTTTGTTAACTTTGTCAGGGTATGAATATCATGACTATATTGAGTAACGAAGCTCCATCAACAGTGAGCCTAGGAATGTTATTAACATACATGAAAGGTTTCTGATCTATAAATATCAAAAATATCTTTGTTTCTTAAAGGAAACAGAAAACAAAGAGAGTTGTTACATTTGCCAAAATGCTATGTATGAACAAACAATGTTGCATCACATTATACGTACTATATTTCAATCATTATTTTGCATGCTGCAACTCATTCAATCCATCCCACAATGAAAAAAATTGGATTACATGCAAATTATTGTACATGCAAAGAATGTGCCAAAAGTTTTCTCTGATTTCATGCCATTAAAAATAAGCAAGTAATACATGTATTACCGTTCCAATACTGCTCTGAATATGTACATGGTCAAAATTGATTTCCTTAAATAGACAAAAACAAAAAACGGGAGGTATATTTGAATATTTATAACTTGGCACAAAAGCATTTGGACTTTGGATTGATTCACGACCTACGCCGTCCGGTTATCTGAAGGGAGAGAGAGGAACTCAGGGGCATTTGCTTTCTTAAAGTAAAATTACCAGTGAGGGTGGCATGGACTGTGTGCTGTCCCGTGTCAACTGGCGTGGGTCGTTTTTTTGGTAGAGTCAAGCTGAAGGTCACCGCCTTCGTGTCATCACTGATGCCACCGAGGTCAGGAGTCGACGTCCAAGACGAACTTGTTCGTGCAAACCCTGCTTTCAAACAAACTCTACCTGAGTAACAATTGTGGCAATGTTTTGTGGTGGAGTTTGGTGAAGTTTGTGTTGTAATATAATTTATTTATATTTATGTACATAGGTACCTACCTGAAACGTCTTTGTGTAAAGATTTTTATATAAGAAAATAGTTCGTATCTGTAGCAGCACAGCATTAATAACTAACAACTACATAGTAGGTAATACATAGATTAATACAACATCAAAGTTACAACATCAAAGTGACTAAAAAGTTGTGCAATTTTACCAAGCAAAATATTTCTTAAATCAAAGGCATTTCTTTTGAAATCTGTTATTTATTTTATACATCAACAAACAAGTCCTGCTAAGCCAATTGCATTGGCTTGTCAGCAGGTGCTTATGATTCAATTACATATATATTTTAAGAGTTTCAAACAGAGATGGTATAAAATTTTCAGAGCTCAAGCTAAGCTTAATTTTAGTGAGCCAATGCTTCAAACTAAAATATGATCAGTATAGAAAACAGAAGTCTGGCAAACTAATATACATATAATATAAGATAAGGAAAAAAACATACTTGAGTATGTTTGACATATGTAAATAAACTATTCAAAACCACTGAGTTTGAACCAGGAGCGTATATTGATCAAATAAGAAGCAGTGAGTAGAGGTCTCAAAAAACTTCCTAAAAACTGTTCCCCCTCACCCCCCTCAGGGGAGAACACCCTCCCCATCGTGAAAGCATTTAATGGCCACTTTACACACAGAGGTCGGAGCGGGAAGTGCCCGCGCCACGACAGGCCGCCGCGCAGAAAAGTCTCACAGTGAACTGCGCTGTAAATCGTTTTCTTACTTTCGGTCTTAACTTTTCTGCGCGGCGGCCTGTCGTGGCGCGGGCACTTCCCGCTCCGATCTCTGTGTGTAAAGTGGCCATAAGCTACTGGTTTGAACCTTAAAATCATAACCGTAGTTCAAAATGTGCCATAGTTTTTGGTTACAACATATTTTTGCTTGAGATATTTGTAAACTATTAGCTATTTGATCAAATGGAGATGAATATTGTAATAATATGGATTCAATAAAATACGAAGGTTGCAAGTTGCAGGGTCGGATGTTTGGTATTGCTTTACCTGTGTTGTAAGGTTCAGTCTTATCTGTTTTGTGCGAGTCCTGATTGAGGTTCTGGCTGGACACCCAGCCCCGCACGCCGGGCTCCTTGCTTGGACTGCGTTCTCCATCACGACTCCTGGAAACACATACATCTTGTTATACTTTTATTATGTTTTGTTTATTGTAAGTTTTTTATACATGTATCAAATACATGGAACAGTTATTATAAAAATATGAAACAAAAACAAATATCTGTGCGTGGGTATTATTGTAATATGTTCACATTTCTATGATTTAAGAATAAACATAAAATTAATACTTTCATTTTCTTCTTAAAGAATAAATGATATAAAACGAAATTATAAAAAAAGTGAAATAAAAACAAGGCATTATAAGTGGAAGTTTTATACCAAATAATGTAATAATGTTTTTAATATATATATAGGTAGCAAAGACATTTTAATATAAGAGGTATGCTACGATGACAACCCGACTGTCGCCCGACTGTAGTTTGAATATGAATTTAGTTGATTTTTTTAAGGTGTGCTGTAGTATTGGTTAACAATATAGTTTGAATACGGAAAGAATTCGTTCATTTATTTGATTTTTTGAAGGTGTGCAGTAGTATTGGTTAACAATATCGGCGACACCAGGAAGCACAGTCCCACCAAGTAAAAACTGCCGATAGCACATCTCTTATATTTCAATATCTTTGATAGGTTGTTAAGGAACATCCTTGACTTACTTTATTTAACCAGTGATTCCTGTTATTATTTAGATTAAAAAATGTAAATGAAATTTTGGTCTCTGGTGACTTTTTTGAAGATTTTTTATTCTTCAAAACCTCATTGACAAATAAAGATTTCCATAAATTTTGGCAAATAAAATCTCCTTAGAATTAAAAATAGTAGAAAGAGCTGTAAGAGAAATGGCTACAGAAAAAGCCACAGGACATACCTATATACAAATGACATAATAGTATTTTTTTATATAAATACCGCACAAGAGTCCCAACTGCTCCCGTCTGAAGCCAGTGGGACTATGGCATCCCCAATCGGGGTATGTTGTGAGGCTGAAGGTACGGGGGAGGGGAAGGAGACGGGGAAGAGGAAGGTGGGGAAGTACCTGGCTATTCAGATCTGGTCACTAAACACGGCTAAAGCCATTTCAAGCGACGTTTCAATTCTGAAT
Organism: Glyphotaelius pellucidus; assembly: GCA_936435175.1. Taxonomy (NCBI): domain Eukaryota; kingdom Metazoa; phylum Arthropoda; class Insecta; order Trichoptera; family Limnephilidae; genus Glyphotaelius; species Glyphotaelius pellucidus. The sequence continues at coordinate 3,244,435 of OW386539.1, read as the reverse complement.
GGTGGTCTTACACCAGGGCGATACTAATAGTATCTTCCACTCTGGAATGTGCCGCAAATAAACTATATATTATTTTTAAATTAATAAATTGTGAAATAACACAAATTAACCAAATAAAATTTATTTGCCACGCCGGGATTCGATGCCGCGACCTTCGGAATGCTAGTCAAGAGCGTTACCGTTGGACTACGCCGGCCGGTTACAAACAAAGTTATTGTTTTATTTCAATTAATATTATGTCAAACCACAAAGTGACTGCTTTCTACCAAAGCATAAATATACTAATCCTACCAAAGTATAAAATTTCTTGTAATAAACATAGATAAAAACGTTACTCGAAACCTAAAGTAATTTTTTTTGGGAAGTCCCCATTTATCATTTTGACTTGTCAGTGTTAAAAAAAAACAACATTACGCGCATACTTATGCGAATGGTCGGGTACCTCATGGTTCCATGCCAACTGAGAATATAGTCAACTCAACACCTCTTAGAAAAGACATTAAAAGCTATGTTATCCCTAACCTGACGTAACGTATTTAACCAATTTTTTATATATTTTTTTCATCACTTTTAATGACTTTTCTGAGGTAGTTCTGAGTTGGTTTCATTCTGAGTTGTCCGGTCACCCCTATATAAGGTGGGTAAATATAGAAAAACTTTTTTTTTTTAAATACTTAGGCAATTCACACTAAAAAGAGCGCTTTGTGAGAAACACAATTCAACTTTCCAACCAATTATTTTTTTTTTAATTTTAAAAGTAGAATTGCTCTGAGTGAAAAACTTCATTAGAATATCTATGGAATTTCGTGAGTAATCCAGCAGTAATCCACCTTCTGAAATTTCGCGGTACCACCCTGAATCACGGTGTATCCTATAATGTACCTACTTATTTACAAAAACATGTTATTCAATGAATCAATTTCATAATATTTAATTTAGGTATTGATAAAAAGGCCAACACCTAATAATATCCGAAGAAATCATCAGTCATGGACTGAACACCCTTGGGCCAAATTCCGATGAAAGAAGAAAAAGAATGGCCGTTTTCCAGAACATCTGCTGCTGAAAAGCGTCTGTTTACAAACACATGGCTACTGAGAGACGCGCCGGGTATTATGCAAAGCCGCTGAAACATTAGCGGGTTATGTTTACTCTCCTCTCCTGTCCCGCTTCCAAATTCATTACTTGTTGATATGGCTTGCGAAATCTCCATGGCAAATGGCAATAATGAATTCAACATCGTGTATTTTTCCAGTTATGTTAAGCAAGTTCTCAGCAAATGTTAAATAAATTTGAAAAAATGTTGTCAACCAGGTTGAAAAACGTGTTAAAAAAATTTCGAGAAAAACGCGTTCAAAGTTTTGCTGAAATGTAATTCAACATACAAACTGTTTAAAACGGTTTCATATAAAATGCTGTATCTTCGTCAATTTTGCGAATATCCTTAAAACATTTGGTGAGAGCATTGTTAACCAATGCATCTTTCAGAAAGTGAAATAAAAAAAATTACAAATTTTTTTTTTTACAGTGCCCTGGTGCCTTAAAGCCCTGTTTAGGGTTTGATCAAGGGAACTTGGAGGCGTTTGGAGGTTTCCCAGGACCAGAGGCCCGTGTGAACTGAAGAAAAAGCTTGTAAAATTACATCAACTTCTTAAACTAGAAGGGGGCCTCATTCAGCTTTGCCGCCCCGGGCCTCTGACGGGATTAGTCCGCCACTGCTAACATCAGGGGCGTGCACTCCATATAGGCACATAAGCACTGCCTACCCTACCGTATTTGTAAAATATAAGCATCTAAATAATATTATAATTTATTAAATTAATGCTTATTAAACATGACATAAACTGTAACTAGAAACTTCATGCGCGCCATCCGACTGCCTCACTAAAATGCGGCCTAAACAGGAATTATTTCTGCATAGAGCTAATTTCATACAAGATAGTATTAGGCAGTGCTTTCTGGAACAAATTACCAAATGGCAATCAGTGACGACAGTGACATCTGTTGTTATCTATTTCTATCAAATAGTTGTCCTTCAAAAATGCGAATTGTCTCTTAAAAACGTTTGTCGTGCTTTAATTGTGAATTATCTGATAAAATATGGAAATTTTTACCTGTGAAACTTGTAGTGAAGGAAATAATGTGTGTTAACTTAAAAAAAACAATGGTTTTCTCGGTTATCTTTTATCATAATATCTTTAATCATAATATGAATATTTTATGATTAATATGAATATATTCATACTTTTGTCGTAGGTTTTCCTACTGCCTACCCTGATCAAAAACTCTGTGCACGCCACTGGCTAACATGTATACTAATTTCGGTTGTGTGCCTGCTTGTGACTCTGGTTCAATGAACTGTGGAGCTCAGATTTGTTTGAAATTAAGTTTCACTTTCAAAATTGGAACTGATTGTAAGAAAGCAATAAATCTTTAAAGTACTTATTTTTTACCCGGAAAATGTATTAATAATAGTAACTGATTGTAATAAATCAAAAAATCTATAAAGTACGTTTATTCGTAAAATAAGATAATTTTTTTACCAGAAAAAATATACATATATAATATCAGTATTTGAAATGTGTTTTTCATTTGTTTAAATTTCTTGCGGTTAATCATGGCGAGCTGGACGGATTTTGTGATTGTTCAAGGGTCTGCGCTTTTTCCAGTTTCTAACTAAGTAGAATTAGACTGCTCCGTGATTTTTGCGCTAATAATAATTACAAAAACCTTGATTTACTAAATTCCGAAAAATGTTATTACATGCTACTTTTCATGTTATTACATGCTACTTTTCATGTTATTACATGCTACTTTTCATGTTATTACATGCTACTTTTCATGTTATTACATGCTACTTTTCATGTTATTACATGCTACTTTTCATGTTATTACATGCTACTTTTCATGTTATTGCATGCTACTTTTCATGTTATTACATGCTACTTGTTACTTGTTACTTGCTATTGCGTTCTGTTATAATACATACCTATATTCAGGGAATGAAGTCGTGTTTAAAAGGAATAATTTTTTTGAAATCCAAGTCGGAATCTAATTAGATTCTGTGTAGTTTCCCATGGAGTTTTAAAGGTAAACTTAAAATGATTCACAACCTGCTCTTCAAAAATGGCGGTGATTATTTTAGAAAAAACTCGTTTTAGAGGTTATGCCGTAAAATATTAAGATGAATTGCTTGTTCGCGCCCGTTAAAACAAATATGAATTAAACTATAAATAGTTTTTGAAATAATAGTTTAAAAATTCAATTCTTTCAAGAAATCCATGCAAAAGGTTTGCGACATTGCAAAGTTAACCAGTCAATTTATTTACCATTCCCCCTGCGGCCCGCAAACAAACTGAAAATGTATAAAAATAAATAACTAATTGGTCATAAAGGTTGACCATCACTAACCTAGACTATTTACATGTAAACATTCGAAAAGTTTTACAATGTGTTCTTTTTATTAGCTAGGTGGGTTGTTCTTCTTTTTAACCTACATAACTTATACCACTCTGTCACATTTCCACCCAAAGTGCGGAATTTTTTTGTTTTACTATAAATGAATTCTCTCTGGAACTCAGAGGGGAAATTGTAGCAAAAGGGGAAGGAGGCCTAATGTGCCTATTGGGGGTGACAAACAAGAGCTGCGTGTATACCTATTTCGAATGACAACCCATGTGACAGAATTAACGAAGTAAAACATTAGTTGTAAGAGACAAGTTTTTGAGATTTTTAAAAATATTTTATTAAACATCATAAAACATAATAATCGCTGTTACTTGATAGGTTAAACCTAACTTTTGGAGTTTAAAAATAGTTTTATATTTTATGTCGTCATACATTTTTTGTAACATTATAGAATATACGCAAGTCAAGGTGGCGGGAGACAACTGTGATTTGTATGAAATACACTTCTATCACGAGGATTTACAACGTAATTTTTACTACAAAAATATAAACACAAACTTTTTTAAAACGCACACAGTCGTCAAGTTTTGTACAGTAAATTTTAAAGTAGTTATAAAATAATATTATTTGTTATTCAGTTGAATTTTTCTCCAACTTTTTGTAGGTTAAAAAGAAGAACAACCAATAATAAAAAAAATCAAAAATTTCATTTTCACTACAATTTTCACTGGAATTTTCATCTCTAAACCGAAATTCAAGTTAGCATTGCATCTGTTTTAGTACTTTGATCTCAGCACCATGCATATGATTTGAATAGTTTTCTTGGGATAATTAACCCTCTTCTCAAATTAAGGCCTTTTCAAATTAAGTATGCCGCGTAAGGTTCCACAACAATAAGGAACTCCAGTGAAAAATATTATGGCTTTAAAAAAATATGTTCATTTAGACCAATATACGCTGATTCTGAATATATAAGTTTTATTACATAATATTTAACGTAGAGTTTTTAAAAAAATATTAAAAAGTCCATTTTAAAACGTGTCATTAAAACACCCTATTGCTGGATTTTGGCGGCGTGACGTCACCGCGCCGCGTCACCTGGGTCAAAGTTGTAAAGAAATCAATAGAAATGTAAGACGCAAGCCGTTCGGCATTCCGTTTTATTGGTTTATGGAGAATTGGACATATAATAGTTTTTTGTTTTTATTGAAACATTATTTAGGCCTAAATAATTCAAAATCAAAAATAAAGTATCTCTATTAGTTTATCTTTATTATTTAAAATTTCCAAAACTTTAACTGTACAAAAAACGATCGTACTGCCCAGTAATGTCTCTGGCGGGAGTCGAACAGCTGATTCCAGTTCCCTACAAGATTCATACTTCGGTTAGTCATGATGACGTCACACTAGATTCGGTGGTTTTCGGGGATCTTGAAAAATTAAAACTTTGACATTTATTTAAACTGTTAAAACTAACTATAAAAATGCAGTTATTTAAGTTAGAAGGTCATTATGCATAAAAAAAATTTAAAAAATTGGACTGGAATTATCTATTGATCCCCTGATAGTTGGCCCCCCGGGGCAGTATAAATATATGAAATTTAAAAAATATAGAGTCGGTTTAGGGAAAATACTGTATACCTACCTACTTACTCAAAATACAACTAAGTGTCCCCGAAGGGTGTGCAATGTGTGCGTAGAGGGTGTACCGCTGAATAATAAAAGTGTAAAACATATTTTCATTCAAATGCGCCAAGGAAAAACTACTTGTCTATACTGCATATACCAGCGTATATATATAAATTCGTTTGATATCCATACCAACTGACTATGAATATATTTTTAAAGTGGATTTTAGGTTTGACATTGGTAAAAACGGCTCAAAAAATATAATTTTATAAAAAAATACGAGTGTGCTTTAGACCACACGAATGAAGTAAAACTTCTATGAGAGGAAGAGAGAAAGTAAATGTGCGTGCACACTGCTCTCTCTTGCTCCTACAGTGTGATACAGACAATAGGCCTGAACTGTGTCTTAGATATACGAAACGTAACTGGCTATGAGAGAAAGATAGAAAGAAAATGTGTGCTCGCAACTCTCTCTCTTGCCCCTACAGTAATATACGAAACGTAACTCTCTCTCTCTTTCTATCTTCACTAACTTATATCTCCCTCTCAACTTCCGTTCGCCTCGTTTTCGTAACGCTCTCGTCACGCATTCACCAGCTTACTCCTCAAGTCAAGCGTGCATAAAGAAGTTTTACTTCAATAATACGAAATTCGGGGGGACAAATGTCGGGAGATCAACTGTCAGGTCCACGCGCCGTGTAACATTTACAACGCGTTAAATAAGGGGATGACGTTAGGAGTTAAGACTAACATCGAACTATTTTTGAAAAACACTTTAAAAAGCACTTAAGTTCGTTGATAGGTCCCATCTTCAGAGATTTCCAGAAATACCAGGCGGGGTTAAATATATATTTCTTGAGTGATTCGATTATCTCACTGAAATTGAAGAGCAGATTCCAAGCTAATAGTGCGGCTTGTACTGCGAAAATAAATAACTCAACAGTGATCTAAAAGTAATTGAGTCGTTATCGTAATAGAGCAGTAGGTAGATAGTTGCTAGGAATACGAAAATACGACCAATTTGTGGCGGTTTTCTTTCGTACCTACTTATATGTATGTATCTTGTAAATATCGCTAGTAGTTATTCGCGTTGATTTTGCAGTGGTTGTTGGCAAAGTAACTAAATGCAACAAAGGTCAGCTTTGATGTATTTTTATTTTCAGTTGACCACCGGTGACCTGAATGTTCAAGAGAACCTACCTACTCCTATATACCTCCTTTATTTCGGGTATATTTAAATATAGAACGGCTAATCTAAAATTAATCGAGTCGTTAGGCTGATCTAAAAGTAATTGAGTCGTTATCGTAATAGAGCAGTAGGTAGATACTTGTTAGGAATACGAAAATACGACCAATTTGTGGCGGTTTTCTTTCGTACGTACCTTATCCGTATCTTGTAAATATCGTCAGTTATTTGCGTTGAATTTGCAGTGCTTTGTTGGCAAAGTACCTAACTAAATGCAACAAAGGTCAGCTTTGATGTATTTTTATTTTCAGTTGACCACCGGTGACCTGAATGTTCAAGAGAACCTACCTACTCCTGCATACCTGCTTTTATTTCGAGTATATTTAAATATAGAATGGCTACTAAAGATTTTTGTTCCGATCCACCCATCTATACTATATTATTTTAATATTATAAATGCGGAAGTGTGTGTTTGTTTGTTACGTTTTCACGCCTAAACCACTAAACCGATTTTAAAAATTCTTTCACCAATAGAAAGCTACATTAACAGCGAGTAACAGAGTCTTTTTAGTGGTATTTTATAAAGTTTTATTTAATAAAGCTCTTGCGTTATGAAATTTGTATAAATTAAAATGTGTGTATTTCATATATTTTAGCGGCAGGGAGGAAAGGCAGGGGGAAGGTGGGGTTCATAGAGTGAGTGAGTGAATTAATCAGTGGTATTTCCACCTATCACCATGCGAGCGAAGCCGCGGGTAAAAGCTAGTAGATAATATTTCCCAATTTCTTCTATGGATTTCGACACCATTGCAAATATTTTTTTAGCTAAAATAATGGATTGACCGGACAACTCAGAATGAATTCAGCTCAACACCTCCCTTGAAAGTGATAAAAAAATATACAAAAAATTGGTTAAATAGATTGCGTTGGGTTAAGTTGTGGGCTATTTTACGCTATACTTTTTTTCATAGTTTTTAATGACTTTTCAAAGAGATGTTTAGTTGAGTTGATTCCGAGTTATCGTGGAACCTATATTGAAAACTAGCGTGTATTTTTGCTTTTTTTATATGTTACTTCTTATGCAAATTAGGACCCTCCAAAAATCGTTAAAATTGCCTGGTTTGTACGTGTTATGTACCCAACTATCATCAATTTCACATTTAAACATAGCAAATTGCATACTTATCAATCTCTCATTCTAAAGTTGTGACTTTCCATTTCATATCGGATGTTTATTTAGATATCAACAGAACAACATCCAATATCTTCTTTTAAGTAATTGTCACTATCAGAACTAATCAAATATTCATATTAATAGACTTCATATTAACGAGTAACTTTCCATAAGCTTTTATTTGTTTAGACCCATACTTATTCCCAATCAATATTAAATACATAACATATATAATAAAACATTTCACCATTGTTCGCCAGTGGTATTCCAGACTTTTGTAAGGATTGTATTTATACGCCGTGTTAGAACTTAGAACACTAAGGCCTATTTATAACTGTTCAACATATTGTAAAAAAGTGAATAAATAAATAATAAAACTTTTTAAGGCTTTTCCTTTCGGGACCTTAACATACGCCATCAACAGACGTTCAGTGTACAAACTAGACAATGTATTTTTTTAAAGAAAAACGTACAGATATAGAGTACTTTCTTCTAATACGGTTAGTACAAAAAAATCTTAAAAATCGGTCCAGTTTTAGAGGAGAAAAATGGGGAATACAAAACCTCGATTTTGATGATTTTTTTTAGGTATTATCAGCCTGAGATGTAGTTATCGCTTTCGCTCAGTATTCGGGGGAGTAAGAGCTACAGTGACAGCAACAGTTAACTATAGTTCAAATTTCTCGGGAACCATGTTTCCTCTTAATGTGAATATCGCACGAAAGCCACAACTGTCCCCCAATGCCCTTCATTTGGAGTCAGTATCTTCAATAATTGGAGTATTTTGAGAGGGAGAGAGTGGAGACGGAAAGCCGATGAGAAATAGGGTTGCGGTCTCTATTCAGATCTGGTCACAAAATACGGCTGGTCATTTCAAACAACATTACAATTTGGAAAGACGGGTAAAGCTCAAATCCCTGCATGCGCAAGTAAATTTTATATGAATGATTTGTGCTATTTCACAATTTAATAATTTCAAAATAATATAATGCATATTTGCGGCAAGTGAAATATACTCTCAGTATCGCCCTGTTGTAAGATCACAATTCAGAATTGAAACATTGCTTGAAATAACTTTAACCCTGTTTGGTGACTAGACATTAATAGCCGGGTACTTCCCCAACTTCCTCTTCCCAATCTTCTTTCCATCCTCACTACCTTCAGCCCACAACATACCCCAATTAGGGATGCCATAGTCTCACTGGCTCCATATGTTTGGGAGCAGTTCTCTTATGCTTCACATTGAAAAAATAATGGTCGTCTTCTACCGAACTATTATATAAATTAAATTTGTATCCGCACGCCGGAATTTGATCACCTACTCTACAATTCAACTTCTAAAAGAAACCTTTATTTAAGGTTTTATTCCAGCAGGACTGGGAGGGGTGTGCAATCCCAGTCTGCCATATTTCATAACAACTGTAATACTCGTACATACAATAACATAAGAGAGTAAATTAAAAGATCTAAAAGAAGAAAGAAATAAAATATCATAACATATTAGGTAGGTACCTAATTAAAACATTGAATGAAGACGAGATTCATCACATAAATAACAAAAAGATAAAATAAAATAAAATCTTATATTTAAAAATCAATTTTTGTTTGTTTGTTTGTTCGTATGTTACGCGCTGCCAAACCATTCATCCAATTGCGTTAAAACTTTGGTGATTTGTTGTGCGCATGCCCGCGAAGGTTATAGATATTGGTAAGCTCTGGCGTTATGAAATTTGCATAAATGAAAATGGGTGTATTTTATATATTTAAGCGGCAGGGAGGGAAGGTATGAGGAGAAGGGTAATGAAGGAGGTGGGGTTAGAGGGAGGGATAACAAGGGAGGGGATGGCGTGGAAGGCCAAAGGGGAACGCGGGGGGATGGGGACGCGGAAGGGGAACCGGGACACATAGAATAAGAAATGTGGGGAGAAACAATTTATTTCTTTGCATTGCGACGCATGCCGGGTACCAGCTAGTAATGTAATAAAAATTAAGCATAAAATTAAAATTAAATTAAGCAAAAATTAAACAGAATAGAAAAATAAAAAATAAATTTAATTTTTGGGATCGTCCATCAGGGAAGTCGCCTCATTGTCTGCATCCATCGCTCATTTAGGGGGGAACTAAGCCACTCGGATGCAGCCACGACAATGATGTTGTTTGATTTCAGTATCCTGCCCCAGAAGCTGGCTAGCCTTTGTCGCGCCTTAATTAAAACATCATAATATTCGTCTTCATGCTTTATACATCGAGCTCAATAAAATATGAATACAAATATCTACTCATAAATTTTGCCATGAAATTTTCATTCTTACTTCCACGTGTAGGTGAAGACGTCATAGATAAATAGTGACAAGTTGTATGTGTTTAATGATATGAATTTTAGTGTATTATTATATAACCACCAGTCAAAACCCGCTCGGCAGGTTTTTGCTGCTAGGCCCTACGGGCGGCTTTTGGTTTGGCTTCGCCCAGTTAGAGTGTTGGTGACCATTTTTATTTTATTTTATTTTATTTGGGAGACCAACAGTTTACATCAATATCAGAGCATAATAGTAATTGAGTCACAATAATTGTACAGTTTACAGGTTTCCACATGGGTATATTTTATACATCTGATAGGAACTGGCTCCAAAAATAGCCCGTTTCTCGGATCTTCTGTGATCCAGTGCTAGCTAGTCACCGGGACAAAGTAACCGGGACGGGCAATGACGTCATATGTAATATATAGCCGCATGATACAACTAAGTATTACCGTCAATCTTTCCACATCGGGAAAGATACTCAAATTTACAAAATCGTATACCTATGGGGGGCACGCTCTCATGCGACCTGCTAACGAAAGTGGCGCCATCCTTTGACGAATTCTTGAATTCGAAATCGAATTACAACGGTAGCTTTGTTTGAAATTTCACGTACACAGATGTTTATATCAGACAGCACTCGAAGCCGGGTTTTTAAATTTCATCCACCCAGACGCTAGGCTATTAATACTGTTTGATGATTGATGATGATGATATTTACCTACCTACGTGTGATTATATTGTATGCAATTATTGTTTTATTTAACCCTTTATAGGACAACTTATTTTTTTGACAATACGCCCTTTATAGTTTTATTTATGTATTCTATATTCATTTTGATGAACAGAAAAAACTTTATTTTTATTTTTTTGTGCTTAGTCTTTTGGAAATTTTCGATTTTCCAGCGGTCTTTTTTCTGACCGGTGTCCATTTAGGTGAAAAAAAATACATGATCTAAAAATTTTGTTTTCGTTACAAGAAGACAGATTGGTGAGAAAAAATGTATTTTTATTTATTTGCGTTACAGGAGAATAACTGCTTTGATAAGTTTATAGAAGTTTTTTTAAAATAATAACAGTTTTAAGGCCTCGAAGACTTAAAAACATAAACACCATGGTTCAACATAAAATCATAAACAAAAAATAATAAACAATTCTCAGGCCTCGAAGACTTCTTCTTTTGATCAGATAAATGTGCGGCATTAAATGTTAAAAGATTCTAAGGCTTCGTTAGTTTCTTTTTTTGACCAGATAAATGCAAACACGGTTTGCAAAGAGCTACTTTGCAAATGTTGCATGATACTGAGCTTCGTACCATTTTCAGCGATGTGCTGCAATAACCACTCCTGAAGTGTACATTTTTCAGGATAATTATTAGAATTGATATCGTCAGCTAATGTAGTTTGAGGACGACCAATCCTTTTTCTTGAAGTAAAAGATCCTATCACAATTGGTTTCGGAAGTGAAGATGTGTAACAGGTTTTTTTTCTTTATCAAATTGCTTCAATGTTTCCCTATGTAATTCCTCTATGGATAAATCAAAAGCAACATTTTTTTGCGTAGCGTATTTATTACTTTCGTTAATCATGTGCTGCAGAATAGCGTAACAAAATTGAAGAAAATATTAATTGGTGAAGACAAATCTACCTCAATATGAACCTTCGTATTGTGAAAAATTCTGAGAAGTATACTCGGGAGGCGCATGATGCCTTAATTTCCGCCATTTATAATAGGTATAAGGAATAACTTCTGGTGATTGATCGGGAATGTTTAGGTCTTCATCTGAAGACCATCGGCTTCCACAATCCTTTCAAGTAGGGTCCGATACCGCATTGACAGGATTAGAATCGAAATTATTCTTAGCAGCTCTCCTAGGAACTGAATCCCGAGGACTTGAAAGAACCTGGGAAATCTCATCTTCGAGATCGGAGTCTCCTCCAACCTCCGAACCCCCAGCTTGGTCCTCCGTAATTCCCTCAAATAATGATAGGAATGCATCTTCACCCATGTCTTCAAGATCTTTCACACTAAAACTTCCGCCACTCTTATTTTCCATCCTAAAACATAGAAAAAACTTAGTTTTGTGCTGCAAAAAAGGCTTTTACTTATACATTTAACATTCCAAAACTATTCTACTTCAATTTGAGATATGTATTTCAAATAATTATTACGGTTTGAATGAAAACAAAAACAATAATTTTGATCGGAAATTTTTACGAAAATCATTTTATCAAGGATGACACATATCATCAAAAAACTCGATGGCGGGAAAATATCTACAAAAAATAATTATAAATTGTAAAAGAACATAATATTATCATACGAAATTAAATGTTGTTGGGTTAAAAAATTATTTGCAGTGTCTATGATATGAAAATGAAAAAGGGCCTACATTTTAACTTTTGAGGTAAGATTTTAGTCATGACACTAAATAAATTAACTTTACTTGATTGTTTCACATACAATTTTTAATTAAAATACAAAAAACTATTAAGTATTGTGCATATTACAAATGTACTTACATTGTTTTCAAAAATAACTCTCAATGTTCGAGAAACAATAACATAAAAATAAGTGTTCTTGTAAAACTGACACCCGTCGTGTCGCTAAATGGACGCAGGTCTGAAAACTGACCAGGACGTGATTTTCGTAAATTTACTCAAAATGTGCCAACTTCGGGGCGGTTGGTTCGATTCAAGACCTCTGTGCGTTACCTGAGAATGATTACAACCCATAAGGGTGATTATAACCTGTAAACATAAAGAAATATAGACCTTAATGTTGCAGGTCTCAAAACTATCCGTTTTTCGCTTATGACCTATAAAGGGTTAAACGCCCAAAGGGCTTTTACATATGAATGTACCATACTGGGACGGGAGCGTACCAAACCCCATCTCGCTCCCTCCGTCCCATATTCCGTTACTTTTCTACGAACCAAGATTTGCAATTGAGATTTCTATTGCAATCAAGATTTGTAGAAAATGCGTTTAACAATGTCTTTTTCGAAAAAAACACTCTTCGAGTCGCTTTTGAAATTTATTTAAAGATTTTATTTTTTCAAACTTTCTTTAGACTGGTAGCTGGTAGGTACCATAATATGTATTACTAGCAGGTAACCCCCCCCCCCCCCCCATCGCTCCGAAGCTTCACAATATTAAAAAGAAAAAAAAATCACGGCCTTCACAATTTTCCGATTTTCCCAGAAGAAATTTCACAGAAAAAAAAACATTTTCCAAGATCCAAAATTTCCAAATATGAACAATTTCAAACAATCAAACAACAAAAAAGCTTAAAAAAACATTCATCTTTCTGATTTTGTTATTTGTAGTTTGTAAATTAGTCATGTTGGAAAATTTTAGATCTTCCGGATTTTTTGATTTATCCGGAAAATGAGAAATTCCAAATTAGGGGCCATCCATAAATTACGTCACACCTTAATTAATTACGGTGGGGGGAGTACAGAAGTGTGACATTATGTGACAAGGGGTATGGGGGGGATCATGAGCTCTGTGGCGTCACATGTAAAAATCTGAATTGTGATTATTTTTAGATGTAAAATTGCAAAATATGTGACGTCACACTAGGGGGGAGGGGGTCTCACAAACGTGACGATGTGTGACAGGGATGGGGGGGCAGTCTAAAAAAACATGAAATTCGTGTGATGTAATTTATGAATGGCCCCTTACATCCATTTTATTTTCGACATTTTCTTATCAGAGATGCTGTTTGAAAACTTCGGCGGTTCTTTTTGAAATTAACAGAGGACGCCACTTACGTTTACAACAATATAAACGGCACCATTGATAATAATATGTAATTAAGTTTATGTTTCAATATGACTAATTTATAATATATTTTGTTAAGTGAAAATTGTAATGTTTAGATTTTCCGGAAAAAACATTGCCGGAAAATTGAACGGAAAATGAGAAATTCTAAATTTCGTCAATTTTATTTTCGACATTTTCTCATCGGGGATGCTGTTTGAAAGCTTCAACGGTTCCTTTTGAAATTAACAGAGGAAGCCACTTCCGTTAACAACAATCAAAACTGAACAGTCATAAAATAATAATAATATTTTATCTGTAGGTATTAATATTCCCATTTGACAGCTCAATAGTATGATCAACGCTCACGTGAACTCAAACAGATAAAATGCCAAACAGTCGAGTTGAAACAGGATTTCGCTACGCTCAATCAATAAACTTCATAGATTTGTTATTGCTATTACACTAATTTTATATTATTAGTCGTAAAATAGACGACATGATTTTCTTTGTCTTGAGGTGCGAATTGGCACGAAACACAAATAATAATTATTAGAAACAAAAAGATGATAATCTTTCTTGGTGAATTTGTTGGGAGCATCATTCGTATGACGCAGACAGTGGGCAACTACGTAATTATTTTTGTAACTTTTAAATAATTTGGCAATGCACAGTGAAACCATTTCACACGCGAAGTCAAACAAACAACTCGGTACCTACCTACCTGCTTTTTCAGCCTCGTCAGCAAAAAGTCGAAACGTTGGCGAAATTCAGTTTGCTACTAAGATGATTTCAGGAATGCGTACGAATTCAAATAATTATGTTATGTATTGAATTTTAAGTTAAATATATTTCAATAACATCATGCTAAATTAAGAGTAAGTTAGATTTTTACTGTCACAGAAGAAAATATTAATAAAATTTTGATAGGCGGGTACGGGTACCGCCGCCCCGGGAACCATTTATTGAATAACCAACACCTCTGCCATAGGTCACCCCGAGTGGTTCGCTACGTTTGGTGACTTAGCAGGGATGCCCGGGTTCATGGGGTGAGGTTTGTCCGGGTCTTGGCGACGTCTGCCCACCAGCTGCATGGCAGGCCGGATCGGGAGAGAATGGTTGAGTCCAGCCGTACTCTATCGGAACACTGCCTTGCACCGAAGTGGGAGGGGTGGATACATACGTCCATCCCCTGGACACACCGACTCTCAGATTCCCACCCACCCCAAATACCCTTTTCCTTCCCAGCACTACCTCTCCTCCCTTTCCGAAAAAGACCCTCCACACAGCATCCCCTAAGACGATTTAGACCCTGAAGAGAATTATTGTCCTCAGGGCCTTCTGTGCGGTGCTAATGTAAAAATAAAAAAAAATACGAGTGTGCTTTAGACCACACGACTGAAGTAAAACTTCTATGAGAGGAAGAGAGACAGAAATTGTGCGCGCGCACTGCTCCCTCTTGCTCCTACAGTGTGATACTTACAATAGGCCTGCACTGTGTCTTAGACATACGAAACGTAACTGGCTATGAGAGAAAGATAGAAAGAAAATGTGTGCTCGCGCCTCTCTCTCTCTTGCCCCTACAGTAATATATGAAACGTAACTCTCTTTCTATCTTCACTATAACTTATATCTCCCTCTCAACTTCCGTTCGTCTCGCCCGACACTTTTCGTAACGCTCTCGGCATTCACCAGCTTACTCCCCAAGTCAAGCGTACGTAAAGAAGGTTTACTTCAATAAAAAATCACGAGAAAACTGATTCTTAACGACGCTTTTTTACGTTCATTTTTCATAGGAAGCTATGAGGAAAATAAATAATTTCCATAACGTTGGGGGTGTTATGTGAAAGGTGTGTCCTTACTAAAGGTGAAATTCATATAAAAATGTGATTTAATCGAAGTGATAAATTAAAAAAAAAACTTAATACAAATCTAATGGTTCATAAAAAAGTAATTTACTTACCAAATTTCGATTTCGATTTACATGGTATTTATTTTATTTTATTTTTATTTTATTTTATTTGGGAGACCAACAGTTTACATTAAAATCTGAGCATAATAGTAATTGAGTCACAATAATTGTACCATTTACAGGCTTCCACATGGGTCTCCACGGCTAATTGAAATTATTTGCGTGTATTTATTTATTTAATTAATTTATATCAACGATATAAATATACCATAAGCACATATGTCACAAAATCATAGGGAAAAAAAGTAAGAATAACAGATAATTGTGGCGTTTGAATGAGAAATGACACCAGAGATACAATTACATATAAAAATTTATAGTACAAATAAAATTAATATTGATTGAAAAGATTTGATAGTATAGACCTCTTGTACCTACCTTCCGTGCATTCAAATAGATCTGCCACATCTGCATATCTATTAGTAACTTCATGTAACCTAGGTACAAGCGAGTGTTTCGTATATTAAGTCCTGTTATTGTTGTATTTAAACAGGATTTTAGAACGATTGGCTCTTGTGGGTATATGAAATTCAATGAGCTTAGTTAAAACAGGACTGTCCATTCTACCATTTACAATTTTGAACATAAATATTAAGTCGGATATAATTCTTCGATCAGAGAGTCGTAATAAATTTAATTCTTTCATTACAGCCCTGCGACTGTGGAAGAATTGAGCTTGTCAAAGAGTATGTCTACTTAGGGGTGACGGTGGATTGTAATATGAAGTGGGATATCCATATTGCTAAGCTATGTAAGCGCCTTCGAGCGATTGTAGGCAAACTGTATAAACTTAAATATTATGTGCCTATCAAAACCATGAAATTAATCTATTTGTCCTTGGCTGAATCTAACGTTAGATATGGTATAACTTCCTGGGGGCACTCATGTAAGACAAACATCCAACATGTACAGTCAATTCAAAACGCCATGGTAAAATTACTCGTCAGCAAAGCAGTTTACGACCAGCGGCAAAATATCTCATTAATGTATAAATCCATAAATGTTTTACCTATAAGAGCTCTTTTTTGGCATAAAATCTGTATGCAACATATACTAGATAGCCCATACAAAACAAAGGTGGATCACATGTACAATACTAGGCTCACACAAAATGAAGGGATGATTGTACCTAGATTTTCTAATAAACATGGCCAGCGAACTCTTGAATACATTGTACCGCTTATATTTAATATGCTGCCATACGATTTGAAAAAATATTGCTCGACACCTAAATTTGCCCTATTGTTAAAAAAATGGCTATTGGAATCAGATTTTCTTTATTGACTGACTCCTAGTGCACATTAAAAAAAAAAAAAAAAATTTTTTTTTTTTTTAGACATATTCTTCTTATTATTATTATTATTTTTATACTTATTTTTGTTTTTATTATGTATTTTATTAAATTAAAATATTTTTTTCCTGTATTGTATTATACTTAATTGTACTATGTTTCTGTCCACACTGTTCCTGCCGACAAGCTACTTGCAGTAGCTTTGCAGGTATAATGTAAACATGAAAAAAAAAAATCTTTTTTCTGTAATAAAAAAAAAAAAAAAAAAGTAATTATAGTTTATGTTTTCAATGGGAAAACCGAGTTTGAAATTAATGTGTCTTAGAAATTTATGTTGAATTTTTTATTGAATCTGAATGTGTTTTAAAATGAATAAAATATAAGCTAGCTCTATAAAAAATTAAAACAATGTACATTTTTGTGAAATTCCGAGGGATCGTGCGTGATTTTAATTAAGCAGTATTAAATAAAATAAAGCCAACGTTTCATAAATATATATACATTTTTATTATTTGTCATCAATCATCTGTGGTTCTATAGTAATATTGTTTTTTTTTAAATACATACTTGTCTAAATAATAGTCTTCAGAAAACGGCTAATTGAAATTTTCGAGCTTTAATGAGGCTCTGTGCTCTTTTCTAAATTCAGTTTATTTCAATCCCGCGGGATTGCAAACCCTAGTGGCAGAGTAAAATTTTAGATTTATGTGTGTCGAATTATAGCTTAAATTTAGGCTTGAAACATAGATTTCGCAATTCCTACTTTCATCTGAATGTGGTCGGTAGTGCGAATAGTGTGGAGGGTCACACGAAAGAGCAGGTGGGTAGATACCTACCGCAGCAAGCACGCAGCATTATAATTATAGAATACAAAGGAATGCAGTTAGAAGTTAGATGAAAATAATAACGTCGTGGCAGCTGTATCAAATAAAACATAAGATATTATGAATTGTACAGTTTTTTCACATGGAAAATAAATACATAGCTGTTATCCAAGGGCGTAACTATAACATTTACATGGAGAGAGGAGTTCGCCGTAGGGGGTGCGAGGGAGAATGGGGAGGGGTTGCGGAAAAATTAATAAAACAGTTTTTTGGGACCTCTGCTTACCAGAACTTAAGGGCCATCCATAAATTACGTCACACCTTAATGGGGGGGAGGGGAGTAGAGAAGTGTGACATTGTGTGACAAGGGGTATGGGGGGGGTCATCAGCTCTGTGACGTCACGGTTAAAAATCTAAATTATTAAAACGCAAAACTGTTTATGTTATGTTATGTGATGTCACACTAGGGGGGAGGATCTCACAAATGTGACGATATGCGACAGGAACGGGGGGGGTCTAAAAATCATGAAATTCGTGTGACGTAATTTATGGGTGACCCCTTATTATTTACATCAAATACTCTTTTTTCCTACGCAGTACTGAGGTCCGAGGGGGGAGGGGATGAACCCCCTAACGACACCCCCCCCCCCCCTTTGTATACGCCCTTGGTTGTATCTAACCAATACAATAATACTTCTCATGTCATTGAAAATTTTTAATGGGCTTATTGTCAATGTATTTTGTTGGTGGCGTGTACCAACTACGAACCACGTGACATTTAAAATGTGAAAAAATAATAAAATCGGCAACTTTTACGTTGCGGAATTAGCAATAGTTCACAATTATTAGAATAAACCAATTGTTTTTTAACAGTGAAAAATCAAGGAATGTAAAGTAAATTGCCAAGATCGACAAATTTGTTTCTTCATAATCAAAAAACACTTCACATTTCAAAAAATAAAATAAAATTTTCCGCAATTTTCAAAAGTGGTATGCGTGTGAAGTACCTAAATCTTCTTATATACAAGTACCTATATAAAAATCAATATTTGTTTGTTCATATTTTATGCGCTGCCATATCGCTCATCCGATTGTGATGAAACTTTGGTGATTTTTTGTGCGCACGCCCGCGATGGTTTCTATGTATAATGGTAAGCTTCGGCGCAATGAAATTTGTATAACGGAAAATGTGAAAATATATTTCATATATTTTAGCGGCATGGAGGGAAGGCAGGAGGGGGAGGGTAACAAAGGAGGTGGGGTTCGGGTGAGGGGTGACAAGGGAGGGGAAGGGCGGGGAAGGTGGAATGGGAACGCGGGAGAGGAAGGGGATGCGGGAGGGGAACGTGGACACGTGGGAAAGGACATGCAGGGAGAAACAATTTATTTCTTTGAATGGCATTACAACGCATGCTGGGTATCAGCTAGTTTTAAAATAAATCAAACCAAATATTTTGCTAAAAAAATTCTGAAATCATCAGGACACTAAAATTCTTGGTAAACTTTCGGGTTGACTGGACATACTATTTTTAAGAAAAACCTTTTGATTCACCTTTATTACTAGGTATAAAGACAACTATTTGCATTCAGGGCGATGGAAAACACTGCATTCAAAATTCAAAATTTCAATACAAAATGTCATACAATAACGAACATAAATTATTGTAAATGGCCGCTAGCTGTCATCCTATACGACGAAAGCAAACTTTCATTTTACGTAATTGAAATTTTAAATGCAGTATTTTTCATCGCCCCGAATGTAAATAGTTGTATTTCATAGTAATTAAGATGAATCAAAAGGTTTTTTCTAAAAAATATTCGTATTAAGCGTGTCCAGTCATACCGAAAGTTCACGAATTCAAGAATTTTTTTACTACTGTGATTTTTTACAGCAATGGCCCATCAGAAAATAAGGCGAATATCAACAAACATTTTTTGATTATGTTGAAACTAAATTTCTCAGTTTTCATCTTGGCAACTCAAGTAACACACCATGTTTTATTGCGGTAAAGCTAAACTGCACATAATATCTGTATATTGATTATAAAAACTTTAGTTTATAATATACACAATACCTTCCCAGAAAATCCACCCACGATGAATAATTACAATAAAAATCTAATGTTAACAAAACGCGTGGTGAGTTTATGAACGCAATAATAATAAAGGATAAATAGAGATTTTACGTCTTTGGCACCTGATTATCTGATCGGAATGTTTAAGGCTACTGCCCTCTAAAAATAAGAACCGTGGTCATTTCACTCTTTCACGAGCATTCAAAAATCCTCAATACAAAATACAAACACGTCATTATTGAGAAATATAAAAATATTGTAAAATTTCCGCAAACCGCTTATTTCTAAATTTGCCCGTCTTGTTGAAATAATAACACTTCGTTTCAATTTAGTTCAAGAAACAAGTACTTAAGTATTTACGTCGAATTGAGATGGTAAACATTTTCAACTTAGTACAAGAAACAAGTAAGTATTTACGTCGGAGGGAGATGGAAAACACTTTCAACTTAGTACAAGAAACAAGTAAGTATTTACGTCGAAGGGAAATGGAAAACACTTTCAACTTAGTACAAGAAACAAGTAAATATTTACGTCGGAGGGAGATGGAAAACACTTTCAACTTAATACAAGAAACAAGTAAGTATTTACGTCGGAGGGGAGATGGAAAACACTTTCAACTTAATACAAGAAACAAGTATGTATTTACGTCGAAATGAGTTGCGAAAACACGCACAAAATAGGTTAGTTATAAGATTCTAGTTTTGGTTTATTGCAGAACCTTCCGGCAACGTCACATATACTAGCAAGATCAAAGATGGCGTCAAAACTTGAGAAATTTTAAACTTTGAAAAAAATTGGAACTTTGATGCATCTTTTACCGTCTCCCCCGCCGTACCTAAACCGTTTTTGTCTTGTAGTAGATACCTAATTAAGTTGAAACTTAAGTGTTTGATATACATAATTTGTGAATTTCACCATCCAATATTAACACTGCCAGAATTACACGTAGACGAAATTACACGTAGAGAGAATTACGCCTACTTGGTAGGTAGGAAGCTACATGAAATTCACGCCCCTGTAGTTTCTTCTTGACACCAAAAATACGAGAAAGATGTCTGTCTTCATCGAAATAAACTACCTGCTACATTATAAAAATTCTCAACTCTTTGTTAGGTAATTAATTATTTTCGGGATTTTGAATGATGTCCAGATGAAAAATATGTTGATTTCGCAACGAACGCAAAGGTGGGTAAATTTGGGGCCAACTGTTTAACGGACCATCAATTTTTTATCTCGTCACCAATCAAAAACCGACCATCAGCGCTATTTCGAGTGCATATTTTCTTGAAGGTTTTTTTAATTTTTTTTCATTTATGCAGGAGGTCATGAGGAAAACAATTTCTCTCGAGGCCTATGTCATCTTTGAGGATGCCGTGTGGAGGGTCGTTTTAGGAAAAGGAAGGAGAGGAAGTTCTGGGAAGGAAACGAGTACGAGGGGTGGGTAGAAATCTGGGGGTCAATGTGTCTAAGAGTGACGGTCGCGGTCGTATGAATATATTCTTCCCACTGTGGTGCAACGTCTTGCATGGGTTGAGAGATTCCGGCTGGAGAGGTCAAAAGATATCCCTCGACCAACCTCTCCCGATCCGGCCCGCCACGTAGTATACAAAATTCACCCCATGAACCTGGGAACCCATGCTAAGTCACCAAACGTAGCGAGCCACTTGGTATCCGTTAAATGCCGATTTTCGGTCCGTCGGTGTTTGGTTAATTTTGATGGCTGTTACATCAGATCAAACAATCCAATATAAAATTTGACAAGCCGCTGTTGGCGGGAACCGTTCGAATGTTAAAAAAAACAATTTAAAAAAGCGCAGATCGTCAAATGTGACATTGACAATTACTAGGACGGTCGGTCAAACAACTGGCCCTAATATCATGTTTTGTATTCTTGTGATTTTGTTTTAAAAACCCCTATGCTTGTTCAAAATTACGCGCAACAATACCTACAGACAAGGTAGCCAGTTATTTTCCCACTTCCTCCTCTGCATCTCCTTCCCCTCCCCATACCCTTCAGCCACACAACATACCACAATTGGAGATGCCATAGTATGACTGGCTCCGGTTAGAAGGGGGCAGCCAGGCATAACATATTGACATAAATTAATCGTGTTTTATTTCTTTATTTCAGTGCATCGTTTCTCAAAAAGTGGCATTTCAAAACTCTTTGAAAATTCGTTAAAAGTTATGATTTTTTTTTAATAGCCCATAACCTAACCTAACGCAACATATATGTTTGTAACAATTTTTTTTAATTTTTCATCACTTTTAATGAATTTTCAAAGGAGGTGATGAAGTTGCATGTTGTTGAGTTGTCCGGTCACCGTTTCTTACATTTGTTGAGAATTTTTCACCACCGTGATATAAGCATACGCACGTGCGGTGGTGGGCGATTTTGCATGCTGTGCATTAAATATAAAAGTATCGAAAATAAAATAACGTAATAAGTATAGAATTAAAGAAACACATATTTAAAAAATATATAAAATCAAAGTAACTACCTAAGCAAATAAGAAAAAATATATCATTTTTTCTTATTTGATTTCAATGATGAATTTTATGTGTGCGAGTTACACTAAATAAATTCGTTTGGTGACTAGATCTGCTAAAGATGGAATTAAAATAAACGAACAAATGCTCATTCTAGTTAGCTCACAAATTATTTTGGAGAATACAGTTATAGAGCATTCTTTCTTTAGGTGCTCCGAGTGTGTTCGCCGAAATTTTGTTTGAAATAAGCGCGCCCAAGAGTTGCCAAGAGCATTCCTTCGTGTTCAGACGCGATCGCTCCCCGTGGCGGTCTCTTCAAACTGTTCTTGTGTTCTTGGAACTCGCGTCGACTAATTATGGATTGGAGTAATGAAAAATGCCAACAAGCGTACCAACACTTCAGATATCTGTGGAATCCAACTTATGGAAAATGAATAATAATAATAACTTATGAAAAATAAAATTAAAATAAGTCTCTTCCTTATTTTCTTTATATCGAAATTATCAAATTGCGTCAACGATAATGCGGCACTTGAAGTCACAATATCGCTCTCACTGTTAGACAATGATATGATGAAGTGAACGCTGTCACTGATTGTTGAATAATGGGCAATGAGCTTTCGCTCGCCTGATCTAAACATCCCTAGAGCATTTGCGAGAATTCTGGTTCTCGATGTTCCCGTTCTTGTTGTTATTCTTTTGGGGTAAATGGTGAAAACGAATTACCGTAAAACGTGTAAACACACTAAAGATCAATAAAGAATGCTCTTATTCCAGCTCTCACTCTGTGCTTGTTTGATCCAATCCCACCTTTAAAAGGGGCCTTGTAAAAAAATATTCTGTAGATACACGACGCATTCACGACGCCGATGCGACGTCGTGAAACGTCAGAGAGTTTCAATTTTGACATACGAAAGGATGGTACATATAAAGAAAAGTGGGACACGGAATATGCACATTTTAATTTAAAAACACACAAACTTTCTACCTACCACTTAGATAACAATAAGAGACAGATATTTCAGAAACCGGAAAAGGAAGGTAATGCATGTAAATTTCGTTAAAATTAAAATCGAATGTTCACTTGGTGATTAGTTTTTTAGTGAACCTAAAATACGCTCTTAATTTCGTCTATTAATTCATTTGTTTGTCTGTAATTTAAAAATAACAAAAAACAAAATAAAAGCCAGCCTAAAAAACCTATTTCGGTGACGCTTTTCTATTAACCAAAGGGATTTTTTTAATTCCTGTCAAGTGAATAATGGTAGCATAGGTAGGTACCTACCTCAGATCTAAGGTACTCAACAAATATTTTAATGTGTCATGAGGTCTTACCGTGAAGAAGCTGAGTTCCAGGATGCCAGGCTGGGCGAGGACACCGTCAGGTCCTCGTCCTTCTTCCTCCCTCCATGCTCCTTGTAGTCCCTGAAGCACCTCTTGCACCGCGTGGGCCACCTGACCTGCGGGTGGAAGCCAAGGGGGCACAGGGGATCCCCCTTCGCCAGGGGGTACAGGTGGTGCATCTTCACTAAACTTTGTCTAAACACGCATCACACGAAAAGCTGCTATTATTTTATGTGTACGGCCACACAAGGAGGTTGCCATTAATCAACTTAATGACATTAGTCTTGCCATAAATTAACTTTATGACTTTCCAGAAGATTATTTTTGCGTACAATATAACAGGCGATCATTTACCGCAACACTTGGGGTGTTAAATTTTATTTTGATTGATGGTAGTGTTGGTTTAAAAGAAAAACTCAGTAAACTGAGAGTAGGTACCTATTATTTATATTACGTTAACTTCAAATTATGTAGCTGGGTTGAAAATAGGGTGTCACACAAAACACAATCCGCATATATTTCTCACTTCCTTGCAATGGGTACGTAATGAGGATAATAGAATATAGGTATTAGGTATACACACGCAGGATTAATACTGGACGTCGTGACGCCCAAGCGTTTTCTCGTGTCGTTTCGTGTTTTAAAATAAGCAGGTAGTTATGTCTAATTATATAGACGCTTACACTTTCAATATAAGTATTTTAAATGCCACTTAATTTATCAACTTTGTCGCAAACAATATCACTGTGTTATTTTAATGCTTCAATACACTTTATTTCTTCAAAAAGTTAAACTATTTGTTGCAATTCACTTTTCTCGTAATTTATCACCACAATTAAAATTATTTTAATGATTTCAGGGAAAACAATTATATGTCAAGTAGGGTATTTGACAAAGTTTAGAGTGCCGCGTGTTTCTGGATTAGCAGATTCATGTAAACAGTCGCCGTGACGTCAGATGATGATAAATGCGATGAAAAGTCGAAGCTCTATTTTCGGCACCTACGTGGAAAACGTGCGCCATAAAAAAACTTGAACGCAGGGAACGGTCGATTTTAACAGAACGGGCTTATTAGATTTGCACGCCAGATGGTAGCTGGGTAGGTACTTTTGAAATTTAAATCTGGATTCGTCCTAAGTAAATACTTGTGTAGCAAATTTTAGAATGTTGATTTTTTTTTGAAGTTGGAACGATAGGGCAGCATTCCGTTATTACATAATTGGGACGTTTCTTCCGTCTACGCGCGTTTTCCGTCGGCGCGCGGACGGCGGTGATAGCGCGTCGATCACTGAACGGTCATGGAGAAAGGCGGCGATATAATTGGAACTCAGCGAATAAACCCGCCTGGACTGGGGATCGCATTTAGCCGGTGTATTTTATCGGCGGTCCGGCAGCGCACAGTTCGCCAGCTTGACTGACTGGAGATCCCAGCGCGGGCAGGAAGCCAAATCCGGGTTTCTGGGCTTCTGCCTTGTCGCTTCTGGTCCGCGCGGCCAACTTCTCGCTCCTGTTAAATTAACATTTCGCCGACGGAATGCACCGGACTGACACTGCGCAGCTCGACCAGCCGCAACAGTTGGAGAAAGGTCATCTTTAATCATCACTTGAGGTGCCGAGGCTTTCACATTCTAATTTAATGACTACAGCCTTGGTAAAAAAATATTGAGTGGGTGATGACAAAGGGAATAAGCGTAGATAATAATAATTACGAATTCCCACTTTAGAGAATTCGTTTTGAGAAAATTATGTTTTCTCAACAAAGATTTTTTTTGGAAAAACAACAGTTATAATATTTTATATATGTATGTATGGTAAAATATTTTTTAAGTATATACAATACACAAATACACTTTAAATTATTCAACCAACAATTGGTTTTCACTTATGTATCTTAATTATTTAGTGAATGTAAAGAGAAAATGTATTTGTATGGCCCAAACTAAACACTTCTTTTGTCCAACATCATTATACACACCAAGGAAAATACTTCTTTAATAAACTACCAGAAGAAATCAGTTGAACTCTATCAAAAAGTGTTTCAGAGAAACCATTAACGGGAAGACTGCTTTTCCCATTTCCACATGAAAGTCACACTAATAATTATTTTTTTTTTTCTTACTGAATACATGGATGTTTGTGTCTTTTAGTTTCATGGTCGTGATTGCGATTTGACTGTATTAACTGTACATTTGTGAAATTTAAACTCTTCTTCCGACAAGCAAATGCTTTTAATGGAAGATCAATATAAATTACAAATTACAAAATTGTCAGCCAAGTCAAATGGACAAATCAAACAGAAAAGCTTGTAAATCAACTTAGGTATTTAACTTATATTTTTAAACGTTTAAATAACATAGTTGATATCAAAAGAATGAAATTGGTATACTATGCATTGGTGCAATCATCAGTATCTTATGGAATAATCCATGTGGAGTCCAATTGGATGGGACATTAAGCCATTAGAAACAACCCAAAAATGAATAACTACTAAAAATAATATTACATAAATATATGAACTACCCCTCCTTACAAGAAGCTGAATTGTACTACGCGCAATGTTTAAAATACATATTTACTCGAAATATTATTTAAAAAAAAAGGAAATCGATTTACTAATGGGTCAAAAAATAATGTATTTGAAGTTCCTGTGTAAAACTGGGCCTGCGCAAAGACATGCATATTTTATTCCACCAAATAATTTGTAATGCTCTCTAAAAGACTACAGAAATTAAATGTGAAAATCAATCATTCTACAGTATATATAAATGTAATTAAGTCTTAAACAAAAAAACAAATTCTTAATCTTTATAAGAATGTCTTTTGAATTGTTATTCCATTAATATTGGTTTTATTTTTTATTTTTTATTTTTTTAATCTTCTACAAAGATAAAGTGCATACCTTAAATTTTAACTGCCTTAAAAAACACAGGTATACCCACCGGCGATTGCCTAGGTGGGATTTTTTTGGTATCATGCATATTTATTCTTTCTTTTTTTACTGTATATATAAAAAAGCTTATATTGTTTTATGTTGCAAAAAATAATTAATAAATTAAAAAAAAAATATTTATTATAAAGTGTTTAAAAGAGAGAAAATAGAATTACATTAGCCTATAGGGATAGGATTGTGGGAGGAAAATAAAAGGAATTGATCTATTCTGTGTAGTGAGTAGTGTGTGTAAATGTTATTTATTGATTTTAAGCCGCAAAATGTGGGGTGCTGTGATAAATAAGTCAAATTCACTGTACGAAATGTTAAAGATGTGTGAAGTGCAGGTGAATGAATGTTCGGAATGGTTATTATTCAACTGGGTATAAAATGAAAAAAGAAAATACGACTGGTTTACAAAATAATGCATTTTTTATTAAAATAAACTTATTTGGATGTACATATTTATAAACAAATTTTACTCTTACAAACTAAATAACAAAGTGTCAAAAATCTATTCGGTTAAAAAAATAAGTTCTTTTCATTTAAGCTAGGTAATTTGTTAAATGTTTGTATTTTTATTTAAATATTTGGTATAAAATTGGCAGTAGGTAATTACTGTATATTAAAAGTATCAACATTTAAAAACTCTCAAAGAGCAATAATATTTGGTTTCAATGACAAAAATTTAACCTGTGAAATGTTTGCATTTTTATTTAAATAATTCGTATAAAATTAGCAGTAGTTAATGACTGTATATTAAAATTATCATAATTTGAAAACTCTCAAGGAGCAATATTATTTGGTTTCAATAGCAAAAATTATAAAAGCGCATAAAATGTTACTTAAAATATAATATAAAATATTATCTTAAAATAAAGCTTATTCTATTTGTAGCCTTGGTTACCCTGTTGTGTAGATTTTTAAAAGTAATAGGTAGGTACTAAATAAATTATACACCATTTTTTAACACACAATTTTAAGAAAATAATGTTGCCATTTTTTAAATTATAATGTTGGCATTTTTTGTTAGACAGTTTTTTTATCTTTTAAATGATAATGTTGCCATTTATTGTACACAATTTAATAATGACAATCTTTACCAGATTTAACATTCATGGCGAGCTCCACTATTTGATCATTGTTTTTCACTTTGTCCCAGAGGGAGGTGTTGACACGGGAGCGTGGCTCCTTGTCGAGGTGCTTGCAGATGAACCGGCCGGCTTTAATGAGGCCCAGGAGGTCGATGTCCATGGGCACCCCAAAGCCCTGCATCATGTAGACCAGGTCCTCGGTGGCCAGGTTCCCTGTGGCTCCTTTGGCGAATGGACACCCTCCCAGACCGCCGACAGATGAATCGAAGCAAGTGATCCCTTCCTACAATTTTTTTTTAATTAATTACCCTTCAATATGTATTTACAGGCTGTCAAAAAAGCAAAAGGAAAAAAATGGAGGGCGCTGCGATCGGTCACATATTTTAACCACTGGAGCGACAGCGCATTTTAAAACTTTTTTCTCCGTTTGCTCGAGATTTTCAGAAGATCATTATTAAAATTTTTCGACAACATTAAAAAAATCATACCTTCGAATTTTAACATGGAGACTTAAAAACTTATTAAGGTGCTATATAGCCAATGAATTATCCTGTATTTTATCATTTATCTCATATTTGTAGGATTTATAAAAAAAATATAAAAAAATCGTAAAGTTTTCGATCAGAGATTCTGCGTGAAAAAAATATTTTAAAAATTTATGTTTAACATCGTTATAAAATAGTCCACGAAGTTCGGATTTGCAACATCTATGGTTATAATAATCATTTCAATAGCTTCATTTTAAGTCCAAAATAACAAATGTGGGAGCTACAAATACTTTTAAAAAAATTTGCCAAAAGTTGCCGAGGAGATGATTGCCTTTTTTATCCGAAAAGCAATCGGAGACATTTAAATGGGGCCAATATATATGGCAAAAATCGCTCCAGTGGCTATATGGCAACACCAAAGAAAAAATAATGTAAAATTAAAAAAACATTTGCGACACGTTACCGACTGGAAGATGCTCTCAGTTTAGGGCCTGGTGAAAGACCTCCTTTCAGAAACGTTGCTTGAAATGACAGATTTAAATAGCCAGGTACTTTCCCGTCTTCCTCTTTCCCTATTCATTCCCCTCCCCATCACCTTTAGCCTCACAACAAACTCCACTGGCTAGTACTGAGAAGCAGTTGGAATTCTTGTGCAAAAGGGATGTAAACGATGTAAGCATCGACATATCGAATAGTCCAGCTGATGAGTCAGAAGAAATCTCCAAAAAATCGAAATTTGCATTGAATATGCAATTACATGTAAAAGTGAACCCTATATCTGGTAACCTGTACCAGACAGTTGATCCGCCGACAATTGCCCCCCCCGGCGTACTTATATACAATGTGCTGTCGGTTTAGGCAAAATACGGTATACCTAATTTCACAAAATATAACTGAGTGACCCCGAAGGGATGTGCAGAGAGGATGTACTGCCGAATAACAAAACTATAAAATATATTTTCATTCAAATGCATCAAGGAAAAATCTGCTTCTCTATATATGTACTTACCAGCGCATGTACAACTTATTATTAAGGATATTTTTGAAGTCGATTTTATGTTTGAAATTGGTAAACAATGCACAAAAAATTATAATTTTATAGTAAATATCATTTCGGGGGCCAAATGTCGGCGGATTAACTGTCGGGATACCCTGGTACAATACTCAGATTACTCATGAACACCAAAAGTAAACTGCAGTAAACTAGTAGCAAATTGAACAAAACGTTGTTGTATTCTGGGTCACTAGTAGATTATTTCAAAATGTCATACTAATACCGTACCAGACTGTTATGCCTCCCGGTGTTATTTTATAGCATATTTAATATATAAAGCACAGATATATGTAAATAATATATGATTTTAATAATGTTCATGGTGAGCATTCAAATATAGCTTCCTTCACTACTTCAAAGCTTAGTATTTGGAGATGTCTGACAAATCAACTGGAAGATCAAATATGAACAATTGATTGATGAATGTAATTGACACAAACTACAGTATCAAGTAAATATCAATTTTAATAAAAAGGTTGGACTTACTTCAAGCCCCACGAGCACGTTGGCCAGCGCCTGACCGTAGGTGTCATGGCAGTGCAACGCCAGAAATTCAGGGGTGGACACGTGGGCTACCTCCTTGAGCATGCGCTTCATGGCCCCCACGGTGCCCACGCCGATGGTGTCTCCCAGAGATATCTCGTAGCAGCCCAAGTCCAGCATGGCGGACGTCATCTAGATAACAAAATCATTCATTCAGGTTTGTCCGGATCTTGGTGGCAGATGTGTCTTCCCACCAACAGCGTGGCAGGCCGGATTAGGAGAGACTGATTGAGGGAGATCTTTTGATCTCTCCAGCAGGACTCTCTCGGAACATTGCCTTGCACTGCAGTGGAATGGATGGATTTATCCATCCGTCACTCCTGGACACACTGACCCCCAAATTCCTACCCATCCCTCATACCTTTTTTCTTCCCAGAACTTCCTCTCCTTTCTTGCCCTAAAAAGTCCCTCAACACAGCATCCCCAAAGATGATATAGGCCCTGAGTGGAATTATTTTCCTCAGCTAATGTGGAGCTAATGTAAAAAAATATATTCATATCTCTTGTTCTCTCGTTTGTTTATCTTTTAGGGTTTACTTTTCTATTTTAATTTTAAATTAATGAAGATAGACGTGATAATTAATGTGAAATTCTAATAATCATTATCCTAATTTCTTCTTTATAATAATCGTTGTTTTTTTCCTCTCCCAAATTAATTCATTCAAATGAATATAATAGATAGTAATAATAATACTAGATAGCATTGATCATTCCTCTAGGTATTGTTTGGTAAAACTGTTGCCTCAATGCTATGGGGCATAAATAATTTTGCAGTCATCCGTAGAGGCTGTAAAACTATTAATGCCACAAGAAAAGAAGAAGGAAATAAAATTCATGAAAAAATAGTGATATTTTCTGTAAGTAACACGTTTTAAGGTGCTGGAAAACGAGCAAGCCTGTGGTTATTATTGCCTATTATTGCCGATCGTCCAACAATAATTGTCTTGGCCATCAATAGTCTTGCAGGGCACAGTGTTGCCGTACAAATTCACAACACAAAAAAACAATCTCCTGCAACTCCATCAAACTTGTATAAACTATTTAATTTATTAATATTAATCAGCTGGTTCAAAATTATGACAGTTTTGTTAAGTGGCGAACGTGGATGCACAAGTGTAACAGAGTGAGAAGGAAATGAGTTACGAATTCCGACAGAGAAATAAGACAGGGCAATACGTCGACAAGAATATGATCAACTGACCCCACAACACAAGCATGTGTGTAGCATGGTGGTCAAAAAATTCTCAACAACTGTAATAACAACGCACTGAATAAAGAAAAATTTAAAAAAAAACTTAAAAATAGGCAATTCACCTCAATCTTGCCGGCAAGATTGAGGTGATCACCGTGAAGTGGCACAGTGATCTTACACCTTGCCGGCAAGAAATCAGCATAAAAAGAATCTTATTATTTTAACTTTTATGAGTAAAAACTCAAATTGTAATATTTAATTTAATGAGCGAAACTAAAGTTTAACTATGAGCGAAACTCAATCGAAAATCTGGAAATAGAAAAATCAGAAAGTCAAAGTATGATACAGTTAAAAATGTGACCGAATTTGATATCGACACCTTGGCGCAGTGGTCAGCGCGCTCGTCCGGAAAGAGAAAGGTCCTGGGTTCGAGTCCCAGAGGTACCAATATCTTTTTCTGATTTTTTAACTTTTATGAGTAAAAAAAATTTATAGTAAAAAAATAATAATATTCATCCTAGAATTGCAGAAAAGTCAATAGATGTCGCATATTAAAAAAAAAATGGATAAAAATTTATGCAGACACCATCAGGATTGCATTTAGTACGGGTTTGAATATTGCAATCATACATAAAGACGGCAGCCAATAAAATATGCGTTAAGAAAATGAAGATAATATGGGTGCTGGTCTTTTTTAACTGTAAGAAATCGAAGTATGATACAGTTAAAAAAGTGACCGAATTGGATATCGACACCTTGGCACAGTGGTCAGCGCGCTCGGAAAGAAAGGTCCTGGGTTCGAGTCCCAGAGGTGTCAATATCTTTTTCTGATTTTTCTGTTTCCAGATTTTTGATTGTTTTCAGATTTCGTCTTCATTTAATTAAATAAAAAGAATCTTGTTTATCAGAGCCTTTTTTATCAAAAATAAAAGCTGTACAGTTTCTATGAAAAGCACACTCCCAGTGAGTAGGTTGGTAATAAAGCAGAGTTAGTTAAAAATAATTGGAATTTAAACCATTACCTTAGCAACTTTGTACGGCGTGACAGGACCTTCATATGGACAGCCTGTGACACAGGAGACATACCCTCGAACTTTAATATTTTTCTCCCTGGCCGCTTCGGTCACCTCTCGAAATTTTTCGAGGGATTCTTCAATGGAGCAACTCATATTTCTATACGAGAAGGCTTGACTTGCCGAGCCGAAGATGGCTATTTCCGTGGCACCAGCTTCCACCTGTAATGAAGATTAAATTACAAACGACCGATGGGTCCAATATCTACAACAATATTTTAGAAAGAAGATAATTATAACTAGATATTTACCATGAAATGAATAATATTATTTTTACATTTAATCTATAATGGCATATTTTGTTTGTGTTTGTGTATTTACGCTTTGTGCTAAAATCCAAATAAATGGAAAATTTCTGACCTTATCCGAAAACTAAAAACAGTTTTAGAAAAGTGATAATATGCTTTCAAATTTTACAATTTGAAATAAACATATAATTTTTTAAACATACACATTTTGAATGCAAACATAAAAAAGTTTTAAAAATTGCTCAAATTACATTTTTTCTTACTAAAATTAGTGATAACAAAAAAAAATATATAAACACATTTATTTTATTAAACAAATGTATTATAAAAGTTATTAAAAAAAAGTCATTGTTTCTTGTAAAAATAATTAATAAAGACTTTGTTTTCATAAAGGTGTACTGCACTTTAATTATTTTGTGGTTAACTTTTAGATTTTAATGTAAAACGTGGTGTTTTCTCTTTCTAACCGTTTAGATCATATTTCTCACAAGGATAATAATGGGGACAACGATTTCTGTGAGACCTATGTGAGTTGTTCCCAAAAGTGAACAAATAAGCCTGAGGGGTGTTAAGGTGTTCTAAACTGTTTTTTGCAACCCGCCAAATTTAAAAATTCCAAAGATTCCAAAAATTCCTCTAAAAATTCCAGAGCGAGTTTGCAACCCCATGACTCAAATAAAAATATAAAAAGGTCATTAGCACCGGAGCAGGCACTAAGGGTTGTGTATTGTAAGGGATTAATCTCTTAGAACTTACGGCTGCGTCGAATCCTTTCATGTTTGGCACCAGGACAGGATACCTAATGTTTGGGTCTTTAGTGATTCCTTTCATCACCTCTGCTCCATTGGCCATTTGAGGAACTTTCCTGGGACTAACGAAACTGTAAGGCAGAAAATATTTTTACAGTTTAATTTTGTTCAGTTTGTCGAACTAAAAAACAACACCAATAATTGATGTACATGTACATCTATACATACCACAAACACATTTTATGTTTGTGCCACACATGGGAAATAAATGTATGGTTTTGTGTGTAACTCAAAAAAGCTGATTTGGAAGAAGTAGTAATTACCCTGCAAACTGATTGTATGATCAAAAATAGTTCAAGTAATGGTTCCTTGACAACCATTACAAGGTTCAACATCAACTTCAACACCCCTGTGAAAAATCACTAAAAATGGAGAAAACAAAAAAAAATAGCATTCAACCTAACCTAATGTAACCTATTTGGTTCCATGAATTTAGCAATTTCAACACCCCTTTGAAAAGATGTTAAAAGTTATAACACTTTTAATGACCTTTGAAAGGAGGTGTTGAAGTTACGTGATTCTGAGTTGTCCGATCACCAACCTATTTAACCTTTTTTTTCATCACTTTGACTTTTCAAAGGAGTGATGAAGTGAAACTTTGTTGAGTTATCCGGTCACCGAAAGTAATAATAGCCTAGCGAATTTGTTTGTAATTTTAATAAAATTCTGCCTAGCGAATTTGTTTGTAATTTTAATAAAATTCTATCGAAGAGGTATGAAATGCAGGTAGGTGGTAAAAATAATATATTTTTTTTAATATTTATAATTTTAATATCCGTGGAGAGATATATATTGGTATAGTTAGAAAAAAAAATTAAAACTCTAACCCCAAAAAATAACAAAAATCATAGTAAACTTTGTTAATAATTAATGAAAAATAAAAACTGATTTGAAACTTGCTAAAATCAAAATAAAAATACCTAAGAGTTTCTTGCCCTGTCATTATCAAAACTTTAAAGGGCAAAATGAATGCCAAGGGTTAAAATAATTGACTAGTAAAACTCGACACAATCGTGATGTTGAATTTTTTTTTCTTTATTTACTTTAAATCTTGTCTAACTACTTTTTTAGTAGTGTTATGAAATATTTAAATAAAGATTAGTAACAAGGGCGCATTGTTTCATCCAATCACAATGTGAAAGTATGTAGGTAGATGTTAATTTGATTGTAAAGTTATTGACGCATGAATAATCACATTGTTAGAAAACTTCACAATATGGTAAAATGGCTTGTAATTCTGCTTTAACCTTACGGCCGGGCCGTACATACATCGGATTTTGCTTTTCGATTGTCTGATCAGACAATCGGATCGGATAAACACCGCACACATCCGATTCGAAAACTGGATAGAAAATACAACCAGGGCCACGCCCTTTTTCAGACCTGATTGAACGGCCAGCACGGAAGAGCGTGGCCTATTTTTATTACCGATCCGATTTTCAAATCGGATACGTGCGGGCTTTCATAAGATGTATGGCGCGAAGACAATCAGACAATCGGATGGAAAAATCTGATGTATGGCCTAACACGCAGAAATTATTGAAGTAATACATCCTTTTAACTTAATTACTGCATTTGCGTGGGGGGATGATAGGAAAAACATGCATTTAAATTCATATTTCAGTGAAATGAAAAAGCGAAGTTTATTACTGGTTTAAGTTGGCACCATGTTATCTTGTTAGTACTAGTAGTTCTGTGAACAATAATACACTGTTCCTTCATTTAATAAATCAAAACCCAAAATTTCCTCTGAGATCATAAGGTTGGGTGGGTAGGTACTTAACCTAAATACTTAAATACCTAATTGTAAACCGTATATTTTATGTAACATTTCTAAATTTCAAATAAGGAATTATATAATTATTATTTATTATTTTAACTTTATGAGTAAAACCTCAAACTGTAATATTTAATTAAATGAAGACATTATGAGCGAAACTCAATCGAAAATCTGGAAACAGAAAAATCAGAAAAAGATATTGGCACCTCTGGGACTCGACCCAGGACCTCCCTACTTTCCGGGTTGGGGTTGGTTGGTTGGTCCCAACCCGGAAAGTAGGGAGGTCCTGGGTTCGAGTCCCAGAGGTGCCAATATCTTTTTCTGATTTTTCTGTTTCCAGATTTTCGATTGAGTTTCGCTCATAATGTCTTCATTTAATTAAAAATTATATAATTTGTGCAAATAAATGTCAATATCTCAAGGACAATTCTTTTTTCAAATCTTCCTCATGGAGGTAGGTACCATAATGAAATAATGCGAATAAGAAAGTCCAAATAAAACAATGATTTTACATTTAAAAAAAGAATCTTTACTGAAACATTAAAACGGCCAGTCTTGAACGGGAAACGGAACATACAAAGACATTTACAAATAGACGAAATGTAAAACGGTCTGGTTAAAGCAGTACTTAGCTTTGCTCAGTTAGTAATGTTACAATTCAATGGTGATCTGGAAACATTTCCCATCTTATTTTTCTCCTTTTTTTGCCTCGACTCGTTGCGTGGGGTCTTTAAAATCCTAGATTTTACAGAAATGCTGTTTGAAATGTACATTTTAAATGTTCCCACTGATTCCTTACTTTAGGTAGCTTCCTAAAAGGGACTATACTTGACACTAGTGCCGACGACATTCAATCTGCGCATGTGCACTGTGAGATACAGACGTGTGATTCGGCATGAGGCTCAACAAAATACAATTAAAAAACATATATACTTGTTTATTCATTGTATTTTGTTGATTTATTTTTTGTAATTATAAAAAGTCTGTTTCGATCTCAAATAGTTTGATAAAATTTTTTTAGATTTTATTAAAAAGTTTACTATTATCCCGTCTAATCACAGGAGACCCAGGTTGTCCCAAAACATCATATGCCGTTATAATAACAGGAGACCCAGATTGTCCCAGAGCGACCATGCATTTTTAAAAGTTAGATATCTCTCTTCCTGTCACGCATTCATTTGTGATTTTTTTTATGTTAGAAAGCGAAAAAAATAATGCTTCTTATTGCTTTAGGAATATACGAGCTCTATTGGTCAGATATTTTACAAACCCGATCATAAGTGACGATTTTATTTTGCGCCAATTTGTGACGTAACAAACATTTAATTTTAAAATAAAATTATATGAATGTCATAAAAAGTGAGGTGACAGTTTTATTATAAATTTTCTTAAGAAAAGGAATCTGTGTTTAAAATGTTCGGTTTATTTTATTTTATGTACTTTTTCTAGGAATCCCCAGGTATGTATTTTTAAGCTAATTTACATTTTCAATACCAAAATTTTAATATTGAAAAACAAAAATGTTGATTTCTAATAAACACATCGGAAAGATTATTTTATCTAGATTTTAGAACAATTTTTGTTTTTGCAAAAAGGTTAAAAAATAACCAAAAAAAAGGAAAATTTAAAATGCACGGGAAGAACCGGGAATTTAGTGCGCAAATCTTGACAGGCAAAAGTTCATAGATATAATTTTGTCATTATTCGAAGGGTTA
This sequence comes from Glyphotaelius pellucidus, assembly GCA_936435175.1. Lineage (NCBI taxonomy): Eukaryota > Metazoa > Arthropoda > Insecta > Trichoptera > Limnephilidae > Glyphotaelius > Glyphotaelius pellucidus. The sequence goes on along the minus strand of OW386539.1, from coordinate 3,208,053 downwards.
AAAAAAGTATGATTCAAAACTATAAAAAAATGTTCCTTGTTGACTTTTAAGCTTTTATATTAAAAATAAATATCTAATTTTTAATTATTTCTTTTTATTTCAAAGCAGCCCATCACTTGACTATAAATCAGTTAAAATAACACGTAAAATGTATGCTATAACAACAATTTAATTATATTTATTTTTGGGGTCCTTGGTGACTCCTCGCATTAAAAAAAAGGTGCAAAAGGTGGAGGGTTAACAGCGATTTGAAGCAATAAATTTAAAGACACCTCATCCGATAAGTACAAAATGTTTTCACTACCTCGGGTGAGTTCAATTTATTGTTTCAAATCGCTGTTAAAAAAAACAGAAAAATAAGTATAATAATAAGATAGGATATAATATTCCGGCAAATCATTGGTAATCTGGCAATACATATGAAGTATTCCTATTGGTATTCCTGATGCAAATCATGGCTTGAACTTAACTGCATATAAATATGAACTAAATTGAAACTTTAATTTATGTTTGCATCTCCATGATGTAAATATGGTTGGTTCTTACAGTAATTAAGTTGAAAGGAAGTGTCATTTCAATAATTTGTTCATATTAAGATCGATGCAAGAATTTTATTGTTCATATTATTCTCACAAGTGACTTACTCCTTTTAACTAAAAGCATTGCTTGTGTACAACAATACTAAAACATTGCTCAAAATCAAATAGAAGAAGTTTACTAGGTACAAACTTTGATGTATTATAATCAGACAAGACACAAAGCGAAAAAATAGAAAGATTTGGCTTCCAACACTCTCACACCAAACAACCGAAGACTACAAAATCCGGTCTACCCGCAAAGATTATCGTTTTCTAATAGTAGAACATTTCGAACACGGAGATATTAGCAAGCAATAGTGCCTCTAATTGTACAATATAGCTCTAAGGGTACAAATAATTTGACATTGCGGTTAGATTTGTTACCTGGTGACTTCAATGGATGACAGTCCGCATTTGGAGAGCATGTTGATGAATTCGATTCTGATTTCCGCTGGCACATTGACTTTTTCATTTTGCAAGCCATCGCGCGGCCCGACTTCAACCACCCGGAATTCATTCTTTGGCCGGAACTTCGCTTGAGTCTGAAACATTCATTTAATTTAGACAAAAGATGAGAATAAGTATTATTTAATTGGAGCAAAGGAAACATACCAACGATGAAATGAAACAATAACTTTTATTACCTACATCACCACTAGGGCAATAATTGAAAGGTTATATAATACAGTATTCAAGTTATTGTGTTTTGTATCAAAATTACTTTATTAAAAATACTAAATTATAACAGAAATTAACAAACACATTATTTCGCAAAGTCAGAACTGAGAATTTATAATATATAAATGTTTTATCATATCATGGATATAATTGTGATACTTACAAAGGTGCGAACGTTGTTTACACATTTCGGCACAAACTGCAGGCGGGAATACAGACTGTTCATCTTATTTATTAGTAAAATTAGATGAAATCACAAGAACTATGATAGATATTTACTGCAGGAGCAGCCGACTGGACCAAAGGCGAAGGAGGAATGACACGTAAAACTGAAAGATTTTTGCATATGCCCGCAATTGCAATATTGTGACAATATTTATGATAAAAATGTTGCCTTTTGATAAGAGTAACAAACTAACAATATTGTTGCGTCGAAATCAAAAAGGTTACACGAAATCTAATGCATATTACCTACACGACTTTAACATTTATAATTATTATTACACTAAACTTGTGACTACGATATTCTGCATTATTCATATATGTACATAGCATGCTAATACCTTTTTTTAGAGAAAGATAAGACGGTATTATTTCGATAACTCTATTGACAACAACAAATGCCCATGTGACTTTGACGTTTGACGTTTAAACTTCATCCGTTTGATTTCAATCATATTTGAACTTGAACATCCCGTTGGGGTGAGGCACAGCCAATCTTCATTGGAAAGCCTTGGTGCTAGACTTGGCAACATTGCATTTTGTCTATGGGGTGAACCAATGTTATATTTGGCAGATGAAATACTATTATTATATTTCATACATTTGTACTAGGATTTTTGAAAAGGAAACATGGGATTAATGCTAGAAGTGCATGTAATGGCAGTTTTGGTAATTTGATATAGGTACCAGAAAGTACTCTAAAACCTACCTCTTTTGAATGCTCTAAAAACCCACAATGTGTGCTCTAGATTGACGAAATTGTGGCCTATCTAATGTAGGAGTCAAAATATTTATTCAGCATTTTTTGAGCCACAAAATGGATGAACAATCATCATCCCCGGTCCTAGGGATTCAGAGGCATTTCTAGTAGAGTAGGTATTTCAAGCATTAGGCCCCACATATATTTTACACATTGAAGATTAATTCATTGTAATCAGAAGAAAGCAGTTGTTTTTTAAAACAGCAAAGTTGTCAAATGGATGTAATAGTTTTTTTACCTGCATATTATGATGCTAGATGTCATACCAAAAGGATCTGTTAAAATTTAAAAATAAAGTTCGCTAATATAAAGTTAGTTACACATTCAATAAAAAAACTTTAAAAGATGCTTTACGGTTTTACAATAAGGGCGCTTTACAGTAAAAAGTAAAGAATCAGATCGGTAAGAAAACTATGGCGATTTTTAATAGTGTGATGTATGTTTTATGTATTAATAAAAAATAAGTATACATACCTAAAAATTAAAACAAACGTACTCTTTTAAAAAACTATATTTAATTTAATTATCGACCAGTTACAGAAGAACCCTTCCTTCCTCAGGACAAAATAAAAATTAACAATTCAGAGAAAATTAATTACAATAACAAAAATACAATTATTGGAATGTAAGAATAAGCCATGATTATGTTTTATTTTTAGAGACTACGACGATCAGTAGGTATTTAAGTAATATTAAGCATGTAATTTTTTCTTAGGTGAATACCTCATGAGTCTCAGCTGCTCCCGTCTGGAGCCAGTGAGACTATGACATCCCAATTGCGGTATGTTGTGAGGCCGAATGTAGTGGGAAGGGGAAGGAGATGGGGAAGAGGAAGGTGGGGAAGTATCCGGCTATTCAGATCTGTTCACCAAACACGGCTAAAGCAATTTCAAGCAACATTTTTAATTATGAATGGTGGTCTTACACCAGGGCGATACGGAGAGTATCTTCCACTCTGGAACGTGCCGCAAATATACTATACATTATTTTTAAATAAATTAATTATGAAATAACATGAACTAATCAAATAAAATTTATTTGTCCACGAGGGATTCGATCCCGCGACCTTCGGATTGTGAGTCAAGAGCCTTATCCCTCAACCACTGCGGTTTATTCAATTCAATTTATTCACTTTAAAAACATTACAAAATTAAAATTTCAAATCATTTTTAAAATAGAGAAAATATTAAGATTAAAGCATATTTAACCCGTGTTTAGTGACCAGATCTGAATAGCCAGGTACATCCCTACCTTCCTCTTCCCTATCTCCTTCCCCTCCCCACTACCTTCAGCCTCACAACATACCCTGATTGGGGATGCCATAGTCTCACTGGCTCCAAATGGGAGCAGTTAGGACTCTTGTGGGGTAAAAAAAAAAAAAATGTAAGCAATTTAAATAATATAAACAATTCAAACAAATTATACAATATAAACATCCATGAACAATTTAAAAATCAATGAAGAACAATCAGACTAACAACAGCAATAAAGATTGCTTTATTGATGCTAAACATGTCAATATTTGTGATTGTCGTGACATGTCAAAAATTGTGCTTCATTGATGCTAAACATGTCGATATTCAAAGTGATTCAATTTAACAACAAGACTGCTCTCCCGACTGGCATAACCATTGGCAAGTTAGTTCTGCAAGCCGGGAGATAAAACAGTCTATGCTATCGGTGACGGAGATAACCATCGGGAACATAGAAACTAATGCTCTCCATAATAGCCGAGTTTTCGAACAGTCCACGAATCAGTCGAATTTATGCGCTGCCATACCATTGACCCAATTGCGATGAAACTTTGGTGACATGTTGTGCGCACGCCCGCGAAGGCTATATGTAATGGTAAGCTCTGGCTTAAGAAATTTGTATAAATGAAAATGTGCGTATTTCATATATTTTAGTAGCAGGGAGGAAAGGCAGGAGGAGGAGGGGAACGGGGGAGGTGGAGTTCGCAGGAGGGGTGACAAGAGAGGGGTAAAACGGTGAAAGTGGTAGGGGAACGCGGGAGGGGAAGAGGACTCGGAAAGTGAACGGGGGGTGAATGGGAAAGGACATGCAGGGATAATCAGTTTATTTCTTTGAATGGCATTGCAACGCATGCCGGGTACCAGCTACATAAAAAGACTGATTACGATAAATACAATTTTTTTCCATGTTTAAGAGAAAGGTTGACATTTATTTGATTAAACATTTAGGTAGAAGATTAATTATGCTGTTGTACTATTTTATTGCTTTTAAATTATTTTAACAAGCAAATTATTTAACCATTGTTCTACCGGTATTAAAATGGAACTAGCGTCGTTGACCCCTTCGGCACCGGTGCATAGTCGGGAAACACGCCAAATGCGCGCCCAACATATGTACACGGTTCAAATTTGTCACGTGAGAATGGGTCGTTTTTAAGTTCAACAGTTTGGCTGTGGAACGATTTTCCGACCTCTGTGTTTTCTTCCTCCTACAATCTTCCTCCTGTCAAAAAGACCCTCTACACAGCGCCCCCGAAGGTGACATAGGATTTGAGGGAAATTATTTTCCTCGGGGGCCTCATGAGTGGAATAAAGGTGATTGTCAAAAGAATTCATTACTCTGTCGTAGATGGCGCGCGTATAATTGTTTTACGGAAAAACGCTTTTTACAAGTCATGCAATATTAAGATTAATTAATAGTTTGCGACCGTACATACGCAATATGAATAAATAATTTTGTCAATAAAAAAACTTAAATCTTTCAAGAAAGGCTAAAAAATACAATATCGCATCGGTGATTCAATCCAATATTGTATTTGGCCTTTCTAGAAAGATTTGAATTTTTTTATTGTCAAAACTATCAATTCATTTTGCATATGTACGGGCGCAAACAATTAATTATTCTTAATATTTTAAAGCATTACATGTAAAAGCGTTTTTTCTATAAAATTATTATAAGCGCCATCCAGGTAAGACTATAATATGAATATGTAGTTCATGTTCTACTCTTTCATAGATGGCGCGCGTATAATAATTTTACGGAAAAATAGGCGATTGTCTAAAGAATTCGTATTCTACTCTTTCATAGATGGCGCGCATATAATTATTTTATGGAAAAACGCTTTTTAGAAGTTATGCTTTAAAATATTAAGAATAATTAATTATTCGCGCTCGCACATACGCAAAATGAATAGATATTTTTGTCCATAAAATAACTCACTTTAATATAAATACAATGGAAGTGTATTGTAAATTGTAAAAAAAAATGTAATTTTTTTAAAAAGAAAGACAAACATTCCCGGGTCACGAATAACCCAACGATGTTTGAAAATCTCCTACTACCACCACAGAAAGCCGAAAATGTTGCTTGTGTTGTGATGAGGACCTAGCCAGCCGAGGAATCGAACACGGGACGTCCTGGTGGGACCCAAACGCGATGCCCACTGAACCACTGGCCAGAAATCTGTAATTAAGATATAAAACAACTTGAGCAACCGAACAATGCGTAGTGGATGATCTTTCACAAATACATTTTATCATTATTTTTAGCCTGAGAAACAATCATATGATGTGTACATATGTTTAGCGCGCCAACATATGTACACATCATATGTACGCGCCAACATATACTATTCACTGGTGCCAAAGGGATAAATGACGCTAGTTCCTCGGAGCATCTTTCATTGTAATACCGGTAGAACATCGACAGCATACCTACCTGACGCCGGAGCTCTAAAGATTGCAATTATCAAACAGACCACCCATTTCTGCAGTTTTTTCATAAATTTTGGGGCTCCAGACTAGAGATGGTTGCCAAATTCAACAGTGGGGTGCACTTGCGATTTGTAAGGATCAGCAGTTGTGTACTATTGAAGTATCTGCAGTCCCTATACAGTATGCCCAGCTTCTGACAGGCTAGCTTGACCCTGGCTTCGATGGAGCCCCCGAGCCTGAGCTACACCAAGCATTATCAATGGAAGTATCCTTCTGTTATTTTGACTCAACCATGCTATCTATTCGGTTCACTTGATCTGACATGTCTTCCTCGGGCGTCCTTGACTTCTTCTACCATTCACATTCGCATCGCTTGTTCTCAATACACTCCTTTCTTTGTTCATCCGCTCTACATGCCCAAACCATCTAAGCATTTGTTTCTTAATCTTGCTCGTTCTACTACACCAGCCTTGTATTCTTTGCGGATCTTCATATATTTCACTTGGTCGTCACGGTTTTACCACACATATCTCATTCAGTAGTCTAAATAACGGTGACAACTCGGAATGAAACCAACTCAGAACCATTTCAGATAAGTAATTCAGAGTGATATAAAATATACATAAGAAATTGGTTAAATAGGTTATGTTAGGTTAGGGTTATCGGCAAATTTAAAATGATTTTTTCATAGCTTTTAATGACTTTTCAAGGAGGTGTTGAGTTTACTTTATTCTCAGTTGGCATGGAACCCTAAATAACATCATAAATGAAATAAATAAATTTCAGTCATATTTCATGATGCCAGAGCATAATGTTGGAGAGTTTTCAACGGGACATAAAACAGATTGTAGATCCTTCGCCTCCGGGATCTCGTTTCTACAGCATCCAGTAAACTTTCATTCTTCTTTTGCTAGTGCCACGCCTCACTACTATACTTCAGGGTTGTTTTAAGCGCTCCATTGTGGAGAGTGTAAAACATAATAATATTAACTTGACTTACTGTACTTTCCATACTGGGTTCACCGTTAGTTATGTTTTAAAAGTGTCAACAACTCAATACAATTTTAAAAAATGTCTCTTTTCAGAAACACATTCTTGTCGCACTGAAGGATTTTCGTTTTGATATGTAAATATTTGGGTAGATTAGGTTATATTCTTCCACACGGACTTTCATCTGTCACTAATCACTTCACCGATGGCCAAATGTTCGCTGAATGTTGTGTCGTCGTCACAGATTCATCTCGATTTTTCAAGTTAATGTCATGGTTTGACATCTCCCAGGCTCTCTCATTTCTCTAAAACAAGAAATAAAAAAAACACTTCTTGTATATTACTTAATATACGCTTTGAATAGTGTTTGACATTGTGTAAAATACTATTACAAATAGTCATGTAGCGACGTATGTTAAACGAGTTTACGTAATGCAATATTTACATCATTGATTGTTTAACTCTAGATGTTACTATAAAAAATGTGGGTGAATATTTACCTAATAGGGACACGCTCAATATGCACTTTTCATTACAAAAACACTTAACATTAGTTAGATAATAATTTCAGTTTTCAAAATAATGAATTTTAATAGTTATTTCGTTATGTCAAAGTTTTAAGGTTAGTTTTTTTTCTTCTCTTATTTAATCCAAAATATTAACACATGACCCTAAAATAGGTTTTTAGTTTGGGTTTGATTAAAAAAGGAAAAAAATATCAAAACATGGCATGAAGAAAATATGTGAAATTGTCTGTTTTTTAATGAAATATCTACTATAATGCATTAGTTTCCAATTCCGGAAAATGAAATACTTACTTCTCATGATTATCTAACTGATGAAATAAAAATTCTATATTGTGTATATTTAAATATTTACCAAAATGTGAATAAAAGTTACCTTTATATTTGATTTATCCAACAATGGTTTCAAACTGTGGACATAATCACAATATCTTCAAACTAAAACCTTCCACAACGGATAGAAACAGATTCATCTCCATTTTTTTTCAAGTTAAAAGTCATGGTTTGACATCTCCAAGGCTCTTTCATTTCTCTAAAACAAGAAATAAAAACATTGCCTGTATTTTACTTTATAATATGCTTTGAATAGTGTTTAACATAGTGTAAAGTACTATGAAAAATAGTCATGTAGCGACGAAATAAAAAATAATTAGGGGTTAGGTTACTGACTCTCAAAACATAACAAATGGTATTCATCATAATAAAACATAATATTTACTGTAAAAATGTGAATAAACGTTACCTTGTTTTATTCAATGATGATTATAAACTCTAATCACAATATTTTGTGCCGTAAATCTTTATACAACGTATATTTCGTAAGAATCTGAAAAACAACACAAGCATTATTATAGGTTATACGCCGACAATTGAAAAGTGTAAAACTATATCACACATGATTATTTACTGTAAAAACATGAAAAAAACATTACATTGATGTTTTATTGAACGGTGACCAAAAACTGAGTCAAGTCTTGAAGATAATCACGATATTTTTTTATCATAAAACACGTGCATTTCGTAAAGAATTTGTAAAACAACACTGCAATTAATGGCGGTGAAGTGCCGAGAATTGTAAGAGTTTAAAATGATAGTTTATATCATATTAAATGTAATATTAACTGTAAAAATGTGTTGAAACGTTACCTTGATGTTTTATTTAACAATAATTAAGGATTGAGAACCGAATCAATAAGGATTTCAATAAGAATTCTTTATCATAATATCAACAACGCGTAAACGTCACTGGAAAACTATTCGAATGGCTGAAAATCTACGACTACCTGCAACGTTGCCAAACCTCCATCACCACGGCAGCTAAATAAATGTTGGCATTGGGTGAGGGGGATTGGTTTATTTATGGGGTAAAGTGAAAAGCCATAAAGACGTTTTTGATTTGCTATCTACTCATTTTTGCAAACAGCAAGTAGGTAGTAAGTAGTAACAGCTTAATAATTATTACTTGCAAAATAAATATCGGTCAAAACAAAAACATGAATGAAGGCAACAACAAATAAGAACGGTCGAATACATAAATAAACCAATCATGTCAAATTTATAGCCCGGGCGCACATTAAAAACAAATATTACATCAATAAATTTATAATCATCGAAGACAATATAAGCTACTCTCAAACGAAAATCTGAAAAAGATTCCAGATCAGAATCAGAAATGAACCAATCTCCGTGGGTGGTTTGGTATATTTATGCAATTTCCTCTGCTCTAACCACTGAGCTCATTCGACCCTATCCCCTTCGGTCATATTTCGTCTTACAATTACCAACTGCTACCAACATTATGCATGACAGTAATGTATACCTACGCAAAAACTAATTTTGTTTATATTTTTGTTAAATAAAATTATATTATTGGGTACTGTACAGAAGGAGAAGGGCTCCTCCGACCACTTCTCATCCCAGAAGATAAGTGGAAGCTTGATTGGCAATCGGCCAACGTGAAAAATGCCCATCTCGTACAAGACCTCACTGAGAGACAGACTGTGTTCTCATTGCCTCGCAAACTCTGGTCCGCCATCAATAGGATAAGGTCCCATAGCCGTTTGCTATGTGAGCACCTTATCCTATTGATGCTATGTCAGCACCGTGCCCATTTGATGTAAAGATGGGGCCTTAAAGAGTCTGCGTGTGTGAATGCGGTACGGTGCAAACCACCGAACGAATGCCCGCTCCTTCATTCCCCGGCGGTGAATGAATGTAGCGGGACCTCATAAGAGGTCCACAGCGGGTCCCTGTGGACCTCTTATGAGGTCCACAGGGCAACGCCTGAGGCCCTAGACTGGCTTGCAGACCTAAATGTCCCTCTCTGACCCCCACCATACGAAAGAAAAAGATTGGGTACTGTGGTTTTATTTATACTAGTGGTCGCCCAATGGTCGAAATTCGACCATAATTGTAATGTTTTTTTTATTTTTTTTTATGCACAATTTAAAAAAAATATTAGCATTCTGCACTCCTTCTCTATATAAACTATAAGCTTGCGAAATTTCATACTCCTCCATCCGCGCAATTTTCGTAAAAAGGGGTACAAAGTTTTTGCTTAACGTATTAATATACTGATGATGATGATGATGATTACTAAGTCTAATTTAATCATCGATGTAAATTTATGTTATGGACGTGCAAAGTATGATGTGTACAGAGATTTACATTTCAAAGTAGTTTGACATGACCCTCGGCCGCATAGATAAGTTTGCAGATCCGTGAAGTTAAGTTTTATTTGTGTCACACTTTGTGGGGTGAAAAGTCAAAGAAGAAGAAAGATTCTTACAACTTATTACTGTTATAATATAGTAGGTACCTTGCCCAACATGAACGTAAAAAGCCTAAAAAAGGCTTTTTAAATTCACCTTGCCCTCAGCGTTCATGTGCCCGTCCAGAGCACCATAGACAACCAAACAAGCAGATATTTTCACTATGGATTTAACGGACAAAAATAAACACTAGTTTTCAAATAAATCGAACTTGGCACTTTTGGCAGTTCGCAGCAGTTATCAAAAGTTTGGAAGTGCTGATTTGAAAGTAGTTATTAAACCTCTGCGCTTATTTACTTCCTGTTGTATTTTTCTAGAATATGTGGTAAATAATAATAATTCATCATTTATCGACGAATTATAACCGAATATTTGCAATGTTTCATAACATCGATTTCGAACAAGGATATTCTAAAACCAATTTCAAAAGAAGTTTTTCGTCTGATGATTTGCAAATGTACATAACATACTTATTATGTGTATTGTAGTGCCATTAACCTTGCTATTATAATTGCTTGCCGCTATTTATGACGCACTAATATTACTAATGTCTGAAAGCTTGTTTGCCAGTTGCTTGCAAATATTTTTTAACAAGATAAACTTTATGTTAGTGTCGTTTTTTAGATGTTCCACTGAAAAATACTTGAACGTAAACATTTTTCAACTTCTCAAAATAAGATCTGATCCTAATATCGCTGTAAAGAAAAAGATAATCGAAATGTACGATTGGGAATCCAACGCGAACACCATTATCGGTGGAAATGAATTGACCGACACAATACAGACAGAGGATTATAAAACTGTTAAGGAGTGCAACAGTTTGGACAGTTCTATATCGGACCGCTGGATGAGTATAGTGGGACGGGTCCATAATAGTGAACCTCTGTTGGAAGATGAACCAGTCCCCGATGTTGAATTTGAATGCGAGTCCTCCCCAGAAAAAGACAAATTCGCTAGTTTCGATTACACCATATTATCACCAGAGCCGAAATGGAAACAGGTTTCAGATGAAAGTTTTGTCAGAATGGAGCAGCTTGTAATGAGTCCATTACAAATCAAACAGACTATTTTAAACAAAAAAAGACTAGATCATATCAATGAAAGTAGTAATTTAATCACTTTTAGTCCTTTGGCAAAAACGGTTGCTGCAGACACGTTAAAAGCTAGTGAATATTTGGATATATCGAAAGACACAGATAAATATTTCGATGTGTCAAAAGCCAAAGACTCCACAGGAACACAATCCGACGACAAATACGATACATGCAATAGTTACGAATCCAACACTGAACCAGTGAACTCACCCGACCAGTCTAATGTTTGTAACAATACTTTGGAGGAACCGGAGGACTACTCCGCTAAGGACGAGGGGAACAGTAAAGGCCTTCGGAGATCACTGATATTGGATGATTCGTGTTCCTCTCGACACTCGTCTGGCAATGACTCTTTGAAATTCAACGATACTCTGGAAGAAATGGACTATCTGATCAAATATGGCATGAACTACGATACCATGTCCAAGCAGGAAAAAAAACAAACAGAAGCCAAAAAAGAAATCGACAACACTACGAGGTCTCTGTCTCCAGCTTGGAAAAAGAAATCTTGGTTGGAAAGTAAAGAAAACAAGTTTAAATTGCGGTCTCCCCGATTTGTTCCTCCTTCCAGCTCTACTAGTGATGTGTCTCCATTTAAAGTACCAATGAAGAAGAGGTTCTTCTACAATACTCCTCCGGCTACAAAGCCATCCAGATTCACCCCATCAAAGTCATCTCCATCAAAGACTTATTTAACTCCGTCCAAGACAACTCCATCCAAGTATGATAACATACTTAGTCCAGTCCAGTATTATATTAAGAACAGTCCTGTAGTGCCCAAGTTCAAGAACGTAAGTCCTGGGATCAACTTATGGGAGAAACACGCGCAGAGGGAGCCGTCCCGCGGGGAGAGCATCAAAGTCTCCCAGGAGGCTTCCCCGCTTCAGGAGAAAGCCTACAAATCATCTGCTGCCACTAGAATGGTAATTATTTTATATAGGGTGTTTTTTTAAGAACTTGAGAACTTAAAATAATAATACATGACAGAAATATTGTTGGAATGAATTTTTTATTATTATAATCTAGTAGATAATTTCATGGCATTTATTTATTAAATATGATTTCCGGCAAATGTCTGCCGCGGCTACGAGTTACATAGTCCATTCGATCAGTCCAATTTTTCAATACTTTTTCCAATAAATCTGGCCGTATGGCGTCATTGGTGGCTTGAATATTGGCTTCCAATGCTTCAAGAGTTGCTGGTTTGCCGGCATAAACCAATGACTTAACATGACTTAACATAGCCCCATAAAAAGTAATCGAGAAGTGTTAAGTTGCACGAATGAGGGAGCCAGTTAACAGGACCACTTCTGGAAATAAAGTTGGGTATGAACTTGGCGAACAGATTTATTTTTTTGAAGTAAATTTCCACAATTTGGAAGCGTTGTTCTGGCGTTAAACGATTCATGATGAATTGCCAAACCTTACTGAACAGAAATGTCAACACAATTTGATATTCTCAACTGTCAAACCATAGACAACAACCATCGAAACTTCTCATGCAGCTAAAAAAAAACACCCGTTAGGATGAGCGCACGCTGAGACATCGGTCGCGCAGCATGTTCAGCGCAGTTGTGGAATGTATAAGAAACATGCACGTCTCGGCGTATGTCGCTCCATACACTTCCATACAACACAAAAACCAAAACTATCTTGCTCTGAACATTCTGCGCGACCGATGTCTCAACGTACGCCCATCCTTATTGTCTTCCTCCGCTTCTCCTTCCATAGATTTGACATCGGCACCAGCTTCATAACTTTAGATGAATTTAGCCTAAACTGCAATAATTGACCACTCTGACCTCACATTTATGTAATGTTATCATTGTTGGCAAAGCAGTTTTCTTCTGTGTTTGAAACATGCTCAATATGATCCATGTACTGCCAACATTCTAAGAGCCATTCTTTGTTGTTAGTGCAATTATCTATTTAAAGATTATCTTGTGCAAAGACAGTCCAGCATACAGTCCAACATCCCAATATACGGGCTAATAAAAACCTCAAAAGAAACCTTTGGCATTTTGAATTGAAATTTGTAATTAATGCATTTTTTAAAATTATTTTCTTCTAGATTGAAACACCTCCCGAGCAGAGACTCCCCAGAAACTTCCGGGTCGGCTTGATGGCTGAAAGTCTTCCCAAGCCGATTGTCATCAAACACGAGCGGAGAGAGAAGGCCTCGAGACCCCTGAGGGAGCAGAACTACCAAGGCAACCCATCCAGATATGTGGATGAAAGTTTTGCAAATTTGGCCATCACCACCGGAGATGTTTCTCTCTGTATTCAGAAGCCCGCAGTACGAACTAACACCTTAAAATAAAAAACGTTTTATTAACCTTTATTACCCTTTAGAGATTATATTAGTTCTACATTCCACTTTCATCATATTTTAATTTAATTTGATGAATTTAAAATGCTTTTGTACAATTTCAGAAGGCCTTATTAAAGAATATTCAAAATTTCGGTACATGTTCTAATAAAATAATGTAGGAATGGTTGAGCATGCCACCACCCGGCACTCAACCATAGACTTGCCCCAACATGAAACCTGGGTGTCATTTCGACGAGCTGGAGGCAAACCATGTGACAATATTTTTGAGGAAAAGAGGGCTCAAAAATGCTTTGAAAAAACTATGACATCAGTTGACCGCCGAAGAGCGCACATTGAAATAACCAGAACCTGCGCAGAAAAGTAACTTTAGCTAAAGTAAGGCAGCGGTTTGCAACGCATTGTAGGACTTTTCTGCGCAGGATCTGAATATTCATTTTTAACCGAACCGCCTAGCTTAAAAATGTTAAAATGAGTGAGGTGGGCAACCACATTTATAAAAGTATCTACTAAATGTTGTAACAAAATATAAAATTTTTAAAACAAGCCCAAACTTTTCTTTAACCAATTTGGGATTTATAGTTAAGTTTTTTGCACAGCCAGCAATTTGCGCGTCATTATGTAAACGACTAGTAATTTATAAGCAGATTTTACTTTCGCGGACTATATAGTGCATTTTTGTTATTGTTTTTGGGGTGTTATGCCGTGTTTCGCTAACTCCTTCTTTAGCCAACGTTTCGGACAGCGTTACAGTGTCCATCATCAGGGCAGATGAGCATCAGCTCAGCTCATCTGCCCTGATGATGGACACTGTAACGCTGTCCGAAACGTTGGCTAAAGAAGGAGTTAGCGAAACACGGCATAACACCCCAAAAACAATAACAAAAATACTTTTTGGCCGTGAAAACCTAAAAACATACCTATATAGTGCATGTATACAGTTAGATTTATTTATTGAAAAACCACAGAAAGCTCAACTTGGTTTATTCCCATTTCTCTTCTGGGTAGGTCTATCAATTTGTACGTCTATGCACTCAACACTAAACAAACTGATATTTAATCGTCTTGTGCCAATAATAATTTTTATAAAAAATTATCTTAAAAATTATTAATGTTTAGAACCTATATTTTGTATGTTTGTTCCCAAATAAATATTATAATTGACTATTTATTTATTTTTTAGACTACCAGCAAATTTTGAGTATGAGGGATGCAATTCCTATCACCATCAACAACTATTTTTGTGACTTCAATTATTGTCAAAAGTTTATTATTGACTGAGCGTGGCAAAGTCCTGTTTTAACTCAACCATTTAGGATTTACATCTTTCCGTCTGTTACATTTCCGATTTCAATGATCTGCTGCATTCACTTTATTATATTACAAAGCAAGACTTTGACTAGGTAGCTAACTTTGAGCTTTCAATATTATGGTACCTACCTGCCCAAATAAAGTTTGAAAAAAGAAGCGTCATGATAGATAGTGATGTTTCTTTAGACAAATTGATTATAATTAAGTATGTAGCTATCGGAAAGTTGAAGGAGCCAAATACAGCAAAACCGATAACAATGCTGCACACCAGATACTAAGTTCGGTGAGCGTGCTTTCAGAGTGTCAGGACCTAAAGCCTGGAATGGACTGCCACATGACTTTAGAATGATCACAGACTCAGCAGAAAAAAAAACTCACCTTTTCAGACAATTGTATCCATAAAGTCAAAAACCCTTCACCTTCACAGCCTGCGACATCGTAAATAACTAATTGTGTAAAAATATGAGCAAATTCTTATTTTTGTAAAATTCATTTCATAAAAATTCTCCATTCCTAAACTCCGTCTTTCAAAATAAACATTGACTCGACTTTTGGCACTAATCTTATCAACAGTGATGGGGGTAGCAAATGTAAAGTCATGCAATGTCCAGTGTTTTAAATACAATGTCCTCTGCGTACAAAGTCATTTCTTCTCCAAGCATAAACATTCTAATTACAGTGTGTTTATCGAAATTGACCTGCCAGGTAAGTATGTTTTCGATATCTATTGTAAGATAATAACTTAACTTATTATCCTGACGAAGAAAACATAGTTTTTGAAACATGTCGATATTGTTAATTAAGTAGTGATGTACACAAAGTTATTTGTTTTCATTAAAATAAAATTAGAGCCTAAGAATTCATAATAGATTATACAACACCCTCGAGGTGATTTCTCACAAAAATGGTTCTCTACAAATCATCCAATTATTATTAGTAGGTGTTTAAGTACCTACTTACAAATATAAGGCTGCGTATACACACGCAAACCTAACCACGAATTGTGGGAAAGAAACAAAGCAAATGATGTGGAACAGTTGCTTGCTTTGTTCCTTTTTCCCAATCCGTTGCTCGGCCCGCGCTCATGTTCGCAAATGTACACACAGCATTATAATTCAAGGCAGAGTTTTGATCTTGATTTATTATGGTTTTCGTTATGTCTGTCTTACTGGGTGGAGGCCTCGCCTCCAGACAGACATAGCAATCCTCATGAATATCAGAATGTAATTTAAATAATTACTAAGTACATATATATATATACTTCTTACCTACATGATGAAATTTTTTTAAATGTATTTTTAAAACTATTAACTCTGAAGCTGAATTTGGTAAGAGGCTTCAATTTAATTTATTTTTATTTTCTATGTGATATTTGAATATTGACGAACAGAAGACAACACTCATTTGGGTAAATAAAAAGATGACACTTATTAGAAATTACGTGTAATTGTTAGTAAAATGCAGATATGTATACATGGCCATACAAACTTAATTATACAGGAGCTTTGTTACATGGGTGTCGGGTATCTTAGGATACTAGATTAATACAAGAAGCTTATTGTACTGTTTTACATCTCATCTGGTAAAAGAACATTACGAGGAATGCAGTCTTATTGGACGAACTCGATGCCCAGCGACTGGGCCATGAAGCACAGGATGTCGGTGTGCTCTTCAATCTGGAAGTTGTAAACAAATCCTTATTAATACACAATGCACAAATCCTTATTGAATGAAACATACACAAAGCAGACATCCTTACTGATTAGCATTCATAAAACAGAAATCCTTATAGAATGAAACATTTACATAGCAGAAATCCTTGCTGAATAAATAAATAATAAAACATTCAAAAATCCTTATTGAATAAAACATTTGCAAAGCGGAAATCCTCATAAAAGAAGAATTCCTTTTTGAATGAAACATTCACAAAGCAGAAATCCTTATTGAATGAAACATTCACAAAGAAATCCTTATAGAATGAAACATTCACAAAACAGTAATCCTTATACATAGAATGAAACATTCACAAAGCACAACTCATTATTTAATGAAACATTCACAAAGAAATCTTTATAGAATGGAACATTCACAAAACAGTAATCCTTTTTTTTTTTTTTACAGTTAATACCGCACAAGAGTCCCAACTGCTCCCGTCTGGAGCCAGTGAGACTATGGCATCCCCAATCGGGGTATGTTGTGAGGCTGAAGGTAGTGGGGAGGGGAAGGAGATAGGGGAGAGGAAGGTGGGGAAGTACCTGGCTATTCAGATCTGGTCACTAAACACGGCTAAAGCCATTTCAAGTAACGTTTCAATTCTGAATGGTGGTCTTACACCAGGGCGATACTGATAGTATCTTCCACTCTGGAACGTGCCGCAAATATACTATATATTATTTTAAATTAATAAATTGTGAAATAACACAAATTAATCAAATAAAATTTATTTGCGCACGCCGGGTTCGAACCCGCGACCTTCGGATTGTGAGTCGAGAGTCTTGCCTCGGGACCACGGAGGCCGTCAATATATACAATATATAGAATGAAACATTCACAAAGCACAACTCATTATTGAATGAAACATTCACAAAGAAATCTTTATAGAATGAAACATTCACAAAGAAATCCTTATACATAGAATGAAACATTCACAAAGCAGAAATTTTTATTAAATAAAACATTTACAAAAAAGAAATTCTTACTGAATAAAAAAACATTCACAAAGCAGAAATCCTTGTTGAATGAAATATTCACAAAGAAAAATATGCATAAGCAAAGTAGTTTAAGCAGGGTGGGCTTACAATCTTGGCGGTGGGCTTGCCGCCCCCATGTCCGGCCTTGGTGTCCACGCGAGCCAGGAGCGGGTTGCGCTGTTTATCGGCACCGCTGGCAGTGTGCTGCAGCTGTGCAATGTATTTCAGCGAGTGTAGCGGCACCACACGGTCGTCATGGTCGGCCGTCAGTACCAGGGTCGCCGGATATTGGTGGCCCTCTACAATATTACATATCATTCAACATAGGTTAGGATTTAAAAGATAAGTATTATGTAATGTGGTTTTCTCTAATGAACAATACTTCTCAGATGATCGGCAATTTCAATGGTACTCGGTTTATCAGGTTACGAGTCATGTTTATTTATCATCTGGTTTACAATGAATATTTCACTGTACCAAATATCCGATTTAATGTATGCTCTGTGAGTTTCTGAAGCAAAGGGAACTCTGCACTGAAAGTGCCCATCAGATATATCCGCAACTGTTTGGGAATTAGACACAAATGGCGACAAATGACACTCTCCCATAGTACTACATTACTGACTCGAAACTGCATTTATCTACCTATACTAACAACATCTGTTGTTGGATGAATGTTGGAGGACTTTGAAACTACGTAGGCACATGTTCCTAGAACTACAGATAAGGTTGCAAGTTTTTTTGCTTACAATGTGTATTGTTTTATTAATTTGATCAATGCCATAATTTGTAAATTTTACATCTCGTAATCATTGTTTTAATGGATGATTTAAGTACTCATGCTTTGTAAGATTTTTGTAGGAGAATGATAGTTTATTAAAAAAATTTATGCCGTGAAATTTATCTGTTCAAAAGTAGTTTTATTTTTTGCATGTTGGATGTGCCTTAGATTGAAAGATCTAGTGATTGTTTAACCACTCAGGCCCCGACCCTATTCTGTCAGCAGGTCAGAATATTTCCGCTTCGCATTAAAATCCAAATAAATGGAATATTTGTGAAGTAAAAACTGTTTTTGTATCCGAAAACTAAAAACTGTTTTTGAAAGGTTTTAAAAAAACGCATTCAAATTTTATGATTCAAAATAAACATATAATTTTTGAAATATAAAAATTTTGCATGCAAATATAAAAAAGTTTTAGAAATGGCTCACTCCACTTTTTTCTAACTAAAATTACTGATAACGATAAAAAATAACAACACATACATATTTTACAAGACAAATGTATTATAAACGTTATTGTCACCTCACTTTTGTCTTTTCACATAAAAATAATTAATACAAAATTTTCAAAGCTTAATTTTTTTTTTTCAATTGTGATTCAAAACTTTGGTTTCATAAAGGTATACATTTTACTTTTTTGGTGGTTATTTTTTAGATTGGACTATAAAGTGTGGTGTTTTGCCTTTCCAACACCGATTAGAACACATTTCTCACTCTGATAGTAAGGGAGTTACAGCGGTTTACATGAGACGTATGTGAGCTGGGGCAAATATGGTCTCCTGCCATTCAAGGGGCTACATTGGAAGTTGAAAACCATTACTTACCCGAGTCTTTGAGGTTCTTAATGTTGTGCAGTGGTGAATATTTGATGAGGTTATTGAAATCCTTTTCCTCATCAGAACTGCCGTAGTCAGAAACCCAAGCGTGGCCAATTGTAAATTTGTGGAATCGCAGCATATCCAAAACACTGAGAAAACATTGAAAACAATATTATTAAAATTATATTATACAATGCAATGAAATGTAATTTTTTTTAAGCTGACATATTATTATTTGTCCTCTGCGAAGCATATTATTTAAAATTAGAATTACTATCATTATTTTTGTAGGCAGTCAAAATAGTAACAAAATTGCCCTTGAAAACACAGATGAATGTGGATTTGTACTGTTAGATCAAGGTTCGTAGAAAATGTGTTTAACAAGGTTAGCTCATCGTGGGGGTAGAGCGGTGATGGGCTAAAAATTTGTGACGTAGCTTGAAATCTAAGTTCAACTGGGAGATTTGAATTAACTGCAATACAAGTGGCAGTATTTTGCTTCAAGCCAAGTCACACTTTCGAAATGAGTTTTTTTTTTCGAAGAAGACCCTAAAAATGTGCTAACCTAGATATCATCAACAAATAGTTGCTACGGTATAGCCTGTGTTTGGTTTTGAAATGAGAATATGCTTAGTTCCTACTGGGATGTCATTTATCCAGTTCCTACATCTCCTTAACCATCACCTTCCTGGAAAAATATTTGAAATTCGGAACAATGGCAAGAAAAATAATGAAAATTCGATTGCATCTGTTTTCAAAACAAAAGGATTGGAACTACCTTGGAAGCAAGATGTTGGTGTTTTTCGTGTACACAATCTCGTTTTTTTAAGTAAAAAGAAGGAATTTGACCATCTCGGAAGTACATAATATCGTTTTGTACTCATTCTTTTGTTGTGGCGATAATTACCTCAAGGTATCGCGGTGAAACTGTCCAACTATTTTCAGATTGTGTCGTGTGCTCCTTTGCAGAGATACAGTGGTAATTGATTGGTTATCCCTTTTCCTTGCAAACATTGTCTTTCCTATACATATTATCACCCAATTCCAGCACGCACCACATTGTCTCGTTTTGTTCTTAGCATTACATTACATTACAAGTGCATTTGAAGCTGTAATTCGTAAGTAGTTTTGGATGCAACAGCCTATCTTTATAAAAAGACTAGCGGTGACTTACCCCACTTGGGCAATGGCAGCCCCAAACAGATCGGGGCGCTGGTTAATGCAGGCAGCCACCAGAAGGCCCCCATTGGAGCCCCCCTGGATGGTCAAGAGACTTGGGTTGGTGTACTTATGATCAATCAGGTACTCGGCTGCGGCTTGGAAATCATCAAACACATTCTGCTTGTTCAACAGACGGCCCGCGTTGTGCCACCGCTCTCCATACTCCCTAAAATAATTCAATGTATTTACACTAATTAAATTATATAGAACCCAGAAGAATGCAGGTATAATGCTAACATTGATTCATTGAGGGAAGTTATTATAGCCTGTTTATAACTATTCTCCGTGCAGTTGAACATATCTACTACTTCCGAGTAAGCACTGCCAACTGCATGCAATCTAGGTGCGAGTATCTAAATATTGTTGTTGCAATTAAAAATAATTTTAAATCTAGTAATTCTTGTTGGTGTATGGAAGGTAATTGAGCTTAATAAATCAGGGCTGTCTAACAACAATTTAAAAAATAAAAGTCGAGTCGGAAATAAGTCTTTTATCTGAGAGTTTTAATAATTTTGATTCTTTCATCAAGTGGTTGTAATTTATTGTTTCTATAGATAGACCGAGTTTATAATCAATATATCTTAGAAATTTATGTTCAATTTTTTCAATGGAATCGGAATGGATATTGAAGTTAGGGGACCAAATAGAAGTTATATTCGACTTGACTTTGAACTAGAGAAGAAGTATAATAATTCGGAATTGCACAAAACTATCTATCAAAAAGTGTCAAGCATTGACATGATCACATAGAATAAAGAAGAACACAAGAAGTGTCATGTGGGTGTGTTTCGTGATCCAAAACCCTAAGGATTCTCCGCTTAAATTTCATACGCAGAACTGTGTTTCACCATCTTTATAAAATTCAAATGGGATGGGTGATATATCATGTGAGGAAAGTAAGTGTAAGAGAGACAGAGCGCATGCTAAATGGGCTAGAACCGAAAGGAACTAAGTCAGTGATGACAGTGGTTTCCATAAAAATCTATATGGAAGGCATTTCTTGTGTATGTCTGGGCCCAGTTGTTTCGCAGAAATTCAAATGTAACATTGTCATCAAATGGTCATTTGCACAGATAAAATAAACATGTTTTCATGTGACAAAACGACAAGGTAGAATAATATTAAGATACATCATTTCCTTGCCAAGCGAATAAAATATATTTTAGTGTGCTAGGTGCATTTTTAAGGTTCAAAATACAATAAAATTGCTGGCACTCCACTGGGATACGCTGGCATTCAAGCGGTTAATACTCCGTTATTACATAGTGAAGTGAATATTAATCTAAGAGGTGGTTGTTACAAGGCACGCCTCTTTAATGTTTTTTTCTTTTGGAGAAAAGAGGTGAGATATACATAGATATTTAATGCACAAAGCGGGAAGGAAGAAAGTATAAAGGAGCTTACCCTCCTCCTCTAATGTTAGGGACAGCGAGAACTCCATTCATATTCTGAATGAACACAAGTCGCGTCACACTAAATGTTGGCTGAATATTTATATTGAACCCACCATAACCATACAGAAGAACTGGGTTGGTGCCGTCTAACTTAATACCCTGCAATTAAATCATACATAACATATCACCAATAACACAAACACACAATATTAGAATACAAACAGAGATTTTTTACAGATTGTTGGCTGAATTTTTAGGTTATAAACAATGACAATACAAATATTATAGACAAGTTATTGTCTCACAAAACGCGGCAAGTAATGAACGCACTTACGTTTTCAGTAAATTCTTAATTCAAACATTCATGAACGACAAAGATAGACACTCAAAGAATGAAAATATATATAGGAACGGATAGTGTTTATGTACTTAAAAGTTGCGTTGAATACTACATTCTACATTACTAAAGCTGAATTTTCATTACGCAACAAGTTGTTTCATGACATTAGTTGCACTGCGTGTTTTTTTATTACGCAACAAGTTGTTTCATGACATTAGTTGCACGTGTAAACATATAGTTTCATCATGCATGCATTTGTTGTATGGCACAAAATTAGATCACACAAAATTAAGGCATCACCAGTGGTGTGCAACTAATTGCGTAGTGTAAAACTACGCATAGTGTAACTGCGTTAAGAGTTATGTACAACAACATTGTGCATTGCATAAAAAAAGCTTTGATGAATGCTGATGGTGCCATGGTTTCTGAGATACTGAAGGTTGCACAACACTAAATTTGCACAATTTACACCAACTTTTTGGTGTCGTGCAATTATTTGCAACATGCATTCAACTAGTTGCGTAATGTAAATTTGGCTTAAGATGAATACGGAATGCTGGAAGAGACCTACCTATTGCCAGTAGATTCTTCTTATACGTGTTATTGTGATGCTATGTTCTTAGGGAAACAATCGTAAAAATTGTATTGAATAAAATAATCAGTAATTTGCATGTACATATTTACTAATGAAATGCTATTCCTTGGATTTTGCTAGTGTCTGTCGTGTAATGGAAACACTTTCTCATCAAACACAGGGGCATTTTGGCACTCATTTACGCAATTTGGAAATTAGAAATATCACACAACCTCAGGCGATATGTGACAATTTAATACTAAATCGAAAGAACGGCAGTTACCATGTCTTTTGCTTGCCACTTTGAGATCTGTGTAACATGTCTTATAAGTTTTGTAATATCATTGGTTTTAAGTGTTTCTTTCTCCACATTCTTGAGCCAACATTTCGGACAGCTTCGAAGTGAACCCACATTTACAAGATTGACTGTGACACAGTATCACTGATGCACAAATAAACATGCAATTACAAGTATGACATGAGGATGGATATTACAACGCTGTCCGAAACATTAGTTTGAGAATGAGGAAGAAACACAACACGACTCAACACCCCAGATGTGAACGAAAAAAGCACAAAATCATTTGACGTAATAAAGCTGTGTTTAAGAATTTTTAAGTCAACTGTGCTAAAAGATTGGTGCTTAGAAAACTTGTTTGTGAAAGCAAATAAAAATAAGACAGATGATAATGTGGCTTACCTTTTTACACACAATAAACATTGGCACTTTGGTCCCGTCTTTGCTTTCATAAAAGATTTGCTTGGATTCGTATAGTGACGAATCAAGTCCAGGCACTGTGACCTCGCGGAACACTTTTGGTTCTGCTTTAGGTTGTTTGAAGTCGTAGTGGTAAATAATTCCAGGGGTCATGAAGGACACAAACTGGTAGAATATTTCAGTGTGCTTCTTCTTGCCTGAAAAGCCAACGATCGTTCCAACTTCAAGGGGGAAAGTCTTTATATATTCTGCAGATTCAAGCGAATGCAGTTGGAGAATACTCTGAAAAGTACAATTAAAAATTATAAGTCAATAATAAAAAAACCATACTAATTTAAGGTCTGAACAAAATAATAACGTTTACAGATTTTCTGCTCAAAAATAATTTTGTCAATAGATGTCTCTGTGGTTCCATTTATTTATCAATATTATGTATAGATTCCTGTTTTACCGTTGTAAAATTTTTTCTTCATTTGAATATCTGTAGATTCCTGCTTAACCGTTTGAGTGCCAAAAAATGCATACAGTTTCTTGTAAAATGCCACCAAAAAAACATCATTTTTTATGAAACTATATATTTTTTTAAAACCCCATAAATTCTTTGGATTTTCTTCTGAAATTTAAACGGTTTACTACGATCTTACAACTATTAAGATAATATTAGAATAATATTTACCAACGCCGCAGCACCACACCCGACGTACGCGCGAATCAGAGCACGACTGACGCAATCGACGGAAATCGACGATCGGCAATCTTCGTTAAAACACGAATCGACGAAAGTCGACGATCGGCAATCAAACGGTTAATCATCTCAACCATTTTTCTTTTGTTTTTACGAGACTGAATTTTTTCTCTTCAAATTTTCAAACTAATCGAACAACAGCTTGTGACCGAAGAGCCCTTATGTTTTTATTGTTATATGTAAAAGGAAATGATTGGATAATAAATGTGATTGACATAACAAACAGTGCCCTAATTAACTGATACAAAACATGAAGAATATTCCACGACACATTAGTGACAGTTCGATAGAAGCTTAATCACACTGGTAATAAATATTATCTGATTGAGGAAAGTTCAAAACAAATTTATTGTAATTCATGAAAATCAGCAACCCGTTAGTTAGAAATAAATAAGATTTCTGATGTGATGAACGTTGGCAAGAAAAGTCACTCCTGTACCCGTACTTGATTTAACACATTCGCTGCCACTGATCCCGATCGGAACCTTCGGTCTCAGTTCATTATGTCCTCAAAATTTTGTGGCAGCAAACTATTGATAGAAAAATAGTGCCATTCAATTAACTCACCTTCACGTCTTGGATGTAGTTGATGACTAGTTTATCATTATTGACACATACCGCCCAGTCCAGAACGTTAGTGGAATGTTCCTATAACAAAATAAAGTCAATCTAATGTTCATACATAACGATCATGGAAATTTGAAATGCTGTACGGAACAAAATGTTAATTGTTCAGGAGAGCGAAAAGAATTTTTTTTTTCAAAAATTAGACCTTCAATTATGAATTTTTAATATAAAATAACATTGAAGAGATCTGGTAAGATAGACGTTGTAAATTTCTTTAATATTTACAGTTTTTAAATTTACAAAAAAAAAACTTCAATGCACTTCGTGAAAGACGCACTTATTTTCCTAGAAATATTACGATGACGCAGATCGAAGAAGAAAAAAAAAATTGATATATTTAACTCATCTTTGACTTTTTTGTCTTCACAGCATTTCAAATTCCCGCTATCGATAATAATCACAATAATCCAAAAAAATATTAGAAATAAATTAGAAATAAAACTTAAAACTCACAGCCAAAAGCGTTGTCCAGTTTTCTTCCTGTGGAGTATCCAAATCTATGGTGATAAGGCGGTAGTTTGGGGCATCTTTGTTTGTTCGGAAAAGGCACTTGGATCCTTCATTAGTGATATACTACAAAAATAAATTTTTAAATTCATTAATAAATTTTTTCTATCCTTTTAAGTAAAGACCGAAAGTAAGATAACGGTTTACAGCGCAGTTCACTGTGAGACTTTTCTGCGCGGCGGCCTGAAGTGGCGCGGGGCACGTCCCGCTCCAAACTCTGTGTGTAAAAGGTACTATTTTAAACCCAGGATAAGTATCAATTTACCTATACATTTTGCAAAATTTTAATTTGAATCTTGTGTACTCCTCGATCACACACGCTTGCGTCAGCCGCACCGCGGGCTTGACTTTCTAAATCACATACGTTTGCATTGGACGCAGGTAAAAAGTTAATCATTGATATGAAATAAAATTATTATTTTTTATTTTAACTTTTTATGAGTAAAACCTCAAACTGTAATATTTAATTAAATGAAGACATTATGAGTGAAACTCAATCGAAAATCTGGAAACAGAAAAATCAGAAAAAGATATTTACACCTCTGGGACTCGAACCCAGGACCTCCCTACTTTCCGGGTTGGGAAAGTAGGGAGGTCCTGGGTTCGAGTCCCAGAGGTGTAAATATCTTTTTCTGATTTTTCTGTTTCCAGATTTTCGATTAAGTTTCGCTCATAATGTCTTCATTTAATGAAATAAAATTATTTAATAGAAATTTGGTCAGGTATTTGTATTACGAAGTGATTCAAAGAAAATCAAATAAATAAAATTGTCAAAATTGTTATCGGTGTTTAACAGGGACCTTTCTAATGTAAAAAAATAAAATGGCATTGATTGGCCATTTGATGATAATGTTAAATTATGTATTTGTATCGTAAGAAAAATGAATGAATAAGTGGTTGATGAATGTGCGCACCTCATAGTCAGCTTCAAATTTGAAAACAAACTGCGTCAGTTCGAGTTTTCCTTTGATTTGGGGATACTTGGAGAGGTCCGCAAAGAACAGCAAGTTGTCTCGGCAATCCTTCACCGGAGTCACTATCAGGTAACGCCCACAGTCGCTCACTTCCGCACCACTGCAATTATTCAATCAATTATTGTAACGACACTCCACTATTAACCTGTCAGACCTCGGGCATTTTCTGTCAGAAGTATTTCCGCTTTGCAATAAAATCTAAATAAATGGAATATTTCTGAATGTATCCTAAAACTAAAACCTGTTTTAGAAAGGTGATGAAATACGATTTCAAATTGTATTATTAGATATAAACATGTAATTTTTTAAATATAAAAATTTCTAATGCAAACATAAAAAAAAATTTTAAAATTGTTTTACATTTTTTCAAACTAAAATTACTGATAACAAAAAAAACACACACATATTTTATTAAACAAATGTATTGCAACCGTTATCATAAGGTTACTTTTTTATCATTTCGTGTAAAAATAATTAATAAAAAATTCACAAAGTTTCGTAAATCTTTTTCAAATTGTGGTATGAAACTTTGGTTTCATGAAGATGAACATTCTAATTCTTTTGTGGTTGATTTTTAGAATTGAATGTAGAGCTTGGTGTTTTTTTTTTAACACCGTTTAGATCATATTTCTCATCATGATAGTAAGGGAGACAACAATTTCTATGAGTCCTATATGAGTTGTTCCCAAAAGCGAACAAATTAGCCTATGATATGATTAATTAATTAATTAGGTTAATATGATTGTTTAATCCAATATTAGACAGGAAAGAACAGCAATGTCAGTCAAAAGGCAATTAAAGGAGAACTTTGTGTTCTGAACTTACATCCGCCAAAGAGGTTCATTGGGAAATTCAGCAACTAGCACATCTTCAGACTGAGGAGTGTTCACAATGTGGTAGTAGAGCTTGTGGTCCTTGTTGGCCTGGGTCTCGGAGCCGTCGGTTTTACCCGACTGGTCAGGATAACGCTACAGAACAATCAGAAATTAAATAAACTTGCTTACAAATTGCTCGCTTTGTTATTGTTAAGTATGTAAGTGGTTACTTTCATGAGGATGTTCCACAAATTTCATATTACATGTAGTATTCTCTCAGTAATTCGCCGCTCTATTATCAGACAACTACTGTTTGGTTTTGAAATGGTAATATGCTTGGTTCCTACCGAGATGTCATTTATCCAGTTCCTACCTCTCCCTAACAATTACCTTGCTGGAAAAGCATTTGAAATTTGGAACAATGGCAAGAAAAATAATTAAAAATTCGAGAGCATTTGTTTTGAAAACAGAAGAAGTTTTGGAACTACCTTGGAAACAAGTTGTTGGTATTTTTCGTGTCCACAATCCCGTTTTTTAAGTAAAAAGAAGGAATTTGACTTTCTGCATAATGCACTATTATCTGCCATTTTCACTAATAGGATACTTGCCTGGTTTTCGTGATGGCAGATTACTGAGTACTGTATTTTGATGAGTAAAAATTTTTCTAGAAAATTGATTTATTTATGAAAAAAACTTGCTTAGGTACCCCGTAAAATATTCCTTTATTATCCTTCGTCCACGAGATTGAAGAAAACTTCACTTTCTCCAAAACTTCGGGGTAATCTTCACCTGAAAATCAATTACATACATTTTATACTATTACATGTGTGTGTATACAAGATCGAAGTAGACCGTGAGGTGCCGAAACCAGTACAGTCAAAAAATTATAATCCCAAGGGTGTTCAATACTGATTTGAAAGAAAACTGAAGTTATGATAACCCTTAGGCCCATGGCCCAGATACAAAAATTAAGCTTATTTCATGCAAAAGGTTATTCTCTTTGTGTTTGGTGATCAGATCTGAATAGCCAGATACTTCTCCACCTTCCTCTTTCTCTCCTTGCTACCTTCATCCTCACAACATACCCCAATTGAGGATGCCCTTGTTTCACCAACTCTAGGTGATTGAGAGCAGTTGTGACACTTGTGCGGTATTCGCATTAAAAAAAAAAAACTGTTGACTGGAGACGATTAACATCAATTGTCAATAATTCCGTCAAATTACATCTATGATGCGATTGACAATTGCTAATTAATCGTTTGCTGAGGCAATTGAAGCAACTGAGAATTAAGACTTTCCATTGATGGGGGGAATAGTATGTATTTTAATTGAGCGCATAGACACCGTAGACAAGCGCCATTTAGACAGTGGAATGATTGTGTCTCTGTGCAATTGTTTGTTCAATTGCTCTATCTACATAGCTCTTCGGAATTCAGTTTCATTGCGGAAAGTGATTTATTTTAATTATAATTGCATTATGTCGCGATTGTCATTGTCCCTTTAGGTTATAATAATAATGATAATAAGTTGTTTATTTCAGCCGAACAGAGCGGTGGGTGCAATACTCTGTCAGCCATATAAAAAACCGTATGTTTCCGCAGATGTATTGATTGAAATCTGTAAATTGCACATCAATGCACATTGTCAGTGACGACAATTGCACATTGACAACTGAAATTGATTGTCTCCAGACCCCTTTACAGTCTTCTCTTTCTTTTGTTTGCTGGGGGATCAGATGGGAACATCTAGCACTGCGAGCCAGTCTAGAGAACCCAGTGCGTTACGGTGGAATCCCATCATGAATTTATTATTGAGAAATATTAAATTACAAGAATAACTTAATATTTAATTTGTTTTGAATACCTGTCTCCACATTCTTGATGTGGATGGTGATCCAATCGGAACCACTGGCGCTCAGACCGTATGCGAAGGTCTTGCCATCCTCAGAGAAGGCGGAGCCCGACAACGCCACGGTGCCGTCTTCCGACAGCGTGTTGGGATCCAGGAACACTCGTGCTTCCTCGTCCAGGGAATTTTGTACGTAAAGGACACTAGAAGGCGTTATAATTGTAATAAATCATTAAACATTTAATAGCATTTCACAGTGGCGGAAAATTCACGTAAAATTATTGGGATGTATGATTCAGTTAAAGTTTTAAGCTATAAATCGTAAAAAAAATATTAAATGCAATCTAACCTAACCTAAATATATTTTCAGTTCACTGCACAAAATCACTTTGGATAAAACCGTCACTGTTCAATAATATTTGTTACCTTTGGTTTTGCAGGCCCGTATTCATGAAGAAGAAGTATTTGTCGCCTCTCTTGAAGGGGCATGAGTATTTGGGATGGTTCCAGAGCTCCGTGAGGCGGGCGTTGATGCTGGCCTTATGAGGACAGTCGTCCAGGTACGGCCGGGTCACGGCATTCTGCGCGTCCACGAACTTGGCCGTCTCCGCCGACTCGGGCTCCTCGAGCCAGCGGTATGGATCCGCTATCTGCAAATAACAGTAAATCACATCAGCCCCCATTAAATATGGCTAAAGCATTTTCGAGCAACGTTTCTAGTCTGAATGGTGTTATTTAACCAGGGCAATACTGGTATGCACCACAAATATACAATAGAGAATTCCAGTCCATTTTTTTAATGAATAATGACCTTCTAACTTAAATAACTGCATATTTATTTTTATAGTTAGTTTTAATAGTTAAAATAAATGTCAATGTTTTAATTTTTCAAGATCCCCAAAAACCACCGAATCTAGTGTGACGTCATCATGACTAACCGAAGTATGAATCTTGTAGGGAACTGGAATCAGCTGTTCGACTCCCGCCATTTTGAATTTCAGCATTGGAGCGTTTTCATAGACATTACTGGGCAATACGATCGTTTTTTGTACAGTTAAAGTTTTTGAATTTTTTAAATAATATAGATAAACTAATAGAGATACTTTATTTTTGATACTGAATTATTTAGGCCTAAATAATGTTTCAATAAAAACAAAAACTATTATATGTCCAATTCTCTATAAACCAATAACACGGAATGCCGAACGGCTTGCGTCTTCATTTCTATACAACTTTGACCCAGGTGACGCGGCGCGGTGACGTCACGCCGCCAAAATCCAGCAATAGGGTGTTTTAAAATGGACTTTTTAATATATTTTTTTAAAACTCTACGTTAAATATTATGTAATAAAACTTATATATTCAGAATCAGCGTATATTGGTCTATATGAACATATTTTTTTAAAGCCATAATATTTTTCACTGGAGTTCCTTATTATTATATCATTAGACTGTTTATGAAAGATTTATCATAGAAAAATTTCTTACTTCTTAACCCGGCGAGAGTGTGGCAGGGTACGTCATACCCACCGTGTTACTTATTTGCATGTATTTTTTGTTTGTGACCTTCAAACCTGTTGTTGTTTTGAGTAGCTAGAATTAAAGGGGTGCAAGAGGGGATAGTGGCGTGATCGCAGTGTCGCGGCAGCCTGTGCTCGAGTTATACGCTTGCAAACTGCATTCGGGTATGTGATACCCTGCCACATAGCTGGTGTATATATTTCGTGACAAAAACTAACATTACTTTTTCAGCTATTTTAACTTACTTTGTAGCATTGTAGATGTTAATAGAAAATGGACGTTGACAGTGAAGAAACCCGACTTCGGTCAATGCTGGAAGAAGTATTAAAAAATACTGCACTGATTTGAACTCCAGTTCCTAAGATGTTCCTAGTATTTTTTGTTATTTTTTTTAGTTTATATAGTAACTTGTTTCATGTTATCTCATATCTTTAAGTTTTTTTTTCATAAAACTTGTTTTCTTTAGTTCCTTTGTAATTTTTTTTAGAGTGAAAATTTTTGTTGAAAATTCATAGTGATTTGTTTCCATTGAAGTAGAAATATAAAAATTGTTAAGATGGTGCAAATGTTTTATTTCCAATGCGTTATAATATAGTCTTGCTCTAATAAAAAATTGTTATTATAATGCCTTTTCTTAAGAATTCAGTTTCAACAGTCAAATTTGTAAACGGGTATGTCATACCGTGCCACATACTTCTTGTTACATTTTTCCACTACACTCTCGCCGGGTTAATATGCACAAATCATTGAAATAATATTTAGTTTCTAGTAATATAAAATATTTTTCTGTATTTTTTAAATGTATCCATCATGGAGTGATCTGGGAGGCGAATATGGGTACCGCCGTCCCGGGAACCATTCATTGGATAACAAAGTGAATTGATTAAAACTATCAAACTTACAGAGAAAACGAAAGTGGATAAGTGGTAAACTTTTATTGATCATTTCTGTAATGAATTGAGTCCACTGCTCGCCAATCAATAAACTGTTCAATTATTCATGTGACGGCTCGGTCACAATAGAAGAGTGAAATAGTAAAAAGATGTGAAATTTCAACTAATGATTCTTGATAGCTGCCGTTCTGAGCAAACAATAAAACAATTGAACAAAGGTTTGTACCACTAATAGCTCAATTGAGCATGCGCGGATACGCAATAAATATCAGAAAGCCATTATGTTCATAAATGATTTAAATTGGTTTTAATAATAACATGTTTTTCATGGTAGGTTACACAAATATGTTTCAATTTGTTGAAGTTAAGAAGCGGGGTAACTACAGACTTACGGATTGGGAAGTACAGTACAGTACATCTCAAATCATCACGAGGAATATATTTTTTTTATTTTTCATGAGTACATATATGATTATTTTTTATTATCATTGTTAGGTGGAGTCTACAATACACAAAAACGCAATTAGCCATAACCCATCGAGAAACTGCTTAAAAGTAGTTTATTGGGACTTTTCTTTTTTTCCATATAATATTTTATTTTTGTTGTCATATTGTATTACTTTGTATTTATAATAAATAAATAAATAAAAATAATAAATCCAAACCTTTCAAAGTTCAAATTTGGGAGGCAGGTGTAGGTATCGGGATCGGTAACTGGTTAAGCCAGACCTTTTAACCTCTCCAGCAGGACTCTCTCGGAACATCGCCTTGCATCGCAGTCGAAGGGATGGATTCGTACGTCTGTCACTCCATATTTCTAACCACCCCTCACACATTTTTCTTCCCCAGAAATTTCTCTTCTTCCTCTCCTTAAAGTGCCTTCCCACGAGGGGAATTATTTTCCTCAAGGCCTCCTGTGTGAAGCTATTAGCTAAGCAAATAGTGATAGTGCGATTTTATTTTTAATTACCTACTCTATTATTCACCAGAACCTAAGAAGTATTACCAACATTGATGATCATCCTAGTATTTCTCGACCAACTTAATTACACATTTAATATGCTGGCTTTGACTCAGTGCTGGAAAAATAAATACTTCACCTCCAAAGAGATAAAAAATTATACTGAGTACCACACAACCAGTATTATATACTAAATCCATATGTTCACACTAGACTTCATATTTCATACAAAGTAACTATGAAACAGGCAGCTGCCTAGTTAATATATATCTACTTTATGTAAATGTCACAATTACGTAACATGTATTGTATAAATATAAAATAAATATAAATTTTAAGCGCCCTTGAGGTGATTTTCTCACAAAAATGGCGCTATAGAAATTATCCAAAAATTATTATTATTAAATAAAACATGCTCTTCTATTATTCTGATTCTTGACATGGCCTGACTCAAGTATCTGATTCACTTGGTCGTGCCATGTCTTCCTTGGGCGTCCCTGACCTTTTTTACCATTCACATTTGCGTCATATATTCTCCTATTGTTTACAGCTGCGTATCTATTTTAATTTACCTTGGTTCCGTGATATTCATCGAAGATGGTGTCATCTCTACGTGCAGCGGGGTATTCAAAAGGCATTTTGAAAACACTGGGCCGTCTCGGACAAGTAGACGCACTACTAGTAGAATAGTGTTTAAGAAACTGAAAATTAAATACATTCATTCATTATCATTTTCAGAATCTACTTTAATATTGACAAAGTGATTAAAACCAATGACTTTACAATACATCTAGACTTGCTACGATCTCACAAAATTAGGATAAAATGTGGCAAGTAAGAAACGCTCTATTTTTAATTCAAACGTTGTTCACTTATAACACAGATAGACGAAATAAACAATAGGACCGGGTGGTGTTTTCGATTTCAAAATTTGCATTGAATACTACCCGATTAGCCTAACGGATTTTGAGGTGTCGTTTGCCAAGCCGTAATAGAGCAACGACAGGTTGCAAATGGCCGCGATTGTTGATAATCATTGTTACTGCTGATTTGTGTGTCGTTTTACCAAAAGCATATAAATTATGTTTACTTAGCGACAGCAGTGACTTCGTAAATTTGGCAGTTGCCCTGTACCTGTTGCAGACCTGTACTTTAGTCAGCTTTGCATTTTCTCTAATGACATATAAAAGCTTTATATAGGAAGCAATTGTATTATTTATAATAATCGATAATAATAAGTAATTTGTGTGTATTTACAAATTAAATGCCATTCCTTGGTTTTAGTGCTTGCTGAGTAATTAAAATACTTTCTCATTACACATGAGGGCATTTTGGCACTTTTTAAGGCATTTTACTTAGGTAGCACACAACCTTAGCGTGATGGTTTAGTACTAAATCTACGAAATCGAAAGCATTACAATTGACATACTTTTTGCTTGCCACTTTGAGATTTATACAGCGTGTCTATATGTATTGTAACATTATTGATTAAAACTATCAAACTTACAGAGAAAACGAAAGTGGATAAGTGGTAAAATTTTATTGATCATTTCTGTAATGAATTGAGTCCACTGCTCGCCAATCAATAAACCGTTCAATTATTCATGTGACGGCTCGGTCACAATAGAAGGGTGAAATAGTAAAAAGATGTGAAATTTCAACTTATGATTCTTGATAGCTGCTGTACTAAGCAAACAATAAAACAATTGAACAAAGGTTCGTACCACTAATAGCTCAATTGAGCATGCGCGGATACGTAATAAATATCAGAAAGCCATTATGTTCATAAATGATTTAAATTGGTTTTAATAATAACATGTTATTCGTGGTAGGTTACACAAATATGTTTCAATTTGTTGAGGTTAAGAAGCGGGGTAACTAGAGACTTACGGATTGGGAAGTACAGTAAAACTGGTGGCGGTCTAGGTACAATTTAGAAATAGCGTTTTTGCCGAAAGTACTTTGAAAATGATGACAAGCGATAATCGACAGAAGAGAAAGATTTCTGACAGCTAACGTCATTGGTGTTCTTCGTTCTTGTCGCCCATAAATAAATTGCCTCCCATAAATAAAGTGTCACCAAGACCATAGATATAGATAGAGAAATGTGAAGACGAATACGAAACCCATCACTTATCTAATCTAATCATTCGTCAATGTCACCGTGTCACTCTAGCCAGTTATGATTGGTTTATTAATGCAGTTATCATTGCATGAGCAATCTCCACACCTGGAAACACTGTTATCATAATTTATGTTATCGTTATTTAGCAAATTAATATATAGGGAGCCTAACAGGTATTGGAAAATACTCATAATATATGCCTCCAATGATAATAATTATTGTAGTATGATAAACCGTAAGTGGGTTTTGAGGTAAGAGCACTTTATACATACATTACATACAAATCAATACAGCTTTGTAAGTAAACATTATTACGGCTTTAGTCGATAAGGATGAAATTGTTCGAGTTTGATGGGTAGGTGGAGTAAAACATAGAAGTAATGAAAATTTAAATATTGTGTATGATTATAATATTATACTCTATTAACTAGATCGTTTTAAATTATGTAAATTTCTTAGTCCTACTTACAAAATTGTGCCCGATAATAAAAATATAATATTTTTTATAAATAATTTTGCAAATTAAAGTCTTCGTACCCAAGTTTATAAGAAATATTCGAAGAACCTTGCTTCTTACCTACAAAGCGTTACGACTTCACAGGGTAATAGAGCTCCTCCGTACAAGACTCAGGATGAGTTGTTTAAAATAAATTTGATGGATTCATCAAATATTTGAAGTTGATTTTCACGTTCTGTGTAAGTTCTATTCAAGTTCTGTTATTAAATCGTTATAGGACAGTTGCTTCACAAAACTGAAATAACCATAGAACTTGAATAGAACTTACACAAAACGTGAAAATTAACTTCAAATATTTGATGAATACATCAAATTTTTTGAAACAACCCATTCTAAGATTAGTTCTGTCAGTATTAAATTCTAGTACCTACCTTATTTTATACAATGGCAATCTTTTATGCATAGCCATAATACAAAAGAGCGGGAACGCGCGAATGCAGCTTTCTTCTTACGGTATTTTACGTTAGTTTGTCAGCAGTGGTCTTAAAAACATCTAAAATAATGGCAAATAATCCGTGTCGATATGCTTTAGCACCTTGCCGAGAATATAGAATATTCTCCGATTCAGAAAAAAATAACCATCATTTAGAAGTAGGTACTCGCATATGTATCCCTAAAATTTACGAGTAAATTCTTTAATAATTGGTGATGATATTATATATAGTATAATATAATAACTCTCAATGAAAAAACAGACAGACACAGAAAATAGAAAGGTAACGGTCGCAACTGGGACTTGAATCCAAGCCCTCTAGTCTTATCTTGGCACTCTACCATAAATATACCAATCCCCACTCTACCAACAGCCATTGCCACCTCATTACATTCCATCATTTTTATGTCTCATAAAAAGTCATCCAACTCTACCAACTGAGCTATTGCCACCTCATTACATTCCATCATTTTTATGTCTCATAAAAGTCACCCAACTCTACCAAATGAGCTATTGCCACCTCATTACATTCCATCAATTTTATATCTCATTCTTATTGCCACCTCATTACATTCCATCATTTTTATGTCTCATAAAAAGTCACCCAACTCTACCAACTGAGCTATTGCCACCTCTTCACAAGCCATCATTTTTATGTCTCAATATTTATATTTCACCAATCTCATACTTTCATCTTTGAATGACTATCAATTATCTCCCACAATCGAGCCTTTTCCCGGAAAAAATGTTGTATCCAACAATATTCTTGTTCCGAGAAAATGGAAAAAACGAAACCAATTATGTTACATAACTTTTGATAGGTATATAATAA
The DNA here is from genome assembly GCA_936435175.1 of Glyphotaelius pellucidus. NCBI lineage: Eukaryota > Metazoa > Arthropoda > Insecta > Trichoptera > Limnephilidae > Glyphotaelius > Glyphotaelius pellucidus. Next base: position 3,171,776 of record OW386539.1, on the reverse strand, counting down.
ACATACTAATCAGTTTTAAATGAAAATTCGAGATGAAAGGCGATTAAATTAGAGTTTATTACTAGAATTTATGCTGAATTATTGGAAAAATGTTATAAATATATAAAAATTTCACCCCAAACATTATTCCACCAAATGTTTTTTTTTTACCCTTCGTACGTTACACATGTCATTGATGATCAAATTTACACATGTCATTGATGTATTTGAGCTTAAATAGCAAAAAAAAGATATGAATAAATAAAACCATTAACGTTCGAGATATTGTCTTGAGGTCAACTTACAACATTATTCCACAAAACTGTTTCAATGGCTAAAAAGCAGCCTTAATAATATTTTTTTCTGGATAAATTCTACTTTCCCATATTGGGCCATATTCTTCAGCTTCTTGGCTTTGAATTCTTGCTAGTTGAAGCCATAAGATGTGCGTTTTCTCAATTTATTCCTATGAATTAAACCATACTCCACAATTTCGATAAACGGCATTATACAACGTTCTTCCACAAACCATTAAAATGCTGCCACAGGCCTAAAAAAAATTCTTTACCATGATCCACGGATCATGAAAAATAATTTTTTAAATAATAATTGTTAAATAAAAAAAAATATATATGGAAATTAATATTCCCTACCTATAAATAACTCAACATTGATAGTTTTGTTGGATGCAACATTATTCCGGGCGAGGGCTCAATTGTTGGCTCCAATCTTTTTTGGTGTGATTGCAAAATACTACCCATCTTCCTAAATATTTTTAAAATACAGATGGAATACTCTAGGACTTTGGCTTTCATATAGATGTTTGTTTTATTTTTTGACTGGGTAGTTGAATGTTTTCGAGGATTTTCTGCTTCGTTTGTTTTCGAGATTGAGATTGATTTTCAGACAAAGGAATTGCTTTCTTTAAGAAACACAATCCTTTTTGGGTGTAGCGTAATTTATCTGTGCTATGTTATCAAAAGTGTTGATCGCTGCAGTGCCGCTGATAGCCCACTTTCAACTATATGATGAAACTGGTCAACTTTGTGTTTTCAAAGACCAGATTACTGCTTGGGAACTAAGAAGAAAAATATCACTGTAAGTACCTGATATTTGCACAGAACCTATACAAATATATATATTTTTTTACATATTCTCCAAACAGGAGGCCCTGAGGAAAAAGAATCCCTCAGGTCATTATATTTAGGGATGCTATGTGGAGGATCTTTTCAAGAAAACGAAAGAGAGGAAGTTCTGGCAAGGAAAAAGGTATGAGGGGTGGGTAGGAATCTGGTATCAGTGTCTCCAGGAGTGATGGACCTATGAATCTATCCCTCCCAATGCGGTGCAGGCGATGTTTTAAGTCCTGCTGGAGAGGTCAAAAGATCTCTCTCAACTAGTCTCTCCCGATCCGGCCTGCCACACAGATGGTGGACAGACACATCCAACACCAAGATCCAGACAAATCTCATCCCCCCGGCACCCCTGCTAAGTCATCAAACGTAGCAAACCACTTGGGGTGACCTAAGGCAGGGGTATTGGTTATCCAATAAATGGTTTTCTGGGCAGTTGTACCCATAACCGCCTCCCAAATAGGTCCATGTATCCGCAGCACAATGGTAAATACATCATTACAATTGGAGTCAGGAGGTTGTGGGTTTAATCTCTGCCATACCGCACAAATATTATATAAAATATTTTTTCTTTATAAACATTCTATTTGTGTGTTATTATGGTGTACACTTAGTATATATAAGCTTGAGGAAAGTGTAATGAATAAAAAGAGATTTATCTAATTAATAAAAAGTTTTATTCTGATATAAATAATTAACATGTTTTCTATAAATCATAATCCATATTTTTGAGATATTATCGTCGGAACAGTGATTGAAAATTATTCTGATGAAATGAACTTAATTAATTTTTAATTATGTATACTGGGGGACAAGCCCATGTTTTAATAACTGGCACACTATTATTTTGACGCAGCACTCCTGAAAAAGATTTCATAGTGAAATTCAACAACTTTTTCAAAATACCAACGCTGCAAAGGCAAAAGCGCAATTACATAATTGTTTTTATTTTTGTATCAAATCATCATAATATTTTTATACAATATCTCAAGTCGTAAAATCTAAAAGAAGTTCAATTATTATTTATTATGTTGGTGTCATGAACCATTTCGGTTATAATACAATTTATTATAATAATATCTTTGGTCTTCAATGGACAACCATTTTTTTACTACATAGTAATGAGATCAAAGTGAGAGAAAGGGGGCTCCATCATCACTAAGACGGCATCTAGTTGAATGAACACTACCTACCAAAGTGTTTGTTTGAAGCCAAATACTCTCACAAGATTGTGTTAATGATTAAGATCAAAGATTGTAATGGCAAAGCTACTGTAAGAATAATGTTTAAAAGCTCTGTAAATAGCACCTTTTACGCAAACAATCACTTGGTCTGTGCAAGTTTTCTACGCCAAATTATTAACCTAAGGAATATAAGTACCAGAAATAATGTCAGGTTATCGAATTAATGGGGCAGAGAGAACTGCCTCGTTTTAAAAAATCCCTGAAGGCCCCACAGACCGAGCAAAGAAGAGGGGCAGGTGTCGATAGGTCGGAGAAATTATGCCGTTTATGGTAGTGATCATACCGTGGTCAGATAAGTACCGGGGTTTTGTTGTGGAGACGTTCTTTAAAAACGGGGAAAGCGGTGGCTGCGCAAGAGGCTTTTCGGATCCGGTTCGAGTTAAATCGTAATGGCAGGGTTCCTGATCCTAAAACCATTCGGAAATGGATCAGTAATGTAAGGTGGACAGGAACTGCAGATCCTAAAATATCTATGGCGACCTAGAAGTGTGCAAACACCTGAAAACATTGTGGAGCAAGAGCGTCAATTGAAGTCTCCAACCCAATCAGCGCGGAAACATGCCGCTGCACTTGGAATATCTTCCAGAATTGTAAGGCGAATCTTAGACTCAGACCTTCCCTGTACCCCTACAAGATGCACGGGAATTGAGCCCATAAGATTTTGTGAAACATAGAGATGCTTGCATTGCAATCATAACTGGCATATCCCTGGGCGCTGTTTTGTGCACTAGTGACGAAGGATTAACCATTACCGTGACTTCGTCTCGCTATTGTGAGATGTTGGAGAACATTAGGCGTCCCAAAATGAAAGAGTATGGCGAGGAACACGACACAGAAGCCTTCTGGTTTCAACAAGATGAAGCCATGGCCCATGCTGTTCATTGTTCACGCGTAATTTTGCAAGAGCTCTTTCCAGGTCACCTGATCTCTTTGCGGGGGGATATTCCGTGGCCCCCTTGCTCCCCCAATTTGACCCCGAGTGACTTTTTTCTGTGGGGATACGTCAAAGCTGGGGTAAAAAAAACTTCGACCTCGAACCCTTGAAGCTCTGAAGGAGGTGATTGGGATGTCATCGCTGGAATTCCACAAGATATGCTGGGAAGAGTGGCCGAAAACTTCTTTGAAAGGTTCAATATGTGTATTGCTCGCCAAGGCAGCCACGCCACACGATATCATTTTCAAAATATCATGAAAAAAACAGCATCATTTCCTCGACCTAACGGCACCCACCCTGCCGCTTTGCTCGGTCTGGGGGGCCTTCAGTGATTTTTTGAAACTAGGCAGTCCTCTCTGCCCCACCCTATACAATGTATCTCATCAGGTCATAACCCTTTACAACCGAGATGATACGAGGGTGACTGTCTTTGAAAATATTCTCGACAGAAAATAAGTCTGTTTTGGAGAATGGAACCGGTGTGGATCAAACGTGTGGGAGCTGCTTATGTAGGGTATCTTCACGTGCACATGTTTCAACCAGCAACCCAGCCCTAGAGGATCTTAACTAAGAGCTTTATTAGTGTGGCCCATTACAATTCGCAATTTTTTCCTGGTTGCAAATGGGGTAAGCAACATTTTGGGACCTTAAAAAATGTCATGCTGTCTTTTGTATTTTTACCGTTAAAATAATGCACATATTCAATAATCATTATTTATGTACACAGTGCGACATTTAAGTGTATCCTATATACCAATGATGAATAATACTGAAGTAGAGTAAATACTACATCTACAAATAATTAAGAAAAGCACAGACGCCTGACCTTATGGAATACTACTTGGATGCCTTGTGATTGTGCTCCAAGAAAATGCTGTGTGTTACAAACACGTGTTTGTTTGCATCAAGTGGGCTAAGGCATCAAGTGCAAGAGAGACCTCTAGCCGACACCCTCAGATAAGACAGTGGTGATTCCAGCTCCATCCACTAATTCATATTATTACATAGAATAAAAGCAGCAATTTCTAATCTTCTGTCATGTCTTGATTTTTTAACATTAAAAAAATATAGATATGTAATTAATTATTGTTACAACTTTGAAAAAATATTTATCACATTCTAATAAACTAAATATTTACAACTATGAACTACACTGATGTCTGACCTAAGTCTACAAAAATAATTATTAATTGATAATTGTTTTCTCATTCAACTGTTAGGGATTTTTCAAATATACAGGCACACAATATAAACACAACAAAACTATGTATTTGTCATGTTGATTAAATTGACAAAGGTTGACACAATAAAAAAAAAAACTATTTAATATATTATTATTGTGTATGTAAAGGCGGGTCTCCGGTGCAAAAAATATTGTTTTTCGAAAAAACATCGAAACATCAGGGCGTGACCACAATGTTTTTGCTTTCCGTGGCCGATGGCAAACATTTGTTGTGATGTTGAACCTCTTAAATGCCAGCGGTGTTCCGAAAAACTGTGCTGAAATTACCTTTCTGATTTTTAGTCAAATATCCATATAAAACAAAGGAATTGTTTTTTTGCAATTGTTTTCTGTTACCAGATAATGTATCTTATTATTCATGTATATTGCGTGGTAATATTGTAAGAGATTTTTCCAGAATAGCTAACTAACTAAAAAAAAGATTAAAAGATCTCCCATTTTGGTAATAATATGTCAAAAAATATATGCACACAAATATGAAATGATTTTATTATTTCTACACTAATCTGAATACATGCCCAATGCGAAAAAATACAATTCAAAGGAGTTTGCAAACAAATAAGCATTTGAAAACATAAAACATCGATTTTTTCGCTTTCGACAGTTGTAAAAGTCATAGATAATTCATTTAAAAATATTCTAGTTTTGCTACATAAATGAAACCATTGGCTATGTCATGAATGGTATTGGCGCAAGTGATTCTGACCTTGTCCTTCATACAGTTTCTTTATTCATAGGGGTTAAAATCGCATTAATGAAAAAAAAAACAAAATTTTGGAAGCCGCGCTTCTGGCAAATGAGAGGTTAAAACAAATGTTTAAAAAAAAAAAATTTGTATGCAGGAGACTAGTGGTGAGTCCGAAAACGACAAACACGTTTGCACAACACGTTTGGAATTTAAAAATGCCCAAACAGTTATTTATAATCCGGACTAACAGTTTGTCCGTTTTGTCGACTCTTCTATCTTATATCACGAAAGCGCGAGAGTGAATGAGACAGAAAACAGAACCGCTCCAAAGGAAAAACATTATCTTACCCTCTCGCACTAATATCGTAATAATATGTGAGAGTGAGATAGATTTGTTGCAGGAGAAAAACAGTACCTCATCAATAAAAAATAGTATCTTACCCTCTCGCACTAGCGCCTTAACATTATGTGTGAGTGAGAAGAGGCATTAGAGGTACCTGTTATTTTAGGAAATAACATTAGCTTAACGTTTCACACTGAAGGGGCATACTGGCAAAGAGCGAGAAGGCAACCTGTTATTTTTAAACAGGTTGAAAAATTGAAATCAAAGGTATTCCGCTGTTTTCTGTTATCTCTTCTGTTCTCAGAACAGTAGAGGCAACTGTTATTTTGAGGAAATAACATTAGCCCTCTTACCTATTATTAATGAAATAAAAATTTGTTATGTTTCCAAGAGCTCTTAATTACATATCAGGGTAAACATGGTAAATGAATAATGTTCTGATAAATGAATTCGGCCGCTTTGAAAAATATTTTAAAATACCATTCACAAAAAATTTAAAATACCATGTAATTTTAATGGCAATAGTCAGGGTTCGGGCTTTTATTGCTATGGACAGATACAGATTCTGGATACACCCCCAGAAACGCTACTGCTAAACTGTTAACAGTAACAGTGCTAACTGCTATTTCATACAACTGCCTTAAAAATAACCTGTTTTTTTCCAACAGTTTGGGAAAACTGTTGGCGTTTTACAAATAACAGCTCGTTTTCGTTTTTTAAAAAGAACAGAAACGCCCACCTCTACAGGAGACCCACCTTAATATATACTTAGGGCAAGCTCAAAATGTATTAAAAAAATTACATTCAAAATAATCATTTTCTCATTTGAATTAAATTTTGGTTGTCTACCTAGGCTACAAATGTTTTCAAAAAATAAAAATAAATCCACCAGGGAATGTTAATGCATTTAAAAAAAAAAATTGTAAATATGATGGCGTCTCAACAACTGTTGTATGACAATCCTACAATAATAATACAAATATTTAATAAGAGAAAGAGAGATATTTAGAGAATGGATAAAGAGCAGCAGAAAGTCAAGGACGCTTATATAACGCACTTTATATGGGAACGGTAGACCCACCTTTTATGCTGGTTCTTCTAATGGCGGGAAAGGCATTGTTATCCAATATTTTTATATGAATAATGTATACCAATATCTTTGAAACTCATAGAACAGAAAATAAATCCTATACTTATGGCACTGGAGTTGTGGATTTAAAATAAAATATTTTGTAATGATTGGGTCAAAGTGAAAACAATTATTTGTTATTTAACCCCTCAGGTTAATTTGTTCGCTTTTGGGAACAGCTCAAATAGGTCTCATAGAAATTGTTGTGTTTCCCTTACTGTCATGGTGAGAAATGTGATCAAAACGGTGTTAGAAAGAGAAAACACAATGCTTTATATTTATATCTAAATGTTAACCACAGAAAAATTATAATGCACATCCTTAGGAAATCAAAGATTCCAACCACATTTTGAAAAAAGTTTATGAAATTTTTTTATTAATTATTTTTGCATGAAATGACAATAAAGTGAGGTGACAATAACATTTAAAATACATTTGTCTAAGAAAATGTATATGTGTTTTTATTTTATTTTTCATTATCAGTAATTTTATTTAGAAAAACGTGAGGGTCATTTTGATTTTTTTTTTACGTTTGCATTAAAATAATTTATATGATTATTTCTAATAATAAAATTTGATACTAATTTCATAACCTTTCAAAAACAGTTTTTAATTTTCAGATGTGTTCAGAAATATTAAATTTGCATAGTTGATTTTTATTGCAAAGCGAAAATAATCTAATAATCTGACAAAATATGCTCGAGGCCTGAGGGGTTAATAAATTACGTACATTTTTACACATAAAACAATAAATGACCTAACACTGATTTTAACTTCAGCTTATGAAGTCGTATCACAAAGAACACTTTATTTTCAGATATTTTTATAGCCGGGGGCGTACTACCTATGTAAAAAAATTCCTTTCAATAAATGCATTATTTTCAAAGACATAGCGATTTAAAACAAAATCAATTTTTTCTAACAGGATCCTTGTTTTGGGCTGCATAAAGGGTGTTAAGAGAGGCTCTCTTGGTCACACTCGTCCCAGCTGTCACAGGCGTAGGGGTCGTCATTGTCGCACTCAAACTCACACGCGCTGCGCCCCGTCGCGTCCGAGCTCAGGTCCGTCATGGCCGCATCGGAGATGGGCTTGGAAATGTCCAGTATCTGAAACACACCACCGACACAATTTGAGACAAGCAACAAACAGCACACAGAATCCCTCTAAAGTCTACTATGTACTTGCAATACGCTGCTGAGATGGGGGAATCTATCAGGCGTATGATTCTTTATCACCGTTTTAAAAATTCTATCAATTTCTCGGATTCCCAAAATACTTGAAAACACCTTTGACTCTGCGCAGCCTTAGAAAATATGCTTCCTACTAGAAAAAACGTTTGCCTTTTAAAGGCAATAGGTTTACAAACCCCACAATATATCATTCAAGTCAGATAGAGACACACCATAGACAATATAGACTAGTTATCATTATTATGATTCATCTTCAGGAATACTTACTTCTGCAGAAGATCGAAGACTGTAGTTATCGGAGTGCAACTCCTTGTCCATGGAGATGGCGGTAAACTGTCCTTGAGATCTCCTCTTCAGGTTGTCCTTGGACAACTGTTTCACATCTGGTTTGCTCACTCCTTCTTGGGGAATGGTGCCACCTGCACCTGAGGACATTACTTCCATATTAATAATATGCAAAAATTTTAACATTTTACATCTAGTGTAATATTCATCGCCATTGAAGTAATAATGTATTGTTTTATTTTTAAGTGCTTTCACACAAAAGAAGTATTGAATTCTGTATAAACTTAAGCTTCAGGACACAGTTTACATCCGCGCTGTGCAAGCAGGTTGTTCCCTACAAAGCATCTGTATCCAAATCACGATTTGGCAGCTTCGAAAAGGACAGCTAGTTTAAAGCAAAAAATCTTTACCTAGCCGAATTTCCCAAAACAACAACAGTTTTTTGTAGGCATATTACATTCGCCTGGCGTGAAATACCTCCAATGTGAAAAATAAATTATTTTATAGGAAAGTGAAAAATCATTTTGAAATAAGAAAATGAAGGTGGACCTCCAAGTAATAATGATTTATATTAGGCTGGCTTTACATTCGTAAGTTTTTTCCCGTAATTCGCTCGTGTAAGCGAATTATGGCCAAATTACCAATGTAAACGACACCAAAAGTCACTTAACGTAATTTAAAGCATGTTACAGAACTTCTTCTTCCGGAAGTTTTTTGACAGGTCTAATCGCGTCAGCGCGAAATTACAGCCTTCTCACAGCTTATAAAATCAGTTTGATAAGCTGAGGGACTTTTTGTAAGAAATAGTACCAAAATGCGCCGTTGCGAAATGTCAAAAATCAAAAGACATTTGTTTTTATTGGATTTATTTCCTATAAAACTAGTATTTATTTCCACTTATTTGAGTTTTCTGAAAATGAGCATCCTTCTCTTCAATTTTCGGTCCAAACCTTTATAATCTCAATGTTTCTGTTTTTAAAATTACGTATTTGAATACGAAGTCGGTTGCTGTCGGCAGCTGTCAGGTAGCTGTCATTCGAATAAAATGAAAGAAATCTATTAATTTTCGCCTTTGACGGCAAAAAAGTGCGTGGAGAATTGTTTAATTACAGCCAAATTCTATTTCAGCACTTTATTTGGTCCTTTTCGACTTTATTGACAAAATCGCGTAAATTTGACAGTAGCAGGTCGTTGTTGAAAGGAAGCCATCTTACCGCAAATAAATTTACAGATGTAAACGGTCGCATGAGCAGTTACACAGGTCGAACTTCCGAAAAACTTCCGTGATCATTAATTACTACAAGTCAGATGCATATGTAAACGCTCCTGGGAGTAACCTGTCAAAATCTTACGTAATCCGTAATTTTTAATTACGAGTGTAAAGCTAGCCTAACAATTATAAATGTACACAGTAAATTAAAAGTATCACTTCATTTTCCTGCATAAAAATGTGTTTTTTCACTCTTCCTTAAAATATTCTCAAATTTAATAGATTTCCTTATTTCAGAGCAACCCTTTTTTGTGCCACTAAGAGGCGCTACTGCCATCTGAACGTATGAAAAATGTTAGAAATTGGAAGAATTATAAATATTCTAGTATTTGATAGTATGAAATAATAAGAACCTTGTCCATCTTGTCTGTCAGTGGCAGGGGGCAGGGCCTGCGCGAGAGCCTGAGCGTTGAGGGGCGGGTCAGTGTGCGACGCGGAGTGCGAGGTGAGTGAGGGAGCGTCCTCCTCGGCCGACAGCGGGGACCCCGAGCAGCCCCAGCCCGAGTAGTAGACCTCGGGGGCGGCCTCCTGGCTCTCGCAGTCGATGATGTCGCTGAAGTTGTAGTTGTTTATGTTGACGGTCTGCTTCAGCCAGGGGTGCGCCATCAGCTGGGAGATGGTGCAGCGCTCCTCGGGCTTCTTGCAGAGCATCCAGCGTAGCAGGTGCTCCAGCTCGGCGCTGATGCTCTGTGGCAGCACCAGGTGAGCCTGGATGGTGTCTTCTATATCCATGAATGGGTTCTCAAAGAATACCAGGATGTACAGCGTGATGCCCATGGACCACATCTCGAGTTCGGGACCTGCGTATCTAAATTTAATCAAGAAGTTTAACAGGGGGAGGGAAGGATTCATACATCTCTCCTGGACACTGACCCCCAGATTCCTACCCACCACAATTCATACTCTTTTCTTTCCCATAACTTCCTCCCCTTCCTTTCCTTAAAAAATATCCCCATACAATACCCCGCATAGCATACCGTATTGTATAATGATGATAACTTACTTGTTGCCAGCCAAAACTTCAGGGCTGCAGTATTCCGTGGTACCGTAGAAAGTAGAGAACAGAATGGTGTCATGACGGAAGGTGGCCGAACCAAAATCTATTAACTTCACGTGGAACTTATTGTCAATGATCACATTCTCATCCTTGATGTCCCGGTGCAGGATGTTCAGGGAGTGGAGGTACTGCACGGCCAGGCCTATCTGCAAGTTAACAAACAAACAAATTTCATATTATGTTTTAACTTTACTTTAACCCCCCCCAGGCCTCGGGCACATTCTATCAGGTCAGAAAATTTCCGCGTTGCAATAAAATCCAAAAAAATGGAATATTTCTGAATGTATCCGAAAACAACAAACTTTCAAATGTTTTTATTTAAAATAAAACAATTCAAATTTTGAATGCCAACATTAAAATTAAAAAAAAAATGGCTCACCTTAGGGGCCATCCATAAATTACGTCACACATTAAGGGGGGAGGGGGAGTAGAGAAGTGTGACAAGGGGTATGGGAGAGTCATCAGTTCTGTGACATCATATGTAAAAATCTAAATTATTAAAATGCAAAAAAATTTTAGATGTAAAATTGCAAAATATGTGATGTCACACTAGGGAGGAGGGACTCTCCCAAATGTGACGATGTGTGACAGGGACGAGGGGGGGGGGGGGGGAGGTAAAAAAATCAAGAAATTCGTGTGACGTAATTTATGGATGGCCCCTTATGTATTTTTAACTAAAATTACCAAAAAAAAGATAAACACAGACATGTTTTATTAGACAAATGTATTATAAATGTTACTGTCACCTCCCATTTTTGTTGTTTCATAAATTATTGGTTTGGAAACCTTGGTTTCAGAGAGATAGACAATATAATTTTTTTGCGGTTGACTTCTCGATTCGAATATAAAGCTTGACATTTTTTCTTTCTAACACAGATCATATTTCTCACCATGACAGTAAGGGAGTAACAACGATCTCTATAAGACCTATGTGAGCTGTTCCCAAAAGCTAAAAAATTAGCCTGAGAGTTAATCAGTTCCTTTAACCTTCGGAATGTCCAGCTCCCTAAGCTAACTTACTTGACCACGGAGGCAGTGTATTGGATAATGCTGAAATGAATTTATTTGGATGACAACAAGGTTCATCTAAAGGACCTTTCTTGTTTCGCAATATTTCCTATGGTGTCCTTTCACGAAGGAATTTTATAATAAAGAAGAACACAAGACATGCGATGTGAGCGTGTTTCATGTTTAAAAAATCTGACCATTCTGTGCTGAAAATTCAAATGGGGTTATACAATGTCAGACAAGTGTAAGGGGGACATAGCGGGTGCTAAAGGGGCTATCACCAAAATGTCTTAGGTTAGTGCTGGCCAGAGCGAAACTAAAAATAACTAGAATGCAACCCTTGAAGGGTGAAAGTCAAAAAGATTGAAAAAAAGGCAATATGTATACCTAATCAAAGGTAATGAATGGAAGAAGAGAGGAGTTTCAGGAGAACAGATAAAAAGATTTAAAGGAATGAAGTAGGAAGGAAGGTAAGATTACCTGTTTGAAGATATAACAATTTAATGGTTCATCCAGTTTGGGCCAACGCTCGATGAATTCAAACAGGTCCATTCCCGAGCCGTGCTTTTCCATTATCAATTGGAAATATTTTTCGTTTTCATACAAATCCAACACAGTAACCTGCAACATAAAACAAAAATATATTTCATTTGTAGGAAATCGAACAGTATTAATACGGTAACGTCTGCGTGGTTGAATTTCAGAACCCAGTTTCGAGTGCACGCCGTACGCGTCGCGCCACAAATAACATCTGTATATGTGGAACATACAAACATAGCTAAACAAAGCTACCGCTGTAATTCAGTTTTGAATTCAAGAATTCGTCACAAGATGTCGCCACTTTTGTCAGCAGGTCGGATAGGAATGTGTCCCCCTTAGTTATTAATATGTAGTGTCTCTCCGGATATGGAAAGATTGATGGTAATACATAGTTGTATCAAGCAGCTATATATTACATATGACGTCATTGCCTGTCTCAGCTACTTTGTATCGGTGACTATGTTTTTATTTTTACATTAACTCCACACAGGAGGCCCTGAGAAAATTAACTCTCACTCGATGACAGTGGATCCGAAGAACAGGCTATTTTTGAAACCAGTTCCTATTGCATTTACTAAATGGTCAGTGGGTAAAGCTGAACCAAAAGCCCGCAGGGCTTAGCAGTAAAAATCTGCGGAGCGGGTTTCGAATGGCTAGTTTATTATTATTGTTCAAAAAACGAATAATCTGAAAAATCATATCACATACTCATAAGATAATTATTATTTAATTTCACTTTATGCTTACAATATTAGGATGCTTTAATGTTTGAAGAAGACTGACTTCTAGAGGCACTTTCTTTCCGGGTTTGTCCGGACAATCTACCCAAAACTGTTGGTTCACTTTTTCTTTGAGAATAAACTTGGCTATCACCAACAGCCGGTCGGATCTCCGATACGCCATCTTAACACAACCGTAGGCACCTTTACCTGCAACAAAGCAAGCATTATATTATTTATAAAATGCTTTATCCAACCCTTACCCACCAATGTACCGATTTGTGATTAATAACATGTACATATTAGCACACTTGAGGTGAAATATTAATGCAGAAAATTAATAATTTAATATATATAGTAGATGGGGTACTTACCAATCTGTTTAAGAGTAACATAGTTTTTATTATACTCTCCCGAGGTCTGCTCTTCCCCGCACTGGCTCAGCAAGGAGATGGACAGTGGACGGCTCACATTGTGACTGCCTTGTTTGTGAACCTGCAAATTGTGAGTGGATGAAGAGTTACGGCTGCTGTTCCCAATCCTACTAATCAACCGCTAAGCCGAAACTAAGGCTCAACACTGCTCAAATGCACAACTACGCTCTTTCCAACACATAAGCATCGCTTAATCTATGGAAGCCGGACATGTGGATTAAGTTCGACTGAGCAAAGCAAAGTTATAAAAAGTGTCAACAGAGTGGCGCTAATGCCACGAGGTACCGACGCGACGGCGGCAAAGGTCAAGCTGACACTTTATTTTTAATATATTTTATATGTTTGTTTAAAAAATATAAAATGTTAGTTTATGGATAACAGTAATTAAAAGAAATTATAAGTGTTAATAATAAGTACCATATTTAACTCTTTGATATTTATTTAACATCGAAAGTTTCTACTTTGATGCCATTTTGAAGCCTATGAAAGTGGGCTTAAGATAATCAATGATAAAATATTTGGGAACAACGCGAATCGAGCGTTACCTTTAAAACACTTAGGATGGGTTGTTTCAAAAAATTTGACGAATTCGTCAAATATTTGACGTTAATTTTTACGTTCTGTGTAAGTTCTATTCAAGTTCTGTGATGATTTCAGTTTTGTGAAGCAGCTGGCCTATGATGATAAAAAAACAGAACTCGAAAAGAACTTACACAGAACCTGAAAATTAACTTCAAATATTTGATGAACTCATCAATTTTTTTTAAACAACCCGTCCTTACAAATCGCTTAGCTGATCGCAGACTCAGATTGGTCAATCGAAAAGTTGGGAACAGCGGCCGTTGGTCCTTGGTACATAACTTGACAGCTACAGCAAAATTAACGCCGAAAACCACATTAAATTGATGAATTATTATACTACAACACCGCCCCTAAGAAGATTGACCACACTTCACCACAATCTACACTTCTTCCCTGATGATGGACAATGTAAAGCTGTCCGAAACGTTGGCTAAAGAAGGAGGAAGCGCACCACAGCATAATAATCCAAAAATTAATTATGATATTCAGCAATATTCTTCAACAAGTAACAGTGCACAGTTTGAACTAAAACTTGTAATTGGAAGCTTACGATTATAAGGCTCAAGGGAAGTTGAAGAATAAATAGATAGAGATGGGTTGGAGATTTCAGACTATTCAGATGGGGTCACCAATTAGAGTAACACTAAAACTGATAATTATTGATGTCATCAGGATGAAGCTGGTACTATTTGGTTGTGTGTAAAACATATTGTGTTGGATCATTAATAAGGAGAAACCTGTACGTACAATAGATACGGAGTTCTCAGCCGTGGAGTTGATGCTGGAGGGGTGTAGCACCACCTGCTCGGGGCTAGTCACACTCACCCACACGCACAACACGCTACCGCCGCCGCGCAGGCTTACGCTAGACACTGTGTACACTACACCTGGAATGCAACAAACCATCAATACAAATTTATTTATTTTATTTTAAATGCACATTTACAGGTGAGGTGGCTCAGCGGAAGAGTGGCCCAACCCACATCAGCGAAAACATCATATTATTTTATATTTTTGTCATATCTATGAAGCCACAGTGGCTCAATTTTAGTTTTCACTGATTTCAAAGGATCTTTGAAGTAGTGAAAATTAAAATTGGGCCACTGTGGCTTCATAGATAATCAAATAATATCCTTTGCAGATGACACTGTGCTTATAGCTCGACATAAAAATTGGAAAGGAGCATTCGACATAGCTCAATATGACATAGGTCTTGTAAAGAATTGGTTAGATGATAATCTCCTCACCCTCAATGCTGGTAAAACTAAATTCTTAACCTTCAGTCTATCTACTGCAACCCAACCTTCTATCAATCAGAAAATAACAATTCACTCCTGTCCAAGTCCCTACTCTTCCTGTACTTGCCCAAATTTGGAAAAAGTATCTCATATAAAATACCTGGGAGTCCTAATTGATCACCATCTTCGTTGGGATCAGCACTTAGCCAGTCTAACTCCCCGAATTCGCAAGCTCTCTTATGTTTTTCGAACTCTAAGAAATATACTTACTCCTATAACACTAAAAACGGTTTACTATGCTCTCTGCCAATCCCAGTTAGCATATGGCATCATAATTTGGGGCGGCTGTGCTCTTAATTTTATTGATCCTCTGCAAAAAGCCCAAAAAACGATTTTACGTGCTATCAACAAGCGACCAACAAGATATTCCTCCAATAGACTCTTCACAGAATATAATGTCTTAAACATACGGCAACTTCATCTAAAATTTACACTAACACATTTCATGTTCAAATACAAGAAAAAAACTCTCTTACATCACAGTTACACCACCAGAACAATAACCAAACGACACTACAATGTTCCTACACTACGCACCACATCAGCTCAAAGACATTTCATGTACCTAGCTCCTAAAATGTTTAACCTTCTCCCCGAGAACCTAAAATCCGAAACCCAACCCCATATCTTTAAAAAAAAATTATCAAAATGGATCCTTACATTCAGTAACGATGATGAGTAAAATTTGCTATTTTAATTGAATTGTAATATAATTAATACAACTTGTAACATAAATTAATTTAATGTGTTAATTAAATTACTAACTTAATTTGTTACTAAATATGTTACTTAAACTACTTGCATAAGTTAATAACTGTACACTGTACCTACACAATCTGTAAACTTCATCCGCCATAACACAGGGACATCCCTAGCATGGCGGATGAATTAACACAATTTTTTTGTTCATTGTATAAACCTCTTTTAATAAATAAATAAAATAAAATAAATAAAATAGATAAGACAAAGTATATTTGAAATAGTGAAAACTAAAATTGGGCCACAATGTGATAATGTGACAATAAAATGTGGCTTCATAGATATGACATTTCTTATATATTCATAAATAAACAAGAAATGATGTTTTCGCTGATTACAAATTTTTATGGGTTGGGCCACTCTTCCGCTGAGTGCCAATTATACATAACCAATAATAAACATACATTATATGTTTTAAAGTAATTTTTGAAATGTTGAATATTTAGTTGAAAAATATCTATGTCAGGGGGATAGGTAATTTAGTAACAGAAACATTTTTCTGAGCGGCATTATTAATAACTACAACATTAATAATAAGTTAGTTCTGCATCTCAGAACAACAAAAGTTCTGTCTTGTGAAGTTCTCGGCAACATAAAATTTAAATTTTTGTATAATATCGGGAATGCAGATATTACAATTCAGAAGATTATATACTGTTGTCAGCAAAGCAGTTTTCCTTCTATCGGGGAGACTAACAATACCCGGACAGAAAAGCCAGACAGAAAGGCTGATGGATAAAACCAGAGATAACCTAAATTTGAATATTTACCAATCATGTTTTCAAGAAATTCAAACCATTGTATTGGCAAAATGGAACACAGTAAGACCATAAGAAATTACATATAATATCGATCAAGAAGTATAAATTGTTACACTTTTTTATTTATTTGGTGCCAAGCCTGCTAAAAAAAAAATACATAAACTATATACATAGTCATAAACTGCCTTGCGTTGTATTGAATTTGTACACAGTTAAATCACTCAGGCGATGGAAATTTCCGGGTGTTCGGTTTTCGATTTGGCCATTCAATTTAATTAATATCATACCCCCAAATATTACGGAAACAAGCGAACGATTACTACCGTTTAAAGTCAATAGATTTCACCGTTTATACCATATTTTTTTGTTAAATATATATTTCTTTTAAATTGTTAAATTTATAATTCGATTAATTAAATAAATTGGGTAGCTATTGCTTGAGTGGTTATTCAATTATTGATGATCTGGTGACCACTCTTTAGACACAAGGTAATAAAAATGAGCAGAAAAGGCCAAGTCGAAAGGATTTTAGAGTGCGTCTCTCAATAAAGATTTTACATGAGACTAGGTACATAACAAAAGTTTTATTAGCGGGTAAAAAACTCTTATTGAGTCGCTGACTGCTGATGCAAATAACCTTTTTCAGTAGCGTTAAAGGTTGACGGTATCTAGCTGTTATTTCTAACGGCTAGTTATAATTTGATATGGCAAAGTGTTGACTGCAAAGTCAAATATGTGTTTTCATATGTAATGTATGTGGGAATGCGGGTTGACTCACTTAGTTCAGTGCCGTCCTTGTGCAGCACGGTGCCTCTATAGGTGGCCTCCCGGTGCAGCTGGTGATGCAGAGGGTGCAGCGGATGCAGAGGGGCAGCGGGAGCGCGGGGCCCCCTCAGTGCCTGCGGGGTGGACGTGGTTACGTGGCTGCGGAACATGCGCGGCGTGCCGTGGATCAGGTCACCTATCAAGCGATCAATCAACATACAGGTGTTAAAGACTCTCTGCATCAATTTATAAGTTAGCAGGAAACGTAGAGTGAATGGCAGATACTCACGTTCGATGGGATTGTCGGAGATTATTTCAGCACTTTTAATTTCAGTTTTAAGTTTATCCGGTTTAAAAGCGATAGATTTCTCCGAGAGCAGGTCCGTGTCATCAGTAAATCCTTCCCCGCTGGAAAGAGGCATCTCGTTAATAGGGGTCAGGAAGTCGGCGCTGGTTTCATTGGAGTCACACAGGTCCAGCGACATGGTGCTACGGTCCAACAGGGACACCACTGACTTGACCGAACACATCTTGGTGGAACTTTTACTGGTGTCAAAGTTCAGTTTTACCGTTGCATCGGCACATTTAGCTCGCTGGCATCCGTTCATACTGAAATCTGTAGACTTTCTCGAAGTGAAATAAACAGAGTCCGATCTATCTGTTGATTTGGTTGTATCGTTATGCTTGTTAGCGAGGTTTAAATTATTTTCTCTGTTCTCCGATCCGAGGATGTTTTCCGAGCGGGATTTGGAAATGCTGGAATTGTGGTAGTCGTCGTCCATGGACATGTTGGAGAGGGCGGAGATGACGTCGGGAATGAGTGAGAGGTCTGCGTCGAGGCGCTGGTCGCAGGTGCTGATGCTGGACACCATATCCTGGGTGGGTGTGGGGGTGTGCGTCTTGTCCAGGTTCTGGCAGCTCTGGCAGGAGGACTTGTCCACACACATGGCACTGGAAGACTTGTCACGGGTCACTTGAGACACCTGAGAGTGTTGGACACTTTGACTGAGGGGCGATTTGCGGCTACCCTCATCCTCATTGGCATCGGAATCATCAGAGTCTAGAAAACGTACAATACGAAAAAAATGTTAATTAAAATGTCCTGTTTCTGACAAGTATGTCAAAGTGTGCGGCGCGGTCATGTATTTTGGCATTACCAGAGTGGTTGTTATTGACGGGAGACAGGCTGATATTGCGGCTGCGAGGCTGCGGGGGCTGGATGAGATGGGACTCGTGGCAGAAGGCGGTGATGATGGAGGAGATGGGCTTGCTGACCACCTCGCCGTGCGTCTTGCCGAACGTCAGCATGGTGAAATGGTGATTACAGGCGGACACTATGCCCGACTCGTCCACCACCAGCAGACCGCTCACATTGTGGTAAACCTACAAAACAATAAACAAAACTTGAAAATCTTTATGTGATTGAACATCTTTTTTTTATAAACAAACAAAACTTGAACATCTTTAAATCTAATAACTTTTCTAGAGCCTTAAATCCTTAATTCATTTTTTGCTGCAATTCTGAGTTTGCCATTTAGTATAAAATATAAATTCCATATTTGTTTGATTAGTGCGACGTTGGTCTAATCCGACAGAGATTGGGGGTTGGTAGAGAATAGGGGAGAAAAGATTAAAAACAAAAAAATAGAAGAGTTCCTTACTCTAACAGTAATATCATATAATCGTTTGCTATCATGGGTGTCCTTTTCACTCAAGGAGAGATTCTTGTTCCCTTCTATAACTTCATGATGCTTTATCCAAAGGCAGAGCGGAAATGTACTGCCGTCAAAAGTTCGACCTGAAACAATCATCAAACAACATTACATCACAAAAACAAAGGTACGATTTGAGATTTTCACAGTCTATCGTAGTATTATCTTGATTTATTTTTGGAGTATGCCGTGTTGCAGTCCTCTTTCTTTAGTCAACGTTTCGGATAGCCTTACAGCGTCCACCATCAGGGCAGATATGCTATCTAAAGTTTAACGGGACTTTACATATGTAATTTTTTGGCTGATTTGGGAGACTTGCAGCCCCGGGAACCATTTATTGGATAACCAACGCCTCTGCCACAGGTCAACCCAAGTGGTTCGAAACGTTTGGTGACTTGGCAGGGGTGCTCGGGTTGAGGTTTGTCTAAGTCTTGGCGGTCAATGTGTTTGCCCGTCTATTGCGTGGCAAGCCGGATCCGGAGAGATTGGTTGAGGAAGACTTAACCTAGACCTCTCCATCCGGACGCTCTCGCCCATTGCCTTGCGCCGCAGTGGGAGGGATGAATTCATACATCCTAGACACATTGACTCACAGATTCCTACCCATCCCTCTTACTTTTTTTCTTCTCAGAACATCGTCTCCTTCCTTTCCCTAAAAAGACCATCCACACAGCATCCCCAAATATGAGGGAATTTTTTTCCTCAGGGCCTCCTGTGTGGAGTAATAACTTATAACAATTAGTACTTAAATCAAATGCAATCAAATATTCAGTGTAAATAATATTTATGTGTACAGGGTGTAACAGCAACTGTATGTATCTATATTTTAATTCCAAATATGCCCAGGAATCGTTGGTTAAAATCCTTCGGATACGTGCTATTACACATTGTATATATGTGTATATATTACACTATATTTAAATATTATAAAAAAACAGATTGGTAGATTATGTATTTAACATTTATATACCCGTAGCCTTTTGCTTGGAGATCTGTTTGGATATGTCTGACGTCTCCTTGCTGGGCATGCTCAGAGATGGCACCAGTGTAGATATGTGTAGTCCTATTAATCGGTCCGTGTGGTCGCACTGGAATATTAAGGCAGCCTCTTCCGAGTCACAGCCCACGGTTAGTCCCGTGTCGCCATCTACGTAAATCTGAAACAAACAGTAAAACCACAATACAATAGGAGATGTGATCGCAATTCACATAATCACCTATACATAAGCAGAGTCTTTTAAGCTCTAACTGTGCGTCATGTGAACCACAAGGGTTTAGGGCAAGTTGTTTCACAGAATTTTAACAGTTCATCAAATTTTAAAGTTAATTTTCAAGTTCTACTGACGTTCTGTTTTTACATCATCAAGGGCCAATTGCTTCACAGAACTGAAATAATAATAGACTTTGAACAGTACTTTCACAAAACTTGAAAATTAACTTTGAAATTTGATGAATTGCTCAAATTCTGTGAAATAACCCATTATTAGAATAAGATGAGATTATAGAATAAAGAATAAAACTAGAAGTGCTTTTAAATGGAACAAATGTTCCATTTAGCTCATTTAGCACACACTCTGTCTCACTTACACTTGCCTGACATTGCACATCTCTATATTACACTTGAATTGAAAGATGGTCTTGCGATCGTACCCTTGCAATTGTACAGGGCGGTTCTGATGAGAAATATTGATTATTCTCTATACCAGCATTTTTCACTAATAACTCAACATCGATTTTAGACAAACTGAAGTATTTTCTTCGCAAAACACGTGAGTGGATTTTTTTTTAATGATTTTATTTGAACTAAAATTAAAATTCTGAAAAGTAGCTTTCCTAGATAATTTACTTATTTATTTTACTGTATGATTATATAATCTGAAATGTTTGTTGTATAATACAACATTTCGTTTGAAAATTTAACAAACGACCAACGGTTTAACCTTATCAAAATTAAAATATATTTTTTCAAAATTTAAAACATAACTTTACCAGATAAAATAACAATGTTTCGTAGAAAAGTGTCAATACTTCTAGAACTTGATTTAAAAATGACATATTTACAGTTGTGCCTGGTTTTACCCTCTTAAAACAATTTCTACACTATAAAATAAGCTTATTTTTGAAGATACTAACTCTCTGTACAACACAAAACAGTAATGTAAGTGAGTGGAGGGGCTCACCACAGCCTGTTTGATGTGCACGGGTTCCGCCACGGCGAGGCACGGCCCCTCCTGGTCCAGCTGGCGGATCCACAGGGATACCACCACCACCTCGCCACTCCCCGTTAGCATTTCCACAACCTGCAAACAAATACTGATCAATAATGTGATATTTTTGAAATAAACATATAACTTTTAAAATATAAAAATTTTGAGTGCAAACGTAAAAACAATAAAATGGCTTATTTTGCATTTTTCTAACTAAAATTACTGATAATAAAAAAAAATAACAACACACATATTTTATTAGGCAAATATATTACAAACGTTATCGCAAAACATACTTTTCTGCCGTTTCATGTAAAAATAATTAATAAAAAATTCAAAAAACTTTCGTAAGCTTTTTTTTCGTACGTACATTTGAATTATTTTGTGTACTTTTTGATTTAAATATAAAGTTTAATGTTTGGATCATATTTCTAACCAGATAGTCAGGGAGACACAACGATTTTTAGGAGACCTATACGAGTTGTTCTGGAATGCGAACAAATCAGCCTGAGGGATTGAAACAAATTTCCAAGGTTTTTTTTTACAAAATGATGTTTTTGTAAATTGTACCACGGTCTTACCAGATACTATGTTTGTGTATTCATAAAAACAGTAAATAATCTAACATAAATAAGTAGTTTCCGCAGTATACCTAGTTATATTCAGAGAAATGATTTTTGTTCCCTTAACCCGTTTAATCACAGTAGACCATATTCGTCCGAGCTCATATAGGTCTCATAGAAATCGTTGTGTCTCCCTTACTATCATAGTGAGAAGTATGATCTAAGCAGTATTGGAAAGAGAAAACAACACGCTTTATGTTCAAATCTAAAAGTTAACCACAAAATAATTAAAATGTACACCTTTATGAAACCAAAGTTTCCGACCGCAATTTGAAAATAAAATATGAAACATTGGGAATATTTTAAGAATTTTCTTAACATGAAATTAATTAAATTCTTACGTTTTCTAAATTTTAAAATGGGTATTCCAGCAAATATGTTAAACTACAACACTATTTTAAACGATATGAATATGCTTAAATTGTCAGACAGAAGAATTTTCACTGACTTGGTATTTTTATATAAAATTCTAAATGATTTAGTTGATAGTCCGGTATTACTTGAATTGATAAGCTTCCGAATTCCACTTCATAATACTAGAAGTCAGGATTTATTTCAGTGCAGAAATTCTGGGACTAACTACCATATGTATTCCTCTTTGCCCAGAATACTAATGGAGGGAAACAATTATACCAAGTCAGTGGACGGACATCTTCAATTTATCTTTGAATAAATATAAAATATTGTTATTGAGGCAGTTCAGTTATGTACAATAAAATGTATTTTTCTAACTATGCTATATATGTAAAAGCCCCGAAAAAGGGCCTTTATTAATAAATAAATAAATGAAATGACAAAAAAGTGAGGTGAAATTAATGTTTATAATTTATTTGTCTAATAAAACTTATGAGTTTTAATTTTTTTTTCATTATCAGTAATTTAGTTAGAAAAAACGTAAGGTGACCCATTTTTAAAACTGTTTAAAGTTTGCATTAAAAATTTTAATATTTCAAAAAATATGTGTTTATTTCTGATAACAACATTTGAAAGCATATTTTATTACCGTTCAAAAACAGTTTTAAGTTTTCGGATACTTTCAGAAATCTTCCATTTATTTGGATTTTATTGCAAAGCAGAAATATTTTTACCCACTGAAAAAGTACGCCTGAATTTCGAAGGGTTAAGGATATGCTGGATTAAAGCACAAGTTTACCTTCCCGCTCATGAGCACCAGCGTGCCGTCATCCGTGTTGAGGCTGCCCTCGCTGAGTGCGGCGGCGGGCACTCCGGCAGGGGGCCGCGAGCGCAGCAGCTGCTCCAGGCGCAAGGCGCAGAGCTCTGCTGAGGAGTATCCCAGCAGGGAGCAGGCGCGCCCGTTCACTATCAGGATCTGGACAGCCAAAACACGATATCGTTAATTCAATTACATTCTAAATGTGCGGTTTATACTAATAAAACTATTCAGAACTCCTGCGAGATCTAAACTAATCATCCGCCTCTCGGCACATACTCCTAGCTACATTAGCTTCTTCCAGACTTCGAGAGGCACGCGACGCATGAGCTAGACAAGTATCAAGCAATAGTTGAACACCGGGATTGGAACCCCTGCTAAGTCACAAAAAGTAGTGAACCTTGGGGTGACCGATGACAGAGGTATTAGTGTTCCAATGAATGGTCCCCGGGCCGGCGGTACCCATGAATGAATTAAGCTGCGAGCCACTTGGCCTATCCACCGTGTACAATGCGGTAATGCTTGCCTGTGTGGTCTTGGAGTCGATAGTGAAGACAGCTTTGTTGGGGTTGATCCCCTGCGCCACACGATCCACGGGCAAGTAGGGGCCGGAGGAGCCGGGCAGCGGTGAGTCGCTGAGCGCCGCCAGAGATGAATTAAACCGCACTCCGTTTGGCCCATCCACTGTTAAAGAACGTAGATACACATTATTAAGTAAAACACATTAATTTAATTTACCAACCTCAGAAATGAGGAGGAAATAGAAATTTAAAAAATGGCACAGTTATACCAACACACAACATTTTCCCCCACAAGAAATTTTTACCACATCTATGTATAAGGTCAACACAATGCAATTCTTATTTTAAATGAGCGCTTTAAAATTACCATGGCGATTTCCTACTTTTTCCTTGCGTTTCATTTTCTTTATACGAGGGAGATGTATGATAATGATTCCTTTGGGGGGGTGCAGACATACATTCACCGTTTGTCTCATTTTCAAACGTTATTATTTAGTTGTAAAAGAAGAAAGAAAGAGCAGCATTATATGTTTAAGAACAAAAGCAAAATTATCAGTGCATTGACATTGACATTTTTTTTAATTTTTGGAATTCACTCACGCTTCAATATTATCCTTGTTAAAAAATATATTATATTATATTCCACACTTAAAAAATTATCATCACGGCTAGTAGTATTGTACTGTTCTACGGAGGAGTTACGGTGCGGTGTGTGAGAGAGATGTAAGAAAATGATCACTTTTTTCCTTTGGACGAAACAGACCTAAGTACATTGTGTATCTCATCTTTTGAAAGAGCACACCACATAGGAGGCCCTGAGGAAAATAATTTCCCTCAGGGCCTATGTCATCTGACATGCTGTGTGTAGGGTCTTTTTGAGGAGAGGAAGGAATGAACATTGGTCTTGAAAAGACCCATGTTGTAGGAAGGAGGAAACACAAAGGCCGGCAAATCGTTCCACAGCCGAGCTGTTGAACACAAGAACGAGTCAAAGAAGCGACCCGTTTTCAGTGACAAATATCAACTGTATACATACGTTGGGCACGCGTTTGGCGTGTTTACCGACTATGCACCGGTGCCGAAGGGATCAATAACGCTAGTTCCTCGGAGCATCTGCCATTGAAATACCGGTAGAACAAGGATAGCATTCCCACCTGATGCCTGTGTTCTAAAGATTGCAATCAGTTTGTTAAGTTAGGAGAATCTATCAAACGGACCACCCGTTTCTGCACAGAGTCGAGGGTTTTTTTCAGGTATTTTGGGGCTCCAGACCAGAGGTGGCTGCCAAATTCAACATTGGGACGCACTTGTGATTTGTAAATGGTTAGCAGTTGTGTACTATTAAAGTATCTGCGGGCCCTGTACAGTATGCCCAGTTTTTGAGAGGCTTAACTTAACTCTGGCTTCGTTGGAGCCCCCATATCAGAGCTGCAGCATTAAAGCGATATGGGAGCTCACATGCAGTAATATATCACATGCTGTTGCTGTTTTACAAATGAAAAGGGTTTTATAACTGCTTGATAAACCATTTATTATTTACCTCTGACGAACTCCATGGTTGGTTTTGCTTTTTGGAGAGAGGTATCATTGTCCATTTTCAGTGCTTTGTGTGAAGTTCTTATCCGAGGAAAACTCTGGTTTGCTTCAAACGAATAATCATGTGGTCTCCCGTAGTTCACAGAACCGTACAATTTTCTTCCTCTGCACCTGTTCACGGTAAAAAAAAAATTAAACACAAAACACAATAGAACTGACATAATACAGCAAATTACGCTTAATCGGGACCAAATTTTACACACTATCAAAATGGAGAAATGTGCCCCCACAACGGAAAAAAGATAGAGACCATGATTATTAATATTTACTCGGCCATGATTATTAATATTTGACGGCCGGCATGGTCTAGCGGTAAGGCTGTTGACTCGCAATCCGAAGGTCGCGGGATCAAATCCTGGTGTGGCAAATAAATTAAATTTAATTTAGATTAATTTGTGTCATTTCACAATTAATGCATTTAAAATAATATATAGTATATTTGCGGCACGTTCCAGAGTGGAAGATACTATCAGTATCGCCCTGGTGTAAGTCCACCAATCAGAATTGAATTGTTGCTTGAAATGGCTTTAGCCGTGTTTGGTGACTAGATCTGAATAGCCAGGTCCTTCCCCACCTTCCTTTTCCCCATCTCCTTCCCCTCCCCACTTCCTTCAGCCTCACAACATACCCCAACTGGGGATGCCATAGTCTCACTGTCTCCAGACGGGAGCAGTTGACTCTTGTGCGGTATTCATATAAAAAAAAATATGGCAGATAGCAAATAAAATAATTACTTGTTTAGCCGATGCGGTGATAAATATGTTGAAGGAGATGCAAGAAGTCTCCGTTTCGCTTCCACATTATGGAACTTCTTTCCGAAAGAAACATTCTGCAAAACAATAATACAATGTCATTCTTAACTAAATTAAAACATCCTAAATCTCTTTACTTGGAGGAAACATTCAAATATTCAGTATAATAGAAACATTTTGATCGATGTTATCTATAAGTAAAATATATATTTTCAATGTTAGTATTAAACAATTGGACCTACATTTTATTCAAAATCAAATATAACATGTATAGCGTCAAAATATGACGCGCACAGCTGACATCTATGCAAAAAAAATACTGTGCTGTAGTACGAGCTAAAATAAAACAAATCCCCTAATTCGATAATAACATTATTATACATACTGCTGATGGTATTTTGTCAAGGTGTTCTGGTGAAAATGGTTCATTTACGCGTCTCAAAGGATGTAAGCGAAGCGGAGTTGGAGGATTCGGATCGTCAAATGGAAAACTGCAATGAAAATAAATGCTTTAGGACACAAAATACTAAAGCAAATCGATAATTTACTATTTGGATGATAGAAGAACGCAATACATTTCGATTTTTGTACAAAAGTGATGTCTTGAAAGGCATCTTGACGTAAAATTTGGACTTCATGCACTTATTTATTTACATTGAGAAGTATTTATAAACTCCCCAAAAAATCAATAAATCTAATTTTCAAACGCGCGCACTTCAAACGTCATTATTTGAATTTGAATATCTAGGGATCTAGGACCAAAAACATTTGTGAAAGTTTAATTTACCTCTCGCCGACAGAACGATCCATTTTCGAAATACAATACGTAAAAACTAATAACTTTTTAGAATAAAACAACCGAAAATAATGATTTGTTGTTTAAATTTTAACGTTCAATAAGAAATGATAAAGAATAAAGACAGCGGATTTGTGAAAAAAATAGACAGCCAGTGGCCTTGTTGAAGTAGGTACCTAACCAGTTACAATTACAAAAATCTACTTCGCGAAATGGAAAAAAAATTGAGAATTGAAAACAAATATGATCTTTGTTCACGTGCGGATGTAGCCTTTTAAAGGATGTAAGATAATTTAAATGCGAAGATACGCAAAGGATGTAGCCTTTTTTTAATCAAAAGGAACCGGATTAGCAGCTGGACTTGAAGGAGTGAATCTTTTACTTCTTGCACGATCCATGAATTTGATGAATTCATTTTATTATTCGCCTGCAGCTGCATGTTTACGATTTTTAGAAGTATGATTCGGAATATTCATAATCCTCAGCAGTTGGTTGGCATATTTATTTTTCCTTTTACGCTCAATTGCGCCAAATTTAACTTTTGGATATAACATATAATTTGATAACAAGAAAATATCTTTTACCGGTAAATTTATTCCGAAAACTCAGATGGTAAGTTTCCATATTATAACCCGGCATGGAAGCAATATAAGAACTAATAAGAAAAGCACACAGGTATGTAGAAGCAAATGGTATTTTTTTTAAACCACAATAGAAATAACAAAAAATGCGGAAATTATTTACTTTTACAATTCATAGATGGTCTCAATAAAAAAATGACGGGTCCTACCGATCACAGCTACAGTGGGTCATGTCAGGTCATACTGGCTAGTAACATTTTCATTCTAAAAATGTAACTGTAAACGAAACATTTTGTTGACGTATCTCCGGTATGTCGCAAAAACTCAGATTCTCAGGTGTGTACAGGTGTTGTTAGGAATGTTCGGCTGACGGAGAGTGACTTTGTTTGTAAACA
Source organism: Glyphotaelius pellucidus (assembly GCA_936435175.1). Lineage (NCBI taxonomy): Eukaryota > Metazoa > Arthropoda > Insecta > Trichoptera > Limnephilidae > Glyphotaelius > Glyphotaelius pellucidus. Next base: position 3,144,060 of record OW386539.1, on the reverse strand, counting down.
TATGTCTATTTGATTAATTCTGGACTTCAAACATAATAATTAAATGAAATTAAGATAATTTTAATTCAAGTTAAACCAATAATTCTCGTGAAATATAAAAATTTATTATGTTGTGTTGTTAGAAAGTGAAAAAATTTAACCCGCACCTGTCATGCCGCATTCCATTGATATTAGTGTTACTCGTGTATTAGACGGGCTCGGCCTCGAGGGTCCCGAGGCACAATTATGTGATTTTACTGTTGCTGAACAGAATGCGGCTGCCGAGGCGCAAGGAGTGGTCCCGGCAGCTCCTTCTAATTACAAACCCATCCTCGGCGAAAGTGTCACCTACATTGTGGCCTGCGTCATCATCAACGATAAGGATGAAGTGCTGATGATTCAGGAAGCGAAGCAGATGTGTGCGGGCAAGTGGTACCTCCCAGCGGGCCGGATGGAGAAGGGCGAAAATATCATGGAGGCTGCAGCTCGGGAGGTCCTCGAAGAAACTGGATTAGACTGCGTCCCAACTACTCTGTTGGCTGTAGAGTGCGCCGGTGGGTCGTGGTTCAGGTTTGTTCTGACGGCTAACGTAGTGGGAGGGGAACTCAAGACCCCGGCCCGAGCCGATAAAGAATCTCTCCAAGCCAAGTGGGTGGGGAACCTAGCGGAGATAAATCTGCGCGCATCTGACATCGTTCATCTCATTGATCGGGCGAAGGCTCACCTTCACCGAGGGCACGATAAGAGTTGGCATCCTCACATCATGCCATCCCCGCAGCCGCATGAAAAAAATCTATTACGACTCGTAGTGATTATCAAAAGACGCTCCACTAATAGAGTCCACGTGTTGTTGAGTGAGAAGACGGCCATGCACTTTCCCACAGCCGAGATCAATCCATCCAAGAGCGTTCACTCTACACTGCGGAAGTTTCTGGTTGAGATATTTGGAGCAGACTTGCCGCAGCACCGACCCCATGGGCTGCTGGCTGTGGAGCATTGTAACAACACGGAGACTGTGGCGGACGGGAATTGCCTGACGCTGCTCGTGGCTTTCAGACCTCCCTTGGAGGAGGTCCCTATTATTGGCAAATGTGTTTGGCAAGAAGTTTCCAAAGAGCTGGGAGATCGCCTCCTAGAGAGAGTATCCTCCAAGAACGCCACCCTGGTGTTGCACGTGGTCCGTTAAACTGCACAAATATCCACCGATATTATTTTTTGTTCAAACCGAATTATGTTCAAAGTATTTTGTATCATGTCATGTTTAAATATTCCATTCATCATTCAAATTATCACACAGTCATCAAGGTTTGTCTGTGGGTGTTTAATTTATTTAGGGATTATGTTTTACCATTAATAATTACTAACATGTCAGCAGATTTTTAGTTTTACACCATTTTTATGCAGTTTTAAAAATTGTTTTCATCTAGGTAAATTAGTGAGTTCATAATGAGAATCACACGTAGATTAATTATTTAATACTCAGTTATAATACTCAATGGTGGTGGTACGAGTACCTCTCTCTCTATTAAATCTAGTATACTTTATTACTATGTTGACTAATCTATTAATTATTTATAATATTAACTTATTTAAATTTACTATATTATTGAAGTGAATCTAAATACAAACGTAGAGCGAGCATGACAAAAAAGACAAAGATACTAACATTAATTATAATTTTTTCTTGTTTTATGATTAAATCTGTTTTCTTTTTTATGTTTTTAAACTTTATTATATGTTTTTATACTTTATTTTATATGAACGAATCTTTTACTGATTTTTTTGTAAATATGTAGTGAGCGATGTTTTGGCCAGAAGTTTCAAATAAAGTTGATTTTTTTTATTAAATTTCAAGCTGCTATTTACAAGTGCTGAATTATACTAATTATATTCAATTATGTATTACATTCTTATTACAAAATGACGATAAAATATTAATTAAATCCAGCTTTTTGATTGAAAAATTATAACTAATACTCATTGTGAAAAATATTGTTAATGGTCATCAGCGTTGCCCGGGCTTTACATAGAATTTTTCGAAAATAGATGTGAAAGTAATTTTCATCTTGTTTTGAATGTCAAGTGTGTAAAATTTCATCAATCTCCGAATAAAACTGTAGATGGTATAAAAATCAAAGCCACGCTACGCTGCCCACCACACATACTCTTCTTTACAATTATGTAGATGTAGATAAATAGATATCAAACAAAATATGTAACTGTTTCAGTATTAGTTTTTATACATTGCATTGGTGCTAAATTTGAATACATATATCTGTTATGTATAATGTTACAAATGAAGAATATATTATTATGCTAAAAGTTATTGTGTTATCTTTTAAATATGAAAGCTGAATCCTCAACATTAGTCTGTTCCCTGTATTATTATTATAAGCTGTTGGTTAATAGTTGATAACCTTGGAATAGCAATAACTTTGTGAAAGCTTGGTAACCTCCGTAGTGTTTGTTTACTTGTATAGTATGACACTCTACAATATAGTTCCATGTATTTGACTCTGTGTGGGGAGATTGCAGGTTAGATTCTCACACCATTTGGTAGGCGGTATATCGTCGCCCCGGAAACCATTATTGGATAACCAACATCTCTGCCACGGGTCACCCCAAGTTTTCTACGTTTGGTGACTTGCCTGGGTTCATGGGGTGATCTTGGCGGCGGATGCGTCTGACCACTTGCTGCGTGGCGAGCCGAATTGGGAGGGATTGGTTGAGGCAGACCATTTGGCCTCTACAGCAGGAATCTCTCGATCCATTTGCACTTCTGTGGGAGGGATGGATTCACAGGTCTGTTACTTCTGGACGTACTGACCTCCAGATTCCTACCCACCATAACTTTTCCCTTCCCAGAACTTCCTCTCCTTCCTTTCCTTTAAAATTACCTCCACACAGCATCCCCAAAGATGTCATAGGACCTGAAGGAAATTATTTTTCTCATGCCCATAGGCTGATGGAACTTTTTTTTATTATAATAGCCACACAGAAGGCCCTGAGGAAAATAATTTCCTGTGGCCATTGTAAAAAAAAAGAGTCCCAGCAGCCCATGGGCCAGTGGGATTATGGCATCCACAATGGGGTATGTTGTGATGCTGAGGGGAATGGGAAAGGGAAGGAGGTGGGAAAGAGGAAGGTTAGGAAATACCTGGCTATTCAGATCTGATCACTAGACATGGCTAAATCATTTTCGATTCTGAATTATGATATTTCACCAGGACAGTATCTATCATGTATATGTAGATATTTTCAGTTTCTTGGGAGCCTCGAATGAGGTGATGATAGTTATAAAACGTTGATTGTTTTCAGGAGGAGAAGCGTGAAAGCGAAATCTTTAAAACAATCGTTGATTATAAATTTTATTAACCCTCCGTCGGGCGCAGCCGGCCTCAGAGGCCAACAAAAGACATTGTTTCCCTTTCCACTTCACAAAGGCGGCCCACCGCACCTTCCCTCCTTTTACTCACCTAACTTTAGGGACCTCACACGGTGGTGGGCCTCAGGCAGTCGTCGGCCTTTATACAGCTCACGTATAACCTCCATGGCTTCACTCCGCCTGCGCACGATTGGATTCTAAATTCAGTTTTCCTCTTTTCAGACATTTTATAGATTTTTCTGATTTTTTTTTTGAAATGGCTAGAAAATATGCTTTCTATCAACCGAATGATGTTGATGATATGCTGAAGCTTCTCCTCGATGATGATGCTTCTGAAGATCCGGCTTTGGTTGACCTGTTTGTGAAAAATTGTTTATTTTGATCATTTTAGTTTATGGTTGGTAATCAATATATATTATAAAAGAAAGTCCAAAAAAACATGCGGCTCGCAAAAACTCAGAAACGAATCTCAGTACAATCGAGGGAGTTATGTGGTGTGGTAGATCTCTACCCCACCTCCAGGATGACCGTTCCCGTTTTTACCTAAAGAGCGTGCTATTGAAGATACAAGGGCTGGAAGTTTCGCCCTCTTGAAATTTCTAGAAGTCTCGGAAAATTCTAGAAGGTTTCATAAGAACTCTAGAAAGTTCTGGAAATAGTGGCGGAGTATGTCGTGGAATTTTCGGGAATAGGGAATCGGAAACATCATTGTGGAACATTCTAGAACACTCTTGAATGTTGTCCTGAGCGAAGCCGGGTATCCCAGCTAGTGTTTAATAAACTGGTTTTTTTGTATTGTTTGGTATAATTCCTTTCTATAGATCCTAGTAAAGGCTACCCTACAAGTATTTTGCATTAGAATTAATATAGTGGGGGTGGGGGGAGGGTGGCCTCTCAGGCCGGGTGCGCTTGATTTCGTTTTGCTCGTAGGTGCGCCCGACAGAGGGTTAATGAAACTATAATACCCAAAGATGGAATAGAACAATATCTTTGGTAATACCTAATCGTATTTAGAAATATACTATACATTGATACCAGAGGTAGGCTGGCAGGTACAAAGAAATTAAAAAAAAAACTATTTTGGATACAACGAAGCATGGCTATATGGAGCAAATTTAGTTGGCCCCATCGTGCTCGTCATTAACAAGTTTGACCATATTTATGATCATTGCAAAACGGATTTTGGAGTTTTACAACCTTAGCAAGTAAAATTGGTTCATAGATTACAAAAGATATCAAAAAATATTTTTTCTAATACGTATTCTCAATTTGGGAGGTGGTTATGGGTACCGCCGCCCAGGGAACTATTTATTGGATAACCAACCCCTGCCGTAGTCTCCTACCTCTAGTGACTTGATGGGGGCTGCCCGGATTCATGGGGTGAGGTTTGTCTGGGTCTTGGCGGAGAAGTGTCTGCCCACCTATTCATGGCAGGCGAGACTGGTTGAGGGAGACTTTTTGACCTCTTCAGCCGAATTCTCTCGTTTCGTCGCAGCTAAAAGGATGTATTCGTACGTCACACCTGGACACACTGACTCCCGGATTCTCACACACCTCACATACCCTTTCCTGCCCAGAACCTCCTCGCCTTCCTTTCCGTAAAAAGACCCTCCACCCAGCATCCTTGTAAGGTTTGGTAGGAATCTGGGGGGTCAATATGTCTAGGAGTGACAGACATATGAATCCATTCCTCCCACGGCGGTACAATGCGATGAGATGAGAGAGTCCTGCTGGAGAAGTCTAGGTTAGGTCTCCCTCAACCTCTTCCAATCCGGCTCACTATGCAGTGGGTGGGCAAACGCATTGCCCGCCGAGACCTAGAAAAACCTCTCCCCATGAACCTGGGCACCCTTATTAAGTCACCAAGTAGCGAGCCACTCGGGGTGACCTATAGCAGGGGTGTTGCTTGTCCAATGAATGGTTCCCAGGGCGGCAGTACCCATACCCGCCTCCCAAAATTAATAGAACCCTTAAAACAAAAGCAAAACTATGCTACACAAATGTTGCATATTTATTATTACTAGTGGTCGCCCAATGGTCGAAATTCGACCATAATTAATTTAAATTTAATGTATATTTTATGCATAATTTAAAAAAAATATTAGCATTCTGCACTTTCAATTTGGGAGGCGGGAATGGGTACCGCCGCCTCGGGAACCTTTATTGGATAACCAACACCTCTGCCATAGGTCACCCCAAGTGGTTCGCTACGTTTGGTGATTTAGCAGGGGTGCCCGGGTTCATGGGGTGAGGTATGTCTGGGTCTTGGAGGCGAATGACCAGGATACACTGAACCCCAGATTCCTACCCACCCCTTAAACCCTTTTCCTTCCCAGAACTCTCCTCTCCTTCCTTTCCTTAAAAAACCCTCCACACAGCATCCCCAAAGATAACATAGGCCCTGAGGGAAATTATTTTCCTCAGGGCCTCCTATGTGGAGCTCATGTAAAAAAAAACTCCTTCTCTAAATAAACTATAAGTGTGCGAAATTTCATACTCCTCCATCCGCACAATTTTCGTAAAAAGGGGTACAAAGTTTTTGCTTCACATATTAATATATAGAAAATTATAAAATTCCTCTATTCATAATACTAGAAATTTATTAAATATTCTAAAATTCAGTTACAATAAAATTGTAATAGGCAATAGTATATGTACTAGTGAAAACCTGCAATAAATCACGGGATATTTTAATTGTAAGATTGATATTTGCATTTTTTTAAATATGAATACCGCACAAGAGTCCCAACTGCTCCCGTCTGGAGCCAGTGAGACTATGGCATCCCCAATTGGGGTATTTTGTGAGGCTGAAGGTAGCGGGGAGGGGAAGGAGGTGGGAAGAGGAAGGTGGGGAAGTTGCATGTTAGTAAAGTGCAGACCCTTAAAAATCACGAAATATTAAGACTTTTTTGTTAAGATCCCTAATAAATATACATTTCAAAAATAGAATTATAGTATTGTTCTGGTAAACAAATATTAGATTATTTTTGTTGATATTTTACTGCTATCTGAATTTTATTCTTGAGGCAACAGTTCTAATTTTCAAAATTAAAATTATGTTCTATAAAAATATTACATTACACAGTTAGGTACTTTATCGCTTTTCTGAATTTTCAACACAACCAGCTGTAATTTTGAAAATGATAAATTCAAAATAAATCAGAGTCGATTCAAATAATTATCATTGTAGCAAAACAGTGCGTAAGCCGGCGGTGGCGTAAACATGAACTAGCGCTTATCTTATGTTTTAATCTGGCAAGCAGACTAACGTCGTAGACCAGAGCGCCCTCCTTTTTCGCCAACTTAAACATTGTACCTACGCCCGCAAACTTGAACAAGCTCAAACAAGGACACACACCCGATTTCTATTTGCTTTTGTTTCACTTAAACAGATGTCGCTAGTCTACGTTTGAAAATGAGGTTCTACTGATTTGGAAAAATACAGTGTACTTAAATATAAGTAAATAACCGAAGGGGTGTGCAGAGAGGATATATACTGCCGAGTAACGAAAGTATAAAACATATTTTCATTCAAATGCATCAAGAATAAAACTACTTGTCTATAAATATCAAAGTATAATTACAAAAATTGACACAGTGAATATATTTGTTTCATATCTAGGTATATCAACTTATTATTAAAGATGAAGACGATTTTAGGTTTTAGGTTTGAAATTGGTAAATTGGTAAATACCACGAAATCATAATTTTATAATATTTATGATTTCGGGGGCCAACTGTCGGGGATCAACAGTCGAGTACCGAGACAATTCTAGTGCATCTTGTATGAAGTACTCGACACTAAATTCAATTCCAAGTAGATTTAAATGAAAACCAATATCGCCACTTACTTAAAGCCTTTTGATTCTGGCCCATTTAGCACGTACCCTGTCTCTCTTACACTTGTCTGACATCGTAAATCGCCATCGCATTTGAAATTCATAATCGTATTGATAAATGATGAAGCACAGTTTTGTAATGGTACCTATCGTACGGGTTTGCCAGACTTTTGAATCACAAAACACGCTAATGCGTCGCTAATCGCATGTTCTTTATTCTAGGTAATTCCAAGCCCTTTCAGTGCGGAAATCCAATTAAGGTTTTCGGAAGTCGTTACTTCCCGACAAAATACCTAACGGCTAACGGCAGTGGCGGACTAACGAGGAGGCGGAAGGGGCGGCCCGCCCCGAGCCTCTGGTCCTGGGGAGCCTCCAAACGCCTCCATGTTCCCTTGATCAAATCCTAGACAAGTTTTTTGACGTGATAACGTCTTGTAAATCGATGAACGCCGGCTGCACTCACGAAAAAGCATGACTCATTGTCACGTTCCGCCTGAGCCGAGCGTGCAAGCGAGAGGGCGGGAAAAGCGATAGAAAGTGAGATCGGACTAAGCGTTTGGCTTATGACGCATCAATGCAATTTTTCATCAATGTTTTTTTATGATGTTATCACGTAAAATTATCGTCCGTAAACCGACTTTACCGACAACCAAATTTTTTTTTGTAATTTTTTTTGTTAATTTAATTTTTTGAAAGATGCATATACCTGTGGATAGAATGCCCTCACCAAATGTTTCAAGGAAATTCGAAAAATTGACGGAGATTCAGCATTTTATGTGAAACCGTTTGAAGCAGTTTATATGTTGAATTATCCTTCAGCAAAACTTTGAAAGCGTTTTTCTTGAAACTTTTTTATCACGTTTTTCAACCTGGTTGACAACATATTAAAAAAACTGTACATCCGATTTGCATGCACCAAGCCTTAAACTGTTAGAAAGTCCAGTGTCTATGGCACCACGTAGGGAAATTTTGATATTAAAAAAGAAATAATAAATGGCGAACCAGCGAATATTATTTTCGATTTTTTATGGAATCTTCTCATCGTTCTTAAAAAAATAAAAATAGAAGGGGACCTTTTATAAGAAAATCCCCACGTGCTATAGTGACTGGATTTTCGAATAGTTTAAGAGGTGCATGCAAATCGGATGTATATTTTTTCTAATATGTTGTCAACCATATTGAAAAACATAGTTTCGAGAAGAACGCGTTCAAAGTTTTGCTGAAGGATATTTCAACATATAAACTGTTTAAAACGGTTTCATATAGAATGCCGTATCTCCGTTAATTTTACGAATTTCCTCAAAAGATTTGTTGAAAGCATTGTTATCAAACGTATCTTTCAGAAAATGACATATAAAACAAATGACAAATATTTTTTGACGTGATAACGTCTTATAAATCGACGAACGCCGGCTGCACTCACGAAAAAGCATGACTCATTGTCACGTTCCGCCTGAGCCGAGCGTGCAAGCGAGAGCGCGGAACAAGCGTTCGGCCTAAGCGTTCGGCTTGTGACGCATCTATCTCTCTTCCACTCCATCGTTATTATATGACGATATCACGTAAAATTATCGTCCGTGAACCGACTTTACAGACAATCAATTTTTTTTACAGTGCCCGTGCCTTAAAGCCTTGTTTAGGATTTGATCAAGGGAACATGGAGGTGTTTGGAGACCCTCCTGTTCAGGACCAGAGGCTCGTGTGAACTGAATAAAAAGCTTGTAAAATTACATCAACTTCTTACTAGGGTGAACCTCATTCGACTTTTCCGCCCCGGGCCCCCGACGGGCTTAGTCCGCCACTGCCTAACGGATGTAAAAAATAAAAATTGCGTTTGATTTTTCTGAAAAACTCAACCTAATTATTATTTCTTACGCGCATTATGACGTGCTTTTATTTGCAGATTAATAAAAAACTACACAATATTTCATTGAATTTCGCAAAAGAAACTGAGAAAATAAAATATTTTTATAATATTATGTCGTTTCCACAAAAAACTACGACAGTTAACTTTTCCGTTGTGTTCATTTTAATTTATTTGTAACAAATAATGATCATTTTAATATTGCAATAATGATAATTTTGCAAGTAGCACAAAATACCGGAAGTCAAGTAGAAATTCTAACAGAGCATGAGTTCCTTCCGTTTTCCATCGTATGGTTGGCTTCTCTTTCTCAATGAATAATTTTTTTTTAAAATTTTAGTACTTCTCTGTTGTAAACTTTTTCTGGAATGCAAATTAAATTACTAGCAATAAATTTGCGTAGGTACCTACAAGTGTTAGGAGCCATCCATAAATTACGTCACACCTTAAGGGGCCATCCATAAATTACGTTACATGAATTTCATGAATTTTTGACCCACCCCCCGTCTCTCATCAGCTTTGTGACGTCACAAGCAGTTAAGCTTACCATATTACTTTTACACGTAAAATGGCAAAACGTGTGATGTCACGCTAGGGGGGAGGGGGCCTCAAAAATGTGACAGCGTGTGACAGGGACTGGGGTGGGGTGGGGGGGGGGGGGGGGGGGGGGGGTAAAAAAATCATGAAATTCGTGTGACGTAATTTATGGATGGCCCCTTATGGAGGAGAATTAAAAAAAAATATCTTTTGAATTTCAGGGATTACTCTATGATATTTTTCACAGAACAAACTCTTTGAAAATGAAAAGAACTTGATATATTTCTATTATATGTTTTATTTATTTGACATGACCATGGACAATACTGTACTGCGCGGCGTTCGCATAGCAATCTGCCGTTCACACGGTTCTGTTCTATGGTCAATTCTGTAATAGAATAGAACGAAAGTTGAAATTATACACACGCGAGCCGAATCATCGGCCGAACTTATATATTACGATCGTAGGGCACTGGTAAGGTTAGGTTAAGTTAAGTTCTGTTCTATGGTCAATTCTATAATAGAATAGAATGAAAGTTGAAATTGATTAACATTGGAATTCAATTTCCATCGGGCGTTCTAAGGCTGCGTATATACACGCGAGCCGAATCTATCAGCCGAACTTATATACCACGATCGAAGGGCACTGGTTAGGTTATTATCAGCACCTTGGCTTCTTGACGCTTCACGGCATCTTCTTGGCGTGTGTTTTGGTTTTTTATGGGACCGGCCCTGACTGGTCACGAATAAACTAAGTAGGTAAAAATCTTTTAATTCGGCGTGTCTCCGCCCGAGGGACGCGAGCCGCGAACTTGGAGGGCGCGGGCGCTCTGACATCACTAAAACAAATGTCATACGACAGTGCCCACAACAAGAAAACAGAATTCAATGTAAAACCACTATCACGCTTGACTGAGTAAAAGTAAATTGAAGTTGTCACACGTGATCAGGCCGCTGTATTGTACTGTCTCATTAGCTAAACAACTGATCATTCAGTTTCCGCCAATTATCATTGTTTAATTTGGTCGTTCATCATGGAAAATATTTTATTATTACCTACTGTATTACCATTCAAAAATTGACAGGATGTAAATTGACTTTCCAAAACGAATAATTGTTTTTTAAATTTTCTTTCAAGTATACATTTTAGTTCCACTTTTAAAATGGTCTGCAAAAGAAAATGCATGTATCCATAACTCACATATTTTATGACTTATTTCATAGAATCAATGAATAGATTTCTCGATTTTTTTTATGAGCTCAAAACAGGAGGCCCTGAGGAAAATAATTTCCCTCAGGCCCTATGTCATCTTTGATGTTGCTGTGTGGAGCGTTTTTAAGGAAAGGAAGGGACGGAGAGTTCTGGGAAGGAAAATGGTTTTAGGGGTGGGTAGGAAACTGGGGTTTAGTGTGTGCTGGCCATCCGCCTCCAAGAACTAGACAAATCACCAAACGTAGCGAACCACTTGGGGCGACCAATGGCAGAGGTGTTGGTTATCCAATAAAGGTTCCCGGGGCGGCGGTACCCATTAACGCTTCCCAAATTGAAAATTTCTTGTCTATTTCATAGAATCTATGAAAAAATAGATCAGTGAGGACAGGCTTTCTACGGCTTAGAACGCCCGATAGAAATAAAAACCATTTTTATTTATTTATTTCTCTATAAATTCTCAAAATAACATTGTTTTGCATTATATTACACACACTCTCCTAATAAAGCAGGTGCTTATCCTTAGGAGAGGAGAAAATATATATATAACAACTACTTATTATTGTGTAAAGTTATAAAGTGGAAAATTTCAAAGCGAAGTAATGAAAAGTTGCGTTAAAGTGAATTTTTAAAGGGAAAAGTTACAGAGTGAAGAGTTAGACGTGCAGGTTCAACAAAGTAAAATAAATAAAAAATATTGATTTCCACTGTGAATTTCTAACCTATGCGTTTTGGATCTACTTCAACTTTTGTCTTTTTCTATATTGAATCGACCATATACTAGAATCGTGAACGGAACCGCACCGAACATGACATAGTACAGTAATATCTATGGTTATGTCAAAAATAAAAAAGGCGGTATCCAACATCCGACCCCTTTGAAATAGGAGCGACATAGAGTGAACGCGCGACATTTCCTTTCCATTTTCAAACGGCTCTATGAAATAAATGTGGGTTCCTAGCTTTCAGAAAAAAATTAAAATATAGAACAAAAATAATCTTCTAGTAAAATAAAGAATTACAGGTAGGTACTTTTTCGCTTTTCTGGATTAAAAAAAAGGTTACATTATTTGTCGATCATGTGAACATTATTATAGAGAGGCGGTGCCACTCCCGTTCGCCTTGGTTTAGTTCCAAGAAAATGCAGCCCGACCCACTTTAACCTCAACCATTGAACATTCTAGCGGCCATTTCCTACTTTTTGTCCATCGCGCATCGTGGGTTTCCCTAGCGGATTTCTATACTAACTTGATGATTAGTTCCAGCAGATATTTAATTAATTAATCAAAGTGACCTTGCGTGCATTTGCTTTTGTGTCATTGTCACTTTGGTCGAAAAACAAGCCAATAAAAATAAAATTTTCTAAACACTCTTTTCTCTGAAGGAAGTTAGCTTTCGATAAATAATTAATTATTTTCGAGATATTTAACTGAATGTCGCATTATTTTTACTATTCAAGAATTTTGTTTTGTTCGAGTAGACGAGTTCTTTCATGGTTTGATTAAAATTTCTTACGAAATCTTAAATTTTGTATTATATTCCCATGTTAGGCATGGCTTGGTATTTGATTTCAATGTTTTATTATTTGAAACTATCTATGAACTGTTATAAAGTATTTGACATGAAATTTAAATATTTAGTTGTAAACAAAAATTTTGGTCTCCGGTGACTTTTTCGAAGACTTTTTTTTTAAATTTTTTTTCTTCAAAAGCAAAAAAAATCCGCATGTCGTAACTGGTCACTCAATCAAGTAACCGCCCAACCTCTAAATTCTGCCAACTGTCCAACACTTGATATTTTTCATGTTTTTATAGAAAAAAAATTAAACATATCACCGGAGATGAGAATTTTTTTTTACATTTTTTACTCAAATAATGTCAGGAATCACCGGTTAAAGTAAGCGCCTCCGTACATGACGCTACTTGCTACAATCTATTCTAGCCTCATGCGCGTAGCATCCGCGCCACTCGAGAGTACCCCCCATACGATTTTGCTAGAGTTCGTACACGACGCTACAGGGCGACTGTCGGTTCAAAGTCCTTCCTACATTTACATAACTCTCTTTAATCAGACCATCATCTCTTCCTACATTTACATAACTCTCTTTAAAGTGAACCCACACTTCCAATCACCTTTCCATTTTTATAGTATTCAATTGAATTTGTATGTTACTTAAAATATTCTTGTAATTTTAAATATGTACCTCTAAGCCTGTCTCAACACAGGTAAATCCTAGTGAGACAGGCACCAATTAAACCCTATGTAAAACCCTATGTTTATAGATTAATAAAAAAAAAAAAAGTCAGTTGCGCGATATTGACGGTGCTGATCGCGCGCTACGCATCGCAGCATTCGTGTCTGCTACTTTTCGTTTGACGTTTGATAAAAATGGCGTCTGAACAAGAAAATAACGTTAGATTTGTTCTGGAAGTGGAAAAAAATGTGTGTTTGTATAACTTTACATTACCAGAATACGCAAGAAAGGATTTAGTGGAGAAGGCATAGATTAATATTAGAGAAAAAGTCATTTGACATCGTTTGACATGGTGTTAACTCCACGGCTGCACGTGAAAAATGATCAAGTTCAGTATAATTCGGGTAGCGCCGTGTACGGAAACCAGCTTTAAAAAGTAGTGTATCTGCAGGGTACTTGTGGTTGTGTCGCAATCACGTAGTTTATAGGTATCTCCATGAACGGAGGGCCTAAGACATGCATGTCCATTAACAACCTGTATATGTTCCCAAGTGACTAATAATGTAAGATGGATATCTGGAGTCATTCAATTCACGGCATAATAACCCAAAAATAAATCACGATAACCTGGACTAGATCTAGATCATTAAAGTAAAAGTCGTCCGACCAAGTCTATCATCAACAAACGTATCTTTTAAAATACGCGGGTTTTTCAACCTTGATCGATACTCCTTGGCTGAAATATGGAAGCTGCTCGAAGAGTTTAATCTACATTTAAACTATAAAATAAACAAATAAAAAGAGACTGGAAAGGAAACGAGTGGATAAGGAAGCAAACAAAAATTAAGGCTAAAAATACGCTTAAAATCAAATCAACTTGAGATAATTTTATTATAATAACTGTGCCATGTTTTATTGTACCGTAAAAGTAGGTTTAATATCTGACAAATTGAAATACGCCAATAAAGCCAAAGATAATGGGGCTGGACAAATCTCGTTATTATACGCTTTTTTAATCACATTACAAACAGATCTTTTTGGCTTTCTCCCTTTAACCCTAGAATGGTATAATACCTTCTTAGATAGTTACATGAAGGGCATTACGAGTAATTTTTACTCGCTTGGCAGTTTTTTTTTAATATTTCAGAATAATTCTGTTTATTGAAGTGCTTTTGGACACACAACACATCTTCGTTTTTCCGTCTGGTGCATGTACGAATAAATCAGAATGTTTTCCAATGTGAGCTTTTTTTTAATATTTCAGAATAATTCGGTTTATTGAAGTGCTTTTGGACACACAATACATTTTCGTTTTTTCGTCTTTTCGTTTGTAATGTGCGAATAAATCAGAAGGTTTTCCGTGAGCATTACAGCTAGTCGCCTTAGTTCTTAATTGTCCAAACGACCATTTTAATTTTTTTCAATCTCCACTTTAAAATTAAAAAAGAGTATAAAAAATTATACATTATCACTTAAATAAGAATTATTTAAACTTATAAGAACATGACCTTTATGGGAATAGCTTTATTTTAAACCTATCACAATGTTTCACTGAAATAATGAAAGAAAACCTTCTCCTCCTGTCAAATTTTTTAATGGTCGCCTGGACAATTAAGAACTAAGGCGACGATGCTGTCCGTGTGAGAAGCATGGATTTTCCATATTTCTCCCCTGCTATCCCCTACTGCTACTATGTCTTCTTTGCAATCTTTTCAACCTCAGTTAGTTCCAGTGTGAAGATACTCTCAGTATCGCCCTGGTGTAAGACCAGAATTGCAACATTGCTTGAAATGGCTTTAGCCGTGTTTGGTGACCGGATCTGAATAGCCAGGTACTTCCCCACCTTCCTCCTCCCCATCTCCTTCCTGTCCCACTACCTTCAGCCTCACAACATACCCCAATTGGAGATGCCATAATCTCACTGGCTCTAGACGGGAGCAGTTGGTACTCTTGTGCGGTGTTCATATAAAAAAAACCTTCTCTGTTTTGCCCCTGCCGCGTTCCCCCCTCCCTTGAGCATTCTCCTTCCCCCTTAATCGTTCCCCTTCTACCTTCCCTACCTTTTCCACTCTCTCGTACCACCTCTCCTTTGTCCCCCCCCCCTCCCGCTTTCCCTTCCTGGCGCTAAACTATATGAGATATACACAGTTTTCAAACAATTCGCGCGCCACCTATTGTTAATTTTATTATAAAAAAATTCATCACACCAGAGCTCACTACAGAAACCTTCCTGAGCGTGCGCATAACAAATCACCAAAGTTTTATTACAGTCGGATGAATGTTGTATGAAATAATTTAATAATGCCAGAGCCCGCTATTATATACAGAAGCTTCGCGAGCGTGCGCACAACATGTCACTAAAGTTTCATCGCAATCGGACTGATGGTATAGGAACGCAAACGGGACAAACAAAGAAACAATAATTTTTATGCATAAAAGTTATTATTTGAATTGATTCTTGCTTAATCTAGTCTAAACTGAATAGAAACAAGTTTAGCATGATTCGTTCTAGTGAACTACGTTGTTAAACAAATTATTGTCTTGTCGCTTTGTAAGGTAACACCTCCAGTGAAAGGCCGTGCTCTGGACCAAGATATATGGAATTTTCTTGATCCTATTTGGGAAAATATATTCGTGACAAATTAAACAAATTCATCTGAAGTAAGAGTGTAATTATATTTCGCCAAACCAAACAATGCGAAAGCCATTCCAATCATCGTTTCTACTAGAATGCTCCGAAATAAAGCTTATCAGCTAAACGAATACTCAAAAGCTCTTGAACACGTTAAGTATGCTGGACCAGCGATTCAAATTTTCCTAGCAAATCTATATTCAAATGTTAAGCGTTAGAATCACATTCCAATGAAATGATGAAAAGGGTAATTATTCCCATAATTAAATCAACAAATTCTGATTCATTCATGATCAATAACTACCGACTAATTTGACTATCGACCGCTATGGCAGGATTATTAAAAAAAAAAATTATCGATGGTCGTAACAGACCATCTAAAAACAGAGGATAACCAGTTCGGATTCAAATCTGCACTGTCAGCATCAAAGTCATCATCTATGGCAAAACATTCCCCAAAAGAAACCATCAGCTTATACCTGCTTTTCTAAGCAAAGCTTTTGATCGTGTATGTCACATTAAACTCTGATAAAAACTAAGGAAAAGAGCAGTTTAGGAAGATGTAAAAGCGATTCTTGAAATTTGGCACTCGCAGCGAGAGAATGTGTGTGAAATGGTCTGGGGAGTTTTCCAATCAATTTTATTTGAAAAGTGGCGTAAGGAAAGGCGGAAGCATGCCTCCAATTCTCTTCAATTTATACACCGATGAACTCACTCAAAGACTTAATGACGCAAAAATAGGTAGCCATGTACAAGGAGTATGTGTAAATAATATAAATTACGCAGATGAAATGGTTTTTCTAGCACCGTCACTTAGGCACTATATAAATTACTCCAAATATGTGAAGACTTTACAAAAAATCATTCCTTGAATATAATATAACACGTCCAAAACAATCGTTTTGGTTTTCAAATGTAAGAACGAACTCATGCGAACACCCTATAGCTAGTACGGCGAGACGGAAGGAAAATGGTAGTTGTACCTAAATGTACTAAAATGTAGAGTGAAGTGCCTGGGACATATCATCACAGACCTGAAAGACATCGAGGATAAGGAAAGACGAAGAAGAGCCATATCCAGAGCAGGTATGCTGTCAAGGCGTTTTCACTTTTGCAGTTCAAACGTAAAAATAATATTATTAAACGTATTCTGCACATCGCTGTACATGCCAGTACTGAGGGTAGATTATACTGCATCCCAATGGCATAAACTAAAAGTCGCCTGCAATAATGATGAAATGTTCCTGGAGGGACGAGTGCATACTTTCAGAGCACTTCTCCGCCACCGCATGGAAAGTTTATGGCGCAGACTACGTCAATCAAAGAATGCAATCATCACTGCGACGATTGCCTAATTGAAGTCCCTCCTGATGGCCCTCCAGGAGACGGTCAAATATCCTCCGTAAACGGCTGCTTGCATTCATTTCTGAGTTTAATATTTTTCAGTTTAATTTTTTAAGCTAATTTATTTTTGTGTTGTTATTTACTTTTTCTTGGCATTTGTCTAATTTCTTTCGTTATTTCGAAATGTGGAATGCATTACATTACATTATCCCTGCATATAATCATATAACTTATATTATTATTATTATTATTATCCGGCTCTGCAAATAGGTCACGAATAAATCAAGCCACCTAATGTTTTTAGTCGCTATCGATCTAAAAGACAAAGAAAATTCCATTTTAACACCTTACAAATATACTCATAATTCAAACTAATAAGTAATAAAAAATAATAACCCCTTTTAATTCAAACATTGATTAAAATAACCTAACCTCTGCTGAAGGACACATCGCAATCTCCTATGCAATTATTAAAATAATCATTTTAATTCAACAGTGTTGATAATTACACGGCTTGAATTAATCAACGTCCATTTTTACTCGTTTTAATAGTTCAGTTAAGAAATAAACTCCAAGTTTTAATTTCTGTAGACGTTACACTATTTGCCTACTTAATTAAATATTAATCTACCGATATGATAGAAAATTTAATAATGTATCTGACTGTATGAAATCTGCATAGATTTAATTAGAGCAAGATTTAAATTGAATGTAAAAATATTTTGGTGAAATATTTATTTGTTAATTTGTTATACTGAAATTTGTCATTAATAAAATCGAGATTTAAGACGGTGACGGGACATGAACCCAAATCTAACTAGGCAAATGCTCTACCCACTAAGCTACTCAAAAAATCATGACGAATTTCTACCGTTTTATAACACATATCTCTTGAACACTAAAGTTTTTTAAGTTTCTAAAAAAATATATGTTATTTTTGAAGAAAACATCTATACATTTGTAGAGCTAATGTGGTAATTATATGAAATTCCCTTGATAGAAAAAAATCGCGAAGCATGCTCCGAAAATTATTTAAAACACATTTTTTTAACATTAGCTCCGCACAAGAGGCATGTCATCTTAGAGGATGCTGTGTGGAGGTTTTTTTAAAAGGAAATGAAGGAGAGGAAGTTCTGGGAAGGAAATAGGTATGAGGGGTGGGTAGGAATCTGAGAGTCGGTGTGTCCAGAAATGACGGACGTATTAATCTGTCCCTCCAACTGCGGTGCAAGGCGAGATGGGTCGAGAGATTCTGGCTAGAGAAGATAAAAGATCTCCCTCAACCAATCTCTCTCGATCCTGCCCACCACGCGGCAGGTTGGCAGACGCATCCGCCGCCAAGACCTGGGCAAACCTCACCCCATGAACTCCACGTTCTGTTATTTTAACGTGTTATGGGTATGTAAAAATTCACCTTCATATAATATTTCACATCACAGTTTATCTAGTAAGATGTTTATATGTATAAAGTTTTTAGATAACATGCAATTATTATCAATCATACAATTATAATATCCTTGTACAAATCGCAAGTGCGTCCCGCGATTGAACTGCAGCCCCAAAATACCTTAAAAAACCCTCGACTTTGTGCAGAAACAGGCGCGGTCCGTTATCCTATCTTAATAAAGGGATTTCAATTTTTAGAGAATAGGCGTCGCGACGCCTGTTGCTGTCATTGTTATACCGGTATTTCAATGGAATATGCTGCTAGGAAATAACGTCTTTGATCAAATTAAACGTCTTTGATTCATTAATTCCTTCGGCACCGGTGCACAATCGTGAAATACGCCTAACGCCCGCCCAACATTTGTACACGGTTGGCATTTGTCTCATGAGAACGGGTAGCTTCCACGACTCGTTCATGAGTTTAACAACTCGGCTTTGGAATGATTTGCCGGTATCTGTGGTTCCTCCCTCCTATATCATGGGTCTCTTCAAGACCTTTCATTTTCTACTAAAGGCCCTCTACATAGCATCCCCAAAGATGAGGGCCCTGAGAGAAATTGTGCGGAGTTAATGTAAAAAAATCACGTGATGTTTCACGCGTCTGCGCTAGTACATAACAGTCTTCTTCTTCAATGTTGCTACAGCCCATTTCGAGCCTTGGCCTCCTTCAAAGTAAGCCTCCACCGCCCTCTGTCCTCGGCCGTCCTCTTCCAATCTGCAACATGAAATAGTTCCCTTGCATCCTTCCTGACATCATCCTCCCATCTCAGCCCAGGTCTGCCCGTCTTTCGTTTACCTTCCGGGTGTCCTGTTAGAACCTTCTTCAGTATTCGTGTGCTTGGCATACGGTGCACATGTCCGGCCCATCTTAATCTTTGGAGCCTTAAATGGGTAGAGAGTTAACTGGGAGCTTGGTAAATATCATTGTGACGGATTCAGTACATAACATTTTACAGACAAAATCCCGGTTGTCGTCATTTAGATAATAAAGCCATTGATTTAATTAGTTTTCTTCAAGTAAATGTATATGTTTG
This sequence comes from Glyphotaelius pellucidus, assembly GCA_936435175.1. NCBI lineage: Eukaryota > Metazoa > Arthropoda > Insecta > Trichoptera > Limnephilidae > Glyphotaelius > Glyphotaelius pellucidus. The sequence continues at coordinate 3,124,596 of OW386539.1, read as the reverse complement.
AAGTTCTTTAATATCCTCTTATAATAAATATCACATTCTAAATACTTGAATAATCATTAATCTAATTTATCTCTAAACTGTATTAATAACCGGTGATTTTCCTGAGAAAATCTATATTACTGTCTCTCAAGTGCATCCATGCCAAGTAACAAGGCCAATCCAGGAGACGGTCGATATACATATAATCATCTTTACGATGTGTTTATTGCAATGAACCTATTAACCTGTGTGATATATCACACAATGTTAGTTGTTAACGGTAAAAAAATACGGTAGGGCACTTTTATAATTCCCAAGGCAACGGCAAAGGCGTTTCATTACTTTAATACGTGAGAGGGAGATGTATGAGAATAATTACATTTTTCATTTGGGAAACCAGATATACGCACACCGTTTTTCTTATGTCTTTCAAACAGCTCTTTCTTTCACACTAAAGTTGGGATTTTTATTTTTTTTTCGTTGGTATTATTTTCGTGTAATTGGTGAAAACGAGTTACCGTTTACATTAAAGATCAAGAGAGAACTCTCTTCTTCCTAAGATCTAGTTCGCTCTAATCCCACCTTTAATCCCACGTTTGCTCTAATCCCACCTTTATGAGTGAAAGAAAGATTTGTGTGTTTCTTAGAATTTGAACAATTCATCGAATTTCAAGGTTAATTTTCAAGTTCTGTGAAAGTTTCTATTAAAGTTGTGTTATTTTATTTTTGTTGGCCAGTTATTTCACTTGATTGATATCCGCACAGAACATCCGTTCGAAAAGTAGACCTCAACGGCGAACGCACGCTCCTCACTATTCCAACGCTTGATGGCGACTAAACTGTGTCGGGACAAAACTTTATAGTTCCGCCTCTCGAACGAGATCATTAGCGCTCCGCTACGATATCAACCGACTGAATGACGCGCATTTTAAAAATGAGGTTATGCTGCAGCACCCTGTAATAACAGATCTTGAATAGAACTTTCACAGAACTTGAAAATTAACTTTTGCATTTGATGAATTGTTCAAATTCTGTGAAACAACTGGCCCAAGTGTGTAAGAAAGAGCTGCAGCGTTATTGTGATAAAGAAAGTACGTTGTATGCTTTATTTGTGCCTTTGCCATGCCGTAACCGTAGGAAGTATAAAAGCGCCCAACGTATCTTGACTTGCCAACACCCTTGAAGAGTGAAAGCCAAAGCCAGAACTTTTGAAAAATTGAAGGCTATTTTCCTACAACAAAGCCAAAAAAAGAACATAACTTAGCCATACTCCGTTTGTATTTTTTTTATATATGTAGTTTTGAAAATGTTCTGTTTAAAACTATTTTTGAATTTTTTTTACTCCTAAGCTTTTCAAAAAAAATAGTCGTCAACTTTTGTTTATAGATATTGTGCACCTCTCTCATTTTTCTATGTGTAAAATAATTTTCTTATATATTTGTTCCCTTTAAATTTACATGTAATAATTATTTGTAAATGCTTATTTATCTGCTGTTCAAGGTAATCCAAGAGAAATAGTTAAGATGAAGGAGAATTCTCCAGTTACATTTTCTTGATTATTTTAACATGTTGTAACACACATACGGTTTTCTTCTTAAATTATATAATAAACATTGAACAAAAAAATTAAAACTTAAAAATCTGCCATTCGAATAATCGACCACGACAACACGGGCTAGGTGGTCGAAAAATCATCAAATTATGTAATTAACCAGCAATGAATAATACATAAAAGTAATCAAAAAACATTTGTTGTTTTTATTATAATTTTATTTCTTATATATAAATTCACCTTCCTTCTCCATAAGTTGAAATCATGGCCCTAAAACATGCTTAAATAATGTAAGCCCTTTTTAAAACACAAATAAATAAAATAGTTCACATTCATATTAGATTGATTCCCATTGATTTAAAACCAGTGCCGTAGCACACGCCAATTTTTTTAAATTTTTTTATTTTGGAATGCGATTTTTACCCTTATGTATAAAGAAAACGTATAAAGGACAAGGTCAGAATCGCTTGGGGCATTCTTGTTCTTGACGTATGACGTATCCTAAACACACCTAGCCACTCGAAATAATTTGTATTAAATTCTCTATGGCGTCCGGGCATCATTTCCCCCAGGATTTGAACGGTCAAAATAAGAGCGTCGTAAGGTCGTAAAAAAGATCGATAAACCTATATATTTATCAAATAAATGCAAGTAATGTGGTTTTTATGCATAGTTTATTGTTCAAGAAATGTGTTTCAGTAAATATAATACACGATAGCACAAAATAAACCGACAAAATATTACGGAAAGGTCAAAACTTAGCGAAATTTATGTCGTTTTCTCCTTGGCATTTAGGAGGAAAAAAATTGCTTTGTTGAGTATTTTGGCATCAAATCCATAATGACGTTTTGTATAAATAAAATAAATTACCTCTTTTTTTCGTGAAATTTCTAATGTATGTATGCTCTTTTATTACTCTCTTTTAGTACTCTTTTATTACTCTATTTACGCTATGTCTCCACTAGTCATGTAATGAAATGAAAGGGACTTCGATATGTCAAGACTTCAAAAAATGTTAACTTTATCGTAATCTAAGGTCGTGACTCGTGTTGCAATCTTTTTGCCAATTTATTTCACAAACATGATCGTAAACAACATTAATAGCAGTCCAACACTACTAAGAATACAAAAGTGAAAATGAAAAGGTATGCAGGAACCTCTATCTACAATGCCTGTGTACACGTATTGTATTTCAAGCCAGGACAGCAAGCTAGTATGCCGGCGTCCTGTCTTTGCCAGATCTTGGCTTACTCTCCTGGCTCGGCACAAACTAGAGCGGTTATACGATGATAGGAAATTTTAAGTCCGTGTTCTTGCATGGGAAAAATGAAAAGTTTACATGGAAGAAATACTAAACTTGTTAGAATGGAATACTAGCTTTTCACAGACATTCTTTATCACGATACAATTATACAAACTTTCAATTTATCTCTTCACTCAGAGTTGGCAGTTTTAGAATCGTGTCGTGTCAGAAAAAGTTTGAAATACTAGCCTCATGTGCAGCGGTCATAATAGGAATACAGCATAATATAATAATTTATATTATATCCACAAAAAATACAGATAGTTCAACCTACACTACACACAGCTAGCTAGCTAGCTTACTAGGTTACTAGCAATAGCTTCATTTCCTAGCTGGAAATACTAGCCTTGTGTGCAATGGTCAAGATAGGAATATGATACTTTATATTGGAAACACAAAAATAAAGCTAATTTTGTCTACACGTAGCTTGCTTACTAGGTTAATAGCAATAGCTTGCTATCCTGGCTTGAAGTACTAGCCTCACGTGCACCGGTCACAATGGGAATATAGCATAACACAACACTTTACATTACGAGTACCTACATTCATAAAAATAAAGCTAATTCTGTCTGCACGTTGATAGCTTACTAGGTTACTAGCAATAGCTTGCTATCCTGGCTTGAAATACTAGCCTACTAGTGCACCGGATATTATGGGAATACAGCATAATACAATCATTTATATTACATTCATGAAAAGAAAACTAGTTTTACATGCAGCTAGCTTACTAGGTTACAAGCAATAGCTTGAAATATTAGCCTACTAGGGCACCGACCATAATGCATAATACAAAACTTTATATTATATTCACAAAAACAAAGCTAGTTCTACACGCAGCTGGCTTACTAGGTTACTACTAGCAATAGCAATCCTGGCATGAAATACGAACCTATTAGTGAACCGGCCATAATGGGAATATAGCATAATACAATACTTTGTATATATTTACAAAAACAAAGCTAGTTCTACACGGAGCTTGCTTACTAGGTTACTAGCAATAGCTTGCTATCCTGGCTTGAAATATATAGCCTACTAGTGCACCGGCCATAATGGGAATAAAGCATAAAACAATACTTTATATTATATTCACAAAAACAATGCTAGTTCTACACTAGCTCGCTTACTAGGTTACTAGCCATAGCTTGCTATCCCGGCTTGAAATACTAGCCTCATATGCACCGGTCATAATATGAATATAGCACAATACAAATACTTTTTATTATATTCACCGCCGCATAAATTCCATCAGCAACGGAAATTTATTTCCGATTTCCCGTTGATATATTAAATATATTCCATGCTGTGGTCGAATTTGAATCACTTGATCTTTTGTGTGGGCACTGAACATTCTGAACAATCTATATTACGTAAAGCTGCAAGTCATCTGACACCATTCGCAATCGAGACTCGTGCAACTACATAATGATATTATAGCTCATAGCGTAATGTTTTGCCTGTCCGCGGCTCGTGTCGTTGGTTGTTGGTTGGGCGCAGTGCCCAATGTAACCCGGCTATTTGGAAAAGTGATCTTAGGGTATTATCGCATGCAAGTCTGTGCCGAAGTATTTCCTACCTTCACCGGCCGCGAACAATTTTGTTAATACAGGGGGACAAATAATACATATTTAAAAACGTACCTTTATACATAAACATTAATGTTTCTTTTTTGTTACGTATGCATTCCTACACCATTCATCCGGTTGCGAAGAAACTTTGGTGATTTGTTGTGCGCACGCACGTGAAGGTTTGTTATTGTCACGATAATAATTATTGCTTGTAATAATTATTGTCATGATATAGGAACCACTTCTGAATTATTGACCGATTATTAAATTATTGCCTCCTGGCTAGTCATATAATTAATCAACCGCTTTTAATTTTTTTTCTCGACGGGCAACTCTGGGGGATATCCGGCAATATAGATAACTCTGGGGGATATCCGGATATCCGGCAAGTCACTGCTTGATTCGCCGCCGCTGGGGAACGGCGGAGAACCGACCATGTCATTTTTTCTTTGAGTTATGGAGTTTTAAATCAAGCAAATCCTTTAGTGATAAGGATAATAGGGCCAGTCGTCAGTTCTAATATTGTGAGATCCTAAAATGTGTAATCTAATAATTCCTTTTGAAGGAATTTTGTTTTTGCGTGAATAATATCCACGCGGGTGATCTTGGGGTTCCTTGCGCCCTAATCAAGCCATCCGCTGCTTGTGTTGATTGGATTGATATATGGTGAACACTTCATATCTATTTATTACTTCATATTTATTATTAATCACTTATATTTTTGTTATTATTTCCCCGTAAATGGATCCTTTCTATTGGAGAACCTAGCTTTCCCATCATCCTGGTATATAGTTCTCATGAAGCTCTACCGAATAATCTTTAAGTTACCCGCAACAAATAACAGAGAGTTACATTTGGCCTCCACCATTACGTTACAATTGGCCCCCAACGTTAAATGTGACGTAACACTATTACAGTATATACCTTTCAAAATACCTTTTTGATGCTTTTTTCATTTTTTTTCTTCAGTCAAACAAAGGCGCTTTTCTTCCATCTGTCGTCACTGGTCACTCAGCCGAGTAACCGCCCAACCTGTCACCCCACCCTAACTATCCAATATTAACTGATTTTTTCCGATGACATTTAAAAAAAAATGTCACTGAACACCAACATTTTATTTATCTACATTTTTCATGGCAAATAATGCCAGGAATACAGTTAAAGTAAGTCAAGTACGTTGCAGCAGTTTGGGGCCAGTACCTGCTTTTTAGCGATTTGATTCTAGTGTTCTAGCCACGCGTTTGCCTGAGAATTTTTACAGCCGGCCGTTATGTTACAGGCAGGAGATTAGTGTCGTGAAGTTTGGTCAGTTGGTTCCTGAGAGTTCGTGCTTGAGCAGCTGGACTTCAAGCCGTCAAAGGTCATGGTCATAATTACGCGTGAGCGAATAATTTTATTAATCATCATGAGATAATTCCTAACTTTGTTTAGTTTAGTATTAGCGTTTCAATAATCCTTTTCTAAATATGTATAATTATTATACAGGCGCCCTTCAGGAATTTTATTGTATTGCTACCTTTTGGGTATACCACATGTTTCCGAGATTCGAGTTTAAACATTAATTGATTCATCATAGGTGATCAACCACCCCTGTAGATTCATTATATAATTTTCATGCTCTACCTTTTGTAAAATTGAGTCTTAATAAATTTGCATCTAGTTACTTGAAAATTCCGTCTTCCTTCATTGATCTACCCACATTCCGAAAGGGATCAAATATGTATTTTAATTATGAGAATATATGTATTACTTTGGATGGCGGACAAGTAAAAGGATGAAACGGTAGGTATTACTGTACAATTTGCCGCCCAACGCGGTTATGTTGAAGATTACTGTTACAACGTCCCTTAACACCCTGTGTAATATTTTTGAGAGCAACTTATTTTAATTGTCACCATCAAAATTGGAATTGATTTTTCAAGAATTCAGACTATCCCGTGATTTTGAACAATGAATAATTTTCTGGAAAAATAATATTACATTTTAGGTAGCCGGGTTGTTCTTCTATTTAACCTACATAACTTTTACAACTCTGTCACATTTCCACCACTCCGTCACATTTTGTTTTTACTATAAATGAATCTCTCTGGATCTCAGAGGGGAAATTGTAGCAAGGAGGGAAGGAGGCCTAAAATACCTATTAGGGGTGACAAACACAAGCCTGTATACCTATTTCTTATGAGACAAGTTTTTGAGATTTTTAAAAATATTTTATTAAACATCATTCAAAATAATAATGGCTGTTACTTGATAAGTTATACCTTTTGGAGTTTAGTAATAACTTGATATTTTATGTCGTCATATCATTTTTTTCTAACATTATATAATACAACAGTAACACGCAGTCGTTACGTCTTTAGTACAGTAGATTTTAAAGGAATTATAAAATAATAATATTGGTATTCCTGTTGAATTTTTCTCCACTAACTGGTGGAGACAACTTTACGTAGGTTAAAAAGAAGAACGACCCAGCTACTTTATTGCTTGTCTGAATTCTTGACACAATCAGTTCCGAATTTGAAAATCATATTGTATAATTAGTCCGGACACCCTGTAACATGCATGATAGGATAATATAAGTACAAGTTTGAGAATGTCCGATCACCGTGCGAACAGTTGCGCAAAACTGGAGCAGCGAAACGTGCGCAGTGCCGGGACCGGGGCAGGGAGGGGTCCGGCAGGTACCTACTCACTGCTCACTGTTCACCGTGGTGCACTGCCTACTCTGCGGGGAGGGAGCGTTACATAACCGACAAATAGGCAGGCCCGCCAAGGGATACAAAACAATGCTTTCGTGACAATACAGAACAGTGACAAAACAGAACATTGAAGAAAAGTAAAGAAAAAAAAATAACCTAAACTAACCCGCCCATTATTTTCCAACTTTATGTCCGGGTTAAATCTTCCCCACAGGAAAAACTTAACCCTTCCACACACTTTCCCACAAATGATCATCTAGTCAATCCACGCTACGCAAGTGTATTATATAAGTAAAATAAATACAAAACAATACAACATGTCAACCTACCAAAGGCCAAATGGGAAAATAATTCACCGACTCCAGATATTTTCATATCAGAGGGTTCGGCTCGGTAGAACTCCTAACTGGACCGATAAATCCTACTGATCCCTCATTGAATTAAGTTACCCTCGAACTAACCTAACCTAATCTGAACAAACCGATTCATTTATCGTGTTGACGGCCTCCGTGTTCGAGGGATAACGCTCTCGACTAGCAATACGGGGGTTGCGAATTCAAATCCCGGCAAAGGCAAGTAAATTTGTGTTATTTCACAATTCGTAAATTTAAATAAATATATAACTAACTTGCGGAGAGTTCCAGGTTGGAAGTTACTCTCAGTATCACTCTGGTGTAAGATTATCATTCAGAATTCAAACGTTGCTTGAAATGGCTTTATCCGTGTTTGGTGACCAGATCTAAATAGCCAGGTACTTCCCCACCTTCTTCTTTCCCGTATCCTTCTCTCTCTTAAAACCCAATTGGATGTCATAGTCACACTGGCTCCAGACGGTTGGGAGCAATTGGGACTCCTGTACACTAATTTATAGGCAGGTACTTTATAGCTTGTCTGAATTTTTGACACAATCCATTCCAATTTTGAAAATAACACTTCAATTTAAAACAAATCCGAGTTCATTGAACCAGAGTTGCATTCAAAAATAGACCCACAACGGAAATTAGTATTTTTATAATAGTGAACATCCAAAAATATTTTCAATTTAGATTTAGTATTGTGTATGAATACACGTAGAAATGAATTTATCGATAATTTATTAATAGCATCAGTTCAACTTCACCGTATCGAGTGGCTGGTGCAGAGAGGCAAATTCAGTTCGACCGCCTCTTGATCCAGTCGCCCATGTGCGTTGCGTACATCGCACTCAAGACTGCAACGCCCCTGCAGCAGGTATCAAACCACACACAAAACTGTATGGACAGTATTGGTAATGGACGTAGGAAACTTATGGCAGTTAAGTTTTCTAGATAGCTACTAATTTATGACGACCATCTTGAGGCAGTCACAAGTAGTGTCTGGTCAAGCGCGGAGAAAGGCCTAAGACAGATTTACAGCGTATCTAGTTAAAGAAAAAGTGTTTCGATGGAACAAGATTAAAGTAAACGATACTAGCTATTTGCACGCTGACAAGATTTACTACAAGTGTTAGAATCGCGGATAATAAACCTCTTCCTTATGAGGAAAGGCTTTGCGGCCTTTTTCATACAAAACTTAAATTTTAAGTTGAGGCCAAAATACTTAACTAAACTGAATATTTTTTTAAATCTATGTACTATGTACTTCTTTATTTATTTGTGTTTAAAATTATAAAATATAGGCCATTAAAGAAATTATTTTTTTATGATTTCAAATGCAAATTTTGCATTTTTTTGTGAATTAATAATAATTATTGCATTTTTTTGTAAATTAATAATCATTATACCTAGCTCTCCAATTAAAAATTTAGGCTTATTAGATTTATCAAAGAATCTTTATATAAAGATGCAAAAATCAGTCATATTAAACACATGTAGGATTACGAAAGATTTTTTAAATATTTATATTGAGGGATCAGTAGGATTTATCGGTTCAGTTAGGAGTTCTATTGAGCCGAACCCTCTGATATGAAAATATCTGGAGTCGGTGAAGTATTTTCCCAAATGGTCTCTGGTAGGTTGACATGTTGTTCTTGTATAGTTTTGTATTTATTGTACTTATACAATGCAATTACAAAGCGTGGATTGACTAGATGATCATTTGTGGAAAATGTGTGGAAGGGTTAAATTTTTCCTGTGGGGAAGATTTAACCCGGACATAAAGTCTAGAGAACAAAATAAAAAAAAAATTACTAAAAAAATAATCTTCCACAATGTACTATTCCAGTATATTGAACTACAAAATAAAAAAAATAAAACTTTGTAAAAATACCTTTTTTAGGTTAATTTTTTTTAAATTTTATATTCAACAAATTCGTGTTCCCATGTAAATCGGTAATTTGTATTTTCGTTATTTGTTTTTGGGGTGTTATACCGTGTTGCGCTACCTGCTTCTTTAGCCGACGTTTCGAATAGCGTTACAGTGTCCATCATCAGGGCAGATGTGTAATTGTGTACACAATTACACATTTGTACACGTAATTGTGTACACAATTACACATCTGCTCTGACGATGGACACCGTAACGCTGTCCGAAACGTTGGCTAAAGGAGGAGGTAGCGCAGCACGGTATAACACCCCAAAAACAAATAACGAAAATACTTTTGGCCGTGAAAATCTAAAAACTTATCCGGTAATTTGTAGGTTAAATTCAAGCCCATCAAGAGCATTTTTTTATTTAATTTTGTATTTTGTTACATTTCGCAACATTTTACACTCAACGCCACATTTTTTTAAGATTTTGCAACCAATTTGAGACCATGGTAACGTGGCCATGATCTAAGTTGGTAATCGAGGTTTCGGTTTTGGCACATGCTTTTCAGAAATTCCATTGATATCTTGTCCAGCATTCGTAAAATGCGAGCACGATTTTTAGTTACATGTTGCCTAACTTTCCTGGATTCTGCAATTAGATCAGATTATTCGTCGAAACTTTCCACCGCCGTAGCCCAGCGTGTTGTTTTGCAAATATTTGACCGGTTTGGGATTTGCTTAACTAGACACCGGCCACCAGACATCAAACACCAGACACTAACTAGGCACTAGACCGACGCACTGTGCGCAATCTCAATATTCAACGTCTCGAATGTGACAATTGTATAATAAATAGAACATAGACGATATAGACGTAGACATATAGACATATAAGCCATAGACGAGATAGACACATTTATAAACAGCCTATATTAAAAGAAACATGTAATAATTTTAAAGTTAGTTTTTAATAATTAATTTTATTAGCGTATAAATTTATTATACTTTTGAATGTTGATTTAACTTTGTGGTTATCCATTATAAATAAATGATATTATATTTCTTTGTTAGAACCACTAAAATATATATTTCTTTTATATCCGGAAAACGTCTCGTAATTTCGACATTAGAATCAAAGAACATTTAAGGTGTCCTTATAATAATAAATTTTCCGATTTCGCTAACTATACCATTGCAAATAATTAGTTTCGAAAAAAAAATACAGGGGTAATAATTATTCTTCATATAAATAATAAGGAAAAACGCTTAAATTAACTTTGAAAGAAGCCCAAAGATATTGAAATATAAGGAGATATGCTATGACGTCTGCCCGACTGTCACCGGAACTACTACCTAATGGGAATAGTTTGAATACGGAATTTTGTTGATTTTTCGAAGTTTTGCAGTAGTATGGATTAACAATATAGTTTGAATACAGAAAGAATTCGTTAATTTAGTTCAATTTTTCAACTTGTGCAGTAGTATTGGTTAAAAATATCGGCGACACTAGGAAGCACAATACCACCCAGTAAAAACTGCCAATAGACCATCTCCTTATATTTAAATATCTTTGAAGGAGCCTTAGAAATAAATAAAAAAAACCTTAACAATAATGAGTTCATTATCAATAAACCAAAATTATTATCTTTAGTCCTATCTTAGACATGTTCCCTTTCACTGTCCTTATATCCCCACCCCCGCCCATTCTTCACTAATTCCTAGTCACGCCCCCACCCCCACCCCGTCATTTAGTAATATAATGTGCTCACCCACTGCTTTGTAATTTCAAGTTATTATATGTTTGCCCTGTGAAAAGAACGGTCGTTCTGAAACCGGTCGGCGTAAATAAAATATGTAATGGTTCTAATAAAGAAATATTGTTTCATATATCTATTAGCTATAACTAATATGACATCATGATAAATATAAGTAATTTAACAAAAATTATGGTATTATTTTTATTAGATTTCAAAACAATATCAAAATCCCAAAATTTAATACCAAGCACATCCAAAATACCTATCTGTACCTAGGTATAAATTATTTCAACTACCTCCCATTAGAACTAAAAAATATCGAAAATATACATAAATTCTAAATTAAATTGAAAAATTACCTGAAACAACTGTAAGAGTCCATTTCTACTGTTAATATTTCATTTAAATCTTGAAATTTATTTATTGTTATATCTCGAGCTTTCTTACATATCTTTTGTTATTAGATGCAATATTATTATTTACTTACTAAATGATACATATACTTGAGCTTGAATTCCCTCACCAAACACAAGAGCCTTGTCTCTTTATGATGAGGAAATGCTATTTTATATTCATTTTACAACTCTGTTTTAACATGTAAAAAAAAATGCATACTTATTGTAAAAACATAAAAAAAAATAAAAAATAAAAATATTTTATTTTTTTATTATGGTATATTTTTTATTTTTTTCCTTTCTTCTCTTTCTCTGTACCATATACTTACTATGTTTGATATTGATTCTTAATATTTCTGTTATTTCACTAGTAGCATCTCCACCTAGTAACAATTAAACCTTGATTTACCCATGGTGTAAATATTTTTAATCGGAGTGTTGATATCTATGCACATCCCGATGGCAATTTCATTAACGTAACAATTGTTAACACTCTGTAAATGTTTCAAACAATAAATAAATATATCATTGAAGAAGAAGATAACACTTTTAAATCTAAATGAAAATATGAAAGAAAACAAGACACAGAAAAACAGAAAAAGACAATGGTCGCAACTGGGACTCGAACCCAGACCTCTCGTCTAACCGGGACGGCGCGTTTTCTAATTTCGCTATTGCCACCTTCTGTCAAACCGTCATATTTGTCAATCTCATATTTCAAATATTTAGAATCATTAATATTATCTTCAACTAGTTCTTTTTTCCATATTATAGGCAACTACTCTTTTTATTGGAAACAATCATTCAAAGAATTGGTTTGTAACCTGAATAGCGTCTCGGATAAATGTATCCGAATTTATTCGTATGGAACTATTGACTTTATGAAAGTCTAAAGTCTAAAGTCTAAAAAAGAACTAGTTGAAGATAATATTAATGATTCTAAATATTTGAAATATGAGATTGACAAATATGACGGTTTGACAGAAGGTGGCAATAGCGAAATTGGAAAACGCGCCGTCCCGGTTAGACGAGAGGTCTGGGTTCGAGTCCCAGTTGCGACCATTGTCTTTTTCTGTTTTTCTGTGTCTTGTTTTCTTTCATATTTTCATTTAGATTTAAAAGTGTTATCTTCTTCTTCAATGATATATAACGTTGATGGGAATAACCTTCAAAAGTTATAAAAAGAGAGTTTTTCTCGTAAAAAATTGAATAAATAAATAAATAAAATCTCATTCTTCTCAGTAGAGTAAATATAAAATCTCATTCTCTCATATGTATGTCAACCTGAAGGTATTTGTTAATGAACAATAACTGTAAAAGTAAGCACTTAAAATTATATCGAATGAAGTAAAAGAGAATGTAGGTAGGTACTTACTTTCAAAGAAAATTATAATGGTTATTCAATGAATTATGTGACCATAAGAAGGAGGTGTGTGCATAAACATGAATTATTATTATCTTTGGTCTACCATGAAACTACTGTCTTGTAAAATGAATTTAATTGGAATGGAAATCGAGATCCTTTCCACAGTGTTAATAGTATGTGACCAGGAAACGATCCATACAATTTCCTATTTTAGATTAATTTTAACTAATTGCTACACTTTACAATCCATATCATAACACCCACCTAACAGACAATATTAATTATTACTTAACTAATATAACACTAGCAGTTAAAAACCCGCTCCGCAGGTTTTTGTTGCTAAGCCCTGTGGGCGGCTTTTGATTCGGCTTCGCCCAGTTTGTGTTGGTGACCATTATATAAATCCAATAGGAACTGGTTCCAAAAATAGCCCATTCCTCGGACCCACTGTCATCCAGTTCAGCTAGTAACCGGGACAGGCAATGACGTCATACGTGATATATAGCCTCTTGAAACAGCTATGTTTTACCGTCAATCTTTCCATATCCGGAGAGTACTACATATTCACAAATTCTTGGCAGTTATACCTAGGGGGACACGTCCCCATCTAACCTGCTGACGGAGGAGGCGACATCTTATGACGAATTCTTGAATTAGAAACCGAATTACAACGGTAGCTTTGTTTGAAATTTCACGTACAGAGATGTTATTTGTGGCGCGGCGCGTATGGCGCGGAGAACTGTTTTAAGAGGATATGACCTTATGTATTAATATTTTTTGTATGATTATTATTTTATAATATTTCGCTAATTCGTAATTTAAAAAATATATTTTTGAAAAATATCACTGGAAACCAAAATGCCATTTTTTAAAACCCAAAATAACGTCAGGATTCGCCAGTTAAAATCTTACTTCTCGACCTAATACTCGTACATCCCATGCACATTAGGCCCCGACGGTATTTTTTCCCTCAGGGATTATGTCAACATATCGATCGTCCACCTGATTGGTCAGACATCTCCAAATACTAAGTTTTGAGATAATGAGGAAAGCAAGATTCGATTGCGTCCGGTACATTAGTATGACATTTTGAAATATCCTACTAATGGCGAGAAAACATCAACATTTAGTTTAATTCACTACAAGTTTTTGGCCATTATAATTGATTTGGAAGTTTTTATGAGTAATCTGGGTTTTGTACCAGAAAGAGGGTACACTTTTGTATATACTTCGACTTTTCAAAGATGTCTCACTAATCAACTGGATCATTGGAGGGGACCCCACCACTTTCCCAACGGCTGTGTGAGGAAACTGATTGTTTAACCTCCTTAGCCGCACACGTCAGGACTCTAATTTTTTTGTAAAAAGGAAGCTACATTTATTTTTAAACGAATCTAGACCCTCCAATGTCCCTGCATGCATGATTGTTAGTAAGAAGGAAAATGGATGCATACTTACATTTGCAGTAATTAACAAGATTAAGACACATCATAGATGTGTTCGCCTGTTAGTTCAGCATCTAGTTACAGTGAAATAAAAACAAAATATTTACATGTGTAAGTAAGATTAAAACCAAAGAAAATATATAAAAAGAAAGATATCGAGGGCAGTTTGTCCCACTATCGCGGGGCAGTCCCGGCGAGCATAAGCGGGCAAGTGGCCTGGCCGCAACGTGCCCAAACACCCGCGTCCCTTAGCCGGTTTCCCAAGAATACCCCTGAAGAAGTGTTTGTGGAAAAGAGGGGAGATACTCCCAAAGACCCTGGGGAATGAAGTGAGCCTCGGATCACCGGAGGCAGAACGGAAGGGAACCGGACTCTCGCAAACATTCCTCAGGCTCGCTCATGACGCCGGGGGAGGCACGGGCGTTAGTGGGACGGCCCTACTGGAATTCTGCCACCTGACTGGATGCAGGGACCGGGTCTATCCACCCCCATGGCGGGGAATTGGACAGTACAGTACGATGGAGTTCAGTACAGCAACCTAGTCACAAGTCAGTGTGTTAGTAACATAATTAAACCAAATGAGACAGATAAAAAGGCAGAAAATAATTTGTGATCAGCAACAAATTGACGCAACATAATAAAGAAATAGGAGAAAAAAATGTGTCTGGTCAGTGGTTGAGTGGGCATCGCGTTTGGGTTCCACCCGGGCGTCCCGTGTTCGATTCCTCGGCTGGCTAAGTCCTCCATCACAACACAAGCAACATTTTCGGCTTTCTGTGGTGGTAGTAGGAGATTTTCAAACATTGTTGTGTTATTCGTAACCCGGGAATGTTTGTCTTTCTTTAAAAAAAAAAATGTTTTTCATTCTGGTATTACCCCCACTCACAATATAATAATCATTAAAATAAGTATTCATCTAAGAATTAACCAAATATCAATACGAGTCGGTGAAACTGCTTTTTATGAAGGTGTAATAATTACGTATCTATCAATGCTCGCATTATGTTTGCTTGCATTCCAAAATATATTTAATGGACACCTTAGGCGTTCAACAAAAGCACTTTAAAAAACCACAGAGCGCTAAACAATCATGAATTTTGGAAACCCTTGAAGCACGTTTTAGATAACTAGTTAGCAACTTTCTTGTGTCGCGCTAACTGCATAAAGATAATACCAATAAATACTGTTTACATCGGCGACAAATTACGTTTTTTTACCCTTGCGGACATATATTGTGAAAAATATATACAATTATGTTAAGTATTTATGTGCTTAATGTGTTTTCTTTTCGTTTCAAAAAGGTTTTAAGCTGGTTTAATAACGCGGTTATGTGTCTAAAACTACAATCGTAAATTTAATTTTCAGTTAACTGCTCGTGATGAAAACAAAGCTGGAGAAATTAGACTGCCTACATCGATTCAATAGATTACTTTCACGGTGAATATAATGTGTCTCTGAATCATGCCGAAGGGATAACCAAATCCGGGCCGGTTGCAGACAAGAACCTGCCAACAAACAAGCCCACTACTAAACTGGGTCCGACATTATCGATAAAGCCTTTATTGATGTGTTTGTGCAAGAGGGCTATATGGGCGCCAAATGTTTTCTAATACGTACTTAACAAAAATCTTTTTAAAGATTTTTTTAACAAATCTCTAAAAGTACATCTATGAATTTATTACCCTAGTGCTATCTGGTTTGGATATTGTGAAGTTGATTGTTAAGTTTTTTAATGGCCTTTTTATGTGAATACCGCGTAAAAGTCACAACTGCTGCCAACCGTCTGGAGCCAGTGGGAGACTATGGCATTACCGATTGGGGTATGTTGTGAGGATTAAGGTAGTGGGGAGGGGAAGGAGATGAAGAGGAAGACAGGGGAAGTACCTGGCTATTCAGATCTAGTCACTAAACACGGCTAAAGCCGTATCAAGAAACGTTTCATTTCTGAATGGTGGTGTTTGGTTCTGAAACAGTTTTTTAAAAACAAAACTTAATCCATATTCCTCTATTCCTTCCATCATGTAATCCATTCTCTTCTTCCTTTTCTCAAAGTCTCCACCAGGAAAAGAAGATGTGCTTACCTACATGATGAACAATATTGCCACCCATTACCTACTTGTTAATAGTTGCATTTCGACAGTGATATGGGTCACAAGTAGCTCTCGTCAAGATATCGCAAATAATCGCAAAGTTTCGCTTTTTTATAAAATAATAGTGTCGTGCATAAAACCTGTGTTGTGCAATATAGTGTGATACCAGAAAAGACCCTGAGCAGCCTTCAGAAGCCGTAAAAGGTAGGAGATTTCCTATCAAACCGATTCTCCTTCGATCTTGCTTCAAAACACGATATATGGTCTTTACGTCTACAAAAAGGATTTAAAGTCCACACTCTCGTGTCGTGGTATTCGGCCGCGACATATTTTTTGATCCTTCTACCCGGATAAATGTTGGTTGTTAGACATTGTGTTTTGAAGTACAGATCATTCCATTCGTTGACCCTTTTCCGGTTTTTATAGAGCTGTTTCAGAATTACACATTCAATCGTGAATATTGATTAAATTTAAATTGGTGTTATTTTGAGTCCTTGGGCGGCTTAACATTTTTGAAATCGTAGATAGTGGGATAGTGGGTATCGCAGCTAAGTGCCGCTACGTGTCGGTAGTTGGTGTATTTGCAAGCATTGTGGTGTCGTGTCGTGTCGGTAAAGAAGATCGTGACGGTTGTCGCATTTGACAGCTGTTATCACAGCAAACATTTTGTTTACAAGTTGCGTTGACATTTTAGTTAGTGTTATTATTCTGTTTGGTTTAAAATATTCATAATGGCAGCAATTAATATTAAATACAAATTGGCGCTATTAGATATGGAAAGTGTTCGTTCTTCGGCTATCAAAGCCGTCACATCTTCAAATTCTATTGACAAAAATATTTTCAGAGCTCGTTTTGCCGATATATCTAACATTAGAGAAAATTTCGTCGCTTCACATATTTCAATTGAATCAAATAAGAAGGATGAAGCGGAAATTGAAGTATTACAGGAAAAGTATACTGAAATCCAAAACATGTATTACGAGATTCAATCATATTATTCTCAATTATTTCCGGAAGTTTCGAAAAATGAATCGGATCATTTAATGGCCAATAATAATGTTTCGTTGCCAAAATTAAAATTGATTATTTTTTCTGGAATATCAACAGATTGGACAAATTACATAAATACCTTTAATTCGTTGATCGATTCTAATAATGCTTTAAATTCTGTTCAAAAAATGCATTATTTAATAAATAGTCTATCAGGTGAGGCATTGACACACGTTAAACATTTACCGATTTCTGAAGAAAATTATTTTGTAGCATATAAAATTTTAAAGGAAAGATATGAAAACATACGCTTGATCGCTGATATACATGTTGAATTAATTCTATCGATTCAACCTGTAAAAGCTCAGGGTAATCTTCGGCAATTTATTTCAATTTTGAAAGAAAATATTGCTGCGTTAGAAGCTTTAAATTTCCCAGTTCGACAATGGAGCTTTCTTTTGTTACATACTGTATTGCGTAAATTAACAAAAGAATTACGTATTGATTTTGAAATTCAACACAGTTCGGAGAATATCCCAACGTTTGATCAATTGTTGAAGTACTTAGATGGACAGTGCTTAGCAAAAGAAATGGCACTTGGAGTTTTTCCTGAAAACCAGTTACAGGCTCATAAAGGTCAATCTAAATCGTATAATGTGAAACATCAATCGAGCAATAATATTAATGCGTTTGTATCAAACATTGAAATCAAGTGTATTCTTTGTAAATCGCCACACTCACTGCACAAGTGTGAAAAATTCTTACGCCTTACTCCAAAGGATAGGTACTTGTGTGCAAAGGAAAATAATTTATGTCTCAATTGTTTAGTGCAAGGAAAACACAACGCAAAAAATTGTCAGTCGCGTTTCACCTGTAGAGAATGTCAATCAAGACATCACACATTATTACATTTTCCGAAAAAAATCGTGGAAAATTCAGACCAGCAAGAAAATTCGTCGGAGCCTTTGGCGTTGACAACATTCTACAATAAAACCAACAAAACCTACAGCTTATGTGGAAGTTTTAGATAAAAATGGAGTGTTCCAGAAGATGCGTTTTATGCTGGATAGCGCCAGTCAAGGAAACTTTATATCGGAAAATTGTGTCAAAAAATTGGGTTTTACTCGTTTTAAGAAAAAACCACTCACCGTGATAGGTATTGGAAATACTTCTACAATTAATTCTAACGGATTAATAAAAACACAATTTCGTCCTGTCGATTCGAAGGAATCTGGTATTTTGACAGATTTCGTTGTTTTAAATAACATTTGTTCGAATATGCCATCAAATCGTATCGTCGATCATCATTGGGAACACATCGTAAGTCTCAAATTGGGAGATCCAACATTTTACATACCATCAGCCATTGACATACTGCTTGGAAGTGATATTTTTGCGTCATTATTATGCTCAGGAAAAGTGATGGGCAAAGAAAATGAGCCCATAGCCATAGAAACTAAATTGGGTTGGATTTTGATGGGAAATGTTGGACCATCAAATCATTGTATAAATTCATTCTTCACGTCAATGGAGGAAAATATTGATGAAAAGCTTAAATGTTTTTGGGAAATTTAAAATGTTCCACTTTTGAAGAAAATTCAATCGCCTGATGAAATTCGTTGTGAAAAGTTATACACTGAAGGTACCTACCGTAACCAAGACGGGAGATACGTCGTATCGTTGCCATTTAAGCAAAGCCCGGAAAAATTGGGAAAGTCATATGACATAGCATTTAGAAAGGAGACTGAATAGAGATTCTGATCTCAAATCCCAATATATTTCGTTCATGAGAGAATACTCAATATTAGGGCACATGATGGAAGTGCCACCTCAATCGCCAATTATTGGTAATTATTTCATACCCCATCATGGAATAATCAAAGAAACCAGTTCTACAACTCGTTTAAGGGTCGTTTTTGATGCCAGTACCAAATCGTCTTCGGGTACGTCATTGAACGACATATTTTTGGTCGGTCCCAAATTACAAAGAGACATTGTCGAATTAATGTGTAATTTTCGAATACACAAAATTGTTTTTACAGCTGACATCCGTCAAATGTATAGGCAAATACTTGTGGATGAGAAATCTCGTCGTTATCAACATATTTTGTGGAGGGAATCATCGGATCATCCTGTAAAGGAATTTGAATTACAAACAGTAACATATGGCACGTCATGCGCCCCATACTTATCGATTCGCACACTTCATAAATTAGCCAATGATGAAAAATTGAATTTTCCAACGGCTGCTAGGACATTGATTGAAGATACTTATGTAGATGATATTATCAGTGGTGCGCAAACTTTGGAAAGCGCTCGACATTGTATAGTGGAATTAATTGCATTACTTCAAAAAGGTTGTTTTGAATTGAGAAAATGGCCTAGTAACCATCCTGAAATACTAGAAGACATTCCTGTCAGCTATCGGGAAGTACCCTTAAGTTTTGAGTCGGATACTGACAAGAAAAACCTTAATATTTTAGGTATTCAATGGATACCGTCGCTTGATCAATTTACATATAAAATTCATAATGTTTTGAGTGACCACTGTACCAAACGTATAATTTTATCGACAATTGCGCGTCTATATGATCCATTAGGTTTTATTAATCCTGTCGTTTTTATTGCTAAATGCTATATGCAAAACTTATGGAAAATTCAAATTGGATGGGACGAAGAAATCCCTTCGGACATGAATTTGAAATGGAAGAAATATATTTATTTATTTTATTTATTTATTTATTTATTTATATGTAAGCTGTACATTTTATTTATAACAATTACAGGCAATATAGCCTAAGACGTTATAATTGTACCATTTATGCAGTGTATATGCAATGCCAAAAATCTTACAAATGCGCTATAGGACACAAAAAATAAATCAATTTTTTTATCCACCGCATTCAAAAAGCACGTAGCTCTCCCCAGAGGTGAGTTCATAAATAAATTAGTGCGGCTTGCTCTACTATATAGGAGGTTGTGATGACGTCCTCGAGAGTGAGACTCTGGTATAAAAAAATTTAATTGGGCCAGTATCTCATTATTAGATAAGTGACCGTTCATTAATTGAAAAAAATATTTAAGCAAAGCAATACCTCTACGTGTCTCTAGGGAGTGGTAATTGGTCATGCCTAATATATAGATGGATGGGTAAAGCCAAGGGTAACGTCCATAGAGCCGCGAGAATAGAAACCTTAAAAATTTCTTATGGACTCTTTCAACGCGTAATGTGTATGTTAATTCGTGTGGGGCCCAGATGATCGAATTTGACTCTAGTACACTCAGGACTAGTGTGTTATATAATAACGTCAGTGTTTTTGTGTTACGAAACGGATATGAGTTTCTAATTACGAAGCCGAGAAGCCTGTATGCTCTGCTTATTAAATCGTCGATGTGTTGGTGAAAAGTTAGTTTGCTGTCATAAATAACTCGTAGATCTTTGATTTGGTTTAGGTGTTGGAGAATAATTTCATTAATTGTATATTCCAATACATGCGGTTTCTTTGATCTTGTATAAGAGACGATATTGCACTTGGGTGTACTGAAGTTCAAGCCATTTATTTTGGCCCAGTTTGAGACGCATTCAATGTCACGTTGCAGGAGAATACAGTCAAGAATATTTTTTATTGAGCGATATAGTTTCAAGTCATCTGCAAATAGTAAATACAGCGAATGTGTGATGACTGAACCAATATCGTTAATAAAAATCAAAAACAGAAGTGGTCCAAGGATAGACCCCTGAGGAACTCCAGAAAAAACTACGAATTCAAAAGAACTGGAACCCTTATAATAAACAAACTGTCTACGATTTCGAAAATATGAAGCAAAAAAACAGAGTAGTCTATTGGAAAAACCAAATGAAGCTAGCTTATTTAGAAGAATGTCGATGTCAACCTTGTCGAATGCTTTTTCCAGGTCAAAATAAGCAACATCCACCTGGCCACCATTGTCAAGAGTTTGTGATAAGAAATCTGAGATGCATAAGAGGTTTGATGTTACTGACATCTAAAACCATATTGACGGTCGTCAAGAATTGGATTAACGTGATTAAGTATATATTTATGTAGAATTTTCTCGAATATTTTCATGATGGAACATAGAACGGCAACTGGTCGATAATTCCGGATATCGCGTTTGTCTCCCTTTTTGTAGATAGGGGTTATTTTAGTTAATCTCCAGATGTCTGGGAGAATCCCGTTTTTTAAGCATACATTGAAGAGATGACATAATGGTGGTATTAAAAGGTCGGAACAACCCTTTAGTATAAATGTTGGAATATTGTCAGGACCGATGGAGTGAGGTTTCTTTAAATTTGAGAGTGCCTCCTTAACATCTTTTTCTGAAATACTGACCAAGTCAAATGAGGGCCCAATCTGTACAGTGTGAAGTGTAGAGTCAATATTGAGAGTTGGTTGAATATTTTTGTACACAGATGAAAAAAAGGTAGCAAAACTATTAGCGATTTTATCATCAGTAGTCAATTCCTCTCCGTCAAAAAACATAGACTTAAATGAGTTGTTGGATTTTTTTAGATCCTTAATATACTTCCAAAACTGTTTGGGATCGATAGACAATTTTTCTTCCATTGAAGTTAAATGATTTTTAAAAGCTTCACTGATTTCACGTTTTACAATGGAGCGATAGGCTGAAAAATTAGTATAGTCTGAGTTGTGACGAGTTTTTTTCCATTGCTTATGAAAAATATGTTTAATTTTAATATTTGAAATAATACTATTGGTGTACCACTTAGGATATACTCTGTGTGCCGTAGTGCGAGGTGTGGAAATGGGTATACACTTATCGAATATATTGTAAATTGAATTGTAAAAATTTGTACATAATGCATTAATATCTGTTGAACTTTGACAGACCGGTTGCCATGAACATTCAGAAAGCAATTTATATAATAAGTGGAAATTACTTTTGTTGAATCTCCAGGCGTTTATGGTTCTAGCTCCATGAAAGGAGGGAGCTTCTATTGGACTTGGGCTTAGATATGAACTTGAACCACCTGAGTGAGCCTCACTAATACTTATAGATAAAGCAGGGTGGTGCTTGTCTTCGTATGTAATAGGGTCCTGACATTTCTCAACACACTTTACAAGATCCTTGGCATTACATAAAACTACATCCAGAGTGTTATTATAATCATTACATATCAAGTTGTATTCTTGCAAACCGTAGAAACATTTAAAATAATTATACATGTTCACAATATTGGAGTTACAGGAAGGGAGGTTCAAATCCCCTAATATTAAGATATTTTTGTCTTTGAGAAGATTATAATTACTTTCTATTTTTTCGAATATGTTATAGTATAACGAAGTTGAAGAACGCGGTGGCACATATATCACGCATACAAAAACAGTTGAAGATTTCAAGGATAGCTTCACCCACAGGGATTCAGTATCAGGGAGGTCCATTGAAGAAATCCTCTCAGCATAGGTTACAGAATCAGCGCGAACAGCCAGGACGACACCTCCCGCGCGTGTGGGGCGGTCACGACGAAAGACAACATAATTTTCTGGAAATAGCTCTGAATTATGCACACTTGGTTTCAGCCACGATTCAGTGATTGCTATTAAATCTAAGCTATCTCGAGCATATAGGTTGTTTTTAAATACTGCCAATTTCGTATTTAGTCCTCGAACATTTTGATAATACATAGAGAGGTTTGAATTACTTCTCACTCTCAGAATGTTTCGTTGCATCATTGGTTGCAGCATTTCTCCGAAAAAACCACTCATTGAATGCAACATGATTTGGCCATATATTCGGGTCCATATAAAACGAAAGCTTCGATTCCGGGACTCCGATCCGGAAAGAGGCGTAGTCAGCTTTGGCTGTCAACTTAACAACATCGTAAACAATTTCTTTGTTTATGTTGAGAAGGAATTTAACTATATCCTCAACTGTTGTGTTGACATCAAATTGCCAGGCATGAATATACTTGCGCCTTTCGACGGCTACGAGGCCTTTATGCTCAGTCGCGGTACCACGAAGTACTGGTCGTCTTTTTCGCCTATGTGTAACTCGGCGCCAATTGGGGTTAGCCGAAGTGGAGGCATAGACTTCAGTTTCAGTTTCAGATTCTGCTGTATCGGTTTCTGCAGTCTTCGATGTTGCAGTGTCGGTAAGACGGGCAACGGGAGTTGACATCTTCTTCGGTTTAGATGGGCCGGACAGCGGCCTCTTCCCCTTGTCGATGGTCCCAGAAACTTGAGTTGTTTCGCCCTTCTTTGCTCTAGCTGTAGCGCGAGTAGACATTCGACCATTGTTTGCGGTATCTATCGGCTCTGTGCGAGCGGCCGGGTGAGCGGGCGGTGGCGGGGGCGGAGGGGCAGTAACATCGGCCCAACGGCGGCCGGTGAGCGATGTATATGCTTCGCCTTTACGTTCATTTGATGTAGGTATACTTTTATCACCGATAACTTTGGAATTCAAAATCATTTCGATGCTTTTTACACGAGTTAGTAGTTCTTGGATGGTTTTATTTTGATCAAGTATAATATTCTTTAGTTCAAGAAGCACAGGATCACTCATTTTTAAGATAATAACTTAAAAAATTGTACGAAAAAACGTTAATTTACTATCGCGTAAATAGTAACACACCCGTGGCGTTCGGTGACATAGGTGTATATAAAAGAGCTTCCATCACTTGCCAATTTAAAAATTGATCGATATGTCGCAACTTCTCCAACCAGTCGGTGCATACTTGTTGGGTTTGCGGACGCCTCGGAAAGAGGATATTGTGGAATTGTTTATTTGGTTGTGATTAATAACACAGAAATATCCAGCCATATTTTATTAGCAAAATCCCGTGTTGCCCCCGTAAAGATAACATCGATCCCGCGACTGGAATTGTTGGGAGCAGTTTTATTGGCAAATTTGTTGACTTATTGTCAAGAAGTATATAAAGATAGACTTCAAATTGAAAAGACTGTCGCGTTCACCGATTCAACTATTGTATTGGCATGGTTGAAGACACCTTCTTTTCTATTGCAAACTTTTATCGCAAATCGTGTTGAAACAATAATACAAAATATACCTTATGAACATTGGTATCACATTTCATCGCAAGAAAATCCTGCAGACTTGGGTTCGCGAGGAGTTTTTCCCAGTGAAATCGCTGGCGCTTCGTTATGGTGGAAGGGACCTAACTTTATATCAACACCTTTGGAGGAATGGTTATTTGTTAGGCCTCCAAATATCTCCGTGGACCAGTTACCAGAGTATAAGTCGAAAAATTTAATTTCTCTATCGACGAACGTGTCAACGTCTGACGAAGAGTTTTTATTGAAATTTTCATCATTATCGAAATTACTGCGTGTTATATGTTGGTGCCGTCAATTTATCAATAGATTACGTTTGGAATCGATTATCAATTTCAATGGTTTATCCCCACTTTCGTTAAAAGAAAATAATTTAGCCTTGCAATGTTGCATTAAGCTTGTTCAAGCAATTTATTTTCAACAAGATATGAACAATATCTCTTCCCATCGTATGTGCTCAACGCAGCTTCAAAAACTCGCTCCATTTATTGACGCAAATGGTGTTTTGAGAGTCGGTGGTCGAATTCGCCTTGCACAGATTTCAGAAAATGCTCGACATCCTATTATTTTACCGAAGCAATGTCATTTGACAACTTTAATAATTGATTATTACCATAGCATGTACCTTCATCCAGGTCCTCGTGCACTCCAATCCATAATATCATTAAAATATTGAATAATTTCGGCTAGGAACGTAATTCGACATCGATTGAGTAAATGCATTTCTTGTTTTAAAAATAACCCCCGTGGTAGTTTCCCGTTGATGGGTAACTTACCCGCTTCCCGTTTTCGAGAAGGTCGTCCATTTTTAAATGTCGGAACAGATTACGGAGGTCCTTTTTTGGTGCGTGAAAGTAGACGTCGCGGCGCAAAAACTTATAAGGCCTATTTATGTCTTTACGTTTGTTTATCGACCAAAGCCGTTCATCTTGAATTAGTTTCAGATCTATCTACTGAAGCGTTTGTGGCAGCATTAGATAGATTCATCTCTAGACGCGGTATATGCCAAAATATCTATAGCGATTGCGCCACCAATTTTACTGGAACTAACAGATATCATACTGGCCTTTCTAAATTCATACGTGAATCTGAAAACACTGACCAACTTGTTGATGCAACTGTCGCTCGTTCAATTACTTGGCATTTTTCTCCGCCCTCCGCACCCCATTTCAATGGAGTGTCGGAGGCTGGTATTAAGTCAACTAAATACCATTTGAAGAGGGTTGTGGGAGATCAAATCCTCACCTTCGAAGAATTAACTACTGTTCTGACTCGTATCGAAGCCATTTTAAATTCGCGACCAATTGGAGCGCTGTCGTCGGATCCATCCGAATTGAACCCGTTAACTCCTGCACATTTTTTAATTGGGGCTCCTCTTGTTTCTGTTGTTGAAGAAAATTTTGTGGATGTACCAATGAATCGTTTATCGCGTTGGCAATTATTGAAACAGATGTCCCAACATTTTTGGAATCGCTGGCGGAAAGAATATCTACATACTCTTCAACAACGAAACAAGTGGGCAACGTCAACTCCTAATTTAAAAGCTGACGATCTAGTCATGATAGATGATTCGCAAGCAACCCCAATGCGATGGCCTGTCGGGAGGGTGGTTGAATTATTCCCCGGCGCCGATGGAGTGGTTCGTGTCGCTACTGTAAGAACCCCTCAGGGCATTTTTAAGCGGCCCGTGGTCAAATTGTATAGGCTACCCATCGATTAAATAGTTTTAATTTTTTTTGTCTTGTTCAATTCCTAGGTTAATTAGTTATTTGCTTTCGTTTTTCATTGCTTTCTTTCGTATATAGTTGTTGAGAAAATATCATATTTCCTCAAGGTCGGCGGAATGTTTGGTTCTGAAACAGTTTTTTAAAAACAAAACTTAATCCATATTCCTGTATTCCTTCCATCATGTAATCCATTCTCTTCTTCCTTTCCTCAAAGTCTCCACCAGGAAAAGAAGATGTGCTTACCTACATGATGAACAATATTGCCACCCATTACCTACTTGTTAATAGTTGCATTTCGATAGTGATATGGGTCACAAGTAGCTCTCGTCAAGATATCGCAAATAATCGCAAAGTTTCGCTTTTTTATAAAATAATAGTGTCGTGCATAAAACCTGTGTTGTGCAGTATATGTGATACCAGAAACGACCCTGAGCAGCCTTCAGAAGCCGTCAAAAGGTAGGAGATTTCCTGTCAAACCGATTCTCCTTTGATCTGCCTTCAAAACACGATATATGGTCTCTTCGTTTACAAAAAGGATTTACAGTCCATTCTCGTGTCGTGGCATTCGGCCGCGACAGGTGGTGTTACACGAGTGTGATGCTAATAGTATCATCCACTCTGGAATGTGCCGCAAATATACCGTTCATCATTTTTGAATGAACCCGCGACCTCCGGATCCCTGGTCGAAAGCCTTACCCCTTGACCGAGGAGGCCGTCAAATGATTTGCAATCTCAAAAAATATTTGTCGCAAAATTATTTTCAGAAATGAAGAATGACCAATAGGTCCGTCCTTCTGGACACCAACAAAACTAGAGCCGGCCCTGTTTTAATGGCCAACACCTTGGAAGTAAAAGATAGTACACGAATGCATTATTATTATCAAATATGGTGCCTAATGGACCTTTTATTTTGCATGATACCTATGGAGATTTAAAATTTAATGACGCTAGAACACAATGGACCGCTGTCTATTGCTCTATTGTCCGTAACGACTTCATTTTGAATTGAATTCGCAATGCTGTAGAGACAAAGGCGCGACACTAAAGGCTGCAACCGCAGTTTAAACGTACTTAGAAACGAACAAAAAAATATTGCTAAAAAACTGTAAGAAATAGAGGGCGTGCTTCTATATGTTAGTCGCCCAGGGCGCACTCTTACATAGTAACTCTATTAATCCGGCACTGATTCAAAACAACTGACTTATTTAGGCCCGGTTATCAGCCAGTCCGTATTCTTGCAATTTACGACATTCCTCGCTCAAATTTAAGCGGGCTAAATCTGCCGCTCAAGCTTTGGTAAGCCACAGAATAGTTCCTATTTTAGACGCCAAGGCGCTAGCACTCACACACCATATATTCATCGAGCGTTGAGGATTGACGATGTTGTTAATTAGTAATCAATTTAAATGTGTGATAAGGGATTTTAAATATTTCAACGTCAGTGCAGTTTGTTAACGGCCGTTGATTTCGTTGATTTCATCGTGCACGACAAAATAAATACTTTTTAATTTAAAATTAGTGTTCTTACATATAGCACCACGATGAGGTAATACTAATATTAAGCCTGTCTCAACACAGGTAAATCCTAGTGAGACAGGCATCAATTAAACCCTATGTATAACCCTATGTTTATAGATTAATAAAAAAAAAAAAAATAAAAAAATATAGCATACTGAAGTGGGGAACTTCATCAAAACTTAGCTAGTAAATTAAATTCACCTAAAAATAAAATGCAGTCGTTTTCGAAAGATCGCGATCATAGACACGTCACGCGTCGCGTTCATAGACACATCCCGAGAGTACAGAGCATAGATATGTTACTGTAAAAGCCCGTTAATTGGTAAATCTTAGGTTTTACTAGTAAATCTTAGGATTTACTGACGAACTTTGGCAAATAAAAGTTGGTAAATCTTAGAATTTACTGGAAAAATCTTAAGATTTACAGATATAGGAAGAGATATGCCACTCATGTAGACACTAGGTTTGTTTTTCAAAAAAAAAAGAATCACATTCTTCTTTTAAATTCATAGACAATGGACGTAATATTGGTGACATCTAGGCTTTCGACTCAATAAATTATTTTCTAAGCTGTGCTAAGTCGTCATTCCGACCAAGCCGAGCTTATCATAAACTGGTATACCGGGCGTTAGTTAATAAGATATGATTGATTACACATGAGAGTACTTATCACAGCTGCATTAGTCTGATTAGAGGAACCTGTATCTGATCTGTTATATTTATACCAACATTACCAACCCACTGCCTACTACGTCTGTTGTGATAAATAAATTTAAATTAAATACTTAGACCGTTGATGAATAAATAACACAAAGTGGTATATGAATTAATTATTATTCTGTGACATAGTAGGTTGATAATTACATCTTATATTTCTTTAAACAAGTAAAATGATAAAGAACATTAATCTTAATAAGGCAAATCAATTATAAACTCGTTGTGCAATCAAAAAAACATTTATCCTTGACTTACAGAAAGATCAATAGATGTCACACATAAAAACAAAAATTGATGTATTTATCCTAAACGCCATCTAGATTGCATTGGAAGAATCTGCAAATCATACATTTTTAAATCTATTTTTATGTAAATACAGCGCAAGAATCCCAACTGCTTCCAGCCACCTGGAGTCAGTAAGATCATTGAAAAATTAATAAATAAATTAATCACAATATCGGCTATTTTAAAGTATTTTAAAATGCGTCAACGCGTAGTCAAACGTAGCAATCTACTTGGGGTGACCTATGGCGGTGTTGTTGGTTATCCAATAAATGGTCCCTTCCCAAATCGAACCACGAGTTTCCGAACACCGTGCATATCAACGGTTTGGGGGCAGGTTAACAAGTTTGTCCGAGGGCCCTCGACTTTGTCGTTACGTCACTGTTTTCAATAATAATAAATCGTCTTGAATATGACAACAATTGTTATACTATATAATCTATTTGTTTATCAAGATGGGTTTTCGAACTAATTCATTCAAATTGTATGTAAATTGTTAGCTGGAACTTACTCCTTGTCTTCATATATATACGTACATATATAAAGCATCCGCGCTTCCAAATAAGACGCGGTCATCTGTTCTACAATCCAAACAATGACGCACCGGCGTTTTATTTTTTTTTGTTTTTACCTTTTCAACATCTCATGTATATATTTCTTGGTAACAACGAGTACCAGTTGTACGCCTCTGGCCGGTGACTGGCAAGGACGTTGCGAGTGACCGCTGCACGTTTGTGCAATCCGTTTTATTTAGTAATCGGTCAGTTGCGAAATAAGAGCATTAAAACTGCATTGTAAATCCCCCCCACGCCCGCCACTGATGCAAACCTTCTAATATCTGGGAGTGCAAAAAACTGGGCGAAGATCAGAGCCGGATTTGCCCTGCCCTGGGAACCGTTTATTAAATAATCAACATCAATCACAGGTCACCCCAATTGGTTCGCTTTCAGAGCCCGGGTTCATGAGGTGAGGTTTGTCCAGGTCCTGGCGGCGGATACTTCTGCCCGCAAACTGCGTGGCAGTCCAGATCGGGAGTCCGGATGTTTGAGGGAGACTTTTTGATCATTCCTAGGACTCTCTCGGAACATCGCCTTGCCCCCCAGTGGGAGAGTTGGATTCATACGTCCGTCACTCTTGGATACATTGACCCCCAGATTCCTATTCCCTCCATATCCTTTTCCTTTCCAAAGCTTACTCTCCTTCCTTTTCTTAAAATACTCTCCACATGGCGTGACATAGACCCTAAGGGTAACTATTTTCCTACATGAAGCTAATGTCCAAAAAAATTGGGCCTTTCTGATAAACCTTTTTTAAATTTTACACAACCGATAAACGATCATTAATGTGGGGTACATTCAATTAATTAACTGTTCAACGCACATACATCCCTTCACAGATCACCAATTATTACACCTACAAACTACAAACCTGCCCCTTGCACATACGCGTGTACACTACGAACGTCATTCGGTAATTACTAAATTTGCCATTCAAGGGAACATATCGCACGAGCAAAATATTTAATATATGTAAATTGTTTCATCACTGTAAAATTTGCTGTTTTGTTTGTATAATATAAATATAAACAATCTGGCGTACGATCCAGATTTCGATAGCGATTCCATAGTTAGACCAGATGGTTTTTTCTAGAATCTAAATGCCGACAAGAAGGTGTGCCTACACATTCTGAAACAATTCAAATGTTGTAGCAGTTAACGATATTTGGCTGTGTGAGAACTGACAAGATTCTTCAGGGGAACATTATTTGTATCATTGAAGAAGAAGATAACACTTTTAAATCTAAATGAAAATATGAAAGAAAACAAGACACAGAAAAACAGAAAAAGACAATGGTCGCAACTGGGACCATTGTCTTTTTCTGTTTTTCTGTGTCTTGTTTTCTTTCATATTTTCATTTAGATTTAAAAGTGTTATCTTCTTCTTCAATGATATATTACGTTGATGGGAATAACCTTCAAAAAGTTATAAAAAGAGAGTTTTTCTCGTAAAAAATTGAACATTATTTGATTTAGGTATTTATTATGTTATTATTATATTTTCACACCATTTTGTCAAAGTGCGAAAAATCTACACGAAATATTTTTTATGATCACTGAACAAACAAGAAAAAACCTACAAGATGATGTTTTTATGGTCACTGAACAAACAAGAAAAAACTACAAGATAAGTTTTCTTTATGGTCACTGAAAAGACTAAAAAAAACCTACAAGATAATTTTTGTACGGTCACTGAACATTAAGAAAAAACTTACAAGATATTTATGGTCACTGAATAAACAAGAAAAACCTACAATACAAGGTTTTTTTATGGTCACTGAACAGACTAAAAAAAACTAGAAGATAATTTTGTGTGGTCACTGAACAAACAAGAAAAAACCTACAAGATGATGTTTTTATGGTCACTGAACAATAATCCCAACACGTGTTATCTATACTGATTTGAGAGAAAACTGATGTCGTCAGTTCCTTTAAAACTTTTCGAGTCAGTCGAGTCGAAATTCATCTTCCGCTTAAGAAACAAACTTGTATCTATATTATTATCATATTTTCGTATCATATTTTATGCGAAAATAGTAACAAACCCAATTTTATGTACTGCCAATATTCTATGAAAAAAACTTGTATTAAAAAAATTGAGCCCTACGTTTTTGGGGGCCGAGGGTTATGTCCCCTTTAACCCTACGATAAATGAGGGCCCGGTTATGCTGGTGCTGATTTGTGCTTGAAAGTTTTACTTAGTATTTAAGGCAAAGTCAAAGAGGTTATATGGCAAAAGCATGACTTGGATATTTTTTAAAGCCAAGGATAATGATATAGGAAGCAGCCAGTTTTATGCTTTATTGGGACACTGTTATGTTTAAGCGATAGGAATGTACAGTCCAAACGCAGTTGAGTTCTGAATTCGGATTGCGCCTTCGTCATTCCCTCATTGTTTATCAATATGAAGCAAAGCAATTTTTATAATATGAAGAACGAATGTCTCTTTGTTTGTCCCGAATGCGTTCGTATGCGATTATTCCGATTGCGACGAAATTTTGGTGAGTTGTTGTGCATATATAGTATAGTGGCGAGCTCTGACGTTATGAAATTTGTATAAAAAAATTACAGATAGGTAATAGGTAGCGCGTGCGTTGTTTGAAATATGTGTGTAGTTCATATAGTTTAGCGGCATGGAGTGAATCCGGCGGGGGAAGGAGAATGAAGTAGGGAGGATGGTGGGAGAAACGGGGGAGGAAACAGGGGAAAAAACGGGGACCCTTGGGAAAGGGGAGGGGTTACGGATGGATGACGGAGGGGTGGGAGACGAGGAAGGGGCAAAGATAGGCATGGCAAAGGAGACACAGTAGCGGTAGGGGATAACAGGGGTTAATTTGGAAAATCAACGCTTCTCATATGGACAGCTGTATGTGGCCTGCTCACACATTGGAAACACTTCTGATTTATTCATGTAAGCATCAGAGTAGACAATTATACATAAAAAAAGTACCTACTCCAAAAAAACGGAATTAAAATACAAACACTTTCTATCTTTGAGTAGCATTGCAACGCATGACGGGTACTCGCTAGATTTTATAAATACTGTCAGCTTTACAAATCCTAGAATAATTACAATCCCTGTGATTTTCACGGGTCGGAACTCGTAATTGTTATAATGATCATAAATACTTATTATCTTAATAAAGTACCTGCTTTTCACTTCTACACTGATTCTATTTGCATTGGCGAAAGTTATCGTTAGTAAGGAATAAATCTATACATCTATTATATCTACACATTACGAAAAAAACAAAGTAACACTGCACAACACAATTATGGATCAAGACGTAGACATCAACACATAACTCCGAAGACAAATACCACATATGGACAAAGGACATTACCGTAATACGGTTCCAAAAGTTTCCAATTTAATTGAAAAAGACATTTAAGATATTCACCCGACAAAAAGCGAAAATCTAAAACACAAAATTCACAAATGGATAGTCAACAAGAGCATTAAATACCTACTGCGGTATGATAACTTCTAAAATACAATAGTAAGACACCTTTCTTCTCAAATAATTTTATTGTTTTCTTTCATCTCTTCTCCATTTCTTTTCTTCTCTATTTCTCTCATTTCATTTTCATTTTCTGTTTATTTCTTTCAATCTATTTATTAATGTATTTTAATGATTTATTTTATTTTTTTCTTTTAAATTCCTGCCACCTCGGAACAGGTGAGGTGGTATATACTAAAAAAATATTTGTATCCTGGTTAATAAATAATAATAAATAATAAAAAAACAATTAATTTCCTCAACTCTATTTTTGTGCTATGATTCCATATGTTAGACCAAAGTAATTCTGTGGGTAAACTGTGTAAATTTGCATGTTCCCCTCTCCACCTCCCCTACCGTTCTTTCCCCTTCCCCAATACCTTAAGACGACGCTTCCCGGCTCAAAAAGAAGAAGATGGAGAGATATGTAATTACGAATGTTGGACAGAGCGCTCTAATATTATCAATGATAAAATTGAAGCGAAAATTATGAAAATCGTAGAAGGTATATTAAGTATCATTTAAAGAAACATTGTGAATTTTTTCACAAATATAACTTGTAAAATAATAGAAATAGACTTGTTTTAAATTATTTTTCGGAGCATACTTTGCGACTTTTTTCTATCGAGGGAATTTCATATAATTTGCGTTTCGGCGTGGAACGTATCTAGATATTATCTTCAAAAATAACATATTTTTTTAAGAGCTTAAAAACTTCAAATGTTTAAGGGAGATATGTAGAAATTCGGATAGCGGCGGCTTAAGCATCACATCATACCCCAATTGGGAATGCTTTAGTTTCACTGGCTCAGGCAATTGGGAGCATTTGGGAATCTTGTGCGGTATTCGCAATATTCTATTACATAACCATGAAAAAATTTCAAAGAAAATCGTGCGACACGACAAAACGCAAGGAACAAACTTTGGCGAAAATTTCTTCTGACATATTCCTCTTCAAATAACAATTCACGAATTCATGTCTTCAAAAGTTTGAAAAGTTGGCTAAACTGACAATGGTTTTTAATTCAAGATGCATATCGTATGCATTTACAGATTAACATTTGAAATTTGTGTGGTTTTAAGAAATTTTTGATGGAATCATCTAGATGGAATTTTTTTTAATTGGACGATCTTATTATTTCCGTGTCCTCAAATGTCTATAATCGACCTTCATTTAAGTTTTCCAAATGCACTCTGTGATATACCCAGTTAAGGCTGCACCTCAAAACTAAAGGGCACCACAGACAGACACGAAGGAGAGTCGATAGTCCCGCACACACTGCAATAAATTCCTCACTGCTGCTATAAATCATATCTACATGTCCTTCACATTTGGAATCTATTGTAATGACCTAATTTCAAACAGTACGAAAAGAAAATGTTATTATTTTCTTTGTGCGTCATTTTTCAAAATACCTTGATAAACAATAAATATTTTTTCTTATCATCGGGTGTCAAATTTTTGAAATTTTTTATGTAAATCAAATTTAATAATGTTCTTGGTTTTGCGAGTATTTTAGTTTTTTGACGTGATAACGTCTTATACATCGATGAACGCCGGCAGCACTTACGAAAAAGTATGACTCGAGCCGAGCGTGCAAACGAGATTGCGGAACAAGCGATAGAGAGGCACGATCGGCCTAAGCGTTTGGCGAGAGCACGGAACAAGCGATAGAGAGGCACGATCGGCCTAAGCGTTCGGCGAGAGCGCGGAACAAGCGATAGAGAGGCACGATCGACTCAAACGTTCGGCTTGTGACTGTCAAATTTTATGTAAAAGTTTTCTTATGACATTATCACGTAAAATTATCGTCAGTAAACCGAATTTACAGATAACCAATTTTTTTGTCATTTTGACAGCTATTTCGGCTTTCAAAGCCATTTCAAAACTGTGGTTA
This sequence comes from Glyphotaelius pellucidus, assembly GCA_936435175.1. Lineage (NCBI taxonomy): Eukaryota > Metazoa > Arthropoda > Insecta > Trichoptera > Limnephilidae > Glyphotaelius > Glyphotaelius pellucidus. The sequence continues at coordinate 3,089,976 of OW386539.1, read as the reverse complement.
TGCCACTTTTTTAGACGCCTAATTTATATGATTCTATTTACCTCGCCCAATTTCAATTTTGATTGTGGGATAAATTAATTTAAATATATAAAAAAATAAAAATAAATAACGTGACTGCTATAGAGCTCGTTGCTATTACGGTGATGACCCACGATTACGATACCGTAACAGCACAAAAAAGCATAAAACGTACGTTATTAATCCTAATAATGCTGCAGCTCTTTCTTACACATTAAATAATGGTGAGACAAAAGACGAGACACACAATATACGTGTGTCTGTTTCCTCCAACGTACTACTTCTTCCTTTGGAGGAAACAGATATATCTTATTACGGTTCAGATCTGGCGACGGGAAATGCATTTCATTTTCTTTATATGTGTGAGGAAGATGTGTGATAATGATTATATGATTCCTTTGGGGGGTGCAGACATACGTTCACCGTTTGTCTCATTTTCGACTGTTATTATTTAGTGTGTAAGAAAGAGCTGCAGCATTATATGTTTAAGAACAAAAGCAAAACCATCAACGCATTAACGTTTGACGTTTTTGAATTTTTGGTATTCACTAACACTTCAATATTATCCTTGTAACTATATTTCATACTTTCAAATTTATCGCCACGGCTAGTAGTATTGTAGGGGTCTACGGAGACATCACGGTGCGGTGTGTGAGATTAATCTCAATGGCCGAGTTAAGGGGCCTCAAAGTGCCCCGGTAAGACAGGACATCCTGGATTCGGAACGTTATCTATTTATTTTTTCTGTGACTTATTCTGTTTCATGTTTCGTTTCGATTTATTAGTATTATCTCCTTCTTCAATGATATATTAATTACATTTTTTTTATAAAAGCCTAAAACGAAACACGCTGTATGTAAGTTTTGCATCTGTGTGAGAACTGTGGTAAAGTCAACTAAGGTTGACAGACCTACAACAATAAAGTTTATAAGTGAAATCAAACACTAAACTTTTATTATATACAATTACTATTTCAAAACTCTGTGAATAATACACATTGATACAACCTGTTATTGTGTACATTTACGTGACTGTTAGAATGACCATTTCATTTATTTAACATTTTTTAAGGCAATTTTTTATTGGGTCAATAAATTGATAGAAAAAATGTCTTTTGATCCTATGTGCTTCAAACATGACAATAATTTATTATGCGTTTTGGAATAATTCCGGAAGAATAACCTTTTTATGAGTTACCCAACTTTATATAATTATTGTAAACCAAGCTTTTGTATGATATGCGTGTGAAATGTACATTTCACTGCGTAGAAAATTTAATTTGTTACATATGAATTTGTTAGTTTAAGTCAACACGTTTTTAAATTCATCGTTAATTCGTTTGTGGGTTGTTCTTCTTTTTAACCTACAGAACTTTTACACTCTGTCACTTTTTGTTTTTACTATAAATGAATTCTCTCTCGATCTCAGGGGGAATTTGTAGCTAGGGGAGAAGGAGGCCTGAAATGCCTATTGGGGGTGACAAACACGAGCTGCGTGTACACCTATTTCGAACGACAACCCTCGTGACAGAATTAACGTACGACATCAAAGTTGTAGGAGACAAGTTTTTGAGATTTTTAAAAATATTTTATTAAATATTTTATTAAACCATTAAAAAAATGATCTTTAATTAATAACCTTGATAGGGTTTTCCTTTCGGAGTTTAAAAATAGTTTTATATTTTATGTTGTCATTTAATTTTTTTGTAACATTATGGAATATACGAAAGTCGAGGTGGCAGAAGACAACTGTGATTTGTATGAAATACAATTCTATCACGAGGAGTTACAACTCTGTAGCGTAATTATTACTATAAAAATATAAACACATATATTTTTTTAAACGCACACAGTCGTTACGTCTTTAGTGAGGTAGATTTTAAAGTAATTATAAAATAATAATATTGGTAATTTTGTTGAATTTTTCTCCACTAACTAGTGGAGACAACTTTTAGTATGTTAAAAAGAAGTAGACCCTTGTAAGGTCATCCGTGTATGGTCTATAATTTTGTCTGTCGATCGATCGTCCAGTTGATTAATCAGATATCTCCAAATACTAAGTTTTGAGATACTGAGGAAAGCAATATTCGAATGCTCACCAGTAATAAAATATTATTTACAATTGGGTGTATTTTCCATATCAATGATGATATAATATAACTCTGGGAGGCGTATTAGTATGACATTTTGAAATGTAACCTACTAGTTACCCAGAAAACATCAACAATTTATTTAATTCACCACAAGTTTTTGTGTATTATAATTGATTTGGTGGTGTTTATGAGTAATCTGAGTAATGTACCAGATATAGGTTACACATTTACGTATAACTGCATACTCAACTCAAATACTGATTTATCGGAAATGTCTGATTAATCAACTGGACGATCGACACTTTTTTGTATTGATGCTAGAACAATAATTTAGAATGACACGCACTCTATTGTTGATGGATTGATTACCATTTATACAAGTACTGGTGCAGTTATATTTCTGACACAATAAGTCCATTCTGACTGCAATTGACCTAAAACTGAATTGCGTTCCCATGACCTTACAGATAAATCAGTCGGTTTCCCTACTTACAATAATTGCAACACTTATCGCAAGGGTACCTGGAGATAATAATTACACAATGTTCGTATTTTGCATTTTACACTGTTTGTAGAAGATTGCGAAAAGAAATTATTACTTCTCGTTATCTGTCCGGTCTGTACACACTTTAGAAGTTACCTTGACCAGTAAAACAAGCTTTAGCCGACTAAAATTAAAGTGATGATATGGTGTATTGTCTTGTCTCCCCAATGCCAATGCAGCATATCTATTTCTGAGGAACCATTGGTATTTGCTTTTACCAATCGATTGTTTCAAGTGATACCATTCCACTTCTGATGATCTAGTTACCTTTTCTCTGGGCAATCCTTTGTCTCCCGAATGACGCCATGATTATTTTGACTTTCCATTTTTCCTTTTTTATTTTATTTTATTTATTTTACGAAAAGTTGACAGCAAAACATAAATTATACAATAATACAGTAATAATATAGTAAATTATGCCAATTATGAACTTTCCACTGATGAAAGTTAATGATAAAGTGTGACATTATAAAGGCGTTTTATTAATTAGTTTATTTTATGGTTACAATATGTGAGGAGAATGGGGTGGGGGGGGGGGGGTGAGAAGAAATATAGGATTAGGATTAAGATGCTAAGGACGAGAATATATAGGGGAGGGGTGGATTGACCTTCCTAGTTTCAGTCATGTTGCTTATTGAGTTTTCATTTTATATCACAATGTCGAGTTAAAAATGTCAATGTGGTAATAATTTAAATTAAATGAATGTGTGGATCTGTAGATAAATGAGTTCTGTTTGGAGTTGGTCTTGCAAAGAGGGAAATTAAAAGTAAGCGACTGTCTACTGTTGGGATTTGGAACATGGAATGATACGCATTGAAGAAGATCGGGACTAACGATTAAATTATGTATAATTTTAAGTAACATTACCAAATTTGCAATATTTCTTCGACAAGTTAACGTCTATATTTTGAAGAACTTTGCAGTTTTCATTACTAACATGAGATCGAAAAGAGCGGAAAATGAGATACCTTCAAAATCTATTTTGAAAGCTTTCAATTCTATTTTTGTGTACTGCATAGCCTGGGTTCCACACTTGAGATGCTTTAACAAGCAATCCTTTGTCTCCCGAACGATGCCATGTTTCTTCTGACGATCCATTTCCCCTTCAACAAGAAGTTCTATCATCCTATTGTCTCCCGACCCATGCTTCATCTGATCACCCAAATCCCCTTCAACAAGCAATCCTATTATCCTATGGTCTCATGAATGTTGTCACCTTCTTTTGACCATACATAGTTCTTGATCAACTTTTTCCGGCAGTACAAACAATCATATCTAAAAATCAACACGGATTTTTCAAAAAACGTTCCGTCGAGACAAACCTGCTGGAATACACAGATTTTATATTCAATTCTATGGGAAGTAAAAATCAAATAGACTCTATCTATACGGATTTTTCAAAAGCCTTTGACAAAATTAACATCGAACTGCTTCTGAAGAAACTGTTAAAAATCGGGATTAATTGTGACCTTCTAAGATGGATCAAATCGTACGTCACAAATAGAAGTCAAGCAGTTAGAGCTAAAGGTTTCTCTTCACGCTTTTATAATATACCATCAGGAATTCCGCAAAGATCACATCTCGGACTTCTCTTGTTTATTTTATATATCAATGATATAGGAACATGTTTCAAATATTCCAAATTCCAAACTTTTGCTGATGACACTAAAATTTACAAAAAAATTACTAATATTAATGACAGCCTAGAACTGCAAGATGATATTAATAGGTTTCAAATATATTGTGCGAACAATCAACTGTTCCTTAATCTGGAAAAATGTTACACAATATCATTCACCAAAAGCATTAACCCTTTAACATTCCCATACAAAATCAATGACGTAGAAATAAAAAGATGTTGTGAAGTAAGGGACTTAGGAATAATAATGGACTCCGGAATGTCTTTCCGAACACATAAATTCTATCTGTGACAGGGCCTACAAACTTTTAGGATTCATCATAAGAGTGACTAAACCATTCAGGTCACCACACGTAATCAAAATACTGTATGCCTCTTTTGTTCCATCAATTTTGGAATTCGGATCAGTCATATGGAATCCACAATATAAAGTTAATATTGAAAGGTTAGAAAGAATTCAAAAAAATATAATGAAACACTTAGGACGGGTTGTTTCAAAAAATTTAATGGATTCATCAAATATTTGATGAACCCATCAAATTTTTTGAAACAACCCGTCCTTAGACTCATCATTTCGAACACCAGAAAACTTAAAAGACTCATTAATATTCCATAATTTATCAACTCTAGAAGATAAAAGAAATATATCCGACCAGAAATTTTTATTCAAAATAATCAACAACGTTGTTGACAACAACTATCTTCTAGAAAATATTAATTTCCACAGTCCACTACGAAACACAAGATCAAACCAACTATTCCACACCCCGCATTCAAAAACAAGTTACAGGCAACATTTATTTCTCAGAAGGACGTGCACAAAATACAATAACACTTTCTCAGATGCCGATATTTTCCATTTGTCTTCAGACCAATTTACCAAACACGTAATAGAAAAAAATAAAATCAAATTATTAATTACGAACCCTCCACCCCTGCTGCGTGTTATTTTCTCAATATCATTATGTAATTTTTCCTTCTTTCTATAGTAATAATATTTGGATGATTTGTGTAGCACCGTTTTTGGTGAAAAATCACCTCAACGGAGCCGGAAAATGGCTAATCGTGTTTATCCTTATTTTTATTAAGAAAAAATAACGTTTTCTTATGGTGTGAAAATGAATTATTTTTATATACTCGTAGGTTAACATTTTCATTTTATGTATCCTACATGCTTTAACTGTGTTTCTTTTTTTTAAAATTTGTTTTGTAAATATTTTTTCCTCTTTTTCTACCACTTTATGTTTTTTTTTTAATGTTTTAATCTATGTTTTTATATTTATATCACACATTTTTGCGGAAACTTCGCTGGTTCATGCAACCATGTAATATGTAATTACTATAACAAAATATGTACAACTGTTTGTTTCCCAAATAAACTAAAATAAAAAAAATACATTTCGCCTTCAACAAGCAATTCTTTGTCTCCCAAATGATGCCATGCTTCTTCTAACTTCCATTTCCCCTTCAACAAGCAATCTTTTGTCTCCCGAATGATGCCATGCTTTTTCTAACTTCTATTTTCCCTTCAAAAAGCAATTCTTGGTCTCCCGAATGATGCCATGCATCTTCTAACTTCCATTTCCCCTTCAACAAGTAATCCTTTGTCTCCCGAATGATGCCATGCTTCTTCTAACTCCCATTTCCCCTTCAACAAGCAATCCTTTGTCTCCCGAATGATGCCATGCTTCTTCTAACACCCATTTCCCCTTCAACACGCAATCCTTTGTTTCCCGAATGATGCCATGCTTTTTCTAACTCCCATTTCCCCTTCAACAAGCAATTCTTTGTCTCACGAATGATGCCATGCTTCTTCTAACTTGCATTTCCCCTTCAATAAGCAATTCTTTGTCTCCCGAATGATGCCATGGTTTTTTGGATTCTATCCATTTCTTCTTCAATGAGCAATCCTTTGTCTCCCGAATGATGCCATGCTTCTTCTAACTCCCATTTCCCCTTCAACACGCAATCCTTTGTTTCCTGAATGATGCCATGCTTCTTCTGACTTCCATTTCCCCTTCAACAAGCCATATTTTGTCTCACGAATGATGCCATGCTTCTTCTAACTTCCATTTCCCCTTCAATAAGCAATTCTTTGTCTCCCGAATGATGCCATGGTTCTTTGGATTCTATCCATTTTCTCTTCAACGAGCAATCCTATGTTTCCCAAATGGTGCAATGTTCTTTTGACTACTCACTTTCCCCTTAAAAAGCAACCCTTAGTCTCCCAAATGATGCCGTGCTTCTTCTGACAATTCATTTCCATTTAACAAGCAAACCCCATTCTCCTGAATGAGGATAAGCTTCTTTTCTTAAAAATATTTTCACAATATTGTCTGTTACATAATATTATGCATCTCTGTACGCCACTAACTTACTGCCGAAAGCCAAAATTTCAAATGCTATTAATATACCATTTCGCGATTACGATTCTAAGTTTATGTAGGTTTAGTGGAGTTACTGCTGGAGATCGTTTGTGAATATTTGTCGTATGTATTACAGCAATATTGACATCAACACCTTTCCCGACAAGACTATTGACGGTAATAGGCAATAACAGGCAGTTTATCTGACTCGTTTACCAGCACCAGCACCTTTATGTGATACCTTGTCTTGGGCTTGATGATTATACAATTTATACTGGGCTATAAAATGACACAACTATTTGTCATTGGAAGAAAGAAGAAAGTGAGTCAATTGTTACGTTCACTGATTCATCACGCTTCAGAAATATGCAATGTACCTAAACATAATACAGCGAAAGCATCTTAAAAATAAGTATTATTTATCTCCTGGGTACCTAGTTTTAGTTCACATCGATTGGTGTTAGTCTTGGGCAAGCTTTATGGCTTCATTTTAAGATTTTATGTTTATTCGATCACAGTAATGAAGGAAGTTGTTTATTATTTTATTAGGTTATAAATAATACTTTTCAGCTGTTAAATTACAGAATATTGCTATTTATTGCTTACGGAAACGTTAAGTTCGACACAGTTGCTCTTTGCTAGGCGCCTGAAAAAATATGATCAGGGAAACATTGTATTTCTGTACGTTTCGATGATTCTGGAGACTGCTACGTGAAAACAATTTGGGATATGGGCACGAAGAACCATTTATTGGATAACCAACACCTCTGCCGTAGGTCAACCCAAGTAGTTAGCTACTTTTGGTGACTTAACAGGGAACCTGGGTTCATAGAGTGAGGTTTGTTCGGGTCTTGGCGGCGGACGCCCCAAAAACTGCGTTGCAGGCCGGATCGGAAGAGACTGGTTGAGGGAAGCTTCGTTCACTCCTGGACACACTTCTTCTTTTGTGTGGTGGAGGGGGGAAGTCAGAGGGGTACATCTAGATCTGCGAGCCAGTTTATCGTCGAGCCGGACCTCATTAATTCTACCAGAGAATGAATGTAGGGGACATTCGACGATCACGGTGGTCTGCACCGCACCACATTCACACATCGCCGACACTTTAGGGTCCCATCTATGCATGATGTGGGCACAACGGCTACGGGAGCACTTAATTCTATTGATGACGGACCAGAGTTTACGAGGCAATGAGATCCCAGACTGTCTCTGAATGGGGTCGTATTTGAGACAGGCATTTTCAACGTTGGCCGATTGTCACTCAAGTTTCCACCTACCTTCTCGGGTGAGAGGTAAATGGAGAAGCCTCTCCCCTTCCACCCAGAAGGATTTTTTGGCGACACACTGACTCACCCCTCATACCTTTTTACTTCCCAAAACTTCCTCTCTTTCCATTTCTAAAAAGGCCCCCCACACAGCATCGCCAAAGTTGAAATAGACCCTAAGGGGTATTACTTTCTCAGGGCCTCCTGCGTTCAAAAACAAAATTAAATAAAAAAATCCCGCCGTTCACAAATCTCAACTTCTTTTCACTTTATTGTGATCAGCGGTATACTCAAGCATTCGGTAATTGTTTGGTTTTGGTTCCCTTATTGATGTACTTTTATGTATAATGCTGAATAAAAATTGACTCATGTTTTATCTTTTCATGTTGTTATTTTGTCTGTACTATTGTTAATTTGTTCTCTTCTTACTGCTTTGTGCTCACTGTGTATTTTGTATATTTATTTTATCAGGAAGATACTCTGATAGGAACACTGTAGACCACGGAATGTGATTACAATTTTTTAACTACATTTATTTTAAGTTCGATTTTTTTTTTCATGGACGAATTAATGCAAATCTTGGAAGTGGAAATTAACCCACTTCCCGATATCCGATCCAGCTGAAATTCGAGAGACAGGCTTTTTGTCAATGACAGTGCATTTTAAACTTATACACACACATATTTATCTGAAATTGGCTTCTTGCCGATCCAAGAGATAGGGCAACTATGTTGAAAATTGAAAATGGATGTATTATTGTAAAAGAAGCATAGTTTTTTACTTGTTGTTTGTGGAGGTATATTTGAAGTGCTCTTGAAGATGAACAATATAAAAATTGACAGTGCAATGTTATATTATTAGTGAAAAATCAGGAGGTATTATGATTGTGGGATTTGTGAAGCTGAAAGTATTGATTAAAACAAAAAATTGCTTCATGACTATTGCCTTTCAAAAGCAAACATTGTCAATTTTAGAGACGATCAGAAATTTACATTTTGAATGAACACCGTTAGTAAATTTGAAAAATTACGTCATGTCAAAAATTTAAACAAAAGAAACCAAGACCCTGACTTCTTCTACCATTTTCCTTACACTACCTTTTTCATTTATTTGCTCTACCATCTACACTACTAATAAGTGTCTCACTCTTTATCTTACATCATTAGGCTTATCAATCATCATATGCTTATCAATCATCATAGGCCTTGCAATCTAATCATTTTTTAAACTTTTTAAAATAGTTTTAATAATTTCGGAAACAAGCAACCGCTAACAAAACAAGGAATGAATTTAACAATCAAATTGACCATCGATTTCCGTCATGAATCAATGCGACCTATCGTCAGCTAATAAATAAACCAATTGGCCACAGCTACGCAGTGTTGGAAAACGCTTTCGTTTGATATAAAATAGGTGAATTTTGATCGAATTAAAAGAGACAGGCGTCAACAAAATAATGGTGGTGAAGATAATAATTTTTTCAATTTAGTATCGTAATTTCTTATTATCGGACGTAATATTCCGTGAACACAAAACAAATTAACAGAGATGAGAAAAGCACTTAGATACTCGTATAATATCATTTTATTACGTTTTATGTAACAGTCGGTGTTTTATAATATTTATTGGAACATTATTCACTGCTTGAGTTTTTCATTAATTCACAATTTTATCGTTTTTCTAATTCGTAGATCGTAATTGAGCCCTTGCCCGGAATAATGTTGTATCCAGCAAAATCTAGAAAAATGGAAAAAATGAAACCAGTTTCATCACATTTTGTACTTAAAATTAGTTTATTATAATATTAACATAGTAAATACCCATTCCTCCCATTTCGGCCAGTTTCATACAAATCTTAAATTTGGATTTCAGATCAAAATACCCAACCAAACTGAAAAATAATATTTGTAATCAAGGTAAATCAAATAACGTGTCCTTTCCCATCCATCCCCGATCACGCCCGCGCCCCTTCCATTCCCGCCTACCACCTTTCCTTTCTTTCATTCCTCTTTCTTTCCCTCGTCCTCCCGCCACGTGAACCGTGCCTTCCCGCATTCTATTACCCCTCCCACGTTTCACCTTCCCCGCCTTCCCCCTCCCTCGCCCGCCCTTCCGCGAACCGCCCCTCCCTTCCTTCATTATTTATTCTGGCTGAAATAGGATTCTATGTCCCGGATAATTTCACGCGAGGTCGCCATCACAGGCTTTTGATTCTTCCCAAGTGCAGAACTAACTTACCAATGGTGATGCCCCTGGGAAGACTTACTAGGTTAATTAACTGCATTGCAGGAAATGTGGATATTTTCCACATTTCCTGCAATGATTTTAAGCGTGAAATAGCACTTATTAAATAAATGTTTTAACTGTAAACGTAATGATTATGTATCTTGTACAACCGTTTTTGCGATATATTGGTGTAATGCTGTTTTTGCTAATAAATAAATAAATAAATAAATTCCCCTGCCCCTCCAACCGTTTCTCCCTGCCTCTAAACTATATGAAATACACAAATATTTCAAACAACTCTCGTGCCACCTATTTATTTTACAAATTTCATAACTCCATAGCTTACCGTTATATATAGGAACCGTCGCGGGCGTGCGCACAACAACTCACCAAAGTTTAATCGCCACCGGACGAATGGTAAAGAAAGTAATAAGGAGCAAACAAAGAAACATTCATTTTAAAATATGTATAGATAACGTACCTATATTTAAAAATTGCTGTGTCTCGTACAAATTCAACGGTGACTTGAAACCGTATGATTAGATTGATTTATCTGTCTTCTGTAGATAACACACAATACCTGTGATTTAATTCAATGATTATGAAAACTGTGACGCAATCTGTAAATAGTGTCCAGTGCGGTAACATTCCAACTCTGACCAACTGACATTATGATCACTTTGTAGTTACCTGTTGTAAGTTGAAACAAAGTCAGTGATATAACATGATATGACCCGGCAGTTGATCCCACGACAGTTGGCCTGCCGAAATTATATTAATTATCAAATTGTAATTTTTGTGCATTATTTATCAATTTCTAACCTAAAATCAACTTCCAAAATACATTTAATAATAAGTTGGTATAATACCTAATCAATTTATTTACAGTGCTGATTTTAGTACTTCTACGCCGGTATATAAGTATATTGACAAATAGTTTTATCCTTGCTGCAGCCCCAATTTGGGAGACGGGAATGGGTGGTCAACATTTAGTGTTCAAAATTTCATCAGGAAGCATCAAACTTCTGTTGGTTTGGGTGGGTTTTCCGAAATCTCATATTGACAGTAACCCTCCATGTTTTGATGGTCAAGTGTGCTAAATTTCATCAATCTCGGAATGAAACTGTAGATATGTATAAAAATCAAATTCATGCCGCTCACCACAGTTACTCTTTTTTTAAATAAATATAAAATTAATATTACTTAATCATCGATTCATATCAAAACCCTGCTCAGGCTCTAATATGACAATATCTTCCTAAAATTTACATTTTTTTGTCATTGCTGTGTAGATATGAACTTTTTCCGTCTTTTCAATTTTTTCCAATTTCATTTAATTTCTCTCAGGGCCTACATACGTCTTCTTAGGGAATGCTGTGTGAAGGATCTTTTTAAGAAAATGAAGGAGTGGAGGTTTTGAGATGGAAAAAGGTATGAAGAGAGGGTAGTAATCTAGGGGTCAGTGTGTCCAAGAGTGACGGACGTATGAAAACATCCCTTCTGCTGCGTTGCAAGGCGATGGATCGAGAGAGATCAGTTGGAAAGGTCAAAAGGTCTTCCTAAACCGGTCTCTCTCGATCCAGCTTGCCATGCAGCTGGTGGGTAAGCGCATCCGCCGCCAATGCTTGAATACGCTTCACCCGTTGAACCCGGGCACCCCTGCTAGGTAGCCAAAGTAGCGAACCATTGGGGGTGTCCTATGGCAGAGGTGTTGGTTATCTAATAAATGGTTCCTGGTGCGGCGGTACTTATAACCCGCCTCCCTAATGTTATCAATTTCCGTAAAAATAAATAACTGTTAAATTATTACTAGGACAGCAACAATTCTTTAAATTTTTATTTGTCAAATATAATGCATTTTTAGGATCATGCTTTTTTTCAATGATCGAAGTTAAGTTTGTTGGCTAACTCATTTTTGTGCATAGTGGACGTTTTTTGATTTCGCAATTAAGGAGGAAGACGCTTCATAAATTATTGAAATATCCTCTGCAATATTAAAGCAGGTTAATTAGCGGGGAACTTTTCGCTGGAATTAAATGCTGATTACTAGTTAGTGTAGTTATTAAGTTAGTAGTTTAGCTTCCGTGGTAAAGCGGTAAGCTGCTTGAATCAGAGGTCGGTGGGTCAAAACCCGGTGATTGCAAAAAGTAAATTTAATTGGATTGATGTAGTTCACGCACCCTATTCCAGAATGGAATTTGCCTCTAGTATCATTTTGGTGAGATGCTCAAAGTGATGAGATTGAAACTAATTACTTTAAAATACAACTATTTACATCCGGGGAGATTGTGAAAGATGCACCAAAATTTCATTTTTGTCAATCATAGTTTATAATATCTCTAGTTAGAAGCCTAATCGAATATAACTCAGTAGTTTGGTCCCCATCTTACAAAATTCATATTAATAACATTGAGCGAGTTCAAAAAAATTTCTACGTTTTATCAACTTTAAATTAAATATCCCAGTAGAAGACTTAAAATACGATTACTTATTAAATACTCTAAAAATACATACATTAGAAGACAGACGTAAAATAAGCGACTTAACATTTTTATTCAAAATACTTAACCCTAAATTCGACTGTTGTGAACTCTTGCAACTCATTAACTTACGAACACCCACAGTAACAACACGACAAAATACAATATTCTACAGCAGCACTCATACGCGTAACTACATTGCCCACTCTCCGATACAACGATTTCACGCCATGGGAAATAAGTACTTGGGTGATGTTGACATTTTCAATATCAACTTGGCGAGTTTTGTGAATCATCTAAAACATTTATTTCAACACTATTACTAAAAACATCTTGTAAACCTATAAAATAGCTGTATTTTTCTGTATTTTTTTTTATGTGTTTGTATGACTTTCTATACTACTATGTGTTTCAAAGTATCTGTCAAATTAAAATTACACTGCAAATCGTATAAAAGCCCTCTGGGCGTTAAATAAATAAATAAATAAAATAAAATATAATTTCATGTATTTTGAGTTTCGGCCATATTTTTCTTGATTAACGTATTCGTATTAAGCATATCTAGCTATTCTAAAATTTTGCATAATCTTTTTTTTACATTATTTAAGTGTCCTAGATGTTGATCTTTGCGATATTCAACGAAATCAAAAATGGCGAACAACCAGATAGAATCTTTTGGCAATATTTATAATCGGTTCTTATTCGTGTCTACACGAATATACGTAATGATATCTAGTCTACACGAAGATAAATTTATATTAGAGTGCATTTCAAAAGAAGGCAAAAATCTTTCGTAATTTCGATCCTGGTGATAAAATATAAATTAATAAAAGTTATCTGTTATCTTGTTATCTATGGTTTCTTAAAAATATTTTTATAAAACAAGCCGACTAGGTCAAAAGTGCCAAACACTAAAAAAATACTCTTATCATGCATTACAAAAAAGCACATGTTTTTAACAAGAAAAAGCAATTTGCTGGATTACAAGATTTTTAAAAAACAAAACTTAGCCAATATTTAAATACAAGTAATAGCAGTTATTTTATTTTATTTTTTTAATTTTTTTTTACATGAGCTCCACACAGGAGGCCCTGAGGAAAATAATTTTCCTTATGGCCTATGTCATCTTTGGGGATGCTGTGTGGAGGGTTTTTTTCAAGGACCTTTCCTTCCTTTTACAGAAGGAGAGGAAAGTTCTGGGAAGGAAAAGGGTTTGGGGGTGGGTAGGAATCTGGGGTTCAGTGTGTCCTAGTCATCCGCCTCCAAGACCTAGACAAACATCACCCCATGACCCCGGGCACCCCTGCTTAGTCACCAAACGTAGCGAATCACTTTATTACATTACATACATTTATATAGTAAATATAACATAGTCACAATATTGGATATAACTGAAAATATTTAAGAATATGTGCAAGTGTTATTATGTATTGTTAGTTCGTTAGATTGCCCGTTCTAAAGATGACCAAATGCTCGTAAAATGCCTAAATTTATTCTGTAAAAAATGTGTTATTGTTTTTTTTAAGTGAAAACTTTGTTAGCACCGTTGTGATTTGAAAATCGATGAAATGGAAACAAGCGAAACAAAAAGAGACAAACACACGCATCTTTGTGGAGGGTCTTTTTAACGAAAGGAAGGAGAGGAAGTTCTGGGAAGGAAAACGGTTATAGGAGTGAGTAGGAATATGGGGGTCAGTGTCCAGGAGTGACGTATGAATCTATCCCTCCAATTGCGGTGCAAAGCGATGGGTTGAGAGAGTCCGGCTGGAGAAGTTAAAAGGCTTCCTCTACCAGTCTCTCTCAATCCGGCCCACCACGCGGGCAGACGCATCTGCCGCCAAAATCCGGTCAAACCTCACCTCTTTAAGCCGGGCACTTCCGCTAAGTCACCAAACGTAGCAAACCACTAGGGGTGACCTATGGCAGATGTCAAATTGTAAAATAGATATCTAACCCAGCCGGTCATGTCTCATTGACAGTTGTATGTTAAGTTTTGATTGTGTTGGTTCCTTTTTGTTAGCATTTTATAAATACAATGTGCTTCTTTAATATTCCCTCCTTTTACCCAATGCAACCAACGAACTAGGAGTGTCGTAGTTCCCGGGAACGAGCCGTTGTGGATCATATTCCATGTAGAGTCAAAAGATAGTGCAAGTCACGCCTAAAATAAAATTTTCGAATGGATTTAGCCTGCCAGAGTATGAGACAGCAATAACAATGACATATCGTAAGAATAAGTAGCTAGGTAAATCATCAAATGTGCATTATAGCAACATTAATATTTAAAAAATTAATAACTTTGTGGAAAGTCATCATTAAACTTTGATAAGACATCATTATTTATTTATTTATTTATTTACCGTCAAATAGTCCATTAATAACATAACAATAACACCAATAAAAAAAAAGAGATGACAATGAAAGAAAAGTACATATAAATGAAGAGCATTGACAAATTATAATATAAAGAACATGTAGAAGACTACAAGTCAAAGCTTGAAGATAGATTTAAAAGACTTTAAAAATTACACATTATTAGTATCGACTGCCGAAAGTCATTTAGGCTAACACCAAAAAATTCAATGCTTTGACTTGCGTTAACAAGTCTCGACATTCTGATAAATACATTATATAAATATGAAGCGGTTTACATAAGACTGATGTGATTATTCTTTTTTGTATATGCGGCATGATTACAATACTCTATTTGTTTTGTCAGATTAAAAATTAATAAAATCGCGGTATTTCATTACGTCTTAAATTATAATAATTAAAGGGTAAACAACATGGTATTATGGACATAGTTATAACAGCCCGTGCGTGCGGAGAGTAAAAATATGTCTTGAAAACGTGTACCTTTTGTAGGTTAATTATTATTTTTAATTAGCCGCTTTAATAGGTTAAGTAGTGATTGTATTCAGTCCACAATGCTATAACAAACATAAATATTGATTCGTCAGTATAATGAAAGTGTTTTGTCCGTGGAAAGATACAATAAAATATAGACTCCGATAATTAGCGTATAATATTTAAAGTTATTTATTGTTTGGAATAAAATTTTGGGATTTTGATATTGTTTTGAAATCTTTCTGATTTATTGAATTGTATTTTTTTAATCTGTATTTCATTGAAAGTTTGTAGTATTGCATATTTTTTTATAAATATTGTTTTTTGTAGATACTTTGAAAAGATTTTTCAGTAGAGAATGTAGATGGTTTTTTCAGGATAACCTTAATTATCAATCTTTGAACAATTTTCTAAGGGTTTAAAATAACATCGTATGTTCCTTCCCATTTTATAATATCGTATTGTAATATAGATTCAACAATATGGATGCTCTGTGTTATTCTGAAGCAAAGGAAATTAAACACGAGCGGCGGTAGTTGATACTCTTCTAAAGCACTAATTTACTGACATCTCTTGCGATATCTCAAAACAACACATAACTACGAGCACTAACAACATCTGTTGAAGGAAATTGAAATAACATACATATTCCCATATATTACACGTTTAAAAATGGAAGAGGCTAACACGCAAACAGGCCTTTTACACCTTCCGTTCACGTCGTACACTCATCAGACATATTAACGTATTAATCCATAATTTCCGACCTACGTTCATTACAGTTAGTATCTAGGATATTGAATTAAAAACATAAAGGTATTATTATCTGCCGGCATATTCTACATTCATTTATTAATTAACAACGTGCATTTAATTTGTTTTTTCAATAGATTTTATGGTCAAAAAATACCGTGTATCCTGTTAACATATTACAAAACAATACAAGCATTTAATATGTATTATTATCATTTAAATATTGTATGAAATACTTAACCGGAAGGCATTTGACGAAGGTCAAACAGATACTAACTAATTCACAGCAGAAAAAGTAGCCACCAAATAATAATAACAGTCAGTCGAAATGGCCATTACTGTTGCTCAACTGAGATCAATCTTGAAATTTACGAAATTTCAAAAGCACGGGCGTAATTTATCATTAATTTTATTAAATGCCTTACTCCAACCAAAAAAAACCGCGGGCGGCATTTTAAAGGCGCATTAAAAAACACTAGCAATGACATAACATTATAACACATTTTTTAGTACGGCCACACCGATAAAGAGATAGGAAAACTGGTTTCGTTTTTGGCACAGCCGAACAGAGAGTTGATCTTGATACTGGAAATGGCGAGAAAAAATTTGGCTAGGCTTTTTGTCAACCCAATCTATTTAGCCCAGTTTATTGCAAGCGTTTTCGTAAGTTCTTCGCGACAACTGGAAAACCTTTTTGTAAAGAGCTTTGAACTTTATTCTAAAAGCGAACTCAATACTAGATGGATAAGGTAAACCATGCCATAAATCTCAAAAAACCCCTTGCAGTGGTAGATTTTTAAAGGTGGAGTAGAAATAGTTATGAAAATAGTAGGTTACGTAAAAAATGCGATATTTTCCTAGAATTATGTGCATCAAAATCCTTTGGAGGTTTTGTTGATTCTTTATTTTTAATAATATCTGTATTGTGCAATACCTGCATTTTTCTTTTTTTAAATGTGTATACCGCATAAGAGTCTAATCTGCTTCCAACTGTCTAGAGCCAGTGAGACTACGGCATTCCCAAAAATCACAAGGTTATGTTTGTGAGGCTGAAGGTAGTGACGTGAGGAAGGAGGTGGAAAAAGGAAGGTTGGAAGCACCTGGCTATTCAGATCTGTTCACCAAATACGGCTAAAGCCCTTTAAAGCAACATTTCAATTCTGAATGGTGGTCTTACATCAGAGCGATTCTGAGAGTATTTTCCACTCTGTGCCGCAAATATACTATATATTATTTTAAATGAATTAATTTTGAAATAACACAAATCAATCAAATGACTGTCCCAAAACAAGTAAATTTCCTACTTGGACAGCAAAAAATCATTGTAATATGTAATGTTTTAAAAAATAATTTATTTTCTTATTTATTTATTTTATTGTAATATAAAAGTAGTGGTTACATATATACATATATATTTTACAAAATATTATATTAAAGGTAAAAAAATAAAATATTATTAAATAAAATGACATTTTATTTGCCACGCCGGGATTCGATCCCGCGACCTTCGGATTGCGAGTCAAGAGCCTTATCGCTGGACCACGCCGGCGCGCCGGCCGTCAATAATTTTTTTTTTGTTTTGATTCTATATAATAATTAGTTACATAATATATATATTTGATGTACCCCCATAAATAAGCAGGGCTTGTGTGTATGGGGGGGTGTTATCATAATAGTTTTATTTGGTATAACCATTGACCTAGATATACTTGGTCGAAGGGTATAACTCATTTCATATTTTCATATTTTCACTATAATTTTTAAGGTTTGTTTTAAATTCTTTTGTGTTAGTGTACATGTTTCTAATTTTTTCTGGTAGGGAATTAAAAAATTTGACACCGAGATATTTATGATTTTGCTGTCCTATTGTTTTTTTACATTTAAGAATTGGAAGTATTGACGTTTGTCTGAGATTTCTGTTATTTTTAAAGGGTGTTACTTTATTTTGAATATCATCTTTATAAATTTGTAATGTTGCGTGGTAGAAGTATAATGCATTTAATTTTCTGACCTTAAATTGTTTGAATAAGAGTTCTGACGAATATGTATAGGGTTTTTTTAAAATTGTTTTTATTATTAGTTTTTGTGATACGTAAATTGATTGTGTTAGATTTTTATATGTACCGCCCCATCCTATAATGCCGTATTGTATAATTGATTGACAGAAAGCGAAGTATGTGGTTCTAAGTAATTTTTCTTTTAAAATATCTCTTAAACATCTAAATATGTATGTAAGTTTCCTTACTCTGTCGTTCAGAATATTTATATGTGGGGACCATTTTAAACGTTGGTCTATTGTTATGCCCAGGTACTTAATATCGTTTTTGCTTTCTATGTTTGTACATGCTATATTGCATTTGTGGTTTTCTGTATTTGCCACTGAGTTGATTGTTATATTTATTTCTTTAGGGGATTCTTGTTGTCTAATGAAAAAAGGTAAATAATAGGTTTTTTTAGAATTTAAAGTCAACAGATTTTTATCAAACCATAATTTTAATTCATTGATGTCTGTATTTGCCATGTTATTTAATTCAGACCAAGTGTTCGCTTTCAGTAGTAGGACTGTATCGTCAGCGTAGGAGACAATGTCTCCATATTTGGAAACATGGAATATATCATTGACATATATAATAAATAACAATGGTCCCAAAACAGTACCTTGGGGTATTGAAAAGTCGCTATATTTTGAATCACTGACTTGACTGAGTAATTTTACTTGTTGAGGTCTTTTGTGTAAATAACTACTTATCCATGCTGAGACTTTTCCACTAATTCCTATTGATTTTAATTTATTTATTAATTTTTGATGTGATATGCTGTCGAAAGCTTTTTTAAGGTCTATAAATATTCCGATACATTTTTTATCGGAATCTAGGGCCGTATATAAATAATTGGTTATTTTTGCTATTGCATCATGAGTACTTGTTTTTTTTTTGAATCCGAATTGGTTATTATTAATTATTTTATTTTCTTCTAAGAATGTCCATATTTGTTTTTTTACAATTTTTTCATATATTTTTGATATATTTGATAGAAGGGAAATCGGGCGGTAATTTTGTGGATCTTTACGACATTGTTTTATAAATGGGTGTTATAATTGCTCTTTTATAATTATTGGGAAATTCGCCATTTGCTAGACTTAGGTTTATTATATGCGTTATGGGGAGAATCAAGTATTTTTTCATCGATTTTATTGTCTTAGCATCTACGTTATCAAAGCCGGGGGCAGCATCTCCTTTTAGTTCCGAAATAGTTCTACCAATATCGGCTTCTGTGACTGGGTGAAATTTATCAATTTGACATTTTGTTATTTGTTGTGGATTAGATATATTAGTCGTGTTTATGGATTTTGCTAGGTTTTTTCCCACGTTATTAAAATAGTTATTTAAAATATTGCAACATTTTTTTGTGTCAGTTGTTACGTTACAAATAGACCGCCAATATAGAGGCGCGCGCACTACCCCCTCCCGCGAGCGACAAACCGAGCTGTCGCTAGACCATCTCGAGCGGCAAGCTCGCCAGTCTTCAGCGAGCGAGCTTCCCGAGCCCACGTCCCGCGTGAACATGTGCGACACGAGTTCAGTTTCGCCGGTTGCGCACTTCCGGTGTCCGCGCTTGGACGCTGCTGAGACCGGGAGAACAAGCGCGTAAAGCCGCTGTTGGCCCATAAACCAAACGTGAGTCAATTACCATGTTACCCTTTGTGTGCAAATAATGTTTTAGCCCTAACCACGCGTGTAGAGAGCAGAGACTGACGTTCAAACTAACTTTCAGCTAGGATCGTTCCTCTTATGTATTATTGTGTCTCCTAGAATTGAATAAACTATTTATGTGATAACCTACCGTGTTTTGCTTGTCGAGAGAGGCCCTGGGGGGATGGAGAAGCGTGAAGTTCCGAACCACAAGCACTAGCCTTGAGGTTAAGAGAAACCCTGCTTGCACCGAACCTGAGCTAGTTTTTATTTGGGGCAGATACAGCAACTAATTTGTATTAAATATGTGGGAGCTTTCTCCAACCCTGCCGATAGCATCAGCACGCCCGCCGACGCTAACACTGGCGCTAAACGTGGGGCCATTTAAATTTTTTTCTGTTCCACCACGGCCTCGTTCCCAAGCAACAATTGTAAACTCTGAAATGTTATTATGATGTATTGTTTATTCCCAATTGTCTAGCACTTCCAACAGGAATCTCGGCGCGAACGTAATTTCGAATCACAATTTAAATTATTACGGGCGCGATTTTATCATTTGTGACTCGTCACTCGACAAAATATTACCGGTATTCCAACGCAAGGTGCCCAACCTAGGAAGTTGTCGCTGCGAATAATACAGTGATTACAAAGTGTCGGCCGATTAAAATTGCTATTTTCAATACAAGTGAATAGTGGAAATAAACACAAATTAAAGAAGAATTTATTCAACAATTAAAATCATGTACATGATAAACAAATCATCCGCTTGGTCTCGAAAGTGCTAAATATTTTTAATAATATACTATACTGCAGCACGCTGGTACGTCTCTTAAACGGACACTTGCTGACACCTAGGGAACAAGTGGATTTAAATTCTTTCTGTCATTTGACAATTAAGTATTTTTGACTCTGTCGTCTGCTGAAACCGGGTCATGCCGAATCACATTCGAATAATGCAAAAAATACTAAATTCGCGTTGACGTGGATTCCTTGACATCTGACACTATAATACCTTGTCAATTGACAAAGAAGGTAATATCTTGTCGAAAAGACAAAGGGAATTCGCGTGTAAATACCAGAAAAATTGGTGCTGTATAAAATCAGGCTATAGGAAGCCGCGTAATGAAACCATGCCCCCAAGATATTGTTGAATTCTCAAACAAATTACTTCCACGAAAACTTGTGAAAATTTTTTCCGATTTTTTCCTTTTTTCGATTTTTTTAATTTTCGAAATTTTTTTCCAAAACGCTTGGAGTTTTTCTTAAAAACGCATGGCCAGAGGAAAATCGCTGCTCAAATTTTCTCCAGTTTCGGACTCTGAAAATTTTTCCGATTTTTTTCCTTTTTTCGATTTTTTAATTTTCGAAATTTTTTTCCAAAACGCTTGGAGTTTTTCTTAAAAACGCATGGCCAGAGGAAAATCGCTGCTCAAATTTTCTCCAGTTTCGGACTCTGAAAATTTTTCCGATTTTTTCCTTTTTTCGATTTTTTTAATTTTCGAAATTTTTTTTCCAAAACGCTTGGATTCTTTCTTAAAAACGCATGGCCAGAGGAAAATCGCTGCTCAAATTTTCTCCAGTTTCGGACTCTGAAAATTTTTCCGATTTTTTCCTTTTTTCGATTTTTTAATTTTCGAAATTTTTTTTTTCCAAAACGCTTGGAGTTTTTCTTAAAAACGCATGGCCAGAGGAAAATCGCTGCTCAAATTTTCTCCAGTTTCAGACTCTGAAAATTTTTTCGATTTTTCCTTTTTTTCGATTTTTTTAATTTTCGAAATTTTTTTTTTTCCAAAACGCTTGGAGTTTTTCTTAAAAACGCTTGGACAGAGGAAAATCGCTGCCCAAATTTTCTCCAGTTTCGGACTGAAAATTTTTTCGATTTTTTCCTTTTTTCGATTTTTTTAATTTTCGAAATTTTTTTTTTCCAAAACGCTTGGATTTTTTCCTAAAAAGCACGTGGCCAGAGGCAAATCTCTGCCCAAATTTTCAAATAACCCAAACACTTACAAATACGCGTTTTTTCGCAGAAGCATTTTGTAAAAAAAAAAAAAATATATATACGTCCCCAGTGGTCAATCCCTGGCAAAAATTTCTTTCCAATTACGGATAAAGAGTCGAGTTCTCGTTTTTCTCCCAACGTAAGGTCACCCTGACACGACCCTATACACTATGGAAGTCCCTCAAGTCACGCTGGGTATAATCCCCCACATTTCTACGTCAAAAAAGGAAGAACTACTACAGGCCCTGAGAAGTAGAAAGATTTCTCCCAGGAATAAATCCAAAAAATGCCTTATTCAATATGCTTCTTTCTACAACAAAAAGTACATCAGGAAGTTGCAGTTTCAACAGGAAGACACCTCAGAAATCATCTCTACCTCCCTCACAGTCTCCGAAGCAAAACCCTTGGTGGTACAAGCCCAGGAACAGACGAAAATATATGATTTGACAACCTGGAAGACGAAATACAACGGACTCACGGATGTGGAGGATTTCATCAACAGAATAGAAGAAACAGCCCAAGTCAGAGGAATCCCCGAAAGTATTCTACACAGGAACTTCATAGACCTCATCGCTCCTGAAATGCTTACCTGGCACAGGATACATAAGAGAAAAACAAACTCATGGAGGGAACTCAAGGTGGCACTTTTATCCAGTTTCGGAGAAAAAAAGGCCCAACATAGAGTCAGGCTATCCCTACTCGCTATCAAGCAGCACTCCGGAGAGCCTGTTGCTAGATTCACACAGAGGGCAGAGGCCATCAATATAAAGCTCACCCAACCTGTCCCTGAAGCGGAACTTCTCCCGGTTTTAATCGACGGTCTTCTCCCCAGATACGAAAACATCATTACTTCTCAGGAAATTGCCACGCTGGAGCAACTGAAAGATGTCTGCCAGCTACTAGAGGCATACCAGGATCGGAAGAAAGACGAAAGATTCCCCAAAGAAAACTTTCGCCCAAGCACTTCGTCCGGCATAAAACCGGAGCACAACGAGAAGAAATCCTGCTCTTTTTGCCACAAGATTGGTCACTCCCAAGCCGCCTGCTTTAAACAAGCAAAACTTTTATCCTCCAAAGACACCCATTCTAACAAAAGGCGATCCGTCGATCGTTCTCCAAGAAGAGATGAAGGGAGGAAGTTTGGCAAAAGACCACGCCAAGACAATACCGAAACGTCCATCCCGGATCTCAGATTCATCAAACCCCCTATGGATTTCTCCAGACCCCCTCCCAATTGGACAGCCAGGAAGACAAAAAACTAGACCCCAACCCCCCGGGCCATCCCTCCCATAGGCCAAAGGAATGGTCGGAGTGGTTGGAACACGTCAAATTTTTTAAACAGGCCTTACCCCTCTCTACAGTTTGCTGCAAACAGGCAATAGACGGTAGACCCTTCGCGCATTTTTCCATAAACAACGTGGTTTTTTCAGGTCTCCTAGACAGCGGCGCCTCTGTCAGCTGCCTGGGCGACAACGCCCACACCTTATTCACAAACTGTGGTTTTAAAATGGGAAAATATTCTTCACATGTTACCACGGCAGACAACACTTCACAACTCGTCATCGGTTCTCTAACCCTGCCGATCAATTGCGACCAAAAAACAGTTTGGATCAAGTTTCTAGTTGTACCTACAATCACACAGAAATTCATCTTGGGAGTGGATTTTTGGATGGCTTTCAAAATTGCCCCGCAACTGTTTAACAACCCCTCCGTCACTCCCCAAGTAAACGAAATCCGTACGGTAATACCCTACGAAAACTTGAACCCCTTACAAACAATACAATTAAATCAAATGATCAACAAGTATGAATCCATCTCCTTCGAAAGGTGCGGTTTAGGCTTAACCAACCTAGTACAACACCATATAAAAACAACAGGCCCCCCAATCAAACAAAGGTATTACAACCTAGCTCCACAAAAATTGAAAACGCTGGAAAAAGAATTGGACGATATGTTAAGACTGGGAGTGGTGGTACCCAGCCGCAGTGCATGGACCAACCCCACCTTATTAGTTTCAAAGAAAGACGGCTCAGCCCGTTTCTGCCTCGACAGCAGACGCCTCAACGCATGTACAATATCAGACGCCTACCCGCTCCCCTTGGTCAACTCCATCCTGGACAGACTTCGAAACGCTAAATACATCTCATCCATAGACTTAAGCAAAGCATTCTGGCAGATACCTTTGGATCCCAGCTCCTGCGAAAAGACTGCCTTCGTGGTGCCTGGCAGGGGTATGTTCCATTTCAAAAGACTACCCTTCGGTTTAAAAAACAGCCCAGCAGAACTACAAAGACTCATGGATAAATTGTTTGGCCCAGAGTTTGATAACAATTTATTTTGCTACCTGGATGACCTGATCATCATTAGCGATACCTTTGAAAAACATATACTTATTCTAGAGAAGGTTTTTCAACAACTCAAACAGGCCGGTTTGACTATCAACCTGAAGAAATCGGAATTCTGCAGGCACCGCCTACGATACTTGGGTTTCATAGTAGACGAAGAAGGCCTAAGAACAGACCCCACAAAAGTAGCGGCTATGACAAATTTTCCCCGACCTACAAATGCAAAAGAGGTAAAAGCCTTCCTCGGACTCACCGGTTACTACAGAAGATTCATAAAAAACTTCTCAACTCTCGCGGCGCCGCTCAACAAAATCACGGGAATCCGTAAAGGTACCAGTAACTTTTCCTGGTCTGCAGAGACTGAGTCAGCATTCAACTCCCTGAAAGAGGCTCTTCAATCAGCCCCAGTACTGAATTGCCCCGACTTCAATCTTCCCTTTACGATCCATTCGGACGCATCAAACGTCGGAATCGGAGGAGTCCTCACTCAAAATTTTACGGACGGCGAACACCCCGTGGCATACTTCTCTCGTACCCTAAATAAACACGAAAAAAACTACGGGATTACCGAGAGAGAATTGTTAGCAGTCATGGAATCCATTCAACATTTCCGCGGATACATTGAGGGCAGTAAGTTTACCGTCGTCACAGACCATAGCAGCCTAAAATGGCTGATCTCGCTAGACAACCCCTCCGGGAGATTGGCTCGCTGGTCGTCCCGCCTATCTCAATATACTTTCGATGTCATCCACCGTAAAGGCGCGGATAATATCGTCCCGGATGCCCTTTCTAGGATCGAGATAGCAACATTAAATGCCGAATTACCCAATTCTAGTCTCCCCACAAAAGACGTATGGTATCAAAAAATCTTTAGAGGATGCAGTGACAACCCACAAAAGTTCCCGAATTTTATAATTAAGAACGGACAACTATATCGCAACTGCAAGCCTCCACTGTCAATCTTAGAGGACTATGCCTGGAAAATGGTAGTCCCTCTCGAAAATAGAGAACAAGTTATTATTGATAACCACAGTGCCGTAGACTCCATACACCCTGGAACTTTCAAAACATTCAAAAAAATATCCTTAAGATATTATTGGCCGGGTCTATTCAAACAAGTACGTTTATACATCTCCAAGTGCGACATCTGTAAGGCATACAAGCACAGTACGGCACCACCGTCTGGTCTAATGGGCAACCCCAAGCGTGCCGATAGACCACTTCAATCCTTTTCTATGGACCTCATTGGACCCTTCCCTAGAAGCTACGCCGGTTACATGCATATACTCAGCGTAGTGGACATCTTTTCCAAATACTGCTGGTTGTTTCCTCTGAAAAGGGCAACTGCAGCAGCAATAACCAATCTATTGGAAAAACATATTTTCATACCCTACGGTACCCCTCGTACTATAATATGCGACAATGGTAAACAATTTATAGCTCTGGAATTTAAAGAGTTTTTGTCTAAATATGGTATAAAGGATGTATTCTATAACACCCTTTACACCCCACAGAACAACACCGTTGAACGATACAACCAAACCATAAACACGGCCCTGGCAATTTTGGTTGGCAAAGATCAACGCACATGGTGCAAAAAATTAGACAGAATACAAGCAGCCATGAACAACACGGTGAACCTCGCTACAGGCTATACACCATTTTTTCTCAAACACGGCATGGAACAAGTAGTTCACGGTTCACTACACCCTGACAATTGCCTTCCACCCGTCCCTTCCTCCACAGCAGACCCCGCAGCAAATTACGCCCACCGCTTGGAGGAACTCTCCGCTATCTATAGTGAAGTAACAGACGCTCTACTATTGGCCCACCAAAAGAGCGCCGACAGGTATAACCTTCGCAGGAAGCACGTCACATTCAAGGAAGAAGACATCGTCTGGAGGAGAAACAACACTCTGTCACAAGGTGCGCTGTACTTCTCTGCCAAATTGGCACCCCGTTTTGTAAAGACGAAAGTCCTAAAGAAAATCTCAGACCTGGTTTACCGATTGTCCGACATCTCTGGTAAACACATAGGTAACTACCATATAAAGGACATTGTAAAAAGTGGTAACATGGAAACAAACTCCATTGCCACGCCCGTATAACCCCAACGGTTATTCCTTGACTCCTAGCAACCATTCGTCTACACCGTGACATGGATCACTATGGAAGTCAACCCTTTTGTTTCGTCACTAATGAGCGGCCTCTCGTAAACGATTGTCACTCATTAGGACACTCAAACGAAACCTTTCTAGCTCTGGCACAGTGGTGTCAACTGTAGCCAAAGTCATGGAAGAAATTATAATTCTCCCTTGTGGTTTCGTTTCATTTTATTTTATTTTATTTTTGTTTGTATAAATATCTCGTCATCATCAGTCATTCGCCTCTAATTGCTGCCCCAGGTGTCAAACCTTGGAAACATCGTTTTTTCTAAGCATGCACACCTCTACCTGAAATTGATCACTTCGGAGAAAGGAATTCCCTGTGGCTTACTGCAAGTACGTGCCCAAGGTTTTGTGCATCGTCACAACTAGCAGCATCATATTTTCACATCATCATGTCATACCTCGTCACCCCTTTCTAAATGTTAGAAAATCTTTTTTGTACATTAAATATCGGGTCCTCGCCAAAGTGCATCTAACCCTTATGTCATATGTAGTTAAATTAGGTAAGCAAACCTGTGTAAACCCACGGCGGTATCAGATGTTTGCTACCCGTTCTAAGTTTTTTTCTGTTTTTTAAGAAAATAGAATGGCGCTCAATAAATAACCCAAATTGCTCTAGCTCTCCCCAGAACTGGATGTGGAGTCTGGAAAGTATCGTTATAAAAGGGACAACTTTCAACGTGCCTCTTCATTAACGATAAATTTTTTTACAACATTTCAGCAACATTGAGTCACCCTGGGTCTCAACTGCTCAAACTGAAATTTTGGGGTTGCCTTGTTGTGACTTATCACGTGCAAAGTACGAGGTCACAACAAGAAGCCAGGTCTCCAAGTGAACCACCCTGTGAACAACCCATCCCATTATTATAATTTTCATAACACCAAGGTGTGTCCATCGCAGTCTGTTTAAGTAAGTAAAACCTAGAAGGTCTTAAACACTCAAATCGGATCAATGTAAATAATTTTCCTTGTCAAACAACGATAAGCGCATGTCTTGTATTGTTGCTACCATCGTACGTGTAAGTACAACAAAAGTTGTACCATCACGATACGATACTCTGTGCGTAACCAAAAGGGTTGTACCACAAAGGATCTCTTTTGCGGTAAGCTTAGATGAAATTCACATTCCATCAGCACGCCAGAATTTTTTTTGTCCCTTAATTGTTGAAGTATAAAATCTTGGCCAGATCTTCAAATATGTTTTTGCCTTTGTGCAAGTCTTTAACGTACGCTAATATGGATTTATTATGCTACGGTATTGTTGTACTAAGTACATCAGTATGTCTCGCCGTCTGTATTGAATAGGTACCTTTATATGAACGTTAACCTTTGTTGCCATCATAGGTGGGAACCTTATAAAATCTGCCGTCATAGATGGGAATCTCAGAATATCTACTAAATGCGATACGGGGAGCCCGTTATAATTACTCTGTGGGTTTTTGTCAGAAATGTCATAAATACCTAGTCTTTTGCACCTCCCTTCAATACTGGGCAACCCAGTTGTAATTCGTTCATTGTTATCCGTGAAGACGTTATAAAACTTACTTGCAAATCCTTTGATTTTGCAATCTTGTACGCTATACGTGAAGACGTTATAATACTCACCATGAATCGTGCGAACGAAATAATATCAAACCTTTATGTGTGAACTACTCAATGTAGTCCACACCCCTTTTTTGTAATCATTAATATGCCCGTGGACTTCCTGTCACAAGAACCCAGGAACTATCTACTATCTCAAAAGGACTAATCATACGCTTCACTCATGATTATGGGGCATCGTGTCGTGGGAGTTAAGTTGATGGACACAAAAACACCTAACTCGTTGTCTGGGAGACGAACAAAGAAAATCCCCAGGTTTGTGAGATTTGAGCAAGGGTCTGTCATTTCTCGCAAACAAGTAGGAGAATAAAACGACCCCTAATCTTCTGCCCAATACACGTAGAGGATTAGACTTTTATGTCAGTGTATTCTTTTGTCCAACACTACCAAATATTATTGTAATGTGCCAAGATGACTGCTGTAGACCTTGTTTCACCTCCACCCAGGGGTCGAATTTCGGAAATAGCCGAGTCCCCAGCAGTTTTCTTCGTTCAAATGTTCCCAATTATCACCCCTCCCCTTCCTCGAAATTATCCGTGAATGGGGATATATGCGTTACGCACTTGGCGTTTCGTTTGTCAATGGGACAATCTTCATACGCGGATCCTTTCAACTTCCTACTCCTTTCCCAGTAGTCATTATTGTAATGTGCCAGGATGACTGCTGTAGACCTTGTTTCACCTCCACCCAGAGGTCGAATTTCGGAAATAGCCGAGTCCCCAGCAGTTTTCTTCGTTCAAATGTTCCCAATTATCACCCTCCCCCTTCCTCGAAATTATCCGTGAATGGGGATATATGCGTTACGCACTTGGCGTTTCGTTTGTCAAATGGGACAATCTTCATACGCGGATCCTTTCAACTTCCTACTCCTTTCCCACTTTGTTATAACTAATCTTGTACGCAATGTTTTGTTTTTCGAAAGTAGAAAAAATGCTACCGTATAGACGTGAGCATAGGTCATGGAAGACCAACTTCTTTCGAATGGGGAATTTTGTTATACGTACAATCCCTCAACCACGTATTCTTGGAAATGTATTTGGTAAAAAAAAAAAACCAAAAGGGGTTACACAGAACCTGTCCTTGAATACGTACCTTTGTAACATGTATTAGGCATTAGCCACATTTAGTTAGCTCTCTCTCCGTCTCTCTCTCTACACGCCAAACAAATCCAACTTTTTCTCAACATGCACACTTGTTTCTCTCCAAACTTTTTTCATCATTGGTCTACTAGGCAGGTAAACTTCAAGAATTTTGTTCTAATAATAATTTTTGCCGGATTAAAAAAAAAAAAACCAGCAGCTCTGCACCCTATCTACATCTGCGCCTCTTCATGCTGCCCTCGCTACCGTCACGGAGGTCCCTTGCCTTCAATCCCTGCGTACCAAAAGCACCCGACCGCATCTAACATAACCTAGTGTGAGTCGTGCGTGTAGTTGCGAATTGTATCACCACAAAGAACCGACACTCAAAACAAACCCGAGCACGCCAGCTCTAGGTTGGTTCCTGTTCCTGTTGCCATTGTGCAAATGCTCTGCTGCCATTATGCAAATATTCCTGCTGCATAATACAAATGTTCCTGTTGCCCTTGTGCAAATGTTCCTGCTGCCATTATGCAAATGTTCCTGCTGCATAATGCAAATGCTCTGCTGCCATTGTGCAAATATTCCTGCTGCATAATACAAATGTTCCTGTTGCCCTTGTGCAAATGTTCCTGCTGCCATTATGCAAATGTTCCTGCTGCATAATGCAAATGCTCTGCTGCCATTATGCAAATATTCCTGCTGCATAATACAAATGTTCCTGTTGCCCTTGTGCAAATGTTTCTGCTGCCATTATGCAAATGTTCCTGCTGCATAATGCAAATGCCCTACTGCCATTGTGCTGATGCTCCTGTGCCCTTGCGCAAATAACAATACCAACGATTGTTCACAAAACAATCCCACTACATACAAAAACCAGTGTACCAACCACCAATTACGATTCCACTCTCCAATACTTCAATGGTTTCGTACTGGCTCACCCACAGGATCCGGAAGCAGTTACCCTTTCGACCTCTGTGACAGGTAGAACTCTCCACACCACCTAGAAGCCTCATCATGTGTTCTCTTCCTCGTATTTTCTTAAAGGCCCTAGTGTCCCTTGAGTGTAATCTCAAATGGGCCAGGTTACTGTGACAAAGTAACCTTGTAACTTCAGTGAAACGTTCAACCACCCCAGACATCCTACGCAAACCACGTTCGCAAACATTAGCTCACAGACCAATGATACAATTGTAGAGTTTTTTTTTTCTATCACTGCATAACCCTTGTACCTTTCTTCAACAGATCCTTGTTCTTTGCAACTGTATTTATGTATGCCACTGCCTTTATATACATTTATTGACAATTCCTTGTTACACCATGTATCATCTCTTTTGTGTTCTGTTCATAACTATTCTCCAGCTAGGAATCTCTCTCTCTCTCTCTCTCCTCGTTTCTCTTAAATGTTTTTGGCACAAGTGCTGAAAAGGTAAGAGGATTTATTAGTCCTACAGCTCCATTGCCACGTCGCTTTTATTGCGGCGAGGGGGGAAGTGTTACGTTACAAATAGACCGCCAATATAGAGGCGCGCGCACTACCCCCTCCCGCGAGCGACAAACCGAGCTGTCGCTAGACCATCTCGAGCGGCAAGCTCGCCAGTCTTCAGCGAGCGAGCTTCCCGAGCCCACGTCCCGCGTGAACATGTGCGACACGAGTTCAGTTTCGCCGGTTGCGCACTTCCGGTGTCCGCGCTTGGACGCTGCTGAGACCGGGAGAACAAGCGCGTAAAGCCGCTGTTGGCCCATAAACCAAACGTGAGTCAATTACCATGTTACCCTTTGTGTGCAAATAATGTTTTAGCCCTAACCACGCGTGTAGAGAGCAGAGACTGACGTTCAAACTAACTTTCAGCTAGGATCGTTCCTCTTATGTATTATTGTGTCTCCTAGAATTGAATAAACTATTTATGTGATAACCTACCGTGTTTTGCTTGTCGAGAGAGGCCCTGGGGGGATGGAGAAGCGTGAAGTTCCGAACCACAAGCACTAGCCTTGAGGTTAAGAGAAACCCTGCTTGCACCGAACCTGAGCTAGTTTTTATTTGGGGCAGATACAGCAACTAATTTGTATTAAATATGTGGGAGCTTTCTCCAACCCTGCCGATAGCATCAGCACGCCCGCCGACGCTAACACAGTTTGTACGTTATATGTTATTTTCCCGTCTGAGATTTCTGATATGTGTTTATATGTTTTTTTTTATTTATTATTTCATTAATTGTTGACCATATTTTTTTATTATTGTCTTTAGCCTCTGTTATAATTTTTGAATAATAATCGTTTTTCGTTTTTCTAATTAGAGTAGTTAGTATATTTTTATACTTTTTATAATATAATAAAAGTTTATTGTTAACTTGTGGCCTTTGTGTTATCTTATAAAGTTTGTTTTTTTTTCTAATGGCTTTTATTAATCCTAGTGAAATCCAAGGTTTAATTTTTCTTGTTTTTGAATTGGGGACGATCTGTGTTGTTTTTGTTGCTTCTAAAATGTGTTTATTTAAAGTGTTTTCAAATAGTAAGGCACTTTGGTTGGGGCATTTATTTTTTAATACTTCTTCCCATTTTTCAGTAATTAATGATTTTTTTAATAATTTATAGTCTACTTGGGAGTATGTAAGATTTAATTTGGGTTTCGTGTTTATTTTTTTATTTGTCTCATGTAATATAAGACACGCGTGGTGGTCAGTTATATTGGTTTTCCAAACAGTAGATTTAATATTTTTTATTTCATTTAAATGTATATTACACCAGATATGATCTATGCATGAAGGCGTTTGGTTTTTAATTTCTCGAGTGTAACTATTAATACAAGATTTAAAATTGAGGTGCGTCATCGTGTTAATGAAATTATTTTTTTCTATTGAGTTATGGCTTTTGGAAATATTTATATTAAAATCCCCACACACAAAAGTTAATATTCCCGATAATTTGCTTAGATATTCATATAGTTCGTTTGTAAAGTAAGTTATATTTGATTTGTGTGTTCTGTACAATGTTATAATTCTGTATAAATTATTTTTTAATTTTATATCAATTTTTACACAGTTAACATATTGCATATAAATTTCTTCAATGTCAATAATTTCACACTCGTCATGAACAAATATAATTATGCCCCTGTTTTTGTTAATCGGTGTTTTTGTTGCGATGCCTTTGTAGTTGGGTATCGCATTAATGTATTGGTCGTTATTGCAATTAATTATTTATAAAGAATACTATTTATATTAAATTAATAGTTAAGCAATTATAAGAATTATCAATTTCGTAACCGTTCATGGCAGAATTTAGACATATAGAAAGGTGTGGTTCTATGTTCTATTAATTAATTTACTGTCATGTTGGAGAATGAAATGACAGAGGATTTCCTATTGCACTCCACACTACCGCCATTGTCATCTGTCGTGACCACAGACTACAAGCTATTTCAATTATTATTGTATAATACTAACTTGTTGTGGCATATTTCGAATTGTGCCCGTAACTACCTTCGGACAATTAGACCACCTGGATTTTGAACACAATGCTGACATTTTGTTTTTGTTTACAATTATGATTATTGAACAATAAGTCACAATGAAGTATGTAAAGCAAACGGATAAAGGACTGATGCTTTGTAATGTTGTTCAATATTGGATAGATCTTAATCGAATTGTTTCAGATAAAGGGATTCAAAAGAGATAATACTTCTTCGTATACAATACTTGATTTGAGAAGCAAACTTGTTTGGGAACTAACCGCACCCTCTTCGGGGCGGTGCACTAACTAAATAAAAAATGATAATTTTCAATTAAAGCCGATCTTTAATAATTATTGAAGAAGATAATATCAACTACTCTCATTGAAAATACGAAAGAGATAAAGACACAGAAAATAAGAAGTATTTTACGACGTATTTGATGGCCTCCGTGGTCGAAAGCTCTCCACCAGCAATCCGGAGAAAGCAGGTTCAAATTCCGGCGTCCGCAAATAAATTTGTGTTATTTCGCAATTTTATTCATTTAAAATAATCTTATTATAATGATTATCTTACGCTTACGCGGAAGCGTAAGATAATCTCAGTAACGCCCTGGTGTGAGGCCATCATTCACGATTGAAAAGTTGCTTGAAATGGTTTTAGCTGTGTTTGGTGACCAGATCTGAATAGCCAGGTCTTTTCCACCTCCTTCACCAACCCACTACAATCAGCCTCACAAAATATCCCATTTGGGCGTGCCATAGTTTCACTAGCTTATATAGAAATAAATTTTTAAAAGCTGCCAGTACATGTTGGGCCAAGGCACTAGCCCAACGTATACTGGACCACTTGGCGTGAATTGACCGTTGCAACGTGTTGGCCGCCAACGTTGGTCAACCATCCGATTGGTGTCGGTTTTTCGTGCACATATCAAACGATCTTGACGTCATCCGTGTGAATGTTGTTGGCTATAGGCGCCAGCGTTGGCCCAATGTGAACTGGCAGTTTTAGACTGCGGTTGCTGTCTCATCCAGTCTAATACAAAAGTACATTATTACAAAAATTAAATGTAATATATATTTCTCTAATAAATACATTTTCTATAAAAAATTACAAGCATGTATTATGTAGATATACATCAATGACACTCTCAAACATTTTGATCTCCGATAAGGAGCGAGGCGAGGAGAAGCGAAAAACACATTGTTCAAATAACAACGTGCAATCACATTGTCCTTTTGTTGATCTACGGCTACTTGTGGAAGTCATTTTGAAAATAGCGAAACCATATCACCTTCACACAGACAATTCGGTTTTCTTTTTCTCGTCTTTCAGTTTCTTTTCTCAACAGATTGCAACGAAAACACAATGAACACGTATCGTTTTATCTGTAAAGGTTTCGGTTATTGTATTTTATATTACAGGCAAGGACAAAATAGTGGTATTTGTGCAATATTCGTTATGAAATAGTCTTTGATTGGTCCCAGATCGTGGCTGAACAATTATGATGCAAAAGCAGATCTAGATGTGTCATGTGATTGCTTGAAATATGTCCGAAGAGCGTGATTGTGGAAATGGCCTGTTATTTCTACTACCCGATAATATCCGATATATATTAAATTATTAGGATACGAATCAGGAATTTATTATTGTCCGCGTTAGGATTTAGCAATTAACATTTGAATAACGGAAATGTCGTAGTCAAAATATCTGATTTATAGCAACTACCTCGTAGGTGCCTATACCTATCTGACAAAAGTTTATATATTTACAAATATTTTAACAATCCGTTAACCAGACGCCCGTGTTATGGCAATATGCCTTATCTACAGATACAATATTTTGGATTTACAGTTCTCAATCAATTGTATTCGACGGTGACTCGACAGTTGATCCCCCGACAGTTGGCCCCCAGAAATTATATTAATTACTAGCTGGTACCCGGCATGCGTTGCCATGCCATTTAAAAAATAAATTGTTTTCTCCTGTGTGTCCTTTCCCATTCGTCCCGTTCCCCTTCCGCCTCCCCTTCCTCTCCCGCGTCCTCTTCCCCTCTCGCGTTCCCACTCCGCCTCCTCCACCTTCCCTCCCCCCACTCCACTACCCCTTTCCCCGTCCCGCCCACCCCCTCCCAAGCTCCCCTCCCCCCTCCCAGGTTCCCCCTCCCAGATTCCCCTCCCCCTCCCGGGTTTCCCTCCTCCCCTTCCCGCGAACCTCCTATCTGAGTCCCCCTCCCGCATTTCATACATTCTTTCCCGGTACATTCAGTTTTCAAACAGCTCGCATGCCACCTTTTGCATATTTCATATTTAATGCCAGAGCTCACCAGTAGTAAATCCAATTTGTTCAGGCCCGTATCCTGCGCCACAATACACATAAACATTAGCTTGAACAGCACCCAAAACATTGAAAATTTGAACACTTCGTGTTCAAAAACCCTGTGTTCAAGCTTTACCACAGGCGACGGAAAACATTCATCTCCCGGGCGAAGGGGGAAGGCTGGCAGGGGGAAATGTGTTCATATTTTTACAAGAGCCGCGCGATGCGGTCATGTATGGAGAATCAAACCGAACAAGTTTTTGAGGTTATGCGCAATGATTGAGCTTAATAATCACTACTTTAAAATATTATGATACCTAAATACAATATAATAAATATATTTGATAATAAAATTATAGTATAATAACGAATATTAACAACATTAATATTAATATTATTTTTGAAGTGGGTGAAGCGGGAAGCAGAAATTGTCGGACCGCGCGAACTTCACACCTGTTCACACCAATCTTTCAAGCCATGTTTCGAAAAACGCAGGAGACGGAAAACAAAGAACGTTTATAGTGTGGTTCAAGCTAGTATTCATGTGTATTGTGGCGCAGGAGTTCCGCCTTTACAGTCGTTCGGAAGTCATGCGCATAAATACATTTCGGCGATTCATTTTTTGGAGATAAATATTAACTACGATGCCTGAATTAAAAAATATATACCAACATGGTTTTCACGGCAACGATTTGTTTTGCTTTTCTTCTGACCTTAGCAATAACTCGCCTTTTTCGACAGAAGACGTAAAATAAATATAATATATTAATATTTATAATTTATAACGCCAGAACTTACCATAATATATAGCCTATATTACTCGCATATAATGAAGCTTTCTATTGGTGAAAAAATTCTAAGATCGGTTTATTAGTTTATTGTTACGCGTGAAAGCGTAACAAACAAACACACGCAGTTTTGCATTCAAAATATTAGTATAGATTTAGAATATTAGGGTAGGTACTTTCTATTACACAATTCAATTTACCAAATTCTGACACAGGCATTTAAATACAATAGCGAGTTCCCGGCATATGCTATGCCACTTAATAAAGAAAAAAATTCGCTATACTTATCTTTTCCCATTCGTCCCAAATGATGCCAGAACTCACTATACACGTATAGAAACCATCGCGAGCATGCGCAAATCAAATGCCCAAAGTTTCATCGCAATCGGATGAACGGTTTAGCAACGCAAAACATCACACACACATAGACAGTAACAAAGACATTTTCTATAGATCAGTAATTTTAATATCAAAAATGTCAGTTGAGCATTTTTTAATTTTTTTAAAGTTTACATTAAACAATTTTGTATTTAAAAAATGTTTTTGTAATCTATACTAATATTATAAAGAGGAAGGATTTGTTTGTTTGTTTGTTAGTTTGTTTGCATCGAATAGGCTCCGAAACTACAGAACCGATTTGAAAAATTCTTTCACTGTTGGCAAAACAAATCGTTGCCGTGAAAACCATGTTGATATATATTTTTTAATTCAGGCATCGTAGTTAATATTTATCTCGAAAAAATGAATCGCCGAAATGTATTTACGCGCATGACTTCCAAACGACTGTAACACATTGGATTTACTACTGGTGAGCTCTGGCATTATGAAATATGCAAAAGGTGGCATGCGAGCTGTTTGAAAACTGAATGTACCGGGAAAGAATGTATGAAATGCGGGAGGGGGACTCAGATAGGAGGTTCGCGGGAGGGGGAGGAGGGAAACCCGGGAGGGGGAGGGGAATCTGGGAGGGGGAACCTGGGAGGGGGGAGGGGAGCTTGGGAGGGGGTGGGCGGGACGGGGAAAGGGGTAGTGGAGTGGGGGGAGGGAAGGTGGAGGAGGCGGAGTGGGAACGCGAGAGGGGAAGAGGACGCGGGAGAGGAAGGGGAGGCGGAAGGGGAGGCGGAAGGGGAGGCGGAAGGGGAACGGGACGAATGGGAAAGGACACGCAGGAGAAAACAATTTATTTATTAAATGGCATGGCAACGCATGACGGGTACCAGCTAGTTTCTAATAATACCATTTATTTAAGCGTATTTCATCACCTTTCAAAACCAGTATTTAGTTTTTGGATACGTTTACAAATATTCCATTTATTTGAATTTTTATTGCAAAGTCGATACATATCGAAACATTTTTACCTTTTGACAAAATACGCCAAATTTTTGAAGGGTTAAGCTTTGAGCTTTAACCTTAAGCTTTGAGCTTTAAGCTTTGAGCTTCAAGCTTTGAGCTTTAAGCATTGAGCTTTAAGTTTTGAGCTTTAAGCTTTGAGCTTTAAGCCTTAAACTTTAAGCTTTGAGCTGAAAGCTTTGAGCTTTAAGCTTTGAGCTTTAAGTTTTGTGATTAAAGCCTTGAGTTTAAAGCTTTGAGCTTAAAGCTTTGAGATTTAAGCTTTGAGCTTAAAGCTTTGAGCTTAAAGCCTTGAGCCTTGAGCTTTAAGCTTTGAGCTTTAAGCTTCGAGCTGTAAACTTTGAGCATTGTGCTTTGAGCTTTAAGTTTAGAGCTTAAAGCTTTGAGATTAAGCCTTGAGATTAAGCCTTGATCTTAAAGCTTTGAACTTTAAGCTTTGAGCTTAAAGCTTTGAGCTTAAAGCTTTGAGCTTTAAGTTTTGTGATTGAAGCCTTGAGTTTAAAGCTTTGAGCTTAAAGCTTTGAGATTTAAGCTTTGAGCTTCAAGCTTTGAGCTTTGAGCTTTTAGCTTTGAGCTTTGAGCTTTAAGCTTTGAGATTAAAGCCTTGAGTTTCAAGCTTTGAGCTTTGAGTTTTAAGCTTTAAGCTTTTAGCATTAAGCCTTATGCTTTGCACAAAGCTAAAAGCTTAAAGCCGAAAGCATTAAGATCAAACATCAAACTCAAAGCTTAAAGCTCAATCTTAAAGTTCAAGCTTAAAGCAAAAGTTCAAAGCTTAAAGGCCAAAGTTCAAACTTAATATCAAAGCTCTAAACTTAAGTTCAAAGCTTAAAGCTTAAAACTCAAAGCACAAAGCTTAAAAATAAAGCTCAAAGCTCAAAGTTAAAGCTCAAAACACAAATCTCAAAGCACAAAGCTCAACACTCAAAATTCAATATAAAATCTTAAAGTTCAAAGCTTAAAGCTCTACACATAAAGCTTAACGTTGAATGCTAAAGTTCAAAACTTAAAGCTAAAACTCAAAGCACAAAGCACTGCTTGCGTTGCAATGCAAAGAAATTAATTGATTCTCCTTGAATGTCCTTTCCCGTGCGTCCCCGTTCACCTTCCGAGTCCCCTTCCCCTTTCGCGTTTCCCTTCTACCTTCCCCGCCTTCTCATCTCTCGTCTTTCCACCCACGTACTCCACCTCCCCCGTTTCCCTCCCCCCTGCCTCTCCTCCTTGCCGCTAAAATATATGAAATACGCACATTTTCATTTATACAAATTTAATAACGCCAGATCTTACCATTATAAATAGTCTATATCCTTTGCGGGCGTGCGCACAACAAATTACCAAAATTTCATCGCAATCGGATGAACGGTATGGCAGCGCATAAAATACGAACAAACAAATTTTGATTTTTATATAGCTAATGCTTCCGTGGAAGAGTAGTATTGGTATATTTGTTTACATGTACTTAAATATATAAGCATCCACAAATAAAATAAAAAATAAAAAAAAATAAAAAATAAAAAATATGTAAGATAGGAAAGACTTGATTGTTTGTTGGTGTCCTCCCGTACGGCCCGTAGCCCAGTGACGCTTACATCGTATAATACTTACATTTTTAAACTCGTGATATCTTTTGAATGAGATGTCCGAATTGAATAATTCAAAATTTTATATAAAGGCATTGAAGCAGTCTCAAATATAAAATAATTTATTTTGATAAGAATAAATATCAAGATACAAATAAAGAGTCTTTTCTAGCGGCGGCATTTCAATTAATTTTTTAAAATAAAATAACACTTATTGTGGCATAACTATAATAGTTAGACATATGCTGTTGCGACATTTTTTGTAGATAATGATGTGTTCTGTAAAGTCGTAGTACATTATTTTATTCTATCATCAATAGTTTTCGCAGCGCACGCGATGTAAAGAATATTTTAGGTAATTTTTTTACACCTTGGGTTACATTATTGGAGTTTTAGTAAAGATCACTAATTTTTTAAAAAATATAATATAGCCTATGTTACCCGGGAATAGTGTAGCTTCCCAACAGTGAAAGAATTTTTCAAATCGGTTCAGTAGTTTCGGAGCCTATTCGATGCAAACAAACAAACAAACAAACAAACAAACAAACAAACAAACAAACAAACAATCAAATCCTTCCTCTTTATAATATTAGTATAGATAAAATTATATTTTTTTTGTGCATTATTTACCAATTTCAGACCTAAAATCGTCTTCAAAAATAGCTTTAAAAATAAGTTGGTACGGATATCAAAGGAATTTACTTACAGTGTCAATTTTATGTCCTTATACGCTGGTATATACAGTATATAGAGCAGTTGTTTAATCCTTGAATGCATCCTTGATGCTTTTGAATGAAAACATGTTTTATAATTTTGTTATTCGGAGGTACATCCTCTCTGTACATCCCTCAGGGGACGCTTAGTTATATTGTGTGTAAGTAGATATACATACTGTCGGAGAATCAACTGTCGTGGAATCCTAGTCAACAAGTAACATAATATTAACTTACTTTTATTGGTTTAATGTAGTTTTTTTCTCTGGGAATTGAAGATGGCACAATGCTGTCAAAATGAACACTTCGGTGATGGCAGAACATTGCAACTTAAAATACAGCATTCTGTCCGACAACCCCACGAATAAGCTGTTTTGACATTACAACGCCGCGCCGTTGCCATGTTTGTGTCGGAGCGGCTTCATATATCGTCAGCTATCCGTGCCAAACGCGCGTCTCGCTACATGGCAATGTGCTGTATCTCCACAAAGCTAATTTCGAGATGAAAGACTTTTTAATAATGACTTAAGATTTTTTCGGACATTTTGTTATTTTCTTCGCAAACTAAAAGTAGTAACACATTAAAATTTAACAATTTTTATTTGAAAGATTTGAGAATTAATTTAAAAATATATATATATATTAAATCATAAATTTCAAAGTACATGATTTTCTTGTATATTGTTTTTAACAATATTTTTAATGAAGGATATATCTAATCTTTACTGAATTTTAAATTATTACTACGAAAAGTTTGTGACGAAAATGTCAAAAAAGTCTTTTTGGATATACAGCATATATTGCCAGCGCAGATCTGAAGCAGATAATAAAAGATTTATAATCTAAATCTATGCAACGTTTCGACGAGCAAATTTCATCATTAGCGTAGCGAAGTCCTGGTTTAACTCGACCGTTTTGCATTTCATCTATCTATAAATTTATTAATTACCGCTGAAATAGTACAATAATGATTATTTTTTCGATTGAAATTGTCGGGTTTATTTGGACGTTCTTATTTAACCTAGAAATTAAACGTCAAATCAACAGACGCGCCACGTAGGCATGTAAGATCTATAGAAAGAAACACATTGGTCACACGTTGCGTATGTTGTACCAGTGTGTCCTTATCTGGACGTACGACTGATAAGTTAATTTCGACAGCTAAAAACCTAGAACAATGAGACGATACGTACACTTCTTCGTTTTGACACACTTTTTTTAACATTAACTCCACACAGCAGGCCTTGAGGAAAATAATTTCCCACAGTCATCAAAGATGCTGTGTGGAGGATCTTTTTGAGGAGAGGAAGTTTTGAAGAGACCCATGTTGTAGGAAGGAGGAAACACAGAGGCCGGAAATCGTTTCACAGCTGAGCTGTTGAACTCAAGAACGAGTTCAACAGCAACGACTTGTTCTCATGTCAACCGTGTACATATGTTGGCCGCGCAATTGACGTGTTTCCTGACTATGCACCGGTGCCAAGGGTCTCAACGACCCGGAGCATCTTCCATTGAAATACTGGTAGAAAAAGGATAGCGTTCTCACTCGTCGCCTGTGCTCTAAAGATTTTAATCCGTTTGTTATGATAGAAGAATCTATCAAGCGGACCGCCCGTTTTTGCACAAAGTCGAGGTTATTTTTCAGGTATTTTGGGGCTCCAGAGCAGAGGTGGCTGCCAAATTCAACCGTGAGGCGTTGCGATTTGTACAGGGTTAGCAGTTGTGCACTGCTAAAGTATCTACTGGCCCTGTTTACTGTACAGTATGCCTAGTTTTTGGGAGGCTAACTTAACTCTGGCTTCGTTGGAGCCCCCGTACCTAAGCAGGTCACTTACAGTTAAACCAAGTATATCAATATCGTATAGGTAATGGAGGGCCTATTTGGAAGATTGCTTCCATTGAAGGAGACTTTGTTTTGCTTTTATGTTTAATCTCAGCCATGCTTTTCACAGAACTCTACTATTAGGTACAAATAGTGCTGTCAAAAAGAATGCTGTTAAACATAAAAACGTTTTCTATTGTAACAATTCGTCATGTAATATAAATCACGCTTTTAAAACCTTTTTTCAGCCTTCTCAAAAAAGGTAGGGTAATACTAACCTATGAAGTTACAAATTGCTTTGTTAATGTTTTTAATCTATAAGATCAAACTGTCGGTAAACCCGCTGCGTACCACTTAATGAATTATAGCACATAAATAAGATATTAGTGATATATAAAGTAGTCTCCGCTACCAGAGACCAGACATAAAGAGTTACGTTTAAAATAAAACGGCCGGCAAAGGTCAAGGTTCTACGAAAAATCGTGATTTGGATCAGATTTTTTTCCTGAATTCTGGGCACTTATTTCTGGGCGGCTATGATTTTATGGAACACTAAAACACTCTCAGTTTCAAGGTCCTTGTAAATCTTAAATAATAACAATCAGTTGAATGAGAAAATGCACGATCACAACCGTGTTTAAAGCCACCTAACTTCAACACATTAAAAATTAATATTTCACTTGAAAGTGACGAAAACATGTCACACCCTGAATTCACTACAGTGTTACGCCAAAATATGTAATTTTGGCAAATGCGATTTGAAAATGTTTGCAATATTGAAAATGTTGATATTTCAGACATTTTCAATCCTAGTCGTGAAAGGTCCTTTAAGCCGGGTCATTCCGAATTTCTACAGTTTCATAACATATTTCTTTCTCTTGAATACTATAAATTTTTAAGTTTATAAAAAAATATGTTTTATATTTAAATATAATATCTATACTTTTGCTATGCCGAAATGGTAATTGTATGAATTTCCCTGGATAGAAAAAAATCGCAAAGTATGCTCCGAAAATAATAATAAACACATTTTTTTTAGTTATTTTACAAGTTATACGTATGAAAAAATTCACAGTATTTCATTAAATTCTATTTGACATTTTTCACGAGATTTTAAATTTATTTTAGACGAGTCGTGTTTTATTGCATTTTCACAATTTTTGCTTGAATTTTATCATTTTTAATATTAGAGCGCTCTCTATAACATTCGTATTTACATCTTATTTTTCACTTCTTCTTCTTCTTTTTGAACGCTTAACACCGGAACTAAACCGTAAGAATGTAGATTTTGAAGCCGTTTTGGACCTAAAACAAAAGAGAATTAAAAGAATTAGTCCTTATTTATTGGGCAGCAATATACACATTTACTTTATAAAAGTATTTAAAATCATAGTTACTGGAAAAATCATCCGAACTGATGCATTTGTAACACAAAATAATATATTTTA
Organism: Glyphotaelius pellucidus; assembly: GCA_936435175.1. Lineage (NCBI taxonomy): Eukaryota > Metazoa > Arthropoda > Insecta > Trichoptera > Limnephilidae > Glyphotaelius > Glyphotaelius pellucidus. Next base: position 3,047,395 of record OW386539.1, on the reverse strand, counting down.
AATAGTAAAAACAATGCACTCAATCGAAAATCTGAAACATCAGAAAAGGATACGGTCACATCTAAGAATCGAAGCGTTGAATAAACGTTGCCTTGACGGGACAGAGCTCTATCACTGAGCTATCCGATTCGGTCATATTTTTAAGTTACAGATTTTCGACTGAGTTCATTGTCTTCAATAATAAACATTACAATTTGAGGTTTTACTTATTAAGTTAAAAATAAATAAAGAAAACAAAATGATAAAGTTTTTATGAATAGGTACAATAAATTTTGCAATAAAAATATTTTTTATTTTGGCGATGGTTTCATGAAAATTTGAAAATAGGTGAATGTATACAAACATCACATAAGTTCGTGGCTCCTGGACACATTGCCCCCAGATATCCTACCATCCTACCCATTCCTCGTACCTTTTTCCTTCCCAGAACTTCCTCTCCTTCCTTTCCATAAAAAACCATCCACACAGCATCCCCAAGATGATACAGGCCTTGAGGTGTGTGGAGCTAATGTAAAAAAAAAGTAATAACAAGAATATATTTATTACCTGCATCTGTGACGACGAAGGATTCTGCAGATCCGCAAAATATGGAGATGCACTTCTTCGCTTTCGAAATTGGAACTGGAATCAGTTCCTTTGCGTTTTCACAGGACTCTTCTAATCTCCCAATGTTTGAAAAAAATCTTAAATTTCCAATAGTAAAAAATGGACTATTTTATAAAAATTAATTCAGCATTGCAGACATTGATTTGTAAGTTCTTGGCATTCTTTGTAGATGCTGTACTGGAGGTTTTCGAAGGGAAAGGGATGTATTAACATGAGATCTTGAGAGCATTGATCGGTTCAAGGTTCAAGGAGGTTACGCTTTCTAGCTTCACGTTGGCCCTGAAGTAAAACAGACTTCGTTGAGAAAATGTTTCCATACCATTTACGCCGGAAATGCGTAATATGTACCTACTAGAATTAAATGACTAATTAATGGGTGCGATTGCTGATTATTATAGAACCACCTCTCGAGATCGTAACTTGACGACTAATCTAGTGTTAATAAAACAGGTTGTATCAAGAATGCAAATTATAAAGTAACCTGTAATCTATGGATAGTTCTGGTAACTAATTCCATAACTACTAATTTAATGTATATAATCTGTGCAGCAATTAATATAAGTTAAAAATATAATGTCGCAATAAATACGTTTTAATAATAATAATGTTTTATTCCAGGATATGGGGAGGATAGTGCAATCCCACATGTCCCATATAGTTGTACATATTTACAAAACAGATTTTAAGTAAAGAAACAAATACATAGAATAGAAAAAGCAAAAATAGTCATAAAAATAAAATAAACAATTATTATGGAGGGCGTGGTCTGGGAGGACGGTCAGGCGCTTGGTGCTGGAAGGCTGCGGTCATCACTGTGCTGTCGGAGGCTATTAGCCGCATCCTGGCTCCAGTGACCCGGTGTCTCATCAGACATGCGAGTTCATGCAGTTTTGATGTAATACTTTCATCGTGGCACCACCGGGAGGTCGGCTAAGGGGCGCGGTAACCGGGTGCCGCTCTTGTCTGCCTGATCACCGACACACTATCACCAGGACTGCCGGGTGGCCTGCGCCGCATCGCCCCTTCTTCACAAACCTGTGAACTTTTTCTATTTCCTTATTGTTTTCATTTTTTAATTTTTTTTAATTATTTTTATTAATTCATTATGTACATGCGCTAGGATAGGCAAAATGCCTACTTTTTGTTTTCTTTCTTTTTCCTTTTCTACCCTTGTTACAAAGTTCATAAGGTAAGTCACCTGATCTTTCGTTATTACTAACACTTGCATGTGGCAAGCACTTGCATACTGCTCACTAACAACGTATGCGGGGACTTTGGAGGTCTAGAGTCTTGAATCTGAGTAGAGCCGTTTACAAAATTAGAGTCCTTTGAGGCCTTGAAGGGGTAACCATCTGTTACCTATACCAGGGCGGGAAAGAGGGTGGGTCCTCCAAAGTTTTGATGTAAGTATTATGAATTTCCTAGTTGGGAGTGGGAGGGATGAATTCTTGCGTCCATCGACACATTAACCTTCATATTCCTACCCAACCCTTGTACCTTTTTCCTTCCCAGAACATCCCCTTCTTAATTTTCTTAAAAGATCCTCCACACCAAAGATGACATAGGCCCGAGAATTTTTTTTCTTCGGGGCTTCGTCTGTGAAAATAATAAAAAAATACTGTGTATGTATTATTCTCTCTTTTTTAGATTTTTGTATTTGTTTATTTTATGATTTTTCATAATTTTATGTCTTACCTGTATGCGTGCATCTATTGCCTATCGCTATGGGATGTTTGGGATTTCAGTAACTCAACATTCTGAATTAGAGAAAATAATATTTATTATTTGTTGCCAAATGTTAAGGAAATTGTGGGTAAAATCAAATGGCTCAACTTAAGTTAAATTTAATTATCTCTCACTTTCCATTACTTTCATGGTGGTTCACTTCAGAACCAACGGCGAATAAAAATAGCCATTGTAATAATTTTACATCTCGTTCATTTACATACTAATCATTTTTATTACTTACCTCGGAAGTACGAGAGAAAACATAATTTAATTTATTATTTCTTAACCATCTCTGAATGTTAATAAATTAAACCGGTTTTTTAAAAGAACATACTCACATTATAATCGGTAATCGTGTAGAATGGAACAATGACAAAACAGAATATGATCGAATAATAGGTTAGGTTAGGTTTGTTGAAGTAAAACTTCTTTACGCACGCTTGACTTGGGGAGAAAGCTGGTGAATGCGTGACGAGAGCGTTACGAATAGTGTGATCGGGCGAGGCGAACGAAACCTAAAGAAGTTTTACTTCAGTCGTGTGGTCTAAGGCACACTCGTTTTTTTTATTGTTTGTTTTTTTTTTACATTACCTCCACCCGAGAAAAAAAAATCCCTCCGAGCCTATGTCATCTTTGGGGATGCTGTGTGGGGGGTCTTTTTAGGGAGAGGAAGGAGAGGAAGTTTTGTGAAGGAAAATGGTATGAGGGATGATTAGAAATCTTGTGGACAATTTGTCTAGGAGTGATGAACGTATAAATCCATCCCTCCCACTGCGGTACAAGGCGATGGGTCGAGAGTGTCCAGCCGGAGAGGTCAAAAGGTCTCCCTCAACCTGTCTCTCCCAATTCGGCCAGCTACGCAGTAAATGGGCAAGCGTATCTGCCGCCAAAACCTAGGCTAACCTCACCCCTATGAACGAGCATCCCACGGTAGAAGTTATCCAATCAATCTTCCATTTTGTCCATTGTTCTGTTTTGCCATCAAACCATTCCTAGCAGCTTTGCGAAACTAAAAATTGTTCCAAGAATTTTAGTTTTTTAAAAAAAATTTATTATGCTTGTTTTTTTATAAAAAAATTTATTACTGAGCAACGCCGGTGACTCCATCACGCCGTAAACTTAATTTATTAATCACAAACTAATGTGTACTGAGAGCATAATAGAATTCTTCGACCTCCATCAAACATGAAACAATGTGCACTTATTAAAAAAAAAAAACTAAATTCTCGGATTTATACAATCTAACACTTGAATGATATAATCAATTAGGTAAATTAATGTTGCCAAGTCGAGAATGCAGTGATTGTTAATAGTTGTTATTGTTGTAGTTTTGCTAGATTTGTTTCACACGTACAATAACGTGATTATCTTTGAAATACTGGCAGTGAAAATATTTTAATTAAAAACTTCGATATATAATAATAATTGTCTTGATTCAAGGACGTGCGCAGTACATAACTGAAAATGAATGTGCAGTTTTTTTACCGCACTTATTGAAACGGAAGCTAGCATGAACAACCGAGTGGTATAGAATTAAATTGTTGTTCAAATAAGATTTTAAGGAGTGTTCATTGTTTGGCAGTTTAAAATAATTCAGTGAAAAGCGAATTTTTTATTCTCATTGCAAAGTGGTCTAGAGTTGTGGTTTATTTAATATGTAATTGGTGAGATAATAATCAATAAATAGAAACTGCGGTTACTACAGATTTGTTGTTATCTATAATATGTTGAATCTGATGGTTCGATTGGATAGAATTTGTATACATGTTTGTAGTGCAAAAACGGGCGGTCCGTTTGATAGATTCTCCTAACTTAACAAACGGACTGCAATCTTTAGAGCTGGCGTCAGGTGGGAATGCTGTCCTTGTTCTACCGGTATTACAATGGAAGATGCTCCGAGGAACTAGCGTCACTGACCCCCTCGGCACCGGTGCATAGTCGGGAAACACGCCAAACACGCGCTCAACATTTGTACACGGTTGACATTAGTCACATAAGAACGGGTCGTTTTTTGCCGGCTTCTGTTTTTCCTCCCTCCTACAACATGAGTCTCTTCAAGACCCATGTTCACTCCTTCCTCTCCTCAACAGCACCCTCCACACAGCATCTTCAAAGATGACATAGGCCCTGAGGGAAATTATTTCCCTCAGGGCCTCCTATGTGGAGTTAATATAAAAATAAAAATAAAGTTTCAATGTATCTTCAGATGTCGTTAGAGTATGTAGTTTCAATATCTCTCAACAGATGTTGTTAGTATATGTAGTTATTTGAGTGTCTCAATAGATGTCATTGGTAGTAGTACAGGATAGAGACAACCTGTCGGATGTTTGGGTCTAATACCCGAACGGTTATGAAGATAGCTTCTCTCATCCGACTTACAGTGAACGGTTCCCCGCCGCAGAACAAGATAGAGCATCTTTTAGAACGGATGTTAAGTCCAGTTAGATTTTTATTGTAAAGCCGAACCGAAGTTTTTTTGAAAACTCCCGATCATCAGAAATGTATTGTCAATAAGAGGCATTAACAATAAACCACAAATTGTTTATACTGTCAAAGGTGGATAGTCTAGGTCTAGAGTCTAGATGAAACTTATTTAAGATTAAATATGACATTGTTACAGATCGATAGTCTATTTTCCATCTTCTTCTCCTCCCCACTACCTACTGCCTCGCAACATATCCCAATTGGAAATATGACATAGGCCCTGAGGGGAGTTATTTTCCTCAGGGTCTCTGCTGTAGAGCTAATGTAAAAAAAAAACTTGCCTTAGATGGTTGAGAGCAGTTGGGACTCTTAAAATGTAGGTAACGTTGATTTTTCCTGCAATTGAAGTTGTGGCGGGAAAGCGGAGAATCTGCATCACAGAAAGAGCCCAAACAATTTATTTTTTCTTCTCAGCATTTCGATTTTTTTCCTTTTTTTCTCCATAAAAACGAGTAAAGGCTTCGATGCATTAAAAGAAAATAAACAGTACGTGGTAACAGGTTTTTTTTTTATATTCAACCATAAAAATTCAAACATACGACTCGATTTACTCCAAAAAGAAAGCTCAAATCAAAAAAAGTGTTACATAAAAGCATTTTGTAACAGGGTTTGCGCACCCTTTTATTCACATTGATAATTAGGCATTGTTCAGATTGCCAGCCCTAGAATATTTTGCAGTTGAACTGTTGTCAGTCGTGCAGGCTGGATTAAAATCAGCAGCTTTGAATGTTTTTTCATTCTTTGTGCGGCAGCCTAGAGCATTGGGCGATCCTCTGGACTGAAATACGACGAATCAACTAAAAATCGCTATTATGGTGATCATAGATCTTGGAAAAGACGCCATCGCCATCTTTGAAGCTGACTGGAAATCATTCTGGGAGGATCCATCTGAAGACATCAGCCTGTCTTGCTTCTGGATGGCTTTTTTGGCCTGGTTGCCAATGATCTGCAGCCCTGCCATTCTCACGATCTGAGGTTTCTTTCTTCAAAACGAGGAGTTTTCGACAAGCTGCGCTTCAGCCACATTACTACTTATCACGATATCACCATCAACCCATTTACCTAAGCAAACCTTTAAGTCAGACAGTCATAGAATCCGGGTATCTTTTTTTTATTCACAACATTTTTTTGAAACTTCTTTAGTGGCAGAGGTGTTGGTTATATCTCCACGTTTCTCACACGATCGTACATGGTTTTATCTCACAAACGCCTCAGGGATCTCATTTCTAAAAGATTCAGTCTACTTTCATTCATCATCTGCCAGTTCCATGCTTCGCTGCAATTCATCATTGTGCGTACCAGCACTCCATTATGGACGGCTAGCTTCGTTTCTTTGGACAGTTTTTTGTTGCCGCCAATGGCGTTCAGTCCTCCCTTAATGGAATCTTCTTTCAATATCTCTATCAGTCTCCCCTTCTCTCGTAAACATACTTTCCAAATACACAAATTCATCAAACTGCTTCAAGTATTCATAATTTAAATTGTTTTTGTACTCTCTCTTTCAAATACCACGACTTTAGAGTTATGTACATTCATCATTAACTTATTCTTCATACATATTTCTTTCATTCTAGATACGAGAGACCGTAGATCTTCCATACTGCTGGAAATCAGCACCATCAGCATCAGCGTACAACAGGTTATCTCTTTCAATTCTTGAATACAATCTTTCATATTGATAAAGAAAGTGCTTCCTAGTCTCCTCATTCTTGCCTTTTTCGGGTTTCTGAAGGTTTCACTTCTAACGCGTGTGAATTGCACACTCTGATTTTTTTTTAAAGTTTCTTTATTTTTCGAATTGTTTGTTACATGAATTGGGGATTTAATGACCAAAATCACAGGCACATGCCCGTATTGTGGAGGTCGATACACTTGTATTTCGAATACCTTCTTTTCATTTTAAACTAAAACCTAATCCTTGCATTTGCCGTGTCCATATTGCTCATAGTAATCAGCATTTCAATAATGTACATTGTTGCCACATGATCCCACGGTAACATAAGTTATACCACAAAAACGACACACCGATCTATGACCAGATTGCCGCTTCTACCATTAGTTTCCGGACATCATGTAAGTTCTTACCATCTCCTACTAGAAAAAAATAAAGAAGTTTCGCCAAACAAACTTTCACAAAAAACGTAATTTTTATTCAAACTAGATTTTAAAACAAAAAACGAGGTTCTAAAAATAAACCTCCAAAATCTTGAAACATTATATTTAAACAACATAATACGTACTACATTTTTATCAAGATGAGAGTGATGAGTTCCAATCAGTTCCAATAGTACTTGAAGTGAGTAAGATTCGTGCTGGTTTTATTATATTATCAGATATTACATTCTGTAAAAAATGATACTCGTCAATCAATCTCTTGAATCATTAGTATCATTTCACTAATAGGCGGTTATCTAACCAAAATGCTGTTATCGCACAAGTTCTTCTGACTCACCCAGCAGCTTGCAACATACACACAGACATTACACATTAACAACATCTTCACAAGAATTATTGACATCGATATGGACAATGTTGAAATGTTGCGAGCAGAATGTCAATGCTACCTGAGATGTCTGTTCCGAAGTAAAAAATAAATTATGTCCAAATAATAAATTGGGTATTTGACTGAAACGTCTGTTCTGAACTAAAAATTATGTATTTATGTACAATGTACGATCGTAAATTGGATGAAAATTTGACATTTAAAAGATTAGTTTGAACTTGAACGTAAAAGTACAATACTTATCAGTTATTAGTGTACATTATGGTTACTATTAACGAAGGTTTAGTCATGATGAATTGCTTTAGAATGATTTCAAGGTTCTGTAATATTTCAACTTCCAGATGATTCGAATTAAAGTGTTACCATATTATTCGTTAATTCGTTAATGGCACTAACAATTGTTGTACTTTTCTTGGACACACAGCTAATACCTTGAAACAAAATTCAAATTGCTTTTTTGGAGGTTTTTTTAAACAAAAATTGGCCGATTGAAACAAAAAGCTCTCAAAGGAAAAAATTATCTTACTTCGCAATATTCCTCTATCACTTTGTCTCGCTTAACTTTTTTTTATGTGAGTACCGCCCAAGAGTGCCAACTGCAGTAAGATTATATATCAGAATAGCCTACCCAATAGGGTAGGTTGCCAGGCTGGCTATTCTGATCTGGTCACCAAGCGCGACTAAAGCCCTCAAGCAATACTAAAAGCATCTACCATTCTGACATCCTTACGCCCTCAGATTCACAACAAACCCATATTGAAGATGCCACAATCCCTCTGGCTTAGGACTGTTGAAACTCTTGGCTCAGCGGAATTCACATGAAAAATTTAAAAAAAAATCTATATTCACATGAAAAATTAATAAAAAAAAGTTTAAATTTTGCGAAATATTTTATTATTATTTTCAAATAATAACGGTAATGTAATAATTCCATAGAAATGTCACCATCTCAGTGACAAATTCTTGCCGGAGGAACCATAATATTGATTATTCTTTCGTAGGCTCTGCGGGATAAAAAGATAAACTCTGGCGGGATAAAAAGGTAGTTTTGAATTCATCTGCTTATTCTCCTTGGTTGTCGGTACCTTTTTTGGTGTCACGGTTTTCCGTTCTTGCAGCGAGAAGGGTAGTCCATCTAAAAAGAGAGTCAAAGTGAGAGAAGTTACATTTCATGCTGCTTCGTATCTTGTTAAATGTTTCGTCAACGTTTTTGCTCTGATAACTTAGTTATTCTTAGAATTAATTAGCCGTACCCACTCTACTAATCAAGTATAACTAACTACAAAGTGAAGTGTATTACATACTTTGTTAAATGTTCCGTTATCATTTTTAGTTATCCAACCAGTATAATTAACTGTCTACGAAGTAGAGTATATCTGAGCTTCCTAGTTTGTTAAATAATGTCCCGTCAACTTGCTTGCTCTGATAAGTCAGCTGTCCTTAGAAAGAATTAATTATTATTTTTTTTTCTTTATTCATTGCTTTGATGGTTACATAATTTGTGGATTTTTCGACCACCATGCTAGGCACATGCCGACTGCGCTATATGTAAAACCGACCACACGCTAGGCACGTGGTCGATTTTACATATAGGGCATTAACTATAGGGCATTAACATTTAGCAGGGGTGCCCGGGTTCATGGGGTGAATTTTGTCTAGGTCTTGGAGGCGGATGACCAGGACACACTGAACCCCAGATTCCTACCCACCCCTTAAACATTTTTCCTTCCCAGAACTCTCCTTCCCTTCTTTTCGTTAAAAAAACCCTCCACACAGCATCCCCAAAGATGACATAGGCCCTGAGGAAAATTATTTTCCTCAGGGCCTATGTCATCCTAATGCCATTCTACAGATGATGCTGTTGTAGAGGTAGTGCGTAGTTTTGATGTGCCGCAACAGAGGTCAGTAAAGTTGAACTACATGAGAGAGTCAACTGTCTAACGGTGTAATACCCGATATAATATAGCTATTGATATCCAATTGACAAGTGGGCCCCAGTCCCCCTGCCGCAGAGAAACGTAGAACATCCAAAGTCCTGTGCCGCAATCGCGCCGGCGCGCGCGGGACAAAATTTTCAAAATGTTTTTTTAGAATGCGATTTTATTCCTTATGTAAAAAGAAAATATATGAAGGACAAGGTCAGAATCGCTTGGGACATTCTTGTTCTTAACGTAATAGATATCATTAACACACGTAACCACTCGGAATAAATTTTATTAAATTAAATCCATGACTTCGACGCTTCATTTTTCCCGCGTTTCGAGCTGACATTTGTTTGTGAGCGTCGTGGGCCGTGAAAAAAATCGATAAACCTATCAATTTGTCAAATAAACGCAAGCAATGTTGTTTTTATGCATAGTTTATTGTTCAGGGAATGTGTTTCGGTAAATATAATATACGATAGCATAAAATAAACCTAAAAAATATTACTTCTAAGTCAAAACTTTGCGAAATTTACGGGTTTCCTCCCTGGCATTTGAAAGGCACGGACGTTAAGTCCCATTAAATATCCATTGTAAATAAAACGATCATAAACACGAATCGTAACCTAATTTTTTTTTTTTTTTTTACATTAACTCCACACAGGAGGCCCTGAGGAAAAAATAATTTCCCTCAGGGCCTATGTCATCTTTGAGGAACCGAAGTATCATTAAAACTACCTACCATCCAAGTTGTATTGTTCAACGGAGAAAAATAACAAAACACCACAATTATCCTTAGAATTAATTAGCCGTACCTACTCAACTAATCCAGTCTGTTATTCAAGGTATAAATATGTTCAGTAACGGCGGAAAATAACGTAAAATAAAGCCTATGAAAGTCATTAAATGTAGGTTGGCGCGTTGAAGAGACCTTGAAGTGATCACGACTGACTTTGACGGGTTGAGCATTGGGCCTGACCTCTCCGTGGCACCCATTTCTCTGTTTAAAGGTAGCTTTTAATGGCCCAAACCGTATCTACTCGTATCACAATCTAGATTTGGACTGATAGCTGCTCTGTACGGGGCTACTGAGCGACGGAGACTGCGTTAATAGCTTTGAAATATTTCGTAATAATAAATAGGTATGTGGTTACTGTTTATTGTAACTAAATTTCTTCTTGAACCGCTAAATCATTTCTGGTCACTCCTCCTATTTCGTTCTTCGTTTGGCATCTGTACAATGTAAAAAACTGTTTCTAATTAATTAAACTATTAGTTCAGTGTAAAACTCCTGCAGGATAAAAAGCAACCGACCAGGCAACCGTCTTGAACCGGAACCGGAATATAATAAGCAAATTTTCAGACAGAAATGCCAAATCGTCGAGTTAAAACAGGACTTCGATAGGCTCAGTCCAAGGTTCGTGGAAAATGCATTCAACAAGGTTGGCTCATCGAAGGGGTAGAGCGGTGATTGGCTGAAAATTCGTGACGTAGCTTGAAGTCCATGTTCCACTGGGAGATTTGAATTAACTTTTTTTTTTATTTTTTTTTTTTTTATATGAAATACCGCACAAGAGTCCCAACTGCTCCCGTCTGGAGCCAATGAGACTATGGCATCCCCAATCGGGGTATGTTGTGAGGCTGAAGGTAGTGGGGAGGGGAAGGAGATAGGGAAGAGGTAGGTGGGGAAGTACCTGGCTATTCAGATCTGGTCACTAAACACGGCTAAAGCCATTTCAAGCAACGTTTCAATTCTGAATGGTGGTCTTACACCAGGGCGATACTGATAGTATCTTCCACTCTGGAACGTGCCGCAATTATACTATATATTATTTTAAATGAATAAATTGTGAAATAACACAAATTAATCAAATAAAATTTATTTGCGCACGCCGGGTTCGAACCCGCGACCTTCGGATTGTGAGTCGAGAGTCTTGCCTCGGGACCACGGAGGCCGTCAAACTGCAATACAAGTGGCAGTGTTTACTTCAAGCTACGTCACGCGTTCGAAATTTCGAAAGCTGTCGAGACGAGTTTTTTTTTTTCGAAAAAGGCCCGTATGAGCTAACTTTGCTAAACAATTAATTCTACCTATAATAAAACTGCGAACGTGACTACGTATCATCCTAAAATTCAAAAACGTATGATTCTTATGTATTTAGTATTTACGTTCGTATTATAATGGAGTTATTTCGCCGTTCCTACAATAGTTGGTGGTGTAACGATCAGCATAGTTACTTTCCCAGCAGTTGATTGGCAGTGGCAATATGGTTGATTTCTTTAATTTAATATTTTTATATAACGTTTGTTTTATATTTTATTTATATCCCTATTTTTCACGGGTCTGAGCTATACCAAATATTTGCATTGTATCTCCTAATTTATTTATTCCAGTACGTGGAGAGGTAAGTGCAATCACACACATCCCATTTTTCCTTTTTTTCCCATTATTTCTAAATACATACATTTAAAAAATACCTTTTTACAAAATTTTTAAATAAAGCAAGATAAGATAAAAGCATAAAAGTTAGCAAAAAGTAAATTTTTTTTTTTTTTTTTTACATGAAATACCGCACAAGAGTCCCAACTGCTCCCGTCTGGAGCCAGTGAGACTATGGCATCCCCAATTGGGGTATGTTGTGAGGCTGAAGGTAGTGGGGGGGGGGGGGGGGGGGGGGGGGGGGAGGAGATAGGGAAGACGTAGGTGGGGAAGTACCTGGCTATTCAGATCTGGTCACTAAACACGGCTAAAGCCATTTCAAGCAACGTTTCAATTCTGAATGGTGGTCTTACACCAGGGCGATACTATTAGTATCTTCCACTCTGGAACGTGCCGCAAATATATCATATATTATTTTAAATGAATAAATTGTGAAATAACACAAATTAATCAAATAAAATTTATTTGCGCACGCCGGGTTCGAACCCGCGACCTTCGGATTGTGAGTCGAGAGTCTTGCCTCGGGACCACGGAGGCCGAGGCGTAAATATACAAATATAAGAATTTGGGAGGCTGGAATGGGTACCGCCGCTCCGGGAACATTTATTGGATAACCGACACCTCTGCCATAGGTCACCCCAAGTGGTTCGCTACGTTAGGGGATTTAGCAGTGGTGCCCGGGTTCATGGGGTGAGGTTTGTCTAGGTCTTGGAGGGGGATGACCAGGACACACTGAACACGAGATTCCTACCCACCCCTAAAACCCTTTTTCCTTCCCAGAAATCCCCTCCCCTTCCTTTCCTAAAAAAAACCCCTCCACACAGCAAACCCAAAGATGACATAGGCCCTGAGGGAAATTATTTTCCTGTTACTGTTATTACGTGCAGCTCGTTTAAAAAAAATTCCGGTACGTGGGGAGGTTAGTACAATAGCACACATCCCATTTTTACTTTTTTCCCATTATTTCTACATAAATTTCAAAAATAACTTTTTACATAATTTTTAAATACAGCAAGATGCTAACGTAAGGCACAAGCATAAAATTTAGCAAAAAGTAAATACATAAATATAAGACGTTCTTTGATATACGGGATTAACAACGCGAAAATTTGATTAGTTTTTATTGTAATGACAGTGTAAAATTCGTATAAATGTAGAGATCTAGTGGTATCCCTGCCCTCCTTACATCCACGAGCGCAGATTTTAGAAGTACCTACCCACTCTAAAATACTAGAAAAGGGATTAAGAAATCTCTTGAATTAAAACTTTTTTTGTAATTGTTTTGTTGTTATGCCGTGTTGCACTTTTTGCTTCCTTAGTCACAGCGTTCCAGTGACTATTTTCAGGGCAGATGTGTTGATTGAAGATGTGTTGATTGTACTGGTTGATTGGAGTGTAGGTATATTTATGTGTGTAGGAGATTCGTTACAATTCCATGACAGTTGAACTCCCGACAGTTGGGGTCCCCGGCGTACTTATATACGATACTAGCCGACCCGGCCACGCGTTGCATTGTATAACGAAATACAACGCCATCTGTTAATTTGCATGCAAATCAAATCCATACCGCCCGCTTGCCGGCCCACTCACAGATATTCTTATATATTTCAACCAATTTACAAAACACCTTGACAAATTATATACCGTAACCTTTCTCATGAATCACTCTATCTATTGACGTAAGCCGCATGAAAATCCGTTCAGTAGTTTTTGAGTTTATCGCCAACAGGAGAACAATATTTCATTAGATTTTTTACTCCAAATAATGTCAGGAATCACTGGTTAAAGTAAGTCAACTTCGTCTCTTCAACCTCTATAATATTATATTATTTTATCAACATGTAAAGAGCACCTTAGTAGTAATTTATGAACATCACTGCTGAATGGGGTTACTAAAGAATTATTTTAAAGTTTATCACAGTAAAGCGCACTTGAAGTGAAATGCCACAAAACTAAGCTCTACAAATGCTTTATTATTATTAATGTTACAACCGTTTGTTTGAATTACTTCGCATAAAATTATATCAATGAACTATTTTGGATTTGATTTTTTCAACCTAACCTAACCTAAATCGCAGTTTACTTATTAATAATAATCTAACACAATAATCATAACATAATATCACGATTATTAAAAAATCAAATGCAATAATCAAAATGATATCACTACCTTGATATTAACATATTATTGAGATGTCAATAGTTAATTTGAATTAGAACCCTGGGGATATTTCTATCAATAATATAGTATAACGCACGACGAAAACATATTGTTCTAATAACATCAATTAATCAATTTATTTGTATCTGGTATAGCACACATTATTATAATTACCTAGTTAAGTTTAAAAATTCATTGCACGATGTTGGTTCTTAATAATATGATATAAAGTGGAATGCTTTTTGCTGTTTAAAATCTCAAATAAGAATTGATGAAACCTGTTGATTAAATTAAATATTAAAAATCTATGTATATTAGGCGCCCATATATACATATATTTAAAAAAAAAGTATGAACAACGCGTAAGAGTCCTAACTGCTCCCAACAGCTTGAAGCCAGTGAGACTATAGCATCCCCATTAGGGATATATTGTAAGGCCGAAGGTAGTGGGGAAGGGAAAAGGTTGGGGAAGAGGTATGTGAGGACGTTTCTGGCTTTTCAAATCTGGTCGCCAAATACAACTAAAGCTATTTCAATTCTGAATGGTGGTCCTACATACACCAAGACGATATTGAGAGTATTTTTCACTGTGGAACGTGCCACAAATATATCTTATTTTAAATGATAAAATTATTGTGAAATAACGCAAATCAACAAAAATTTAATTTACTTGAGCACGCCGCAATTTGAACCTGCGACCTTAGGATTGCTATTCGGGAGCCTAGCATCTCGATTACGAAGTTGAGGAGAAAAGAAAAGTTTAGGATTTCACATATATCTACACGAAACACTCACATAACAAGAAATTGGGTATCTGATCGAAGTTTGGCATGCACACACTCCGATTTTCTGTAGATTGGAGGGAAAATTGAAGTGATCCCGTTCCGATAGCAGAATAATAATAATTAATAATTCAGCTGATGGTTTTGCCTATACACGTTCCAACTTGCAAAATTCAGCATGCTCTCCTGCAAGTTGTTTTGAAAATAGGATCGTGAGTGGGGCCTAACGAATTGTTCATATTCAGTGCAGTCAGCGGTCACAATTTATGGCCATTACACGCATTTGTACGGTAAACGCCAAAACAGTTAAAATCTAAAGATCTGTTTTATAGATGAAGAAATAATTCGCAAAAATGTATACTCATTTGCAGAGCTACATAATTGTTTATTTTTATTTTTGATTAAATTTCATTTCAATCCAAAGCGAATATTCCAATTAATTGAGGCGTTTTTTGAAAATGTCTATCTAATAGACAACAAATATAATGGTGATAATAATAATTGGATAATTTGTTTTTATGAAAAATCACCTCAAGGTCGCTGTACAATTTATTATGAGTTGTATCTATTATGGGCTGTATCTAATTTTAATATTTTCAAAAAGATACAGAAAACATATTTAATTAGCAGGATCATTCCGATAAACACACTTTTATTAGAAAGTTTATGCTTGGAGAAGATACAATTTTGCACGCAGAGTACACTGTATTTAAAACGTTTCCATGACAACTCAGAATCAACCCAACTTAACACCTCTTTGAAAAGTCAATAAAAGCTATTAAAAAAAATAATTGAAAAATAGCCCGTAACCTAACCTAACGTTACCTCCAAAGGAGGTGCTGAGTTGAATTAATTCTGAGTTGTACGGTCACCAAATAAAACACTGGATTTTGCATGATTTTACATTTGCAACCCTCCATTGCTGATTGACATTACTAAAACTCTTCGGGACTGGAGAATTTTATTGAAATGTCCATAAAAAGATTATACTTAAGTTCTTATTTGCTTACATTTTTACACATTTAGTTATTTACAATGTCGCGGGCTATCAAGGAAATGGAGGCAATGGAGGTGAAGATGAAATGTTTTTGACTTTATGGATACGACTGTCTAAAAAGGTGAGTTTTAAGTTTAGCTGTAAATTCTAGCTACTCCGCGAACGTTCTTAAATCATGTGGCAGTTCATTCCATAACTGACGCACCGAAAGCAAATTCACCGAAATTAATATCTGGTTTGCGCTTTGGTTCCTTCAACCTTCCAATTGCTGATGATGCTGCTGACCTGAGGGTTGACTGTCAAGAGTTGGAATTTTGCGCACAATTTATAAAACAGCAGTCAGATCGCTCAACTACAAAAGGCGATCGTACAACTACAAAGGGGGTTCCATACGAAACACATATTTTAAATATTGTTGTTTTTTTCACCTTTTGCTTAATAATTTTAATTCTTTCGCCACTTACAAACGTTAATAAAGTGACCAAAAATAGAATGCAGAATTGTGGCAACAATTTTTAATTAATTCCAAACTAAACACTAAAAAAATGGCTGTAAAGCAGTGATTTATTGGATACAAGCTTGGATACAAGTCTGCGAATGCATTCAAACTATAATTATTAAATCTTAAGCCCAGAGATAAACATTGGCTGGGATATTGTTAATTAATGTCTTAGCATTGAGGTCATTTTGAACGATCGAGTTTCACATGGGTTAATAATATTAATGATTGTTAAAAAAAAACACGCCATTTTTTGAAACAAGATAACTCATTTTCCATAAGTTTTACAAAAATTGTATTCTGGGAATGCGACGAACAATCAACAATTAAGTCCACAAAATTATGGGTGAGGAAATCATTTTAATTAATCAAGTTCGTTATAAAAATACGCGTTTTCTGTTTCGGTTTAAAAGTTATCGTTAAAAGTGAAAACTGTTGATATAAAGATAATAACATGAGATTTAGTATTAATAAGGCAGGTGAAATTAAAGAAAAAATACTAGTTGGTCTGGCTAATTATTATTACTGTGGTGGTAACAATTAAAATTTATCATAGAAATATCACACCGTGTTAAAAATCAGGTTAATATCAATTTTATGGCTAATAATTGCAATGTTTTTTATAACAATCGAAAGCAAGTAGTAGGTCTGCTTATTTTAAATATATTTTTCAATTGAATAAAATATTGTTAAGGACGTTGGACAGCGTGTTATTAAAGTTCATTAAGTCAGTTATTATAAATTTAATTATATATATTTTTATATTCATTACAAATTATTGATTTAAGGCGAAGATTAATGCTGAATAACTACTTTTAATCTCTACTTGAATAACTATTTTTAATCTTTACAGAATAATGTAAGTTAAAAAAAAAAAAAATTATATGAATACCGCACAAGAGTCCTATCTGCTCCCGTCTGGAGCCAGTGAGACTATGGCATCCACAATTGGGGTATGTTGTGAGTCTGAAGGTAGTGGGAAGGGGGAGTAGATGGGGAAGAGGAAGGTGGGAAGTACCTCCCTGTTCAGATCTGGTCACCAAACATGGCTAAAGCCATTTCAAGCAACGTTTCAATTCTAAATGGTGGTCTTACACCAGGGCGACACTGAGAGTATCTTGCACTCTGGAATGTGCCGCAAATTTTATATATTATTTTAAATGAATAAATTGTGAAATAACACAGATTAAACAAAAAAAAATTATTTGCCGGGATTCGATCCCGAGACCCTCAGAAAGCCTTACCGCTGGACTACGCCGGCCGTCAATTTTAGTCAATTTTTAATCAGTTAATTCATATTTCGTATTAATAAATACACAAATATGCTTCAGTTAAATTGAAGCTTTTCCTATCGTTTCCATTGAATTTTCAAAATGACACATAAATTTAAAACAAATCCGAGTTCATTGAACCAGAGACATCACAGACAGACCCACAACCGAAATGTATGCTTTTTAATTTTTTTAATCTTTATTCATTCCTTTGATGGATTCCTAATTTTGAGGTTTTTCGACCACCATGCCCATGTTATGGTGGTCGATTAGTTCTATAAAATATTTTTTCTCGGGTTTTGAACTCGTGTCCTCTGAGCCCAGAGTCATTGAGCTTACTAATCTACCACGGAGGTCACAGTTTCTCTCTCGAACTTGCTAAAAAAATTCTTTATCATTTTTTATTTAGCTATTATGCGTGATTTTACTTCTCATCTCAACCACCTTCTTTTCAAAATCCTTCCCTCCACCCCCTTCATTCTCACAACATAGCCCACATTGGGAATGCCACATAGCCCCACTAGCTCCGGGCAGACGCTTGTGAGGTATTCACATTAAAAAGTTTTGCAATTTCATTTTCAAATATCTGTGGTAACGCATATTGAATTATAATATTTTATTTTTGGTGTCAGATTAATTCAACTGATTCTAGATAACATCCATTGATAGTTTAGATCGAATTATTGTTATGACTAGTTTGAGTTATGACTGTTATGAGTTTCGATTGTAAACTGTAACGAATATTTGTTGAAAAATGCCAATCAGATACACGAGTATGTAATAAACGCATATGAGTCTCAACATTTCGTGCTGCTATCAATGATATAAAATCGGCAAGATTAGCCTGTTTGGAATCGAATTTTACCTATCCAGTGTCGATTAATCTGCGTCCGAAGACTATGACGATATTTTTTTGTTGTTGTTTTTATATGCACAACAACACCGCACAAGAGTCCCAACTGCTCCCAACCGCCTGGAGTCACTTTTTTCATTCACTTTCATAAATTTTTTGTTGTTAGTGCTAAATTGAATGAGGGCACTCCCAATAGCATCAATATTTGTTGACAGGTTTTTAGTGTAAAGTTTTACGATAAACATGGCGGATTGCGTTGAGTACGAGTGATACTATGGCATCCCCAAATGTGGTATGTTGTAGGACTAATAGTAGCGGAGAAGGGAACGAGATGGGGAAGAAGAAAGCGGCTATTCACGTCTGGTCACCAAACACGGCTAAAGCCATTTCAAGCAACGTTTCAATTCTGAATGGTGGTCTTACACCAGGGAGATACTGGGAGTGTGTTCCACTCTGAAACTGCCGCAATTACACTTTTTATTAATTTTAATAAATTAATTGTGAAATAACACAAATTATTCAAATAAAATTTATTTGCGTACGCCGGGTTCGAACCCACGACCTTCGTATTGCAAGTCGTGGGTCCTGCTACCCTTCAACCACGGAAACCGTCATGCTTGACTAGCTGAGCGTTGACGGGTGTGACGTCAACAACGCTACTTTCACAAAAAAACGATCAAGTCGTTTTGGCGGCATATCAAAAATGGCACCTTTTCAATTGTTATATAAATCGTTGTTGTAATTTTTTTCGAGAATTAAAAAATCTGGAATGGTAAAAATGGTTTTTCACCAGTGCTAAACTGATCAGTATCGAGTATCTACTGCTCTGTATGCCGCCGTTACCTTGTGAAGTTTATATCATTGTACAATAATAACATATTTTTCTTACGCAGATAGCCAAACTCATGACAAAAGATTAGGAAATTCGATTAAGGCTCAGCGCTGCTAGAAATTCATTAATCGTGTGCTCGATTACATGAGTGTGATAATCATATCTACAAAAGGCTGCCATTGGTTCCGCTCGCAATATATTGAAGTTATTACTCAGTTATTATAACCTACATACTGAACTCTAAATGTAAAATATTGGAACGAGGTTAAAAAGTAGGTCTGTGTTTCAAAGGGGCGAGCAAAATAACAAATTAAATTTTAAATTAAATTGACTCTGACCTTTTTCATTACAACATGCAAATTTTCACTCATGACTGTGCTTATTGACCGGCCAAGGCTCTTCTTTTCTAGTAGCTATACTACAGCCATATATATTATATGTGGCGCTATTGGCGATAAAATTTATGATTTGTTAATCGGTTTCGTGTTTAATTCGTAAAACCCATTAAATTTAAAAAAAAATCAATGTAAATACAAAACCTACAATTATTCACAAACAAAATATCACAGTCAGGATCAAAAACAATGAATTCACTTTACTCAAAACATTATAACAACTAACCAAACATAACCCAACCTAAACAATTAAAATTTATATTTAAAAAAAATAAATGAAACATTATAACTTTGTTAGAATCACTCATATTTTATTTACGCTGACCGGTTTCAGAACGACCTTTCCTACATCAGGGCAAACAAATGATGACTTGACAATTTCAACACAGAGGATGAGTACAATGTATTATTACTAAGTGTTGTGGTAGGGGTGGGGGCGTGGCTAATTAATGGAGTGGGTGGGGGAAACACAACGGACATGAATGGGAACGTATCTAAGATAGGGCTATAAGATAATATTTTTTGTTTATTGAGGGATTATTATTAAGGGATTTTTAAAATTATTTTTAAGTCTTCGAAGTTATCTAGGCGTTTTCCTTTGTTATTTACATGAAGAAAAATTATCCCTGTATCTTTTTCAAAACTATGGTTTTTTCAATTATATGGTGAGCGTAATCAGAAAAATATTATCAATTAGACACCTTAAATGTTATTTGATTCTAATTTCGAAATTACGAGTTATCATTAAAGTTAGATTGTTTCATTTATTTGAAATGGATAATCACAAACTTATAACTACAGTCAAAAGTATAAAAAAAACTTTGTTTCAGGGCAGAAGATACTATCACAATATTATTTATGCCAGTGGCTTGTTCTCCATAGAAAAATTTACCTTCCTGCTTTTTGAGATAATTATTTATCTAACTTTAACAGCTACCGACCTTAAATTTATGTAAATATAATTATTAACCTTAAATTAATGTATGTGTGGGTCGATCAACAGCGCCCTTCTTGACAATATCAAGGAGGATACTGTGTTTTTACTTATGTCGACAGAATAGCATTTAATTCTAAACACGCGAACACCCCAGCACAGGTTCTACCAGTGAGGTGTTCACAAAATGCTATAACTAACCTTTTTACATACAGATACTGAATATTATAATTTTTTGTCCCACTATATAAACCACACATTTATAAAATTATGTCGAAGAATAAACTAAAATAATTAAATTAATCAAATTAAATTATGTTAATTTAATTTACTTATTCCTATTATATTTATTCCTATTATATTATACTTATTCCTATTATATATATTATTATGCTGTCTCAGTAGAGATACAGTCACAAGAAGGAAATCCATAAATATTTTATTTTGGCTATATAATACTTATGTACAAACTTAAATAAATGTAAACTGTTGATTTACCGAAAATTAATAAATAAATTATTAAGTCTGCAAGTATTTAAAAAAAATATTATGACAGCTGTTTCGGTGCTCAAGTAATTCAAACTTCCGGCAAGGTCACGCTGAGAGACTTTATTTATATGATTTTGCTAACCCTCGCCCAATTTCAATTTTTATGGAGCCTAGAATGATTTAATAAAGCCTCACATGATTTATCACCGGTTAAATCGATATACGGAGAAAATAATTGTGACAATATATTATTATCTATTGGGGTATTTTTAAATCTGTTTTCCTCTCATTAAAAGGTAATGTTTTCATGTAATTCTTGGTAATTGTTTAATAATGACGTGATTGATCGACGCTATTGATTTATTTAAGTGTGTTATAATTTTTGTCGCCTTGTAAATATACTGAAAAGTAGGGAATAAAAAATGTTCTTTACTTTATTAATCAATTAGGATATTAGGGTCATTCCTTCGTTTATTGGTTTCCAATTGTTCAAATAAATTTATTCTAAGACCCTTATCTAAATGTGAGGGTTCAACGTGGCCCAGCCACAATTAGAAAATGGCCTTGAATGCCGAAACAGCTGTGACAACAATAAAAAAACTAAAATACTTGGCCATACATTCATCTTTGCAGTGTGTTGCATCATTTTTTTTTCGTCAGTGCTGATTCGAATGAGACCATTCCCAATAGTATCAATACTTGATCAGATAAAATAGGTTTTTAGTGTAAATATAAATTAATAATAATAAACATAAAAAAAATCAATGCAATTTGTTAATATGACGGA
Source organism: Glyphotaelius pellucidus (assembly GCA_936435175.1). Lineage (NCBI taxonomy): Eukaryota > Metazoa > Arthropoda > Insecta > Trichoptera > Limnephilidae > Glyphotaelius > Glyphotaelius pellucidus. The sequence continues at coordinate 3,025,712 of OW386539.1, read as the reverse complement.
TAAACGGAAATAAACCACGATAATTCGATAGAATTAAAGATTCTTTTTTTGTACAAAACCGCCTCTAAAATTCATATTTCAGCAAATCTCATAAATACCTACTGTTGAGTAAGTCTACCCAATACAGGGGTGTTCATTCATCGTTGTATTAATTGAGGTATACATCGAAATTAGACAAAGGATACCCCAGATAATAACATATTAGGAAAATAAACATATCTACAATAATACATGGTTCAGTGACAACTCAACAACGTGGCACTTCAACACACATTTGCAAAAAAAGTCCTTAACCGAACATAACGTAACCTATATAACCTAGTTTTTTTTCATCAAATTCATGATTTTTATCACTTTTCAATGGTGTGTTGAAGTGCCTCTGTTTTGAGTTGTCCGTTCACCATGATATATTAAATTAATATAAAAATGGTTTATTTTATTTCACTTGCAGAGAGTATGTACCGCCGAATAACAAAGCAAAAAACATATTTTCATTCAAATGCATCAAGGATAAAACTACTTGCCTGTATACTGTATATACCAGTTCCAGCGTATAAGCTCAAAAATTCGACATTGTAAGTAAATTATTTTGATATTCACACAAATTTATTAAAGGTTTTTTTAAATCGATTTTTAGATTTGATTGGTAAATAATGCAAAAAAATATAATTGTCGGGAGATCAACTGTCAGATCACTGTGATTTTGCATTCTTTCCATTCTTCCATTTTATTTAAGTTATTTTTGAACTAAACGTTTATGCATGGTTTATTATTAAAAATTGACCATGGGAATCCATTAAATAAATAGAAAATATTTTTCTACTTCAAACTGCGACAGTTTTTTCAATTTAAACGGTGAATTTAAATGAATAATGAATTTAATATTCTTGGTGTAAGGTGGAATGTTTTACCCAATTCATTGGTTATTCAAGATTGAATAACGAAACCAGTGGAAATTTTCTTTTATCACGTATTCGCCCCGAGCCGCATGAATTGCAGCCGCCAATATAAATCAATTAAAGTATATACTATTTATCTGGCGAGATCTACACGATAAGAGTATTCAACCATAAACCAGACATCAATAGGTTGCATAAACTCTGCTTAGATAATTAGCCACTCAGGTACCTATCTACTTTGGCATAACCAGAGATTAAAACGAATTTATGTCTATTTTCGGCGGGACGGGCGATACCATAGATGTTATAAAAAATTAGATGGAGGTGTTCATTAGTAGGAATAGTGAAATGTAGAAACGCTGATAATATGGAATGACTGTAAGGAAACGAAACGATTCAACGTTATGCCTTCTTCACAAAAAGCGTTCGCATGAGATCGCCAATATCATTTCACATTGAGAAAATTAATTTCTCTTGAATAAATTTATTCAATGTTGAACTAATTCAAAGAATCAATGACACAAACATAGGTTGTCATATTCAAGGAGTATGTGTAAGTTATATTAATTACGCAGATGACACATTTCTTCTAGCACTGTCACTTAGCGTACCAAAGAAACTACTACAAGATTTTGCATTTAATACGTATTTTTACTTTAAACTTTTGACTTATTACTTTTTACTCTTTAATTTTTACCGTTAATTTTTATTTTACTTTTTACTTTACTTTTATACTGTTCCATTCGTTTATTGTTGTACTATTCATATGTTACTGGCACACGTTGTGCCGTGTACTTTGAAATAAATAAATAAAGACCTAGACAAACCTCACCCCTTGAACCCGAGCACTTCTGTTAAGTTACCAAACCTAGCTAACCACTTCGAATGACATGTGGTAGGGGTGTTGGTTATCTAATAAATGGTTTCCGGGGCAGCGGTAGCCATAACCGCCCCTCAAATTGAAATAGTTTATTATCTGATTAATCTTTCATTCTTCAAAATAAACACATAAACTGGCTTGAAACCACTTTATTTTAATAATAAAACTTGGCAGTTTTTACATTTTTCTGATAAAGGAAGGTCCCTTGCGGAATGGAGAGAGCAATAATTATTAAACTCAAATAATTTTAAACAAATTTGCGTTATATTTGTAACTATGACAAGTCACAAAGAATACGTAAAATAAAGAAAGCAGCCAATAAAAAAATATGCGTTATGATAGAAAAGCACAGTTCTAGCACAACATAGCATGACAAGAGGAATGGTACTGTTGAGCGAAATATCGAAAACACCAGATATATAAATAGCCTTAAGATTTTTTTGTATAATAATCATCTTTCTAGGTATCAATGTCAAAATGAGAAAATTGTACAGTAATTGGATAATTAATCTGTTGTACAATTAAAAAAAAATGAATAATTCTTAGTCGAAGTGTGATACAGTTAAATATGACGGAAGGGGATCGATTAGACAGTAGTTAAAGCAGAGCCCCGGCAAGGCTAAGATCCTGGATTCAATTCCTAAATGTGACCGAATCTTTTTATGATTTTTCTGTTGTTTCATCTTTTGAGAGTCCCTAATATTGTCTTCAATCGGAATAAAGTTTTGATGTTCTGTACTATATTCAAAAACCTTTGTTAGAAATTATTATTTAAGTAATAATTAAAAAATTGAGCTGATGCCCTTGAGTTGATTTCCAATAAAAAACAGGCCATATAAATTAAGCAATAAAAAAGTGAATAATTATCAACCTTGCTATACATCTTACAAGATTTAAACAGATATAATTTTTCGTTGTTGATCCACAAAGCGATAGTTTCCAGATTTGGGGGTGGGTCCCGGTCGTGCCCGAGAAAATGATGAAACAATCAAGGATTTTGTATTTGTGGAGATACTAAATGTTAATTGAATGCAATACAATAATAAAAGCAGATAGGTAAAGATCAAACTTTTGTCCGATAATAAAAATGACTAACAATGCCCACGATTGTTGCACACTTCCTTCCATCGGCCATTTCGAAATAAATGCTTTAAATTGGGTTATGAAGATGCTGTTCAAATTTTAGATAGTTCTCATTCATGATTGGGCCTTGAACAAATTACAATAAAACTGTATATAAACCATTTTGGGCCAAATAAATAAGACGAAGCATTGATTACTTTGATTATAATTCGCTTGCGGAGGTTCTCACGATGAAATCATAGCTGGAATATTATGTATGTGTAGCAATTCAAATAATAGTTCAATTTTCGTTTCAGAAAATATGATTTATAAGCTAATAATCATTCGAAATATGTTATATAATTTTTGCACTTTCTTCATTCACTTACTAACCACCAGTATTAAGACGACAATATAACCTAAAATATATTCAGAATCTTTATGACGTAAGTAAAGGAGCCGTGTACACAATTGCGACTCGCGACCCGTGTATTGGACGGACCTACTGTCGAATTTGCTCTATCAAAGAAAAGAAGAAGAAGACAAATAATGTGGGAATCTTAACGACGTAAGTGAAGAAAGCGTGTAAACCAATATACTCCCGCGGCACGGCGTAATAGACGAACGCACGGTGTAATTTGCCGTAGCGGGCCTGGAGATTCGACCTTTCCGCCGCGTTCATTTTAATTAATACTGAAGAACGAGTTACAAATATTTAAGATGTTTCTTTATGAATCCCTCCCGAAGTTATTAATTCATCATCTAGAAAAATAAAATCTGGTGCTCATTGCTATCTTTGAAGTTGACGGTTGAAGTTTAACGGGTTTTAAAGTTTTACAATAGTTGTACGTAAAATATATTAATGGTAAGGAATTGTTTTTATTAATTTTAAATATAAAGAGCTTACATCCCCAGGGGTCTGTTGGAATAAAAAAGTTATTTTAATTACGAATTCGCCGGAAATTATTAAAATGCGAATTTTGAGCAAACAAAAATTATTAGGGTTGTGTACCGCCTTAAGAAATCAAACATTTAATCGAAAAGCTTTGCTATAAAAAATGTTTCGGTACTTTAACTTAAACATTTTTGTAACCATTCGTATTTTTACATGTATTTTAATTTCATATTCTATAAATGCCCTACAATCTTACCATTTCACTCAAGAGCCGGTTGAAATAATATACGTGTTATACGAACGAAATCATAAATACCAGCTATTCCTGACATTATTTGGATTAAAAAATGTTAATACAATTTTGGTCTCCGGTGACATTTGTGATGTTTTTTGCAATATGAAATATTAAAAAATCTGTTGGTATTGGACGGTTCGAGGTGAGGGTTTGGGCGGTCACTCGGCCGAGTGACCTGTGATGATCAAACATGGGTTTTTTATATTGCTTAGGAGAAATTAAAAATGAAAAAAAAAAACTTCAAAAAGTCTTGAGACCAAAATTTTAGTTTCATTTTTCAATCCAAATAATGTCAGCAATCACTGGTTAAGTAAGTCAAGTGTGTCCCTTAACACCCTGTTTATTTGGCAGGAATTCAAACATTTTTTTGGTCTTGCAACATTGAAGATGTTTGTGAAAAGTGTTTTAAAAAAGCCTTTCTTTTTAGATGATAGTTTACCATGGTCAACAGCTATCTTTCTTTATATTTAAGGGGTTATATACAGTTAGGAGGCCCAAAAAAGCGATTTTTCAAGGTTTTTTTCTGAGAATATCTTTATATTTATTAATCTAAAAATTTGTATACATATTATGGTAACTTTTAATTGTATTTTAACATTTTTGTATTTGTAAATTTTGAAAGTTGCTATAGCTGATCTGCAGAAGCTTCTCTCAAAAAAGGCATCTTGCGGTGACCACCGTATCTCTAAACTGGATCATTTAAAAAAAAAACAACAAACGGATTTCGTTAAATTAATGTATAATCTTCTAATAAATCGAACGACAAAGCAAAATAACAAAAAAAACGATTTTTGACCAAAATATTGTTCGGTTTGGCCGTTTCCGAGACATCTTGGTCACCGACTTTAAAAACAGTTTTGAGATAAACGCGTTTAAAGTTTGCCTTCTACTTTAAATGCTCTGAAGCGTCTTTACAAATATGCGTATAACTTCGAAAATAATCGCCGGATTGAATTGAAATTTTCTGTGTGTATACTTAAATATATGTACAATACAATAATTAAATAAAAAAAATCGATTTCTTGAAAATTCTAACGGTATATAATCCCTTAAGCCACCAAGTTTCGAAATCTTTCCACAATCCCTTGTTTGTAATAAACGCATGAATGATCATAACAACAAGGGGTGTTGAAGTTGCGTGATTCTGAGTTCATCGAACCGTTTAAACACCCCCTTTATCCTTATCCAAAATTTCTCTACGTTTTACCTTTACTAAAAAAATCCACAATCTTTAATATACAGACTAGAAATTTTTAGTCTCTTTCCTTATAATTTAATGTTTAATTTTTTTATTATATTATTCGCATATTATAAATAATTTAAAGACGTGTTTAAAGAAGTGATCAAATATTTAATTTCGTTTACATATCTCGAAATAATGGTTTATGGAGATACTGTTCCTTACTAAAATTGCACGTTTCTTTCACATATTGAAAAAATGTCTAGGTAGTGGCCTCTTGTATATTATACAACTACAAAAAAAAATTACGTTTAATTCTCTCGCTTGAGAAAATTACAGTTCGAATTTTACATGTGAGGCTCTAAAGGGGGGGGAGGGGGGGGGGGGGGGGGGGAGAGAAATCGCGAAATATCACAAGAAGGGAGGGGATTTAATGAGATATCACATGTATTTATTTTTTCGATGAACGCATGATTTCTAAACCAAACAGGGACGCGTGGCCTTGACTCACAGTTGCCAGGCAACGGTTTCCCCGCGCGTTGCGACAACCGCTCGGCTCACCAGTCGCCAGTAAGACTGTGATTTTGACGCCGAATACCTGCGTAAATCGTTGCCGCGTGTTTCTGTAATAAGACCTATTTGCAGAGTCTAAAAAGAGTAAAATCTAGTGTAGTTCAGAAAGCATTTAATGAGTTATGGGCTGATGCGAAACAAAAATAAACCATAAAAAGGAAGAAGAAAAATATATGTTTTTTACACCTTTTTTTATTATTTTTTATGCCAAACAACCTGCAACCTTATTGTCTGTCTGGACATCTTATGTAATCATTATACATCTGGATGTCCCCTTAGAATAATGATGAAAATAGAAAACGACATAGCATTCATTTGAACCAAAGTGCGTTTTAGTTTCATTATTTTTACTTTCTACCATTTCGGTTCTATTTAAAAAATCATTTAAACTAACAGAGTGCCCTTCATTTATTCTACGATTTCTTGATGAATTATTCTTGACGGTTACTATTTCAATTGTTTTGTTATGTAAACTTTTGTTTTATAATTTATAATTAAATGAAACAATGTACATAACTCTATTTGAAACATTATAGATTTTTATTAAACCTAGAAGACCAATCTAGGTCATTTTTACCTATACGCAAATAAATATCTGCTTTCTCTTTCGCACACTTCTTTCGATTGCTCTGATAGATGAACCAACTCAGTACCCGCCAAGTGCCCATAGGAGACGGCCGTGTTGCCTTGGTAAGTCCCTTCATATTGGATGAATATATATGAACATATCGTACTGTTGTAGGTCAATTTGACCTATGTTTAGGCTTTTTGTAATTTTTAAATGTGTGTGAAAAGTGTTTATAAAGAAAAAATAATTATATTAAACTTTTTAATTGTTGTAAAACATTTATTGGTTGGCAGAAAAAAGAAGATTTTGTTTAGTTTTTTTTTAATTTTTAGTTTAAAAAAAGCAAACCGAAAGGATCTCATTTTGTACCAAATTTTTGTATTAATTAGTAATAGTTGTTTTTTTCAAAGTCTAATAAAAAAATATTATTCTAATTATGCGTTTTTTCATTTCCGAAATAGTAAATGCGAATAAATAATGATACAAAAAATAAATTACACAGAATAAACAATGTTCCAAGTGTATTTATTCATGTAGGTAAATTTAATTTGACCTATGATTGGGCTTTTTAGATAGCAAAATATGATTGGGCTTCTAGGGTTAACAAGTTTCAAAACAACCGTTCTTCCTCAGGGCAAAATATATAGTAAGTTCTCACGAATAATAAAATAAATTATGGTTGAACATAATTAAAACATAACGTGTTGAAGTTGAAGTAGGGGTGGAGGAGTGACTAGAAAAGTAGAAGAGTGGATAGAGTTTATCCAACAACAAATTTGAATTCAACCTACCTAGAGTAATAACAATACAATCAGAGTTGCTCAAGAGACCTTCAGTGAGTTCTCCAATGGAAATTCAGTGCAATCCTCCGTATCCATCAATCAGCAGATACAATCTTACGTTGAAATAGTAAATGCCGAAAAAGGAAATATACGTTTTCACGGGATGTTTCCCTTCCGCTATAAATTCATAATAATTACTAATAAAAGAGTAATGATTTACATACGTATTATAGGCATTGTGCAAAACTTCATAAATATTTTCATCATATCAGAAAACCGTGACGAAGTCAGTTCGTTGAATAACAAACATTACCACAGCAAATCTGAATGATTCAGTAATTTATATTATAACATTTTTTCGATGTGATTTCGTGGTCGATATGAACATGCAAGTTAGATTTAGGTATAGGTAAATATAAAATTTTATGTAATATTTTCGTGATCTATCTTCTGTTTTCTTATAACAAAAAATATTCATCATCATCTTCATCCCCTTATCCTATTCAGGTCGGGGACCCATTGCATCGACAAGGCTCCTCCATACGTCCCTGTCTTGTGCTGACTATTCGGCCTCCGTCCATGGCAATCCCATCCTCTCCTCACACAGTTGCCTCGACCAGCTGTGTCTGGGGCCGCCCACTGGACGTCTACCCTCTGGAATCGCACTAAGTATCTTCCTTGGAATTCGGTCATCAGGCATTCTTAGTACATGCCCAAGCCACCTCAGTTTCGATTTTTCTATGAAGAGTAGCAGTATTTCAATGTTTAGATCGTCTCGGATCATCGAGTTTCTTATATGATACCATTTCGTAACCCCTGCCACTCCTCTCAAGTACCTCATTTCGGCAGCTTTGACTCTACAGCGCGTTCGTTCGCTTAGCATCCATATATGGTGGCCGTAAGTGAGGTCGGGCGATATACCGTTTTGAACACTGCCATCTTCGTCTTGGTATTGAGCTCGGCTTTCCTTATCACTGAGCTGTAGAGAGGACGCAACACACCGCTTGCCGCACTAATTTTTCGATCAATTTCTCCGTCTTGCCGTCCATCGCTGGAGAATTCAACCCCGAGGTACTTGAATCTGTCTACCTGTTTCAACTGAGTTCCATTAGCGTGTATGTTGCACTGAGATTGGTCCCTTCCTATAACCATCATCTCTGTTTTTGAGGTACTCATCTTAATTCCCGCCGCCGTGCACTCTTCGTTGAATCGATTGATCCACTCTTCTTATCCCTCCTGTGTTGTCGTTAATCTCGCGATGTCGTCAGCAAATAGTAGAGAGTTGATTATAGTATTTCCTACTAGTGCTGCATCCGGTGTTTGACTGTTTCGGCTAATTCGGCCCATGAATATAGTGAAGAGGATTGGCGACATAGGGCACCCTTGTCTGAGGCCAATTTCCACTTCAAATTCCCCCGAAACTTGACTGTTTACCCGGACCCTGCTGGTACTTTTTTCGTATAAAGATGCTATACCTTTTAGCAAGTTGCCTTCAACTATTATTACGTGTAATTACTATTATTACGTATTATTACGTATTATTACGTATTCTTTAAGCACCTCCCACAGCAGTTGGCGCGGTACAAAGTCATACGCCTTCTCTAAATTAATAAATCCAACAAATGATGGCTTATAAAAAATATTACACAATTTTTTTTTTTTTTTTTACATGGGTTCCACTTAGGAGCGTGCCGCAAACATACCTTATATTATTTTTAATGTAAGGGTTGAAGTGGGGATGGTGGCGTGGCTCTTCCCTAATCCCTAGTCATTATATTATGGTTATCCATTGTTTTGTAATGTTAAGTTAGTATATATTTTGTCCAACCGGTCAGCGTATGAATTAAAAAAAATAGTCTTTCACGCAAAGTAATGTTTCATTTATTCATTCAATTCTTATTTGATTTGATGTTAAACAGAGTTTTTTTTAGTTGGTTCGTTGTTCAAGAATGCTTCCACTAAAGGACACTAGGTTATTTACCTTTTGATTGTGATTATGTATGCTTTGGTAATAATACTTTTTAAAAAATTGCTCAAGGACACAACGAATAATATTATAATGAATGCCACAAAAAACATGTCACAGGGACAGATAGCGTCCACGTTCAATAATTTACGGAATGAATGATTACGAATAACAAAAAATCCCGGATAGGTTGGACAGAACAAAGAAAACTAATAATTGGCGGATGAAAATCCTCAACGTCGCTAATCCGTGGCCGGACATAATTCATAATTACTGTTTCGTAGAAATAATAAGATTTTTATTGTTAATCCAACAAAAACTTTGGCTGTCTATTTGTCAGTAACCACAACACTGTGAGTAAATATACTTCGTACATTTGAATGTACCTAAAACTTTGTGGTTATCCATCCATACTAATATTATAAATGCGAAACTGCTCGAGTTTGTTTATGACCTTTTCACGCATAACACTATATAAAGACTTTAATAATTCTTTCACCAATATAAAGCTTAATTATATGCGCAGACTACAGGTTGTATATGATGGTAAGCTCTGGCGTTATGAAATTATAAATATTAATATATTATATTTGTTATACGTTTTCTGTCGCTAACAAAAGCGAGTTTTTGCTAACGTCAGAAAAAAATCTTTTCCATGGAAACAATGTTGATATATTTTTGGGCTCTATGCTGGTAGGTCCTCAGTCTACTGGTCAGCTACTACTGCAGAAAATTCAAATATTAGAATATGTTTTGTTTTTTTTGGACAAGCTTTGGAATAAATGTCAGTTAAGAGTTCCTACATTAAAAATATAATTCGTAACCATTATAAAGACTGAATAATAAATAGTGTAATTTTTTATTATATTAACAAACTTTCAAATATTTAATTAAAAATAAACATCCGAAATGTTTGTAAGTGCATAAATTCCGAACGAATGAACAAAATTCAATAATTATTTTTTTCTTTGGGCTATAGCTTTATGAAATTTAGGTGGCAGGTGAGATGTTTGAAAACTGAATGTAAGGGAATGAATGTATGGAATGCGGGAGGGGGTGGGGAGGAGGGGGGATAATTGATAAGTTCAACCCTACAGTAATTTCCTGTAATACCATGCGAGCGAAGCCGCGGGGAAAAGCTAGTTATGAATAAATGAAACAACATTACTTTGCGTGAAAGACTATTTTTTTAAATTCATACGCTGACTGGTTTCGCAACCGTCCTTCGGACAAAATCTTAATATATATATTTCTTCTGTCCGTGTGTATGTCACTGAACTCCACCTAAACGGCTGGACCGATTTTGATGAAATTTTTTGTGTGGGTTCAAGGAAATTTGAGAATGGTTTAGATTCATAATTTGGTCCACTGGAAAATGTTCTTTTAATTAATTTTTTTTATTTCTAAAGAGTTGTTGATTTTGGAATGTTTTACATTGGATCCGGCAGACTGCGCTACCATCGCAGTATCGAATATTCAATATTCTTCTATTTTAATTTTAGTTTGTCCCGACAGTTGTGTACATTGGAGGTTATCCACCACTTACCCGCCTTGGTATAAGTAACTGATGGTTACTCCTTCAAGGCTCTCGCAAGGACTCTAATTTTTTTCGAAAGAATGAAGCTACATTTAGTTTTGAACGAATCTAGACCTCCAATGTCCCTGCATACAGTGTTAGTAAGCAGTATGCAAGTGCTTACATGATAAACTTGATACAATGGTGTTAGTAAAACATATATAAAGGCATGGAAAGATGATAAAAAACAAGATGAAGGACGCTCGCGGGGGATTGTATCTTGCGTATGCTGCAAGCACCTGCAAGAAAGGGAAGATACAAACATGTTTTAGATACAAATAAATGGCTCTGCAGTCTGAAAGGGTTCCCTCTCTCGTCGTCTGGCAGTACCAGCAAGAATGTTTGTGGCGGTCGGTCAAACCTTAACGAGACAGAGCTGCCGCGCCTCTTAGCCAGTTCCTCGGTTGTGCCTTGAAGAAAGTAACTGGGAAATAGGGGCAAAATGCCCAAAGACCCTAAGGACTGAAGCGTCGAGTTGCCGGAGGCAGGGCGGAAGGTCGCCGAGGTCGCCCGGCCAAACCTCATGGACAGTTGTGTACAGGACAACGTCTGTCGGGTCCGCTATAAATAAATAAAATAAATTGTGGAACATTCCAGAACACTCTCGAATGTTGTCCTGAGCGAAGCCGGGTAACCCAGCTATTATATACCATGTATATAAACCATAGTATAATGACTAGGGATTAGTGGAGAGTCACGCCTCCACCCCCACTTAATAATATAAGGTATGTTTGAGGTACGTTCCAGGGTGGAAGATACTCTCAGTATCGCCCTGGTGTAAGGATCACTATTCAGAAATGAAACGTTGCTTGGAGTAGATCTGAATAGCCAGGCACTTCCCCACCTTCCTCTTCCTCATTTCCTTCCCCTACCCACTACCTTCAGCCTCACAACATACCCCAATTGGAAATGCCAAAGTCTAACTGGCTCCAGACGGGAGCAGTTGGGACTCTTGTGCGGTATTCATATAAAAAAAGGTCTAATTGGCTCAAATATTAGAGCAGAGTCCTGGAAAGACTAAAGTTCTAGGTTCAATTCCAAATGCAATCGAAACCTTTTCTAATTTTTCTGTTTCACAATTTTCGTTTGAGAGTCTCCAGGTTAGGTTGTGAGCTATTTTTTTCATCACTTTTAATGACTTTTGCCACTCTGTTGAGTTTTTGGTCACTTTTTTAATTATAACGCTTGAAGAACCTGCTGATATGATTATTTGTTTTCTCTCTCTCTCTCTCTCTCTCCGATGGCCCTACAGCCCATATCGAGCCTTGGCCTCCCGCACATTCGCCTCCAACTCCTCCTGTTTGTTATCTGGAGAAGCTGTGCTGTATCCCCCCTTACCTCGTCTTTCCACCTCAGTCTGGATCTTCCCACTTTTCTCTTTCCACCTGGGTGTCCAGTCAAAATTTTTTTCGGGAAGCGTGTATCTGGCATTCTCTGTACATGTCCAGCCCATCTCAACCTGAGGAGTCTCATGTGGGCTGAGATGTTAGGGGCCTGATATATATCGTACAGTTCTTTGTTGTGCCGGATGCGCCACGGTTCCCCCTCTTTCACGAGTCCACATATTCTTCTCAGCGCTTTTCTTACAAAAGTATCTAGCATTTCAGCCATCTTTACAGTGTCAGTGTCAGCGCCTCACATCCATCCATATGCCAGTAAAGTTCTAACAATGGTCTTGTATATGTATGGTTATTTTGGTTTTTCTGTGGACGCTTCGTGACTTAAACACTGGGAGCAAAGAGAAGTATGTTTTGTTGGCAGCTGTCATTCTCCTTCTGATTTCCGCTGGATCCTCATTGTTCTCTGTCAGACTGGAGCCCAGGTAAATTGATCGACCACTTCGTATGAGTATTTATTTTGTCTACTTTACTAAATATATAACTCACGTGACTAATGTTGCGTTTACGGTACAAGATGTCGAGCGACGATGCACTAACACGTAATTAATGGTTGTCATTAATAATAATGCAGATTTATGGATATGCATACTTGGTCAGTGCTTTAAAAAAGCATATCCAAGAATGGCAACTGTAGTGGGCTAACTAGTACTTGACACCTGATTTTGCATTTAAAATCACAGCCCACGACCCAGGCTCCACTAAGTGACTTTGCAGTCTAGGCACATCATACATATTCGTCGACTTTAAACAGTATTGCAAAAAAACATTGAATTGGTGATAAATTAATAATTCAACAAAAAATTAATGCGAAACCGAATACAAATCTCTGTTACATATAAATTATGCAACCATGAAGAGGTACCTACATTCACAGGCAGTAAATTGTCTTTTTGTTTTTACGCACTGGTATCACCAGGTTGTGTATGGAGATGTCAGTGACAGGAAGGGAAAACTTCATTCCTTGCCTAAAAAACAGACCGATCGGGGCTCTCAGTGTGTCTTCGCCGACGAATCAATCGTACGAGATGTAATCTTTTATAAAACGAGTGAAGAATACTAATCCGAATTAATCAGAATGCCCTGCGAGGCAATTTTCTGACAGATTGTGGGGACAATCTCCTCAACACAATGCAAGGTCGTATTTTGAATTATTTTCAACCCTAACTGATTTCTGGATAGAATTGTAAGCTGATTGCACCTGGTGTGAATGCACCATTACTTGGAGGAGAGTTGCTGGTCTTATCCAAGGTCCTTTACAATATTATATAGATTTGCGAAGAATACGCTGCTGAATATAACATGGTCTACAACCCAACTAAATCTGTGTTGATAGTATTCAAATCAGGCGCAGGCACCATAAAAGTATTACCCGTTAGCCTAAACGATACAAAAATAGCTGAAAAATTCGAGGTCAAATACTTAGGACACATCATAACAGCGGACCTCAACGATGACTCGGATATTGAGTGACAGAGAAGATCACTGTGCATTAGGGCAAATATGATTTCTCGAAGATTTAACAAGTGTAGCCCAGGTGCAAAAAGGCAACTTTTTAATACGTACTGTACGAGCCTATATACCTATATACCAATTTTAAGAAAGCATCACTAAAAAGAATGGAAGTACAGTACAACAATTCATATCGAACGCTTTTTGGATTGTCCTGGTACTGCAGTGCCACCGAGATGTTTGAAGAAGGGTGCGTTCCCGGATTCCGAGCACTAATGAAAAAACGGATCACCAACTACAGAATGCGACTAGCCTCGAGCGAAAATAGTATTGTGATGGCAGCATTCCACTTCTTGCAGGGTCCCATCTACAAGCGATGGATCCACTTCCTGAGGACATAGATTAAACAAAAAGTTTTATTTTTATTATTATTTTTTATTATTATTATTATTTTCTTTTAAATTTCTTTAACCATGTAAATATTTTTTTTAATGTATCCTTTTTATATCTTGTTATCATTACTTGATTATTATATATGTATAATATGGAACTCGTGGGACTGCACTACCCTCCCCGAGATCTGGAATAAATGATTAAAAAAAAATATATATATATATATTATGGAAACTTAGATCACTACTTGTGTGATTGCCCGATTATGGATTTAGACACTTTATTCAAGAATCGTTTGGATCTCGAAGTATCGTTGGACCAATCCTGTTTTCTACCAGTGGTAAAGCGAGTAGATTAGGGTGTAGGGTGTTCTACATGTAAGATTTTTTTTTATGTTACAATGCAACCTTTTATTGCTGATTGAAAACTTTACTTTTGAATCTTGAATTGGTAACACCTTCATTCCCAAATTGCCTGTACATTGGGTACACAACCTGAGGTAAGCAGTTCTCATTGTTTTTTTTGTTCCTGCTGAAATAGGCAGGATGGCACTCTAATATTTCAATTTCAACAATCAATCACATAAGTTGCCCGTAACATCTAGTTATGTAATAATAGAGTGATAAATTCAGACAGCAAGTATCCTTTTGGCCTGCATCGATTCATAAATAAATAAATTCATAAAAAAAGATAAATCAATACAATTTGGGAAGCGGGGATGGGTACTGCCGCCCCGGGAACAATTTATTGGGTAACCAACACCTCTGCAATAGATCACTCCAAGTGGTTCGCTACGTTTGGTGACTTCGCCCGGGTTCATGGGGTGAGGTTGTCTGGATCTGGCGGCGGATGACTTGGATACACTGAACCATATATTGCCGCCCACCCCTCTCACATTTCTCATTCCCAGAACTTCCTGTCCTTCCTTTCCCTAAAAAGACCCTCGATACAGCATCCCCAAAGATGACATAGGTCCTGAGGGATATTTTTTTCAGGGCCTCCTGTGTGGAACTAATGAAAAAAATACGCTTAATTGAAGTTTTATTATATTTTGATGATGTATTTTAGATGTATTCTATTTGGTTAGAATTTTTTTATTACTACCCTTTTTTAATAAATATGTGCTCCCCCTGTAGAAATATGGTGAGTGGTGTAATCTTAGTGTTAAAGAATAAAGTTATTTGGTTACTTCAAAATTAAGAACATAATATTTGTTAAATTTCTGCATTGTGTTTTTTTATTCACGTTTGTTCCTTTCTTTCGTTTTACTATCTATATCATACCAAAATAATTATTTTTATGAGTCGGGTATGGGTACCGCCGCCCTAGGAACCATTTATTGGATAACCAACACAATGGCGGACTAGAGGACTGGTCAGAGGCCCGGGGCGGCAAAGCTGAATGAGACCCCCTCCTAGTTTAAGATGTTGATGTAATTTTGCAAGCTTTTTATTCGATTCACATTTGTATGTTTATGTTTATTTAGTAAAAATCTTGCAGGTGAAAATTAAATTCGACCTAAATAAACATTCTATATAGGTACTAAGCATATTTTTAAGCCACCTGGACACTGTAAAAAAAAATATATTTGTCACTTTTTAAAATTTTATTTTCTAAAAGATTCATTTGTTAATTAACACCTGTAATTCGTAAAATTGACGGAGATACAACATTTTCAGTAAAACTTTGAAAGCGTTTATCTTGAAACTACGTTTTTCAACCTGGTTGACAATATATTAGAAAAACTTTAGATATATCCGATTTGCATGCACTTAGTTTTAAACTGTTCGAAAACGTGTTAAAAAATACCGTCACTATGGCACCACGACGTAGGAATTTTTTTATAAAGGGCACCATTCAATTTTTTTAATGAAAATTTTCAAAAAAAAAAATCGAAAATAAAATTCGCTGGTTAGCCATTTTTTTTTAAGATATCAAAATTCCCCTGGCGGGTGCCATAGACATTGGATTTTCAAAATACGTGGTGCCAAAGAAACTGGATTTTCAAATAATTTAAGACTTGGTGCATGCAAATCGGATGTAACTTTTTGTTTTAATATGTTGTAAACCAGTTTGAAAAACTTGTTAAAAAAGTTTCGAGAAAAACGCATTCAAAATTTCGCTGAAGGATAATTCAACATACAAACTGTTTCAAACGGTTTCACATAAAATGCTGTATCTCTTGTCAATTTTTCGAATTTCTTTAAAATATTTGGTGAGAACATTTTCAACTAATGCATCTTTTCGAAAATGAAATTAAAAAATGACTATTTTTACCGTGTCCTGGTGCCTTAAAGCCTTGTTCTTTTTAAATGCCTGGAAGGATACGACGTAAAATCGCGATATTTTGACTGACGTAATATTTTGTGGGTTTATTTTGGGCCATCGAATATTACATTTACTGAAACACATTCATTGAACAATAAAATATGCATAAATACAACATTACATGCATTTATTTGATTAATTTACATGTTTTACGATCTTTTTCACGAGAACGACGCTAGCTAATTTGACAGCTTAAATACCGGGAAAAATGACACCCGGAAGCCATAGAGAATTTAAAACAAATTATTCTGAGTGGCTAGGTGTGTTTACGGTATTTTATACCTTAAGAATAAGAATGTCAAAAGCGATTCTGACCTTGTTCTTCATACATTTTCTGTATACATAAGGGTTAAAATCGCATTCTAAAATTTAAAAAAATTGAAAATTTTGGTGTGTGCGCCGGCGCACTCCCGGCACAGTAGGCGTTTTAAGATTTGATTAAGGGAACACGGAGACGTTTAGAGGCCCCCCAGGACCAGGATCGGGGCGGTTCACACCCCCGTTAGTTCGCCAGTGAACCAACACCCCTGAAAAAAAAATTGACGGCCAGAAAACAATCCCTCTTTAATCAGTAACATAATAATCCCAATTATGAAATACGTGATAACAATTTATTTATTAACTTCATTAAAACGTCATTAAATATGATTTTTGTCCTTTGTACTTACATAAATACACGAGTATTTTACCAACTCTACCATTTCGCGAAAAACCTCATCACTTTTCATAATTTTGTTGGTTTCTTCATAATTACGATGCTTTTTAACATAACAACGAATTCCTTGCACTTTCCCAACAAATTGTGATATTTTCATCTACCTCCCCAATTACATTAAAAACAGTCTTCTTTATAAGGTAGTACAATTTAATTGTGGCCAAATTAAGAAGATGTTATTAACAGGTTGACGTTGGAACGAGGAAGAGCGTAGTGTGTGAGCAAGACAAACTACACAATGATTAGGTACTCACCTCCAAAAGTAATTATAAAGCAGTCTTCCCACGGCTAGTGTGAGAGATTTCTTTGACTTGGATTACACGGGATTTGCATTGCAAGAATCTGCACAAGGCGTAAATCCACTGCGGATTTTCATTGTTTTTTAGTTGTTAATTTCAAATTTAGAAAAAAAATTCCTTTTTTCCGATAATTTAGACGTTTCACGAAATGGGAGAAATTCGACGCGGTTTTAGAAGCAATGAATTATAATATTGTGAGAATTGGCGGAGTTGGGTAACCCAGTAATATCGGTGATGATGATGAACAAATCCCCGCAAAAAAGCAAAAAATGTAATTATGCAAAAGTTGAGTCATAAGAAAAAGGCGTTAAGAATTTCGTATTGTAATTAATTTGTTATCACAAAATATCTTTTCTTAGATTGCTAAAATCATGTACCTAAGTTTGTTTTATTATTTTGTTACTTGTAATTTCTTGTGTTTTACTTCCTTTTAGGTGTTACATACGTGGAGAGAAATCGATTTTGGCCTTCATGATAAATTGACGGGTTTTATTAACAAAACATCAATATAAGAAATTTTTATCGAATTCCATGTATCGTGACAATACAAAGTAAAATACATTATATAAAAAAATGAACGAACAATAAAATAATTTTTTTTTCATTAATAATTAATAAAAATTAATGATCACAGAGAAAGGAGCCTTTTTGGCCCGGAGCTCTGTATGTATCTCAATATTTCAAAAAGGAAAAAAAAAAACATCATGTACATACGAAATTTGTTGATTAATAATTTATACTTACCATTTCGTAGCAACGTATACATACAAAATTTTAATATTGCATTTCATTCTGTTACTACTGATAATTTGCGTTTGTAAAATTCACCTAATTTCTTTCAATGAATTGAATTATAAGATATAACTAAAATAGCTTTAAATTATTTGTTTATTATCACACCTAAAGGGGGGGGGGGTAGAGAAGTGTGACATTGTGTGTGACAAGACGTACGAGTGGGTTATCAGCTTTGTGACGTCACACGCAGTTAGGCTTACCAGATGACAGGAATTTTCATGAAATGTCTGTCTGATTGAGATTGCATTCGATACAAAAATATCCCATCTAGCCCCCTCCGTCGTGGTAAATATGACCGCGACGGAAAACTTACACGTAAAATTGCAAAACGTGGCGTGATGACACGCTAGGGGGGAGGCGCTCTCACAAATGTGACAGCGTGTGACAGGGACGGGAGGGGAGAGGGGGGGTTCCACGGGGACCACGTTCCAGAGTGGAAGATACTCTCAGTATCGCCCTGGTGTAAGACCACCGTTCGGAATTGAAACGTTGCTTGAAATGGTTTTAGCCGTTTTTGGTGACCAGATTTGAATAGCCAGATACTTCCCACTTTCCTCTTATCCATTTCCTTCCCCTTCCCACTACCTTCAGCCTCACAGCCTCAGCCTCATACCTCAATTGGGGAAGCAATAGTTTCACTTGCTCCGGACGAAAGCAGTTGGGAATCTTGTGCGGTATTCATATAAAAAAACCATGTTTGATGACCAGATCTGAATATCTGCGTACTTCGCCACCTTCCTCTATCCTTCCTCTTAGCCACCTTCCCCTCCAACTACTTTCAGTCTTATAACACACCAAAATCGGGGATGTCATATTCTCACTGGGACTCTTGTGCGGTATTCAAATAAAAAAATCGCCTCGGTGAAAGACCAAATTTCAGAATCAAAACGTTGCTTGATTTGGCTTAAGCCGTGATTGGTGACCAGATCTGAATTGCCGGCGACTTCCCCGGCTCCTCTTCCCTATCTTCTTTCCCTCCACTCTAATTTCAGTCTTACCATTCACCAAATTGGGAATGCCGTAGTCTCACTAGCTCCGGACGGTTTTGGGAACATTTGGGACTAAAAAAAAAAACAAAAGTCTTCTTAATAGCTTCATTATTATTATGGCAAAATATTTCTGCATTACATAAATGCCAAAAGCATAATAAGAAATAAAATTTCAGCGAATAATCCGACAGGTTTATGAGTACATTTTACGTAAATAATTTGTGACGTAAATGTCATTAACATAAATTTTGAATTCTTTTGAAGTCGTCTGAATCTGACCGATTTAAATAAGGCATTGACACATTTCTCCCACTGTTACACAGAAAACACGCATTTCCTCGAAAGGGTAAGTGTGCATCGATGGTGAATCATCGAATTAAATGAGTTGGTAAAGTCGGTCAGTATCTTGCGTTTAATATTCAAGGTTGCAGTAGGTCATAGGTGATGCTCGACGTTGGGAGGTATAAATTCACTAACTAATGGTGTTTGGAAAACCAGGAATTCAGATTGTGTGACTTGTCAAGGTGAGAGTTAAGTGAATCCCTCCTTCTACAGTTATAATCAACTATGTTACAAAGCCCGTATCACAAATCATTAGTCAACATTAAAAAATCTTTAATATCTCTTGCTTCATTTAAGTTTGTATGGTGATTAATATTTTATTAAAAAAAATCTTCGTGACTTACTTATTTGAGATCCGATGGGTTTCACTTTGCTGGGTTCTATCTATGACATCTAAGTTATCATGTAATAGAGGAAAACCTTATTTCACTTAACTCTTTTTGTATACAAATGAATGTTTCTTTGTTTGTCCTGAATGCGTTCCCGTATCATTCATCTGATTGCGATGAAATTTTAGTGATGTGTAGTGCGCACGCCCGCGAAGGTTTCTTTGTACAATGACTCCATGAAATTTATGAAAGGGGCAGAGGAATGGATTGCAAAGAAGGCATGGTAGCGGTAGGGGATAGCAGATACGCAATCTCTAGGCGTAGGGCTGAGTTTCAACGGATCGCAGCATGTCGCTGCTCTACCGGGCACAACACCGTGCCAGGTACGAAGGTCGTCTTTGGACGATTCCGTGTTCCGATGTCGAACTTTTAAGCTTGGTCAGAGACGGGGTGCCATCGCGCCATTTAAACACGTTGCGCAGTGCTCGCCCCGCCTCGTCGGACGGGGGCCGCCTGATAGATGTCACATTGTTTAGAGAGCCTTTTGACTCGCGGAACTCACATAATCGATTTGCCTAGTATCACCGCCCGATTTGCCTAGGCGGGATACGGCCTTAGAGGCTTTCAGGCCTTTTCCTGTGGATGGCATCATCGAACCACCTGCCGGTCGACCGAGTGCGTGAACCAAATGTCTAAAACTGCCGAGCCTCTCGTACTGAGCAGTATTACCATCGCAATGATCGGTCATCAGTAGGGTAAAAGTAACCTGTCTCACGTTCCCTTTTGCGAACAATCCAACGCTTGGCGAATTCCGCTAACATTTATTAGGTAAGTATAACAGTAAGGGGTCTTCCACTAATCACGTGAGACTCGAAAGGGGGGGAGAGGTTCGGAAAAAATCAAGAAATATCACAAAGACGGGGGGGGGGGGGGGGGGGGGAATATAATGATATATCACGTGTATTTATTTTTCGTTGAACGCACGACTTCTAAACCAAACAGCGGCGCGTGGCCATGTCTCTTCGTTGCCAGGCAACGATTTCCCCGCGCGTTGCGACAACCGCTTGGGTCACCAGTCGCCAGTAAGTCTGTGATTTTGACGCCGAATACATGCGTATGTTTTACTTTAAAACAATGGAACAATGTCTAAACTAGGAGATCTGTATAAAGACTTATTTGTAGAGTGTAAAAAGGGGAAAAAAAACCTAGAGTAGCTCAGAAAGAATTTAATTAGTTGTGGGCTGATGCGAAACAAAAATATACCATAAAAGAAGAAGAAAAATATATTTTTGTTTTACACCTTCCTTTATTATTTTTATGCCAGTCAAAAACAAACTGCAACCACCTTAATGTCTGTCTGGACGATGCTTAATTTTCAAAAATTTAATCAGATTATACCTGTATTTAAAGATAATATTTTGAAAATTTCAATATACTTTGTACAAAAAAAAAAATACATGTGATTTTGGGCATGGGCGGAGGGGGGGGGGGGGGGGGGTTAAAGTTGCTAAAAAACCATCATGTGATTAATGGACGACCCTAAGTATAACATAAATTTGTAACATATACGTCTCTTGATGTTAATTAATACGTCACTAATTGATAATAACTCGTGTTTAGTAAGTAAGGACTATCATGAGATGTTTGATGCTTACTAAAGAAATTCGTTTCCTTTGTTTTAGATATTTATAGTTTATATGCAAGATTTTTTTTTAGTGAGATCTAGATGATGAACTTTGACAACAATCGAAATAAAAAATGAATTATTTCTAGATTTTCCTGACATGAATTACAAAACCATTTCTGATTAACGATATCTTTTAGAAACTCAAACAATTAACACTCACACCTTGAAATCCCATCCAAACTGGCACTCATTTAAATTTGGAATGACATCAAAAAATTCACAACACACCTCCTAGTAATTAATGTGTCGGGTAATACATCTTATTGCAATCGACACTTTGCCAGTTAACTACCGATTATATTATCGGTAACATCTATTATCGGACACTTGAATTTTAAGTGTGAAAAGGGGACCAACAGAATTTCAAAACTAACGCACCGTATTTCCAGGTGAACCGCACAGGCCAAATTGTGCAACGTTTGGTATTGCTGGGCTAAGCTCAGGAAATGAACATAAGCCTACATTCTTAACCCCTCAAGCTTCGACCGTATTTTGTCAGAGTGTCAAAAATGTTTCCGCTTTGCAATAAAATCCAAATAAATGGAATAATTCTGAACGTATTCGAAAACAAAAAAAAACTTTTTTGAAATGTGATGAATACGCTTTCAAAGATTATAAATCGAAATCTATCTATACTAATATTATACAGGCGAAAGTGAATGTGTTTGTTTGTTACCCTTTCACGCATAAACCACTAAAATGATTTTAAAAATTCTTTAACCAATAGAAAGCTACATTATAAGCGAGTAACATAGGCTGTATATAATGGTAAGCTCTGGCGTTATGTATAATAAATGAAAATGTGTGCATTTCATATATTTTAGCGGCAGGGAGGAAAAGCAATGGAAAGATGGGGTTCGCAGAGAGGGACGGGGGAGGGGGAAGGCGTGGAAGCTGGAAGCGAAAGGGGACGCACGGAATAGGACATTATGTATTGCTAACTGCTACAATAATTTCCCCAAATGCGAGCTTACGATGCGAGCGAAGCCGCGGGTAAAAGTTGTAAAAATATAATTTTTGAAATATAAAAATTTACAAAGTGCAAAGTAACAAGGAAAAAAATAAAAACACAAATACATTTTATTAGACAAATGCACCATAAACGTTATAGTAGGCTCGCTTTTTTGTCGATTCATGTAAAAATAATTAATAAAAAATTCCCAAAGATAATTTTTTTTTTCAAATTCCGATCCAAATTTTGGTTTCATTAGTACATTTTACTTTTATTGTGGTTAACTTTTAGATTAGAATATAGAGTGAGGTGTTTTCTCTTTCTAACACCGTTTATATCACATTTCTTATTATGATAGTGAGGGAACCACGCGGTTTTTATTAGACCTATATAAGTTGTTCCAAAAAGTGAACAAATTAGCCCGAGGGGTTAGCAGGAGAAACTAATGAACGTGCACGCTTTTTACATTATGAATGTACTCGTACATTTATGTGTTCACCATTTCAAGGTCTGACACATTCTTTCATTGGCATTAAAATAATGGAATGCATTGTAACGGCTTCCAAATTTTGATAATTTTAATTTAGTTGTTTTTCAAGGTCGTATGAATAATTTCTTTCAACTGATCTAATAAATTATAAGATCGCGTTTTTTAAACCGAACTCTTTTTTTGCACCTATATATTTTTTTAAACATTCAATTCAGAATATTACTGTGTTATTAAGTGAATAAAGGTACACATGAATATTTCAATTTGAATTTATTTAATTTTTTTTACATTGTTTTAGAAAATAATGTTTCTTTACTGGGGTACCCCGTTCCGAAATTATAAGTTGATGCCTATTTTAAAATATTACAAGAGGAAAATTATAAAGTTATATCTAAAAGAAAGCACAATACAATCATTAATCTTTATTTGGTTGCAAAATTGTATCTATGTTCTTCCTTCCCATGTCCATAGTCCATATCTTAATTCTTCTTTTGAAGTCGTTTATTTTTTTAACAGTTTTTATTGCAAGAGGAAGTATATTAAATAATTAAGACAATTATTGCACGTTTCTTTGGCCAAAAGTCGTTTTAGTTGTTGGTTGGTGGAATACATGTTGTAATGTGGATTTTGTGAATCGGCCCGAGTTTGTCTGTGCAAGGTTATCCTGGTTTTCGAATGCGTATATTAGAATATCTTTTGCATATAATTGTTTAAGTGACATTAAATTCAGTGCCTTAAAAACGTAGTCTGCAGGAGTTCTGATGGGGAGTATAATTTTCAAAATTGCTCTTTGTGCTACGGGGACTGGTTTTACAGTGGAACCGAACAAGCTTCCCCATCATATAAGACCATGTCGTAGATGAAATTGGGCTAATGCATATCATTTTAATTAACTGTTCTTTATCTAAAATGTTTCTTATTGTTTTGAAAAAGTACGTTAGTTTTTTCAATTTTTTGCTCACATTTTCCACTTGGGAGTTCCAATTTAAGTTTTGGTCAATAATTATTCCAAGGTATTTTATTGTTTGTATTTCATTCAACTTCAAGCAATTGCAAGGAATTTCTTGGTTCACGTACAAACAGTCTTTATGAATTTTTATGTTTAGGTTTGTAATTAGATAATCTGTCTGTTTGTTGTGGATTTTGAATTTAATATATTTAGTTTTTGTGTCATTTAATGTTAGTGAATTTGAATCAAGCTGATGTTTTACCGATTCATCCCTTTTTCAGCTATATCGAATACAGTCTCCCATGACTTTCCATGGAAGCGAAGAACTGTGTCATCTGCAAAACTTATGACCGAGCCGTGACAGTTTAGATCACATAAATCATTAATATATATCAGGAACAAAATCGGGCCTAAGAAACTGCCTTGCGGAACTCCATATTGGATTTGTATTGGCTGACTTGATAAATTTTGAATCCTGACTAACTGTGACCTTTCTGACATGTAGCTTTTAATGAGATTCAGTTCACAACCTGAGATTCCAATCTTTTTGAGTTTTTCTAAAAGGTATGTGTGATCAATTGTATGTATGAAGTTTCAATGGCTCTCGATATCTCTGAAACCGGTCTTAAAAAATGATATTTCTTTCTTTAAAATCGATTCCAGGTTTTGAAGTCCGATACGGCATTATTTCAGCATGTTTTGTGTCAATGCAGCATTTTTTTCAGCTTCCTACCCACCCCTCATACCTTTTTCCTTTCCAGAATTTTATGTTCTTTCTTTCCCTAAAAAACCCTTCACACAGCATTCCCAAAGATGACATGGGCCCTGAGAAAAAAAATCCCTGTGTGGAGTTATTGTAAAACATAAATAATTATTAATTATTTTTTTGCCTTGGAAATAATGGCTAAATAATAATAAATCGTGCGTGTATTTTATTTGCAGAAATTCGAGCAGTTTTTATTGGTATATATCAAAGCGTACATTTGTTGAATTATTATAAGTGAAATAAAATTAAATTATTTTAAAAGAACCAAAAGCATATTCATCCCGCAATCGGAAATCGTCTTCATAGCAGGATGGGCAACGGATATGGTACGTAAACCTCCATAATTATTGACTGTAGCTACCAGGACCCTAAAAAAGAATAAAAAACAAATAATTATATAAGATGTATCAGCACGTACCCAAATGATTTTAAACGGTGTTTCCTGAGCATTCTTGGAGTAAAAGTGTTGATATAATGATATTTTTTTCAATGTATTTTTTCCATCGCACATCGCCACTGGGTATAATACTAGTGGTTCACGTGATAATCAATCCGTCTCGTTCCAGAAGCACCGCTTAGACGAAACAGAGAATGTATCACGTGATCCGGTGCAACGGGTGAAAATGTGGTCAGTGGCAGCGTGTGATAAAAATGTTTTTACTTGAAAAACAATATCATCAGACGGTAAAATGGTATCTAACACCAAAAATGCTTAGAAATCGCTGCTTAAAATCCTTCG
Source organism: Glyphotaelius pellucidus (assembly GCA_936435175.1). Classification (NCBI taxonomy): domain Eukaryota; kingdom Metazoa; phylum Arthropoda; class Insecta; order Trichoptera; family Limnephilidae; genus Glyphotaelius; species Glyphotaelius pellucidus. The sequence goes on along the minus strand of OW386539.1, from coordinate 3,000,414 downwards.
GATATCCTTCTGATACACCCTGCATAATATTAATAATAATTATTGAAATCTTGTGATATAATACTCTATCGACTACAAAATGTGGGAACAAAACGAGAGATTAGTAGTTTCGATACAAGGATTAAAATATATATATATATATTGGGCTTAAACAAAATTTGCGTTAATGTTTACATAATTTACAAAAAAAATTCTGATATAAATAAAATTTGGATTTGTTTATCCGAGACAATATCCAGGTTACCAACCAGTCATTCGAACATTTGAAAACATTTTAAAAAGTAGCTGCCAAAAATATGCGATATATTATTTTTTTAAATAAAATTAATTATTATAATTATTTCTCAAATTTTCAAACCGTGTGATGAAATAAACCTGGTGTCTCAAACCATTTGATGACCGGACACCTCAAAATCGGTGACCGGACAACTCGGAATGAAACCAATCAGAACCATCTCAGATAAGTCATGTAGAGTGAGTGAGATAAAAAAAATATATTAAAAATTGGTTCAATAGGTTACGTTAGGTTAGGGTTATCGGCTAATTTAAAATTATTTTTTTCATAGTTTTTAATGACTTTTCAAGGAGGTGTTGAGTTGACTTTATTCTCAGTTGGCTTGGAAAATCATGAAATTTCAACAGCTTCTTTGAAAAGTCATTAAAGTGATGAAAAAAATTTGTAAAATTGCTTTAATAGATTGAGGACTATTTTGATTTTTTTTTTTCATAACTTTGGACTTTTTGAAGGAATGTTGAAATTGCATGAATTGGAGTTGTCATGGAACCGTTTTTCTGAGACACTACTCAGGTTACCAATCAGTTATTCAAACATTTGTAATCATTTAAAACAGGTAGCTGCCAAAATAAGGGTTAAAATAAGATGTCTGACTGGCCGAATTGGTTCTCCAGGTAAAACGAGAGATCCTGGGTTCGAGTCCCGGTTGCGACCGTTAGCTTTGTATTTTTCTGTGTCTTGTTTTTTTTCTTCATATTTTCGTTTAGATTTATTAGTATTATATTTTTCTTCAATGGAAAAAAAGGTTTTTAAAATGTTGGTTGGTTGGAAATTTTGAAAACTTATTTTCGTTCTATTATATAGGAGGCGAATTGTTATGAGACCACTCATTCATTTATCCCTAAACTCTCAGAAACGAAAAATATTACGAAAACAAATAAAATCGAATGGAACTCATTTCAAACAGAAATAATATAAAATATACAATGTGTTTAAATACTACCATAATAGTAGTGAGCATGTGCCTAGTGTGGTAGTCGAAAATCCTGTAAAAAAACTGCATACCTGTGTTATTTTTATGAATAAAGAAAAAAAAATAATTAAAATAGTAAGAGTTAAAGATTCTAATTCTAAAACAAAACAATTCATATTTTATAAGTTTACCTGATAGGATGAAGAGGTGCTGAGTTTCCTGAATGTTGCATCTGTAATAGACCGGAATTTTGGAATAGGAGTCTGGATAGGTGTAAAATTAGAGTTAGAGATAATCTAATAGAATCTGGTATAAATGGATTAAGAGTTTCGTTACTTGGAAAAGAAGCTAGGATTACTGGAAAAGGAGTTTGAATTTTCAGAAAATGATTTTGGGTAATTGGAGAAGGAGCTTGGATCGCTGAAAAATGAGTCCGAGAATCTGGAGAAGGAGGAGCTTGGATTGCTGGAAAACGAGCTTGGGAAACTGGAGGAGCTTGGAAAACTAGAGAAAGAACTGGGGCTATCGGAAAAGAAACCTTTGTCTCTTGAAAACGAACTCGGGAAATCGGAGAAGCTTGAGAATCTAGAGAAAGAACTGGGCCTATCGGAAAAGAAACCTTGGTCTCTGGAAAACGAGCTCGAGAAATCGGAAGGGCTTGAGAATCTAGAGAAAGAATTGGGGCTACCGGAAAAGAAACCTTGGTCTCTGGAAAATGAGCTCGGGAAATCGGAGAAGCTTGAGAAACCAGAGAAAGAACTAGGGCTACCGGAATAAAAACCTTGGTCTCTGGAAAACGAGCTTGGGAAATCGGAGGAACTTGAGAATCTGGAGAAAGAACTGGGGCTACCGGAAAAGAAACCTTGGTCTCTGGAAAATGAGCTCGGGAAATCGGAGGAGCTTGAGAAACTAGAGAAAGAACTAGGGCTACCCGAATAGAAACCTTGGTCTCTGGAAAACGAGCTTGGGAAATTGGAGGAGCTTGGGAAACTAGAGAAGGAACTGGGGCTACCGGAGTAGAAACTTTGGTCTCTGGAAAATGAGCTTGGGAAATTGGAGAAGGAGCTCGGGCTGCTGGAAAATGAGCTTGGGTAATTGGAGAAGGAGCTTGGTTTGTTGGAAAATGAGCTTGGAAAACTGGAAAAGGAGGAGCTTGGATTGCTAGAAAACGAACTTGGGAAACTGGAAGACGAACTTGGGAAGTTTGAAAAAGAGCTGGGAAAATTGGAATAGGATCTTGAGAAGTCAGAAAAGGAAGAGCTAGGAAAACCGGAACTGAAACAATAAAAGATATTCGTATTGTAAACGGAACATTAAAGTTACAACAAATCTAATAATATGTACAGGGTGTTAAGAGATGTACTTAACAGACTTTAACCCCCCAGGCCTCAGGTCTATTTTCATATCAAATCATAGTGCTTCCACACAAACGAAGCATCGAAATACGTCTAGGTGCACCCTGAAGTTAAGTCTAAACTTTAACTTTAGGGTGCACAGTTTACATCCGCGCTGCGCAAGCGGGTTCTCTACAGAGCATCGGACTATCCCATCATTTTGTCGGAAGGTCAAAATATTTCCGCTTCGCAATAAAATCCAAATAAATGCAATATTTCCGAAAGCACTTGAAAATAAAAAAAAAACTGCCAAAAGTATTTTTGTTATTTATTTTTGGGGTGTTATGCCGTGTTTCGCTACCTCCTTCTTTAGCCAACGTTTCGGACAGCGTTACAGTGTCCATCAGTGTCATCAGGGCAATGTTATCAGGGCAATGTCATCAGGGCAGTGTCATCAGAGCAATGATCCGCTCATCTGCCCTGATGATGGACACTGTAACGCTGTCCGAAATCTTGGCTAAAGAAGGAGGTAGCGAAACACGGCATAACATCCCAAAAAAAAAACTGTTTTTGAAAGATGCCAGAATACACTTTCACAATTTATAATTCGATAAAAACACATTACAAAATCTTACATTTGGATTTGAAATCAAAATACCCAACCAAACTTAAAAATTATTTTTGCAATCGAAAGGTATATCAAAGTTCGATTACGGTGAGTTTATTTATTTATTTTTGCTGTAAATTATAAGATATGGGCCATTAAAGATTTTAGTGTTTCATGATTTTAGAAGCAACTTGGGCAATTATTTGTGAGTAAATGAAAAACATTAAAAAATAATTTTAACATGTTTATTTTACAAATACAATGAAAAATAAAATAAAACATAGTTAAAAGTGCATTTTTAGGGTAGTAATTTTAATGTATAAATGACAAATTTTTGTTCCGCCGTAAATAAGTAATTTGTATTTTAAATTTACACCTATCACAATGATTTTTTTCTTAATTTTTATTCTATATTTCATTACATTTCTATGATAAATAAAGTAAAATTATTTTTTTTTGGTTTTTTATTTACTCACAAATAATTGCCTCTAAAATCATGCCCAAATTGCCTCTAAAATCATGAAAACTAAAATCTTTAATGGCTTATAATTTAAAGCAAAAATAAATAAAGTAGCTCACATCCGTACTAGAAATTCGATATACCTTTTCAATACAAAAATAATTTTGAAATAAAGTAAAGTGATAGTTTTGGCGGTCATCTTAAAATTTTAGAGTTCTTCATCGATTGGTTCAAAATGGGTTTTGGGGAGTTAGAGAGGAGCTGAACTCGATTTTGTCAATGATTTTGGCGGCCATTTGAATTTCTAGAGTTTTGGACCGATTGTGACCAGACTTGGTATAGCGGCGGTAAGGAGGGATCTGAACTCAAATCTAAAGTTAAAATTTAAAATTTCGACTTGTTACTTAAAATTCTAGAGATTTTCATTGATTTGGTTCAAAATTAGTATAGGCGAGATTAACGGGAAAATGAATTTGATTTTAATGCTTTGAATTGGAAAGGAGAAAAACCCGGGATGGACGTATTTCCTGAACCATCAGAACCTTTAAAGAGTTCTGATAGGGCCAAGGTCCAAAAAGACATTTTAAAGATCATTTGCGCGTGTGATCCAGCATTCCAGGTGAAGTATTTTAGAGCGAACATCGTAAAGGTGTCTGGTTTTATACCCTACATAAAGTACAAGGGAAAGTGTACCAGAACGTAGTAAAGTCGTAATTCTAATCCTTCGATAACTGACCCACAGAACAAACATCTACGTGATGAAAGTATTCATGGGACAATGCTCCAAATGTCAACTTATATTAAATAAGCAGTTAATTAAGAAAAACAAAATAAAATAGGCAGATAAGAAAATTGAAAATAAATTATCAAGTTTTTCGAATGTCTTGTCGTCCAATCGGTAAGTAAAAAGTTATGAAATATTATTAAAAAACCTAATGAACCTTTTGTATTTTAAGTCACTTGTTCAGGAAAAAAAAACGAGAATACTTCTTTGTGTCAATTCTCGTGCAACTTGGCTTTTCTCACCTGCTGGAGAAGAAGTTGGCCTCCCCCACGTTCACTCCAGCCAGGAGATACACACATACGGCAAACACCTGAAAACAGTTCACGATCTTTACTACGAAGCAATATAAACAAACAACATAAAGAAAAAATATTTATGGAGAGCATTGGCACAATGTTCATAAACTCAAAGAAGCCTGCTACGCCTCGATAAAACGAGGTTTCATAAATTACCCCATTTCTCCAAATTTCCACCACCTTAACCTTCAAGTATATTTGTCAAGTATGAGTTGAGACTTGTGAAGGTGTGAGTATTGCAATACTTGTGAATATTGCACAAATTTGATCAACTTTCCTGACTTACACTAGTTCTGGATTTAAAACTGTATTCTTACGCAAATGGCGTGTGTTCAAATATAGTTGAGGGTGTGTGGGTGTGTCCAATAGAAATATTGTTTTATCTTAATTTTCTTGAAATAACCACTGGAGCGCTAGGCGCCCACAATGTGGGTGTATAGCTTTCACACTTGAACTTTTCAAAATTACTTAATTAGAATATATTTTAATCTTCCTGCTTCTCGAATGTTCGTAAATTCTTTCACCCATTATCAATATATGGCAGTGAAATGTTTGCAATGAAATTAGCATCATGAAGTCACGTTCAAAAATACCATGGATTTTTATTTTAGGCCAATTCTGTTTATGAATCAATGTTTTCGTTATTGAAATTTCTGATTATTAAAAGTTATTCTAAAGTCCTGGATTCAAACATAACGTGCGAAAGTAAAGTTTAGCTTGCACCTATGAGAACATTTCTGTTTTCGCAGCGGCGTCGGTTTACAATTAAATATTATTTTAGTTAGAGTGAATCATAACAATGGAAAAGATAAAACGTTTTTTAATCTATGAAAATTTTTAGTAAGATTAATTACGCTTGAAAATGATACGTGAAGTGAAAAAACGATCAAACGTTTCGGCAAGTATATTGTAAACATTTCTACGTCAAAACAGTAAAGTGCAATTATATCTGCATAAATTTAAACATTTTTCTAGATCTGATAAGAACTGTATCACTTTATCATAAATAACCCATAAAAAGTACAATTTTTAACGATTTCTGTTAACAATATATATATATTTTTTAATAAAACCTACAAACTTAAGATAAATGCTGAAGTATAGGTAATCTCACTTGCTTTAAAGGATACTTAACAGTTTATCTGTTTTCGTATCAATAATCGGAGGTATGATGTTTTAATGAGGACCATGTTTGTTTTAATCCAAAACAAACATGGTAAAATCTCCAGCACTCAACGCATCTTTTTTATAAATTTCATAGGGCTCCAGTGTTTATTTGGAATGAAGCACTTTATATACAGCATGTTTCCGGAATAATGCGACCTAGTAGTTGAGGTATTATCTATTCATACAAATAAAATGCAACGTGTGTCAAACAGACTAAAAACCTACTAGACGATTTCGCTGAAATTTGTCAAAGTTCGTTCTTATTAGTGCCGGGAATGGTTTGAATTGCAGAAATCGGGGACGCCACGACAAAGAGATTTCGAAAAACCTTGCGTGAAGTCCGGGCAACGCCAAATAAAAGAATGTGTTAATATTTGTACGTTTTAGAAATCTTAGAAATACAAAACAAAATTGAATCATAACTTTATGTAGTTAACAAAATAACAGCACCCCGTAAATCACCATTATTGACAATGTTTCCCTGTTATGTTGACTCCTCCACCGTTCTTCCTCTCCACCAAAATAACCCTTCCCACTACCCTTACCTAATAAAATCTAATCATTTCTATGCTTGTATAAATTTGAAGTTAGTTTTAAGATTTGCTAGTGAATGACAAAATGAAGTAACAAACGTACAAGCGAAATAAAAAATACTCTTCTAAATAAAATGAGTTAAAAATCAGTTTAAATCGAAAGTATTACTGAACTTACGAGCTTTGACATGGTGAGAGCGGTCTTCAAATTCTCGAGTCGAAACTGCAGTGGGAATATCTGAGCATAGTTGGTTGTTCGGTATTTATACCCATACAGAAGTAATAAAATTCAAAATCATTCGCAATTCAAAAATAATTCAATTTTCATTTCCGGAACCAACTGATTTTTTGTGACAAAAAAGAGTGTTGACGTTAGTTCACGGAACCGAATGACTTTATCGCTAACTGTTTACACTATTATACGCGTTAACGTTTTGATTCTACATATCTTTACCACACAGGGTTTTAAATTTACTTTTAAAAGTTCCATATTAGTATTATATGATCCTTATCTTGAATTATTTATAGCATTTTTATTGATTATTGTCGGATACTTAAGTTCAAACTACAAGGGAATCACTTAATAAACACGAAATGGTAAATTATTTTAAATTTTCGCGATATCAATAAATTTTGTACTTAATTTTTTTTATTAATCAATAATCATTCTTTTCGTTTGGGCCCCCTGTGTGGGGCTAAGGTAATATCGTTTTTGTGATAAAATGTTAATGGACCTTATTCTGCTGGTAACAAATTGAAAATGTCGTCATAATACAGATATCGTGTTATAAAAATCAACCCATAAAAACAAATTTTTTTTTACTACCAATTATCAATTACCAACTTACCAATTTCAGAAAAGTTCGTGTGTGCGTGAGAGCCACCAACAGATTTCATTGTCACCGACATAAAAAACCGACCGATGAAAATATTTTCATGTCGTCAGACGAGTCTATCTGCCGAATTTCAGCTCGATTGGAAATCGGGAAGTGGATTAATTTCCACACCCAAGATTTGCATTCATCCAAGATGGTTTATTCAGTGTTGGTTGTTATTATTGAACGTATGAAGAGCGCGGTTAATTGGCGAAATAATTGTTGAATTGGTTTCGTAATTAAGATGAAGCTAAACGTGAAATCTTATTTAGATACTATTTAGATTCATCTTTAAGACAAATCGGTTTACATTATGAACATCAAAAAATATGCTACGGTTAAATTGAAGCTTTACTAGCCTTTCTATGTATTGCAATTACAATAAAATTATTATTTACAAAACAAAAAATATAAGCGTAAACCACTGAAAAAAACGTTTTTTTCATGACTGATTTAACTATGAAGTAATATAAGAAACAATTTTTAAAAAATACCCCTTCATGGCTAAGACTATTTTAGAAATTTTGTATGTTCTAACTTTTTTCATTCTTATAAAATTATGCACAAAATAAATAAAAACCACTTTTTCGCTTACTTGCCTCGTGTAAATACGACGCGCGATTTAAAATTTTGTATGGCATGGGAATTGAAATGTTTCTAGCGTTTATATTCCTCTTAAGCGTGCTGAATAGTGCTCTACGGCGTGTACGTCTTAAGGGTAAGTTAAAATTAATTAGGAAAAATAGTTCGGTAGAGTCGTTTTTACTATTTAAAATTCTGTGTTTAAATGTTAAATCAGCTGTTGCTTGCCTTTGTTGCAAAGTTTGAAATGTACATTCAAAGTTATCGTTGAAGATATTTTATTTGTTTTGAAAATGTTCTATGCTATCGATGTACAGTTTGTACTGCGGGTTCCGAATTTACGAGACATATTCCAGTGTACTTCTGACTAAAGCAAAATATATTTGGAAACATTTAGATACCTACGACGTTTAGAAACATTGGTATCTAAACAGTTAATTTGCAATACTTGCAAATCCTTTCTAGATCACGGTTGTAACGCTTCAAAGTCAGAGAGTGAATGTGCAACATTTAATATTTTAATGTAGTCAGCAAAACTCATAGAGTAAAGTACAGCTCAGTAAAGCTCATATTCGAAATTTTTAAAGCATGATCCAATGTTGTTTATAAAAATATTGATCAAGAGTGGACCTAAGTGGGAACCTTGTGGAACACCATATATTAACTCTATAGACTTTGAGAAGACACCGCTGATTGCGATTACTGATGTAGGACATAATCTATCTAAACAGGTCGCAATGTATACCAAATAGGGTGAGTTGTATCAAAAGAATTGAGTGATTTAAGTTGTCAAAGGTCTTAGAGAAGTCTATATATACAGTATCAACGTGCTCCGTATCTTCCATCTTGCTATGCAAGAAGTCAATGGAAAGGGCGAGGTTGGTTGGATATTGTAGACGAACCTTTCATAAAACCGTGCTGATTCGGCGTAATGATTGTGGAAATAGCCGAGTATAATTGATCAAAGACGATTTTTTCAAGCACTTAATATTTATCAGCAGTCTTAAAGATTGGTGTGATTACGGCTGATTTTCACTATTATATATATATGTGTATATTATAAATAACAGAAAAGTTACGCATGACGCTGAAAAATGTTATTTTATGGACTTTTTTATATTTGTTACGCTCGAAATTGAAAACGTAAACAGAAACTAGAGTCCAACACGTGCTACCATAAAAAATAATAATAAAAATTACCTGAATGCACTTTGTGCCGAGCTCTAGTAATATGTAAAATAAAATTTTGGTAAATTTTAAGTTAACCATGCCACCTGAAGACGTCGTCGTAGGGCAAAAACAGATTTTAGAAATCCTAAAAATTTAAAAATATATACTAGCCCATTTATTATACAACACTAGAAATTATTCTAGAAAACAACTTCAATACATATTTAATAATAATATTTAAACAAAATATATTATTTCTGGTTGTGGGGAGGATTGAGTGCAATTGAGAGGAGATTGAGTGCAATCCCACGCGTCCCATGTAATAACATATATAAAATATTAATCCAATAAATATTAGGAAAAACATTTTTTTAATAAATTAACAGTAATCAATTATGTGGAGCGTGGTCTTGTGTCGGATCGGACGCAGCGCTCACTCAGGAGTGGATCTTAGTGCTGGAAGGCTGAGTTCACCACCGTGGTGTCGGAGGCCTTTAGCCGCATCCTGGCTCCCGTGACCGTGTGTCATCAGGCCGGCAAATCCAGTCAATCCTAGTTCCCGATGCGCCTTTTGTATCTAAATATAATTCTGCAGACGTTGGATTCGGAGTCCTGTCGAGCTGATTCAGTAGTCACACTTATGTAGGCTAGTATAAAATACATTCAAAATATTTTTTTATTTAACACTGGCGAGTTCCCGGCATGCGTTGCAAAGCCACTAATAAAGAAATTGTTTCTCCCTGCGTGTCTTTTCTCATTCGTCCCGTTCCCCTTCTGCCTCTTTTTCCCCTCCCATGTCCCCTTCCCCTCACGCGTTCCCCCTCCCGCCAATATTCAGTCCCGGTACATTCAGATTTTCAAACAGCTCGCGTGCCACCTGTTGCAATTTTTTTTACAAACTTTCCATTACAAACATTCATTTTTTGTATATTATAAAAACAATCGATCAAATATAACATAATTTTTGATTAGATTCAAAGTATTCGATTTTGGTTTGTACCGTAGGTGAGTACTTCAAATAAATTCATTAAATTAAAGAGTTTCAAAAATTGAATTTTGATTTAACAATATCATTGTTTTGCAAAGCGTTATTCTCAAATTGTTTGACAGTTTCAACTATACATTCTCAAATTGTTTGAACAATATCATTGTTTTGCAAAATGTCATTCTAAAATTATTAACAGTTTCGTAAGAGTTTTTGTAATGATAATTCAGATCTATTTTCATGTGGTTGTAATAATCCAGAAACCTTCGCGAGGATAGAAAGAAGGTATTTTAAAAGTTTCAAACATTTCCTATGCTTAAGGCCCCGTAACCGCTCTCGAAAAGAAGATGGAGAGATATGTAATTACGAGTGTTGGAAAGAGCGCGCTAATATTTAAATCGATAAAATTGAAGCGAAAATTACGAAAAAGCTTAATAAAACATGACTCGTTTAAAATAGAGCAAAAATCTCGTGGAACGTATCTTAAATATCATTTAAAGAAACATTGTGAATTTTTTCACAAATATATCTTGTAAAATAATAGAAATAGACTTGTTTTAAATAATTTTCGGAGCATACTTTGCGATTTTTTTCTATCGAGGGAATTTCATATAATTTCGGCACGGAACGTATCTAGATATTATCTTCAAAAATAACATATATTTTTTTAAGAACTTAAAAACTTCATATGTTTAAGAGAGATATCTAAGAAATCGGTTGAAATTCGAATAGCGGCGAAGCAATATATAGACATCTCATATATACACCCCACAGCAAGCTTATTTTTATTTTTATATATATAGATTATTGGTGGATAGGAAACATCTTCGAGCAATCACATTAGACAGTATACTGATACTTATCCTTCATATCACCACCTCCTCTGCCTTAGGACACCCCAAGTGGTTCGCTACGTTTGGTGATTTAGCAGGGGTGCCCGAGTTCATGGGGTGAAGTTTGTCTAGGTCTTGGAGGCGGATGACCAGGGCAAACTGAACCCCAGATTCCTACCCACCCCTTAAACCCTTTTCCTTCCCAGAACTCTCCTCTCATTCCTTTCCTTAAAAAACCCTCCACACAGCATCCTCAAAGATGACATAGGCTCTGAGGGAAATTATTTTCCTCAGGGCCTCCTGTGTGGAATACAGGTAAAAAAATCATTCGAGAGGTCTTCAGAAATGATGTGCTTCAAATATTTTACGTTCTCAGATGTATTTATGTTTCCCTAGTTGAGTTGTATGGGGAGCATCTTCTCGGAATTTTTTTCCGTGGTGGAATACGATTAGTTCCGTCTTCTTGGTTTTTTTTCGTTTTTTTTAAATTTACCGTTTTTTGTGATTTTTTGACTATCCCTACTACCCGTATTATGGTAGACATTATATCGTATTGTGGTCATTTCCCCGTTCACAGATTTTAAATAATATTCTCACCCCCTTGATCGATGGAGCTAGGAGAACCATGTCGTCTGCATAGCTTATGTGATTTAGGCATATATTATTAATACGACAGCCCGCCCTGGTGTCCAGGCGATATGATAACTCATCCATGTACACATTGAACAGGATTGGGGACATTCACCCTCTGCCTTACTCCTGATCGCAAGTATATCGGCTGAGATTTCGTAATTGCTCCTCGTACAACGTTTTCATGCTGGGAATGCCATCTATGAAAGACGCTGTTATGGAAGTAGCCTCAACAAATTCAAATTCAAAAAATATTTATTACACTAAAATACAAAAAGTACAAAGGTATAATTTATAGATACATCCTTTTTCTTCCTGCTAACCCAACAAATACATGTTATATTATCTGCAAATAAAGAACAGAGGTAATTTATTTATGAAAGGTATTCATTTATAGTGAAATGACATTTGTTTAAATGTTTTTAGTGATGATTTAAATTTGAGTATATCGTTTATTTCTTTAATGTTACGCGGTAGGTTGATATATTCTTTAATGGCCATACAATAGGGTCCTTTTTGAAATATAGTTTTATTTGCTTTTAGTATTATAAGTTTTCTGTGAACCTTGTAACGTGTTTTTGTGTAGAGTTTTTTTGAGGGATTTTTTCTGGAGATGATCGAACTAAGAGCCACAACTCCATTATTTTTATGTGTCTTTCACTATCACAAGTTTAAGATTTTTGAATATGGGTCTGCTGGATGGTATTTAAGTCCCTTCGGAATGGCTCCGGCTTACTTATCGAAATTGTGTATTCCAGAAAATTCTAACCCTCGACAGTCAACCCTCAGGTCAGCAACGTCATCAGCTATCGGAAGGAAGGAACAAAAGCGCACACCAGATACTAAGTTCGGCGAACGCGCTTTCGGAAAGTCACGACCTAAAGCCTGGAATGGACTGCCACATGACTTAAAAATGATCACAGACTCAGCGGAATTTAGAGCTAAATTTAAAACTCTCCCTTTCAGACAATCGTATCCCTAAAGTCAAAAACCTTTCATCTTCACCTTCACTGCCCGCGCCCCATTGTAAATAAATAATTGTGTAAAAATGTAAAAATTCTTATTTGTAAGGTCATTTCATAAAATTTCTCCGGTCCCAAAGAGTCCCAAATTCTCCAGTTTTTTCAAAATAAATATCAACTCTACTTTTGCCACTCATCTTCTAATAAATTTAATTCTAAGAGTAATGGGGGTAGCAAATGTAAAATCTTGCAATGTTCAGTGTTTTAAATATAATGTCCTCCGCCTGCAAAGCCATATCTTCTCAAAGCATGAACTTTCGAATTAAAGTGTATTTATCGGAAGGGACCTGCCAGGAAAGTGTTTTTTGTATCTACTTGTAAATAATACAGTTAAATAGAGCCTAAGAATTCATTATAATTTGTACAGCTTACAAACACCTTGAGGTGATTTTTCATAAAAACTTTATTATTTTTATGAAAAATCAAAAAAAAATTACGGAAAATCAAAAAAATTATTATTTATTTATTTTATTTTTATTATCTCTTTTGGATGATAAAAAAATCTTTGGTTTGATTTCCCCCAGAAAACTATTCCGTATTTATTCATTGAATATACGTTTCCATTGTACGAGTAGCTTCCAGAAGAAAAAGGCGTTTCTTGAAGCGAGCTGAAAAAAAACTAAACCAATGGATATTTTTACCTTTCACTGCATTGATGAAACTTTTTTGCGAAATGAGATAAATTATGACAATCGATCATTTTTTATAGCTAATTTATCTCTGCCTTCTCTCTTCCGCAAACAGAATAACAACTATTTGATGAATTTATGAAAGATTATTTCTGAAGGACTGTATTCAGAAGTAGAAATCCTCAATGGAAATATTAAGTTAGTACGTGTTCATTCAATTGATTTCAAGTCTAATCTCAATCATGATTCTCTCATTACGAGTAGAAAAGTGATTGATGGAAGTGATTGAATTCTACGTTCAATAATTATTTGTAGTGTGCGAAGGAGAATACAAACGTTGTTAATTTATTACATAAACTTGGTGCTGTGTTGGTAGTACATGGCAGCTTAAAATTTTTGCGTGTTTAGCGGTGGAAATCCGTGAATATGGTTTACTCACTCACGAAATGGCTGAAGGCTTTCTACGGTAGAATTATGAAATCTCAATGACTTCTAGTGAAGGGAACAAAAGGATATACAATAATACAGTCCTTTTCAAACATTAGGTACTAACCACAATAAATTCGTCGAAGAAGAAGAAAATACAAATAAATCTAAAAGAAAGCATAATAAAAAACAAGACACAGAAAAATAAAAAGGTAACACCGGGACAAGCAACTTAACCAACCCGGCTAAGACGAGAGATCCTGGATTCGAGTCCCATTTGCAACCATTACCTTTATATTTTTCTGTGTCTTTTTTTTAATAAATATTTTTGATTAATTTTATTAGTATTATCTTCTCCTGAATGATGTATTACATTGATTACTTAAAAAAGTTATTATGACAAGAGTTATTGCGATAAAAAAAAAAACAATTAATTTAATTCAAGTAATTTTGTTATGCACTTACTTTACTTCTGATTGCAATTAATATATTTTTATGTGAATACCGTGCTAGAGTCACAACTGCTCCCTGCTAATCGAAGCCAGTCTCGTTTTTAGTAAGTTGTGAGTTTAAGAATAGTTGGGACGGGAAGGAGATGGGAAGAGAAGGTGGATAAATGATGGCTTTCAGATCTGGTTATCAAAGATTTTTTTTAAAGGTGAATATCGTACAAGAGTCCCAAATGCTCCCGTCCAGAGCCAGTGAGACTATGACATTCCCAATTGGGGTATGTTGTCAGGCTGAAGGTAGTAAAGAGGGGAAGGATATGGGGAAGAGGCAAGTGGTGAATTACATTAATATTTAGATCTAGTCACCAACCACGGTTAAAGTTATTAAAAAGCTAAAGCAATTTCGAGCAACGTTTTGGTTCTGAATGGCGATAATAATTGTGCACACCGGGATTTGAGCCCCAGACCTGCGGATTCTTAGCCGAGGATCGTAACAATTTAACCATCAGGTATTTATTGTATTGTAGTAAACTCACAACGATATGTTTACACTTGTTTTTTCTTTCGTGTTTTATTCTCCATTATTTGCTGTTTAACCTTTTAAAACACTCAACTAAACCAAAGTTGAAGTGTGCTGCTTGAATTAGTATCTCCATTGAATGTAGGTAGAGTCTGCAGTCTATATTCCATAAGTCTGCAGTCTATAGAGTGGTATCTGAAGTCTGCAAGAAGCTGGGTGTGGCGGACATTCTTCGGCCAAGGATTATTAGTAGAGCACTTCATACAATTAGCGCTCTTTGTTCCGTGATCAGTGATCACTTTATGCTTAGCTAATTATAAAAAAAACCTCGGTATCCATTAGGTTAAAAAACGATCTGTTGACCCCGCATAACAATACAGTATACACATATTTAGTGCACAAATACATGTAAAACATTAGTATTATCCGAATCCGGTTACAAATACATACTTTACAATAATAAGTTTGTTATAGATACCTACGCGGACAATATAGTGTTAATTTGAATGTATTTTTTTTTTTGCAACAAGAACACAAATTGATTTGTGAAATGATTTATCTACAGGGGTTCACACAAATCATGGATATATATTATCTGCATTTTTAAAGATCAGTTTTGGAATAGGTAGGTACTCAAAATATTACAATCGATTTTTACTTCATGCGAGCTGATAAAACAAACTCGGCTGCTGAGTTGTAACTCAAAACAAAATGATATTTTTAACGATTTAATAAAAACTTGGATATATTTGCTATACGAAAATCCGGACGACGATATTCTTTCTCGTAAATGGCGATAATCTATTTTAAATTCCAGAAATATTATAAAAATCAAGTTTATTTATTTATTTATTTATTTATTCAACACATGTTACATATTTATGACACTTATATAAAGAAGAAATATTAAATCACCATACAAGGCGGCTGCCTGTCTCATGGTGATCAATGGAGAAAAGTTACGTTGTATGAAATATGAAATCTAGTGTGAACATATGGATTTAGTATAAATGACGCTAGAAATTGGAAAGATTATAGTAAAAAGTAGAAATTATAAAAAAGTAGAAATTATAAAAAAGTAGAAATTATAATAAAAAGTAGAAATTAGAATAAAAAGAAGAAATTATATAAAAATTTAGAAAATAGAAAAGAGATTAGAAGTAAATTAACATTAGATTATAAAAATGTACTTGTAAGGTAACAATGTAATAACTTGTAATGTAATAATGTAGTAACTTTTTACCTTTTTTTTAGTGTGGGCGCATGCAAGCACACATGCATATATAGGTGCACACATCTATACATGTACATACACACACATACATACATAATCCCCAGGTTATTATAGTTTATTTTGTGTTTTTATTTGAATAATTTTCAAAATTTTTATATTTCTGTTAAGTTCTTACGGGTACAGGACCCTTACTTTTTTGTTTTACTTTTTAATTATAATTTTAATTATGTGAAAATCTGTCATTGGATATTATGTATATTATTAATGTTATTATTATAAGTGTAAAATATCTGTTGGTTTTCCATAATAAATAAAATAAAATAAAAATAAAAATATAACAACATCCTCACACATATAAACAAAATATACACCTTTATCTGAGTACGAGAAACAGGCTACTAACATTATCACAATCACTCATCAAAAAGTCCCCAAGCGCCTTTTTGAAACTGTCGTATTTGGGTATTGACTTTATTTCTATTGTTAAATTATTGAAGATTTTAGGAGCAAGAAAGTTAAATAGTGATCAAATAAATTAACTTTCGTAGAATATGTTATTGGGTCGAAGTTCTCGAGTAATTTTTTTCGCAATTCGATTCTTGAAGTAATCAAAATGATACTTCATTAGGAAAAAAAACTATAATATCTCACAGTTAGATAACTAGAGAGTAAAATATAAATGTTTAGCTATTTAAAAATGATGTTCATTTCAATAAAATATTACCTCAAGGCCTATATCATCTTTGGGGACGCTGTGGGTCTTTTCTGGAAATTTTGAAAACCTCAGACTATCCTCAGACTTTGAACGTAAAATTTTTCCATATTTTGGTTTTTTAAACGTAAAAACAGGAAAAACAAAATTAGTGCGGTGCTTAAATGCGGTCTGTCAGTAGGCCCTCAATACATTATTACAGACAACCATCATGTTTTTTGTAGGTGTTTGTTGTTCTAAATTAGTCTAAATAATAGGTCCAGTAAAAAGTTGAATAAAGTTTTTTGATCCATGCTCAGACCAAAAAAATGTTATGGAGATGGATTTTCTTTTAACAACATTATGAAATAATAAAACCGTCAATGGATATTTTAAGTGGAGTTCTGCAAAAATGCATTAGTAGAAACTTTTTATCGTGGAACGATATCTTTACCATAAAAATATGTTCTAAATCTATCAAATAAAATAAAAATATGATTCTAAATCTATCCAATTTAAGTTTATACAAATGACTGTTTTAAGCTGTATTCAATCCAAGGTATCAAAAAATATTTCTTAAAGAAATTATTTACTGTTGGTGTAAAGAGATCACCCTTAATACATTGATCATCCAGTTGATTAGGCAGACATCTCTAAATTTGTTTTTTTTTTTCATTAGCTCCACAAAGGACGCCCTGAGGAAAATAATTTCCTTCAGGGCCTATATCATCTTTGGGGAAGCTGTGTGGCGGGTTTTTTAAGGAAAAGAAGGAGAGGCGAGTTCTGGGAAGGAAAAGAGTTTAAGGGGTGGGTAGGAATCTGGGGTTCAGCGTGTCCTGGTCATCCGCCTTCTAGACCCAGACAAACCTCACCCCATAAACCTGGGCACCCCTGCTAAATCGCCAAACGTAGCTGTAATGTTCTTTTATTGTGGCCTTACTAGCCCACAAATAATAAAATGTACACGTAAGTTCTTTCTTGTTTTATTGTAATGTACAATGGATTCGATAGTACTGTTTTATTGTCTATAACGTAGCGAGTGATTACTAAGGCTACTAAAATGGTTCTGCCCGCGCCAACGGCTGCCTCGGCTCAGCGGGCACCGCGGCCGCTCGACAAACTTCGTCGGAACCCGAACGTTTCCAAATGATCCAATACATGGATAATTACATATACTACATCCTTCCCCCCGTAATCAGTCGCTACACTCTACGTATTTCAAATATTACATATATATTTTAAGTATTTCAGGACTGTAAATATTTCATATACATTATAAATATTATATTCATTATTCACACATGTTCATATTAAATATACATAATTATAAATATTTTATACACAAAATTATAAATCAGAAGGCTTTCCGTTCCTTCCTTGTGGGGATTTAACTATCTTGAACCACTGCTGCGAATTTTCACCATAAACCAAATATTACTCACACGTTTTGTGTTTTTCATATTAAATATGCTATAGAATAACATCGGGAAGAACAAAGGTCCGGTACATTAGTATGACATTTTGACCCAGAAAACATCAACAAATTTAATTGTTTAATTTGTTTTATTCACAATTACATGTTTTTCTTAATAAGTTTTTCTTATTTTTTGCATTATAATTGATTTGGTGGTGTTTATGAGTAAACTGAGTATTTTACCAGATATACGGTACACTTTTACATATAACTGCACACTCAACTCAAATGTCGACTTTTCGGAGAAGTCTGCCTAATCAACCGGACGATCGATACGATATACGATATATGGGATTGCACTATCCTCCCCACATCCTGGAATAAAACTTATTATTATTATTATTATTATTATTATTATTATTATTATTATATCATAACAGATTATGATATATCCAAATAAGTTTTTTTAATATTTAAATTTTTGGTACGACATGCTTAACTTAATATAAATATTCTTAAAAGCAAAGTTATTTGTGATTTTTTTTGCACTTCATCGATCATTGAACATGAAACCACCGGCCTAGAGACATACCATGAATCCAAACTGCGGCAGTCGTGTTCTGAATTCGACATTAAAATCAGTTTACAGCCAACGACCTTATTTTTTCATACGTCCTTGTCAGCAATGCTGTTGTAATATGTAATTACGCAGATTAAAAAGCTATTTGTAGAAGGCTTTCAAAAGCCGATAAAACCAAAATACTACATTTTAAGGTCTCTTGATGGGTGTGGAACATGTGATGATCACATGAAGAAGGCACCAAATCTTCTTTTACAGGAGTGGCATCATAAATAACTCCGTTACTTTTGATTTAGTTCTGACCTCGAGGATCCTAGAATTCCATCATTTTTTTATTCGATACCTATTGTTTATCTTTCCTGGATTATCACGTTTTAAGTGTCTATGTTTGAATTGCATCAGGTACTTTTTCTATCAATTTGGTACCGCCGCCTCTGGAACCATGTATTTATTAATTTTATTTTAGTAAATTGTACATTTAAGTTTTCAATTTGCTAATTCATTATATCATTTCATATTGAAAACTATATCTTTTCTTGTTATATGTAGCTCCAACAATACATTTTGAACTTTGAAATTCGTGTGGACTTTAAAGTTTCTGGTTGAGTGTTATATAACTTCATCCATTTGTACAATAAACTGTTCTGTGTATTCGCTTTGTCCTTTTTTCGTAGCCTGATTTCCTTGCACGCTCTTGTGTTTTGTTCGTTAATGTCCTTGTTGTACATAATTTTGTTTGAGAAGCATTTTGATAACAGGTAGTTCACTATTTTATGGAAAAATATCATCGTGTTCAAGGTCAACATCTGTTTCACGGTTAGCCAATTTAGTTCCTTCAATATTGGATAACCAACTCCCCTGCAATAGGTCACCCCAAGGGTTCATGGCGTTTGGAGACTTTGCAGGGGTGCCTGAATTCGTGGGGTTTGTCCAGGTCTTAGCGGCTAATGCATTTGCCCACCTGCTGCATGGCGGGCAGAATAGGAACTAATCTAGACCTCTCCAGCCTGATTCTCTCGACCCATAGGCTTGTACCGCAGTGGGTGGGATTAATTTATAGGTCCGTCACTCTCTTGACACACTGGCGCCCAGATACTTACCCACCCCTCATACCTTTTTCCTACCCACTACTTCCTTTCCATTAAAGACCTTCCACATACTATCCACAAAGATGACGTTAGCCTTGAGAATTTTTTCCCTCAGGGCCTCCTGTACGGAGCTAAAGTAAAAAACAATATTTATGCTTCTAATTGCTTTCTTTTCACTTAGTCTAAATTTTCACTATTCTTATATAGTTTTACTATAGTTACTATTCTTATACAGTTTTTTTTCTTCGTCTGAATTTTCACTATTCTTAGTCGTAGATTGCATTACTTTGAAAGCTACTATTTAATACGAATGGATTATTATTTCATTATTGCTAACAAATAAAGTAGTATCAAAATGATCGTGTAAAATGTAATGTAAATGGTCTGATCGTATAATAATGTGTAATGTAAATGGTCTGGTCGTATAATAATATGTAATGTAAATGTTCTAATCGCATAATGTTCTAATATAGGTGGTCTGATCGTATTTTAATGGACTCATCACATTATAATATGTAATGTAAAATAAATAAAAAAATTTTCATTAAAATTGAATTTGATAGTTTTATTATCAAGTTCTGCAAGTATTTGTTCTATTGTCAAGTTATTATCAAGTCAAGCTTTTATCAAATTCTTGATAATAGCTTGACTTGACAGAACTTGATAATAAAATTATCAAATTTAAGAACTTGATAATAATAATAGCTTGACTTGACAGAACTTGATAATAAAAAAAATCAAATTTAATTTTAATAAATTTAAAAAAATTATGTGGAGTTCTACGAATTAAATACAAAAACAATTAATAAGTGTTCTAACTGCCCAGAATCTATGGAACTATCGCATCCCCATTAACGGATTGTCAAAGGAAGATGTAAAAGTCGGAGTGAAAATGGGAAAACGAAGGTTGGGAGTAACCTACATGATAATGACCTACGTGACTATTCAGATCTGATCACTCAATATTGCCAAAGTCACTTTCTCCACGTCGGGTTTCAATCCCGCGACCTTTAGGACTACCCACAGCCAAGGAACCAAGGAGGTCATCGAAAAAAAATTCCAGTTAGTGTGTCAATGTACTCCAATAATTATTATCTCGACAAAAGTCAACCAACTCGCATGATCTTGAAGCATAGTTAATAGTTATCCTTGTCGTATATGAACCGGGTTTGCAACCGGAAACTTACAGCCTTACTTGCCTGTAGTAATATTGAAATATAATATACACATATTATAGTGACAAGTCGAAAATGTCTTGTAGAGTTTAATTAGAGCGAACCGGGAAGTGGCCCCACCTACATTATTATTTATTAAGTATTGTATGTGAAATGATCGACCTTGTATTGTAGAATAATTGTAGCTTAATCTAATATACTCGTACAGTGGTGTATAGATTATGATATAGATCACAGGTTCTCAATCTGGGTGATGACGCCCCCTTGCATTTGAGACTTTCAGGGGGGCAGCAGATAACCCAGAAAAAATTAGGGGGCGTTGAGAGGGCGTGGGCAGGTAAAAAAATATGGTTAAAAAGACAAAAAACACACGCTAAACATGTACTAAAAATCTTACGTTTATTATTATTATTAAGAATTGACACTGTATAATGACAACAAGAAGAAAAGAGATAGCAACCCAGTATTTAAAATACAAAGGAATTGTTTTTTTAACTTGCTAAACAAAATGGTATAAAAAATAATTTTATATATATACATAAAAAAAAAATCACACGAAAAACTCTCTTTTTATAACTTTTGAAGGTTATTCCCATCAATGTGATAAATCATTGAAGAAGAAGATAACAATAATAATCTAAACGAAAATATGAAAGAGAGCAAGACACAGAAAAAAAAAAAAAAAAAAAAAAAAAAATGGTCGCAACTGGGACTAAATATATATCCGAGACGCTTTCCAGGTCACAAACCAATTCTTAGAATGATTGTTTCCAATAAAAAAGGGTAGTTGCCTATAATATGGAAAAAAGGATTAGTTGAAGATAATATCGTTAATTCTAAAATTTGAAATATGAGATTGACAAATAAGACGGTTTGACAGAAGGTGGCAATACCGAAATTGGTTAACGTCCCGGTTAGAGGAGAGGTCTGGGTTCGAGTCCCATTGTCTTATTTTTAATTGTTCTTTAGACTTTATGTCCGGGTTAAATCTTCCACACAGGAAAAACGTAACCCTTCCACACACTTTTCACGCTATGCAATTGCACTGTATAAGTATAATAAATACAAAACAATAAAAGAACAACACGTCAACCTACCAGAGACCATATGGGAAAATACTTCACCGACTCCAGATATTTTCATATCAGAGGGTTCGGCTCGGTAGAACTCCTAACTGAACCGATAAATCCTACTGATCCTCCAATATAAATATTAAAAAATCTTTCGTAATCCTACATGTATTTAATATGACTGATTTTTGCTTTCGTAATCTTATATGTATTTAATTTGACGGATATTTACTTTTCCAATAATAATATATTTTTAATCGAATTACTGATTCCATGACAGCAGAACCCCCCCCCCCCCCCCCCCCTCATAACAAGTTTTGGTAAATATAATCGTTGCAATAGCTGTTTGAGATTCGCGACAGATGGTAAGTAAAAAAAATTGGGGGCTCCAGAAAAAAAAATATTCCCAAAGCCGGCAGTGGGCAAAATAAGGTTGAGAACCTGTGATATAGATCCTTGTTCTTTCCAACTGTAGCACTTATGCCGTGACAAAAAGTTGAGATAAAGATCGATTGTAACAATAATTATTTTTGAAATAAGTTTGACTTTTAAATTGCGTTGTAAAAAATTAAAGGCGAATTTGCAAGTTGTGGTGATTACGTTTGCACTTTGAAGGAATTTCGCATTGAAATTCCGTTGTAATGAAGACTGAAGGACAATGCATTATTAATTTATTTGATAAATTAATTTATGCTTCGATTAAAACCAAGGACTAATTTCATGCAAGCAATGAATTCAGGTGACGAATGAGGTTTTTTGTAGTGAAAACTTCTTTAGCACCATTTGGATTTGAAACTCGATGAAACGTAAAATAGTGACACTAAAAAGAGACAAACATATACATTTGAAATGCAAATACGTATTTTACAAAATACATTTGTGTTTCAATTACTTCCTAAAAATGTATTTTGTAATTGGCATTTCAATGACCTGATGCTGAGGTATTTTGTAATTTGTATTTCTAATACTTATGGCTTCAAAATACATTTGCAAATACATTTAGCGATCTTAATAATGATAACGACACTGACATAGATAGTACATATACTAAGAACGCTAGAATCCAGAGCAATATATGTTAATATTTAGAGTTGGCAACACTGTACGTCAAAGCAAGTAATGTAGTTAATTGTAGTATGTATCTTGTTAATTGTAGTTTTCATCGTTTCGCCGTATTTATTCACGAAGAGGTGAGTTCATTGATAATTGATAATGGATGATCAAATTCCATCAAAACCACAAAAATTTACAAGTAGAGCGGAGATGAGATGTTTCTTCTGAGCAATATGATTGGTCAATTTTTGCACGTCTCTCTTTCAATCCGCTCAACTTTGTTTCTATGGAAACGCACCCTTAGATAAGGGCACTTACGACAATTTATTGCAACCAAAGGTTCTAAATGTATTTTGTATTTGAAATAAAAAAAAAATGATTAATGATACTGTATTGTATTTCAAATACACGACTTGAAAGTATTTTGTATTTCGTATTTTAAATACATGCGAAAAAGTATTTCGTAATTTGTATTTTAATTACAACAAAGCATCTATTTTGCCCAGCCCTGCCGATGGTACAGATAATATTTTATATATATAAGTAATTTTTCGAAGAAGTTAAAATAATTACCTTGCACCGCGTGTTTAAAATTGTATTAACAATCTACATGTTCTTTCTGTTTTGACTCAAAGTTTTAAGCATTACTTCAAAGATCTAAAAAAACTGCATATGCGCGTGATCTAAATAACGTTTATTCACCACAAGATTAAAAATATAAAATTAATTGAAAATATAACCAGAATGTTTTTACCGATCAATTCCTTCACGTAGTAAACCACGACTAATAAATGCTTATTTTTTTGGCAGCAGATATTTTATGTTATATTTATGGCGATAAATCGATCTCACATATTTTTATTTTCTGCTTTTTTGCTCTATAACGTTCTAAGAAACAAATTACAAAAAAGACTCGATTTAAAAACAATAAAAAAATGTAGATATTATTTACTACTCTTGACTTTGGAGAGGTGACCGAATCGATTGTGTTAAGATAACAATAATAATATTTTAAAAATATACATATGTACATACATTCATAAACAACAAATTATTTTCCTTCGTTGTAGACGATTGACTCACAACGCTGACATTTTCTATTTCACGTAAAAAAAAATTATTTCTTAAAGAAAAAAATTAAAATCATATAAGCACTGTTGCGAAGGTACCTTTTTACTAATGACATAAATTTGATGAAATGAAATTTTATAAAGTGATTTGCTTTCATTTAATTTAATATAAATTTGAATTTAACAGTAGTTAGAAAGGAAGAATCACTAATGGTGAGTTTAGTTACATTACTTTTAGATATAAAGGAGTTAAATATATTCATATCTAAGATTAGAGACATGATCTAAAGCCCAGGAAACGCTAGGTACTCAAGCTAGTATTAAATAAATGTGAGCAATTTCTAAACTGAGCTTTACATTTTATTACAATATCGTTATTCTTCATTATGTTAACACAAAATTGCGAAGGTATAATATACTCGTACCTATATGTAATTCTAATTTTGAGATCAGTGGGTATCTATATTGCAATGAAATTTTTTTTGACGTGACGTCTTATAAATCGATGAACGCTGGCTGCACTTACGAAAAAGCATGACTCATTGTCACGTTCCGCCTGAGCCGAGTGTGCAAGCGAGAGCGCGGAACAAGCGTTTGGCCTAAGCGTTCGACTTGTGACGCATCTATCTCTCTTCCACTCCATCGTTATTATATGACGTTATCACGTAAAATTATCGTCCGTAAACCGACTTTACAGACAACCAATTTTGATGTGATAACGTTTATAAATCGATGAACGCCGGCTGCACTCACGAAAAAGCATGACTCATTGTCACGTTCCGCCTGAGCCGAGTGTGCAAGCGAGAGCGCGGAACAAGCGTTCGGCCTAAGCGTTCGACTTGTGACGCATCTATCTCTCTTCCACTTCATCGTTATTATATGACGTTATCACGTAAAATTATATGACTGTACAGACAACCATTTTTTTTTCACTTTTATGCCTTTTTAATTTTTTGAAAAAATGTACTGTACACAGCTTTACATTACCACCATGAGTTCCATTTTTAGTATTGCCATTTGAACAGCAGTGGCGCCCTCCTATATTTTCTACTCTTATTTGACAAACTGCAACTAGAATTTTTTTTCAAGGTAATTTAATTTTTTTAAATGAAATGATTTAATAATATTGAAGGATTTGGTATGATATAATTCACATTTCTTACTGCTGTTTAATTCTTTAACACTAATGCTCATCGCGTTTCAGTTATTTCGGCTTTTCACTTTCACCCGTTTGACCATACCCAAAACTAGTGATAAATTAGAATGCAGTGCAAGTTAAATTAAACCCAAGCCAATTGGATTTTAACCATTGTCATTACGGAGTCACTTGGCAGATTGCCAGCTTATCTTTGCCAATCGCGCCTCCTTGTAGAACCTCGCTAATCCACTTGACGGACATGTGAAAACCACTTCCTGCAGACCGATGCAACACTGAACCAAATACGAACCTTCGCATCTAATTTTATGTAAAGTTATGTGTGATACAGTTAATTTAGAAAGTGTTTTTCGTTCGAGTTCGGCTATTTGATAACTTGTACGGACAAGGCGGACCGAAGGTGGCATCCAGAGCCGGACCGTTTAAGATCTTAGGCCCATTAACCAGCGGCCGAGAATTCAAATTTCATCGTTCGTACCCTCGCAAATGTACAGGGCAGTTCCGATGAGAAAGACTGATTATTCTCCTTACCAGCATTTTCAACTAATAACTCAATTTGGATTTTATTTCATTCAAATTTTGCTTTAATATATAACTTTATTCAAATTAGCAATAAAAATGCTCAAACGCTTGATTTTTTTATTTTTTTTGTATGAATACCGCACAAGAGTCCCAACTGCTCCCGTCTGGAGCCAGTGAGACTGTGGCATCCCCAATTGGGGTATGTTGTGAGGCTGAAGGTAGTGGGGAGGGGAAGGAGATGGGGAAGAGGAAGGTGGGCAGTGTCTGGCTATTCAGATCTGGTCACCAAACACAGCTAAAGTAATTTCAAGCAATGGTGATCTGAATCATCTGAATCTGAATGGTAGTCTTACACCAGGGCGATACTGAGAGTATCTTCTACTCTGGAACGTGCCGCAAATATACTATATCTTATTCTAAATGAATAAATTGTAAAATAACACAAATTAATCAAATAAAATTTATTTGCCACGCCGGGATTCGATCCCACGACCTTTGGAATGCGAGTCAAGAGCCTTACCACTTGTCTACGCAGGCCGTGATGATGAAATTTGTAATTATTTTTTATCATAATAATTTATAATTTTTCAATAATGTCTAAGCAAAATAAGTGACAAAAAAAACTGTTATGTATTTGTATCATATCCTGGTTTATAAGACCGTAATTAAATACACAAACTGAAGTATTTTCGGCCCTAAACACATTTTATTTGAACTTAAATTAAAATTCTGAAAAGTATGTTTTGTAGATAATTTATTGATTTATTTTGCTGTATATGATTTGAAATCTGGGTAACAAGAAACAACGTTTTTTATGATTTTAGATTTTCACGGCCAAAGTATTTTCGTTATTAATTTTTGGGGTGTTACGCCGTGGGGTGGTTCTTTAACTAACGTTTCGGACGTTACGAACACATATGCCCTGATGATGTACATTGTAATGCTGTCCAAAACGTTGGCTAAGGAAAGAGGTAGCGCAACACGGCATAACATAATATAGAAAATACAACATTTTGTTTGAAAATTTAACAAATCTTTCAAGAATAAACGGTGTAACCGTATTACACAAAAATAAACATGTGTTTTCAAAATTTAAAACATAACTTTACTATATAAAATAAAAATTATTATCACTAGCAAAATAGTAAGGCGGATACTTATGAGCGGCGCGTATGCTATGCGCACAAAACTCGTGTCGCTTGTTAGAATCTACGTGTACGAAAAGCCTAATTCAGCTTTTTTTAAATTTTTATAATAGGTAATGTTATATTATTACTAAAATTTGAAATAACAGTGCGTCGTGATAGAAATCCCTAAGTTATTTATAAGATATTTAGAGGTAAATTCGCCCAGTAATTGCCCATCTGATGCGAGCCAATTGTGAGACAACAGAGTATATGAAATGTAATTTGAAATAGACGCGATAACATATAAAAATATATAGCAAAATAAATTAAATTTTAAAGATTTATATTTGTGTCAATTGTTCTTTATCACAGGTGTCAAAATATCGTTGCTCGGGCGCCATAATACATAGTGCCGCCCCTGCCCAAAATTATTTATAACTAATTCTATTACATGAAATTGACCATGAAGTTAGTAAAAAAATATATTTAAATCAAATATGTAGTACTCGTCGGAGAATTTGGTCAATTACTTGTCTTGCCTTTTCCGCATAACAAATATTGACTTTATACGCTCGGCCCAAGCGCTCATATTTGTAACCATAACTGTTGATTTATATAAAAATATAATTATTTTCACAGTCGGTGGTCAGTTTTGTGTGCATTTTTTTATTCAATGCCAAGATTTTTTTATACGTAGATATTTTTTATTTAATTAATTATTTTATTTGGTTCCTGAAAAGGAATAAAATATATCACATGTGAGAACAACATAAATTGAGATGTCAAGTACCTAGAAGTTTTATTTTGTAAAAAACGACTGGTGTAATACGTGTAGTAGATTTAAAAAAAAATCTTTTTGATAAGTGGGGGGCACCATTCTAAAGAGAACCGACTCCTTCGTAGTTGATTTTGAAGTCATGAGATTTAACGATTTTTATTTTCTACGAAATACTCAGAGAACAACAATATTATTTAATATCTTTTTTTAAATTTTATTTAATGTAGATATAAGTGGGTAAAATGGTGTTATATAAACTACATATTGGTACAAAATATATTTAAAATCGCAATCTGACCCAAGAAGAAACTAGTTCTTGTGCTTGGTGAGCGAGTTACACTAATTATAAAGAAAATAGAATAACATTATGCAATAGTTAAGTCATATATAATTGGAACAATAGAAATTTCTGGATCATCTATAAAGGATTCAGTTACATACTAAAATTTTGATCACTTAAGAGAGTAATTAGAAACATCAAAATAAAATAGAGATGAATGTAGACTGATAAAAAATATAAAGAAAGAGAAAAACAGGAAATTATTTAGTTTATCATTGAAGAAGAAGATAACACTAATAATCTATACCAAAAAATGAAAGAGAACAAGACACGTCCCGGTTAGACGAGAGGTCTGGGTTCGAGTTCCAGTTGCGATCATTGTATTTTTCTATTTTTCTGTGTCTTGTTCTCTTTCATATTTTCGTTTAGATTATTAGTGTTATCTTCTTCTTCAATGAAATAGTACGTTGATGGGAATAACCTTCAAAAGTTATAAAAAGAGATTTTTTCTTATAAAAAATTCAATTATTTAGATTCCTGACGAATATAACTTTAGTTTGAGTTCCAGTTTGTTGATATCTTTTAATTTTTTTTTTTCAATCGGAAGGTTATTGAAATACTTTATTCCTAAATAGATATAATTGTTTTGCATTAGTTTGGTATTAATTTTTGGTATTTTGATATTATATTGATATCTTTTTGATAGGTGGGTTTAAAATTTTTTTATGGTATATTATCTTTTAAATTTGGATAATTGCATTTTTCTTGATGATATCCTCTACTCGAGGCACTACGAAATCTGCGAAAGGCATTACTGTTGGATTTGTGGAGGGTTTCTTTAGGATTACTTTCATGTTTAGCTTTGACAATATATTATGTAGGTTCAAATATATATGCTGAAATGGTGAAAATCCTTGCAACCACCAAGATAATTTTGTGGGCTCGAAACTTAATTTAATCAACAAACCAAATATTACGCCTTTGGACTTGGACCACTTTGAATGAAAGTGGTGTTTATAAAGTTATAGTTTTATTTTGAATTATCTAATAAAAGCTTGCTTATTTGAAGTGACCTGCCTAAAATATATTTTTTATATCTGTTAAAAATTGAATAGAGCCTAGGAAGTAGTCATAATTTTAAAAAAAATGTGTGTATTCAGTTTTTTAACTGTACAATATTTTATCTTAGTTAAATCTTACGAAATTGATCAATCAGATTGATTGTAAGAAATCTCTAATTTTTTCCATTTATTTTCTTACAATAGTATAATTAAATGTTTGATATTTTGGTGCGTAATACATAATAATTTCTTAATAGTATAATACTTAATATTAAAATACTTAATATTAAAATACTTAATAATTACCAATTATTGTAATGCTTATGATCATAATGTACGATAGTAGTTATTTTATTTTTAACTATGGTTAAAAGATCTAGGTACTCGTTCACAATATTATTTGTTTTTCACAGATCTAAGTATTTATCCACAATATTACTTGTTTTCATTTCATTTGTTCAGCGCCCTTGAAGTAATTTTCACAAAACCGGCCATTTACAAATTATTATTATTATTTAAAAAAACAGAAAATTAATATTCTATGCCAAAAATAAATCCACAATTTAAAAAGTGTTGTCATTTCTGAAATGTAGATCAATGCTTCTAAACTATTAATTAATTCCCACACCAATATAAATAACCTTTAAAGTTTGTTAACCATGAAAATAGTCTGCGTATATTCAAGATCGACATTAAAAAATATCTCAGCAAACCAAAAAAAAATCGAAAATGCGGTAGGCCTTTATTAAATGTCGCAAGGATGTATTGATAAATCATGCGACTGTCATTGCTCCTAGAACCAAATTTTCCTGTATATCTAAAGGCTATACTGTCCAGACCTCCCCCTCCATACTATATGGAGCAATTTGGCAAAAACAAGCGGAAAAGTTGAAAGTAATTTGATCGAAATTGCTAAAAGGGTGAAACTATTTGTACTTGCACTTAATTTTATTGGATTTATGTGTTGTCCGCATTTTACTAAGAACCAAGTTACTCTTCTGATCACCTTATAAAAATAACAAGGTTCTTTATACCACGGATTAAAAGCGTTGAATTTTTAATTTGTCGCACTTCATCGATGTGGCATTGTACGTGCTTCGAGTATAAAGCGTTGCCAGTGATTGGTTTATCTTTTTTAGGCATGTGCGGTAATTTGTTGGGAACTTTCTTTTGAGTTGGCTGAGTGAAGTCAGGTCCGCGGGGGAAGCACTCTCGAGTTGGCCGCAGCGGGAAGTTTCACTAGCTCGACCGCAGCCGAGCGGGCAGCCGACATCAACCGAACGCGCCTCGATTGCAAACGACGCGTTACATTTACAAAAAATAATCGAACGTGCTAATTTCAAATAACGAAGATTGCGGAAATCGATTTTTAAATTATGTGCATTGTATGAAACAAGTGTTAAATGAATAATATAATATTACTGGTGCAATTCTGATTTATTTTAATGCAATACAAAGTGAATATTTTGATTCTTGTGTGCATAAGGCGCACTTAGTTTTGGTATTATTTAGTGGCTGCCGCACTTAGCGAATTTGTGGATAACATTGGGACTTTCCTACGAAGAGCTGTACGATGGCGTGGACCATGCAGTGCTTCATTGCGCTCGCAGCCATTCTGGCGATTATAACAGGTAACATTTTCTCTTCTTGTAGGCGTACACGTTTCACGCGAAATCACCCCTGGCAGAAGGGTAGGATCGTTAAGCAAAAAAATTCTTTATTAAACTAGCACTTTCAACTTACGTAAAATGTGAAGGATTCTATTAATATATTTAAAAGAAATAATCGAAGAAATAATTTGTGTAAAGTGTACATCACTAAAACATTTCCCTAAAGTGAGTAACTTCCCTAAAGTGAGTAACTTCCCTAAAGTGAGTAACTTCCCTAAAGTGAGTATTATATGTGTATTATTCACCAAATTAACAACAAGAGTGTTTATAAAGCCCTGATTTGAGAACGTTCACTTTAAAAGCCTTTTTTTCCAAAACATCAAATTTTTTTGATTGTTTGAAAAACACAAAAAATGTTTCGATTATTAAAGTAACCTAAGTATTAAAAGTTATAAAATTTATTAAGGGTAGGCTTTATAAAGAATAGGTCAACCCCCGTCATTACAATTTTTTAGGCATAATGGTACTTAGCTACTCAGTTTATTATATAAGTATCAAGAAAAAAATGTCAAATATTTTTTTGAATTTTTTTATGAACTTTTTTTTTTTTGCTTATTTTATTAAAAATTACTTCAAAAATTTCATCAAGTAAAATAACTTTGCTGATTAATTCATTTAATCAATTATTTAATTTCCTTAAAATTTTATTGCTTTGTATAAAGTAATAAGTAATAATATTATAATAGATACATTGTGCTGTTAATTTAAACATGAATAATATTTTCATGTTAAAATATTTATGTTGAAACTACCAGAATGGCAAACAGTGTTCGCTGAAAAGTCACTACACAGAAAATGAAATCAAATAAACATTTCAGTGTACTTTGTTTTTACGGAACCGTGCATAATTTAACGATTAACTTTTAATTGTTTCCGTATAGTACAGTATTCTTTTAAATAATTAAATGTTTATGCAAAATGTAATCGTGAACACCGCCTGGTTTACATGTTTTAAACGAGTGCTACGGTTTCTTAACTTTTAGCTTTTGCTTTATGAACGATGGTGAAACGTGCTATGACATAAAATTATAAATAACATTTCTTGTTAGAAGTCTGTAATTGGTTGGTTATTCCCAATAAGCAATAGTAATTTGAATGCGTTATGCAGGCTGACATTTTAGTAATGAATTAAGGACGCTCTCAATGATTTTGCGAAAGTTATTCTAAGCTGGATGCATTAGCGGTTTTATCAATATCTCGTGATTAGCTCATCTTTGGAGTTGAAATTGATGTCGAAATGTTCTGTGAACTATTTGCAGCTCTAACTTGAAGAGAAGTATATTTAACATAAGAAATAATATTCTAACTAATAATTAAGAAGTGATTAAATTATTGAGGTGTTTGTTTACTGTGAACAAGTTCATAAATTTTATTAATGTAAATATAAGTACTTATGTAGTCATAGTAATTTATTTTTGGGGTATTATGCAGTGTTGCGCTACCTCCTCCTTTACCCAATGTTTTGGACAGCATTACAATGTCTTTCATCAGAGCAGATGTGAAGTCATTAATATCCTGTTTACACAAATGCCCTGATGATGGACACTGTAATGCTATCCGAAACGTTGGCTAAAGAAGGAGGTAGCGCAACATGCAAAATATCTCAAAAATAAATCACTTTAATAATTTTAAGCATGAAAATCTCAAATAAAAATACATATGTTTTAGGTGAGTTGAAATGCTCCAAAATTTCATTAAAAAGGATATCAACTATAACTATTACTATAATGAGGATAACTGGGCGTATTACCTATAAGGATATAGAACATTTTACAATTGGTAATCCGAAATAAAGTGAGTCATTTTTTTTTTAAATTTGACGTTCGGGTTTTTCACACGCTTAAAACAAGTCATCGTTTGTCGCAATTTCGAAACTACGTGGGTTTTAAGTTTCATGAAATCGTATGAAACATCATCAAAATGATGTTTCTGTAAAAACTATTGAGAAAGCATCGATATTAAATCAAGAAAAATTAGCAAAACATCCTTCACGAATACAAAATTATAAGTTTTTCCCAAGGATTTTCCTGTGCAGGAATAGTGTTGATTCTATGACCTAAACGCTCGGGCAAGCACGAAACCCGCTCGGAAAAATCTAATTCTAATTCGATAATTAAGTGATAATTTTGTTAGACGAGTGGTAGCCACGTTAATTGAGAAATATTAAACACGGTGAATTGGCCATTAGTATGCGTACGTACGTAAGTCAAGTTAGTATGCGTACCACACAGTGCTCTGTACCTCGAGGCTACTTCATATCAACACTTTCTAGGTTGCAGAATTCTACACAGCGGGAGAAACTATTCCGACCTGAAGACTTTTTACCGCCGTAACAATAATTTGTTCTCATCGCGAATTTCGTCAATGAAACAATAAAAATAATAACCTGAAATATTTGTCCAGCAAGTAGGTTAATATAAAATTTAGAACAGTTTGTGGAAATGAACGAAATAAACAATTTCGCGGTGACTAGTTGGTCGATCAATATTTAATTTTTTTTTCTCGTTTTCATTTATGTTTTGCTGTGAATTCCGTATTGAGACATTAACTTAAATAGGTGTTATTATTTTACGTTCTATTTATTTTTAAATTTAAAAAAGCCGTTAAAAACGGGTAATTTTACAGGCGTTTAGCTGATGAAGGCTTGTTTTTCTTTAATGCTGTCGGTTTTGTGTTTAATATCTGTGGAATTCCAAAGAAAATTCACGGGATTGTTTATTACTACCAAATTATTTTAAAATTCTTGAAATTCTTTACGACACATTTTTCAATGTGTAAAATGGTGTAAAGTAAATATTAAAATAATTTTTAAAAAATTGACAAAATTTTCAGAATATTTTATTACAAAATAAAAACTTAGATTTTCCTAACCTTTTAACCTTTTGCATTCACCACAAATATGTGAAAATGCTAACATTAACAGTTTTGCTGTCTTTGAAATATTTAAAAAACAAAGCAATGTTGTACAATAAATGAATTTCGTAGATATTTTGGCAAAAAGTTTAGCATTTTCTCTCGAAAATTCAATTAGGTTCAAGTTTCAATATACGTATTTGTGCACGCCGACAGTATCGAAAGTTTAAAAAAGTTTTTGAACTGATTTGAGACACTTAAACACAGTCCCCTCTTACCCCACAAAGTCTCAAACACACTGTGTGCGTAGCGACGTTTATCAATTCAGTTTAATTTTTACGATTTCTTTGGTTCATTTTCAATTTTCTAACAAAAACATTAATATAAAACAAACACTACACAAGGAAGGGTATATTTATAATGATTTAACTCTACATTACATTTTCTTCAATCGTTTATTATTTACTGGAAAATTTATTTATTACAAGAATTGTAAATTTAAAATGTCACTTTGCCAACTAGCAAACAGTGCTGACCTCCAAAAACATATAATTATTTAAAATAAAGCTATCATCGATCTCACTCTTTATATCCAATTAATACATAAAATACAGTTCCTGGTTTTAAAAATATAATTACATTATTTATTTATTACAGTCGGCTATTTTATATACCGAATCTCGTATCTCGTGTGTGTGTTATATTGACTTAACAAAATTTCGCTTATTCGACATTGACCCTGAAAAAACAGAATAAACATCGAGTCACTTTCGTTTTAGACCGAAGCCAATGCGTCTTGAATTTGCCGATGTTTTTTGCTGACGATGAGTGCCATAAAAGTGAAAATTATAATATTTATCGAGTATTATTTTTACGAATTAGAACACTTTCGTTCGGCACTTTTCGTTTCTTCGCCGCACATGATTTTCTGTGGTGCTTATGTTGTAATAAAAAAACGCTCGATGCAAACCTGAATAAGTTGTCGCAGATATGCAATAAAAGTCATCCGAAAGTATTGGAAAGTGGAGAATAATGTCATGTGTGTCAAAATTGTTATCAGTCTTAAATCTTGTTTAAATGGCCGTAAATTTTCAAGAACGTATCTGCCAAAATGTTAAATTCTATCCCATCCCAACGCAATAATTGTATCTTTATTTATTGTTCATACTTTGTTATACTTTAATTGTTTCTTAGTTTGATTTAGTGATTTGGTCATTATTTTTTCTTTGAAAGTTCTGCAAACTTTCAAGGCGGGGAGCGTGGCAAAGCATCATAATATGTTTAATATTTTTTTTAATCTCGATTATAAATTAAAACAATTTATATAAAAAACGACTAAAAGATGTTTTGATGCCTAATCATATGCTATGTTTAAATTGGTACTTAAAAATGTGCCGTTTAATGTAAAAAAGTGTCCCACTACAAAGTGATATTCTCAAAAATCATTTTTGTAAATAGGATTTATCCCAACTAAAATAGTGGTTTGGAACTAAATGGTCACATTACTTTGATTCCCATTTCTATGTGAAAACATGAAAATCTTAAGTCGGTAAAGAGTTACCTAAATCTACAGTCTTTTTATACTATTTTTATAAAGCAGTTTAGATTCCTTCATTATGATTCCAGTAGAGTTGATCCCACGATAGTATTGACCCCCTACATACTTATTTACAAATGGCAGTCAGTTTAGGAAAATACGGTATACCGACTTACGCAATATTTAACTAAGTGTCCCCGAAGGGGTACCGCAAAAAAATAACTTTTTCATTCAAATACATCAAATACAAAACTATAAACTGTAAAATATCAGCGTGTAAATACAAAAAATCGGCACTAAAATTCGTTAGATATCCGTACCAACTTATTATTAAGGGTATTTTTGAAGTCGATTTTAGGTTTAAAATTGGTAAACAATCTACAAAAAAATAAAATTCTGTAATAATTATAATTTTGTTGGGCCAACTGTCGTAGGATCAACTGTTGAGTACCCCTTTATTACATATACTGAATTAAAACTTGTTCTGTATGAAGATTTTAAATACCCAACGAATTTTGCTTGCATTTTGTGTTTATATTTCCACAACAGCTTAATTATCTCTAATGGTGTATTAATTTAAATGTATGCACAACATGTCAAGCGGTTTTCCATTTAATAAAACAGTATTTGTTGTATTCAACAAAAAATATTTGCAATATGATGCCATTCAAGTGTTTGCTTTGGAGATCAGAGAAAAATGCGGTAGTCTTCCGCTTGATTTTTTTTCATAAATATCTTGTGTTCTATTGGTACAATATCAACAAGATGATTATCTAACTAAAATCACGTCATTATTGCAATCATGATTATTTTTAATATCCTTGCACCATTCACACACGACACGTTTACCTACAAGTATTATTAAACGTCTTATTATCAGCTTTTCTCCCAATGATTTCGCTTGCAAAACATTGCAATACTCAGTGATGTCACGTTTAAAAAAAAACTTTTTATTTCCAAAACTTTTACCGTTGTGTCTTTTAATAATTTGGCGAAAAATGCTCGTGATATTCAGACATTTTAAGCCGGATATCACCTACATGAGCTTATCATGGTATTTTGAGATTTAAAAAAAAAAATATTGGTTTACCAAATTGAAAAGTTTAGATTTGAAAACTGGATCTTATGGTTACGAGCAAACTGAAAAGCAGAAAATGAAGGTCATCTGTGCGAATGACTGGTATGATTTTATATTTTCACGGCCAAACGTATGATGGTTATTTATTTTTGGGGTGTTATGACTTGTTGCGCTACTTCCTTCTTTAGCCAACGTTTCGGACAGCGTTACAGTGTCCATCATTAGGGCAGATGTGTAATTTTGAGGCCCTGATGATGGACACTGTAACGCTGTCCGAAACGTTGGCTAAAGAAGGAGGTAGCGCAACACGGCATAACATCCCAAAAACAAATAACGAAAATATTTTTGGCCGTGAAAATCTAAAAACGTATCAGCCGAAATGTTGGTTAAAGAAGGGGGTAGCGAAACACTGCATAAAACCCCAAAAATAAATAATTATGCGAATGACTGATTAAACCATACAAGTATCCGAAACGTCAATTTTCATAGCTCTTCACGAAGAGTTGAATCTGTTTCATCTGGACAATTATTGCTGACATTGACAATAACATGATACCACCAATGAAGAAGTGATGTGATAAATCCATTTATGGAGTTGAGTGAACCAGAAATCTTAGCTATATAGCAGAAATCCATTTTTTGAAGCCAAAAATCCGCTGAAACGATCTGTTATATCAAAGTCAAACTGCTTTTCATATAAATTTTATGACGAGATGTAGAACTATAAAATTTCAACTTATTTAACTCGGTGTTCTATTTTGTGTGTTCTATATTTCTCAGCTGTTCATTATGAAAACTAACGTAGCGTTAATTTTCTGGAAAAGCCGGTGGCAATTGAATCAATTGAATTTAAGATTGCATGTGTCCAATTATTATTTAACATATTACAAATTCATACCAACGGTGGGTGGGATGTGGTAAAGTGAATGTTTTTCTTTTTATCTCCCACCAGGCCCACTGGGACACCTACGTACATTACAATGTTTATAATCTGCTAACGCCTGTAGACATAAGTTAATTTAAATTATAAGACAATTATTAACGAGTCATTAGCTAAACTAATGGATTTATTGACTATCATAAAGAAGTATGCACCTCTGACGGTTTCACATTTGTCAATTGGAACCATTTTGCAAGCGTTATGCCTTTTCATATAAGGAAAATTACATACATAATTGCTTTTTATTTAGATAATGTTAACTTTTACTTTAAATCATCAAAATGACGTTTCATTTATTCCAAGAGCAACTTGTTTAAGTTATTAAAAGGTGTGCATATAATAAATCGGTTCGTAATTCAATAATTTAAATAGAACCTGTAAAGTATCTTTAATGTCCTCTTCAGTACTAGGACCAGTATTCTCCAGTACTATAATGTACTTATTAAGGTTCTTGAGATCATAGTGACCGTTTATTGACGAATCTTAATTTACAAATAGAGTTCAGGATAACTGACGTCCTTGTTAACTGAAAGCCAGGTTTTGTTTGGCGGGCCCGGTATTGTAATGGCTGAGCACATCTGCCTTCGGTTACTTTCGGCACATCTCACGAAACGAAACGTAAACGAAACCATGTGACCCGAATAGTCCATAGACAACTAAAGCAATGTAAGAACCATTAGACTAAATTTGATACATTACAAAACATATAAACGAATCAAAAAAAGATTTTTTAAAATTGTTTATTAAATCTTATAGGTATGATTCACATTTACCAATTTTGAAAATCGTTGTACAACAAATATAAAAGTGTAAGAACCTTAAAAACGAGTCCCATACTTTAAAAAAAAACGATGCCTACGATTATAAAATGGATAAATGTGTTAGGTTAGGTTAGGTTAAGTCTCGATGACATTGAGCGAGTTTACAAGCTACTATCTGGGAAATGCACTGTCCGTTAGTAAACTGGCCCAGTGTAATTGTATTACTAGCTAACTAGCAGATTGTGGACAATCTACGAAAAAAGTTGAAAGGTGGTCAACTTTACTCGCTACTCGCTCAAGATGCCTACCAACAGCTGATTTCGTAACTGTCAGAATTAGTTCGCGCGGGAGCCGTAATCATCACTACTGGCTAGCGCGTGGCGCTTGGTGCGAGCCTAAGTTTTTTACAAAATGTCGACCGAATCGGTTCGCGCGAGAGTCGTTATTTTAAATGCTACTGTCGCTACTGTTGTGTGTGTCATCGTGACAATCTTACTCGCCGATTCACCCGCATTTAAACTTACCGGCTAGTAGCTTGCAAACTCGCTCAACGTAATCGAATCAAAATTGGACATTCCAGCGCATACACGCGTAACAACTTACATTTTACAAAATCGCCAAAAGCTGTTAAAAATATTTTTTTGTAACTGTAATTTGTTTTAAATAAAATTTCAAATCAAAACGCTAAAAAACCCAGGTTTTTGCTGCAGCTACAATATTTTACACGTTAGTCAAGGCATAAAATAAAATGTCAGTTAATTTTTATACAGCTGTTTTCATTACACATTTTAAACATGTAAACGTGTTTTAACAATAATTCTTACTACGCACTCCACGCAGCCCATGAAGTGTGTAGTAACACATAACAGTATTCCGCTCACTAGAAAACAGAATAAATAATACTAAAGATTAACTATTCAATAAGAAAACTTGTGAAACTTTAACACTGCCATCTTACTTGTTAGTTAATATACACCCGTTCCTCGTACGTCGGCTAAAGGCTGCCGTTTAACAGCAGTAGTCGTAACAATAGGAAGTAAGTTAAAACCACTAGGTGTACTTGATAAAGCATTCCCTTTCGTTATTTCGTTTCTCGGTGATGAAGAAAATGATTTCTTGCTAAGTGCCTTCAACTCTCGTTTTCGTTGGGCTTGCTCAGTGGATGTGATAGAAATTTTTATGGTAGTGTTCGCCTAACAAAACACCGCGGCGCATGCGACAATTTGATCAATGTTTACGGGAACTGTTTTACAAAGAACATATTATTATGTCGTTAGTTCGTAGGTGTGGTATCCAAATGTTAATTACCTGTGTTATTTAGTATCCATTCTTAGAAATATAAATAATTTCATTTAACAACATTAATGATGTAGGTTTTCTTTTCATTGTTATTATTACCACACGAGAAAATTATCACTACTGAGATAGTTTTAGCATAACTCGAGATTTTTTCACATCAGCTCCACACAGGAGACCCTGTGGTAAAAAATTTCTCAGGGTCCATGTCATCTTTGGAGGTGCTGTGTGGAGGGTCTTTTTAGGGAAAGGAAAGAGAGAAAGTTTTGCGAAGGAGAAATGTAACAGAGATGAGTAGAAATCTCGCCGTCATCGATGGGTCTGGTGAATTCAAAAGGTCTCCCTCAAATAGTCTGTTAATCCGGCCCGCCACACATTAGGTGGGCAAACGCTTCCGCAGCCAAGACCTAAACAAACCTCATCCTATGAACCCGGGCACTCCTGCTAAGTCATCAAACGTAGCAAATCACTCGGGGTGGCCTATGGCAAAGGTGTTGGTTATCCAATAAATGGTCCCCGGGTCGGCAGTACACGTACCCGCCTACCGAATTAGATAGTTTTAGCTAGATCTGAATACCAAGGTACTTTCCGAATATCATCTCTCCCATCTCCCTCTCTTGCCATCCCCTTAAATATTACAACATACTCTAATTGGGGATTCCATAGACTCACTGGCTCCGAACTGCTAGAAGCAGTTGAAACTCGTGTATGATATCCACATGAAAAAAATCATTCCTGCCATTTGCAAATGGCACTATGGTTTTCCCATTTTTGGAAATTGTTTGAAAGTGACCTGGCCAATTTTTTTTTTTTTTTTTTTTTTTTTTTTTTTTTATTTAATATTTGTATGTTTTTACAATAAGTATACATTTTTTTTTTTACATGTTAAACAGAGTTGTAAAATGAACATAACAATAGCATTTCCTCATCATAAAGAGACAAGGCTCTTGTGTTTGGTGAGGGAATTCAAGCTCAAGTATATGTAAAATTTAGTAGAAAATAATAATATTGTATCTAATAACAAAAGATATGTAAGAAAACTCGGGATATAACAATAAATAAATTTCAAGATTTAAATGAAATATTAGCGGTAGAAATGGACTCTTACAGTTGTTTCAGGTGATTTTTCAAATTAATTTGGAATTTATGTATATTTTCGATAATTTTTAGTTCTAAAGGGAGGTTGTTGAAATAATTTATACCTAGATACAGATAGGTATTTTGGATGTGCTTGGTATTAAATTTAGGGATTTTGATATTGTTTTGAAATCTTGCTGATATATTGAATTGTAATTTTTTTAGCTGTATTTCTTTAAAAGTCTGTAGAATTGCATATTTTTTATATATATTGTCTATTGTAGATACTTTGAATATTGAAAAGATTCTTTCAGTAGAGAATGTAGATGGTTTTTTCAAGATAACCTTAATTATCAATCTTTGAACTATTTCAATTTCTGAATTGTTGTCTCTCGCCATGGTGATACTGAGAGTATCTATTGCTCCGTAACGAGGAATTAAAATTTTATTACTATTATCTGAGCTGTTCAGAGAAATTACCAAACAAATAATAGTTTATATTATTTCTTAAAGACTTTTTTTAATGTCGGTGCTACATTGTTCGCTAGGAGGCTTCGCGGTTGGTTATAAAAGGTTCCGGGTTCAAATCTTGGGTAGGCACGTCACGTCTATTATCTCAGACAATCGATAAATAAATATCTTTTATTTCAAAATTATTGTTTTAATAATAAAAGAAACAGGTTTTAGATATTTAAAAAAAAATATATTTCTTATTTTTATTCCGTTTTCATCAGTTTCTCTCACATTTAGCTTCGCTTCATAGTAAAAATATCTAATTTGGTCACTATGATAGTATAAATAATTTGTTAATTCGCGTTCAAATCAACTACAGAAAAGAAAGGTTCGTCGACCCGTCAGTATGCAGGGGAATCGAAGGCCGGGGCCGCGGACTTTAAAGTGGGAAATTCCTCCAGAGGCGCACAAGTATGAAACGGTAAATCATTTAGTACGCGACGTCCCTTGCTCGAATACATTGTGATTTGTTAATAATGGACAACATTATACTTTTGGCAAATATACAAACATACCCAAATTATATTGATAAATAGTAACTGTTAAAATTATTAAGAAAACTCCTTTTATACGCTACTTTGTTTGAGTAGGTACTCACTGGTGACAAACTTCGGGCATAGTGGTTCCTTCATCGGGGAATAAATTATGACCCTATGAAGGCCATAATAATGCTGTTACGCTGCCCTGTCCTGACGAAGGCACTATTATTCGAAACTAACACGGATTAAATTCAAATAAATTGTAATTTGTTATAGTGTTAAACGATTAAATTGCATCGTGGGTCCTGACATGGCGTGAAAACTTCAAACATTTATGTAATTGTAAAACAGTAGGCGATGCTAGGCCCAGCAGGCGGCATTATTTGTTGCGATTTGCATTTTTAACAACGCTGCTTCTCTGGGAGTTGTGATATTGATTGTTGGTTAGATATTCCAATAAATGATTTTAGAGCCAACAGAGATAAATATAAAATAATTGCTTTCATGCAAAACCCAACTCTGAAAATGTTTATATAAAAACAAAAATTAAAAAAAAACATTTATGGTAAATATGAATAATTGTTAATGCATCTGTTTATATGCGACCTTCAACGTTCAATGAAAAGATGACTTAGATATTTAATAGTATCTGATAATAGTAGTACAAGAATGCTGACCCTGCACAAATCGCAAATGCACCCCGCATTAATTGGCAGCCACCTCCGGTCTGAAGTCCCAAGGTGCAAAACTGGCGATCCGTTTGACAGATTCCACTATCTTAACAAACGGACTCCAATTTAGAGTGCAGGTGGAAATGCTGTCCTTGTTATAACGGTATTTCAATGGAAGATGCTTCGATGAATTGGTGCCATTGTTCCCTTCGGTATTGGTACAACCCAACATTTGTACACGGTTGACATTAGTCACATGAGAACGGGTCGTTTCTACGACTCGTTCCTGAGTTCAACAGCTTGGCTGTGGAACGATTTGCCGGCCTCTGTGTTTCCTATAAAATGGGTCAAGACCCTTGTTTATTCTTAACACTCCTCAAAAAAACGCTTCACACAGCATCCCCAAAGATAACATAGGCGCTGATAGAAATTATTTTCCTCAAGGCCACCAATGTGAAGTTAATGCAAAAAAATAAAAATTTTAAAAATATCATAAATGCTTTTCATTGTAGCCATTTTGACAAAATAACTTGATTTTGAAAAATAATAGCTCCTTACAGTGTCTATACAGACTTGCCATTGAATTAAACGAACATAACAACAAGTTTTCCTTTAAAATGAACTCGAAGGCCTTCGCATTTTTTCAAGACGCACGGCGGAGGTCGGTTGGTCGAAAAGCAAAAGCTATTTAATATATTACTAAAATCTTAAATAAATTTATATTTATTTGTTTGTTTGGATCACTTGTAAAACATTGATTTATTCAAAACACTGTCTACATAATCCCGTATTAACAACTCAGAGCATTTAAATATGGTATTTCCTGAGAAGACTTATCTTAAATACCTTATTAAACTGCATCGATATCGGTTTACTATGTGTATTTCAAGGATTTTAGATATTTAATATAAATACTTATTTTTCATATATTTTTTTTTTATATTTAGGAATTAAGGTTAAATTAAACATGAACTAATTACCTCTGTACCGTATAAACAAATTACACATATATAAACAAATTATACATGAATTATGTTAACATAAACAAAAAGTAAAATAAACAAAAGAGATAGATTTAAATCAAACTGACTGATTCTACATCTTGATATCTCCATTATGTATATATATAAATCTCGATGTTTGTTCGAGATAAACTCCAAAACTACTTAACTGATTTTGATGAAATTTTTGTTTACTGTGTGTAATTTGTTCCAAATCAAAAGATAGGATAGTTTTTATCTCGATTATTGAACTCAATATTTATTATTGCAAACTAAATGTTCATAAATTTTTTGTAATAAAAATTCTAAAATTTATGTAACCAACATTTCAATGAATAAAGAAAACTTAAAAAACTTAAAAATAAGACAACGCTTTGTAATTATTTGTAAGTTCCATAATTTTTTAACAGATGGCGGTGTGAGTTAGTTTATCGACACTTGGTTATCTAGGTTGGGTAACCATCCAGTAGATGGCGTTGTGTTTCGATTTCACGTCACAGTAACGCGTGGCATGGTCAGCTAGTTGTTATATATATGTTTTCATATTCTAAAATTCACTTATGCTAAGAGGAAAGACTTATAATAGGTAATCAATTCACGCTTGATTAAATTATGATTAAGTAGAATTTTTATTGTTTTTGTCTCTTTTGCATGTACTTGTCATTTGAATGTTTTGAAAGCTAAGATAATTCAAAAATATTAAAGATAAATTGATGATAAATAATTATAAGTCTGAACAGCAGCTTTGGTCTCTTACTAACAACCTTTAAAAAAATATGTTTAAGATTATGTATATACAGTTTTAAAATATTATATCATGTTGTTAAATAAAATTTTGTCAATATCCCACTTGCTGCAAACTACAAAAGTAGAATAGAGAAAAATAAAGAATAAATGTGATAAAATAAAAACATTGTATTGGAACTAAGAACTTTCGAACATAAATACATGAATAAAATTAAAATTTGATTGACGTTGTGTACATTTTTTTTAAAGGCGTAGACGGTTTACAAGTAGTTCCCGCCGTAGGCCCATTGTGCTATCTCCCATTTTACCTCAATCCTTTAATAACAACCCAGTCGCTTTAATAAAGTTCACCAGGGTTATCATTGGATATGTGGCTATGTCTTCTGGTTCTACTGTATGTCTCCCCAGGCATCTGAGCCTAGTTTCCACCAGGGCAGGACATTGGCACCATAGGTGAATTGAAGTCTCTTCATCCTCTTCACATTTCCTGCATCTATTGGTTTTTTTCACTCCCAATTTCTGCATGTTTCTCCTGAGATGGCAGTGTCCCGTTAGTCGTCCTACCAATTTCCTCAGCGAGTTGACGTTGTGTAAATGTATGGTAAGAAAATAATCGTTTTACCCAATACAGATTTTTGTTGCTTGATCCTCGTGAGAATTCCGCCCTCAACCCTCGATTAATGTTCATGCTTAGGCTTGGTATCCTTACTGGGTTCCAGCATTCCTCTTGTATGTAATCCAATATTTTCAAATCTAAAATAAAGGATTGTACTGCTCCGAGAGAGTAATTGGCATAACACCCAGTAGACAATACAGCAACAGACTCTTAGCAAATAAATTCATTACTTCCAAAAATTGCACCACTAAAAGGTGTATCTTCTATGCACAATATTTTCATTCACCTCCATCTTTCAACACTTAATTATTTCTGTTGTTTTTCGGTATGTTGTAAATTCTGGCACCCAGACCTGTTCTCCATTGAGGTATCGCATTTCAGCAACACCTCCTATCAGCC
Source organism: Glyphotaelius pellucidus (assembly GCA_936435175.1). Classification (NCBI taxonomy): domain Eukaryota; kingdom Metazoa; phylum Arthropoda; class Insecta; order Trichoptera; family Limnephilidae; genus Glyphotaelius; species Glyphotaelius pellucidus. The sequence goes on along the minus strand of OW386539.1, from coordinate 2,955,967 downwards.
ACCTACCAGCTTCAACACGTCTATCGAATTTCAAGACCATGTCGCGTTTCGCCACCGTGCTGCTTGGGCCAAAATATGCGAAGGTGATGCAAATTCTGCAAAAAGCTAGCTTTGTGAAATGGCCGATTGCATTTCACTTGGTCAGGTTGCATATCGAAGTTACCCAATCTGACCTAAAACAGGGGATATTTAGTTTCTATAATGAAATTCCATTGCACCAGTTAAGGAAATTTTATTCATTTTCATCTACATAGTATCCTGTTTCGAAGAATCGTACAGAATTTTTGTTCCATACATTACACTTGTGCCTAAAACCTTGTTTAGTTTTCAGTGATGAAATGTTTTTCATACCATGCCCCACTGAATAAAAAAATACTCTACTACTGTTAGTAATAGTTATCACTGTTGGTAGTTTACTTATTATTAATGTTACTTATAACTTATGTTCTTAAACTAAACAATCCAAACCAATTTTTTTATAAGATAAATGCACGCCTTTATAAGTCTTGTCACTCTATTACTTGCTGACAAATATTTTCAAACTTCTTCTAACAATTTTAAATGTTTTTCTTTTAGAAACACCTGTTGTTTTAAATTGGGAGGCGGGAATGGGTACCGCCGATCCGGGAACTTTTATTGGATAACCAACACAAGTGGTTCGCTACGTTTGGTGATTTAGCAGGGATGCCGGTTTGGGGTGAGATTTGTCCGGGTCTTATAGGCGAATGACCAGGACACATTGAACCCCAGATTCCTACACACCTTTTAAACCCTTTTCCTTCCCAGAACTCTCCTCTCCTTCCTTTCCTTACAAAAACCCTCCACACAGCATCCCCAAAGATGACATAGGCCCTGAGGGAAATTATTTTCGTCAGGGCCTCCTGTGTGGAGTTCATCTAGAAAAAAATCATTTTTATGGTTTAGAAAGGTCGCACTGAGGAAAAAACGATCTCTTAACAGTGTTGCAAACTCGATTTTTGAAAATGAAGCCAGATGTCTGCCAAAAAAGAGCTAAAAAAGACCTAAAACCTCGCATATTCTAAGTTAAGACCGAAAATTCACCATCCTGGGGGGAGGTATGTGGCTGGAGAAATTCGAAGAATAAATCAACTGACTCCCTCGAATTTTCGTGTGTTCTGGGGGAGGGGGCTAGAGAAATTCTGTGGTAAAAAGCAAGTTTCCAATGCGAAAATAACCAGTTCCTAAAGAGATAAGTCATTCATCGTTGTTTATTCATGAGTTTTTTATAAAAAGGGAGCTAGGTTATCTGAAAAAATGGGCTAAGAAGCAACACCACACTTTTCGGAGCTAACGGCCTCAATTAACGAATTAAATTTAGCTCTAAAGGAGCCGTGTTGACAACACTGTCACTGAATATATTAACACGTTTGCCCTTCACACAACGTAATATTAGTTATTTGTGAATTTTAAATAAATAAACAGTTAACACAGAATAAAGAAGATCACTAGCTATTAATAATAATAATAATAATAATAAGGTCTTTATTCCAGGATGTGGGGAGGGGAGTGCAATCCCACACATCCCATATAGGGTATAATTACAAATGTTATTGTGAATAAATAAAAAGATAAAAATTAACAAAATAAAAAATAAAAAAGCATCATTAGATACACTATTCACAAAAAAATATAGTAAAGTCTTTAATCAGGTTCTTGTTGTTCCAACGGATCTCAGATTGTAGGAGCCAGTGTTTTTCTCCAATATTCATCTATGCTCGATCCTGGAATCAGACGGGCTTCCATGATGAGGATATTACTGGAGTGGTTTGTCCTTCCCCTCAGTCCTGCAATCCTTGTTCTTAACAGGGCTTCGAATCCTGGAACTCTCCCTTCTGTGAACATTGAAGAGGCACTACAGTACCTGGGAAGTCCGAACATTAGACGGTATGCATTATTATATTGCACCCGAAGCCTTTCCATGGTCCTTTTTTTGAAATTTGCCCAGAGCTCGCACGTGTACAGGGTGGTACAAAAGGCTAGGAAGAGCGTCCTTTTTACCCGTGGGCTGCAAAGCCGAAATCTTCTGCTGAGCATATTGCACTTTATGCTAAGTACTCTCCTCTGCCTGTCGATGTCTTCATCATCCGTTAATTTGTTATTGATAACATGTCCTAGATACTTTGTAGATTCTATTATTTTCAGAAGCTCACCGTTCAAAAAGGCGGGTGGAATATTTTTTGGGCCTTCCCCGTGTTTTATGACCAACAGTGCTGTCTTTTTCGCATTATAAATCATGTTGGTTTCGTGTGCGAATTCTTCACAGATCTTCAGGAGGATTCGTAATCCCCTAATTGACGGTGCCATCAAAACCATATCGTCTGCGTAGCTCATATTGTTGACACATTCTCCTCCTATGTGGCAGCCCACTCCAGCCTTGTTTAACCTGTGGGTTAGTTCATCCATGTATATGTTAAACAGTACTGGGGACATACATCCTCCCTGTCTGACCCCGCTTTTCAGGTAATAAGGTTCTGAAAATCCATCTTTCCACTTTACAAGGTTTTCCTGTTGACGATGCCAAGTTTCGAGAATTTTTACCACTTTCCATGGTATACCTCTTTCCTTTAGTTTTTTCCATAGTAAGGGGTGGGAAACACGGTCGAAAGCCTTACTAAGGTCCAGAAAGCATGCATAAGTAGTTGTTTTCTTCTTCCTGTAGTATTCCAATGTCCGTTTTACGCAATATATAGCCGAGTCCGTAGAGCACTCTCTCTTGAAACCCATCTGATTGTCTTTAGTTTTCATGTGGGATCCGACTTGGTCCAAGAGTACTCGTTCAAATATTCTAGCGATTGCCGTGGCGATGGATATTGGTCTGTAGTTTTCCTGTAGAGTTATATCTGTCAGTTTCGATTTTATTATCGGTATGATAATTGTTTTTGTCATGTCTTTAGGTAGATAGCCACTCTTTATAATATCGGTGAACAGTGTTGCCAGTAGTTCGATAATCGCTGCCCCTGCATGTTTGACGTGTTCGATGCTTAAACCGTCATGCCCCGCAGACGTTCCAGATTTCATATTACTAATAGCCGATGTTATCATGTTAGTTGTGACGATGGGACCAATATCATCATAAGCAGTCAAATGCGTTTCGTTTGAATCGATAGTCGGCGTGGTAGTTGCGAAGTGTTCTTTAAAAATGTTTGCAATTACTTCCGGATTCGTCTCTCCGTTTATGTTGCACGAGATTTTGCAGCGCAAATTTAACAGTTTATTAGACTTGTTCCAAAATTTTTTGAAGTCCCGATTATCTAAATCTCCTGCTATTTTATCCATCTGAAGTTGAATCGAGTTCTTTTGGCATTGTTTAAGTGCTGTTTTAAAGGCAGCACGCTTTGCTCTTCTATCCTCTGCGACAGGACCCTCGCGCGGTCTCCCGTTAATTAGCCATGTTTGCATCGCTTGCCTAGATTCGTCGTATTTGTCCGCTACAAATTCATTCCACCCACATACTTGCTTATGTTTTTGGGTTGTACACTTGGTAAATACAGAAATGGCACTGCTTTGTAGGGCTTCTACTATACTCCCATAGAGGTATTTTATTTTGTTGCGTACAGGGTTGCCACCGTCCTCAGGAAATGTATTTTTTGACCTGATTTTGACGAGATAGCTTTGCGAGCATGAGTTATATTGTCCGATATCCCGTATATTATTCGGATTCCATAACGCTGGATCTCTCAATACAGAATTGAATACTTCCGTTTTTGCTATCCCTCCCGTTTGTAAGATTAGCTCGAGAGGGCGGTGATCTGTCCAATCTATATCGTAGTGTATTTTCATACCGACAATTTGCTTCAAAATATTTTTTGTAACTAGACAATGGTCTAACCACCTAGTGGTACTGTGTGCGTCACTGATATATGTGTAAGAATCCACGGGTAAAATTTCGATGTCTGCACATGTGTATTCAAATTCTTGACAAAAAGATAATAGCTCCATTCCAAAAAGTGAATCGGGATGGGCGTTGAAGTCTCCGATAATAATTGTATTTATATAATCTTTATCGTCAATTATTGTTTGTAGGGAAGCGAGGCAGTTAGAATATTCCTCAAAGTTATCAGATGTACAGGTTGGCATATAGATTGTAAAAATGCTTAATGTTTCAGTTGTCAAACTCACCTCAATTCCGGCGATCCGACAGTTATGTATTGGGATTGCGGTAACCCTTAAGTTTTGTCTGTAGATTATCCCCACTCCACCGTGCGGTCGTCCAAGGATTGGGCCATCGGCAATGTTCACGGCAGATGTTCCCAAGCTGTTAAAATCGGGGTGAATATGAGATAGGAAGTCAATATCTGTAGGAAGTAACCATGTTTCTTGGACTACTATAATATCGTTCAATTCGCAGAGATCATGAATAAATTTTTCAGAGCTGCGAACCGATCTGCAGTTCACGGATATTATTCTTAAGTTATTACTTGTCATTTTGATGTTTAGTAGGTATGCGCGATTCTATGAATCTTCGGAAAACAATTCCCTCTGGCCACAGATCTTCTACTAAGTAATTCTTTAATTCGTTAGCTTTAATCGCAAGTTTGAATGAATTAAATGGAGTTGGGTGGAAAGGCTTAATTTGTTCTACTCTGAACCCATCTAAGCCGTTATCTTTTAGGTACTTAGTTACGTCATTCTCTGTTGTATTAATCGCAAACCTCGATACATATACTGATGCGATTATATCCGCAGATTTTAGTACGATAGATTGCGCTTTGCCTCTCATATTGTGAAAGCGTTTCTTACGCACGACGGTTTTGAAACCGCTCTGGTCGGTGGTCGTTGATTGCGACCCCTGCGTTCGGCCCACCTGCTTGTTTACATCGACGTTTGCCGTATTGGCGGTAGTTGTGGTTGCTCGTGTATTCTTCGTATGCGTATTGTCCTGGGCGCTGATAGTGTTAGTTGACTCGCGTGCATTAGTTTTGCAGGCGTCTAGGTACGATGCCGGTCTTGGGTTAATGTTAATTATTGGATTACCCACATGTTTATCGCCGTTTTGTTGATTTGTTGGTGTCTTCATCTCGTTACGTTTGTTCATCTCCTTCATTTGGTCTCGTAGTGAACAGATTTCTTGCATTATTTCAGCAGTGTTAGTGCTCGATGATTCACTAAGATCGTTCTTAATTTGCCGAATTTCGGATTTCATGGCGTTGAAGTCTTTAAGTAAACGGGAGATGTCGACACTGTCAAAGTTGACGGGCGGCAGTTTATGCAGCTGTCTTGCGACGAACACCGGTAATTTGTCCGGATCTGTCTCTTTCAGGGCCCTGAGGATGTCCTGAAGATCGCGGCTGACCCTGCCGTCGCCTTTACGTAGTGTACGCTTATCAGGAAGCTTATCAAATAATATGTTCTTCGCCAACTTTATTTCCTCCTCGGTGAAGGCGGAAGTGCATAGTTGTGTAATCGACACTTCATCTAGAGTGTCCGCTTTATTTTGCATGAATGCAAGACATTCGTTAATAATTATATTGCACTCGTTACAAGACATCGCGCTACTGTAAGTATGTCCTTCTGTCACGGCGGTTGACAGATACTGATTAGATTATTACTAAACGTTGTATAAAATTAGGGATTAAGGCTTGAATTAAGGCTTGATTTGATATGATCAGTTTTGATTGAAACATTGAAGTTCGTCTTCTGTGAAGATCTTTTGCAATTATTTTGCATTATAATTATTGTAAATCATTATAATCACAAAATAGAAATTGTTATCAAAACCAAGTTACTGCGAAACAAGAACCAAATGCAATCTTCAATATTCGAAAGCTATAAGATCTAATATATCTATATTTGTACTGGTTGTCTGTGATAACTGACAGTTCGATTTCCCAAAGGAGAAACTAAGGCAATAATACTAAATCATTGAATATTTCATGATCTATAAATAAGTTCTTCTATTTTCCCTTTGAAATGTGGTACTACAACATTCAAATATAATGAGAAGCTTTGTACAAAGGTTAATAAAAAAATGCAGTTAAACCACGAAGTATAGGAACTTAGCGTTTATGGATTTATAGGCAACTCTTCGGGGGGAAAATTACGAACACGTATCCGAAGGATTTTAACCAGCGATTCTTGGGCATATTTGGAGTAAAAAATTAGATATAATTTTGCTATCCGATGATATTTTTTTTAATTAAAAATAATAAAAATATTTTTTCAACACACGTCGGAATTGAGTAGTCGGGTATAGTCACGTCATTAGCACTCCGTCTCGTTCCGGTAGTGCAGTAATACACGAAACAGCGAGCGTATCACGTGATCCCGTCGCAACTTGGAGTAATTTTTTATTTTTAATTGAAAAAAAATATCATTGGACAGCAAAATGACATCTATTTTTTGTACTCTAAAATGCTTAGGAATGGCTTGTTAAAATCATTGAGATACGTGCTGTCACACTCTGTATATGTCAGTTACTCTCCTTTGTGTATATAACAAAAGAATCAATAAACAATTTTTCGGAAGGATAGTGCTAAAAAACGAAACAACGCAAGCAAACATAATGCACAAATCAACAATGCACACAACATGTTTGTCACGGTCCCGGTAGGTTCGTTACAAATTGGCCGTTTGCAATACATGCACGCCTTTTATTTAAATTGCTTAATTTGTCTGCCTTTGAAAATTCTTCGTCAATCCAAACTATATACATATATCGATCGTTCAGTTGATTAGGCAGACATCTCCGAAAAATCGAAATTCGAATTGAGTATGCAGCTATTTGTGTACACTATCTGATAGAATACTCGGATTACTCATAAACACCACCAAATCAGTTTTAACGCGCAAAACTTGTATTGAAACTCAATTTGATAACCAACACCTTTGCCACAGTTAATATCTAGTGGTTTGCTACTTTTGGTGATTTAGCAGGGGTATCCGGGTTCATGGGGTGAGATTTATCTAGATTTTGGCGGCGGATGACCTGGACGCGTATTTCCAAAACCTATACCGGTTCAGTCGCGGTAGCGACAATTTACATTTTAAACACACCTCTATATGGGTTATTTTTTATCACTTTGCGTAAACAAAAATTGTCCTAAAATCTAGATAAAATAATCTTTCCAATGTGTTTATTAGAAATTCATAATTTTATTTCTAAATATTTAAATTTTGATATTGAAAATGTAAATTGTTGCTACCGACTGAACGGTATTGGTTTTGGACACACTGAATCCAAGCCCCGCAAACCTTTTTCCTTCCCAGAACTCTCCTCTCCTTCATTCTCTTAAAAAAAGCCCCACACAGCATTCCCAAAGATAACATAGGCCCTGAGGGAAATTATTTTCCTCCTGTAGAGCTCATGTTAAAAAAGTGAATTAAGCAAATTATTAATGTTTTCTCAGTTACTAGTAGGAAATTTTAAAATGTCACACCAATGTACGGGACTATCATGCTTACCAGTGTAATTTTAAAACAATTTTGTTTATTTGCTTTCACTATTATCTCAAAACTTAATAACTGCAGATGTCTGACTAATAAACTGAACGATTGACATACGTAGGTATATTTAAAAACATCATAAAAATTAAATTTATGCGTTCATTTGATGGTAAAAGAGACCATTATTTATTATGGACGTGACGTCGAGTCGTTTAAAAAAATAGTCGGAATAAAATCTCGTAAGAATTGTTTATATATTTTTGGCTCAGGGCAAGCGCTTTACATGTTAAATGTCAGAACGCAGAATATAACACTCTCCTCGATTATTTAATATTTGGTAAATACCAGCGTCTATCTAACACCCACTCTATATTCAAGGATGTTCGCTTTTCTGATAAATTAAATATTTAGCTAAAGACCGCTAATCATTTAAAATGGTGGACAAAATTCAGCCTACTCAAATTTCACAGAATTATATTATTAACACAGTGCAATATAACGGTTTTTTTTTTTTAAATATTTTCATTCATGATCCTTAGCCTCAGTTACGAATACATAGGTTGAGGGGTTTAGTCCTGATGTAACGGTAATCTTCTCATAACCGCGTTTGAGCGGCAAATTGTAACAGTAATACCTACCGTTTCATCCTTTTACTTGTCCGCCATCCAAAGTAATACATATATTCCCATAATTAAAATACAATATTTGATCCCTTTCGGAATGTGGGTAGTTCAATGAAGGAAGACGGAATTTCCAAGTAACTAGATGCAGATTTATTAAGACTTAATTTTACAAAAGGTAAAGCATGAAAATTATATAATGAATCTACAGGGGTGGTTGATCATCTATGATGAATCAATTAATGTTTAAACTCGATTCTCGGAAACATGTGGTATAACCCAAAATGGTTGCTTTACAATAAAAATCCTGAAGGGCGCCTGTATAATAATTATACATATTTAGAAAAGGATTATTGAAACGCTAATACTAAACTAAACAAAGTTAGGAATTATCTCATGATGATTAATAAAATTATTCGCTCACGCGTAATTATGACCATGACCTTCGACGGCTTGAAGTCCAGCTGCTCAAACACGAACTCCCAGGAACCAACTGACGAAAACTTCACGACACTAATCTCCTGCCTGTAACATAACGGCCGGCTGTAAATATTCTCAGGCAAACGCGTGGCTAGAACACTAGAATCAAAACGCTAAAAAGCAGGTACTGGCCCCAAACTGCTGCACTGACATGCAAAAAATATATTTATTATTTAAATTATCATACTATAATATATTGAACAAGCCTTAATAAAAAAGATTTTAAAATGTGAAAATTTTATTCAATTGATAAACGACCGTGGACGTGAAAACATAACTAATTTTAAAAAATGACAAAAATCTGTTCATTGAAGGATATATTCACTGCTTATCTAGCCAAAGAGGGTAGTTTAGCTGTGGTACTTTAAAATTTCTCAACGATTTTCAAATTTTTCAAACGTTTTTTAAATGTCCTATAAATTTCAAATTTTTTGTGATGCTGTAAAAACAAATACCATTTTTAAAACTCGATAATATTACCCTCGATAATTAGATTTTTATATCTGAAAAATATTTTGATATTTAAAAATTTGCAGTATTTTAAGCTTCAAACATGAAAAAAGTTGAAGAAAAGCCTACCCCAAACATATTCTATTAAAATTTCGAAAACACGAAAAACATCGAAAAATTTCGGAAAATTAAAAAACAGTAATTTTATTTTAAAAATTTTGCAACAAAACTATCAAATCACTCTTTGTCTCGTTCATACAATTAAAAATTATTAAAAATATATATATTAATTATTCCAAAGGGAATAATTGAAAAATCTGATATTTTGGATTCATTTTTACACATTATAAACATTGATTGATTTCCCGAATTTGTCATGAAATATCACAGGATATTCTGAATTCTCGACAAATCAGTTCCAATTTTGAAAATGACAATTATAATCATTTTCTGTTACAAATGTTAAATTATAGGTAGGTAAGCAGAATTGATGACAAATTAATAGGACATACGCCTTAACCAACTCGGCCATTGGGACCACCTATTTTTGAGTAATTTTTCAATTTCAAATTTAGAATTAACAATATTATCTTCGATTTATTTTCCCATATGTTTGGCTACTATCTTTTTAAATGATTCAGTTCTAAAGAAATGGTTTGTAACCTAGATAGTGTCTCGGATAAACATATCCGATTTTATTAAAATGCGAAACCTTATTGACCTTTTACTAAAAGCATAAATAGATGTTTTTAAAAAACTCATTGTCATATATGCTAAGGATATGATAGACGTTTTATGTATTTTTCTCCCGATATACTAGGAATTTTCCTGTTTCATGACCGATGACACTGCCGTATCTGCCGTATGTTGTTTTGATATCAAATGTGTTGCGTGTATGAATAAAAAGGCAAATTAATTGACGCCTGCTAAGTTATTATGTAAAATATTATTATCTGAATAAAAATGGTTTGATTAGTTTTTGTTAATCGCTTCGTTACGCTTGATTCCTGATAAGTTGAATTGGAACGTCAAACGAATAGAATCTTCCAATCTTATCCGCATTCTCACAATGCATCGAGTGCCTACAATTGTGTGCTTATAAAAAAATCAATAGTGTATGTCCCGTCACACGATACTTACGATAGTATTTTTGAAGCGGAGATATACTATTATCTTTTTCAAAGCATTTTATGACGTATTCAGGGAAATAAGAATCATGAAAAATCACGTTATATTATGTTAGTAAATCTAGTTGGTTAGTAAATAAGGCTTTCTTGAAAATGGAAAAGGCGCAGACTCTTAAAAAATCACGAAATCTGACTTTACTTAACCCTAAGAAATTTAAACCAAATACATATAGCATCATTTTAAATAAAGACCCAGGTTTACTCCTTCCTTTCCGCAGAAATACCCTCCACACAGCATTCTCAAAGATAAAAAGGCCCTGTGCCCTGTGGTGTAAGACCACCATTCAGAATTGAAACGTTACTTGAAACGTTTCAATTCTGAATGGTGGTCTTACACCACAGGGTGTAAGACCACCATAAACTCAAAAGCGCATTATTAAAGTTATGTACAATAGAACTAAAACATTCTCGACTGAGTTACTTTTCAAAGATACTAAAATATTCAACATCCGTAAATTATTTATATTGCAGACAATGAAATATGTATTTAAAAACAAAAATTGTTTCGAAAAAAATGAAAATAGAATTAGCAAAAGGACTAATAATATCTTTTACACCCCTCAAATCAATACCAAATTAATGCAAACACATAGCAGCTTTATTGGTCCTCGGACATTTAATCTTCTACCAAAACACATTCAAACGACAGATAAGATATCACTCTACATAAAAGAATTAAAATTATGGCTTTATGGTGCAGATGTTAAAACACTTTTGCTATAAATTCTATGTTAACCTTAATACATCACTTTTCATTTTAATTCTAACTCATATAACTTTTTTATAACTTATAACTATTGTTAATTGTACTTACTGATGTATGCATTTTTGTTTATATTACCCACGCACAGGCAGTGCCTTTGTGGGTTCCCATCACCTACTTTTTACTTTACTTAGATTTAATTATTCCTAACTTTTGATTTATTTGTTTCTTATATGTGTATTTTGAAATGTTTATAATAATGGGAAAAAATAAAGATTAAAAAAAAAAAAAAAAAAAAAAAAAAAAAAAAAAAACGTGTTTGGTGACCAGATCTTCATAGCCAGGTACTTCCCCACTTCCTTTCCCTCCCTACTTCCTTCCCCTCCCTACTTCCTTCCCCTCCCCACTTCCTTCCCCTCCCCACTACCTTCATCCTCACAACCTATTTGCGATGTTCCAGACTATTCCCGAACATTTCACAATATTCCAGAATGTTCCGGGATGTTCTTGAATGTTGTGGAACGCTCTCGAATGTTCTGGACTGTTCTAGAAATTTCTAAAGACTGAAACTTCCAGCCATTGTATCTTCAAAAGCACGCCCTTCAGGTAAAAACGGGAACCTTCTTCATGGTTGATGGATAGAGGGCTACCACACCATACAACTCCCTTGATAGTATTAGGACTCGTTTTCGACTGAGTTTTAGCAGCACGAACATTGTAGTACACTTTCTTTTATAATATATATTAATTATATTTTTTGTGTACGTAGTAGGTGCGGTTCTAATGGCCATATATCACAAAGAGTAACTTTCCTCCTAAGAATTAAAGCAGTGGGGCTTGTTTCCATTTGCATACAATCAAGAGTGTTAATGCAATGCGGCAGTAAAGTATTTTACTCACCAGTTGATAAGAGATAAAGTGCGGGGAGAAGTGAAGTCGAAATGTCTGCTCGTGGCTGACATGGTGGGAGATTATCTGGGACGTATGCTATGGAGTTTCTATTCCAGCAGAGCTACTAATAGGTGGTGTTTCTATTAACATTTTGCACTAGCGAGAGGAGAGAAAAACCTCGTGTGCTGTGAGAACGTACTCGTCTGCTTCAGGTATTGGCAGATCACTTCCCGAGAGCATTGCAGTCAGTAGACGGTGACGAGTGTATTATTACTAAGATATGTAGATATGTTTTCTCAAAGATGAAAGAAAATACAATATTTTAAAGATTAGTGTTAAGGGGAACGGCTACGCCTTTTTCATAGAAAACTTAAATGCTTGGTGATATTTTTTGATTCATAATTTTAGAGCCAACTTTGGAAATTATTGTGAGATAATGATAATTGTTTGAAAACATTATTTAATGTTAATATTTTTTTTTTGATGGGTTTTAATTTAACTTACAAATGACCGATTCACGCTGGAAGACAATTTTTTTGATTTTTTTTTTATTTTTGTCCCAAAAAATGCTCTTTTGGCCATGTTTTAATTTTTTATCATTAATTTCATTATCTTCTTATAGTATTTTTAGTAAGATAACTTTTTTAATAAATATCAGTAAATCACAAAAATTGCCAAAGACGGCAATTGATTTAAAATTTAAAACACAAATAAATAAAATAGCACAAATACTTTTTTCGTTATTATTTGCCGTGTTGCGCCACTTCCTTCTTTAGCCAACGTTTCGGACAGCGTTACAGTGTCTATCATCAGGTCAGATGTGTAATTGTGTATAACATCAGTGCAGAAACGTTGGCTAAATAAGGAGGTAGCGCAACACGGCGTAACATCCCAAAAACAAATAACGAAAATACTTTTAGTCGTGAAAACCTAAAAACGTATCTAGCACAAATATGTTTAAGATATACCTTTCGATTACAAATATAATTTTTCAGCTTGTGTAAGTATTTTGGCCTCAATTCCAAATTTAAGTTTTGTCTGAAAAAAACCTCGCAGGCGTTCCCCTTAAACGTTTGATCTAGAAGACTTATCACGAAAATTATGTTCTAAGCCTAATAGAGAACACTTTATTTTTAATAGTAAAGTTCTATGCCTGACATCACTTTAATTAATGAATCTCTTGTGTCCATTTTTCAAAAAAAACAAAATTTTAATGCAATCTTTTAGTTATATCTAATATTTTTGTTCGAAATTATAAATGATAGTATAGATAGGATATACAACTGACTTCATTAACGTGATTGAACTTCATCACTAAAGCTACTCGTTCCAAAATCATGCTTAAAAATAACAATACCAGGACTGAGCTTGAACCTAGATTAGATGAAGTTACTAATACTTACATGTGTTGTATGCACGGGTATCTCTTTCAATTATTAAAATAAAGCAGGTTATTTTGTAGAGTAAGATTGTTATTATAATATAACAATAAATATGGACAGCGAACTCTGGAGTACAACGTCCATAAAGTATTCAACATATTACCAAGTAGAAACATTATAATAATGTTAGCAGATATTAATTTCATTAGACGTATCAATTATAACAATTCGCATATTTATAATTAGTGTAATAACATTATGTTTAATAGTTGTATACGTCCATTGTAATTGAACATCCTGATGACAAACTGCTTAGTTACTGTTAAACAATAAATAAATAAAATTAAAAGTTTGTATGAAAAGTTCAGATTTTTAGTAGCGTGGAACTTTGGTGATGTCGTTTTCCGCTTTGTCTGGGTTTGTTTCTGGCGCCAACACCCTTTAGTTTTTTTTTATTTTTATAATTGAATTTACATTTTTTGACTCATTGTATTGGTAATTAGAGGTTATCCACCACTTACCCGCCCAAGTATAAGTAACAGTTGGTTAATCCTTCAAGGCTCTCTCAAGATTATTTTTTTTTTGTTAAACGAAACTACATTTATTCATTTTGATTGAATCTAGACCTCCAGTGTCCCTGCATACGTTGTTAGTAAGCAGTATGCAAGTGCTTAACAGGAACAATAAAACGCAAAAATAGGTTAGTAAGGCAAATATGAATTAAACAGAGCAAAAGAAAAACTAACTCATGAGGTTCCATGAGGCGGCATTGCTTCGTGTAAAAAAACTTGCAAGCACCGGTATAAAAGAGAGACTATTAAAACTATTTTATATTAAATTTAATATAAAATAGTTATTGGTCAACACAAAATGAATTCGTAATTATCGTTGACTTTAATTTAAAAATTACATTAATGCCAATCGTTGTCAGCGTCATCGCGTCGTCAGCTACTTTAGGCTCAGTGTTGATTTTAAACCTTCTCTTTGGTTCGCAAGTATTTCCTGTCAGTAGCAACCTTGATCCACCTAGTACTGGCGCCTATCTGATACCGTCAGAGTATTGAGTCTTGGAATAACAGTAGATACTTATAATAGATAAAAATGTTAAATGGAAAGATCATATAGATCTCACTGTGGAAAGAATAAGAAAACTTATCTATGTATTCTATAACATACGAAACATTTTAAACAAGAAAACTATCAAAATTGTCTATTATGCATTAATTCAGTCCTTATTACAGTACGGCATTATTGGCTGGGGAGGGGCCTTTAAGATTTCCTTACAGCCCCATAATTATAATACAAAGAATAATTATTAAAATCATCCTTAGGAAACCAAACGACTTCCCTACTTTAGAGATATTTCGGGAATTTAATGTACCAACCATCACAGAATTGTATAAGAGAAACGCATTATATCAAATCTACAAAGAATATTTCATCCAAAAAATACATCCCACAGATAGTATAAGCAATAGATTCAAAACTAATGGCTTAATAGCCATACCTATGCTTAGAACGACCACGGCTCAACACCACTATTTATATTTAGGTGTGAGATGGTACAATATATTATTATCCAAAAACAAAATAAATGTAACAGAAACGTTGAAATATGAACAATTTAAAAAATAAATTAAGTCCCTGAAATTGGATAATGATATATTGTACCCTTAATTAATTAACGTCTAATAAAAAAATGTATTATTGTTATTGTTTTTTATATCTATGTCAAAAAGTATTTGTATATTTATTTCATTCAAGACATTTAAGTCTTTGATCATTGTATACATACTTCTCAGAACATTATGTCTTTTTTTATGCATGTAAATACTCCTCCCATAAACACGAGCTCCTAGAGCTCAACTTATGGAGTAGTAGAACCATAAAATTAATTATTATGTAAACCTAGGTAATAATATTATAAATGTAATTATTATTGTTAAAATAAAAAAAAAATAATAAGAAAAATACTGTTATGAAAATATCAATCAATTTACAAAGCATTCACAAGTATGTTCATAAGATAGACATACCTATTTTGTCGAAAGGAATTTATTTATTTATTTTAAATTTGATCGGCTATAAAATTTACCGAGTATCCGAGTACCTCTGGTAACATACAGGTCACCCCAAGTGGTTCGCTATGTTTGGTGACTTATCAGGGGTGCCTGGACTCATGGGGTGAGGTTAATCCAAGTCTTGGCAGTGGATGCAATTGCCCACCATTGTCATGATTGCACTCGCTCTCTCTTAAGCTAGCTCTTACACATACACTCTTCACACGTATTATTAATCCCGTTGTACAAATATAATCTGTTACTCGACAACGGGCGTTATTATTTAAAGGGAAAATTTCCACCAAAAGATCTTCTTCCCCCAATAGTAAAAATAACAGTGGCATCAGGGTCCTTCAAAACATATAAGGCGTTTATCCTTCAAGGGTGTTCTTATCGATCGGTTCAAGATAAAAGCGTTTAAGAAACGCAATTTTATATTAGGTTTATCATAT
Source organism: Glyphotaelius pellucidus (assembly GCA_936435175.1). NCBI lineage: Eukaryota > Metazoa > Arthropoda > Insecta > Trichoptera > Limnephilidae > Glyphotaelius > Glyphotaelius pellucidus. The sequence continues at coordinate 2,940,338 of OW386539.1, read as the reverse complement.
TACCTTCTCCCGGCTCCCTCTCCTGTTGGAGGTTGGCAATATCCAGTTATTATAGAATTAAAAGCTGGCGACTTTTTTTCTAGTTTGATAAAAAATATATACAATTAAAAAACCCAAAACTCACATTTCACATGGCTTCATCTTAAAAAGAATTATAAAACGTGTTGTAGTAATAGACAAACATACTCCAAATGCTATGAACATTTCGCTACATTAACAATGTTTTCTCTTTTGATATATTTCGGCGGCCAATCGATCAGTGCAGGCTTGTTTTAATAAAATTAATTTTTTAATATTATTTCGCGCCGTGTACCACTTTCCAATACACCGAATTCATTTTCAGTAAGAGTTCAAGCGAACAAAAACAAGTTTGGTCAATTTTTGCACTCCAAGTGGGACGAAGTGAGTTGACCGGTTCATGTTCGCAACTAGTTATTTATTGCACGAAACATAACACACGTCCTTTGCGCCATTTGATTTCCCGCACACGCGAAATGTATATAATTAGGCGCTTGCATCAGATTTATGATAATCATATGCAGCGATAAACTAGATTTCTAAGAATTGTTTTTTTTTTTAATGTTCCACCATATATAATTTATATATATAATTTATATATAATTTATTTATATATATAATATATAATTTTTTCATATTTGTAAAAAGCATTAACTTTGTGGCTCGCCATAATTTACAATAAAAAAGATATACATTTGTTGTAGACCACTTTTATTTTATTAACTCTCTACAGGTTTCGGAAGCACCCTTCCTTCGTCAGGAGAATTTGTAACTAATCTACGACATAGAATATTGTCAGACATACAAATTACAGGCATAGAAGATTGTCAAACATACAAATTACGCCCCACTGCGGTGGCGAATGGACGTCCCTAGAGTCTACATCGTTTGTTCCGTGAAATCGATTTTCAAATTTCAACTTCCTTGTTATTGTATTAAACAATGCGTAAGAAAGTAGTTAATGTTTTTTACAGGCCTTTACGAAATCAACCTGCAAAAAACAACTCTCAAATGGGTATTTGAGAGTTAAAGGGTTTTAAAGTATTTTTAAATCCCTCCCAAAAAAAGGCGGAGCCCTTCCGATTTCGAATTTTTCAAGGACTAGTATTTCACTTTAATCCATTTTCACGGCTTGTGTATCAGTTTCACTTGTGTACTGTTGTTGACTCGACTCTTTTAGCGACTCTTATAATAATGGGCTATAATACGAATGTGTGTAATGATTATAGTGCTTAAAAATAAATACTGTGACTTTGACGAGTCAAGAAAGCTGGAAGCCGTAGTGAAAAACCGGCGAAACCAGTCAACCAGTTTTCAACTCTTTCTGAATGAGAGAATGTGAGACGTAGCTTATATGTAAGGAACAGATTGTATTATAGCTACAGACTCTTGTTACTCTATGAGATTTAATAAAGGGTGGAGTTAGGACATGTTTCGATTCAAACACTTCAATGAATTTACTCAGTGTAGCCAATGGCTACACTGAGTAAAATAAAATATTGTTTTAATGATTTTCAATCATTATAAAGTAAAATATAACAGCACTAACTCAAAGATGCTCGTATATGGTAGGAAAGTATCGGTCTAATTCAATGCGAACCTTGCAATACACTTTGTGAAAAGTCTTCTAATATTCTCTCCAAAGAATATCGTAATATCGCTACGTACAGGGATCTCTATTCTCAAGTACTTACATATGGGTGCTTATTGAAGGTTCTTTTATGACATAGTGACTGTTTATTGACGTATTGCAAATATAATAATACTTCCCGAGGACAAAGGCTAGTTCTATTCTGGAGAGCTTTTGAAACCTAACTACTAACGTAAAACTACCTTCGGCACAACTCGGCAATGAAACCATGTCATCCGAAGAGCCCGTATGAAACGAGTAAAATATGTACTAGATCATAGACTATTATGATGCATTACACTAAGTAACAATATTTTTGAATGGCGATGTTTTTGGCTCAGAAATAATTGATGATTCCATTGAACCCTGTACGTAACGCCTATAATGACTAATTACTTACTTATAAATTTACATCTTAATCATTGGGTATTATCGCCAATGACCAAGCAACCAGAGTCCGCAATTTCAGACAAGTTAGTTCAGAGAGTTAATCTCGCTTTCTATGTAGAAGCAAAAGCGTTCCAACCGGTCGTCGAAAGTGTTCTCCGATTGGACATGGATAGTTGGCGGATTTTCGGCCTGATTACAGCAAACTGCAGGCTGCATACTGCTGCACATTATAGCAATAACCCACGAGCAATTAAAACACCTTTTATGAAAGTTGTAATTTTTTGTTCGCTTGAAATCTAGAAGTATAGCTGAGTTTTTCACGTTTTTTCATGGACTGTGCAATAGCGATCAAACAGCTAGAATTATACTCATAACTTTATGTGAAGAAGAACGCAAATAAATACGATTATTTAGATCGTAATGTTTCCCGCGCACGCTAAACAAAATTGCTTCCCTCATGCAAAAGTAGAGCACCATATTTCTCAATATTTTATAATTGAATTAATTCATGCGCTGATTTATTAAACAGAGCAATATCTAGTCATTAATAAATTAAGCGTAGATACATTGTAATTATTGCATACGTAACAGCAGCGCAAAAATAACTTAACACGTTTTAATGTATAAAATTTGCGAAACTTCAGTCGCTGTATTCATTTCAATTTATATCATAGTATGTTATTTTATTACGACATCATAATTTTATTTACGCGGAATTAATTAGCGTAACTCTACGTATACAGGGTCAGTTTTGAAATAAAATCGAAATAAATGGAATATTTCTGAATGTATCCAAAAACTAAACACTGTTTTGGAAAGGTAATATAATACTTTCATTTATTTTATAATCCACACTTTAATATTATAAATGCGAAACTGCTCGAGTTTGTTTATGACCTTTTCACACATAACACAATATAAAGATTTTAATAATTCTTTCACCAATATAAAGCTAAATTATATGCGCAGACTACAGGTTGTATATGATGGTAAGCTCTGGCGTTATGAAATTATAAATATTAATATATTATATTTGTTATACGTTTTCTGTCGCTAACAAAAGCGAGTTTTTGATAACGTCAGAAAAAAATCTTTTCCATGGAAACAATGTTGATATATTTTTGGGCTCTATGCTGGTAGGCACTCAGTCTACTGGTCAGCTACTACTGCAGAAAATTTAAATATTAGAATTCGTTTTTTTTTTGGACAAGCTTGGAATAAATGTCAGATTTGAGTTCCTGTATTAAAAATATAATTCGTAACGATTATAAAGACTGAATGATAAATAGAGTATTTTTTTATTATATTAACGAACTTCCAAATATTTAAATAAAAATAAACATCCGAAATGTTTGTAAGCGCATAAATTCCGAACGAATGAACAAAATTGGATAAGTAATTCTTTTTTTCTTAAAGCTATAGCATTATGAAATTTAGGGGGTAGGCGAGATGTTTGAAAACTGAATGTAAATGAATGAATATATGGAATGCGGGAGGGGATGGGGGTGGGGTGGGGGGGGGGAGATAATTTATAAGTGCAAGCGCTACAGTAATTTCCCGTAATACCATGCGAGCGAAGCCGCGGGGAAAAGCTAGTTCTAAATAAACAAATAATTTTGGAAATATTAAAAATTTGCATGCAAACATAAAATAGTTTTGAAAAAGGCTCACCTGTCAGGAAATGGCTAAAGTGAGTCAAGTACATCCCTTAACCCGTCAAGTCTATCTGTTCGGTTTTGTTATTGTTACTTAGAAAAACATTATTATTACTTAGAACAACTCATATAGGTCTTATAGATCATTGTGTCTCCCTTATTATCGTGGTTAGAAACATGTTTAAAACGGTGTTGGAGAAAATACCACGCTCTGTATTTAAATCTGAAAAGTTAACCGCAAAATAATTAAAATGTACAACCTTATGAGTAGTTAGACACAGTGTAACTAAAATTACTGATAACGAAAAAATTAAAACCACATACATAATGTATAAGGCAAATTTTGTCGTTTCATGTAAAAATAATTAATAAAAAAATTCCCAAATTTTATTTTTTTTTCAAATTGCGGTCGGAAATCTTGGATTCGTAAAGGTGTACATTTGAATTATTTGGCCGTTATTTTGATTTAAATACACAGCGTGATATTTTCTCTATCTAACACTGTTTAGGTCATATTTCTAACCATGATAGTAAGGGAGATACAACGATTTTTATGAGACCTGTATGAGTTGTTCTAAGTAACAATAAAGTTGTTCTTAGTAACAATAACTTTATTCTAAGTAACAATAACGTTATTCTAAGTAACAATAAGTTGACCTAAATAAAAATAACAAAACCGAACAAATAGACTTGAAAGGTTAAGGGATGTACTTGACTTATTTTAGCCATTTCCTGGCATTATTTGGAGTAAAAAATAAATGAAATTTTCAACTCCAGTGACATTTTTGATGTTTTTTTGTTTAAACTTAAAACGTAAAAAATCATTAGGTTTTGGACAGGTAGGGGCGGGGTGAGGGGTTGGTTGGTTACTCGGCTAAGTGACCAGTAACGACATGTATGGTAGATTTTTTTTTTTTAATTTGAAGAAAAAAAATTAAAAAGACATCTAAAAAGTCGCCGGAGACCAAAATTTCATTTAAATTTTTTACTCCAAATATGTCAGGAATCATCACTGGTTAAAGTAAGTCAAGTACGTCCCTTGACATCCTGTATATGCACTGATATCGAAGCTCTATTGGGTTTTGTAAACTATTTAATATGATAATCAGAATATAATTCATTTTGTTTAACATTCTATTTATGTAAAGCAGAGACATAATATATTATTCAAAATGCCTTCAGTTTATACAGAATTTGCTCGTAAAATTAGTATTTCTCATCGTAAATACGAAAGAATTTGTGCATGAGAATCGCTTGATCTAACCAGGAATGCATAAAACATGAGATGTTTGTGATGTCAGAATAAATCTGTGAGTTACCAGAGAGATAATTGCATCCGATGCAACCGTGGAAGCAACTAATAGACCGTAAAAGGAACACCAGCTAACATTGAAGATGAACGCATGGATTTTATTGCAAAATAATGAACATCTTTAAGACCATCTCAGTTGTGTTTCCAATTAGGTTACGGCCAAGAGTAATGAAAATGGAATCGAGCTCTAACTTGTAACCGCACTGGAATTAATGGCGTCGAGATGTAACATCCAACAAAACATTTGAATTGATTAGATTAGTTGCGTGTTCTGTCTCTCTTTAAAGTATCTACAGCAAAATATGAACTTTGAAACCACACAGCCAAACGATTAAAATGTTAGTAATCTACTAACAGAAAAGCTTTCAATCTCGATTATCAAGTAAAGCCAGTCTCAGGTGCTCCAGAACATCGTCCATCGTGCTATGACATTCATAGAAAAATGCGTTCTAATAAGCAAAACGTAAGGATTACGTGAGAAAACAAATATTTCGTACTCTTGTACAAATGTGTATTTTCAATAGGCGTATATTATGACTTTTTACATTAGCTCCGCAAAGCAGTCATCTTTGTGTATGCTGGGTGTGGAGGGTCTTTCTAGGAAAAGGAATGAGAAGAATTTCTTGCAAGGTATAAGGGGAGGGTAGGAATCTAGGGGTCAGTTTGTTCAGGAGTGGCGGACGTATGAACCCACCCTCCTACTGCGGTGCAAGGCGAAGGGTCGAGAAAGTCTAGCTGGAAAGGTCAAATGGTCTTCCTCAACTATTCTCTACCGACCGGGTTCGTTACGCTTTAGAAGGGCAAACGCATCCGCTGCCAACATCAAGACAAACAAACTTAATCCCATTAACCCCAGTACTCTTGCTAAGACACCAAACTTATCGAACCACTCGGGCTGACTCATAGGCCATAGCAAGGTATGGTTTACCAATATGGTTTGCCTGGGGCGGCGGTACCCAAATCAACCTCCCGAATTGAAATGACATTATTTTTTTTTTTTTAAATCCTAGCTTTCCTCGTAAAAAAATGTGTTTATAACCGCGTGGTAAAAATGAGAAATTCTTTTCCGTTATTCTTACAGGTTTAATTTTTCGTTTTAATTTCTAAAACAGCAAATTATTTTGGTTATATTATGTTAAAGATTACTATTAAGAATAAAGTTGGGTTTAAGTTATAGATATTTACAAAAATTAAATTCATTCATTTTCTTTATAGATGAATAACCCTGGAACCATTTAAAAGCTTCACACAAAAGATCGATTAATAATGAATGTTTCCATTGAAATAACATTGTATTTTGTCCGTGTTTTGTAATATTTGTTAAATATAACGTTTCCTAATATTTAATCACTAGAAATAATTTACAACCACGATTTTAGAGCAGAATAATAATATGCAGTGAAAAAAGAATTGCGTGTCGAAACTGGACCAAATCGAGAAAAGAATCCCTAATTGATTGCAAAACTAGCAACGAATAATACATTATGTTATAATAAATAACCCGATGAATCGTGATTGGTCGAATCGTGCTTCGTGTCATTTCTAACCTGCAATCCAAGATCAAATCTCGATTAAGATAGTATCATGAATTGTGACTTAATTTGATCAGTTATCAAGGATTCCAAATACCAAATGCCGAATTGGGAAAGATAATCATTAAATAGGTGTTGATGATCTCGTAAATCATTGATTTTTTTTGTGTTGGATTTGATGGGAACGGTTAGAAAAAGATTGATCATTAACGAAAACATTGATCTTCTTCTTTTAGTTCTTCTATCTATCCTTGCTTTCTCTTTGATCTAATCAGAGGTTGGCTATTATCGTGAGTATTTTAAGATTGTATGCCGTGCTGCGCTTTCTACATATTTAGCCAACGTTTCGAACAACGTTAAGAGTATCCATCAACAATCACTACCCCAGATATGTAGATAGTGGTAAGGGGTGTGCTTATGTTTTTATTAAAACACTTTCGAGCGTGCAAATTCGACCATCCTTACAAGTCGGCAATCGCCGAGCACTTAATCGAAACCGTCCAGCCCTTACTTTGAATTTGTTCCTAAAGTCCTGAGAAGAACCAAAACGCTTCGAACACACATAATATTAATAGAGACAACGGGAATAAATTTGATTGTTAATAGTAAATAGACAACCACACTAATTCTACTAATTATTATACTTAAATACCGGCCCTAAAAGATTGACGCACGCAACACGGTATAACATCTACACACATAAACACATACTTCACCACAATCTACACAGCTGCCCTCAATGATCATTGACACTGTAACGCTATCCGAAACACTGGTTAAAGAAGGAGAAACCGCAACACAGCATAAAAACCAAAAAATTAATCACGATAATACATTTGGTCGTAAAAATCTCAAAATATATCAGAAGTTGACCATAATTATTTTGAAAGTTTCATGGTATTCTGAAGCATGCCAACAAAAAGATAATACTGCGTATCCTTTTGAACTAATTCCTCGTCTTCCTCAGCTATGCCAATTACCGTCTTCCGATAAAACTTTTCTCTCTACCTTTCCTTTTATATTGAATTGACGTAGGCGTAATTTATTTTCCATTTCTGAGGAGGTGGCTTTTCTTTTCTTCACTGTACGAAGTTCCCATCCATTACGCGTACTGAGTAATACTTACTGGTAGTAAATCCTAATAAAATTACTGTTTACGGAAAACAGCATTTTTCTCACGAAGAAATATGTTTGATTCAAGGAATAGAGAGGAAGGCTCAGGGCCCAGAGGTCACAGGTTAAGAACCTAGTGAAGCGGAAACAAGTTTTTATTAAAATCGTATGGTATTTTTAAAGTAGAATGTAAATGATGAATATAGTATGCAAATCATTTCTGGGTGGGAAACAAGATTAAATTATAGAAATGTTGCTTGTAAAGGCACTGATTTTCGGTATCCAGATTTGAATACTAAACCCAAATACTTTCCTGCAGAACCTGTTCCTGTTATTATTTTTGCCTTCAGCTTCCCCCTTCAACAACGATGTATGTCAGGCTTGATTCTTTTAGGCATACATTTACTAGCTATGACTTTCATTGATTTAACAAATCTGTATGGTTTTTCGTATTAAATATTAAATATTTCGCAAAAGTATTTTCGTTATTTGTTTTTGGGGTGTTATACCGTGTTTCGCTACCTCCTTCTATAGCCAACCCTAAACGTTTCGGACAGCGTTAGATTTAGTGTCCACATGATGGACACTGCAACGCTGTCCAGCTTTGGCTAAAGAAGGAGGTAGTGCAACACGGCATAACACCCCAAAAACAAATAACGAAAAAAAAAATCTCAATGGTTGTTCAGACCTGACAACTCCATTTACAACACCGGAATCATCAATAAACGATTTATAAATTTTTTGCGAACTCCTCGGTCTAGTCAATTTAAGAGTACCTACCTGCTAGTCTCAATAGGCATAAATACCTATTTCAATGTCACCATTGACAAAAAAATTATCCAACAAACTCGCCAATTTCTCGCCTACACAGTTTAGTAAACGAAAATACTAATGATATCGACATTTTTAATGTAACAAATTCCGAAACGTAGGCTAAAGAAGGAAGTAGCGCAACACGGCATAACACCCCAAAAACAAATAACGAAAAAACAAATTCAATGTTTAAAACAGGCTTAAACATTTTTTTTTTTAAATCTAAGTATTATATTTAATAATTTCGCTTTTTTATTAGTATTATTTTTTTTTTATTTTATCCAATTGTAAAACACTTTTATATAAGAAATTATTTTTGAAGTCAAATGTTTATTACTAACCCTTGTGTAAAAAATTGTACCCAATATATAAGCCCCGGGCGTACAAAAGAGTAAATAAATAAATAAAAATATAGTAGTGGCAAAGCTTAGAAATTAATTTTGCAATACTATCTACTTTTTCCCTTCGCTCCTGATATGTTTTTCTTTCTTTCGGAAAAAATTAAATAAATACCTACCTACAGAATTGTGCGTAACAATGGAAACAATGAGGATTTTTTTGGTTTATCCCTGTTCTGGCTTTGAAGTCTATGAGTATTCTGTGGAAGCTCATTTTCCAAGTCCTTCCGGTGCTGCTCTGCTCTAGTATTTTCAATGGTCTTTAGGACCTATAGAGTCTTCCATCTATTTCTAGTTTAATCAAACTTTCGAGTTGATAAGTTCGTTCGCTTTGCTGTCTCGACTTGCTTGCCTGACTCCGCCCGTGTTTAGTTTAAATGGCGCGGCGGCGAAGTCCAGTTAGCAACAACTTCATAGATAGTTAGGTAGGTAATGTACAGGCAGGTAGGTACCAGGTTTAATGGTAGCAGGTAATGGATAGACATTGAGTGGCCTTAATTCCAGTGTCTCGTGCCTTTCGCTTTCCGCGGGCGCTGGAGCGGACATGGGGGCCGGTTTCTCAACGCGCAACGCCCGGCATGAGACGGTCTGCGCAATGCCATAAATTCAATTATACGTACAACAACGCCGTTATCCACGTTTTAAAATAATCGGGTAGTAGAAGTTTGTCTCTGGACTGTGGGCTCGATTTAAAGAATTTCAAAATATGCATTTTGGAATAGAAGCTTCGGTTTAAAAATATGTGTTTGTAAAACAAACTTAAATGCTTCAACATTGAAAAAAAACGAATCGAAAAATAAATATTTTCAGTATCGCCCTGGTATGAGACCACAACTATTTTATTTGCCAACCAGATCTGAATAGCCAGGTACTACTTACCATCTTCCTCTTTCCCATCTCCTCCTTCTCCCACAACTATTAGCCTCACAACCTCAATTGAGGAAGTCATAGTCTCACTAGCTCCAGGCGATTGGGAAAAGTTGGGGCTCTTGTGGTATTCACATTAAAAAATATTTTAAAGCTCTGTAGCTCACGTTTATAGTCGCTCTGTAACTCATATATATATTCCGTTGCTATCTCAGATAAAATTTTACCTGTAAGCATTTCCCACTTTAAGATTAAGATATAAATATTTGTTACCGAACCCAACTCAGAACCACCTCAGAAAAGTCATTAAGAGTGATGAAAAAAATATTTATAAAAATCGGTTAAATAGGTTGCGCTAGGTTAGGGTATGTGCTATTTTTATTTTTTTTTTCATGGCTTTTAATGACTTTTCAAAGATGTGTTGAGTTGACTTTTATTCTCAGTTGGCATGGAACCGTAAATATTATGTCTGAGTTTAGTTGCAGTGGGCGAAATCAAAAACAAAAAGGTTGAAGATAGGAAAGGTTTCTGAAGATATCCAGAGCAAATTGGATATCAAGTGTTGAAAGAACATAAATTAATATATTACATGGAACTGAATGCTTAAGTATAAATAATTTAACCTCAATTTCTCGGTGACCGGACAACTAAGAATGAACTCAACTTAACACCTCCATTGAAATCTCATTAAAAGTGATGAAAAAAATATATAAAGAATTGGTTAAACAGGTTGCGTTAGGTTAGGTTATGGGCTATTTTTCAATATTTTTTTCATGGCTTTTAATGACTTTTTAGAGAGGTGTTGAGTTGAGTTGATTCTGAGTTTCAAGACCTATTTTTTTATCAATGGTGTGCGGGCGAGCTGTAAATTAATGACTCAATGTTTCGTTTTCTAAAGAGTATTGAAAAACTGAACCCCAGCATTGTAAACGACTTTATATTTTTATTTATTGCAATATCAAAGTGGACACCTTGGGACACGAATGTAAGGCAGAAATGTGAATGTTTACTAAAAACTCTCTATAGTAAACATTACTTATAGAACATTATTGATTAAAAATAGATAGATTGAGTAATTGAAACACTATATTTTTTATGACTGTTAGGGAATTACGAACGTTTTTTTGAATACGTAAAAAAATCATCTTGTATTACCTACCTAGAAGTTAATTTCTTAGAAAGCTTTTGAAAGTGTATCAGTTTTCTTGCAAAGTCTAAAAACAGGATGTTCAGTCACTTGTATGTGTTGTAAATCAAATAATATCCAGTAATTCTGATATCATTCGACTTCATACGTCTAGGCTTCATTAAGAACAACCAAAAACTTTGTTTCTTACAAGCACTGCAAGTTGTACGTGTCTCTTGTAAGAAGCCTGAATACAACTCGATAGTTTGGTCTCGCTCTTAGAAAATTCATATTAATAACATTGATATTTTGGTAGAAAGAAATACGCTGTCATCGGGTCTGTCTTCCCGGGAGCAACCTAACTTGCGCCGGTATTGCCGTTCGTTAAATATTGCAAGATTTAAAAATAATCATAGTTCCTACATTACATTTATGTAAAAGCCCTCTGGGCGTAAAATATATAAAAAAATAATAATTTGTTTATTTTTTAATGAAAGTTGTATGCCTAATTTACGATTCTGATATGTTTTAAATTGCAGTAAAAGGAAACAGATTTAACAACTCATCACAGTACTTTAATTAATGAAGTTATAAAGTGGGAAATGACGGTGAATTCATGTAATCTGTTGCGGGTAGAACTCTTTTATACGAAAAACGAAAAAAGTGTGTGAATTTCGCCCATAAATATAATTCAACATACTTTCTCAATTCAACGGAAATAACAGTTCTGTAATGCTCAGTGAAGCAAGTAATGTGATATTTTAATATCTTTATTTTACTGAAAATGCACTGTCATTCCAAGAAGTTGTAACGGACCTTATAGTTTCATATTATTCCCTCTAACATTTAAAAAATAGGAACGTTTTAATGCATAACTCCGTAATAAAAGGCATTAATGTAATATAAAAGGCATTAAGTTTTTATGCTTTTTATTACAGAATCAAGTTACGCATCGCAGTTCTTGCGACCAATCAGAATTAACTATAATTTTTATTGTAAATATTGTCTTTATTGTTAATAATTTTTATAGAATAATGCCGACAATTGATTGAATTACGAAATGGTTAAATAGCGTAACAGCGCCTGTGAAATGGCAAGTAGAAATTGAAAGACTGCTATATAATAAGAATTAATCATAACAATGTGCTTTACTGAATGCCCCAATCAAGATAGAGTTCAAATAATTTCTATTCACGAATCTGTTATTATTTCTTGTCTAAAGAATGACCCACAATGTAACTATTTTTATAAATCGTATCGAACTATTTAAGCTATCGAAATCTCAATCGTAATTTTGAAAGAGAAATTTTAATGTGACATAAATCCTATTGTGAAACATTTATTTAACGTTATGTAGAGCAAATAATTCGATAAACTTTCCAACAGTCATTGATTAATTTTAGCTTGTTTTAGAACACTTTATGTAAGTTTCTAACATTGACTTTAAAATACAGATTTCGATCAAAAATTCAAGATTTTCGATTCAAGAATTTCGATTACGATACTGTTGGGACTTGAATTTATTGTTTACTAGCTGATTCCTGGCATGCGTTGCAATGCCATATTCAAAGAAATAAATTGTTTTTCCTTACATGTCCTTTCCTGTGTGTCCCCGTTCCCCTCCCGCGTTCCCCTTCAATCTTCCCGGCCTTCCCTCACTCCTCTCCCGCTCCCTCGTCCCGCCAACTCCCCTACCACGTTCCATATATTTAAGCCCAGTACATTCAGTTTTCAAACGGCTCGCGTGCCACCCAATACATTTTTTTATTAAAATTTTTATTTTTCATGTATTACAATTATTCTCTTTTGTATGTTATAAGAACAATCAATCAAATTTGGTACCTAATGTTACTTATTTAAAATATCTATAATTCTTGATTCGATTTAAAATATTACGCGAGTACCTACTTCAAATAAATTAATTAATTTAAGGAGTTTTGAAAATTGAATTCTGAGTAAACAATCATTGTTTTGCAAAATATCATTAAAATTAAAAAACTTTTCAGGTGTATTGTCATGTGGTTGTAATAATCCAGAAACTTTCGCGAGGGCTTAAGTAATTTGAAAGTTTCAAACATTTCCTATGCTTAATATAGCAATACATAGACATCTCATATATAATACATCCCCAAGCAAGCATATTTGGATTTTTATATATCTATATATATATCCAATCAAATTTTCAACGACATTAGAAAAATTTATTCTATTTTTGACGACCTCTGTGGCTTAGCAGTAATTTATTCGTTTCTGGCCTGAAAGGTCACGCGTTCAAAACCCGGTATGCAAATACGAATTTCCTAATTTGATACGCATTTTACATACATAAATTAAAATGTATTTTAAAATTAACGACTATAAATGTTTGATTTGCATTTCGTTCCAAGATTGAAGATGCTGTCAGAATGATTCTGGAGAGAATCCGCCATTGCGAGTTAAAACTGTTGTTGATATGAGTTTACTTATATTTAGTGACTAGTTTTGAATAGCCAGAATTTAGTATTCCACCTTTCCACTCTCTTCTCTTTCCGTACCATTTTACTTCTGATTCCAAAAGACCCAATCCGATCGCAATGTTTTTTTTTTTTTAATTTTTATTTGAGTACCTGACACTCAAGAGTCCCAACTGCTCCGACCGTCTGGAGCCAGTGAAACTATGGCAAACCCGATGGGGGTATGTTGTGATTTTGAAGTTAATGGCAGGGGAAGGAGATAGGGAACAGGAATCTTGTCACCAAACACGGTTAAAACAATATCAAGTAAGGCTTCGATTCTAAATTGTTGTCACTCTACAGGGCGATAATAAAAGTATCTACCACTCTAGAACATTAATAAATTGTGAAATCACACAAATCGGCAATTGGAAATGGAAATGGAAAAAGGGATTTGAACCTGCGACCTACGGATTCGTAGCCAAGGAACATAACCACTCAACCATGGAGGTCGTCAGTAGTTTTATAATCCCGCTGGGTCCATGCAGTGAATTTTTTTTATGCACAAATTATTAAACATTTCGGCTGTGTTTTGCTAAAACCCTTCAAACCACAAAATGAACACGCTGCATAAACAATTTTTTACAAAAGTTATTATATGTTTTTCAAAATTTTGATGTAAAATATTGCAATTTATTTTTAATTATGAGGGAGGAATATTTGAGGGCTGAGTAATTTCATCAATGGTATTTTCGAAATGAGCAAAAAAAAAATTACGCATGAATTTAATTGTTTTTAGTATTAAAAATTCTTAATGTTTGTACTTCGACGACTATTCTACATGAAACCACTGAAAGTAACGTTCCCAAAAATGTAGCCTGAAGGATTTTACCTAAACACAGTTAATTTAAAAGTGAAACATTTATCAAAAAGTATTAACGTTTGTGGTCTTGGCGTTTAACTGCTGGTATTTGTAGGAAGATACAATTCGATATCGTAAAGTTCACGACGTGAACGAATACTTGATGCGTAGGTAAGTACTTAAAGAATTATTACGAAGCTTTACGATTTAATCTATTATCAAATATGCAATAAACATTCTTGGCCACTTCAACAAGATTAATTAATTTTGATTTTTATGTCGTAGATTTGATAACCTTTATGGGCTCTTCAGAGATTCGGTATAGCACAAAGTGCTGTTGGAATATTTCACAATAAGCAGAAAAATAATAAACGTTGAACTTAACCGGTATAAGTTCATTATCGGTGTGTTGCGTATCCTGTCACTGGTTGATGAATATCTTCACGGAATGCATTCATCATCTACATAATCTTTATCCATCTCCGACTTCTTATATCTCACCTGTCAGGAAAAGCCACTGACCGTGACGATGATCTATTCCACCTTAAGAGGGTACTTGTGGTTCTGTTACGAGTAACATCTGCGATCTCAAAGCAGGCATGGGCAATCAATGGCTAGTGAGACACATATACAATATGAAAAATGGTAGAATAAATTGAATGGCTACGAAGCTCTTAGATTATTTTCTGTCTCTTTTGCGGTGTATATTCAACAAGATTCATTACGCATTCGAATGGATAGTCTTTTTTGTTAAATTGGAAAACCACATCTTCCAATGACAGTAAATTGCTAGTCGGACTGTATATGCGTGTACAGAATTTTAAGCGACGTGCTGACTTATTTTAACCAGAGATTCCTGGCGTTTTTTTCTTCGAAATCTAACACGATTAAATTCTTCAATATGTCGATTAGCCGAGTAATCGCCCAAACCTTCACCACGACGCCTATTGTCCAAAACCTTTTGATTTTTTAGGTTTTTTGTTGAAAAAAAAGTCAAATATGTCATCGGAGACCAAAATTGTATTTAATTTTTTTGCACCAAGTACTGTTAGGAATCACTAGTTAAAATAAGTCAAATATGTCCGTTAATAATATGTATAATAGAGAATGGGAAGAGTGTGAGACTTCACAGTAAGTAAATGTATAAAAACCATTTCAAACGACATTTCAACGTATTGAAGGAATACGAAATAAACTTTTATTAAATTATGCAATATTCGAAAAACCCAGCCCTCTGCGAGTCAACAAAACAGACCCTGTGGAAAAATAATTTCAAATAAACACGTATATTCAATATGTTTGTTTGTGTTACCAAATTTTTATTGATGTATCTTTTGTCGACATCTACAATATCAAAGGTTTTGCATTCCTTCTTTAAATACTTTTTTCTATAAATGAACCTTAATAAATAACTATAATCAACTTTTATTACGTGCGCTTGCGTATTTCTCGCTGACCTTTTACTAAAAAAAATCATGGCCATTCCATAACAATTTACACATTCCTTAACTTAATTCAGTTTAATCTGGCTAACGCGAGTTTTTTTTACAATCATGAACTTGATGATTGTCATTAATAAACATGGAAAGAATTTTAATGAAAAAACCGTAGGTCACAAACACATTCCTTTTATACAAATCAAGTAACTATTTTATGGATTTATCACAAAAACCTCTTAATTGTAACATTAGTCTTACCATTCTGTATGACGAGAGTAACGTCCATAATCTTTCTGTTGTTATAAAAAAAATATTAGTCTTATACGTTAGTACACTTCTTACACGTACACTTCTACCAAGCCAGAACCACATGACAAAATTTAATTCTGTGCTTAACATTACAATTTAAGAACCAACCTAAACCATTCATATTTCTGTTGTCTACAGTCAATTAACAGGTCCAATATAATCTCGATTAGTTTCTTCGTAACCCCGAGATGTCAAATTAACCAGAGTTTTAATTCCTTTCTGACACAGTAATTAATTACCTCCGTCCTTGCTTTAAGATACCCATAAGTAGAGTTTGTTTGATTCTAGGTTAGTCCATTGTTACGCTTTTTACAGCCAGTTCATATTCTCATAGTGTCACGCATAGTGTCTAACTTTCTCTGCATTTAACCGCATTATATTGTATTTTTCTTAATTTAAAAGACAATGATTCCAGATTGTGAGAACATTATAAAAAATACCCCTTTTGATTGAGCATTTATCACAGCGTTCACTTTCGGCGTTTCATTTTGATGAGAGGTTTTTGGCGAAATTTGCCAAAGTTTGAAACAATGAGCAATCATTTCGTTTGTTAGGTCCCCTAATAAACAATCATTTGTCCATGGCCATTTACTTGTTGAGTTTGTTCGAATGGCATACAATATGAGGCGCTAATTAACTTAATTAATATTAATTCTAGCTTTGTTTAAAATACCTTATCTTTCGGAAAATTAACACTTTAACTGAAATTGATTGAATTACCTGAATGCCTTGCATTGATCGTTTATTAGTGTTGTTTTCTCACGTCCGAGAGAACTTTGACTGGTTAGACCTAATACCCAATCCTTTTTAATCTTGTTAATGATCTTTGTATTAAGCCTTGTTCTCCCTTCTCATTTCGTTCATTTGCGTTCATAGCCATGGAACAATCTTAAAGTGGCATTATCTTAAAGTAAATTCAGCGTTTTGTATTCTTGTTTGATTTATCGCTTTGGCCAAGTCTCGTAGTATTGAGCGGATGCCGTTTCCTACAGTATAACGATAAACAATCGAACCGTGAATCTTCTCAAGGCAGTTTCATCCAATGCTGACTTTCAGATTTGTTTCAGCAAAACGGAAAGAGGGAAAAGTCGGATTTAAAGGTGGATAAGAAGGAAGAATGGAGGTGGATTTGTCTATTGTTTAAATTTCTTTCTCCGTGACACTACTTTCAAAATTGAAATGTTGGCAATTTATCGCCACACGAAAACTAAACTTAATAGCCATGATGGTTTTTATTCTTGTTGTTTTAAAATATTTACACGCAGAGTGAATGTGTTTTTTGACACAACGAAGAAAAAGCCAGACCAATGGTAACAACATTAATTTGGTACAAATGAGACTCTAATAAAAAAAACGTCGTGCGTGTGTCCGGCGTAACTTTAGTTCGATGAACTAAAATACACATAGAACAGGATATATAAAATATTGCCGCCGCTACCCGAATTTCTACCGATTTCTTGCATATCTCCATTGAACATTTGAAGTTTTTAAGCTCTTAAAAAATGTATCTAATTTTTTAAGATAATATCTATATATTATCCACGCCGAAACGCAAATTACGTAAAATTCCCTCGATCGAAAAAAATCGCAAAGTATGCTCCGAAAATTTTTATTTTAATTTGTATTCTCTGTCTCTATTATTTAACAAGTTACACATATAAAAAAAAATCACAGTGTTTCTTTGAATGTTGTTTTAGACAACCTCCACGAGATTTTTGCTCTATTTTAAACGAGTCGTATTTTATTTAACAATTTCACAATTTTCGCTTCAATTTCATCTTTTAAAATATTAGCGCGCTCTCTCCAACATTCGTTGTTACATATCTCTCCTCTTCCTCTTTTCGAGTGAGGATTCGGCGCCTTATACTCAAATTGAAACTTATGTTTTATATGAAAAAGCCCGCTCAGCCGTTCTTCATAAGCATAGTCAGTATGATCTGGGCGAAAAATGCACCCATTAAGGATAATATGGTCGCGCTGGCAAAGTTTCCGCGTTGATCCGCAAAATGTCTCATTTTTCTTCCATGACATAATTAATATTACAGCCATCGGCGCGCAAGTCTGTTGCGCAACCTGTCTCTCAGCTTCACTGAGTAAGAAACCAGTTTCAGTTTCCTTTCGTAGCACTTCGATATGCATTAATTTTAAAGGATTAAAGTAAAATTAACTAACTCACCATCAGGCCGTTTCTCCGCAGAGGAAGGCAGAGAGGAGAGACCGCCAAACAACTCTGTATTAGGTCACACTTCTTGCCTCATTCACATTCATGCATTGTCTCATTAATACTCTTCTATTATTCTGACTCTTGACATGGCCCTACTCAAACATCTGATTCACTTGATTGTGCCGTGTCTTCCTAGGGCGTCCCCGACACTTCTACCATTCATATTTGCGTCATTATTCTCCTTACACTCCTTTCTTCGTTCATTCGCTCTGCACGTCCAAACATTCTTATCTTATTCAATGCGCTAACATCAGCCTTGCATTCTTTGCGGATCTCCACATTTCTTACTCGATCTTAGAAGGTTCTAGCACACATACGCCTCAGCGATCTTACTTCTACAGCATTTCCGCCTCCACTTCCACCTTTATTGGATAACCAACACCTTTGCCACAGGTCACCCCAAGTGGTTCGCTACGTTTGGTGGTTTAGCAGGGGTGCTCGGGTTCATGGGGTGAGGTTTGTCTAGGTCTTGGAGGCGGATACCAGGACACGCTGAACCCCAAATTCCTACCCACTCCTTAAACCCTTTTCCTTCCCAGAACTCTCCTCTCCTTCGTTTCCTTAAAAAAATCCTCCACACAGCATTCCCAAAGATGACATAGGCCCTGAGGGAAATTATTTTCCTCAGGGCCTCCTGTGTGGAGTTCATGTAAAAAAAAACTTTTTTTCCACTCCCCACTACCTTCTTTTCACTCCCCATTTCTTTCCACTCCCCACTACCTTGAGCCTCACAACATACCCCGATTGGGGATGCCATAGTCTCATTGGTTTTAGACAGGAGCAGTTAGGACTCTTGTGACGTGTTCAAATTAAAAAAAAAATTAAACCTAATTTCATTATTTCCTTGTCAGTTCCATGCCTCATTGCCACACATCAGGGTAGGTACCAGTACTTCATTGTAGACTGCTAGCTTCGGTTTTTAAAGTAACATCATTAAATTCTAGTACCTTCTAACTTTACTAGTATTGTCTATGTGCCAAGGTGAAGGGATAATTCGAAATTCAAACTGAAATAGAATGAAGTTTGGTAATTTCCTCGGTTTGAAGGCTATTGG
Organism: Glyphotaelius pellucidus; assembly: GCA_936435175.1. Classification (NCBI taxonomy): domain Eukaryota; kingdom Metazoa; phylum Arthropoda; class Insecta; order Trichoptera; family Limnephilidae; genus Glyphotaelius; species Glyphotaelius pellucidus. The sequence goes on along the minus strand of OW386539.1, from coordinate 2,921,164 downwards.
CTGGTTGTTGGTAAGAAATAATAGACGTTTTGTAACTTATAATTGAACGAAATGTTTCAAATTAACTTACAATAAAAAACATTATTTTCATTGAAAGTAGGCATCACTTACATCGTTATTCCCAAAACAATTATTTCCATTCAAAATAATTCATAAAATTAAGGAATTTAAGGCGAAGATTAATGCCAAATCATTATTTTCAATTTATCTTTACTATGAATCGCTTTACATTTCCTTGGATAAATTGAAGCTTTTCCCATCGTTTCCATTGAGTAGAAATTAAATAAAATTTGTAATTACTTAATAAAAAAAATATTAGTGTAAACTAGTATAAAAAAAAATTCTTTAGTGTGATTTCATGGCTAAAATTGTATCTGACACTTTTCATTGATTGACATTTTTTTTCTTTTTTATAAAATTATTCACAAAATAAATGTTATGTCCGGTCGGTGGCTGAGTTGGAATCGCGTTTGGGTCCCACCCAGGCTTTCCTCGGCTTGTTAAGTCCTCCATCATAACGCAAGCAACATTTTCCGCTTACTGTGGTGGTAATAGGAGATTTCCAAATATTGTTAGGTTATTCATAACCCGGGAATGTTTACCTTTATTAAAAATATATATATATATATATATTAAAAACTACCTTTGCGCTTGAAATTGTGAAGTCTAAACTCCGTTGCCAAGCGATTTTTACATATATTCGTGATGATATAAGGCATACTAAGAATACATACATTTTTGGCGTGTGGCTTCCACTTAAGAGGTGTTTACAGCATGGTTCATACGTTATGGTTAGCCACACTCCAACCTACTCAATAATTAATACAGTTTCTTATAGGCAATTTATTTGTTGAAACAATTTAACTCCGGATGTACAAATAAACGTTTAGCTGAGAGTCAAGTTATGTTACTTATATTATGTAGCTATTAAGAAAAATTTGTGCAATAATTTGTAACATGTTTTATATCAGTCAAACTCATTCTATGCATTTTTAACGAGTACATTACTTAAATTATGTAAATGTACTTTTAAATTCTTTTAATGGGCGTAAATATAAATAAATAATTAAAAATCAAAAAAAATCGAGACGAATGCAGAAAAAAGCATCAAAGTCGTAAAAATAATCTGTTGCTACCCCCAGATGCTACTCGTTTAAATTATAGAAGCATAAATTAATATGTATGTGCTGGAGGACGACTTGTATAAATATCGACACTAATAATTATCTGCTTCATTATATTGATTTATGCATACATCAAACGTAACAACGATTAATTTAAAATCGACAACTTCATTCGTTTACCAAAGTCTTTAGAATCATCTGACCGCAAAACGTAATTATCTAGTTTAATTTGGCTAGTTACTACATGCGTACTTTATTTATTTATTTAACATTATTTGGAATGCGTCAGACACGTACGTTTTAATAGTTTTTGTGGTCCACAGTGTACGCCAAGTGCACGCAATACTTTTGACGATAATTGGAATAATTTCTTTAAAAAATGACATTAACTGATTTCCCTTCTAAATTCGACAGTTTACTTAGAAATTTGTTACAAATAAGCTGTGCGTATGTTTGCTTTTTGTGTATTTTAAATGAAAGTGGTACCTGTAGTCAACCGTTATTATATCGTAAATTGATTTCGACAATGCTCAACAAATTACTACTACCTCTTTGATCATAATAATTTTATACCAAATTGGTGAGGTTTCTAAGTTGACCCGCTTTATAACTGTCAGGTATTTGGTTTAATTAGTTTTAATGGGCTTTCGATTAATTATTATAGTTTTGTGTGTCTCACCTGTTGTGACCGTTATGTTTTCGACTGACACTCTGCGTATTGTGATCGCAGTCAAACTGGGACATCTCGAACCATCTCTATTCGACTTCTGGCAAATCTCTCCGGCCAATCGATTCGTCGATAAATTTCTAATGCAGTTGATTTGAAAGTCTTAAATAAACGAATATCTGATTCATATTAGTTCTATTCTCATTAGAACTAATAAGATTGATACCTCTGTATTTCCTTGATGTAATTAATGATCGTAAATTGGTGCTCAAATGTATTGTGTATTTTATCATTACTGACCAGCGTTTTTTGTTTGTTTCAGGTTGGTACCATCAATTTATCCAAACACGTGGTGAAAACTTCAACAGCAGTACACATATATTGTACACCTGCAAGGTGAGTGTAGAAACGCTGTAGTAATCTGATCAATTTATCCGAATATTCGGCGAAAGTGATTGCCATTCTTTTTTATAAAATTTATTTAAATATTTGTCGCAATTACCAAGGTATTAAATATAGTCTTTACTTAGATTTAGTAAAAAAATTATGACAAGACTTTGTAAAGCATTCTTTAAAATGCAAAATGACTTTTATGGTTATCAGTTTAGTTGTTTTGACACTTTTTACTACAACCTTTCAAATATTGGAAAATTTAAAACTCTTGTGAGTTTGTTGTATCTGCTCACGATTTTATTCCAAATACTGTAATACTGCATAACAGGAATTTACGTATTTTTTACTGATATTCCATTACGAAAATAGTAATTTACTCTCAGGCATCGTGAAACGTGACTCTTGCGGGGTTAACATGCATTATCAGTATTATAGCATAACCAAAATACTGAAATAGAGATAGTTTTAAAGCAACTTTCACAATTTATTCGGACTTTCTTTGGATTCTTTTTCTTGCAGTTGACAGTCGACTTAATAGTTTTTTTTCGACTGTTTTCTCTGAAGCGCAAAGTACCTATGTAATTAAAAGTTTTCTGCACGACAACAAAGAGGCGGTTTTAATTTTGAATGATTTAAAAATAGTGTTTTTTGTAACCCCCTTTAAGTTAAATGCTTAAATTTAAAAATACGTTCGTGGAGTTAATTTCATATGTTATGTTTTATCATTAAAAGTTTTTTTAATCACACAAGCATAGATGTTGATAGCTTAAGTTACTGTAAGCGAAAATAAAAAAAATGAAACGTTGAATCCCATTTTTTTTACATTATCTCCACATAAGAGGCCCTGAGGAAAACAACTTCCCTCAGGGCCTACGATATCTTATGGGAGGCTGTGTGGAGAGTTTTTTTAAAAGAAAATGAAGGATAGGAAGTTCCGGGAAGGAAATAAGTATGAGGGATGGGTAGCGAATTGGGGGTCGGTCCAGGAAGATGGACGTATGAATCCATCATTGATGGGTTGAGGGATTCCGGCTGAAGAGGTCAAAAGACCTCCCTTAACCAGTCTTTCTCGATCCGGCCCACCACGCAGCAGGTGGGTATACGCATCGGCCGCCAAGACCTGGACAAAACCTCACCCCATGAGTCCGGGCACCCCTTGCTAAATCAGCAAACGTAGCGAACCACTTGGGGTGACGTACGGCAGAAGTGTTGTTATTCAATAAATGGTTTCCCAGATGACGTTACCCAGTCCCTCCTCCCAAAATGAATATTAAATTTGTTGCTAATAAACTATTTTTTTAAATTTTTTTTTTAATATTAACTCCACATAGGAGGCCCTGAGGGAAATTATTTCCCTCAGGGCCTATGTCATCTTTGAAGATGCTGTGTGGAGGGTGCTGTTGAGGAGAGGAAGAAGTGAACATGGGACTTGAAGAGACCCATGTTGTAGGAGGGAAGAAACACAGAAGCCGGCAAATCGTTCCACAGCCGGGTTGTTGAACTCAAGAACGAGTCGTAGAAACGACCCGTTCTCATGTGACTAATGTGTGGAGGGTGCTGTTGAGGAGAGGAAGAAGTGAACATGGGTCTTGAAGAGACCCATGTTGTAGGAGGGAAGAAACACAGAAGCCGGCAAATCGTTCCACAGCCGGGTTGTTGAACTCAAGAACGAGTCGTAGAAACGACCCGTTCTCATGTGACTAATGTGAACCGTGTACAAATGTTGAGCGCGTGCTTGGCGTGTTTCCCGACTATGCACCGGTGCCGAGGGGATCAGTGACGCTAGTTCCTCGGAGCATCTTCCGTTGTAATACCGGTAGAACAAGGACAGCATTCCCACCTGACGCCTGTGCTCTAAAGATTGCAGTCTATTTGTTAAGTTAGGAGAATCTATCAAACGGACCGCCCGTTTCTGCACAGAGTCGAGGGTTCTTTTCAGGTATTTTGGGGCTCCAGACCAGAGGTGGCTGCCAAATTCAACCGTGGGGCGCAATTGCTTCAAAAATGCTGTCACATCCTTAATTTACGATATTTTTCAAATTGCGTTAATAACAGTTTATTTCTTTTTAAAAACAAGCATTTTTATGTATAAAATCACTAAATAATTTTCAATGATTTATTTTATTATTAAATTATTTCCAAGTTTAGAGTTAAAGACAGAAGTCGAAGCTATTTATGGAATTATTACAGCATACAGCATTATATATATTAAAGCATCTATAAACCAAATTAATATAAATATGAATCATCTAAACTTTACTTCTTGGAGATCTACGAAGAACTAGTGTGTTGTGTTGACACCATTGAACACAATATTTTAAGTAATTAAACTTATGAACCTCGATAAAAATATCATTTTATCACTTCAAATATTCGTTAATTCATATAATTAGTCATAAGCACAAAGGAAAAATCTAAACAAACTATTTTTCATATTCTATTGAATCTTTCATCATGTTTAATCATTATGGAGAAGTTTCTTAATAATGTGTTATTAAGTTTTAGAGCCTAGTTCATCTTTATAAAGCTATTGGTTGAATTTTAATAAATCAGCGGAGATTTCGTAAATAAACACAAAAGCGATATGTCCGCCATTGCGGAATCCAATTTGAAGTAATTTTAAAATCATCTTTACATTATATTCTTCTTCGTGTGCCCTATCAGGTTCCCCGACGTTGGTGATCTCTCTGGTAAATGTATCTCTATTTTTGCATTGCCCGGAATAGCTCCTCCACACTTCTTATACCGGTCCACGTTTCACAGCCAAAATATTTGACTCCTATCAAGCCCTCTGCGACCCTCCATCTTGCCTTTTTTTAATATTAATTGGAGCCAGTGATACCTCTCCCCTCGAAGTATGTGATATGTGTTCAAACATGAAATTTTCCGACTTTTACTTATGTGAGCAGTTGCAGACTTTGAGCATTCTCCGGTGAAGCCACATTTCAAAAGCTTCTAACCTGTTCATGGTATTTACATACTTTCAAAATATAACAATATAAACTTAATCATACTTAAAATAATTATTTTTGTAATGTAAATCAATATTTAATTTACATTAAAACAAAATTAAATAAAATAAAAGTTTAAAAATTACCACCCGGCTTCTAATTAAAACTATTTTTTACGAAACCTCTTTTATTTATTGATCAATAAACAATATGGCGTCTTGACTTAGTTTTGGACACACATTAGAAAGAGCTATGATATTATATTATTTTTGTGGTATTGTGCCGCTTTGCGCTATCCATCATGATCTGCAGTACGGCATAATACAATCCAAAAATAAATCGTATATTAAATCTAAAGATCTTTTGGCCGTGAAAATCTCAAATCATATCGGAGCTATCCTACTTTAAAAAGCGAAAGAAATATTCCGTACATTTTTTTTTCAATAATACTGTGGTCGTAGGTTTACAATAGATCAATCACTTGTAATGTCATTGAAAACGTTCTGTGGGAGTAAGGCTCTCGCCCCGGAACAAAAAATAGCCAATCAATCTTTAGGCTACAGTCAATCAAACAGATTTCGCATTTAGCGAATCAGATAATATATGCTAAATCTCAATCAAAGCCGGGCCATCTAATATACACCGAACTGTCTAAAATATTTTAGTAATGTAGATGTTGGTCTTTCCCATATAGCTATCGCCGCCTTGCGTGTTGCCTTTTAATTCGATCCCATTATTCAATTTCATCACTACAAAGGTCAATATGTCAACTAATGTTACCAGCTGTGGGCATCTTGTAATTACGGCGATTAGTTCACGGAGTTGCTCATAAATCAATTTCCGATTTTCCATACTGCAATTTTACTTCCTAATTGAATAAATTTGTTATTATAATGGCAATTATCATTTAAAAAAATTTATTAATCTGCAATTATTCAGTAATACTTAATTATAAAGTTGATCTCACCAATGCTGCCTGCTTAAAAAGCAAAATGCTTTAAAACTAATTACTAACTAAAACACTCTGCAGGGTAAAAACCCAAAGGCATTTGGTTCGGAGCTTGACTAAAACTTACTGTCATTTATGTTAATTACATGCTTTATGGTCAAGCAGTTCTCTCTCAATCGGTAATGTACAGTGTTATTGTGAGCCATTTGTAAACATAATGACTGTTTATTTGTTGTGGTATTAGTTTTTTTAAAGCCCATTGTTTTATAAATACAATAAAATTCCTTGAATCCTTCTTATTTCTAATTTGCAAACAACAGGACAAACGGTTTCTTCAGAAAAACAGTTCGACAGTAGGTAGTGTTTACTGGGTAATAAAAAGTGCAAAATCATCATGTAAACGTATTAAAGTAAAATAATCTTTACTGAATTGAAACACTAATGGCTGATTTACATAGTGCGAGCTGCTGCTTAGCCAGTAGACAGCTACTCGGCTTGTCTACTCGTACGCCAGTAGCACGGCTCGCCTTAGCTGTCCACACGACACGTAGTAGCTGTTGCCCAGTCTTGCGAGTTGTCGCGATGTCGAGTGAACGTGCTTTAATTAAAAACAGAGGTTCCGCTCACAACTGTCCGGCTGGCACTGGCGTGCTAATGCCGAACGCGTCCAAACGATGCGAGTGATGACCGAGCTGCTGCCATGTACGAGTTGCTGCCGGGCGAGCATGCGAGTGAAAACAAAAAATGTTGAAGTAACTCGGATGCGAGCTACTGTCCAACTCGCACGTACGAGTTACTCGTAAGTTACGTCCAAACAGTGCGAGTTACTGCAGTGCAGTTACTCGGCAGGCTGACTCGCACGCTAGCTCGCACTGTGTAAACCAGCCATAATATTTGGTCCATCGAGCCAACTATTGAAAATTCCCAGCTGTCTTTTTCTTTTAGCTGTTGATATTGGTAAGAATCAATTAATAAAAAGCAGCTAATCACTTAATAAAAAAACTATATTGACAACTTATGAAGAATCTCGTTAATTAATTGAAGCAATTTAATCTGTCAACCAAGACTGATCTATCTAATCACAGAAGAAAAGCTTCGATTCGAACGATTTTTCATGGAGAGATTTACTTATTTTATAACATCTAAATAACTGTTTCTCAGAAACTTGACGAGATTTTTATAAATAAATTAGCGTGCCAAATTAGTTGAATTGCCAGTGATAGATTGTTCATCGATAACCACTGAAAATAAAACAAATTGCTGACGGGGAAATTTGTTACTGAAAATTACATAATTAATATTTCATTCAATTACACGACTTTCAAAGATGACTAATTACATTTCCTCGTGTTAGCAAATTTTTCTGATTAAAGCAAGCATTATTTTAGCTCCAGACAAATAATTCCCTTAGGGCCTTATTTATCAAAATAGGGATAGTAAGTTCTGGGAAGGATGAAGGTATGAGAAGTGACTAGGAATCTGGAGGTCAATGTGACCAGGAGTGACGGATTTTATAATGCATTCCTCCCACTGCGGTGCAAGACAATGGGTTGGGAATCCGGCTGGAGAGGTCTAAGTTAAGTCTCTCTCAACCAGTCAGTCCGGCCCACCAAACGTCACCCGTTGAATACCCACCAAACATAACGAACCCCTTGGTGTTACCTATTATGGCAGAGGTGTTGGTTATCCAATAAATGAGTCCCGGGCGGCAAATTTGCATTTTGGGAGGCGGGTATGGGTACCGCCGCCTAGGGAAGCATTTATTGGATAACCTCTGCCATAGGTCACCCTAAGTGGTTCGCTACGTATGGTGGCTTAGCAGGGGTGCCCGCGATCATGGGGTGAGGTTTTACAGGGTCTTGGTGACCGATGCGTCTGCCCACCTACTGCGTGGCGGGCCGAATCGAGGTAAGGGAGGTCTTTTGACCTCTCCAGCGAGAATCCCTCGCCTTGCACCGCAGTTGAAGGGAAGGATTCATATGTTTGTCACTCCCGGATCCTCAAATGTTTAGCCATCCCTCTACCTATTCCTTGAAAATCCCTCCACACAGCGTCCCTTAAGATGATAAAGGCCCTGAGGGAAATTATTTTCCTCTGGGCCTCTTGTGTGGAACTAATGTAATAAAAAAAGAAAATTTACACGCTTTTATCGTATTTACGTTTCATCATGACTTTTTCAGAATCATTGCCAACCCATTTAAAAAAATGCATATAGATATCCAGAAGGTATCTAAAAATATAATTCATAGATACCTACTGACTAGTCATAAAAATAATCCATTCTATGAATGTCAAGGATAAAAGATTGTCTCGATTATGGGGTCAGTTACTGCCTAAAGAGCACACAGTCATATTAAATTCCAAGTGTCAATAACGACATTACGTGATGAATAAAAGAACAGTTATTATTGTTATTATATATTGTTATTATTGCAATTGAGTGCTGACGTTTCTAGTGCAATAATGACAAACATTTTTGCATCTATACCGAGAACCTTTTCCTTTCTAATTGATGAAAATAATTTATTTATAATATTATAATTATACGCCCATACGGACTATTACAAACATGTGACATATATTTGCGGCACGTTGCAGAGTAGAAGATACTCTCAGTATCGCCCTGGTGAAATACTACCAATCAGAATTGAAGCGTTGCTTGAAATGGCTTTAGACGTGTTTGGCGACTAGATCTGAATAGCCAGTTACTTCCTTACAACTTCCTATTCCCCTTATTTTTCCCTTCTCCTTCCCCGCTTACCTTCAGGCTCACGACATACCCCAATTGGGGATGCCATAGTCTCGCTGGTTCCAGATTGGAGCAGTTAAACTCTTGTTAGGTATTCACAAAAAAAAACTTTGTGGAATATGATATTTAAATTATATACAGGCCATGAAGAAGAATTTTCTTTACATTAGCTCCACACAGAAGGCACTGATGAAATTAATATTCCTCAGGCCTATGTCGTCTCAGGAGATACTGTTTTGAGGGTCTTTTTAAGGAAAGGGAGGAAAGAAAGTTTTGGGAAGTAAAAAGGTCGGAGGGATGGGTTGGAATCTGGGGATCAGTGTGTCCAGGAGTGACGGACATGTGCTTCCATTCCTCCAACTGCGGTGCAAGGGGATGAGTCGAGAGAGTCCCGCTGGAGAGATCAAAAGGCCTCCCTCGACTAGTATGCCCGCCACGCAGTATGCCGCCAAGACCTAGATAAACCTCACCCCATGAACCCGGGCACCCTTGCTAAGTCACCAAACGTAGCGAATTCCTTGGGGTGACCTATGACAGGCGTTGGTTATCCAATAAACGGTCCCCGTGGCGCGGCGGTAGCAATATCCCCTCATAAATACATATGTATATATCATATATTTTTAAATGACATAACATTGATTATTATCATTGAGGTATGTTATTATAGCCTTATTACAACTACATTCCATGCAGCTTACAATTTACGATACGAATAGTTTTTAATCGCTGAAAATCATGAAACAGTTTAAAACATGGAATGTGAGGAATTCACATTAATTTTATAGAATTTATAAATTATTTTTTTTTTCAAAGTTCACATGCAAGCTTCGATCTTGGTCGATGCATGCAAGTAATGATAATTATCGTACTGACATTTTAAAAACATATTTTACAATAATTTATCACATAGCAACATCATTTCCCATATGCTAGATTGGCCGATGACCTAATGATTGATTCCACTGGATACATTAGTGTTACATGTACACAGAATATGACTTACCTTTTGACATTTAAATGGGTAATTCTTTGTGGGTAGGTTCATATGTGTGCAATACAGGTTTCATGTCTCCGGATCAAAGGTTAGGATTCTTTGATTTTTGTGATTTATTTCTTAAGGCAACAAATAAACCAGTCATCCTCAAAATTATATAATACTATTGAATGTTTTATAAAGATGCTTGTGTTTGTTAAATTCATTATTTTTTATTTGTTTTAATTGCATCGTGAAATTTGATTAATTCATTTAAAAAAAACTTACGAACCATCACGACGTTTTCCCCCCAGGAGTAGGCAGAGAAGTTGGACCACCAAACAACTCGGTCTCAACTCTTTGCCTCGTTCTCATTCATAAATACACTTCTTTTAATCTGACTCTTGACATAGCCCATCTCAAGTATCTTTTTTTTTCAAATAAAGACAAACATCCCGGGTTACGAATAACCCAACAATGTTTGAAAATCTCCTACTACTACCACAGAAAGCCGAAAATGTTGCTTGTGTTGTGACGGAGGACTTAGCCAGCCGAGGAATGGAGCCCGGATGGAACCCAAACGCGATGCCCACTCAACCACTGACCAGACGAAATCTGATTCACTTGATTGTGCCATGTCTTCCCCGGGCGTTCTTGATTTCTTCTACCATTCACATTTGTGTCATATATTCTTCTTAGACTCCTTTCTTCGTTCATTCGCTCTACATGCTCAAACTATCTGAGAGATGTCTTCCTTAATTTTGCTCATTACGCTTACATCAGCCTTGCATGATCTTCACGTCTCTCACACGTGGTTCCACTCCTCAGCGACCTTATTTCTAAAGCATTTAGTCTACTTTCATCCTTCCTCTGCCAGTTCCATGCCTCACTGCCATACATCAGGGTAGGTACCAGAACTCTACTGTTGAACGCTAGCTTCGCTTCTTTGGACAGTTTTTTTGTTTGCGCCAACTGTTCAGTCCTCCATTAATGGAGTTACCTGCATTTACCCTTCTTTCAATATCTCTTCAGCCTTCCCATCTCTCATAAACATACTTCCCAGATACACAAACTCATCCACCTGCTCCAGGTATTAATTTGATGAATGAATTGGTCAAAATTATTTTGCAATTTGTATAATTCAACCGCCATGCAGATTACATATGTTCACCTTATATTCGCTATATTGGAAGCGTAACAGCACGGCCGTTATGCTTGTCAGCTGAAAAAGGTCCGAGAATCGGCGTTGCATTTGAATATCGGTGAAACAAATGTCCCTTAGGGTTCATTATTTATTTTTGTTTTGAGATTGTGGCTCTGAAAAAATATTTTCGTGACTCAAAAATCAATTATTATTCATAATCAAATTTTAAAATATCTAAACATCCGCTATTCTTATCCGTATATTACAACCAATATATACAGGGTGTAAAGGGACGTACTTATCCATACTAATATTATAAATGCGAAACTGCTCGAGTTTGTTTATGACCTTTTCACGCATAACACAATATAAAGACTTTAATAATTCTTTCACCAATAGAAAGCTAAATTATATGCGCAGACTATATTTTGTATATGATGGTAAGCTCTGGCGTAATGAAATTATAAATATTAATATATTATATTTGTTATACGTTTTCTGTCGCTAACTAAAGCAAATTTTTGCTAACGTCAGAAAAAAATCGTTTCCATGGAAACGATTGCTACTGCTTCAGAAAATTCAAATATTAGAATATGTTTTATTTTTTTGGACAAGCTTCTGTTTTGGAATAAATGTCAGTTCCTACATTAAAAATATAATTCGTAACGATTATAAAGACTGAATAAATGAACTGAATAAATAGTGTAATTTTTTATTATATTCATAAACTTGCAAATATTTAATTAAAAATAAACATCCGAAATGTTTGTAAGCGCATAAATTCCGAACGAATGAACAAAATTGGATAATTCTTTTTTTCTTTGAGCTATATAGCTATATAGCTATGAAATTTAGGTGGCAGGCGAGATGTTTGAAAACTGAATGTAAGGGAATGAATGTATGGAATTCGGGAGGGGGTGGGGGTGGGGAGGAGGGCGTATAATTGATAAGTTCAACCGCTACAGTAATTTCCCGTAATACCATGCGAGCGAAGCCGCGGGGAAAAGCTAGTAATATAATATACCGATATGGGTATAATATGGGGTAAATATATATAAATATCATGGGACAGTGTGCAAAATTTCATCAATCTCGGAATAAAACTCTAGAATCGTGTCAAAAACAAACCTCTGCAGACACTTTTATTCAAGGTATTAGGAGGAACGTATGCGCGGCCCATTTCGGCAAGTTTCATAATAGTTTTGCAGTTTGGTTGGGTACTTTGATCTCAAATTCAAATTTAACATTTGTATGAAACGGGCCGAAAAGGGCCGCGCAAACGTTCCACTTAAGAGACGTTCTTGATTTACTTTAACCAGTAATTCCTGACTTTATTTGGAGTAAAAAATGTAAATGAAATTTTGGTCTCCAGATGACATTTCGATATTTTTTCATTATTTAACTTAAAACTTTAAAAAATAGTTGGTACTGGACATAAAGAGTTGGAGTGCGATGGAGAGCGATGAAATAATATGAAGTGGTCTTTTGTTTGGTTTTGAAGAAAAAAAAATTTAAACAAAACAAAAACTACGAAAAAGGACCGAAATAAAAAAAATTCGTTAACATTTTTTACTCCAAATACTACGAGGAATCATTGGTTAAAATAGAAGTCAATTAAGTGCCTTAACACCCTGTATATGGAAACTAAAACGGCTGGCGTAATACATTATTTTATGTAAACCTTACAAAGATGTATTATAAGCCATCATTATTTTATTTCGACTATAATTTGAAAAATATGCGGAAATAAAGCAGCACGTGAAATAACAGTTGAAAAACAGTTCCATGATACGTCACGATTCTGGTACAGTCACAACTTCCATTAGTTCGTCTCTTGGCCAACAGGTGTATGAAGTGTTTGTTGGTCGTGAGAATTTCCCATACTTATTATATATTGTCCTTCGTATAAAGGCAGATCTGACTGCACAACAATACTTCAAATGTATTATATTGTAATGAGAAACTTTAAGGTGGTGAATCATTATTAACATGAGGTAAATTATATGCTAAATGTGGAATATAGTTATATAATAAAATATACGAATTAATTTTGGTTATGGGTAAGTCTTTGAATGATTCAATGGATTCATTGAATTCGGATCTGTTTTTAGTTATTTAAGCGACATTTTCAAAATTGGAACTGATTGTGTCAAGAACCTTTTTAGGAGAACACCGTACAAGAGTACTAACTGACTGAAAGCATTGAGACTATGGCATCCCTAATTGGAGTATGTTGTGAGGCTAAATAAAGGTAGTGGGGAGGGGAATGATATGAGGGAGATGAAGGTGGGAAAGTACCTGACACGAAACACCGTTAAAGCCGTTTCAAGTAACGTTTCAATTCTAAATGATGATCGTACACCAGAGCGACACTAATAGTATCTTCTACTGCCTTATATTATTTTTATTTAATTAAATTGCGAAATAACACAAATCAATCAAATAAAATTTACTTGCGCACGCCGGGATTTGAACCCACCACCAACGAATCGCTAATTGAGAGCCTAACCCATCGACCACGGAGGTTACCTATAATATATTTTTTACAATAGCTCCACATGGGAGGCCCCTAGGAAAAAAAACGTCAGGACCGATGTCGTATTTGAGAATGCTTTGTGGGAGGACTTTTTAGGGAAGAGAAGGAGAAGTTTCGGAAAAAAGGTATGGGGGGTGGGTAGGAATCTGGAGGTTAATGTGTCCAGGAGTGACGGACGTGTCCTATACCTCCCATTGTGATGCAAGACGATGGGTCGAGAGTCCGGCTGGTGAGGTCTAGGTTAGGCATCTTTCAACCAGTCACTTCCGTTCCGCCCCACCTCACAGTAGACGAGCAAACATATTCGCCGCCAAGACCTAGACAAAGCTCACCCCATGAACCCAGGCATTAAGTCACCAAACATAGCGCACCACTTGGGGTGACCTATAACAGATTGTTGAGAATTGCAATCTTGACTCAAGGCCTGTTTATTATTTAATATATTTGTAATGATTTACGATCTTGTAACAATAATAGTATTGCAATTATGTATTACCTCTCACGTACGAGAATTTGTAGATATAAAAAATAATTAAAAATTAATGTGCAGAATAACAGCTGAGGCAAATAATTACAAACTGTTATTAAATTAGTGTCCTTGACTAAGTTTTGCCTTTCACATATCCGTTGTACTTTTTGTTCACATTTTGACCCCGGCTATGAGAAGTGATATGAAATATTGATGAATGTCGGGGTCCTTTAAGGCAGCGGACTTTTATGGAAAGATAATTGGTTCAAATCCATTCAGCGGTGACAGCGGTGCGTGATTTCCAAGGTTCTGCGTGAAAGCCTTATTGCGATCTTAACGGACTTCGTACAAATCACAAATACTCAAAGGTAACATAAATCAATAAGTGATTTGCCTACTCATTTAAATATTCTTGATATGATCTAACGTGTATGATTTGGTTGGAATATACAGAATGTAACCTTTAAGGAAATACGTAGAATTCTTTGTACCATGTTTTGGCAACTTTGGTAAAACCCATGATCATTTTAAAAGGAACCGGTAAGGGATTAGGGTACAATGACACAACATGACACCGTGCAGACAATCAAACTAATTTTGATTGTCTGTGATGTTGTGCGTGTTGTGAAATATTTCTGTGTAATGAACTCAGATGGTTTGTTAATTAATTTATTTTTTTTACATGAGCTCCACTTACGAGGCCCTGAGAAAAATAATTTCCCTCAGGGCCTATGTCATCTTTGGGGATGCTGTGTGGAGGTTTTTTTTAAGGAAAGGAAGGAGAGGAGAGTTCTTCGAAGGAAAAGGGTTTAAGGGTGGGTAGGAATCTGGGGTTCAGTGTGTCCTGGTCATCCGCCTCCAAGACTTAGACAAACCTCGCCCCATAACCCGGGCACCCCTGCTAAATCACCAAACGTAGCAAACCACTTGGGGTGACCTATGGCAGAGGTGTTGGTTATCCAATAAAGGTTCCTGGGGCGGCGGTACCCGTTCCCGCCTCCCAAATTTAAATTAATTAATTAATTAATAATAATAACAAGTGATAAAGTAGGTATCTGAATACATATATATAAATATAAGTATTTTTATTGAAAAAAAAAATCAATTATTGAAATGTGTATTTACTTTGTTTAAATTTTTCGGCAGATCAGTTCAGATAAACACACTTTAATATTGATATCATTATATTTAATAGATCTCTCGAATATATAAACAAAAACACATAATTATAATTATAAAAACAATTGACAATATTTTTTATTGAAAAGCAATTAACTTTTTAAAAAGTCATTCCTACAGCTGTAATATCCATAATTTTCCACAGGTCTACGCTCTCATCCATTGATTTGTAATAGAAGACGTTTTATAATTTTCTAATTTATTTGGGAAACATTATGTTGTGAATGTTTAATCGTTTATAATATTTCAGTAGTATGACGGCCTCCGTGGTCGAGAGGTAAGGCTCTCGACTAACAATTTGAAGGTCGCGGGCTCCAAACCCAGCGACCGCAAATAAAAATTTATTTGATTAATTTGTCTGATTCCACAATTTATTCACATAAAATAAAATGTAGTATAATTGCGGCACGTTCCAGGATAAAAAATACTCATTGTGAGACCACCATTCAGAATGGGAACGTTGTTTGAATCTGGCTTTAACCGTGTTAAGTGACCAATTCTGAAAAGCCAATAATCAGGTAATTCTCCACCTTCCTCTCCCAACTACCTTTAGCCCCACAACATACCTCAATTTTGGATTACATAGCCTCACTGAGTTCAGACGGAAGCAGTTAAGACTCCTGTGCGGTATTCACATTAAATAAATAAATTAGAGTTGCATGAAACCAATGAAATTGCCACTCTTTCGTGCGTTGAATTTGTTGAAATAACCAAAAACAAAACTTTAAATTAAAAACAAGTATAATAACTTTCTTACGTACTATAAACACATTAAGCCGCGGAATTTCGACTTTCTACCGATTTTTAACCTCTTGAACACTTTAAGTTTCTAAAAAAATATATGTTATTTTTTAAGATAATATCTATACATTTGCCACGCCGAAACGGTAATTATATGAAATTCTCTCGATACAAAAAAATCGCAAAGCATGCTCCAAAAATTATTGTAAATTTGTTTATTTCTGTTATTTTACAAATTTTATCTTTGATAAAATTCACAATGTTTCTGTAAATAAAATCTATTTTAAACGAGTCATGTTTTATTACATTTTCACAATTTTCGCTTCGTTTTCGTTTTTTTTTAATATTAGCGCACTCCCTCTAACATTCGTATTTACATAACTCCCCTTCTAATTCTTTTACTACCGGACTTAAGAAAAAAATTGTGGAATAAACAGTTCCCATATAACTGAATCGTGACATTAAAGATACAATTCTCTTCCGTTTGACCGATGACTATTCAGAGAATCAAAGGGCTATGGAAATCCGTATGCACATAATAAGAATAATTGATTAAACTGCAATAATAATAATGAATAAAGGCGAACAAGGGCGATCTGGTTATTTGAAAGGTGTGGCAACCAGAAACCACATTGCATTCTCACGTCGCTAAGCTCACTTTAACCGGCTACAGTATAAACAAACGGACTGTGAGAAAAAACAATTCGTGAGACCATTGCAAATTACAAGTAATAATTCTGCTCACATTTCGTAAAATAATACAGCCACGAAATACGTCCGCTCTCTTTAAGGCGAACGTAATGTTCAACTATTTTAATAGACTCAACTAGAATACTTCAAATATTTCGCTTGCGATGGAATTTCAAGAGAAATATCTGCCTTATAATATCCAGCTTTTATTTCTCTAAAACAAGAAAATTTCAATGAGTTTTTTTGCATTAGCTCCACACTAGATGTATTGAGTCATCTTTGGGGATGCTGTTTGGAGGGTGGTTTTCGAGAGGGGAAGTTCTGGGAAGGAAATAGGTATGAGGGATTGGTAAGAATCTGGGTGTCAATGTGTCTAGGAGTGACGGAAGTATGAATCTATCTCTTCAACTGCGGTGCAAAACGATGGATTGAGAAAGTCCAGCTGGGGAGGTCTATGGTCTCCCTCAAACAATATCTCCCGATCCTACCTGCCATGCAGTAGGAAGGCAAACGCATTGGACGCCAAGACTAACACAAACCTCACCTCATGAACCTGGACACCACCGCCCACCACTTGGGGTAACTTCTGACTGTGGTGTTGGTTATCCAATAAAAGGTTCTCGGGGCGATGGTACCCATTCCCGCTTCCCAAATTAAATTTGCGGTACGTTTCAGAATAGAAGATAATCTCAGTATCGCCCTGGCGCAAGACCACCGTTTAGAATTGAAACGTTGCTTGAAATAGGTTGGGCCATGTTTGGTGACCAGATCTGAACAGCCTGGTACTTCCTCACCTTTTTCTACCCATCTCCTTCCTCTCTTCTCTACCTTCAGCCATAGTCCCACTGTGCATATTCACATTTAAAAATAAAATAAAGTTATTTGATATTATTTTGCTAGTCCATTAATGATTAAGAATTCATAATAAAAAAAATTATTAACACCTTACAATTTTTATTATTATTGCCAAAACTTTCGTATAGATTACTACAACGCGCGGTCAAGAACGAAACCTGCATCATAAATATCATCACATTAACGTTTTTCTTACATTCAGCATAAATTAACATAGGCATGCTATGTTGCTGTTTTTTAAATTTTATACAGTTTATATTTATAGAACCATAATTTACCTCAGACATGAAAAATTACACCAAAATTACATTATTTATATCCTTAAATGAAATCGTCAAACAAATCTTCGCCCATTGAGTTATAAATTTGAATATTAGTCGTAAACTCATAAGTCATAAGAAACCATTATAATAAATAGATACTACACGATTATAAGTCGGTTTGTAATTTTAAAATCAGATTATGTAATATAATTCATCTAAAGTGCCCCCTGGAGAGAACAGATAAGCCCAACAATGCAGATACAAGATGAAAAATATTAGTATACGCAATACGAAAGTTGTTGTCGACAACTTTTTGGCAACCAATGGTTTAGTTTTGTTTTTTATTCAGTTATTACAAATTCATACTTTTTATTTCTAGAACACTTGTCATAAATTGAATTTTTGAGGCGGGAATGGGTACCGCTGCCCCAGTAATCATTTATTGAATAACAAACATTTCTGCCATAGATCACCCCAATTGGGTCGCCACGGATTCATGGGATGAGGTTTGTCTAGGTCTAGGACCTTTTCCTTCCCAGAACTTCCTCTCATTCTTTTTTTTTAAAAACACCCTCCACTGAGGGAAATTGTTTTCATCGGGGCATCCTGTATGGAGCTCATGTACAAAAATCGCACACAGAATAGGTACACAATAAAATAAGTTAAAAAAAAAAAACAGCAAAATGTTTTATTCATTCGAAGTATATTTCATTAATGAATTATTAATCAAAATTTGCTCAAATATGGAAGGTTCCAGTTACATTTACAGCTTAATGTCAGCACATGTTTTTTTTTTTTCTTAACGTGAACGGCCAAAACGTATCTATTACAAAAATTCTTCAAATTGTTTTAATAACGTTGCTGTTTGCAATGACATAATCAGGTGTTTTTAAAAGGTATATAGTTATATCCGTAGGAAGGAACTGTGATGATGTGACATTGATTAAAATACTGGTTTATTTTATGGTACTGCCAATCACTTAATAATGTCGTACAAATGGGTTCCACCACAATTCCAAAATACTAGTCAATTAAGAGATGTATTTTTTTCTTTAAAATATCTAATATAATCACTCCGTTTTCCATTAAAAGTAAATAGCGAGAAAATTATCCTATTTTATTGCACATTCGTCTTGTATAATGAAGATTTTTTTTATTCTAAGAACCATTTTTTTGTTACATATACTCCACACATGAGGCCCTGAGGAAAATAATTTCGCTCAGGCCATATGTCACCTTCGCGGGATTCAGTGTTGAGGACCGTTTTAAGTAAAGAAAGGAGAGAAAGTTACGGGTAGGAAAACGTATGAGAGATCTGTAGGAAAAATCTGGAGGATGGTACGTCCAGGAGTTATGCATGAATCCACTCCTCCCTATGTCGATAGAGTCCGGTTAGAGATGTGAAATAGTCTCCCTCAACCAACTATTCCCTATCCAGCCCATAGATGGTAGACAGACGTAAACGTCACCAAGACCTAGGCAAACCTCACCCCGTACATCGGATCACCCGAGCTACCTGACTGTCAAAAGTAGCAAAACACTTAGGGTGACTTATGGTAGAGGTGTTGGTCATCCAATGAATTGACTTCCAAATTTGTTTCACTCCAACACTGTCCATGTCTTTCAAAAACATTCCTGACCACTTCTTCCTTTTATTTCCAAATCATATTATTATATCCCTTATTGCACACCTTTCTTCGTTAATCTGCTGTATGTATACCAGCAAAATAGCGCTCATAACTTTTTATGCTTAGATCAGAATTGCATTCCTGATGTAATATGTATATATACACGTATTATTCAATAAATGTCTCCAATAATCACGTAATACTATCGTTACTGCATGAATTAAGATGTTATCTCTTTCCCAACTATCTTTTTTCAAGGGCTTTTTGACATTAATATTCAAATCATTCTGATGAAAAAATTGTGACTGTTCCGAACCACGCGCTTTTTATCACAATGCTTGACATTTAAATTCAGTCGTGACCGTTTGTCAAATAAACAAATGTTAACAGGATTTCAACTTTTACTTTCGGGTCAGAGGTCACAACACATGCGTTAAATAATATTATCATTATTGTTATGGCTTTTACATACATTAAACTCAATCGGCGACACAGCTGTGTTGATCTTGACATAATTTTGCGTGTTGTTAAGGTACCACAACCTACAACATGGACCTTTTATTTATACGTTTCTTCATTTCAATGTTGTTCTTTCACTGTATTTAAGCTGACGCACTATGCGTATTCATCTTTCACAACAAGTAATTTATTCGGAACTAGAACATATGGTCAAAGTTGATGGATTTTATTGCCTACAGTTAGGTCATGGAAGGTCACCCGATTAGCCCAGTTTACCTTTTCTCCCTTTTACTGTCACTTCAACTCAACATATTAATCTCTTGTAAAAGCATGAAAAATTCATCAAAAGCTTTTTTAATACAATTTGAGAGGTGGGTATGGGAACTGGCCCCGGGAACCATTTGTTGGATAAACAACACCACAGCTATAGGTCACTCCAAATAATGGTTCGCTACGTTTGGTGACATTCCAGGGGTGTCCGGGTTCGTAGGGTGAGGTTAGTCCGGATTGTGGCGGCAGATGCATCAGCCCACCTACCGCGTAGCGGGCCGGATCGGGAGACACATTGAAGGAGACCTTTCGATCTCTCTAGTAGGACTCTCTCGAAACATAATAGTAGTAGTAAGTGGGTTAGATTCATAAGTCCGTTACTCCCGGACACACTGACCCCCAGATACTCCTACTCACCCGTCATACCATTTACATTCCCAATACTTCCTCCCTTCCGTGTCTTAAAAGACCCTCCACCCGGCACCCCCAAACATGACATCGGCCCTGAGGGGAATTATTTCCTTCAGGGCTTCCTGTGTGGAGCTAAGTTAAAAAAAAATAATAATATTACATCTCTAACCTCTAAATCACTGTTTCTCAACCTAATTTGAGTCATTCTCTACTTTTGTTTGGTTGGCTTCAAAAAAGTGCAGTCAGCCAGCGGTTTCCAAACACTGTCGGCCATAGAACTCTTGAAAGCTCCTTGGATTGACAGAACTCCAATTAAATCCCAATTATTATTTTTAATAGCTATTTTTTCTTATCCCTTTATTAAATTAATGTGAAAGTTAAGCGCTACTCTCAATTTCACAAATCAAACTACGACATCTCCAAATGGCTTGAAAATAGGGATATGAATTACAATTTTCACGGAGACGAGGAAGAAACTCGGCGATCCGAGACGATTTAAACATTGAACCACTGCTACTCTTCATAGAAAAATCACAACTGAGGTGGCTTGGGCACGTACTAAAAATGTCTGATGACCGAATTCCGAGGAAAATACTGCGATTCCAGAGGGTAGACGTCCAGTGAGCCGCCCCAGACACAGCTGGGCGAGGCAACTCCAGAAACTGTGTGAGGAGAGGATGGGACTGCCATGGACGGAGGCCGAGCAGTCAACTCAAGATAGGGATGTATGGAAGAGCTTTGTCGATGCAATGGGTCCCCGACTCGAGTAGGATAAGGGGATGAAGATGATGATTTGTTTTCTATATTCTATGTATAAGAGGTGTAATTTGAGGTGCCACGTCTCACTGGCTCCAATCTTGTTGCATGTTGTTCACATAAAAAAACCTGACTATTAAAATAATTTCCTTCGGAACGTGAGTCTAGCGCCTGGGCCACTTCAAAGCGTTCTACAAAAAGGCATGCAAAGTGTTGTTAGATAATTTCGCCAATAAGCTGAACAAGCCCGATTACGAACATATTAACAAGAACGAGTTTTTATCACAACTATTACATAAATTACAAACTAACTTCATAACTAGCACGGCTCAGTACAGTCTGATATATAAAGCTCTATGTTACTTTTGTTTTTAAGTGGCACAACTTATGGCAAGTAAGAGACGTAGTTAGTTATTATGAATGATAGCTTGCTTAATACATTATGTGGCGTCTATATGTAGTCCATGAATAGATTTGATAATTACTTATCTTTGCTATAAAATAATTTGAGCCCAATTTATTAATATAAAACACAGGCTGCATATTTTTTATGCATTGATTTATTAGTGCATTCAAATTATGACAGTGAAATATTTAAAAAAGTAGACGCGTTATTCTCACATGTCGCCCATGTTTTGTCAATAAATAATAATAAATGAGACACAAGTTATGACGGCCTTCGTGGTCGAGGGTTAAGGCTCTCGTCTGGCGATCCGGAGGTCGCGGGTTCAAATTAGAGCGTGTGCAAATAAATTTTATTTGATTGATTTGTGTTATTTCAATAAATACTCGGTGAATCATGCTAAATTTTAATTGATTGAATTTGCACGCGTGCTTAGTGTACGTCACAGGCTCTCAACGTGGGCGATAACAAATTGTGGGCGTTTGAGACATTCAGGGGGGCAGAATAAGACCCAGAGAAAATTAGGGGGCGTTGAGATGGCACAGTAAGGGGTGGGCAGGTAAAAAAAAGGTCTTAAAAAGACCAAAAAACACGCTTATCACGTAATAATAAAGTAAAGTGACCTTTAATATTGGTTAATTTTCGTTATTGTATGTAATGTAATCATTTTTATCACGTGTGCGAAAATTCACATATTTCGGCAGTTCGGGAGTTCGGGATCCAGTCGGACTCTCTCGACCCATCGCCTTGAACCGCAGTGGAAGAGATTAATGAAACTAATATAAAAAAATCATATTTCAAGATTCCAAAATAACAACATTGCTAGAATTAGGATAACTTGAGGCCATGCACGAAACTAAAAAATGTGTTTATTTGGATCAGATTTGCGTGCCTAATTGTTTCACGGATAAATGATATTTGTATCTGTGGGTCCACACACACACTTACATACCTACTGTGTGTAACACATACACACACAGCCTACCACACGAGAGAGAAAGCAAGGTCACACAGTTGCATTATCATTAAGTTGTATTGTATCGTGATTCGTGATACACGGGTGATATAGTTTTATAATTAACAACGGCTAATGTTGCACGAACCTGGCTTCTAATGTTGTAGCGCATTTTGCAAGGTGTTCCTTCCTGACCCAACTGAAATTCTAAACACGATATTTTGATTGTTGACACGTAAAAACAACAAACGAGCATGTAAATATACACACAGTAAATAAAGGAAACAGAGATGAATCAAATTGTATTAGCAGTTGAGATGAAATCTAAATATCACTCTGTTCTAGAGCCTTGTTTTCGTCTTTTTTTTATCAATTTGTTTCGTAACGCTAAATTGGATCTCAATAGGTTTGTTCTGTTTCACGTGGCAAAGACCAGAATTCAAACCAGTTGGTGAAATTCGCACACTGGGTGCTTACACTGGCTGATAACTGCCCGCTGACAGCCATTGTCAAGAAGACAAAAGTTTGAGTCTTCCTATCGTAACGCTTCTGTCAACATCTTATCGTTTTTATCGTGACACCAATCGACTCCCAAAGTGAAAATACCGCCGCCGTTATTCCTCTAAATCGCTACAAAACTGACTGTGACTACATGGGGTTCATCCAGACAATGGCCGAATACGAGGGATCCCAATCCGGGCAAGATCGCCAACTTATCGTTCCCATCGTACTTCGAGTCCCCTTGTGAACCTACCTTTGCTATTTTGATTCAGGAAAACATACCAAATCGAGATCCACAGGCATAGCTCGCAAAGAGTGGACATTCAGCTCCATTCTAACCCATGTAAGGTGGTGCCATCAACGCGCCCATCTTATTCACAATTACATTCACATACGAGAGAACTTTGACTGTCTAACTGGGATTTTGTTTTAGAACAGTCAATTTATTCTTTGTTTCATTTTATCTTCCTTCCCTTTTCTTATTGGCGTCGGGAACCTATTGGCTTCTATAAGATGCCTGTACGAAGTTACGTCTGATTCTACAATTTGGGATTCGAGTGTAGGTACCATCACCATTGTGTCATTATTTATAGCCCATTGGGCGGCCAACACCTCTGCCATAGGTCACCAAGAATTGTTCGCTACGTTTGGTGACTTAACAATAGTGCCCCAGTCGATGGGGTGAGGTTTGTCCATGCCTTGGCAGCAGACACGTACGCACACTAACTGTGTGGTGAAACGAATCGGGAGAGGCTGAAATTAGGTAGACTCTTGGAGGTCTCCAGCCGGATTCTTTCGACCTGCAGTGAAAGGATGGCTTCATACGTTACTCCTGGACAAATGACTCCCAGATCCTTACCGATTTCTCGAACCTTTTTCCTTCACAGAGCTTCATCTTTTTCCTTTCCTTTTAAAAACCATCCACACCACATAGCAACCCCAACGATGGTTAAATTATTTCTTTCAGGACCTTCTCTGTGGAGCTAATGTGTGAAAAAAGTCTGCAAGATCATTTTTATTTCTAGAATATTTCAAGGCTATTTTTTTAATAAAAGCATTGTTCACACTCGTGATATGTGCGGTAGTTTTCCTTAATCCGTACAGAATGAAATGGATTAGCATACAAACACGCACATTTCTGCGTACGTGATCAAACCCGTTTGACTTATTTGGTTCAAGTGGGATATATTTACTTATTTTAAATCTTCTTGTAAAAGAGCGGGGACATTCTGAACAAATTTTGAACAGAAATTAAAGAAAAATAAAATGATAAATTTAACGCATTATTATGCTGTTGTGAACCACCGACAAAATATGCAAACAATTTAATACCCAATTTAACTCTAGAAGCCCAATCATATTTTGCTATCTAAAAATTTACCTACATGAATAAATACACTTGTAACATAGTTTATTCTGTGTAATTTATTATATTTTAACATTATTTATTCGTATCAACTATTTAGGAAATGAAGAAACGCATAATTAGAATAATAATAATAATAGACCCGATATAGTTTTACATAACAAATTTAAAAAAATAACTTATATCATTGATGTCGCTATTCCAAATTCCTGTAATATTCAAAAATCTGTTTTTGAAAAAATTAAAAAATATACAGATTTAGGAAATGAGATTAAAAGAATTTGGCATTCTCGGACTATAAAAATATTACCATTTGTTATTTCGGCTACTGGCATTATACCTAGCTCTCTAATTCAAAATTTAGGCTTATTAGATTTGTCAAAGAATCTTTATATTAAAATGCAAAAATCAGTCATATTAAACACATGCAGGATTAGGAAAGATTTTTTAAATATTTATATTGAGGGATCAGTAGGATTTATCGGTCCATTTAGGAGTTCTATCGAGCCGAACCCTCTGATATGAAAATATCTGGAGTCGGTGAAGTATTTTCCCATATGGTCTCTGGTAGGTTGACGTGTTGTTCTTGTGTAGTTTTGTATTTATTATACTTATTCAATGCAATTACATCGCGTGGATTGACTAGATGATCATTTGTGAAAAAGTGTGTGGAAGGGTTAAGTTTTTCCTGTGGGGAAGATTTAACCCTGACGTAAAGTCTAGAGAACAATAAAAATTGAATTTGAAAAGATAACTATTACTAACTAATCGACATCTTCAATGTCACCTACAGAGAGTTCAGTGACTATCTTCTGATATGCGTCACAACCTAGTGAAACTGCCCCCATAATAATAATAACTTTTTCTTTCAATTTTGTAATCTTCTTCTTAATATTCTGGCATATAACTGTTTTATGGAGAATCTAATAAAATAAATAAATAAACAAAATACCTAAAATACGATATTTCTCATATTGACCATAGATCAATAATTGTTTTTTCAAGGCTATGGTCAATTTCAAAACTCCGCTCAATTACAGGATAAGGAAACATCGTTTTCTCGTGTTTTTTTAAATTTAATTATTATATTCTTAATTTCGACCTTCACTTCGCAAATCGGTAAATGCTCCGCCCAGCCTTTTGTATACATGATATATTCATCTGTTGAGTTAAACCCATGACCTTTATAAGTAGTATTGCACCTGGACACGACGTGATCTTTCCAAATAAAAAAATGGACCAGTTTTCAAATTGTTAATATCCGGGATCATTGTTATATTAAAATTGGTCCAATGTCCATTTACAGCGGTAAGAAAATCCTTTTCCTTGTGTAAAGTGGATTAACTTCGTGCTTATGTTATGTATTGTAAATGCACCAGACATTATAATGGAGGAGCGGTACATTTTACATCGTTTAAAATAATCCGAGGTAGGTACTCTCATAAAAAAAAAAGTTTAAATATGATATAACATTCTCTAAATAATGCTGTAATATATTTCACAAATCCTAGAAAGAAACAATACATCATGAATACTTAATTAAAGACTAGGGTAAGATTTTTGGGACTTAAAGTGATTTTATTTTCCCGGTTTCCTAGAGATTTTTTTTACATTAACTACACCAGGAGGCCATGAAGAAAATAATTTCCCTCAGGGCCGAAGTCATATTTCAAGATGTGTGGAGGGTCTCTTTGAGGGAAGAATGGAGTGAACATGGGTCTTGATGAGACTCATATTGTGGGAGAGAGGAAACATTCCATAACCGAGCTATTGAACTCAAGAACGAGTTGTAGATGCGACCTATTCTCGTGGGATAAGTGTCAAACATCTACATATGTTAAGCGCGCGTTTGGCGTGTTTTCCGACTATGCACCGGTGCTGAAGGGATCAATGACGCTATTTCCTCGAGCATTTTTCGGTGTAATACCGGTAGAAAAAGAATAGCGTACATTCCTCCCTGTGCTCTAAAAATTGCAATCTGCTTGTAAAAAGTAGGCCCTATCTGGGGAATCTATCAAATGGACCGCCCGTTACTGCACAGCGTTGAGGGTTTTATTCAGTTATTTTGGGGCTCCTGACCAGAGGTGGCTGCAAAATTCAACAGTGGGGCGCACTTGCGATTTGTACGGGGTCAGCAGTTGTGTACTATTAAAGCATCTGCGGGCCCTGTGCCCAACTTCTGAGAGGCTGACTCTGGGTTCAATGGAGTCCCCATGCCTGAGCTGGCCACTTAGAGTTACACTTTACACTAAGCATATCAATGGAAGTAATGGAAGTTTTAAGATTGCTTCCTTTGAAGAAGGCTAAAGTAGAGAGGTAACTGCAAAATATGATTGGTTTAAGTGTATTGGATCTTGTGGAGAACTGACAAAGCGAAATAGATTCAATTAAATGCATATTAATCTAAAGTCGAACAAATCGTGATATTATGTTTGATGTCATGTCAATAGTGAATGATTCAATTATTTTAATTTACAATTGTTGTTTAGTCCTTAGCAATGAGAGCAAAAAAATGCGAAGACGTTTTTATTTGCAATCAATCATGGAATAACGCTTCTGGCATCAAAATAATGATTGATTTTTTCAGTAACTTTCGCATCGGCTCTAAATTCGCCGGCGAATCGAAAGTATTGATGGTTGACCTAATTTTTTTAGACCGAATATGACCACCAACCGATGCACTACTTTAGTATGGGAGTCATTGTGTTTTAATCTCTAAGCAAATCGTAGTTATAAAAAATCTTTTGTGACCGTTGCAATTATTTACTGAAAAAACTCAGTAGGTTTTGTAGGTGTAGGTCATACACTAAATAAACAATGTCTTCGTTATCAGCTACTGGTGGGTGAAGGTCTTTCTAATAAAATATCCATTCTACTGGGTTTTGTATGTTTAATGTTGCAACTTGATTAAGAATCTCGTGATTTAGTCCGTTTCAGGTATTAAACGGTATTCTCTGCCTTCTGAGTTTCAACATCCCTCAAATTAACCATGTGTTAACTTTATTTATCTCTGCACAAGAAAAGGGGTAAACAATACAAACATGTATAAATGTATATTATTACATAATAAATAAATTGTTTTCATTTGTTATTTTCACTTAAACTTGACTTTTCTAGAATCATGTATTTTGTTTCATATATTGAATCAGAAATTTCATTTATCTAGAATCATATAATAATAATAATAATTTTATGATTTATACAGCGCCGTTTTTGTGAAAAATCACCTCAAGGGCGCTGTATGAACTTACAATACATTTCTAAAACCTAGAAAAACTACAAACTAGACAAACAATTAAAAACAACTTATGGCTAAAAATTGCATCCACCGGTTCATACGAAAATATATGTACAATGTCTCGACCAGTGAACGCGATGCTTCCTAAAAATGTATACAGGACCATACTTACCTGGGAGGTCGCTTGAAATTAACACTGTTTATTGTCTTTTGAGAAATTTAGAGACAGTTCGCACGCAGAGGACATTATTGTGTATTTTGTATCATATTATATTGAATCTAAAATTTTACTTTTCTAAAATCATATATTTTGTATCATATATTTTTTTTATTTTTTTTTTTATTAGTATCTATAGCAAAATTTGTACATAATGTATTTATAAATTGTATTATATTAAGGTATTATAAAGTTTTTTTTTTTCACAGTCCTCCTCACTAGGGTTCCCTGTTCTGAGGCGGCCTGTAGTTTTTCCACATTTGTATTTAGTATCCAGTTGTCTTTACATGGTCTTCAGTATGTTTGATAGTTCATTTTCACTTTGTTCTCTCAACCATATTTTTACTTTTGTTTTAAATTTATTTATTTCTGTTATTTTTTTGTTTGAGTTGGTAGAGCGTTGTATAGTTTTGTCGCATTGAATTTCATATTTCTTTGTCCAAAAGATGTTTTCAAACTGGCTGTAGCTAGAATATTTTGATTTATTGCCCTGGTTGTGTATCTATGTTGGACAGTGGAGTGTTCTGATATGTTTTTTTTTAATTTTAAATAAAATATTTTTTGCATAAAGTTTTTGTATATTGTAGACTTGAATGCTTTGAAACAATTCTTCTGTCGGAGTTCTAACCGGTAATTTCAAAATTGTCTTTAGTACTCCTTTTTGGGCTATATTGAGCCGGTCCATGTGAGTGCTCAAGGCAGATCCCCATCCAGTTATCCCGTACTCTATTTGTGATTGACATAAAGCGTAGTACACTTTCTTAATGTCGTTTATGTTGAGGATGTTACGGATGGCTCTAAAGAAGTAAATGTACCTGGTGAGTTTTTTTGTGATTGCTTCAATGTGTCCGTTCCATCGGAGATTATCATCAATTTCAATACCAAGATATTTGATACTTTTGGAGTGTGCTATGGTAGGACAGTGGCATGATGAGCCTTGATTTTGATAGTTTTCTTGGCATGTATGTAATTCGAGATTAAAGTCATCTTCTGGCTGTCCTCTGGCTGTTATAGAAAATGTCAGATATTTTGTTTTATTGACATTAAGTGTAAGGGAATTTCTCTTAAGCCAGTTTTGCAGTAGACCAAGTCCATGTTCCGCTTCTTTGTAGGTACTTCTCCAATCTTTTTCGTTGAATACAATTACTGTTTCGTCAGCAAAGCTTATGATTTTTCCTCTCGTTCCTATGCTACCGATATCATTTATGTATATTAGAAATAATATCGGTCCTAGTACGCTTCCTTGCGGTACTCCATGGTTGATTAGGAGAGGTTTGCTTTTTTTCTTGTTAATTTGAACGCTCTGGGTACGCTCCATCATATAGCTTTTTAATAAGTTTAGGATGGGTTGTTTCAAAAAATTTGACGAATTCGTCAAATATTTGACGTTAATTTTCACGTTCTGTGTAAGTTCTATTCAAGTTCTGTGATGATTTCAGTTTTGTGAAGCAGCTGGCCTTTGATGATAAAAAAACAGAACTCGAAAAGAACTTACACAGAACCTGAAAATTAACTTCAAATATTTGATGAACTCAACAACCCGTCCAGTGTTCTATTTGACATACCAATTTTTGAAATCATATATTTTGTAAGTAAATCTCTTGTAGGGACCACCTAGATGTATTTGTTATAAATAAGTTTGTTTGCAATCTAGCTCTTATTGCTATTTTATAATTTGTACAGTTTCAATTTATTTGCTCCTGTATCCTGTAATAACTCTCTATCCTGTAATAACTATACATTTTTCTAAACCATTGAACTAACTTAAAAAATATCTGTACTATTATAGCTAAAAACTTTAATGGGTGAGAGCCAAAAACTATTTTTAAAAGGATCTGCTACAAAATTAAAATTCAGATAAGAGTTCATATTTCTCACCAATAATATTTTAATTTTTTAAATTTTATTTATTAATTTAAACGCCCATAAACCTTTTCTAGTCCATCTGTCTACCTAGCTATCTATCAATATAATGCATAGGGTCTGTGGGTGGATGGCATTACTTTTTATACCAATCTACAGTTTTTTTCGAGTTTAACGAAAACTTCCACACTTAACCTTCAATATAAGAGAAAGGTCACTGTCTGGGTATTCGAAAATTACCCCCATCGCTTTTCCCACCCCTTTTTACACTACATACTTCTTGATGAAATTTAACTTCGTGATGAAATTACACTTCTTGATGAAATTACACTTGTTGATGAAATTACACTTCTTGATAAAATTTCACTTCTTGGTGAAATCACCCTTTTTGTGAAATTACACCTGTTGATGAAATTTCACTTATTGATGAAATTTTGAACATTTTCCTCTTATTTCAAAATAAGATGAAAATTACGGTCTATTTCTGATTTCGAAATACTCAAACTCCAGCTAGTATTTTATTACGGCCAAATAATATTTTTAATATTAAGAGTAATAAGAATGATGAAATTTCAAAATCTTGTTTGGAGTACCTAATTAGTTAAATTTATTGAAAATGAAAATAAAACGCGTTTTGAGTGAATTTTAATAAGATAAATTATTATCAAAGTTCCACTGAACCCCCGCTCAGACTAGCAGTGGGTACCTATTTAAATTCAGTTTACCTTGAAGGTCCAGTTTTGTGAGGTGTATTTTATTACAAAGCAATGGCCGACCTTCATTAAAAAAACACTCGGTATAAATAGAATGATGATTCGAGAACACTAAAATTAGTATTTAATTTGATCGATACATTTACAAACGTGTGAATCCAAGCGAAACATAACATTCAAGAGTAATTTACTGATAACCTTATAACACTTAGCACATTTAATCAGAAATATTTGTATGAAGTTAGAAATATTGAGAGGAAATCAGACCTTTAGTATTACTTCCATAATTACACTCTTCGTCATTAATTCCAGATCAGCAGCAAGTTATGAATTACTGTATCCAAATTGCATCACAGAGTATTATTTGACTTCTACAAAGAATGTCCTCCACCGACCCCGGTCCGAAATCGAACTCTATTTATCAGAGGGTTGCGGGTTCGAATAAATTTTATTTGATTAATTTGTGTTATTTTGCAAGAAAGGTTTCTTTCCAGAGTGAAAGATATTCTCAGTATCACCCTAGTGTAAGATACCAATTCAGAATTGAAACGTTACTTGAAATGGCTTTAATAGTGTTTGGTGACCAGATCTGAATAGCCAGGTACATTCCCCCATTTCCTCTCCCTCATCTTCTACCCCTCCCTACTTAATTAGATTCAATTTGGGAGGCGAGAATGGGTACCGCCGCCCCGGGAACCTTTATTGGATAACCAACACCTCTTTTATAGGTCACCCCAAGTGGTTCGCTACGTTTGGTGATTTAGCAGGGGTGCCCGGGTTCATGGGGTGAGGTTTGTCTAGGTCTTGGAGGCGGATGGCCAGGACACACTGGACCCCAGTTTCCTACCTACCCCTTAAACCCTTTTCCTTCCCAGAACTCTCCTTCCCTTCCTTTCCTTAAAAAACCCTCCACACACCATCCCCAAAGATGACATAGGGCCTGAGGGAAATTATTTTCCTCAGGGCCTCCTGTGTGGAGCTCATGTAAAAAAAAACACATTCATGTTTAATTTTAGTTCTATACTAGCGAAGACTCGTGAAACCCATGTACCCGTTGGTACATAAATTAACTTAACCAATACATTGGT
This sequence comes from Glyphotaelius pellucidus, assembly GCA_936435175.1. Lineage (NCBI taxonomy): Eukaryota > Metazoa > Arthropoda > Insecta > Trichoptera > Limnephilidae > Glyphotaelius > Glyphotaelius pellucidus. Next base: position 2,889,613 of record OW386539.1, on the reverse strand, counting down.
CAATCGGCAGCAATTCAGCAGAGATGTTAAGCACATTTTCTGACTTGCTCTTTAAATTTCCTCTGGCATTTCCGCATCAAAACACGATGCGTTACCATGCGGGCAGTTTCTTCCTATAATCGCAGGGTTCATCAGTTTTTCCGTCTGGCATTGAGCAACCTGCTTCAGTTACCCCCCACCAAACTGGTCATGACATCCCATATGACTACTACTTGCAATAAACAACACTGCCATAGTCATTTAAATGCAGGACGATGTATGCGGATACAAAGTAGGTGACTTGCTGAACCTTTCGAAATGTAAACCACTTTTAAATATCCTGCGCCAGGTGTATTGGGCCATAAGTAGTCACTTGTCTTTCGCGTAGGAAATGTCTGCCATATATTTAGTTAGAGTGTGGGTTGTAAATTTGTGATTTATCGACACAAATAAATAGAATTTGTGCATAAGAAATTAAACCAACGCGAGAAAATGGATCTTAATACAGGAACTTTTTTTATTTATTTTTTTATGTTATTAATCTATATACATTGGGTTTTACATTTGGTTTAATTGGTGCCTGTCTCACTAGGATATAACCTGTGTCGAGAACTACAGTGAACATTGAACGCGAAAATCTAATTAAGCATGACACCATTGTAGGATTTTGTGTAGGGATTGGCTGGCTATGAGGAAAAATTTCCAGATGACAGGGCACCGAACTTCATCAAATATTTCGAGTGTGAGTGATTGTAACTCTGGTTCGATGAACTCAGATTTGTTTTGAATTTAAATATCATTTTTTTAAATTTATACTGATTTTTTTCAAGAATTCAGACAAACGATAAAGTACCTACCTGTAATGTGACATTTTTTACCTGAATATGGTTTGAATTCTTTTTTTGAAACGTGTTTTTCTTTGGATTAAATTTTTAAGGGTAAATCTTGAAAATTAAATGCAGATTTCATGATTTTTCAACGGTCTAAGCTTTTCCACTTTGAATAAAGCGTTATTTGCTAAACTGGATATATTAACATAATTTCAGTGATTTTCCTTGTGTCTTTCCAGAATTGGCCTTTTTTGAGTTCTGGCTGTTCCAAAGTAGCTAAATTATATCTACTGTTCTCAAAACCCACCAAAAACTTCCAGTTTTACGTCAGCCATTATTTTAACGAAACATTTCAAAATTATTGCAGTGAATTGCTTTTAAATAAGATAGGCATGTATGTATTTACTGTGAGTCAAAATAATTCTTTCAATTCGACTTTTATCCATTTATTTTTTCCATCTCCGGGTGACACGGGTGGTACGTGTGCAGGCAGAACACATTCACCTGTGTGTAATTGTGTTCAATTACCTATTTCTCAGGAGCGTCTCAAGGACGTTGGAGGTTGTGCCCGGGACATTTAAATTAATGGAGTGAGTTACGCTGCGCCGATTCCGCATTGCAGAGAAACTAGTTTCCAATGGAGTGAAATAATGGCACAGGTTTACCTTCCTTTTAAGGAAAAGCTTTTTATGACAACCTTCTCCGGAATAAATTAGCAGTGATTACTGCCTATTTAGGCTTTTACAAGATCTAAATGTCTCGCATTCAATATTGCAGAAAATGTCGCATTACGACTCTAGAGGTGTGGTTTTGTAAAATGTCAAATGATGCATTATTAATATGAAAGTTATCGTTGACTGAATTGATTATATAAGAAATAATTAGATATCTTAAACCAAGTAACAATCATAGATCACGGAAGGAGGCAATGCGGTTTTAAAAACTAAACAATAACTTCTACAATTTTGTACAGATATAAGTTTCTCGGAAATGAAAAAATTATTAGTCAATTACGTCAATTTTTGTGACAGGTGTAGGCATTTAACTTTTAATGCCCTGCTAACTTAAGAAAATTAAGTAACACAAGCTAATAATTATAGCTTGTGTTAGTAAGAGTCCACTTTTTAGCCAATAACTCCAACAATTCAATGTGCAATAAAATTTTATCTATTGTTTTGCATTGCCCTGTTTTTCCTGGAATCATTACGTAGAAAATAAACACAGTTAGCGCCACCTCTATTGAAACTAAGTACATAATACTTATTAAAAGATAAATCGAACTTAATTATTATCAACCACGTAACGGCCAGGCTGGCAACTCGCATAAATTTTGCACCACAATAAGGTTAAATGCGCACATAAACACTTTTTTAAAAATATTATTGATTACAAGGATAACCATTTTTATATTAAACACTCCACGCTTATGTTTGTGACAGCGAAATTAATGACAATAAACACGAAAATTATTCATCATTTTCATTTAGCTTTTTTATTACATTTCTTTCGTCGAATGCAAAGATATGGCCATGAGGGCTTGACTGGATGCAAATAATATTCATCTGAGAGAAACAAAGCAGTGTTTACGAATGCATTCTGCTGTTACTTTGAAGTTTTATTCAAATGTCAACTGTTGTTGCTGGCTTCTCGTTATTTCTGCCTTCACGAGATTTATCTGCGACGTGATGTAAGATGTAATAAAAGCTGAGACAATCGACATTTGAATCGTTCAAAAATATTGTCGAACATGAAGATTGTACGTTGTGGATGACACCATAGTATAAATTAGTAATAATACGTAATCTTCGAATGGAAAGACACGAACTGATCACCAAAGTCGAAGATGCTCAAATATGAATATTCCAGTACTTTCCAACCTGTTATATTGCAATCAGTAGTTGATAATACCTACTTTCTTAGAAGTAATAGATGTGTTCAACTTTTTTTTTCCCATTTTTTAAAAGAAAGACAATTTTTTTACGAATAACCTGACAGTATTTGAAACTCTCCTACTACCACCTAAGTAAGCGGGGAAAATATTGCTTGTGTGGTGATGTAGGACTTAGCCAGCCAAGGAATGAAACACATAAGTCTGGGTGGGACCAAGCGCGACGCCAATTCGGTCACTGACCGGTCAACTTTCACTGCACGGAATATATCTATAAGAAGGCTAAAATAACATAACTTAATTATAGTAATCAATGTTAGCTTAGAAGCTGTTTGGCGACTCGTACTCTCTATCTACCTCTGCGGAGAAACGGTTTGATGGTTAGTTACTTAGTAAGGGATATCATATTCATAACTTTACTGGCTGCATGTAGTTGAAAAAATAATAAATATGTAAAGAAAAAGTATTGTTGTGGTGTCGGTTAGATTGAGAATTGTCACTTGTTTTGTTATTATATGATTTTATTGTAAAGTGTCAGTTTGTTAGAAGAAACCATAAAAACTGACTAAAATAAAAGCATGTTAAAAAAATATTGCGTTCTAAGTGCAAAAACTGGATTAGCTATCACAACTGATTGACATATTGGACACAATTAGAAAAGCAAACTTTTCGGTGTGCAATAATAATAATTGTGAAATGTTGACCTAATGGTGGTGTTATTTCATGTGCTGTAATAATATGTTATCTGAAGTAGAGGTCGGGTTTCCTGGCATTTTTATTCCCATCAGTTAAATGTCCCATTCACCTTTAATTAATTCAAATTAAGCAATAGTCTGTAAGATTGTTCTAGATCCTTCGTGCTGGTCACGTACAGGTAAAAGCGTGGACTAGATAGACTGGATTAATTGCTTTCTCAATATGCCAATAAACCATTTCAAGGTTTTTGAAAAGGGCTTGATGTTAAAATGTATCGATGTTACTGGGAGCATCTTCAATACCTCCAATAAGACACATCTTTTTAATTATTTGTTTATTTACTCTTTTTTACTATGTGGGGCTTTTACACTGGGTACATATATATTGTTTACAAAAAGGTTAGTAAGTTAAAATACAAAAAAATTAAATATTTTTAATGATGATAAAGTGAAATTATCAGATATAATATCTTGACATAAAAAATTGGTTAAGTATGTTTAAAATATAGAATTTCTTACATTAAAAATGTCGAAAGCATTGGTTTTTCGTTTGCTAAATAGTGTAGGCCAGGAAATGGCGAGTTTGTTACATAATTTATTTGCGAATGGTGACATTGACTTAGGTCCTTACGCCTAGTGAGTCGAGTAGGTACTCTTAATCAGAATTTCGCTCTTTTCGCTTTTAATTTACGATTTAAAAAAAGATGTATATGTCGCTATCATTATGAATTTTGCTAGAAAAAATGTAACTAATTTAATAAACTGAAAATGTAACTAATAAAAAAAAAACTGAAAATGTAATTGATTTTTAAAAAAACTGTAAATGCAACTAATTTTAAAAAGCTGATAATGTCACTAAATTTAAAAAAAAAACGGAAAAATGTAACTAATTTTAAGAAACTGATAATGTAACTAATTTTTAAAATATGTAACTAACTTTAAGAAATGGCCAAGATACCCTTAATGGGTGAAAGCCAAATAAATAATAATAAATAACTATTTAATAGTATTTACTTATTTAAGCCCCGATGAAGCTTGAGCTAAGCTAAACCCAGTCGGCTGTTAAATATTAATTCAAATAAAAAGTGGTGAATTACAAAGTGTATTTTTTCATTTAATATACTTAATATTAGTTTAAAGTAGATTTATTTGTTCGTGTTAACTCATTGTTCCCACCTCCTTTAATTTTCTTGAATTTGAACCTTATTCTGGTGGTTTTGATAATTTTTATAACAGAATAGAATGAAATTAAAAATAATGAAGTAATACAATAGGTACCTACCAAATGATTTATGACTTCAGCTGATTTTAGAATAATTATTTCTGCAATTCCTTCTAAGATGTTGTCTAAACTTTAAGACAAATTTGTATTTTGTTAAAATCTGAATTTATTAGCTTTTTTTTATCAGAAGACTGTTTTATTGTAATGTCACAAATATTTTGAAGGTTGCTTATTTAATGAAATAAGCTATGAGTTTGTCATTGTCGAATTAAAATGCCGTTTTGTGTGAATGTCGGTGCCAGTATGAAAAATAATCAAATAAATCCTGCAGCCTCTGAAAGGTTTCTTTGCATTTGAAACCGAAAATATACAAATTAATATATTCGTAAGACGCCCTTGATGCAATTTTAGAACAAAACAACGCATGATTAAAGTATTCACAAACAACGTCAAAATCTCTCGAACGGTGAGTCCTCATTTAATAGGTCATTACAACTATTTTTAGTTCACAACGTCAACTCCATCATGAACTATGGAACTTAAAAAGAAGAACAAAAACTTGCACTAATGTAAAAACCCAAATTGGGAAGCGAGGATGGGTACCAATGCCCCGGGAACCATTTATTGCATAACCAATACTTCTGCAAAGGTCACCTCAAGGGCTTGCTACATGATTTACTCGCTATGGTGATTTATCTAGGGTGACCGGGTTCGTGGGGTGAGATTTATCTAGGTTTTGGTGGCGAATGCGTTTGCCACCTACTGGAGAGTTAAGGGAGACCTAACCTAGACTTAACCTCCAGCCGGACCCATCGCCATGCAACGCAGTGGGAGGAATAAGAAAAAAATGTTAGTTGTCAAAAGTTTAGTGAACTAATATTTTAGACAATGTGGCAAGGTCTATCATTCCAGAAATGCACAGCCGATAAATTTCAATTATTCTCATATTTTTAAAGCACTCCGTTAAACATGCATTTATTCGCCACAATTGGGACAATGCTGTAGAATTGGTAGCCGCTGCGCTGGTCAAATATTGAAAAGCGTGAGTGAGTGTTCTCATGAGAACGTAAACAGTTTTTCATTCGCTTCCAATGTGTAACACTTGCGTAATAGAAATGTCAGAACTTGACTGTGGCGCACCTGTCCGATTATTAGCGAACTTACATGTAAATATTTGCTCCAAATACCTAAATTAAGACTTAACGGAAGCCACATAAATAAATAATGCTTTATAGTTTTTTTTTGCATGTGTTTAAAGCCTCAGCTGTTAAGTATGCAATGTTGCAAGTCTTGGAGTGATTATAAACACTTGAAATAAACGATTACGTTTGTTTTAGTCTTATTTAATTGCATTTTTTAATGTTTAGTAACCGTTAAAATGATTTCTTATGTGGCAAACTAACATGCTTTTGTAAAAAGCCGAATGTAAAAAAAAAATTGATAAATAACATTTATTTTTAAATGAGTACAGCACAAGAGTCCCAACTGAATTGAGGAAGGGAAGGGAAATGGGAAAGAGGAAGGTGGGGATTTACCAGGCTATTCAGATCTTGTCATCAAATACGGCTCAAGCCGTTTCTGACAACGTTTCGATTCTGAATTGTGATTTTTACCAGGGCTAATACTAGAAGTATCTAGTACAATGGAACGTACCTCAAATATATTGTAGGTATATTATATATGTCAATGCATTGTGAAATGGCACTAATTAATTAAATAAAATGTAATTGCGCACGCCGGGATTTTTAACCGCGACCCCTGGATTCGTATACAAGGAAGGCAACCACTCAGCCACGGAGACCGCTAATACACATAATTATTTATTAACAGTAATTTTTAGGAAATGTTATTAAATACAAAATATTTTTCACATTGGAAAAATTAAAAAAAAAATTGTAACTTTTTGCAGCTACGAGTAAATAGATACATATTTTAACGGTTCACGATGAAAATGAGGTTTTCTTGCTGAAAATAACTGGATCGTATTTAAAAAGAATAATTCTGTGCAAATTACTAGAGTTAGAGCTCACTGTTTTTGTTGCTCCAGATAAAGATTTTCTCTAAGCAACTCGGCTTTTTTTTCATTCTTCGCATATATCATTACACTAGTTCCGGAGTTATTTCCGACAGTCACTCCTCAGTCTAAGTCGCTATCAAGGTATTATGTAAACAGTGTTATTTTTATTATTTATTTTGTTATATATTTAAACGAGGAAGATAATGTTAAATAAATCAGTAAGCAAATGAACGAGAAAAACAACATATACGATTTATTCAGATCATAATTACAGCGTCCCAAGGCGAGGAAGGGAATGTTTTATGGATAAGCGGTATTAAAAATACATTAACATCATTAACGACTTGATTAATATATCCGATTTAAACTATTATATTTTTAAAACTTCCGCTATAAAATCTGTATATAATAAACATCGAAGAAACACGTTTAATATATTACAGAAGGCCTGCGGCTAAACGTATATTAGATCAGAGAGTGGAATATATTCTCAATATCGCCCTTTCAGACAAAACCTTTCAGAATCAAACCGTTCCTTGAAATGGCTTTATTTAAACCTCTTTAATAACGATAGGGACGATGGGCCTAAGCCTAATTCTTGGTACTATTGTTACGCATTCTATATAATTTAAATAGCATATTTTACTTCATGTTTACTTTTTCTCAAAATTATTTTGTTTGTCACATGTTTGTAAAAGCTTTTATAGGCGTATAATATGTAAATTAATATTTTGAGGATTTTGAGCTGGATTTAGGAAAGGGGGTATTTTTTAAAACTTTTATTAAAAAGTACCAGTTTTATGACTATTGAAACAGTGGGCCTGAGTCTAAATAATGTAATATGACTTTGTATTGCATCGTTTATTAAGAAAACTGCACAAATCGCCTATTTTGTTCTTGTAAGTACAACGTATTCAATGCGTTGGTTGTATCCATTGAATTGTAAAATCGGTACCTACATTGTAAAGATATTCAAAGTCTTTCTGTAGACTAGCGAAAACGCCAAGAGAACGCGATTAGCATATTCAGATTAAGTTAGCAACAGCAGTTATGTGACCACGCACAGAGTGAGCTCATTGTTTTGGCAAGTTTACATGGGTGCAGTGATTAGTGGCAGTTAAACACTGTCCCGAGAGTGCCGTCCATACACGCAAATAAGGGGTCGTCCATTAATCACGTGTTTTTAGAAACTTTTTAATCCCCTCCCAACCCTGGTGATATGTGGTGAGGTTTTCAACTACCCCCCCCCCTCCCCCTCCTCCCCACACCCAAAATCACGTTTATTTTGTTAGTACAAAGTACCTTTATTGAAATTTACAGAATATTATCTTTAAATATAGGTATAATCTGATTAAATTTTGGAAAAATAACCATCGTGATAAAAAATCTCCAGACAGACATTAAGGTTGCAGGTTGTTTTTAACTGGTATAAAAATAATAAAGGAAGGTGTAAAAAAATATTTATTTGTACATGAATATATTTAATACACTAACAAGTGGATAAGCATCTTGAAAGTCAGCTGTTGGCACTGTGCTTTGTTGAAGATCAACGTCGGTTTCATCAAGCCACTCGGCGTCATCATTTTCGCGCACTACGCAGAGATCTCCTAGTTTAGACAGTGTTCCATTGTTTTAAGGCAAAACATACGCATCAACGATTTACGCATGTGTTCGGCGTCAAAATCACAGACTTACGTCAGAATCGGCGACTGGTGAGCCGGGCGGTTGTCGCAACGCGCGGGGAAATCGTCGCCTGGCAACGGTGAGTCAAGGCCACGCGCCGCTGTTTGGTTTAAAAATCGTGCTTTCAACGAAAAATAGATACACGTGATATCTCTTTATATCCCCCCCCCCCCCCCCCTCCTTGTGATATTTCATGTTTTTCACGAATGAACTAATAAATGGTAACTAACTGTTTACCGCATAACGCACTGTCCACGTGTGGACAGTAACTTTAAATTAACTAAATAGTTTAGTTGCCAGTAAATCGCTGTCCTAAACACTATCCTCGAGTGAACAGGCCATTAGTGTTAGCCAATCTACAGAGTGAGCAAGCCATATAGGTACTATATTCCTCGGTGAGTGTCGACCACATAGGATTTCGAGACCCAGATTGAATAAGTATTATGTATTACAACTACGGGTAATTTATCTTATTTATTGTGACGTGAAATTAGATGTATGTCAGATGTTAACAGGGCCGTATTTAGGTATTATGCAGCCCGTCCCACGACAAAACACAACAAGAACAATATTGAAAAAAAAGTGATCAGAACAAACAAACAACACAACTAAACTAACCTATTATTTTTATCAAATTGTTCTGTTTTATCCGGTTGCCGTTCCACTCTTCCTAGGCTGATAATTTTGAACACCCACTTCCGCCATTTCAATTTATTTATCACTCTTTGATGAGGCCAATATTTGTATCCCAATATTCAATTTAGATTTTCTTCGTGGTTCAAGGTCAAATAATTTAAAGATTTAAGTTACCTACATTTTTTACACCTATTTCAAAGGAAAATGATTAAATTAACATTACGTTTGTCTTTTCTCACCATGTCCCATAAACTAAGCTATCGCTCTTTGAACTTACCCAACTAAAGAAATATAAATAAAAAATATTCAAACCATATAATCTTTAGCGCATTTGAAGGAAAGTAACATAAAACTGCGCTATACAAATGTTATGCTTTCATTATTATTTAGAATGCGAAATGCCACCCTCTAAAATTTTCCCCCTACAGCAGCTGCCAAGATTGCTTAGGCCTAAATACGGCCCTGGACATAAGTGTCCGATTATGTACTTGAGTTATGTACCTAAGCCTCAAAAAAAATAATAAACATGCGAATTATTTAGTAATCTTTTATTTTTCTTTCTTTTCAGGTAAGATTCATTTCTGGTTAGAATTCTCGGCGTATATTCTTTTCATCGAGGAAAGGCCTTGATACGGAGTCAAATTTGGGTAAGTACTAAGTTCTATTTCTACATAATAACGTTAAAAAAAACTCTAAACAAATATTTTGAAAATCAATTGAAATATTATTACTCCCATGTAGTATTTTCTGTTTCTGATACAAGTACAAATACAAATTTTAATGTTAACTGATTGTTCCTTTCAATAAGATCATATCTAGTATTGGCGCGCAGACCCGTAAAAAGTCGGAGGATTATGACATTCAGCATTAGGATGGTAAATGCGAATACAGAAATCTGCAATACCGACAATTTACTGAGCTTCAAGCCACCACAAGCACCATAGCTTATCTGCCGTTTACCGAGATCATGCAACATACATCGCGCAACATTTCCCGACTCTTTAGAGCCCTCGGTTTTTGTTGATTTATTAGAATGTTTTATGATTATGATTAGCATGTTTTTTGCCTCTTTTAGACCTTTTTTTACCTGCCCATGTCCTCACTGTGCCATCTCAACGCCCCCTTATTGTCTCTGGATCTTCTACTGACCCGCTTGAAAGTCTCAAACGCCTACAATGGGGTGTTATCGTCTACGTTGAGAACCCATGACGTACACTATGCACGCGTTCGAAATCGACTTAGGATACGTTCATAAATCAACTTAGAATGTGTTCAAAAACCAACTGGAAGTTTTAAAATCAAATGAATAATCGATAGAACAACGTGCGCTGGATGCAAGGCGCTTTTCACACAAACATATATAAATTACGATTTTGGCGCCCCCTAAAACTGCCGCCCGATATAAAAAGCAGTCTTTGGAATTGCATAACTTTTGAACAAGAAAAATAATGCAGTTAAATTTATTTATGTTCTCTCCTTATATGCTTTTTCGTAATGAAGCTGCGTTTATAGAAATAATTAATATTACTTAATGGTCAATCAATAAATGAATCGATTTGCGATTTGTAAATTCCTAGAACTGCCAGTCATTCGATTTCAATGAAACTATAATTTGAAAAGTCAAAGAACATGTTTATTTATTTCAATGGAAGGAAATTACATTTCTGACTTCTACTTTGACTGCGTAAACATTTACTGAGGCAGCTTTGCATACATTCACCGCATTTAAAAGCGTATTCTGCGAAAACAAATATTTTAGCACTCAACAATATTGTTCCACGTTCAACAAGTCTTTTCCTTTCATTAAGTATGCTTAAGTAGTGATTTTTTGTTTAAATTTAATAGATTACACTTTTAACCATTGGAGCGTTAATTTGCAATATGATAATTGCATAACCATGAGCGCTAGGAAATTTTTAAGCAATCGGTTTGAAAATTTCCCGCCCTCATTAAAAAAAATTATACCTCCCAATTTTAATTTGGAGAAATATATAGTGTTAGAAAACCATTGAATGTACCTTTATTTGACCGTCTATCCCATATTTTTAAGATTTATAAAAAATATATTTAAAAATCGTTAAATTTATAACATGTGAATTCTGCGTATTATGTACTTTAAAATTGCTGTGCGTGGTACTTATTTGGATAAAAGTATAACTTCTGTTTGTTATCTATGGTCTAGTTCAGGGGTCAGAATTTGCGGCTCTTCGCATAGGTGTCTGCAGCTCTTCGGTTCTTCAGACATCAATTGCAATTTCACCTCTAATCAACCAGCCTTTTGAGATGGAGCCGCCGAACGATTATTTTTTTGTATTCCGAACACAAAACTGATTTTAATTTAATAAGGAATCCATGCGCGAGTCTGTTTATAGAAACATTTAAACGGGCAAAAGTATTACAGTTAAAATGCAGATAGCACAAAGCAAATCGTAATTATTGTTCCACGACATTTTTACCGCAGTACGAATACTAATCGTTTAATAAGTCTGTATATCTCTGACATGTTTTTAAAGTCTGTATGTCGCCTCTGATATGTCTTTCGAGGAGACACTTACATCGATGTATTAAAAATCTTTAATTTTTTAATTATAATTCTTGTCCCACGTTTTTAGTAAGAGTTCATGTTTTTGCTTCAAGAGCGAATACACGTTTCTCGAAAACGCGTGTTCTGGAGGCGTTGAGTAATCGTTTTGTTCTGAAGGTTGTTACAAAACATTAAAGTATTACTTGTTTATTGCTTCTGAGAAATGCATCTCCAAAATGCATGTTTATAAAGCTTAAGTTAAATTCTTATTGTCACTTACAAATTGTTTATACAATATTACTTAAAATTTAATTAAATGTAACCCTATTTTTATAAGTTCAATATATCAGAATCCCTTCATTATGTAAAAAAAAATATGTATCTTGAAAATAATGTGCCCATAGACATAACTAGCTATGCCGAAAGTGACGAAACTTGACCGCAGTTTGTACGACCAATAATTATAAATAAATAATAAACTCAATATATCAGAATCCCATAATGAAGTAAACAAAATTAGATATGGATCTTGAATGGAAATAGTGTGCCCAGAGAGCGTAACTCAGCTATGCCAAAAGTGACGAAACTTGACCGCAGTTTGTACGACCGTAGCAAAACGTAAAGTATGCCAATTTTGTCATTTATTTAAATATTCGAGGAAGACCATTCATATAATCAATCAAATATGTATTTATGCAACATTACAATGAGATGTTCGACACATAGAAATACCTCCATGGATTTGAACATTTAGATTTTTGATAGATTTCATTCGTGAGGTAATTTTATAACTACACCATTCTCCGACTCATCATTTCGCCGTTTCTCGGCCAGGTGTGGTCATCGTCTGACATTAAACTGTTACAAGTGTTGGTATATCATGGCTTGAAGTCTGTTAGCTTCGATATCGTCGATGGTGTGGTCAGGTGACGACATCGATTATTCTTTATTTTTGTTATGTGATGTAACATCAATTTAATGATGCGCTATTATCAAGTTAATCAAGTTTTTTTCTTAATACAATGCGAAATATATTGAGCATTTGAAACACGTCTTCATCTACAGCAAATATATGTGTAGCAGTGTTTGTTTTGGGTTGCTCAATTGGAGAGATATTCTCAAATGGGTTATGGATTTTGTCTTCATATTTGGCACTAATTTCACGACTATGCATATTTATTTCTTGATGGAAAATCACAGTCAACTTTATTGAAATGTCTAACTGTTATTGTTTTATTGCAAGTGCGCCCATTGTTAACTATGTAGCTATCTCTGATCTGGCCTGAAGCCATCCTGGATTCCATAGATTCCTGTGATTGTTCCAACTTATTAACATCAGGATATGCTACATGTGTACCAGTATTTCAAAAGATCTCGAATAATTGATTCCTTCCGCATCGTGAGCATCCTGGAAACACAACAAACGCGTGCCCATCATTTGGAGACGGTTGACATTTGCCGATTAATTTAGCATTTAATTTCGCTTGTCGAAAGCTTTGTTTTCAGCTTTGTCAAAGTTTATAACTAAGAAAGATGTGAAACGATTGCCAGTGAACTTTAAGATTAATATTTTGTCGAAAGTTGTTAAAATGATTGAGTTTTATTGAAAGAAGTCGGCATGATTCAAGGTGTGCCAACGTTGTGCAAGATCTCTGCAATAATATTGTGAGCAGACCTTATCGTTCCGTGTTCGGTAATGAAATCAAAAATATAATTGACCTGTTTAAATTGAAATAATTGGGTGTATAGATGATTTATTGGGTAAAAATATCATAACCTGCATTCAAATTACGTTCAAATTGAACTTTAAAAAATTTGTAATAAATTCAAATATAATGGTGAACAATAATATATCGAACAATGTCGTGTCGAAAGCTACACAAAATTCCTTTGCTTAAACGTTCCATGTAAGTTATTTGTGGAATGTTAACTGGGTTAGTTTATTACTTCACTTACCGGTAACCTTCCATTTAACTTGCAATATGAACGTTAACTCGGTTTTTCTACTTTCGAGCGGTGCACGCAGAGCGAAAAAAAACGTGTACAATGTTAATAACATTATGCAGAACTGTTTTTGATTTACAATATTTTTATTATGATATTCGCTTTGCTGAAATCACGATTTCCTTTAAAGATTAATCTGCACGAAGCAAATAGATACAGAACTGAGTTGTGTTTACACGCTGCTTGATCCTGCCCATAAATTTGATAAAACTCACGAGGAATGAATAATATACTTTTTTCTTTGATTATTCCGTTATGTGTTGCCTGCTGAATGCCAGTGTCGTGATAAAGATATAACAAACGAAAAATTATTAAAGGTTTCTCGAACGGTAGCCGATTGGTTCTCTTTTCGTGTGGGTCGCCAGCCAGAGGAAGTCTGTTGCAACAGCCTCCGTAGGCTGGCAGCCAATCTCCATGCATATTGGACATGTGCATGACGAAATTAATTCAGTTGTTTGGGCAATCTCAACAATTGTTCAGCATAATGGTTTGTTTATGTGTATTTGACATTTGGTACACAGTCACACAATATGCGTTCTGCGGAATAACCTGTGTAATTTGGTTTGTAGTTTTCTATGGATCAATTTGAAGCTCCCGTCGAAACGGTATATCGGAGAAATTGTTGATACATTTTATTAATCCTTCAGGATTTCGGCGTATTTTTCAGATGGTCAAAATATTTCCGCTTTACAATAAAATGCAAATGAATGGAATATTTCTGAACATATCTCAAAACTAAAAACTGTTTTTGAATGGTGATGATAAAATACGCTTCGAAATTTTAAAATTTAAAATAAAGATAATTTTTAAAATACAAAAATTTTGCATGCAAACATAAAAAGGTTTTAAATGACTCACCTCACATTTTTTCTAACCAAAATTGCTGACAACGAAAAAAAATTAAACACATACATATTTTGTTAGAATGCATTATCAATGTTACTGTCAACTCACTTTTTTGTCTTTTCGTATGAAAGTAATTAAATAATAAAAAATTTCAAAATTTCAATTTTTTTTTTCAAATTGCGATTCAAAACTTTGGTTTCATAAAAGTGTACATTTTACTTTTTTGGTCACTATTTTTTGGATTATACTATAATGCGTAGTGTTTTGCTTTTCTAACACCGTTTAGAACATATTTCTCCCTATGATAGTAAAGGAGTTAAGCTACGATTTGATGAGACACATGTGAACTGGGACCAATATGGTCTCTTGCCATTCAAGGGGTTAAGTTGTTAAGTAACTCTAAACGCACTGCACGTGTGCCTAATTCTAAACATGCACGATCGCCAATATTGTCCATTTTGTTTATTTTTTTGCATTTCTGTTGCTGCTAGGCGGAAATTGTTTATTGGGTAACCGAAGTGATTCAATGACCCATCCCTAAATTGATCTACATTACAAAATTACTTAGATTATTCGAGTGAATCATCAAACATGACTTGAATTAAAAATGATTCACTTTTTTTTTATTCCGTCAATACCTTCAATTACACATTCATGTAGGCATGGAAAAAATGGAAGATTATGTCATATAGTGGAGAAGAGGTCAACGTCTGGAGCATAATGTGTCATCAATTTTGTCAAAATCCTCAGTAATGTATTCATAAATCAATGCCAAAACCCAATCGGCGAAGAGCAATCGGTTGACGTTGTGAACCTTTATGTAAATTACCTGGTATTCTTGCTCGTTGTCATTGCGTTCTTATATAATACAAGGACTTTTTATCGCTTGTAATTTATTTTTAATCATTTTTAACAGAGCTTTA
Organism: Glyphotaelius pellucidus; assembly: GCA_936435175.1. NCBI lineage: Eukaryota > Metazoa > Arthropoda > Insecta > Trichoptera > Limnephilidae > Glyphotaelius > Glyphotaelius pellucidus. The sequence continues at coordinate 2,874,366 of OW386539.1, read as the reverse complement.
AATAATTACAAGTTAGTGAGAAGTGATTTTGAATACATAATTGATAAATGCAATTTAACTTAAATGAACAAAAATTACAATAAATAGTTTTGATGTTAGAATCGTGAGTAAAGACATTGCGGGTTTCTTGACAACAAAAAATATCCAATCCTATCATTACTTTCATAAACCACGTTCCTCCATTTGTCATTTTTCCCATCCTCAAAGACAGATGCTTAAATATTTGGTCAGAGTATTGGCATGTTGCAAGTCAATCCAAGGGAGCCTATTTGCCTTGTTGCAAAGGGCTATCCCATCAAAACTTAGTTTCAACAATTAATTCCCCCATTTTTCCAAATAGAAATTTCCTCGTAGTCGAATGAACATTGGATAATGTTCCTTCTCATAGAATTCACATGCTTGACTTCCCAAATTGTACTTTCTGTGGTGTATATTGTGTGGAAACTTGGAATCACATATTTTTTGGTTATCCCTCTCTTCTATTAAGTCTTATCTACTGTTGCCTCCCCTCCATTCAACATTTCATCTCTTCTAAGTCTACACTCAGCTAAAATCTCTTATATAATTATCAAATTTGCTCATTTAAATAAATTCCCTCTCTCAATAATTTGAAAAAGTAGCCAGAAACATTTTTAAAAATGGATAGGATTCGCAATCAATTGCTTACTACACAATTTGCTTACTACTCAGTAGAACTCATTGTAAAACAGATGTTTCACCATGTGAAATAGATTATATAACTAGCATTATTATTTTTATGTACCTACGCAAGTCTTATTATGTTATAAGATTCAGTAGGTATCTAAGCATAATCAATTGGAACAAATCTCTGCTTAATGTGATCTGACAGCATTTCAATGGGTGTAATATTCGTTAACAATATTATCTATCATTGCTACTAGCCAAGTTTTTTTTAACTGGCGCGTACTTATGACAGACAGTAATAGTAATGATCACTGTTAATAAAGAATACAGTTCCATTATGTTGAATTGTAGTCAGATTTTTTACACGATTTCTTCCAATATTTCTTCCAATTATTCTTTAATGTATGTAATTTCAAATTGAGTTCTTAAATCCTCGATACTATCTGATGATTTGTAATGATTATTTTCTGTGGTTGTGATATCTTTGAACTATCGTCCAGTCAATTTATTTAGCGGCATGCTTCAATGTCCGATCCAATCAAGCAATTATTTCAATTGTGATACGGCCTTGACGGGGCGAATTATGTGTTGATTCAACAATATTACGGGTTTAATGATTGTGCTATTATAAAACCTCGTCAAGTCCTATTGACACTCGAACTTTCAAGGCTGGGAAAAACATTCACCTGCGTCTGTAGAATATTGATTCCAAAACTTCTCAGAGTGGTTTCAGATTGTTTTTAAGCACAAACAATCAGTGTTATGTACATAAACATTAATTTTATTGCCTTTGCTCGGTGGTTGATATTAAAATAAATTGTGCTGACGTTTTTATATTTTTGTCAAGAGTAACTACTTATTTTATTGTGTTAATCGTTTTGAGCCTGATCAAATGGACATGTTACTATTGTAACAGGTGATTTGAAGAGTTAGTGTCATTGGTACTTTCGAAATACCAATTCTAGGGTAGAAGACATACCAAAATGCTTGATAGACATTAATACACGGTTGAAACTTCTCCTCACGAGAATCAATCTTTCTTTTGTTCAACTGCTCGGCTCGATTTTGGATCTAATCCCTCCTGTAACACAAATCTCTTCAAAACCCAAGTTTATTGCTTATTTTCCTTTAGATAACCTCATTATCCCCAATATCACAGAGGTCCTGGAGTAAACGCTTTATTTAAGGTAATAGCATACACAGTGTTTTTCAATTAACCTGACATTACACCTGCAAATATCTTTGAAAGCAAAGTAATATTAAGTGTTCTTTCAACGTCCTTATGTAATGAGATGTAAGGAGAATTAAGAGCTTAATTTATTGTAAAGACTATAAGCGGTGAAATTTTAAATTCTAAAATAATCATACGTTATTATTTGATAGCGCGGTTAACCATTAGTGTTTTTAGTCCCTGAATTAGTATCGTGGATATCTTGATCTCCTCAAGGACATTCGGGAGACCATTTTTTACCAAGCCATTAAGAAGTCATATTCTAGAGGTCTGCTTGTTTTGCTTGTATCTGGTATCAGTAGATCTGTACCCGGATTAATGAAAGCAAGGTCGTCCAGTCTGCAGTGTCCGCTACATTTATAAGAAACTCGCAGTTGTCAGGCAACGCCCAAAACAACCACTGTCCAGTGTTTGTCTTACAACCTGCTGCTCCTTTAACGTACATCCGCATCCTTTGTCTCAAACCTCCACCCTAGCTTGATATAAGCCAGGATATCCTTGACAAAACTGATCATGATATAGAGATAATTTCGCAATATAGTTCAATTTGTCAAAACTAAATCATTGGATGTCACTTATTTTTGTAGACAACATCACCATTGGCTATTTTTGATGTAGATCGAAAGGGTTTAATTTACATATAACGACCGTGTAACTGTTGACGTTTAGTGACGAGTCTAGTTGGCATGAGAGAGCGAGAAGAAAGGGCTATAACAGAATAGGAACACTAAAACGGTAGTCCAATGTCTCTTCTTCATCACCAGTTACGCGAGATGTTAGATTATTTTAATTACAATCCATAACTGACTTTACGTTACATGGCGTTTCCATAGCCAAGAATCGTTATTTTGGATAAAGGTTCTCTGTTATTTAGATTATCGTTGATTCTTTAGATCTGGGAACATTATGGTTTAGAATATTGGTATTTCGATAATGGCAAGAAAACCGATTTCTAAAAATTTTTTAAATTCAAAAAAATCCTAACCTCTACGAATGAGGCCACATTTTAGAGTTTTTATGTTGTTTAAGAAATTAATATATATTTTTTTAAATTTACAAACAGAGAAAAACTGTTATTTTTATAAATATAGTGCGTATTAAACCAACGTTAACATAATCAATATTCATTATTAACAGCATAAAGACGATTTAAGCCTATTAGGTGAAAGAAGGATATGGGTACAAAAACATCCAATTTCAAGGTCAAATAAAATAAAAGGGTTTTCATAAATGATAGAAACATTAATTCATTGTTAATTGCACATCATTAAGGTCATTAAAGTGAATCGAATTAGTTATAAAAGAAACATTCAACATCTAAAATATAACAAAACCTTAATCTATGCTAAAGCTATATAATAAATGGGATCGTAGGATGTTGTTAACCTTCAAAATAGGATGCAGAAATTATTGTTGACTTGATTTAGTATTCCGATACAGTTTATAATGAGAAATTAGTTCAGAAATATCGTTAATCGTATGAAATAATAAATCACACATTCAGAAGTGTTTTGTTCGTGACGTCCAAACGTGTTTAACAATTTTATTGATACGATTATATTAATTTAAATTCTGTTCCATTTTTTTTTTATTTTCTTTTATTGTGTCGGCTTTTTTATTAAATGAGCGAGATCTGTCATTGTAAAAAATATTCGGACCAATTATTTTTCTGGAAATCCATTCAGTAAAGTGGTTTCTTATTTTATATCTTACATGATTTAGTATGGTTCGGTTCACAAGAGCTGGTGTTTGTTTTTTTACAGCCAGTGTCCTCGAAGTATTTGGAAATGGTTCCGGGTTTTACCGTGTGGTTTACCGCCTGGTAGCTATTAAATTTAAAATAGAATATAAGTACCAATTAGAAGCTGTCCACTACGAACCTGCGCAAGTAATCGTTTTTTAACTGGGTATAATATTAATGATGACCAGACAACTCAGAATAAAACAACTCAGAACCTCTTCAGAAAGGTCATTAATACTATGTTTTAATTAGGTAGGTACATTTTATGTTTTTTTGTTTATTTTACGTTTATATTTTACGTCTTCATTTTATGTTTTAGTTAGGTACCTACCTAATATGTTATCATATTTTATTTCTTTTTTCTTCTTTTAGATCTTTTAATTTACTTTCTTATATTATTGTATGTATTATAATTGTTATGAAATATGGCAGACTGGAATTGCACACCCCTCCCAGTCCTGCTGGAATAAAACCTTAAAATAAATAAATAAAATGAAGTGATGAAAAAAATAATATTAAAAATTGGTTAAAAAGGTTATATTAGGTTAAGGTTAAGGGCTATTTTAAATTATTTTTTTCATAACTTTTAATGACTTTTCAAAGAGGTGTTGAGTTGACTTGATTCTGAGTTGGAATGGAGCTAATATTAGGAGCTAATATTATTGCTAATATAGCTAATGGAGTACCGGATATTACATTTTCAAATGAAGTCACAGCAATTTGATTTTTTTAAATTAAGATACAAACAAACCCTACTTACAAATCACCCGATAAAGTTTCGATATTGAGGTGCCATTTTTCCACCATTTCTGGAGGTTTGTATATGTACCATTTTTTATATGAATTTTGAGTAACAATTTTCTAAGGCTGGTGGCCCCAGAATCAGTATGAAAATTGAAATGTTGATTGAAAAATTGAAATGTTCTTGCAGGGTCCCATCTACAAGCGATGGATCCACTTCCTGAGGACATAGATTAAACAAAAAGTTTTATTTTTATTATTTTTTTTTTATTATTATTATTATTTTCTTTTAAATTTCTTTAACCATGTAAATATTTTTTTTTAATGTATCCTTTTTATATCTTGTTATCTTTACTTGATTATTGTATATGTATAATATGGAACTCGTGGGACTGCACTACCCTCCCCGAGATCTGGAATAAATGATTAAAAAAAAAAAAAAAAAAAATTGAAATGGCTTTAGCCATGTTTGATAGTAATCATACCTGAATATACTTGGTACTGAAGGTACTTCTCAACATTCCTCTTCCTCATCTCCTTTCTCTCCCCAATTTCTTCAGAATTACAGACTCAAAACATAAACTAATTGTGGATGCCATAGTTTCACTTGCTTCGGGCAAATGGAGCTCTTGTACGGTTGGGTACCGAAATAGATATTAACAAGAAAGTAGATAAATATCACGAAACAGAGAAGCAAAAATATGCGTGCGTATCCAGCTACTAAAAAACTAATGTGTTTGTTTTCCACAATTATTAATATTATAATAGTTTTTTATTGGAACAACTTGTTAAAATAACTTTTTAATGTTATACCCATCAATGTAATAATACATAATTGAAGAAGAAGATACTCGTAATACTAATAAATCTAAAAAGAACGTGCAACAGAAAAATATAAAGGTAACGGTCGCAACTGGGAATCGAACCCAGGAACTCTTGTCTTAACTGGACGAACGCCTTAACCAACTCGGCAATTAAATAAATCCATTAAAACTATGTTATCATTAAAAAGATAGCAACCAAAAATATGGGAGAAATTAGTAAAAGATAAAATTGATAATTGAATTTGAAAATTGATATCGACTAAAATGTCATAAAATAAATAGGTCCCTATGGTCGAGATGGTTAAGGCGTTTGTACCAGTAAGACAAGAGATTCTGGGTTCGATTCCCAGTTGCGACCATTGGCTTTTTGTTTTTCTATGTCTTGTTCTTTTTCATAAGTATTATCTTCTTCTTCAAAGGCGGCCGGCGTAGTCCAGCAGTTAAGGCTCTTGACTCGCATTCCGAAGGTCGAGGGATCGAATCCCGGCGTGGCATATATATTTTATTTGATTAATTTGTTTTATTTCACAATTTCTTCATTTAAAATAATACATAGTATATTTGCGGCACGTTCCATAGTAGAAGATACTCTCAGTATCGGCCTGGTGTAAGACCACCATTCAGAATTGAAACGTTGCTTGAAATGGCTTTAGCTGTGTTTGGTGACCAGATCTGAATAGCCAGATACTTCCTCTTCCCCATCTCCTTCCCCTCCCTACTACCTCCAGCCTCACAACATACCCCAAATAGGAATGCCATAGTCTCATTGGCTCCAGACGGGAGCAGTTGGGACTCTTGCGCGGTATTCATATAAAAAAATATATTCATAACTTAATTAACATGAATTTGCATCTATTCATCTATTACATGATAACAACGCCTTTTAAATGCTTGAAAAAATGTTCGTATCTAGCAAAATGTTCTACGCCACAGTGAACACCTCAGTAAAGTTTGGTGCCGTTTCGTTGTTTAATGTCCCAACAGTCATTATAAAGAAAAAACGTAGACCAATAATCAAAATACACTTGGTTTTGTTTACATAACAATAATTACACGTTATACAACAGTCAGTTTTCTACTGTTTCAGTGCCTATGGTCTGTGAGCCGGATATGCAACCGTCCGTGACCATTGTCTGCTCGGAACTTGGAAAATGTCTTATAAAGATGCTTCATTACCTGTTAGTAAAACAAAAGCAAATTGCTCGAATCAAACACAAATTGAGAGACTCAATGACAATGCTGTTGTTTTTACTTACGACGGCAAAAACACACTTTATCTACAACATGCGAACACCTCAGCACAGATTCTCCTAGTGAGGTGTTCACTAAACACTACTACTGATCCATTTACATACAGTTACTGATTATTAGCACTTTTTTTAAATTGCTGGCCCTTATTATCTATAAAAACTATTGTAAACTGTATGTACGAGAATAGAAACAAATAAATAAAATGTTTTCCATGGCAGTTGATCCCCTGACAGTTGGCCCCTCGACTTACATACGATTTGCAGTCTGTTTAGGGATGATGCGGTACACCCGTTTACACAAATATAACCAAGTGTCCCCAAAGAGTTGTGCAGAGAGGATGTACCGCCGAATAATAAAATTATAATACAAATGTTCATTTTTTTTTTTTACATGAGTTCCACACATGAGGCCCTAAGGAAAATAATTTCCCTCAGGGCCTATGTCATCTTTGGAGATGCTGTGTGGAGAATTCTTTTTAAGGAAAAGGAGGAGAGGAAAGTTCTGGGAAGGAAAAGGGTTTAAGGAATGGGTAGGAACCTGGGGTTCAGTGTGTCCTGGTCATCCGCCTCCAAGACCTAGACAAACCTTACCCCATAAACCCGGGCACCCCTGCTAAATCACCAAACGTATCGAACCACTTGGGGTGACCTGTGGCAGAGGTGTTGGTTATCCAATAAAGATTCCCGGGGCGGTGGTACCCATTCCCACCCCTCAAATGCTTCAAGAATTAAACTACCTGTACTACTATATATTGTATATATCAGCGCAAATACAATAAATTGACACTGTAAATAAATTCGTTTGATATCCATGTCAACTTATAAATAAAGGTGTTTTTGAAGTCGATTTTAGGTTTGATATTAGTAAATAATGCTCAAAAAATTATAATTTTTTCAATATCGGTTTTCCCTTCTTATCAATATAAATGAATGTGCATGAATTTATAAGAAGCAAGAAAGAGACAAATGTGTCAAATTACATCCTCTCTTCCTTTAATAAGCTGGTGAATTCGAAGCATGTTTAGTTAGAATTCTGGTATAATTTGTAGATTGAAGGGACGGCCTCGAGATTTCACATTTTTTAATCCGCAATATGCGAAGTATCATCGCAGGATCCCTATATTAATATTTTGCGTTGATCAGAATCAGGCTTATAGAAATCCGAGCAATAAATCTATGCGAAAGTAAAATTGATCGACCTTCATATGTTGCAAAAAACATTGCAAATAGAAATCAATATAATTATTTTTAAGTGATTTTTTTCGCACCTAACATACAGCACGAGTCGGTCGCAATGCTGCTATAATCGCTCTAACGTACCCAGAGAAATATATTTTTTTAAATATAAGTGAAGGCAGGCTATTAACATATGACTGCATGGTCTGTTTATCATAAAGATAAGACTTTTTATATGATAAATACTCTGTATCAATTATGAGACTGGAATGGGTACCGCCGCTCAGGGAACCGTTTATTGGTAAACCAACATCCCTGCCATATGTCACCCCAAGTGGTTCGCTGCGTATGATGACTTAGTGAGTTGGGTTGGATTTGTCTAGGTCTTTTCGGTGAATGCGTTTTTTCACCTACTACGTGGTGGGCCGGATCGGGAGAGACTGGTTGAAGAATACCTTTTGAACTCTTCAGCCGGACTCTCTCGATATTTTTTGTTTCAGTAGATCTTACCTAACCTAGATATTTTTGTAAAATAGTGTGTTGGGTATTTTAATAAATATTTTTAACTTACAAAGTCGCCTCTAAAATAAAGGTATGTGTACCGCCGCCCCGGGAACCATTCATTGAAAGGCCAACATCTCTTTTATGGATCACTCCAAATGGTTCGCTACATTTGGTGACACAAAGCACACCTATATATGACCTCTTGGAGTTCCTAAAACGTAAAATTTATTATATCTAATTTTTAATAGGCCTTATTTTATAATTTAAAACAAAATAAATAAAATAGCACGTATCTGTACTAGATATTTGCACACCTTTTGATTAACAATACGGTATTCAGTTTTGTTGGATATTTTGGCCTCAAATTCAAATTTAAGTTATGTGTGAAAAAGGCCGTAGGGCGATCTGGATGATTCCCTTATTATTATTATCAATTAATATTTGGCTGCCATTTCGTGACAGCTTCTGTAAGAACGCTCACCTTGTCTTGTTAATGCCCGAACTAACTGACATTTTCATGTGAGAAAGCTTACTTAACGAGGGAAACGTGAACTTTATATGACCTATTCACGAAATGACCCTTTCTATACAAGATTTACAGATAACTTGCCTGTTTTTTTCATGTTTGCAATAAGCGATTTTGCATTGGTCCATGTTCCATATGCGATGGCTTTCAAAGTGGTCGAACTATATAAATTTACACCGATATTTCATGTGGGCGCATAAGTTTAACATGATAAATCCATGCGCGTTAGATATTCTCCGTGCAGGCCTCTTAGAAGAATTCAGAATCAAGTCGTTGCTTGAAAGTCACTAGTAGTCTAGTATTCCAGCTTTCTTTCTTCTTCCCCTTCTCCTTCCCATCGTATTCCCTTCAGCATAACAACACGCCTTATTTGGGAATGCCACGGTCTCACTGGCTCTAGGTTGTTGGGAGCAGTTGGGGCTCTTGTGCGGTATTCGTATAAAAATGTAACTGTAGTATTAAATTTTGTATAAAAAACGCACAGTAAACAAATCTGCAATGAAAAATTTAAATATTTTAAAAATCATAACGGTGTTTTTGTCCTGATATTTGATTTCCATAATATATAGGGTGTTAAGGGATGCACTTGACTTACTTTAATCAATGATTCCTGACTTATTTGGATGTAATAGAAAATTTGTTCTCCGATAACTTTTTTTTTCATTTTTTTTTCTTCAAATTCAAACAAAAAATACCTCCATTTGTCGTCTCTGGTCACTCAGTTCAACCTCTTACCGCTCTCCCGACTGTCCAATACCTACAATTTTTTTTATGTTTTTGCAAAAAAAAAATCATTAAAAATGTCACCGGAGACCAAAATTTCATTAACATTTTTACTCCAAATAATCTCAAGAATCACTGGTTTTAGTAAGTCAAGTACGTCCCTTAACATCCTGTGTAAGGGAGAAAAAATATCTTATCTGTGAACAGATCTTCTCTGCGAAAATGAATAATGAAAGTGATATTAAAATATCTTTCAACAATGTTGATATCGTCATTATTTTAGTAATAAATTATCAGGAAATTGATCAGGAAATGCCTACCTATATTAGCTATGATATGAATATAACTGCAGAGATAAAATATGATGCCTACTATTGAAGAAATTATAATAATGGACGAGGATTTTATAAGAAATACTATTGTTTTTGTTACTAGTAATGAATTACTATGAAGAAGATTTCGCAAGTATTGTAACTATTGTAACTGTCATAATCAAAATAAACTGTGTATCTTCTTGTTAATAGACACATGCTTAATTATTTTCAATCTATCTAGAGATCATGCGGTTAAATTTGTCCGGATCTTGGCTGCGGATGCGTCTGCTCACCAATTGCGTGGCAGGCCGGATCGGGAGAGACTGGTTTAGGGAGATCTTTTGACCTCTACGGCAAGACTCTCTCGGAGCATTGCCTTGCAACGCATTAGAGGGATAGATTAATACGTCCGGTACTCCTGTACACACTGACCCTCACATGCCTACCCACCCCTCATACCATTTTCCTTTCAACAACACCCTCTCCTTCCTTTCCCCAAAACTTCTTCCTTTCTCCACACAGCATCCCCAAAGATGACATAGGCCCTGAGAAAAATTATCTTTCTCATGGCCTCCTGTGTGGAGCTAATGTAAAAAATATATATTGACGCTAACCAAATACAGTGGCCAATTAGGCTGAGTGAGAATGGGTGAAATGACTGAAAACTGGTAAGGGATGACGAAGTCTAAGTACTTTATTTGATCTTCTACTTCAGAGAAAATGTTTTCCTCATTGCATCCTGCACATCAGTTTACCCAAAAAATATGTTGTTTTTGGCATCAACATCTCAATTTTTTTGGCATTAATTTAATTTTCTTCACTGTGGAAATTTATTATAATTTATGTCAGAAAAGTGTATGTATGCCATTCGCAATGGCCAAGAGCCAAGGGTCTTGCAGCTTTGCAAAACAGAGATTGTCAGGTTACTAGCTTAAGAGGAATATAAACGCTAGGAATATTTCGATTTTCATGCCTTCAAAATTTAAAATCGAGCGTCTTATTTACACGAGGCAAGTAAGCGAAAAAGTGGTTTTTATTTATTTTCTGCATAATTTTATAAGAATGAAAAAAAGTTAGAACAAAAAAAATCTTAAAAATAGTCTTAGTCATAAAAAATTGTTTCTTATATTACTTCATAGTTTAGTCATACAAAAACATTTTTTTTGGCGGTTTACGCTTATATTTTTTGTTATGTAATTAATAATTTTATTGTAATTCCAATACATAGAACAGCTAGTAAAAGCTTCAATTTATCCGTAGCATATGTTTTGATGTTCATAATGTAAACCGATTCGTCGTAGACTAATCTAAATAGGATTACAGGTATAGCTTCATTTTAACACTAGTGAAAATAACGTTAATTTTTGATATATTCAAGTAACGTTACGCTCCGATAAAGCCTTTAGCTATATAGCTTTATCTCTGCAGGCAGGTAACAAGATTTATTTATCATTATTTAAAGGTAAAAAACTCGAATGAGATTATTAAAAGTATAATAAAGCATTGTGAAGATTGCAATCTTGAATACTATTTATAAATTAATTAATTAATTTTCTCACAGAATTGAATAAAATATCGATAAAATTAATCACTTATCTAGTACTAGAAAATTATTTTATTATAATTTCAATTACAATTGCACCTGGCACCTTTAACTTGATCCTGCGGGTTAAGAGAGTTCAAGGTAAAATTTATTATATATTTGTCGCTTATCTCATTTCTGTAAAGTACATTATGCGTATATTTTACTACTAAGTAGCCATTTTAGCACCTCTCAGACAGTGACTCTTATTAGCTGTTGACACGGATACGCTTACTTGACTAATATAGCATACAACGTACAAGCAAACACTAGACAATGATATATGGACATTCGCACATGGTGAAATTGATATTCATGCTTTTATGTTAGGTAGGTAAGTATGCATCAAGATGATTATGACCAAACATCGTAATAATGCGGTTTAGTTCTGGATAAAAGTTTACATTGCGATTTCGGTCTCCGTTGTTGGAGTGTAAGGCTTTCGAAGATCGCGTGTTCAAATCCCAGCGTGCGCAAGTAATACGTGATAGTTATTTGTGTAATTTAAACATTTAAAATAATATAAGGTAATAATTAATATTTCAATTTATTAGGATCAAAAATATTGTAAACCTCATCGTAATCTGATCTAATCATTGAGAAGATAATATTAACAAATTTCAATAATTTTATTATAGACATAGTATAAAAGTAACTGTCACAATTGATACTCGAATCCAGATCCTCTGGTCTTACCGGGACTGGCGAGGTTTTACTCATAAAGGTAAAAATAAAAATAATTTGTTTTCCTAGACTTGCAGAAAAGTCAATAGATATCGCATATTAAAACTAAAATCGATAAAAAATTATCCAGACATGATAACATTATGATAGCATGTAGTTCGGGTTGGAATCTTGCAATCATGCATAAAGATAGCAGCCAATAATATATTCTTTAAGAAAATGAAGATAATGTTGGTAGTTCTTAGTCGAAGTATGATACATTTAAAAGCGACCGAATTGAATACAGACACCTTAGCTCAGTTGGTAGAGCTGTGGCCATGAAAGCCGAAAGACCTGGGTTCGTGTCCCAGAGGTGTCAATATATTTTTTTTAAATTTTCTGTCTCCAGGTTTTCGATTACATTTCGCTAATATTGTCTTCATTTAATTAAATATTACTATTTGAGGTTTTACTCATAAAGTTAAAAATAAAATAAAATAATCATATTTATATTTTTAAATACCAAACATTTTCTTAAATTTTTTCCCATATTTTTGGGAAATAATTTTTGGAAATTATCATAGAGAAGATAATATCAACAACTGTCAATAATTTTATGAAACAGAAAAAAAGATAAATGTCACAACTGATACTCGAACCCAGATTGTCTAGTCATCTGTATCAATTGAGCTTATTTCCAAATATTCACATTCCAACATTTTTATCAATCTTACACTTCCTTGTTGAAATTACTAGCTTAAATTATTTCCCATATTTTTAGGAAATAATATTTGCGATCGTTCCCTCTTTTTCTTTTTCTTTATCTATTTCATAATATTTTAACAAAGATTAGTTCTTGATGTTACGTATTTTTTTCATCAATTGATTAAATAATTATTTGCCCTGAATGGGGCAGTAAATTGAGGAAAATCATCGAGAAATGAATACATGAATGAATTAGTTACTTTGCCAAGTGAGCGTTTATCTCAGGCATGTAAAAATGCCTGAGATAAACGCGCATCCTTGGATTATTACCTCAGTGCAACAACGTATAAACTCCTCTGTGACGTGGGACCTTAGAAAGATAAATATTACTATAATAAATGTCGCAAGGATTGCGATTTCGGATCACGTACTTTGTTTATTTATCAACTTGCAAAACAATCAATCCTTGAAACCGTTACAGAACCTTCAGCGAATAAAAATCCGTTAGGTCCGCCTGCCAAAACATGTTGCAACCATCTCTCACCTGCATACGAAAATACATACATAATTGTACTGTTTGGTCCCTTGAACTCACTACGTAGTTACTAGTGACCACTACATAAATAAAATCATCAAATCATGGTCCGTTGATGTCTGGTCCTCAACAAGTTTGTGTTGTTGGTTTAAGGAAAATTGCACAGCAACCTACTCTGTGTAGATTTCATAACCAGCTGTCGATAAAAAAAATTTCATGAATGTTGGCACACAATTGTATTGTTTGCTGATGACATTGAAAATCCACGTTAGTAAGAAATCATTTTTATTTTTTTATTTTATTTTATTAATCATTAACGGCCCTTATGGGCTTTTACATACATAGTTACATTTTTTATGATTTAGTGCATACTGGTGTGTTTAAATGACAAAGATAACATAAATAGGTTATACACGTGGTACATTGAAGTAAAGATGGTAGGTAAAAGTATAACGTTATACAATAAGAGGGATTGAAATAATGAGATTTTGAACTGCAGTTGCAATACGTATGTAACAAACAATAATAATGTGTGAGTTCTTAATGTATAATTTGTATGTGCTGAATATAAAGCGAAGTTGATTATGATCGATGTTTTTTATTCAGAGAACAAAATAATTTATACTGTTACCATGGAACATTTCAGGTTTAAACAAATAATGTCAGATAGTAGTATACTATCACGGAAAAGACAAATGAATTCGATAAAATAATATAACAGAGCATCTTATTATAACCGAATTAAAATATTAATCATACAATGATCCTAATTGTTTCCATCCCGTATTAAGTTTTTTTAAGAAACGCGTTAGGAGATAAAAATTAGTAAAATTGTATGGACTTGTACCTAATTACATTAGATATTGTCTTGGCAAATACTTCTTTAATAGAGTTTAGACTTAAATATATGTACGTAGTAAATATGTTTAGTTGGAGGTTCCCACTTTGCATCTTAAATGATAAAATTTCTATTGTTTTTTATAACTCTGCATATATCGGATGTATTTATGATTTTATCGACCACCACAACACGGGCATGTGCCTAGCATGGTGGTCGAAAAATCATAAAATTCATGTAACAAACATTTTAATGAATAAAGAAAACTTAAAAAAAATATATATATATATTAATACCAAGAGTCCCAACTGCTGCCGTCTGAAGCCAGTGAGACTATGGCATCCCCAATTCCCAAATCCCGGAAGATTGCAAACAATTAAGTATAAGGAGGACAACCTATGACAGCAAGTCCATTCATATAGCATTCCGTATTCGTCTTTATATATATTTTTTTTTATTATTTATTACACGCCCTAATGGGACATTCTTTGTTTATAAGTTAAGTATCACAGTACTTTAAAAGCAAAACAATAAAGAAAATATAATATAATGAAAAAAATGTAACAACAATAGAATATAATTCAAATTGAAATACATTGGTAAAAATTATAAGAAGTCACACATAAAAAGAAATTAAATAAAAATAAAAATTGCTGAAATTATCCACGACTAATTGTGTCTAGATTTATAAAAGAATTGGAATAAACAATGTTTATACTGGTTATTAGGCTTAGTGTAAGAATGTAGTATTCGGCGCAAATTAAAACGCAGCCCGGTTCTATATCTATATCGTTCATACACACACATTCTTTCAATGTCTATCTTTATCATGCATGAATAACTTTTGAATTAAGAATTTACTGAAAACAAAAGAGTTTTTCTTACAATTGTATTTTGAGTTTGTGAGTCTAGTCGAGTCTAAATGTAATATATGGCGGCATAGATATTGATCACAAAAATTTAAACCAACGCATTTTCAGAGAAGATCTTTATTAAATTTTTTAATAAAAACAACTTTTGAAGATTATTCCCATCAATGTAATATATCATTGAAGAAGAAGATAACACTAATAATCTAAACGAAAATATGAAAGAAAACAAGACAGAGAAAAATAGAAAAAGATAAAGGTCGCAACTGGGACACGAACCCAGAACCTCCCGTCCCAGTTGCAACCGTTGTCTTTTTTCTATTTTTCTGTGTCTTGTTCTCTTTCATATTTTCGTCTAAATTATTTGTAAGATATTTATGTCAAAATATGTCATAAATCTATGAAAAGGACGTTGCGCATTTGCAGGTATTTTATATTAAATTATACATCATTAAAAATAAATCCTTCAGAAGTGTTCACGAACGCTAAACATTAAAAAAAAAACATCTCAATAGCACGATCATTAATTATCAAACAGTCTAACATTGGCGTTACAAAAAACCTCTGTTATAAAATTATTCAATTGGTTTATTTTGTTCAAAATAATGCTGGTACAATTCCAAGATGTAGTAGTTGTTTGCATTTATTTGGCAATACTGTTTTTTGTGGCTTTGACGGAATGCCAATGTATTTCACTGTGGAGAATATGTATGTGATTTCTGTCACGACTTCTCGAACACGCGGAGTGATGTACATAATAATAATGTATCTATGGTGGATATATTGGATATGCTTGTGTTCACACGTGTCACCATATGGACACACGGAATACTGTATAAGTAGTGTGTGTTACAGGTGCAATATAGTTGCAATATAGTATTCATTTTGACTTCGCAAATTTTTATTTATTTATTTACCAAAAGCTTAATTTGTAGGTTATAAGCTTTTATTTTGTATGTACAATTGTACTCGCTTGTAATATTATTCTTCTATACCTATTTTCTACATTATGGTTTCTGAAGAAAAAAAATTGGTTGTCTGTAAATTCGGTTTACGGACGATAATTTTACGTGATAACTTCATATAATAGCGATGGAATGGAAGAGAGATAGATGCGTAACAAGCCGAACGCTTATTCCGCGCTCTCGCTTGCACGCTCGGCTCAGGCGGAACGTGACAATGATTCATGCTATTTCGTGAGTGCAGCCGGCGTTTATCGATTTATAAGACGTTATCACGTAAAAAATTAAAATAGCAATATTTAATTTAATTTATACATATGCATCAAGGGTAAAACTGGTTGTCCGTGTATTTTAAACGTATATACCAGAGAAGTACAAAAAATCGATACCGTAAATAAATTCGTTTGATACCCGTACCATTATTATTAAAAATGTTTTGAAATAGATTCTTGGTAAATAATGTAAAATCAAATATAATTATTTTAAATTCTAATAATTTTTAAATATTTCAATATCAGGGAATCAACTGTCGGGTCACCCATTTTTTATATCAATTTCTAACAGATTATTGAAAATTTTTACTCTCAAGTGCAATAAATTTCAATCGAAAAATTTGTAACGTAGAGGTAAAATGTTTTTTTTGTGGCATTAAATTATGTAGTCAATAAATGGTTAAACATCGTAATCATGTTTGCCGCAGGTCACAAGTGAACACGCAGATCTTAACGAGTTTATTAAACTTTCTTGAATAACTACAATATTTTTGCAATAATTATTAAGTTTATTTAATGAGCCAACTATTATTTACGCCAATAAATTTGTAACATCGCTTTCATTGGTTTTCTAGTCCAGCAAATAATTAATCTGGAATTCAGAGTTACGTAAGAAATGCATTATTGCTTTGCAAGACGCAATCCGTTCAATAACACTGACTGCGGTAGGTCCCAAAGAGCATCATTTGCATTCAAGGATTATAAACCAACGCATATTTATACATGCAAGAATCTTACAAAATAGTGATATAAGACTGGTAATAAAGTGATTGCTCTTAGATGCTCCATATGTATGAGAATTTTCGCATGTACAAAGAAGGTTGAATGAATTGGTTAGTCAATGCATGTACCAATTAAACGAAGGTTTATTAATGACAATGCAATTTGAATGTCTTTTCCACCATTTTTTAACCCGTCAGTTGCCCGTTGTTCGCTTTCCGGAACGACGCATATAGGTCTCATATAAATCATCGTGTCACCCTTACTATAATAGTGAGAAATATGATCTAAACGGTGTAAGGAAGAAAAAATACCACGCTTTATATTTGAATATAAAAAATAACCACAAAATAAGTAAAATGTACACCTTTATGAAACCAAAATTTCGGATCTCAATTTGAAAAAATATTTTAAACTTTAAAAATTTTTAATTAATTATTTTTAATTAATTATTTTTACATGAAATTACATTAAAGTGAGGCAATTGTAACGTTTATAATATACTTGTCTGATAAAATATGGATGTCTTTTTATATATTTTTTTAATTGCCAGTTAATTGAGTTAAGGTAGAAAAATTGTAAGGCATTTTTTAACTTTTCAAACTTTGCATTAAAAAAATTTCTGTTCAAAAAATTACATATTTATTTTTATAATAAAATTTGAAAGCGTGTTTCATTACCTTTCAAAAACAGTTTTTAGTTTTTGGATACGTTTGTACATATTCCTTTTATTTGAATTTTAATGGAAGGCGGAAATATTCTGACCAACTTACAGAATATGATCGAGCCCTGAGGGGTTAAATGAATAACATTTTGACTTCTGAAAGTAGCGTCGTAAATTTCAAATATCGTTAATCAAAATAAAGTTCCCATGAGCTCATCTGTGCAAACAATTGGCAATTTGGACTCAATTTTATTGCAATTTGCAGTCGGAGATGATTTCGTTTTTAACCCGTGTAGCCTCTTTAATGTATTTGTGTTTTGATAAACTTTCACTAATATGATTTTTCTCTTTTTTGCAGGTAAGAAACAACTATTACTTTGATATCACGATAATGATGAAGATTTGCTTCCCAATCAACATTTTATGTTGTCTTTGAGGTAAGTAAACACTTTTCTTTGCTTCTTCTAGCATATTATGTTCACACTAGCAAGATTACAATCTTTTACAATCAAAACACAAACATAATAGAAGAATTGTTTTGTACACGTGCTGTGGTGAAGCACGTTATATCTCTCTTTTAGATTAATCTTTACTACAAATTGGTTGAAATTATGAATATTAAAAAATTAATTTTAGATAAATTGACGTTTTTTCTATCGTTTCGCTTAAGTAAAATTAAAATTAAACAAATAATTATATTTAAAAAAATATAAATGCGAAAATGTATTTTTTCATTACTATGCATGTTTATCACAACAAAAAATACAATATTATGGATAAGATTGTCTGTGACAGTTTCCACTTTTTTCTTTTTATAAAATAAATAAAAACCACTTTGCGATATTATCAAAGGTGTCTAGATTCCGTTTGCCAAGCGATTTTTTTGCCTGTTACATATATTCGTGCTGATATAAGGCACACTAAGAAAACACACACAAATATATGTCCTCACATGATATAGAAGCTTATGTTTATGTCACCTAAATAATTATTGCTAGTAGCATTCATAGAATAGTTTATTTCCATTGAGTAAATAAAGTTCATCCAATCGAAACAAGGGAGATTGCCCTTTACTATTACAGCTGCGGAAGATAGTGTAACTTACCTATGTCCACCATACTATAAAGATCGCGGGAATATGTGGAAATAATAATACTGGACGGTTAATGATTACATTTTATTATAACTTTAGGTAATGTACAATTTAATAATCAACCGCGACAATTTAATCAGAATGTTTTTAAATACATTACATGTGTGGTCGACTCTAGAACCGAAATCGCAGTGGCGCTGCTAGTAAAACTCTCGAAGTTTCTCGAAATTCTGGGGTGGCCAGTGTATGGAAAATAATGATACCACTCTATAGTATGAAACCGAGTATCGCTAACATCGTCCACACTTGTAAATCGCATCTAAGCACAGCGACGCCCGCTTTTGATACTACCAACACCCCAAACGTAATACTTTCATTGGCTCCACCACTTTGATGGTTCGTGAGGTTAAGTGAATCTCTGTGTTTTTGTTCTATGACATTAACGCACTTTGCGGTTGGTCTTGCGGCTAATCTGCGGATGGCATGTTTACAAGTTGTTTGGTTTAGAATTATCCTCATCGTTGTCCGATTGTTACGCTTATTAAAGATTGCAGGAAAAAGCCATAAATTAGGTATTTCATTTGCATTAATTATCGCTGTTGATAATTGAGGGCAATTACCATTACGCACACAAGGCCGATTGCTGCAATTTGATTTATTTTTCTTGAATATGCGCTCATCGTATTATATAAATGTGTCTCAAATCTGAATGGAAAGTGAACGCTAAAATTGTTATTGTTTAAAATTTTATAATCAATGTGCAATGGCAGTAAGCGATTACCTTATCTGTTACGAGTTTTGATTCCACACAAATTACATCATATTACGTACAGTAATTTAATAATTTAGATTTAAATAATTTAGTAGATATCATCTTTTAAATTTTCATGTGTAGCAAACACTTTGTGGGTATATATAATTATAACAATTCGAATATTAGTTTGAATGGTACTGTGCGTTTTAATCCCGTGACAAAATATCCCCGACAAAATATCCTACGGGCAAAACATCCTCCAATAAAATATCTACTAACCTAACCTAACCTTATTTTACATTTTACTTTTTTGAACAATAATTTATTTTCTTTACAGGATGTCTGTATTATTTTTGTCCTATATTTTTGGTAGGTTAGGTTAGGTTTTAGTAGATATTTTGTCGGGGGAAGTTTTGTCCGTAGGATATTTTGTCAGGGGTCGCGGAAGCAGTTTGAATACCACTTTTTGGATATAACTTTAATGTATATGATTAATTAACTATACGATTTTGATTCAACCTGAACCTTCATCAGGGTTATATATAAACATATTAATTTAATTACAGAGTAACAGTGTATTTAAAAGTAACATAGAAGAGGGAGAGAGAACATCATCTTTAATGGGGGGCGAGGGGAAGGTAGGATAGAGATAGGGGATAAAAGTAGGTGAAGAGAAGGGGAACATGTTTAAAATAGGGCTATTTGATACATCTAATTGTTTATTTAATAAATTAGTTTTATTTATTTTTAAGGATTTTTTTAAGAGCTTCTATATTATTCAGACAAAAACCTATACTATTTCTATACGATGTCTATCTATCCCCGATGATTTATTAAAAGAGTGATCTTTATCTAATGAGTTTATTGCAAATTCTTAAAAATCTACACTATTTAGGCAAAGTGTTCTACCAAACTGCAAGAAATGTTCAAACGTGGGTGGTTACCTCCCCCTCGCACCCACCAAAGTTGATATTCTCTCTCCCTCTTCTGTATTACCAATAAATACACTGTATCTCTGTAATTACTTATATTTATTTTTATATTACCCCGATGAAGGTTCAAGTTAAATCGAAACTGGTTGCTTAAAATAATATAATTTTTTTGTGTTTAATTCGTAGAACTGCATTTAATTTTTTAAATTTAATTATGTCATTATCAAGTTTCAGAAGTATTTTAGTTTTTATCATTGTAACAGCTGCTTCGGCTTACAATCCCATTTTCAAACTATGGTTAAACCACTTTGAGACGACTTATTTATAGGATACTAAATTTCAATTTTGAAGATGTCAAAATTGATTAATTTTACCGGTTAAGCCAATTTACTGAGAAAATAATTGTAACAACAGATTCTCTATTATGTGGATACTTTGAAATCTGTTTTCCCCGTACTTAATGTATAAATTAAATATATAAATAATATATTAATATTTAAATATACAATAAATGGTATTCATACAAAGTTATTTTATTCTAATTATTATATACACTCAGATTTAAGTCATCACTAAAAACATTCCTTCTGAACAGGTCTCATTACACATTAAGTGAATACCTCACATAGGTACAACTGTTTTTATATTTATGTTTATATAATAAATTAAAACAAACTCAATTTGTATTACACCACTTTTATATTTATATTTCATTTGTGTTCATTTCTGTATAACATGTTAGGTTAACTGGAAGAAATAGGATGTAGGTACCTATAAGTTATACCTTTGGTACTAAATGAAAATTTTGTACAATAAATGATTTTGATTTTGATTTTGATTAATATTATCTTTTATTCTGTGGTGACGTTTTTTTCTAATTATTAGTATTTAGTGGCTTCTTATCACGAGTTATTTGTGATTTATTGTATTACATCAAATTATTGTTTATGAGTTCGAAGCAAAATAACGTTAAGTGGTCTCGAAATGCGTGTTGTAGTTATTACTGCTAAATCGCTGCCAGTGAGAGAATCCATATTATTGCGTGTTTACAATAGATGTTCATTTTGATTACAATAATAGTGAACATTTTTCTGATAGATATTGCGTGTCTTTCTCTCCTGTTTACCATCATCAAATAATACTTTTCTTACATAATTTCTGATACTTGTTATTCTAACTATTAAATAATAACTATCCAACAATGTTTTAACGTCTTTGTCTTCCCGCATTTTTTATGTTCCCATCTGAGCCAGTGAAACTATAGCGTCCCCATTTTGGGTATGTTGTGGCTGAAAGTTATGGGAAGGGGAGGGAGGTGGGGGAGAAGAAGGTGAGAAAGTACCTGGCCATTCAGATCTGGTGACCAAACACGACTAAAGCCATTTCAAGCTTGGGAGGCCGTGCCGTAGGCGAGTACCGCCGCCCCGGGAACCATTTATTGGATAACCAACAACTCTGCCATATGACACCCAAAAATGGTTCGCTTCATTTAGTGACTTAGCAGGGATGCCCGGCTTTATGGGGTGAGGTTTATCTTATTTTAACTGTGTGGCAGGACGGATATGGAGAGACTGGTTTAGGGATATCTTTTAACCTCTCCAGTAGGATTCTTCCGGAACATTGCCTTGCACCGCAGTGGAAGGGATAGATTCATACGTTCACCACTTCTGGACAGACCCCCAGATTCGTACTTCTCCTTCCTTTCCCTAAAAGACCTTCCACAGCATCCTTGTAGACGACATAGACCCTGAGGGTAAATATTTTTCTCAGGGCCTCCCGTGTGGAGCTAATGTAAAAAAAGCAACGTTTTAAATCTGAATGTTAGTCTTGGGCGATACTGAGAATATCTTCCACTCTGGAACGTGCCGCAAATATTCAAAAAATTATTCTTAATTAGTCAATTGTGAAATAACACAAACGAGCATAAACCATCTCAGGATTTGACCCCCGACCTTCGTATTGCTAGTCGAAAGCCTTACCCCTCTACCACAATACAATGATTAAGCTACCAAAACCAATCCGTTATAGAATTGCTAATATTTCAGATTAAGGAAGTTCTTTCCCCAAAATCATTGGAATTTTCATACAATTCGAATGCATTTTCTATGGATTTCGTCAGTATACGTGCATTGATATATTTTCTTTGTAAAGAAATTGAAAATTCAACCTGAATGTAACTCGCGCCTAAAAAATCCAAATTTATTTTACATTTCTTAATACATAGATCGGAATATTTTAACTAAGGATGCAATAGCTCGGAGCATGTTGATCCATTTTTATTGATCTAGTCCCTCGCAGTAAACAGTCCCGTGCGTTGAATACACAGCACCTGGTTATAATTTCGATCTAGAATGAATCGAGAGAAAGTACCCCTGATTGACAGGTAATTATTTCAGTATGTGACGTCATTCACACAACAGACAACGCACGCAGCACGCAAACGCATTTCCTTAATGAGTAAACTAGAAACACAGGGCCGGCTGATCAATGAACCATGAAACTACAAAGTTACAAAGACCGTCTGTCTTCTTCAATGGATATGTCAGTTAGTCTTTAGAAATCATGTTTTATGACCTTTAAGGTCAAATTATTTACAGAAAAGTTAATAAACGTATCTCTTACATTCTTATCAACAAATAGAAAAAATAAGACGCGTGGAAACGTTTTGTAGTAATTGCTAATATAATTGTTAATATCATTGTTAATTTAAGTATTGTCAATAATTTTTGGATTATCACGCAATGTTCGTTACATCCTTTAGCTTTCGTTTAGGACAGAGTTGCAGTGTCCATTACTAGGTCAGATTTGGTCAAAGAGGGAGAAAGCTCAGCAAGGCAGAATAACCCAAAAATTATCAATTTCGGCAGTGAAAATCTCTAATCACATCTGATAGTTTAATTTAATTTTTGCTGATCCCAATTTATACATTCATTTTTGTCGTGTTTTTCATTTTCTTTTTATAAACATTTGAAACACTCGATGGTACAATATAGTCCTTGACAATCCTTGTTTTTTTTTCTTTTTTCCATTTGCACTTCACAATATTTACTAACTATATTTCTACGTACATCTGCTGAAAACATCTCAATCCTCAAACGCCAAAACGATTCCACGATAGTTAGTTAATCCTCCGTTAGCCCCAGGCATACTTATGCACAATTTGGAAGAGTACACAAGGGACAAGGTAGAATTTTAGGATTCTGGGAGTGCGAAATTCCCATAATTCCTCACAGTTACAGTGGTTTTTGTATGTATGTGCGTTGTGTATAAATGGGTGTGAATGGAGTAACCATTCTGCTCAGATGAATTTTAAACAAGTGGGTGACAGATGTATTTAAAACATATCTTTGTGTAGACCAGTTAACTGGGAAACAAAGTAAGAAATACACATTTTAATAAATCCGTTTCTAATATTCAAATTGATTGCTAAATTAGTTTCATAAATAATATACAGCTTTATTTCATTACAAAACTACATTGAATTAATATTTTGAAAAGTCAGAAATGAAAACTCCCACCTGTCGTAAAATATTCACGCAAATTTAAATTGGCTTGGGG
This sequence comes from Glyphotaelius pellucidus, assembly GCA_936435175.1. Lineage (NCBI taxonomy): Eukaryota > Metazoa > Arthropoda > Insecta > Trichoptera > Limnephilidae > Glyphotaelius > Glyphotaelius pellucidus. Next base: position 2,850,544 of record OW386539.1, on the reverse strand, counting down.
ATATCCCGTGATGAGAAAACAATTTGTATGAACATCGGTAATACGTGCATATTAATTTATGCACGATTGTGTGAAATACTTCATAACAAAATTGCAATAATAATGTAACATTGTGTATATTTCATTTTCATCACGAAACATCACATAATATTAAAGAATTATTCAAAATATTTTTTAATGTTTTCAGAGTCCATTAAAAGTGATAAATTCTTATATTCACGTAGGACTTGATATCGTATTCCATGGTCTTTATTTGGCAAGTGAAAATTTTCTCTGCCACTTATTACAGACACATTATCCCAAAATGGCAATCTTTCAAAAAGTTTATTCAGTATTACATTCAAATATTAAATCACTTTCTTAATGCCGAAGATAGGCGAATCCGGTAATTTAACCATATTCTTTTTTGGCTATTGGTAAATCAATGAAAATCAATCATCTCCTTAAAATGGATAGATTTACAATCATTTTTATATGAAAATAGCATTTTTTAAGTCACCATCTTCTTTCGACGACCTTTCTTGCCCAAAGTTGGCCGTTGTTGTGATTGTTAATACCCTTTGATTGTTCAAAACATCTTTGCAAAATTGTTCTAAGTATCGAAGTCAATAATAAACTTTTTGTCAATTTTCTCCTTAATTGTTGGTTTTGTGATCTTGTGTTGATGGTGAATGATGAATAACTTGTCAATTATTTATTGATATCAAATTTGGTTCGTAGATCTCCATTTAGTTTTAAGTTTTCTTTTATTTATTCAATAGTTTTATTTGGAAGGCTGGTGTGGGTAACGCCGCCTGCGGACCATTTATTGGATTATCAACACCTCTACCATAAGTCACCTCAAGTGGTTCGCTGCCTTCAGCGACTTGCAGCAGAGAAACCCGGATTCATGGGGTGAGAGGTTTGTCGTGATCTTAGCGGTGGATGCGTCTGCCCACCAATTGCGTGGCAGACCGAATCTGAGAGACTAATTGAGACCTCTTCTCCAGCAGGACCCTCTCGGATCATGGACTTGCACCGCAGTGGGAGCGTTAGATTCATAAGTTCGTCGATACTGACCCCCAGATTCCTAACCAATCCTGATAGCTTTTCCTTCCCAGAACTTCCTCTCTTTCCTTTTCTTTTCGAAGTGAAAACTTATTTAGCACCGTTGTGATTTGAAACTCGATGAATCGAAAAATAACGACACTAAAAAGAGGCAAATACAAACATCCATAGGATTTAGCCTGCGAGAGAATGAGAGAGTATAATCAGTCTTCTCTTTGTGCGGTGCTTCGTAGCCTATCGGTCTCCTCTTTGCGTAGCCTCCCTACTCTTTAGTTTTCTGAAGGTTTGACTTCTACCGCGTGTGATTTGCATACTCTGATTTGTTTTACATTAGCTCCACGCAGGAGACCTTTATGAATGTTATCTGGAGGTTGTTTTATTTGTAAACCACTATTGGATAACCAACACAGTTTTCCAATTATATTTATTAAAATGCCTTAGATTTTATAAAGTACATATTACAAACAACAACAAAAAACTCACCTAGCTGAAAGAGATAAACGGTTCGTTTTTTGCAAGTGGAAAGTAGTTAGGAAGCTCTCACGTGAATTTGTTTCTCGTCACGAAATATGGACTAAGTAACTAGATTTAATACCCAATTATGTACAATTTCACGATCTCGTATACAGAAGATACTTCCATGTTCCGGTCTTTAATATTATATTAAAGAATTCGATAAACTAATCGATGCTTTTTGCATAACTTTGCCATGGTTATATAAGAAAGGTTCTGAGATGTTTATTTGTGAGGTCCATTCTGAAGTCAAGTGGTAAAGTGAAACTTTTCATGCCTCTTAAAAATAATCAATTTTCTGGTGCAAACGACAACGAATGTTGGTCATTTAATAATGGCATAAGCAAATTATTATTCCGGGAGGTAAAGATGTGTTTGGCTGTCTGGGAGATTATTTGTTGAAAATTTTATCAAAACAATTTTAGACAAATAATAATAAATTTGAGAGAAAACACAGCGGTGCCAAGAGATTATTATTATTATCATTATTATTCCCCTTATCCTGTTCGGGTCGGGGACCCATTGCATCGACAAGGCTCCTCCATACGTCACTATCTTGTGCTGATTGTTCGGCCTCCGTCCATGGCAGTCCCATCCTCTCCTCACACAGTTTATGGAGTTGCCTCGCCCAACTGTGTCTGGTGCGGCACACTGAACGTGCACCCTTTAGGATCGCACCCAGTATTTTCCTCGGAATTCGGTCATCAGACATTCTTAGTACGTATCCAAGCCACCTCAGTTGCGATTTTTATATGAAGAGTAGCGATGGTTCAATGTTGTTATGTTCAATGAGATTATTCTTAACACAGGTAATTTTTTAAAATTAATTTGATAAAAAAAAATCTGTCGATCCTTTTATTATTTTTGCCATCAATCAAACATACTAATTTCTCTTTTCTGTGTCGTTTTGCATTAGTTATTCTATTTATTTTTTACGTTAAACCCAAATTTGCTGTGTATGATGATTCGTTAACAACGGATCTTCAATCAGACACACTGCCCTCCTTTGCATACAATCAAGTATTGTGGGGCTCCAGCTCAGAAGTGTCTCCGAGATCAGTATAGGGTGAGCAGCTGGTTTCTTTTGAAGAATCTGCTAGCCCTATACAAGATGCCCAGATTTTTGGATGCTAAATTTACACGGGCTCCTGTGGAGCCCCGATTGGAATGAAAATTGACCAGCTATCAAAGTTTGTGAAGATCTATGCCGATTGCCAAACGATCATTTGAAATGATTTGTGTAATACCCAGGTAATAGACTACTCATCAATTTTTCATTAGCTTTAATTAAAAGTCATTAGATATCAAGTTATCAGAGCATGCAAATCCAATGACCTATTGACATTCGATAGCTTTGGCAACAGTCGGACCGAATGTGACGTATATGTGTTTAATTTAGCACATCAGTGATTAGAAATTGTCGTCTTTCAGATACAAATACGAATTTGATTGTCGTTATCTTGATTTGTCATTAAAAAGTCGTTTCATTTGAATTTGAGAAGCTACGCATCTTATAATGCCCCGTTAATGATCGTCATTAGTAAGAATAAATAAAATTGCAATAGTTCAAGTAACGTTTGTTATGTAAGCCTTATCAACATGTGTATCATTATTTGGCAGCCATCTATACGCACTTCTTATCATATTTAAAAGCTAATATTAGGCACAGCCGGCGGGTGTATTAAAGTCTTTGAACTGTTTGCAAACTTCCAAAATTAAAATTTTCAATTTTCTACCCTGGTTTTCTTTGGAGCCGTCAAGGAGTATGGTGGGAATGAAGGTGGGCTTCACGATGGTAAGATAATTCCAACTGCTTATCTATTTACACGTAAGAATTTAGGGAATAAAGCACCTATTAGACAAAGTTTATATGATGTTCTTTTAAAACTGTTCAATTGTCTTTTTTGTGTAAATGTACCAACTAATTCCTAATGCAAATAAAAAGGGTGTCTTATTTAAAGAGCCGAGTAATTAATTGTTCATTATTTTATACTGTTAAGAAATTAGAAATTGTACTATTTAAGAGATATTTATATTTAATGAAAACAAATAACTTTGTGTACCACTATTTAATTAACAATATCAACATGTTTCGAAAACTATGTTTTCTTCGTCAGGATAATAAGTTAATAAAAATAACAAAAGACAAACAAGTATAGACTAATTAGAACATAGACAAAATATTAGAAAGGAGAGGTGATTAATTACTTAAAATGAATTTGCGAATTTTGAAGAGATATTTATATAACTATTTCAAAGAGCAAATATTTAAAGTTTTATTGCGACTTAAATACATCTTATTTTATCATTGAAGACAATATTAGCGAAAATTATTTATTAGACTCCCGAACGAAAATTTGAAACAGAAAAACCAAAAAACGATTTTGTCGCATCTAAGAATTGAACCCAGGACGTTAGTCTTGCCGGTACTCTGCTCTAACTGCAAATCACTTAATGAGACAACCCTAAATCGTAATATTTAATAATTGAAGACTCTTAAAAAAATTACTATTGAAGGTTTTACTCATTAATTTTTCCCAAAAAAATGTTCATCGTTGACTTTGAGAAAAGTCAATAGATGTCGCACATTAAAAACGGATATATATTTATCCAAGACACTATCTAGACTTAGCTACTAAGTGCATTTAGTTCTGGAAGAATCAAACATAAAGATAGCAGTCATTAAAAAAATATGCGTTAAGAAAACGAAAATATTGTTCAATACGATTCAGTTAAATATGACCGGAATAGATAGGGTCGATTTGGCTCAGTGGTTAGAGCCGTAGCAAGACCTGGGTTAAATTAATTCCTAGATTTTTTGTTTTAAATTTTCGTTCACTAACATTGTCTTCAAGGATTAAACATTACAATTTGTGGTTATTCCAAAAATGAGAAAAATAAAAAATTCTTGTTTTATATAAATGCAAACAAATTTGTTTTTAAATACATATAAATCACGAGCTCTCTATGGTGACTAGTGACAAATAGTTGTTAGTAGATGATAGATTCTATTGTTGCATGTAATTAACTTATTTTTATATTATTTATTGTACCTACCTTAAGCGTTAAAAATTGAGAGAATGTAAAGTAGTAAATTGGAAAAGAGCTAAGTAGGTAAAACTTAGATCATTTACATTTCATGCAGTCCTATTATTGCATCATGACCGCGGCTGCATGGTCCAGCGCACACTGCTCCGGTTGCAAGGCGTTAAAAGACCAATTATTGTAACCTTTATCCAAACAGTTCAGCCATCAAACAATAAAGCAACTTTCCATTTCTCGGGTCAGGCCGTCCATTGCGCCATGTTCGTACCGTCAAAGTCTCGCCAGTCATTCGGTGATCTTCAAACCATTAAAGGCGGAATCGCCATCAGTACCCGGCGTGACAAATTGAATAGAACGAAATAAAAAGAAGTAAGTTCTATGTACAATGTACATGTACACACTGAAGTACATAGATTATCTCATAGCGCTGTTTAAATAAGGTTCTATTGTGTAAGGTTTCTCGAAAATCGTGTTCCAATATCCATTATTTAATCTGAAACTAATTTGAAAGAAGTTACTTCTCAATTGTGTGATGTATGTGTATGAGTGTGACGGCATGAGAGCGAGACAGCGAGTATAGAGATGTATAAAAGGGATGTACAGTCCGATTCGAGCCGCGGTCAACAGTGGTTGTGTGTACCTTACCTATTGCTTAGTGCCGTTCGCCCGTTCCCGTGCCTCATACAGATAAGAGATTATTGTTACATTTTATTTAATTCTGTTTATCGTATACTTGTTTGTTTGCATTCCTACTTACGGCTAATCCGTTTTTGTTTGTACAGTCAATGAAATAGACTGCGTATTATTTTTTCAGTTTAATTTTTAAAAGTTAAGTTTTTTTTTTATATAATGGAGGAAGACGAAGATAGACCTCCCGACCCAGGATCGATATTAGATTTTTCTGATTCGGAATCTAACACTAGCCAGGCTTCTATTACGCTTCCATCTCGTAAACGACGACCATCGCAAAGCCTTCACATCCCATCGAAAGTTAAATCTATACCGCCGATTCAACAAACCTCGACCTCTAACGACCTTAACCCCAATAGTAACACCCAGACAAGTACTTTAGCTAGCGATAATACAAAAAGTTCTGACTTACTTTATCCTGCTTCCGCTTCCGGTCCTCTTATCGTAATTGTTCAGAGAACTGAACAAGGAAAACTTATTCATCCTTTAGATTTTGGAAAATTCTTATTTGACTCAAAAAATAATAACCTTGGTATTGTTAATGGTTCAATTAAACCGGAAGGGCGATATAAATTATCTATCGAGTTTAATACTGCCGCTTCCGCAAATGGATTTGTAAAAAAAATTGACTCGCTCTCAAAACATAAATATAAATCGTTCATCCCGTCATTTAACCTTACGAGAATGGGTCTTGTTCGAGGAATTCCCACGGATATCCCAGAGGCTGAAATTGTTGATGCTTTGAATAATTCCCAAGGAACCCCGAAAGTAATAAAAGCACGTCGACTGAACTACAAGGATTCTACTGATGGAAACACGATCTGGAAACCTTCCCAATCTGTTGTTGTTACATTTGAGGGACAATCCCTTCCGTCTCGTGTGTTTATTTATTATACCTCGCTTCCCGTCGAAGTTTATAAATTTCCAACTGTTCAATGCTTCAATTGCTGCCGGTTTGGACATACAAAATCCGTATGCCGCTCCCCTCCACGTTGTTACTTTTGCGGAGAAGGTCACCCATTTGATCAATGTCCAAAATCTTCCAATAATCCCATTTGCATTAACTGTTCGGGTGCACATACCGCGGTCAGTCTAGCCTGTCCGGAATTGACAAGACAGAGGAACATAAAACATAAAATGGCTACCGACAACATTTCGTACTTCCAGGCCTCAAAGTTATTCTCTCCTGCGAAAAAATCTTTCGCAGAGATGACATCGTCCTCAGCTCCTTTCCAATCAACCACCTTTTTAAATTCAACGTCATCTTCTCACAGAGAAACCATTCTCAAGCCAGTCAAACCCAACCCAAAATATACTCCTTACCTTGATAAAAAACAATTGAATAATATTTTGACCAGCCCGAATGGGAATGCCAAATCTCGGACCCCCAATGGGTGTGCCATTAATAGTAATACATCCCCTCCTGCTCTCCCCGAAATATTGAATAATAATTCTTTTATACAAACTTTAATTACCCTTTTAATTTCTATCCTTACAAACAACAATACTGTACCGTCCAACGCTGCCGATTACATTAAATCTTTATTATCTTGCCTCCCCAATGACTTCGAAACTGAACAAAATTCTTCAGTGGAACAGTAGAAGCCTCTTCGATAACAAATCTGACCTAATTCAATTACTCGACGAACACGACGTTTCAGTGGCCGCCATTTCTGAAACGTGGTTAAAACCCTCCTTTCACTTAAGAATTCCGGGTTATTATTGTCTCAGACACGACAGACCGGATGGTAAAGGCGGCACGGCTCTGATAATCCATAATTCTATCCCGTTTAAACAAATTAATATACATACTCCCTCCGACGATATCCAGATAATAGCAGCTGTCTTATCTGATATCACAATATTATCAATATATATTCCTCCCTCTACCACTTTTATTGAAAATGAATGGGCACCAATCTTAACCCAGATTTGTTCCCCTTTTATGATCCTAGGAGATTTTAATGCACATTCCCCTTCTTGGGGTAGCAAAATAACAAATCGTTCTGGCCGCAATCTTTTAGATTTTATTGATACCCATAACCTATGTTTTTTAAATGACGGATCTCCAACCAGATTCACCCCCCCTCATCAACGGAAAAGTGCTGTTGATTTATCTCTTTGTTCATATTCGTTAGCATCTAAATGCTCTTGGGACATCCTAAACGATCCCCTCTCTAGTGATCATTTTCCAATTATAATCCGATTCCAACATCAATCTAACACTTATCCTCCACCAGTTAAAAATAATCTCAAATTTAGAATAAATGATGCGAATTGGAGCACTTTCTCTTCTGAACTAGATAACCTTATTAATTTAAAAAAAAAATCGTCCCCGGGAGACATCAGATTGCAATGTGAGACGTTTCCCTCTATGGTTATAAATGCAGCAGAAAAATCCATCCCGAAACGCAATGCGAACATTAAAATAAAACACTCTAATCCGTGGTGGGACGAGGAATGCACTCGCTCCGTCAACTCTCGTAAAAAAGCAATTTCCTCTTTTCGTAAGTGTATGACACTAGAAAATTTTTTATCAGTTAAAAAAGCCCAGGCAGAAACCAAACGAATTTTGAAAAATAAAAAACGCGCTGGATGGCGGAAGTTCTGTGAGAACCTGTCTCCGGAAACTCCCCAATCTTCAGTTTGGTCTAGCTTAAAAAAATTCGGATCATCGTATTCTCCGCCGAGTACCAAGCATATATCAGAAGAAATTCTTATAGGATTTGCGGATAAAATAGCCCCCCCATCAGTGGCCGGATGTGAAGAAATGCCTTCTATTAATCCATATCCATCTCACTCTAACTGGCTAGATGCTCCTTTCTCCATTGATGAGATGAAACTAGTAATAAGAACCCTTTCTGACTCTGCTCCGGGTCCCGATGGAATACTTAATAGTTTCATTAAATCATTTTCTGATATGGCGGTTGAATATTTCTTATCTCTTATTAATAATATGTTTGAAACAGGACTAATTCCGGATGATTGGAAAACTCAAAAAATCATTCCCATTTTAAAACCTGGAAAAAATCCATCTGAAATTTCGTCTTATCGGCCTATTGCTCTTTCATCATGTTTGATGAAAGTAGCGGAGCGTTTGATGAAGAACAGATTAGAGTGGTTTGTTGAAAGTCAAGATATTATCTCACCAAATCAGTATGGTTTTCGGAAAAAGAAATCTACAATGGATAATTTAAGTTTGTTCACAACTGATATCCGAGTTTCCCAATCCCTAAATTCTTATACATTGGCCACATTCCTTGACCTTTCATCAGCTTACGATGATGTTTTACTGAATGTTTTGAAAGAAAAGCTAATTAAAAAACAAATCCCCCCGAAATTAGTCCAATTTATTATTAATTTGCTCTCAGATAGGTCCATTATTATTGAGTCTTCCTCTAAATGCTTAAGGCGCAAACTATGGAGAGGTTTGCCCCAGGGTTCTGTTATTAGTCCTCTGTTGTTTAATATTTATATAAGCGACCTAGACTCAGCAATTCCTTTTTCTATCAAGCGTCTTTACTTTGCGGATGATATCCTTATATATTTGTTACATAAAAATATTATTCTTGCAGCTAAGGAAATGAATTTGGCTTTACAATATATTAAAAGCTGGTTGTCAATAAATGGGATGAATCTGGCGGCATCTAAAACAAGGGTCGTGGCTTTCACGCGCAAAAGAAAAATTCCCCAATTCTCAATTTCTTTTGATAATGTGCCTCTACAAACCGCTACTCAAATCAAATTCCTTGGTCTTCTTTTGAACCATAAACTTTCCTGGCTTCCACACATTCAGATAATTTCTACAAAGTGTGAAAAGGGACTTAATATGATGCGAGCAGTTTCCAGAGTATGGTGGGGATCTCACCCTACCACTCTTAAATTAATGTATAATTCCCTAGTTCGGAGCCACTTGGATTATGGCTCATTCCTTTTTGACCCACTCCCTAAATATCTAGATAAGAAAATGGAAAGAATTCAATCAAAAGCCCTCAGAATGATTATTGGAGCTATGAAGTCTTCTCCAATTAATGCTCTTCAGGTGGAATGTGTGGAGCCTCCATTATATTTCAGAAGGCAATTCCTTGCCAATAAATATATTTTCAAGGCTTTATCGTTATCACATCATCCTATTAAACAAAGTCTTAATAGGTTAAGTGTTAATTTGAATTCTAACAAAAGATTGAGAGAAAAACTTTGTTTTCCTCTCTTAATTAAAAGTTTTCATCTCTATAATTCTCTATCATCTTCCCTCCAATATCTTCAAGAAGTTCCCAATCTTCCTATATACAATATTCCATTTAAGGCAATCACTTTTATGCCGAACACAATAACATCAGTCTTTCGGAAGAATATTTTATCTTCCCCAAATAAATTTCAAAATGTGGATGATTGTTTTAAAAGCATAGTGGCTTCGAAATTCCCTGGATTTTCCATCCTTTTCACGGATGGTTCCAAATTTGAAAATAAAAGATGTGGAGCATCTATATATAGTCCAGAATTCAACATCAATCTCACTTATAAATTACCGAAAGAAGCTTCCATATTTACAGCCGAATGCTTTGCAATTGAACAAGCGCTAAATCAAATCCAGGTTCTCAACATTCATCGAGCCTTATTATGTACTGATTCGCTAAGTGCTCTAACTAAAATTAGGTCAAATATTTTACGTTATCCGGAAGACAATATTATATGTAAAATAAAAAATCTTCTCAATTCTCTTAGTGAATCTGGGTTTGAGACGATATTGGCCTGGGTCCCTGCCCATTTGGGTATCGAGGGTAATGAGATGGCCGATTTTCTCGCCAAATCTGGTTCAGATTCCGGAACTATCCCACTAAATTTTAGAATTCCTATATCTGATGTCTTTCCGATTCTTAAATCTAATATGACTCGTGCCTGGGAAGAAAATTGGGCAGTCTCCAAAATAAGAACTGGATCTTTCTATGCGGGAATTCAAAACCATATCCCTGCTAAGCCATGGTTCCACGGTAAAAAACTTTCAAAACGATTCATTTCATGTATCTCGAGAATGAGAATTGGCCACTGTTCAATTGCATCTCACTTGTCTAGAATTAGAGTTTTAGATGATCCGTTCTGCCAGTGCGGTGTGGAAGAGGAAACCCTCGACCACGTTTTCTTTAACTGTAAAAACCATTCATCTTTCAAGAACATATACCGCCGGCTTATTAAAATCACACACCAGTCCCCCCTTAACATTTCATACCTTTTATCTCTTAACAATTCTCGTGTTCATACAGCTTTATGTAAGTTTATTAACCTGAATGAATTCAATATTTAATTTGTTTTAGTGATCTAAATGAGTCCAATATTTAATTTGTTTTATTATTTTCCCATTAGATTAACCGAAATTTCTTATCCATTTTAAATATTACCGGCACAAAGCACTCTCTCCAGGGTGAATTGCCTTAAACCAAAAAAAAAAAAAAAGGGATGTACTGGCTGTTGTGCGCCCTCTCCATAAGAATCTTAAACATTGTAACATTCACGGAAGTTATTACTACCCGCACGACAAGATATCACAAATTGTATCCTAATTTTTTTTACTGGCGTTCGTTATTACTTTTTTTAATTCTTTTAATGTATTTAATGTGCGTTGACTTCACATTAATTGCTTCAATACTCACAATTTTTCTTTACAACCAAATAACAATATGTTTGTCTAACAGAAACTATTTCTCTTTTTTTTAAATTTTCCTATCCTTCAAAAAAATCCTTCAAAAGCTATGTCATCTTTGGAGATATTGGGGGGATGGAAACAAAGGAAATGAAGTTCTGTGAAAGAAAAGGGTAAGAAGGGTGGTTAGAAATCTGGCAGTCAATGTGTTCAGGAGTGACGAACGTATGAATCTACCCCTCCAACTGCGTTGCAAGGCTATGGGTCGAGAGAGTCCGGCCTGAGAGGTCAAAAGTTTTTCCTCGACCATTCCATAGCGATATGAAAAAAAGGCAAAAGCGTCCGCCGCAAGATCGATGACAAACCTCACCCCATGAACGCGGGTACCCTTGCTCACCAAACGTAGCAAACTACTTAGGATGACCTATGGCAGAGGTATAGGATATCTAATAAATGGTTCCCAGAACGGCGGTACCCAGACTCGCCTCCCAAATTGAATCATCTCTGTGTCCCACTCTGTGAGAATTCAAATAATTTGATTTACTCTTATAGTCGCGTTCAGACTGTATTAAAAAAGCACTTTAGAGTCTTTTTGCAACTATTGACAACAACAAAAAAGTGTTGCTAATAGTTGCTATTATTAGCATGGTAACGTGCAAATACCACTAATAATATCACTAATAATAGTTGCTATGGTAACGTGCAAATACCACTAATAATAGTTGCTATGGTAACGTGCAAATACCACTAATAATAGTTGCTATGGTAACGTGCAAATACCACTAACAATAGCAACTATTATTAGTGATATTTTAACAATAAATTTGAACAGGGTATACCACTCCACTCTCCGAAGTAGACATGTTGAGCTTCGGCCAAATCACTTACTTGAAAGGATTCCCAAGTCAAAAGGTTTTTCCTTCTATATTCACTAAAAAGAAATATTTATGTTCTAGGAGGAAATAAAATTCTTCACTGAGGAAATAATTTCCTTTTGGGGATGATGTGTGGAGGGTTTTTTTAAGGAAAGAAAGGAGAGAAAGATCTGGAAAGGAAAAAGGTATGAGGGGTGGGTAGGAATCAGGGGGTCAGTGTGTTCAGGAGTGTACCAATCGTACAAATCAGGACGTATGAATCCATTCTACTGCGGTGCATGGGGATGGGTTCATACGCTGGAAAAAGGTCTCTCCATTCAGTCTCTCCAAATCTACCACCAAGACCTAGACAATCCTCACCCCATGAATCCGGGCACGTTTCATGGGGTGGGGATTGCCTAGGTTAGTATTTGTTAAGCCACCAAACGTAGCGAACCATCTGGGGTCACCTATGACAGAAGTTTATTGGTTAAGGGTTAGATAGGCAACCATTTATTGGATAACCAACAGGTTATCCAATAAATGGTTCACCCGGGCGACGTTTTCCAAAACCGTCTCCCAAATCAACCATCTTTTTGATCAAATAAACAACTCCAAATAGAAGCTTGACATAGACCTAAATCCTGACCTAAATCTATATTAATTCTTCTTTCTGAAAGTTTTAAAAGGGACATTTTATCCAATAGGTAATTAATTATAATCAATATTTTGTACAGGAATATGCAATTTATAGTTCAGAAACCTCAGAAACATACGTTGAATAATGTTAATACAGTTTTAAGGTAACATTAGCCGTATTTGAACGGCTTAATGTATACTTTTCTTAAAACATGAGTCATTTTTGACGTCCACAGCAATGGACCGATAGAGCAAGTGTGTCAAACAATGTCGTTAAGGCCTCTATGCTAATTTTATACAGCCTACATATCAACCATTATAGAAGCGGCGTAAAGAGATGTCCCAATTTTGCGTCTCGAAATGCTTCAAACTTCCAAATGGTGTTTTGTTTTCGTGGGAAATAGAGAAATGGCGCGTCTCGGTTCAATTTATGTAATAATTTCATTGCGTAATCTTCTCCATTCAATTACTATTTTTACACACTTACACACTTACACGCGTTTGCAAAATCTATGACCGAATGTAATAAATATGAATCTGACGTGAGAATCAACTTCTTCTGAATGAAGTGGATCGTACCTGTAATTATCTGCTTAATATTATCATCTTAATATATAAAAATGATTGTTTTTTTGTTTGTCCCTTATGCGTTCCTAAACCATTAATTCAATTGCGATGAAACTTTGATGGTTTGTTGTGTCTACGTCCACGCAGGTTTCTATGCATAATATTGAGCTCTGGCATTATGAAATTTGTATGAAATTCGTATGGAATGCGTTCCTAAACCATTCATCCAATTACGATGAAACTTTGATGAAATGTTGTGTCCACGTCCACAAAGGTTTCTATGAATAATAGTGAGCTCTGGCGTTATGAAATTTGGTTAAAAACTTACTACAGGTGGCACGCGAGTTGTTCGAAAAATGTGTGTATTTACTGTTAGAAGGTGGGAGGGAGGAAGGAATCCGGGAGGAGGGAAGGGAACCCATGAGGGGAAGGGGGAACGAAGGATAGGGGGAGGGGGAGGGAGGAAGGCGGGGAAGATGGAATGGATACGCAGGAGAGGGATGGGAGACGAGGTTCAGAGGGATAGATTTCAAAGGAGACACAGTTGCAGTAGGGGATAGCGTGGGGTTAATTTTAAAAAATCCATACTTCTCACAAGGACATCTGCCAAAAGCAACGCAAACACTTTCTTTCTTTGAGTGAAATTTCAACGCGTGCCGGGTACTCGCTAGTTGAAAAATAAATGAAAGAGAAATCTGTTTAAAATATTTTGAAAAAAAACATGAACGAAGTTATTGGATGTTCAATATAAATCAGTTTCTCTTCAGATAAAAAAATGTTTTCATGCGTTCATCGTCAGAACATCTTCTCGAGGTGTCTCGTGTCATGGGCGAGTTGAAGAGCACTATTTAAAAAACACATCTCTTTTTTACCTTTTGTAAAAGTTGTATAATGCCACTTGTAAGTAGGAAATAACACGGTAGAATCTATGTAGATAGTTTTCGATGATTGTTGAATCCTGCATAGTTTATAAAAAGCACTTGATTTCATAAATTTAGCTGTGCCGGGACTGATTGATAATAATTCAATAAGGAAAATGTTGAAAACGCCAGGGACACAGCTGGGTCGACTGAAGTCTTTTAAGAGAGAGAGATGGCTTGAAAGGCTTCATTTCTCTCTTCATTGTCACCTGCCATCCAAGATAATACAATATTCAAATTACAGCCTCTTGGCATCCCAATATCACAGTCCAGTAAAATCTTTTTTTATACAAGACAAAGACGTTGCAAAAATGTAAACACGAAATTTGTCAAATGCGTGCTTTATATTTCAAGAGTAACCTCAAAACGCAAAACAACACTAATAAAATAATTCTATTATAATTTTATTCATCTCAACTTCACCTTCTTTGAACTTTTGCGCGTACACTACACAACCTGCATTCTACTATAGAAACAGGGGTCAAATGTGCCTATTACCCAGTTTCCAAGAATAAACCTGTTTTCCACTATTCGTCTGGCATAATTAAATCCCAAGGTCAGATTGATTTGGTTTCGAATTTAGAGTCATCAATATTAGAGTGCTGGCGACATTGGGAATTATTAATGAAGGGGCTTTGAGAAATGCTAACAAATTGTTTTACGTTTTACCAAACATATCTAATTGGTACAGGCAATTAAACCATCCAACAGAATGTTACTTTGGTTACACATTCTGTTTCTATTCTAACTTCACTTTATCTTGTTCTGAGATATGAGTTATAAAAGTTCGCAAAAGATAATTTCTCATGATCTATTCACTATTTTCTGATTTTGAGATTGGATTTTGTGTAAAATATTTTAGTTTAACATATTTTAAAGTAAAATGTTTAAATATGACGTATTCTTACCATTTTAGAACATACCTAAATAGAACCATATTATGCTATCGGCTAAGGCTAATAAATCATTGCACAAGGTTTTGACTACATTTCTGTAATGCCATTCCAAGATACAGCTAATATTTTAAATAAAGTATAATAATTTGGGAGGCAGGTATGGGTACTGCCGCCCCGGAAACCATTTATTGGATAACCAACACCCCTACCATAGGTCACCCCAAGTGGTTCGCTACGTTTGATGACTTAGCAGGGGTGCCCGGATTCATGGGGTGAGGTATATCCGGGTCTTGGCGACGGATTCATCTGCCCACAAGCTGCATGGCAGGCCGAGAGAATGGTTGAAGGAGTCCCTTTGACTTCTCCAGCCGTACTCTCTCGGAACATCGCCTTGCACCGCAGTGGGAGCGATGGATTCATACGTCCGTCACTCCAGGATACACTGACCCCCAGATTCCTACCCACCGGTCATACCCTTTTCCTTCCCAAAACTTCCTCTCCTTCCTTTCCTAAAAAGACCCTCCACACATCATCCACAAATATGACATCGGCCCTGAGAGAAATTATTTTTCTCAGTGCCTCCTGTGTGGAGCTAACGTAACAAAAAAAACTAACAGGATGAAACCTCAAAATCAAATATTGTTTAAAGTGCCCTTGGGGTGATTTTCTCACGACAATGGCGCTATAAAAATCAACCAATAATTATTATTATTATTGATAAATAGATTATGGGAATTCGTCTTTGCAAACTTTGACACCTCAGAACACGAACCAAACTGTACATCGTAACAAATTCAAATTGTCAAATACAAACGAAATGTCGATTGCAAACGGTATGGATTGTATATTGAATAATAGATTGTAAAATAAATGGAATCTTTAAAAACTTGATGTTAGAACTTTGTCATACAAGTATCTGTTGAAATTTAACAGAGATGGCGCTGAAAAATATTTCGGTTACAAAAATGAGCAAAAAAAATTGTTTTGCATTCAAAGGCCATTTTTGAAAAAAATGTCAATTAGAACCTTGTCCAAACAAGGTGACGAGTAGTACACCTTGTCGTATAGTTGATAAGCATAACTTATCACTTATTATCCGGGTTGTACACAACATTTAAAAAGCCTAATTACGTTTTTTTATTGGTATATTTTTAACTTTAATTTTACGCTGCTCATTGGTATAAAATAAACTATGGTCGTTAGATTTTTTGTCATTTATAATAATTATAATGAAGGTTATTTTTGCAATTATAATATACTATCTAATGTTTTTTTAATAAACGGATTTTTTCATATATATTTTTTTTAAATATTAATATGCCGACCGGAACAACTAAATGAAATGTAATGCTTTTTTCAATCATCGGATGTAAATGATAATCAAAAAACTATGAAAAAACAACATTTACAAAAACATCACAAATACATATTAAATTCTGGAGTCCTGGGAACCATTTATTGGATAACCAACAATTCTGCCACAGGTCACCCCAAGTGGTTCGCTACGTTTGGTGACTTAACAAGAGTGCCCGAATTCATGGGGTTAGTTTTGTCTAGGTCTTAGCGGCGAATGCGTTAGCCCACTTACTGCGGGCAGGATCAGACGAGACTTGTTGAGGGATACCTTTTGACCTCTCCAGTCAGACCCTCTCCACCCATACAGAGCCATAGATTCGCCATTCCTGGACACATGGGGGGGGGGGGGGGAAAGGGGAGTAAAGAAGTGTGACATTGTGTGACAAGGGGTATGAGGAGGTCATCAGCTCTGTGACGTCACATGTAAAAATCTAAATGAACTACTGTTTTGATTATTTTTAGATGTAAAATTGCAAAATATGTGACGTAACACCAGGGGGAAGGGGTCTCAAAATGTGACAATGTATGAAGGGACAGGGGGGGGGGGGGGGGGTTCAAAAAATCATAAAATTCGTGTGATGTAATTTATGGATGCCCCCTTACACATTTAGTTAGTTTAGTTTTCAAGCATCCTTAAAATAAATCTTATTGAGAAGTTTTTAAAGACCGTCTTTGTAGAGATCCTTTTGTCCACGTTTTTAATTCAGGTGTTTGATTGGAAATAAAATGATTCAATTATCCCACACGTCACACCGCGCGTCACGAGTGTGTGAAGCAATTACTAGATCCGTGTGGATACATAATGGGTCTGCCGATGACTGTTAATGTAAATAGATAATTATTGATGATTTCTCCCATCACGCAGGATAATAATTCGTTCATTCAGGAGGCGTTGTTCGGCTGACGTTTCTCCGGTCATAAACAGAGGTCTATGATGTAAGAAATCAAAAAGATGCGTGACGTTGTTCATGAAATAGTCACTAGTCACCGCGTCTTCTACTATAGTGTCATTGAAAATTGGAAAGGCTAGGAGATTTCAAATTGTGGATAGTAAATGTGGATGTCGATTTGAAGTAGGGGACACAGTGTTGATAGTCTTTTGAAGGAAAGGAAAGAGAGGAAGTTCTGCGAAGGAAAGGGGTATGAGGGTTGGGTAGGAATTTGGTCAATATATCCAGGAGTGACGCACGGACGAATCCAACCCTTCCACTGCGGTGCAAGGCGATGGGTCGACAAAACCTGGCTGGGGAGGTCAAAATGCCTTCCTCAACCAGTCTCTCCCGATCCAAACGTATTCGCCACCAAAACTTAGACTAACCTCACCCCATGAACCCAGGCACTGCTGGGTTCAGGGGGTGAACTGCTTAATCACCAAACGTAGCGAACCACTTGGGGTGACCTATGGCAGGGGTGTTGGTTATCCATAAATGGTTCCCACGACAGCGGTACCCGTATCTACGTCCCAAACTGAACAGTTCAATTTGGGAGGCAGGAATGGGTACCGCCGCCCCGGAAACCTTTATTGGATAACCAACACCTCCGCCATAGGTCACCCCAAG
Organism: Glyphotaelius pellucidus; assembly: GCA_936435175.1. NCBI lineage: Eukaryota > Metazoa > Arthropoda > Insecta > Trichoptera > Limnephilidae > Glyphotaelius > Glyphotaelius pellucidus. The sequence continues at coordinate 2,832,820 of OW386539.1, read as the reverse complement.
TGGTTCGCTACGTTTGGTGATTTAGCAGGGTGCCCGGGTTCATGGGGTGAGGTTTGTCTAGGTCTTGGAGGCGGATGACCAGGACTCACTGAACCCCAGATTCCTACCCACCCCTTAAACCCTTTTCCTTCCCAGAACTCTCCTTTCCCCCTTTTCCTAAAAAAACCCCTCCACACAGCATCCCCAAGGATGACATGGGCCCTGAGGGAAATTATTTTCCTCAGGGCCTCCTGTGTGGAGCTCATGTAAAAAAAAATTGCATTTCTACAGTCAACGAATCGAATAAGAGATTGAGATAAGATTGATTATGTTCTTTGAAAAGGAACATGGAAAGTTTCGTGATTTCTTAGTAGATCGTGATTGATATTGATTTTGATTGTTTTGGTGCTCTCGAACACAGATCCAATGGCATTCTCTACAAGTACACTTCGGAGCGCGCCACACCAGAAAAGTCTCACAGTGAACTGCGCTGTAAACCGTTATCTTACTTTCAGTCTTTACTTTTCTGCGCGGAAGCCTGAAGTGGCGCGTTCCGAACTGCACGTGTTAGGGTTGCTAATGTGTGGATATGAATATGCAAGTTACCCAGGTGATTGTTACGCCAGCGTATTGACGTAGACGAGTAACGATGCTACCAGCCTTGCCTCATCGACCCCCAGTTCCGTAGAAGTGGAAGTGTAAGGAAAGTGGTCTTCACCGATCTATATTTACATTCGCGAGCCGTCGTGCAGTGCGGAGAAAGCGGATAAACAGTAACATCAATTGAGACACGGCACGCATCGTTACAGAAATGGCGGATTATTCATTATCAACGGACGGCCTTTTGCGTAACCACCCATTTGAGCACTGAACACTTCAACAGTAATGGCAGCGCTAACAGCACCCAAATAGAGTGTAAATTTTGACTGTTTGATTACACTAATTCTATCTCTTGAGTTTAAACGTGATTGCAAAATGATCAAAATGTTTAAATACCAGTTACATGGTTAATGCAGTAACTAAGAGGGCCCAATTTTTTCGCAGAAATTCGCGTGTGACAAAGTTATCAAATGGCCATTCAGCGCCATATTTTTGTGACATGTTTTTATAAATTTTATGAAGGCGGCGCTTCCCGGCTCAAAAAGAAGAAGAAGGAGAGATATGTAATTACGATTGTTGGACAGAGCGCGCTAATATTTTAAGTGATAAAATTGAAGCGAAAATTGCGAAAAAGCTTAATAAAACATGACTCGTTTAAAATAGAGCAAAAATCTCGTGGAACGTATCTTAAGTATCATTTAAAGACATTGTGAATTTTTTCACAAATATAACTTGTAAAATAATAGAAATAGACTTGTTTAAAATAATTTTCGGAGCATAATTTGCGATTTTTTTCTATCGAGGGAATTTCATGTAATTTGCGTTTCGGCGTGGAACGTATATTATCTTCAAAAATAACATATTTTTTTTAATAGCTTAAAAACTTCAAATGTTTAAGGGAGATATGTAAGAAATCGGTCGAAATTCGGATAGCGGCAGCTTAATACCTCACAAAAGTCCCAGCTGCTCTCGTCTGGAACCAGTGGGACTACGGCATCTCCATTTGGGGTATGTTGTGAGGCTGAAGGTAGGGTGGAGGAGAAGGAGATGGTAAGAGGAAGGTGGGGAAGTATCTGGCTATTCAAATCTGGTCACCAAACACGGCTAAAGCCATTTTAAACAACGTTTCAATTCTAAATTGTAGTTTTACACCAAAGCTACGCTGAGAGCATCTTCCACTCTGTAACATACCGCAAATAAACTATACATTATTTTAAAGGAATTAAGTATGAAATAACACAAATTAATCAAATAAAATTTAATTGCTCTCACCGGAATTCGATCCCGCGAATTTCTGATTGCTAGTCAAGAGCCTTATCCCTCGACCACGGAGGCCATCAATTCTTCTTCCCATATCTCATTTTACATTTATATTCACTAAGTTTGCTTTTAACTAAGGTTACAGAATACATTGGTATACGTTTCTGCCCAGTGGTATATTAAGTGGGTTCTACAAAAACATACATCAAGGATGTTTTTATTGACTTTCACAGTCACTAATAATGGTAATTATTAAAAATATACACAATTCTGTAAAATATTCCCTTTCTATTGGTAAACTTTTGTATTTCCTTTATACTCGATAGACTTTTGAAAAAAACCGCTTTCGTTCGTCGTCATACGGAGTTACGCACAATGAGAGATGTTGGGACGGCACATCCGAAGTTGAAAGAAATTTCCCCTCGTAAATCGATCTGTGTTAGTACGTGATGCATTACCTACTGTGCGTCTGTGCGTGAGTCGAATAGCGTATTACCTGTCCACCGTAATAACAGTACTATTGTACCTGTTATCTGTTATGTAGCCGCTTTCAGAATATGATCGACTTCATTATCAGCCAAAGTATCTGCTCATGGCTATATACGACGTATAATTACTATTGCACTTAAAGTTATTACTTCGGCTTCGTGTCAATATACCTTTACGCTAATAAGCAGTGTAAGATAAAATTATAGGTTTTGCTAAACCTAAAGCGTATTGAACAAAGGAAGGTGTTGACTTAAACTTATAAATCTTGAAGAATTAGAATAAAATAACAACACACATAACGTTTTATCGATGAGATTTATACAAGCTGGGTTTTATGCTCGACCAAGTATATCTAGACAAGGCGTGTGGGTCTTAAAAATGACACCAGAACCAAATTGGTTTACGTAAACATTTATCAAAAAGATAGTGCATCATCCCATAGTCAAAAGATCATAAGAAGCATTGGTTTTTAACTTTTGTTGGTCTGCGTGAAGCAAATTTGTTTTTCGGTAACGGAATCGCTAGCTTTGTGAAGATCATTTTTAAAACACACAATTGAGGCAATAATATATTTTAGGTATAGGCTATCATGGACTTTATTATTAAAAATTTAATCACTTATATGAATACTTTAAAAATTTCTCCGTAAAATATAGATTTGGGGCATAGAATCGAGAATCATTTAATGAAAAAATGTTTAATTTTTTCCTAGCAAAATTCTTTCGTAATACAAACTACCGACAGGTAGTTTGTGTAATGAAATTCTCATATGTGGTGTTACTTTTGTAGGTCATATTTGGGAATGCTGTGTGGAGGTTTTTTTTAGGGAAATGATGGACAGAGAGTTCTTCGAAAAAAATGGTGTGAGGGGTGGATAGGAATCTGGGGATCGTGTGTCCAGGAGTGACGGACGTATGAATCCATCCCTCCCATTGCAGCGCAATGTGGTGGGTCGAGAGAGACCGGCTGGAGAGGTCTAGGTTAGGTCTCCCTCAACCAGTCTCTCCCGATCCGGCCCGCCGCGCTGCAAGTGGACAAACGCATTCGCCAGCAAGATCTATACAACCCGGGCACCACCGCTAAATCATGGAACGTAGAAAACCACTTGGGATGGCCCTTGGTTGTGTGGGTGTTGGTTATCCAACAAATAGTTCCCGGGTGGTAGTATCCATAAATTCTACCCAATAATGTAATTTACTCTTAGCTTAGCTGAAATATACATTTTAACACCGATTTCTCACAACAAACTGTTTAGAAAGCTTACTGAAATTAAAGCAATGACTTAAGTGCTGCATTTGCAATTTTTAACCTAATTGTTTTAAATAATGGTAATCGTTACCATTTAACTCTAATAATTACACAAGTAAGAGGAAACTGGAACAACGAGAAATTTGAACAATATACAATAACAAACTGTTGTTATCACTGGCGCTCTTATTCCCCGAATTCATATACACGAATATAATCAATATATCAATTATATTTAATATATTGATTCTATAATATAATGGTGAAGTTGCTAGTAAGCAAAACCGTTTTTAACCAAAGGCAAGACATTATAATTTTATATAAATCAATCAATGTATTACCAGTGCGTGCTCTTATGTGGCAAAAAATTGTATTAAAGCATATATCCGACAGTCCGTACAAAACAACGGTGGATCATGTACACAATACACGTTCCATACAAAATAAAGGAACGAAAGTACCTGTGTTTCAAAACAAATATGGTCAAAGAGCCCTTAAATATATTTTACCATTAATATTTAACAAATTGCCATACGAATTCAAAGAAAACTGCTCTACAACGAAAATCTCACTGATGTTAAAACCACGGCTTTTAGGGAGTAACCTTATGTAATAAGATTACATTTTGCTCACTCTCACCATGTACTAATTTGCAAGTATGTTATTAATTACTAATGTATTGATGTTATTATGTTGCTAATGCATTGCATTCTCAATGGTCTAAAGATATTTAAAAAATATATATATTTTCCTATTCTACTGTTTTTTCACCATAAAAATACTGTCTCTGTATTATTTTAAACATTTGCATATCACAATGTTGGTAGATATCTTACATGTTGTTGCTACGCTAATGCGTTTATGATTATTTCATATATTGTTGTTGTAACATTCTTTCTCGTGGAACAAATCAAAAAATATAATAAATTTCGTAGCCCCCCCCTCCCCCAATCCCCCCTCCCTCTTTTCTTCTTTAGTTTTCTGAAGGTCTCACTTCTACCTCGTGGGAATTGCACACTCTCATTTTTTTTTATTTTCTTCCAATCTTATTCTTACAAGTTGGAAAAAACGTGTAGTATGGACAATGTTCATTGTTCAGTTCAATCTTATACACGTTTATAGGTATCACGTTTGTCCTAACAACGTGCACCGACATAAAAAAAAACAATTCATAGTCGGACACCCAGAAGTGTTAAAAATATCTACCATATTTGTAATTTTTTTAATACTCAAATCAGACCAGCATTCCGACATGCCCACTAGTTTGTAGGACGCCGTGTTTTAGGCAAGTTGCAAAGGAACATTACATAAGAAAACTTACACAGCTAATCATTACGAGAATTTACGATTGCAAAGATTTATGCTTTTACGAATTATTATTGTACATATATGTATGTTTAAATTGGGTATTATGCAGGCAACTAGTTCCCCAGTTTATAATAAGAGTATTGCGCCCATTTGAATAGGCCTTTCTTCGTTGGGGAAAATACTAACTTCCTTACAGAGATTTATTACTTTTAATCTATGGGGGTAATTTGATTACGCGTGGAATGGTCAGTTAACTGAATTTATCGATGGGTGATCTTTATCTCTGAACATGGATTTGGTATTTGAAGTCAATTATTATATAAGTACAGTCGTTAGAATAAACAATAAAAATGACCAACGAAGTTAAGTATAGACAGGCAAAGAACTTTCAATTTCGCACGCACAAAATCAAGCGAATTCCTCGAAACCTGAAATTGGTGGGTTTTTGGCATTTGCATAACGATAAATTACCATAAATCTGTGACGTTTCGCATAATTAAATCATTTATAATCAAATCCACTGACTGCGTTACTCAATTAATAATTCATTTTGTATAAATGTTGTATAATATATTCGTTTTTAGTTTCAAGGTCTCCATTTTCACCACAACACAATGGCCGTTGGAGTTTGCAAAAGTTGAAAGTCACAGTCGATTTTAGGAGAGTTTTTCGTTAGAATAAAAAAAAACTATTATACGTAAGAGTTTATATAATAAATAATAAACCCTCCATTAGAAAGTATGTAAAATTGGATTTTAAAATTATTATTACATTTTCTTATGGTGTACGAGTTGGTATTTACATTTTTATACTCATTGAAATTGGGAATAAATTGTCTTGAATTGGTGCCAGTTTTATAAGCAACATATAGTTTATTTCGTTGATGCAAATCTATTTCCGTGTTAGTCCAAATTTTAGCCAAATTTCAGGAGTCACGTAAAACCGGTTTTTCATAACATTATCAGAAATGATACGGAAATCATTGTTTATTCACGTTTTATACAAAATTATTAGTAATATGATTTTTTAAATGTTTTTAACTACTTAAAACAGTGTTTTCTTGTAAAACTTTGCACGACTACCATTGACATAAGCCACGATTTCAGGCATTCGGAAGAGATATGTTAGAGATACAGTGCTAATTAAAATCATGGTTTTAACTTCTGCATTTACAAAAATAAAAACCTCTGCTAGTATCACATCTCTTGCCTAAAATTTCTCATTGATTGTTAGACAACTATCAGTGTCACCCTGGTGAAAGACCACTAATAAATATAGAAACATTTTTTTTAATGGTGACCGGATAACTCAACAAATTGGCACTTCATAACTCCTTTGAAAAGTCATTAAAAGTAGTGAAAAAAAGTAGGTTACGTCAGGTAGGCGATTTTTTATTAGTTTTTCGTCACTTTTAATAACTTTTCAAAGGGGCGTTGAAATGCCACGTTGTTGAGTTATCATGCAACCTTTGCAAACCCTCCTCTTTCTCGTCTCCTTCCCTCCTTTGCTGCAGCCTCACTTCTCCAATAGAGGATGCTATGGTTCGAAGGGGCAGTTGGGATTAATGTGCTCTATTAATATTTTTTAAGTACATTGAAGATGTATTAATTATTGTTTGGGCTTACATAAAGAAATAGACATTGACTTGCATTTATTTTTTCTACAAATTTCAATTCGGGGTTATAAATATAAAAGCACGGCTAAAGTGCTATTTACAAACCATGACAGAATGACAGAAACACTTCTACTAATATAAAATCTATCTCAATCGATATTACCATCATAGGATCAGCTGAAGGCAATAAATTCAACATAAGTCATCGATGATGGTCCTATTTCTTCTCATACGCCTTATATGACAACGAAAAAACCCAAGACATGATAGAATGCTGACGCCACGTACGATCTCTCACTACGACTAGTATGGCTTTGACCAATCAACAAATTGCGTATTGTAGCTTCAAATTCAATAAATTTAAAAAAAGAACATTTATTCCAGAATTCACTAATTTTCAAATTAGCCGTATCATTATTTTAACAATAATAATCACATAAAAACGTGCCTTATGGCTCCAAAACTGCCCATAAACGTCGCGTAACGTACATACATATCAAATGGTCATGAAACCGTAAATGGTTTTTTACATAATATTATTCAGTGGCGTAACACATAATATGATAGGGGTCCGAGTACGCTACGAGCGCGGGCCCCGCGGCGAGCAATGTCTGCAGCCTTTTAGGTTATGTAAGGTAAATTAATTGCCATACTGGTTGTAAACTCGTACGAAATCGAGTGACCGAAATCCGCAGCGAAAAATGAGGTGCCTCGCTTTAAAAAAACATTTGACGAAATTGTAAACAAGTTTTACGAAGCATGAAATTTGTTGATAAATACAAGATTGATGAATTTGAAAGGATTATTAAATGTTCTTCATCGCGGTAATGTAAATAAAACTTGTAATGACGGCCGGAGTAGTCGGTAAGGCTCTTGACTCTTGACAATCCGAAGGTCGCGGGATCGAATCCCGGCATGGCAAATAAATTTTATTTGATTAATTTGTGTTATTTCACAATTAATTCATTTAAAATAATATATAGTATATTTGCTGCACGTTCCAGAGTGGAATATACTCTCAGCATCGCCCTGGTGTAAGACCACCATTCAGAATTGAAACGTTGCTTGAAATGGATTTGTGACCAGATCTGAATAGCCAGGGACTTCCCACTTTCCTCTTCCCCATCTCCTTCCCCTCAATTTTTTCAGCCGTCTCCGAAAGTGGTCAACTTTTTTTTTTGCAATTTTTGTCAACATCATTTAATTGTACTTTAAAATGTTGGAGATGTGAATTTTTACGAATAGAATTTTTTTTAATTAATCTTTTCCACGACAGGGTGTTACATACGCCCTTGTGAAAGTTTGGTATCAAAGCGTGGCTTAAAATAGCAATAAACGTGTTTAGCGATCAGACCTGAATAGCCCGGTACCTCCCACCTTCGTCTTCCCCACCTCATTCCCTTCCCACTCCTTTTAATTACCCAACAAGTCCCATTTAGGGATGCCATAAATCCAGTGGCTCCTTTTGAAAATTTAAAAAGACTAGATTTATTGACCTAAACTCTGCACCCACTAGTTTCTGAAACCTGTTATATTTTAATAATATAATAAAACACATATAAATCTTATATCCACTTAATTTATTTTTGACCGTAACCGGTTTCAACCGGTTAAAGCCATCCAATTCTCTTAAACACTTTCAGTTTATAAGTTTCTAAAAAAAATAATGTTATTTTAAAAGATAATATCTATACATTAATTTGCCGCGACGAAACTGTAATCATATTAAATTCCCTCGATAGAAAAAAATCGCAAACCATGCTACGAAATTTATTATAAACACTTTTTTTCTTTATTTTACAAGTTATTTGTATGAAAAATTTAAATGCTATTTAAAAAAATTTCCCACGAGATTTTGCTCTATTTTAAACGAATCGTATCTTATTAAACATTTTCACAATATTTGCTGTAATATTATCGTTTTTAATATCAGCTCTCCCTCTAACATTCGTGTTTACATATCTCCCCTTCTTCTTCTTTTTGAGCGCTTACTACTGGGCCTTAACGTCCGTTCGAAAGATGCTATCTGTAATCTGCGGCTGTGGAACCGCTCTGAAGATACCCGCCTGTATTTAGATCGGATGTGATCGGCTAACTTCGTAATCGTTAGGGTATTAGACCCAAACGTCCGACAGTTGTCTCTATCATGTAGTACTACCTACCAATGATACCTATTGATACACCTTAAAACTATATTCTAACAACACCTGTTGAAAGTCATTGAAACTACATGCTCTAATGACATCTCTTGAGATAAATTGAAATTGCACATATTTACAAACACTACACCCTCTAACCTCTAACGGAACGTACGATAAAAGACACTTGCAGTAATTTTCTTACTGAAACTCCAGCTCTCACAACTTGGAGATATAAAATTATGTCACTTATAAATATGACAGATAGGCACAAAACCAGGTGTTTAAGATAATAATATTTCATTTACGTAGTAATTTGCAAATCATTTGAATTGAGAACACTTGTGATTTAATTGATCGACTTAATCGGCTTTACTTTCAACGGATATTACAATCACAGTAGCAAACTTGCTTGTATGAAACGCGAGTTATCGATCATCGTTACTAGGTGATTTGAATAATAAAATACTGAAATGATTTTTGTAGAAAACAACCATTTCAATAATCTTATGAATGATTCTGACAACATCAAACAACTAACAATCACTGAGCGTTCAATCCTTTCAACTGAAATGTTCACATTATTTTCTTTGTAATAAACGACGCCGTGGTAACCTGTGAACATAGAATGGCTTTTAGATTCTAAACGATTTTATTTTATGTTTTCTTTTAAGAGCTAGGCAGATAGGCATTCGGTGGGTTTGTTTGTTATAAATTGCAAAGTACGGCTCGTATGTTTTGAAAACAAAACTCTGCCTCTTGGGATGCTGGAAAATTCTTCTGCATTGTTAAATCGTTCAAAATAGCTTAGTGTGTGGCGCTACAGGATAATGCTTTCCACGGGACATGAACAAAGAGAAATAAACATCAATTTTTATCTGTTAGGTAAAATGGTTAAAGTGTCCTTACAGTAAAAGTTAAGGTTAAAGTTAAAGCTAGTATTAAAGTTAAAGTTATGGTAAAGGTTAAAGTTAATGTTAAAGTTACTCAACTTGTTAGGATCTAAACGTCCTTCGTGGAAATATATATTTTTCGTGGAAAACAAATGGTGTCAGGGTTGAGGGGAAAACATTGTTTATTTTGAAGAAAATACGAATGCAAATTATATATAAACGTATTTTCACTCAGCAATATGATTATGGTGACTTTTGCAGGTGCAAAACTAGCTTGTACGTTGGTGAAACAGATGTGAAAAATGTAATAATGTCCAGTTTGTCTCATTACAATGAGTTCCATCAATGCACGATTTTTTTTAGTCCTGAGAATAATAATTCCCCTCGGAGCGTGTGTCATTTTTGACGATGCTGTGTGAAGGGTGTCATGGAAGGAAGCTATGTGCTTGGAAGGCAAAAGGTATGAGGGGTGGGTAGAAATCTGGGGGTCAATGTGTCCAGGAGTAACGGTCGTATCCATCCCACTGCGGTGCAAGAGAGGGTTCTGCTGGAGAAGTCAAAAGTTCAACAAAAAGACAAAGTCACCAAACGAAGCGATATCTATGTAATTTTTTAAAAATATAGGAAATACATAATATTCATATATTTTAAGCAGCATAATTATGTTTCAACTTATTAAGTAAATCTTTACATAGTATAAAATGAAGTCGCTCCCGCTGTCTGTACGCTTAGATCTTTTAAACTACGGAACGGATTTTCATGCGTTTTTCACTAATAGATAGAGTGATTCATGAGGAAGGTTTTTAAGTATATAATGGTGTTGTGTTTTGTTAGCCACAGCAACGTGTGGCTGGGTCTGCTAGTTGTATTATATAATAATAATTCGAAAAGGTAAGTATATTACGAAGTTATCACACACATTATTATTATGTTCTAAAGTCTGAAGTAACAATTACATATAGTTGTACCTTTGGCGTTATCGGCAGGATATGAACTGGACATGGTCCTATACTCCTATATACATAATATATTGCAATGACCGGTGAAGGGACTGTAATAATACGTAACACTATTTGACTTAAATCGAGCGCCGCTAACAATGTGCAGTATTACGTGAACAGATCAGCATCTGGACTGCATTTTGCAGGAAATTGTATTGAGAATGTTGTATTTAGATCATGTATGCATAATGGATCGGCGGGTACATTGCGGCGCAACAATGCACATCGAAAATGCAGCCAGTAAAGCCTACAAAATCAACCGCACACTGTCCTGCAAAAAATCAACCGCAAATTTTCTTAGAAAGTGTTGATTTCTCAAGAAAAACTGGTATGAATTACTGCACGGTCTCCTGGTAATAAAACATCCTTGATATTTAATTTGTAAACTTTAGAATTTATTTCACGCTGTTTTAGCAATTATAAACTTTTAATATTAATTGATTTTTGATTAAAATTTTGCAATAATCGGTTTTGGCTAAAATGTTCTTTTCGGTTTTTTTTTTTCATCAATTACCCGTGAAAATCCGTTTTCCAGTTTTCAAAACATTCGTTGAATACATTAATTTCACATTTTTTCTTCAATTATAATACTTGCAAGATTTTCGATTAATTTTTTGCAATAATTTACTTGATTAAAACTTGGTTTAGATGTTTTCCTAAAAATTGGATTTTTTTAATATTAAGCTCCACACAGGAGGCCCTGAGGAAAATAATTCCTTTCAGGGCCTGTGTCATCTTTGCAATGCTGTGTGGAGGGTCTTTTTAGGAAAGGAAGGTGAGGAAGTTCTGGGTCGGGATCTGGGGGTCAGTATGTCCGGGAGTGACGGACGTATGATTAGATCTCTCACACCACGGTGCAAGGCGATGTTCCGAGAGAGTACAGTTGGAGAAGTCAAAGGGACTCCCTCAACTAACCTCTCCCGATCCGGCCTGCCTTGCAGCTGATGGCCAGACGCATCCGCCGCTAAGACCCAGATAAACGTCATGAACCCGGGCACCCCTGCTAAGTCACCAAACGTAGCAAATCACTTGAGGTGACCTATGGCAAAGGTGTTGGTTATTTACATGTTGGTTCCCGAGGTAGCGGTACCCATTCCCGCCTCCCAAATTAAAAAAAATATGCAATAAGCACGATTCCATAGGAAGTTGCCCCCCGCGGCATACTTATGTACAATATGCAGTCGGTTTAGGAAAAATACGGTATATTTACACAAACTATAAAAATGTGTCCCCGGAAGGGTGTGCAGAGAGAAGGTACCGCCGAATAATTTTTTTTTTTAAATATTATTACTTAATTTAAATTTTGCAATAATCAACATTTGGTAAAACAGACCATTTTCCTATCAATGTCTTATAGAAACTTCTAATTATTTACGCGTGAAAATGCCTTTTCAAATACCCGTTTCAAGAATTTTGAATGCTTTCACTTTTTGCAATTATAAATCTATTCAAGTATTACAAGTCATTTGAATTAAATTTTGCAATAACTACTGACATTGACTAAAACAGCCTAGAATATTTTATTAAACTGTCAAAGCATAATCGCGTAAAAATTATCCGTGAAAAATAAAGCGCGTTTTTTACAATTTTCAAACAATCGTTATTATTTCATTACTACATTATTGCAATAACATGAAAAAAAATTATTACTTAAAATAGGTATTTGTCACGTTTTTAAGATAGTTTTTTCACTATGCAAAGGCGCACTTTCATACCATAAATAATCCAAGATAAAATAGTTGACAAATCTCTACAAAAGCGGATTATCTCAATACAAAATAGTACGTATTTTTCATGGGTCACGCGTATCAAACTTTGGCTTAACCATTCAGTAATACTCACGATGGTGACTTTAATATAAATATTTTTTACGCGTTGTTTGTTGCCCATTGGCCACCGTTGAGATTATGCTGTAGCAACCAAGCCTTTGTAGTAACAGGCGAGGAAATTCTTCCGGCATCTGCAGTCACGCTCGGAACCGCCAAAGTTTTAGGAATGCAAACACGTCAATGATTTCATTGCTGTTTATTTTACAAATTTACGAAAACATGGCGTAGAGAATTGTTTTAGACAAAGAATTCGATTCGTCCTGGAGTTTTTTCATGGCAAACAAGCCATTACATTAGTTTTTATTATTTGCTGGTAGTTGCTACTCGGCTTTGTTTGAGTTTCGACAATATATTTAAAAAATATTCTTAAACTTAATGGTATATTCTGTCATTAAAACCTTGGTGATAGACGATCATTCATGAGCGAAATGCGTTGCTTGAAATAGCTTTAGCCATATTGTGTGTCCAGATTTGATTAGCCAGCTATTTTCAAACCTTCCTTTTTGCCATCTCCTTCCCCAATCCACTCAGCCCAAAATTGGCGTATACCCACTCACTAGACTAGACAGTAGGGAGCAGTTGGGACTCTTGTACAATTCACATAAAAAGCAATGGTGTACCTATCTTGTGCACATGCGCAATGTGCGTATTTCAAAGCTTGAAAAGTTGCTCTAAAAAATAGTTGCCATGAAAAGCTAGAGCAATTTTCATGACGCCAAGACTCATCATGAGACTTTTTTGCAGCTTCAGCACAAAGATTTTCTGCTTGATAGTTAAATTTTAATGTTTTTGTCAATAACCTTAACATATATTCATGATCCTAGCATTAAATCAAATTATTATTGTGACAATTACCGGTCAGTGGCTGAGTGGGCATCGCGTTTGAGTCCCACCCAGGGTCGCGTGTTCGATTCCTCTGCTGGCTAAGTCCTTCATCATGACACAAGCAACATTTTCCGCTTACTGTGGTGGTAGTAGGAGATTTTCAAACATTGTTGGGTTTTTCCGGGAATGTTTGTCTTTCTTAAAAAAAAATGTGACCACAAAAGCAAGCTTTTTTTACAAAATAAATTTTTGGTATTTTCACCAGCATTTGGTTCCTTACAACGGACAATTTGCCTAACTAGGAACTAATATCTACTTACTAGACATAATAACACTTGTACACATTTTTAATGTTTTCAGTTATTATACAATATTTTTACTATGTTATTTTATTGTTGTATGTATAAATATATCTATTGTAATGTAATAAATAAAAAATAAATAAATAAAAATTATACTAGGGTTTCAGGCTAGAATTCAGTTACAACTAGATTACACAAATTAATACACAATTTTTAAGTATGCCTTTTTTACAGTAGGTATAATGATTTACCTAATAAACACTTGAGCAGTGCATATTTTAACAAGGCCACTGGATAACAGGTTTTTTTGTGTTTGTTTTTCTTTTCAATTGAATTAAATTAATTTAAACGACAGTATAGTATTTTTTTCTTTTGTTTGGTTACTAATATAATCAATCTTTTTTTCTTTTTTACTATATTTTATATTATTTGTATTATGACTGTCAATAACTATCCTTTATGTAAATTTAACTTGTTCACTTAAAAATATCTTCGTACAGAATATACACAATTTTTTCTGTCAGTGTGAATATTTATGTTTTGATAACAAATGTAAAGAAGGTAATAAAGTGAAAAGGGTAGTCTAAAAAAGCCACAATTATGTTAAAATAACCCACCTTTTAGCAACATTCGGCAAAAAACTTGACGGGACCCTTTAAATCGAACCCAATTTGCATCTCACAGCAGGTTGGATCTGAACCAGTCAGACTTATTAAGGTATATTTAAGGCTCAGTTAATAACAATAAATAAATGTGTCAGATATGAACGTTCATAAATCGTGAATAATAATGTTTACCTAAATGTATTCTGGATTGCATTGACTCCAATTGGTACCCCCACATAAATCTGTCTAATAAAAGCGACCATAAAAACAAAAATGGTTTTCGTCTGCTTGTGTCACTTGGTCTGGGTGTTACTTTGTTATTCGCACTTTATACTTGCATTAAGAGGAACGGCTATGCAACCTTTTCATACAAAACTTAAATTAGGATTTGAGGCCAAAATACCTAACCAAACTGAATAATATTTTTTTTAATCGAAAGGTACAGCAAATATCTGGTAGGGATAGTTGTTACTTTATTTAAATTAAATTATAAAATATAGACTTATTAAAGATAATAATAATACAATGATATAACTTTGTTTTATTCCACTTTATTATATTCTTCTCCAACCGGTTTCGGTTCGACCTGAACCTTCCTCAGGGATGAATAAAAATATACAGTATATTTTTATTCATCCCTGAGGAAGGTTCAGGTCGAACCGAAACCGGTTGGAGAAGAATATAATTAAGTGGAATAAAACAAAGTTATATCATTGTATTATTATTATAATTATGTATTCCCACAAAGTGATTGCTACATGTGAAAAATTATTAAAGAATTCAATTTTTCATGATTTTCTCTCAGACCACAAAGATTCTGAATCGAAAGATTGACGTTGATCGAAGGTATCTTTAGTAATCATTTTTGATTGACCAGCCACTTCCCATTTTTTATTTTATATGAATACTGCGTGTGCGTCCCAACTGCTCCCGATCGCCTGTAAGTAGTGAGATTATGGCATCCCCAATTGGAGTATGCTGTAAGGCTGAAGGTAATGGGGGGATGAATGAGATGGAGAAGATGGGAAGTTCCTGGCTATTCAGATCTGGTCACCAAACACGACTAAAGCCATTTCTAGCAACATTTCAATTCTGGATGGTCTTACACCAAGGCATTACAGAGAGTATCTGCCATTCCGGAACGCACTCTTTTTTGATTTTTTTTTATTTTATATGATTACCGCACAAGAATCCCAAGCAAACAAGCTCCCGTCTGGAGCCAGTGAGACTATGGCATCCCCAATTGGGGTATGTTGTGAGGCTGAATGTAGTGAGGAGGGGAAGGAGATGGGAAAGAGGAAGGTGGCTATTCAGAACTGATCACCAAACACGGCTAATAAAGCCATTTCAAGCAACGTTTCAATTCTGAACGGTGATCTTACACCATACTGAGAATATCTTTCACTCTGTAACGTGCCGCAAATATACTATATATTATTATAAATGAATAAATTGTGAAATAACACAAATTAATCAAATTAAATTTATTTGCTACGCCGGGATTCGATATCGCGACCTTCGGAATGCGAGTCAAGAGCCTTACCGCTGGACTACGCCATATTTGCGCATTCATATAAAATTTATTTGCGCACGCGGAGACCTAAACCCGCGATCTTCGGATTGATAGTCGAGAGCCGTACCTACCGTACCCTCAACAACCGAGGCAGTCGAAGAGGGTTAATTATATGCCCTTTTATAACCTAAACATCCTACATCGCCCACTAGTGCAACCAATAATCCTGTGGTTTAATCGCTTGTTAGTTACGCTGCAAATTGTCTATTATAATCAGTTAACTTAAAAGCAACGTAACGTTTAGTTTAACCTCTGCTAGGGAAACCTGAACGATCGTGAGAGATTATCTTCGATTTTCCGTTCTGTTTACAACCAGAACAATTTGACGAGTATTATTAATAATTATCTGAACAATTTGTGTACAACGTGTATACAATGGTGGAGTTGAGGTACTTGCATAATGTGTGTAGGGATTTTACAATCACTTCCGCCAAATGCAATTGTATGTACAAATACGCGAACAATTTCCTTACGCAATATAAATATTTACAAGTATCTGGAATTTAGCTACTGTGTTCATTGAGGAATGTGTTATAAACGTAATTAAACGAGTTTGTCACATTTGACAGGCGTGAATGTCAGAACAGTCAACAGTGTGTTTCCTTTGCTTTATGGGTTCAACGAGACTTGATTGTCAGGATATTTATTGAGGACATGAACTCAGGCTTTTTGCGTCAGTTCTTATGTCATTTAAGCGCAAATTAATTTTATGTTAATTCATTATCATTAATTAATATTATATTATTGAAGTAAAACTTCTACGCACGCTTGACTTGGGGAGTAAGCTGGTGAATGCGTGACGAGAGCGTTACAAAAAGTAAGACCGGGCGAGGTGAACGGAAGTTGAGAGGGAGATATAAGTTAATGAAGATAGAAAGAGAGAGAGTTACGTTTCGTAGATTACTGTAAGGGCAAGAGAGAGAAGTGCGAGCACACATTTTCTTTCTCTCTTTCTCTCATAGCCAGTTAAGTTTCGTATATCTAAGACACAGTGCAGGCCTATTATTTGTATCACACTGTAGGAGCAAGAGAGAGCAGTGCGTGCGCACATTTTCTTTCTCTCTTCCTCTCATATAGTTTTACTTCAGTCGTGTGGTCTAAAGCACACTCGTATTTTTTAATATAAATTCTTAACACAAAAACCTCTTAACCCCCCAGGCCTCGGGCTTGTACTGTCAAAAGGTCAGAAAATTTTCGCTTTACAATAAAATCCAAATAAATGAAATATTTCTGAATGTTTCCGAAAACTAAAAACTGTTTTTGAACGGTGATGAAACACGAGCTACGGTTAAAAATAAACATAATTTTTGAAATATAAAAATTTTGAATGCAAACATTTTGAATAAAAAAAAATAAAAAATGGTTCACCTTACTTTTTTTAACTAAAGTTACTGATGACGAAAAAACCACACACATATATTTTATTCGTTCACTCCTTCTTCTCCTCAAAAAGACCCTTGACACAGCATCTTCAAAGATGACATACGCCCTGAGCGAAATTATTTTTCTCAGGGCCTCCTGTGTGGAGTTAATGTAAAAAAAAATCTATCTCTCCAGGCGGACTCTCCCGACATCGTATTGCACCGCAGTTAGAGAGATGGATTCTCTCCTCATACCTTTTTTCCTTCCTAGAACTTCGTTTACTTAAGAGAACCCTTCACACAGATTCTCCTAAGATGACATAGGCCGTGTTTAAAATTATGTTCCTTAGGGCATCCTGTGTGAAGCTAAAGACAAGAAAAGATTTGTATTGTTTGTTGACTTTCTCTTAAGAAAACTTATGTTGTTTATAAAATAGTTTATAAAAATACTGAGGTATTATATTATTATTATTATTATTATTATATTTGTTCTTTGAATATCAATCTTAGATTGACAAAATATATCTATACTTGTTGTAATTAATGGTATCGCATTGTCCCGTTTTATACGGTAATGTATCGTTGCACCGTCATGTACATTTTCGAAATTAAGGAACATTTATTAATGTTTATTCTTTTTGTTTCAGGTATGCACACTTTAACCCGTGACTCATCGAACAGAAGGTTGACAAAAATAATGAAAATCATCATTATTAATTATCATGGACCCCAGGTAAGTCGAGAACTTATCATAAATCATCATTTGGGTGTAATTTAAGACCTTTTTGTCAGTATGGTTGTTTTCTATGACCTTTATGAACGTATATCGTGGTTAATATATTAGTTCGTAAGGTTACAAAGGTCGATAGGGACAAAAAATTGCAAAAGATTTCGTGTGATTCGTTTTTCGAGTGGCTTTTTTAATCAAATTTATTTTCGGCAAATAAACTTGCCATTTTTTCAGTGGGGAAGTGGAAGGTTGTAAAGTATCTATGTGTCAATACGATATTGACTAAATTCGATATCTATGGTCAGTTGGCGTTATTTGCGAGCACAGTCAACATACGACTCCGACAGTACAAACATTTTTGAATAATGTCATTCGTTATGCAAAATAACTGGCTTCTAATGAATGGAGCTTACGTCTAAGACGCGATCAATTTATTCCGTTCGATCGTGGACAAACGTAAGTGGTTCAAATATGACTAAAGACCTCATTAACTAATTAACTCCCGTTGTTTTAACAAGAAATACGTACAAAGTGGCAATACATATTAAAATTGGTATTTCAGTACGAAATTATTGTCAATTTATTAGTATTTTTAATTTTTCGTAGCGATTTGACTTTTAAGAATGTAAATCCATAGGCAGATCCGCCTGCGTTGCCAGCGTATATTGATTTCTTATTTATATTCTGTCGATATTGGTTCGGCTGTCAACAGTGCAACCGTGCTCAGTAAATCGATATAAAATCGTCGGAAGTTACGCCTATCGATCCGATACTGTAAAGTTATCGATTTCACTGTGCTGGACCCACTGGCTTTTCAGATATAGTCATTTTATAGAGCTAAATCTATTTCAAGCAAAGCCAATGGTCGTCTTTCACTAGAGCGATACTGAGAGCATCTTCAATTATTGATTTTAATACCTGATCCAAATCCACTCGATCACTTTTCTCATTCATCTGTTGTCTTAAGTCCAGATAAATGCCCATACCTATTCCTCTGAATTTGACCATCTTCAACAAAACGAAGATCATTTGCGTTGCTGACGGATCAATGCGTTTGTTTAAAGGTCTTTCAAAAGATCACTGCTTCCTCTATCTCCTGTTTTAAAAATGTACCTATACTTCTTTCTAAAATAATTTAAACAAATCAAATGCTAATGGAATAGCCAAAGATAATGGAATGCAATACGTGAAATCTTTGGGAATAGTCAAAAGCTATTAAATACCCAGTGTTTAGGTATCTTGGCGAGGTTGTAGCACAATTCACTCACTGCCCATTGCAGTTCCAGATTGGAAGCTAATCGGTGGAAAATTTCTTACGACATTTTGCTGTCTGTAATATTATCACCGAAGCCTGCAAACGTATTGCCGCGATATCGTAATACCTAATAATAATTGTAGGTTGTCCCGCTTCTGATACCTGCCTTCAGATGACACAAATTGATAGTTGGAATACCAGGGTATATGCAATTAGATGTTTTGCGGAAATTAAATTCTGTACCGATAGTATAGGAGGAAACAGAGATGATTCCTTCGGTATTTTCTGTAATTTAGATAGTTGTGAAATGCTTCGATTAGATCTAACTAGAAATACTTAGTGGAATGAACCAATATTAAAATATATACTTGAATATTTTTTTATTTATTTTTTGAACCTACAATCCGCGATAATAAATTGATGATAATGTTGGTAGTTCTTGGTCGAAGTATGATGCAGTTAAATATGATTTGCAGAAAATTCAATAGATGTCCAACATTAAAATAAAATTGGTTGTATTTATCCAAGACACTATCTAGATTGCATTTAGTTCGGGAATAATCTTGCAATTATACATAAAGACAGAAAATAAAAATTTGGATTAAGAAAATAAAGATAATGTTTGCAGTTTTTAATCTAAGTGTGAAACAGTGAAGTAACACCGAGGGAGGGTACGGTCGAAATAGCTCAGTGGTTGAAGCAAAGCCTCGACAAGGCTAAGGTCCTGAGTTCAATTCCTAGATGCGACCGTATCTTTTTCTGATTTTTCTGTTTTAAATTTTCGTTTGATTAAATACTCCTTAAACTGCTGCGCCTACTTTTAAAATGATCCCTTTTTAAGCATTTTTCGATTGTGCTTTTCCTATTTGTCGGATTTCCGAGGGTTTTAATAAGATAATTATTTTTTTTTTGTTGACAAATTAAAGAAAACGTCAGTAATTTACCTTTTGATAGTTAGTAATGACATTAATGCATTTCCGTTTTTAAGCTTGAAAAAATATAGAATCTGTTAAAAATTTAAACAAAAGAAATACACATTTTAAATTTAGAATTATCAGTTTATAAAAATAAAATAATTTTTTGATTTTGGGTCGGCACCTACATTGTCGCTTGTCAAGAATTATTAGGTACACCTAGGAATAGCTAACATTTTATGCATATAAATTATGCACCGAAATTAGTATTTTGATGATAATCTTTGCTCCTTTCATATTTTAATTTTAATTCCCATGTAATATTAACTCCTGTCAAATGCTGTCTAATTTTATTCATTTATACTCATTAAATAAATTCAAAACTTAAATAGTTATTTTTATATAAAAAAAAGTGTGCCGCAGACTGATTGCTGAGAGCGAGAACTCTAGCGATATAAAAGTAATTTTTCCGCGGTAGAAAGATCTTACAATCTTCGATCTCTTATTAGGTAACAGTGCGAAAATATGGACATCTTAAACCGGTCCCTTTCTTAGTGCGTACAGTTTAAAAAAATGTATAAATGCACAACGATAAAGAGAGTTGTTTATCTCGGAGCATCTGCAGATTGTTACGGAAACACATGCGTCAGTGACGCGAGGCCCGAAGAAGTAAATGATCATTTATATTGGTGTTGATGAAATTCAAACACTTAGAAAAGACTTCATCTGGTAGAGAGGCAGAATAATGAATTCATTGCGAATAGTAAGATAGATAGAAGCTGGTTTGAATAAATAATAACAATGTGTAACTGTGGCCATTGTGCAAATCGTCTTATTTGCATATGAATTCAAGAAATTGTCAGAGGCGAGACGATTGATTGTGTCGCCTGTCATCAATTAAAATCATAGCCGTGGACCGATTCGCTGCTTTAGGTTATGAGGAGAATTGTTACAGTATTATATTATAACCATGTAATATATATATTAAAAAAATATAAGTACTTTAGGTGGGACATAGTAGTATTACAGAGACGTTTTGCAAACTTCCCGTAATATGCCAAAAAGCGTTCGAGTGGTTAGTGTAAAAAATTAAGCAAAATGAAATTAATCTACAGATTAATAAACACTTACAGTCTTACTTGTAAAAAAACACTTCACGATCATTAAACGGTGTTTTTGTTACACATTGTATAAAGACTGTGCATTTTCTTTTTTGGCACGTTACTAATAAAAAAATGTTATTCTCATGAATTGAACTTCGGTATTTAGGCATGTTTTTTTCACGGGTGGCAAAATTACAGTTTTCATAAGTGATATTTTACGCTCGATTCGTGTAATGTTTTTGTACATAATTTCTATTCTAATGACCAATTCACTATTATATTAGTATAGTTCAACAAAATTACTATTATTTGTATTATTTTTAGTCAGTTTGAGGTCAAAATGGTTGGTGGAAAGCTTTTTTTTTCAACTTTTTCAAGTTTGAAGCTTAAAATACTGCAATTTTTAACACTAACGTATATTTTAAATACAAAAATCAAAAAGTTAATTATATCTTATTTCAAAATTGGGATTTGTTTTGTCATCCTCAAAAATAAAAAATGTACGAGACATTTAATATACCTTGGAAAAATTCCGAAATTCGTTGAGAAATTTTTAATAAAACAAGTATACGGCAGATAAACTACCCTCTTCGGCTGAATTAGCAATGTATATAATATCTTTCCATTAACAATTTTTGTCAGTTTTTAATTAGTAAGGTTTTCATTTTTACGGTCGTTTATCAATTGAATAAATTTTTCACGACATTTAACAGTAAGACTGTTAACATTCTGAGTTGAGGTGGTTTTCAGTGCTGGCCGTAAGGCCCTCAGAAATGGAATATATTGAATTTAAGCATTTTGTTTCTCGTGAAAGCACAGACAAAATTATGCAAAGACAATTTTTATGTAAGTAATTAGATCAAATGTGGCTGAGACGTGAAATTGAAAATAAAGAAGTTCACAGACGATTATGAAGCAAGATGAATTGAAATATAAAATGACAGGTAAAAAAATCGTGTTAAATATTGCAAATAGGACGACACATCTTTTTTTTTTTTTTTTTTTTATTGTTTTTGGGGTGTTATGCCGTGTTTCGCTACCTCCTTCTTTAGCCAACGTTTCGGACAGCGTTACAGTGTCCATCATCAGGGCAGATGAGTAAAAAAAAAAAAAATTTTTTTTTTTTTTCTTTTTTTTTTTTTTTACTCATCTGCCCTGATGATGGACACTGTAACGCTGTCCGAAACGTTGGCTAAAGAAGGAGGTAGCGAAACACGGCATAACACCCCAAAAACAATAACAAAAATACTTTTTGGCCGTGAAAACCTAAAAACATACAGGACGACACATCACTCAACAATCTCTACGCCTGATATTTTTTTCTAGACAGTAGGTACCTACCAACTTGTTATGAAGTAAACTAAATAAATTCTTCAGCACTCTTCTTTGCAAAAACACGTCTGAGTTGTTTACAAGATTCTTTTCCTCGATTAGTTTAATCGATGTTGTGCAGAGATCGATCATTAGGTTTGATGTGAAATAATACATTGTTTTCTTCCACGGCCCATCGACCATCGAGTATCGCCGGAGAGCGCTAACTAAACCCAATAACTACCCACTACCTTATAACTAATAACGCTGCATTATGTAAGAAACTAGCTATACTATCTACGGAATTATAATTGGTCCTGAACATTCTCAAACATGAAATCATTAACTAACTGCTGCATTACAAATAGTTTTAAGAGCGAAAGAAATTACGTATCTCAAGTAGGATAGGTACTATCGTCAACCACATAAATATTGTATAAAGACATTTTCTTTTTCGTAGCATAAATAAAAAAAAATCAATATTATGTTGGCAACATTGAACTTCAGTACATAGGCGCAGGCGCGAATCCGCCATATTTTTTTCACGCGGGCAAAATTACAGTTTTGACATGTGATATTTTACGCGCGATTCGTATAGTGTTTTTGTGCATAATTTCTATTCTGTTGACCAATTCACTATTATATTAGTATAGTTCAACATAATTACTATTATTTGTGTCATTTTTTGTCAGTTTTAATCCTTTAAATAATATCATATTGTTAATTTAGTTTTGTTAACAGAAAAGTTAGGTTATTTCTGAAGCATTATATTTTTATTGTCTTTTGCCGCGTGAGTTTAATGTGAAGTTCAAAAACAGTCGAAGCTACAATTTAAAAGATGTTTTTTTCTTAACGCTTCTAACTTTCCTTCTGCAAAGGGGTTGGCCATCATTTCAAGTTACGTAGATAGGGAAGGCGAATTATATAGGTATTAATTTTATTTAAATAGCCAAATTTCTCTTATTACGTATCTCTAGGTAAGACGGACCGCCCTTCTTTGCACAGAATCAAGTGGATTTGTCAAGTTTTTGAGACTCCAGCCCAGAGGTGGCTTCCAAATTCAATTTTTGGCTATAAAAATAACAATGTAATAGGTTTATCGATCGTCCAATTGATTAGTCAGACATCTCCGAAAAATTGGTATTTGAGCTGAGTATGCAGTTATATGTAAAAGTGTAATCTCTATCTGGTTCAATATTCAGATTACTCACAAAACACCACCAAATCAATTATAATGCTCAAAAACTTGCAGTGAATTAAACAAAATGTTAATATTTTCTGGGTCACTAGAAGGATATTTCAAAATTTCATACTAATGTACCGGACCGTTGTGTCTCCCGGTATTACTTTATAGCATTTTTAACTTGTAAAACACAGACACTTGTAAATAATATTTGATTTACGGTAAACATTGTTTTCCTCAATATTGTTTTCCTCAATATCTCAAAACTTGGTATTTGGAGATATCTGACTAATCAACTGGTTGATCAAAATTGCATTACTTAAAATACTTTACAAAATCTATGACTTTCGAAATCATAGATCAAATTTATAGACAGAAACATTACAAATATATTTTTCTTCATCATGGATGCAGTTAATTAAAGGCTTAATAAGATCTCTCTTGCAACATCCTTTGGTCCAGGCACTAATTGGGAGGTTGGGCGTATTAGGGCTGAGCCTCCGGAGACAGAGAGTATCTACTTGTTAAGCCGTACTTGGATCGGTACTGCATCTGTGTCGCCATGTTTACCCGTCAACCAATCATTCTTGCAGCTGCATTACTCTACATGCATTCCACTTGTATCTTTCTGATTTCAGTGGCGTACGATTATTCAACTCTACTCTGTATATATGTAAACGTGATTCATTGTTAATTTTAACACAGTTTTTTTTAGGTAATTTATTTGATAAAATAAATCGTTTACAGTAACTAGTTTCAGGTACAAACTTGGGCACTTTGACCAGTAAATAATTCTGAAATTTAATGTCATTTGAAAAATAAATACAAAAGTATGTAAAATTTGTTCTAATTATTGACAATATTTATTTTACGATAGGTCCAAACTGCTAAATTCGGTGGTCTGTGCGATTCCGGAAGATTTAGTTCATTTTCAAGAAGTGTCATTTTCAAAATTGTAACTGATTGTGTGAAGGATTCAGACAAGCGATAAAGTAGGTACCTACCTGTTAAATAATATTTTGACAGAATTTTTTTTCCATTGTCGTTTTCAAAATTGGAATATCCCACATATTTTAAGTTTTAATGAATTTCACAGTGAACATCGCCCCACTCAGATTTGCAGTCTAATGAAAATCCATCTCTGTATAGCGTTTTTTTCATAAAGTTGATATTATTGTTTGTTCTGGGTGGAAAATTCATTTTATGTTCCTACCCACCCCTCACACCCTTTCCTTCCCAGAACTTCGTGTTCTTCCTTTCCTCGAAAGACACTCCACATAGCATCCTAAAATATGACATAGGCCCTGAGGGAAATTATTTTCCTCCTATGCATTTAGTCATCTTATTAGTATTTTTGCGTTTTCTTCTTTGGAGTTGCTTTCTTTTGTGTTTTCTTTGCCTGTTAATTTTGTAGTGGTTTGAAGATTGGATATTGATTTTATGAAAATATATATATTTTTTAATTTCATAGAATTCGTCTTTCGAGACTTGCGTGAGACGTGGATTAATCGTGTTATATTAGAACCAAGTAGTAAATTAATAAATATATTATTTCTATCTCATTCTCTTGCAGGCTAAATCCTATAAATGTTTTAGTGTCGCTTGCTTCCGTTTCATCGAGTTTCAAATAACAAAGGTGCAAAAGAAATTTTCACTTAAAAAAAATTGTCAGAATCAAAAGTACAGAAAAACTAGCAGTTCTTATGACATATTATGTAAGTATCCCTCGTTAAGTAGATTATTTCATCTCCTTTAGCCTGTACGCCTCTGCACCTTCATGTATTCCATATTAAGGTGCCAATAATAATCAAAGGCGATTGGAGGGAAATTGCGTAAAGAATTTATGATAGGAAACCATTCGATCATGCATTAAACATGTGCAATACAAAAATATTATTTTTAGTAGGTTAATTAGAGCTACGGTTTCAAAAAGATATTTCGTATTTACCAATGTTATTTCATGAATCTTGTTCTTTTTAGTACTGCAATACACACATTCTTCCATAAATTTATGTTTCAATGTTTTTAAATATATGCATTAACTTATACCTTGTACGGCTGCAACTAATAACGTTAGCAACTCAATTCACTTTAACGATTCTGCTCACTTAAAGTCATCGTAATTTTCAAATTTAAGCACGGTACATTTACACTACATTTGCCGATTTCAGAATTGTCGGAAATTAATGCTAAAGCACTATTTTTTATAATTTTTAATACGATTCGGTTTACATTAAGATAAAAAATTAAATGCTTTGTATAAATTGAATCATTTCCTACTGTTTCCATTGAGTGTAATTAAAACGAAATTTTTAATTTCTTTATAAAATATGTATCTTTTCATTAGAAATGTATAAACGGATATAAGAAACAACTTTTTAATGACACAATTTTGTAGCTTAAATTATCTGTGACAGTTTCACTTGTTTAACTTTTTTCTTTCTTATAAAAATATTCACAAAATTAATAAAAAACCACTTTAACACGACTTCAAATCGTGACCGCTAAACTCTGTTTGTCAGGCGATTTTTATGTATATTACCTTCATTCGTGATGCTATAAGGCACACCAAGAATACACACATTTTTGACTTGTGGCTTCCTCTCAAGGATTGTGGAAGATACAAAAGCTTGGTGAGTAGATATGGTGGATTTATTTCTACATACGTGTTTAAGGGATCCCCTAGTCCTAGAAAAATTCGACAACGGAATCCACGCCTCTTTTTGGGGAGGATTTAAAAATACTTGAGAAAAAGTTTTTGGAAAGGTTGGAGAAGGTATTTAAGAGTTGTTTTTCATAGGTTGATCTCACAAAGGCCTGTAAAAAAATTAACTCCTTTTTTACGCATTGTTTATTATAACAAGGAAATTTAAAATGGACTACACGGAACAAAGCGACGCGGAGTCTGGAGACGTCCTTACACTCCCTAATCTGGCAGGAGACTAAGTACGAATTATCAACGCGCTATCAGCCCTTCTGCAGATGGCATAAAGATGATATTCGCAGTTGGGTAACGCCTCTTTTTATGCATTGGAAAAAATATTGCCAAAATTCATGTTTTATTTTATTTTGTGAAATTCAGGCACAAAAATTTAAATGTTTTCCGATTATCTTGTAAAGAACCTAATTTGCCACATTATGTAATGAAATTTTATCCAAAACTGGATTCACTTCTAGGAAATTTTGGCACTTAAAAGTATTTTTAATAGATCTGATACTTTATTTTTTTCTAGACTCACAAAAGGACTTATTACAAAATTACTCTATTTTCCAAGGCCAAGGTGTGTTCTACTCGCAGTATTTAATTGAAGCAACTATAATATATCTAAGCGATCAAATTTTCAAACCAAAACATATGATTTTGTATGATTTTGCAATATTTTGCACGACTTCATCTTAAAGAATTGGTTCGGTTAGGTTAGGTTGGGATAGGTTTGGTTAGTCAAATCACCGCGAATCACACAATAGCAATCAAATTGAGTAAGTCGGCTCCTATGTGGAACGAGTGCCGGCATCTGTTTTTCCTCCTTCCTAAAACCCGGGCTCTACGCCCCCCCACCCCCCCCCCCAAAATGAAAAAAGCGGGAGAGTTGGATACATGTCTCACACCTGGACACGCTGCTCCCCAACTGCCTACCCATCCCTCTTACCTTTATCCTTCCCAGAGCATTCTCTCCTTCCTTTACATTACATTACACAGCATTCCCGAAGATGAAATATGATCTAAGGGAAATTATTTACCTCAGCACCTCTTGTGTAGAGTTAGTGAATTTTTTTTAAATCAGCGGCAAACGACCAGTCTATCAGTTTCCTCAAAGCAATTCTGAATATGCCAAAAAGTTGTTGAAAATGAATTCTTACGTTCTGTGAACAAAACCCAAAAGTTTCTTGTACTAATTTTCACATATTTATAAAAACAAGGAATTGTATTAATTTTTTGCATTGTCATGTTAGACAATACGTCACAAATTAAAGTACTCCATTGAATCATTGCTGGTTCCTATAACTTTGCGAAACAATGAAGGCGATGAATATAATGCCAGTAATCAACAATATCTACGAACGGTTTCCCTCAATAACACCGTAAATCTTTCCTTCCAATCTCCTCTCCTGGGATGTGGAGGAATTAACATATGAATGGCCCACAATTACCAACTCTATCAGATCTCTAAACAATGCTCAATGTCACGACCCACTGCAAAACCATTATTCAAATCTGACTTATCTCAAAATCTCGAGAAAAAAATTGAAAACCGTGCGTTTTGGAAACTGCCGATTTTTAGCCGAACAATAAAAATTCACAGGACAATAATAATAAGCGATTTGTGACTTTGCCATGGCTTTATGTCGAATATCGTGGGTTTTCGAAACGAAATAATAACAATGAGCATCGTAAATATGCCAAAATGTTGCGAAAATTATGTTTTTTCCGAATCGAAAAAATTATCAATGACAGTACCTACCTATGACACCTACGTCATCAGAATCACAATATGAAAGATTTTGGAACAAACATTTTTTTTACTGTGTGATCTTGAAAGGTCTTTTTTAAATAAAGGAAGAAGAGGAAGTTCTGGGAAGGTAAAAGGTATGAGAGGTGGATGGTAATCTAAGTCCAGGATTGACGTATATATCCATCCCTTAAACTGCGGTGCTGGGCGTTGGGTCATGAGTCCGGCTAGATATATCAAAGGGTCTCCCTCTACCGTCCTCTCCGTATCTGGTGGGCAGACGCGGCAGACCACCAAACCTAGGCAAACCTCACCCCATGAACCAGAGCATCTCTGTTAGGCACCAAACGTTGCGAACCACGTGGTTGACTTATGGCAGAGGTGTTGGTTATCCAGTGAATTATTCCTGGAGCGAATATCCACTCCCGTCTCCCAAATTGTACATGGCGTGTTACCTTATTTTTGACAAACAAAGGAATATTTAAAAGTTCCATAGCTCGTGACGAAAATTTCTTTGTTTTTGAAAATAGTTGCATTGGTCTTTAAAAATGTAGACAAAAAAACATGACTAAAGTTCTTATCGCTTTATAATAATTCATTTTCTTTTTTATAAAGTGGGAGAAAAAGATTAAACGCAGATTAGACAGGCAGAAAATTAGATCTGGAGGATCTTCACTAAAGTGAGTAGACTTAAATCTAATAGGAGTGTAGACAAATAAATTCAGTTGAAACGTGTTTATCGCACATGCTAAATAAGTGTTGCACAATAATTTCGTTCAAATTTCGCAAAATTGATCAAATTGCTGAATCATCCAACACTCTTCAATCATTATTAAGTTTATGATAAAGCCATAAATATTTATAGTGATTACAGGTCTCATTACAGATATTGCAGTTGAATGGAAACTGTTTAATGAATGGGAAACAATACCAACAGATGCTATAGTCGTTTGGTTAGTTGGAGGAAATGGGTATTGGAGGTCTTTGTTCATACTCAGCAAGTGGGAGATAGATAACCGATCGGTGATTTCACAATTTGGACATAAAACAAGCACGAATGTTTTCCTGTCTTACACATTGCTTAAAAATTCCACTACAAGACCCGTTTTAACGTTTCACGATTTACCTATTTCATTATCAACTTTTAAAGTTCAGATTTCGCATGTCATAAAAATATGATAAAGTGTTCAAATATTGCTTCTCTTTCAAATTAAATTTTTATTCCAGATTCTATTGATATTTGCACATTTTTTAAAAAGGTGTAACCCAATTTTGTCTAATTTATCTTTGAAACACAAAACATGGAAACTTTTGGTTCTGGATATATTTTTTTAATGTTTATATATAAATTTATAGGAAATCCAACGTTTTATCTAACACTTGTATGTTGTAAGCAAATTTACAAGGATATCACAATTGATTAGGCCTACTTCTCTGGTTGATATAAAATAAATTGTCTCTGCACGAACCCTAGTTGGAAGATGGACACTTAAAAAAACGTTGCAATTAATCCAGCGCCAACGCAGAATGGAATATTCGTCAGTAAAAATGTTCACAATAAGGTTTTCTATTACCTAATATGTTTTAGTTCAATATTTTCCGAAATAAAATATATTCTTAACCGGGTTTCATAAGCGCTTTTATAAAATTATTCTCCACTGTGGTATTTCATATTTGTTGCTGCTTCATTCGAAACTCTTTTAGTTGGAGTGATGTGCCAATTTCATTTGAAATACAAAATATGTTGATATGTAAACTTTTGGTTATGACTACTTCTGGCCAATTCTTAAGATGCCTTTAGTAGACCTCCTAATTCTTAATAGTATTGTAGTCGCATAAGATATTAGTTATTAGATTACGATAAATAATTAATAAGCGTGATATTTTAACTTAAGAGTTTATTTCATCTCGTGATTTTTTGACGCCCTTGGTGATGATCTTTTTTAAAGATAGACTTTAAAATAATCCAAATTTTCGTTATTATAATTAATAATATAATGGTTGACGTATTCATTAGTTTGAAATAAGATTGGCGAGGAAAAATTTTAGGTGATTAACAACGAAGATCATCAGTGATGATTTATTAACTGAGAAAGTCATCGCAAATAAAGCAATAAATCCATAACTTAGGTGTCAATGAATGATGCTTAATGCGTTTCATTGGTTCATTAATACTCGTGTGATGCGAGAGGCCCGAGTGTTTTTGTAAAGAGAAATTAGCATCAAACATTATTTGTTTATCTTAGTAGCATCCATAACAATTGTCGGATTTTCACTCTAAGTTGCTTTATGCACGAATGAACCTAATAAGTTCGCACGATTGTATACGATTTATTGCATTCAGAGACGAGTGTTGTGAGTTTGCATCATCAGTCATTTTACTTGTGTTATTGTGTAATAGAAAATCAAATCAATTATCAATAGATCGGATCGACGTAGCATCAGAGTCTTATTTATGAAACAATTTGATAAAGATAACTCCAACAGGAATGAAAAAGGGGTCCTTCGAGCCGGATTCAAAAACATTGACGTTTTATCGGTTTTTTAGCTTTCTGGATGTTTTTAGTGCTTTATTTTTATAAATGCATAATGCACTACAGCGAACGAGAGAAAATCCTCGGTAAATACGAACCTAAGCGACGATAGGTTAGTACCTGCCTAAAGATTATCCAAAGTGGTTTAGACCTAGATCGTCTTCTTCATTCAGAAGTAAGTTGGTAATGACAAGGTTTTAGATATCAAACCCACCTCTGATGGGAGCGGAACTTGAAGAAGAAACCTTAAAATTATGCAAGCCTGTATGTACATTGTAGCTCGGTCTGAAATCATGAATAAAATTACAGATTTACGTCACACAGTTTTTCCACACTGAACTCCAGGCAATAACTATTGTGAGATTTACTGACACATTTAAATTTGAAGTTACCTTCAAAATCCAGATGGAAACGTCAACGAATAATAAAAACATTGAACCATCATTCGTTAGGCTTATCTTGGCTGTGTCTATGGACTACGTCAAAATGTCCTTCAAAGTTTCTAAGATTCTAAATTGCATAAAATATTACTCAGGGAACTATCTTCCTCAAATGATTATTTATAAATTTACTAGCGAGTTCCCGGCTTGCGTTGCAACGCCCTCAAATAAATAAATTGTTTCTCTCTGCGTGTCCTTTCCCATTCGTTCCCGTTCCTCTTCCCCTCCCCTCCCACTTATCTTTTCCCTCCTGCACGCGTTCCCTCCACCTTCCCCGCCTTCCCCCTCTGCCACTAAACTACATGAAATAAAGCCATTCTTCAAACTATTCACGCGCTTAGCTTAATTTTTTCTACAAATTTTATAACACCACAGTTCACCAGTATATAAATATACAGAAACCTTTGCGGGCGTGCGTACCTCAACTCACCAAAGTTTCATCGCAATCTGATGAATGGTGTAGGAAATAATTACATTACGCCAGAGCTTACTATTATATATAGAAACCATCGCGGGCATGCGCACATCAAATCCCCAAAGTTTCATCGCAATCGGATGAACGGTTAGCAACGCGTAAGGCACAAACAAACAAGCAAGCAAGCAAAAATAAATTATTTTCATATATATAGATGATATTAACCAGCATAAAATACGATTATTATTGCTAGCTCCAGTTTATAACCTCGCCACCCCCGCATGTCATTGCCCTTCATCTAAGTAGGCACTTAAAATGTATGAAAATCGCTCCAGTTGTCACAAATCAAGGTTAAATCTGAGCCAAATATTCATAAAATGACAACATCACTTCGTTTTCCTCTCCGCAAATCTTGCCAGGAATTAGTACTGGATTAGACCACCTCCACGATGTATGACGAAATGGAATACTATTTTCATATAGTCACGTTTTTTCATTATTCCGCACTGCCATAATGTTCATATTTCTCATGCAATTACTTTGAACAAATGGAGCGTAATAATTTTCTCAGGATTTTGCAAAACTTGGGAACTAAAGCCATTCTAGTTTCAATGTGAAATAGGTATCTACCCGTAGCCACTTACGTAGGTGACGTAAAGGCCTTTATATATCTCGCGGCCAATCTAAACATAATAGGATTCAAATAATGTCTTATGGCTGACAAATCATTAAAAAAAGTCTTAGGATGGGTTGTTTCAAAAAATTTGATGGATTCATCAAATATTTGAAGTTGATTTTCACGTTCTGTGTAAGTTCTATTCAAGTTCTGTTATTACATCGTTATAGGACAGTTGCTTCACAAAACTGAAATAATCACAGAACTTTAATAGAACTTACACAAAACGTGAAAATTAACTTCAAATATTTGATGAATCCATCAAATTTTTTGAAACAACCCGTCCTTAATAGAGTTAATGTAATTCAGCCCCTCAAATCAATAAATATTTCAGCTTCTTAGATAGGCACAATTTTTGTAAAATAAAACATTAAATAGTCGTGCAAATAATTTGCGGTGTGCATCTGTTAGAAGTATCGGAACACTTTACAGGTAGTCACCAATTTCTATGCGTTCTATCTGTAATTTATGACAATGACTGCGCTCTATAACTCCGACGTTGAAATATGTCTTCTAAATTGTGCGCTTAGCGTTGAAATAATTTATGTCAGCGCAAAAGCGGAGTATAAATAAACGACAATCAATTACTTGACATAAAAGAAGCGAGCTGCAAGTTGAACTTTTCAAAACTTTGAAAAAAGGCAAGCCAACGGAAGATACTAATTTAATCTTGATATCCTCCTACGTAAACGTCCACTATGCCCATACAGAACTTTGCTGGTCTCATCAGATATAAAAAGCAATATAAATTACTGATCTTTATTTCATCGGCCTCCCACAATTTACCCTTAACGATTCTGGACTAATTTGTATAGCTTCACGTGTAATCTCCCTTGTTGCATTTGATCCGCTATTATTATGGTAAATTTTTTGGCAGTGGTTCCATTAAACCCCTCCCACCTGCACCAAATACGTCCCGGATCATCGACTGTTTCCTGACGTAAAGAAACGGGTTCTGGTGACTGGTTTCGTTTTTTGTTGTGAACTTTAACGCAGTTCATTTGGTGCCAATGAACCGAGGACTAGAGAACTTTGAAGTTGTAGTCGTCACCCACTCATTTGATAGAATTTATTGTCTTTCTTCAGGAGCCGGCTCCTTGTAAGGATTAAGGACTACAAACTCGTCGATTAGTCGGGAGTTCAGCGATCCCTAACACTACAACTCTATTTGATGACGATATTATCTGAAAATCAATGTTCGCAATAACACTTCGATGACTCTAAACATAAATTGTTTCCTGGAATACAACCATTTAAATAATAACGGTATGGTTAGTTTACAACAAATGTTTAAATGATTAACTGTATAAAATTGACAAATACAGTTCATATCTCATTATTTTCTTTTAGTGTAATCCAAATATTTATATTGTTTTCCCTGAAGGACTGAGTTCCCCTGGATGAGAATTCCTGTGATTTATGTAAATACAGGCAAAACACATAATATGGATGTTTATTACGAGTATTTTGGTGTTATCTTATAAAACGTGGGTATTTTTATACGACTCTTTAGTTTATGTATTCTTTAAACGATTGAAGCATTACAAAAACGTGTAGTGTAATTTTTATTACAAAACATTTTTTAATCGTGTAGACGAAATCATCCTAGCGTCAGTCCACTTGCTATGCTCTCTGTGCTCTCAATATCTAGTTTGCAAATCTCAAAGTTGTATTCAAATAACATCAAAGACTTTGGCTGTAATGTGCTCCAAATTTGCATACAGCACGAACCCAAAGATCCATTCATTTTAACATGGAAAACACGTCCTGCAATAACTTGTTGCGATGTTGTTCAAATTTACCATGCTTTTTACCTAGACGAGACATTATCAATATTATTGTGTCATCTTAAATGGGGGCTTCAGCACAGGTAAGCCACCCAGTGCGGCCAACATTATTAAATTATAATACAAAATGCAAACTATATTATCAAAAATTTTCACTTTTATCCAGGTACCGTCACAGCAGCGATTTAATCATTGCCATCCCTTGTTATCGTCGAGAGGTGGCAACACCGAATCAACGTCGATGATAGCAGTCCAATGCCCAATTTCTCCGGCCCAAATCTTCCTTGCTGCGCGATTCCCTGTCGCGTTTTAGTTTAAATATTTAAATAGTAGTGATCTTGTAACTTGTGTCTCAAATAAACCATAAATCAGTAGTGAACTTTGTTTTCTTAATACATGTCATTCGTCATTCCGGGTATCTAGATTGCATACCCACCGTACATTTTTTACTGCCATCGATACTATCAGTCATTTACCCAGTGTTAATATTATATGTAAAACTTTGTGGGAGTAAAATGTTAGCATTATTTTCAGCATCAAGATTCTACGTCCACACGTTATTATTATAATATATATGAGTTGAAAGCTCGATCTGAAGTTGTTAGACGCCCACCTTAAAGTTGCCTCATAACTGAAGATTGTGATCATAATGGCTAACTCCTTGACGAATAGTTTCCAATCATTTTACTGAAGTCAGCAATTTTGACTTCGCTTGTTGCAACCGAAACTGCTTACGAATTACAATTTCAGATGCACTGATAATGGAGTGTAAATACTTTAAAAGAAACGAAATGAACTGATGTAGTGGGTGTTATAAATTGTAGGAAAGAACAAGGTACGAAAGGGAAATGGGATGACCAGTCTTGTTACTTACTTAGCATTATTTCTCTGCGAAGGAGAACACAACACAATCACAGTCTAATATAGTAACCACAGTACCTCGAGATAATTATCGCCATAACAAAACGAATGAGTACTTAAAATGATATTATGTTCTTCCAAGATAGTCAAATGTCAAATTCCTTCTTTTTTACTTAAAAACGAGATTATGTACGTTAAAACACCAACACACAATGCTTCCAAGGTAGTCTCAATTTTTCAAAACAATCGCCCTCGAATTTGCACTATTTTCTTGCAATTGTTTCAAATTTCAAATTGTTTTCCGGCAAGGTGATGATTGATAAAGATAGGAACTGGATAAACCCCATTTCTATTCTTAATTGTGGAATTTCACCTGGGCAAATCTGGTCTTCAATCGTAGCAAAGAAAACCTATAAAGTTTTGAATAACTTAGCAATGGTGCCTAACTGATGGTCAAACCATGTTAGACCAAATGTTTTATTTTAATTATTGTTTTGCTGCCCACTTCTAAAGTTAGCTTGATTCTGATGTAATCGATTGTTGGCATTTCTGACAAGGATTAATTATGATTAATAACATGGTTCATTATTAATGTTCAGAGTGCAAACAATATATACTGTAGGTATTGTAACGATATAGTTGGTCGATGACTCTACTCAAAATTGTTGTAACGAAAATGGCCACAATTTAGAAGCTAGTTATATCTTCCTATGATTTAGAAAGAAATGAATATGTAGCACCTTCAAGGTGGCTGAAATGGCCATCACAATTTGCATCTCTAATAGAATTTTTCTGGATATCCGGATTGGAATCTGAATTTTCAGAAAAATGTGTACCTATTGACAAAATAATATTCTTATGATCATTGGAACCACAATACTATCTTGGCTTTGAAAGAGGAGAAGAAGTCACCAACAGATGAGATGTGTGGGTATAGAAGTGAATGTTTAGCACGTCTAAGGTGACCAAAATGGTCACCACAATTTTCAACCACTAGTAAAACTCTTCCGGCTGTCCCGATTGGAATCTGAACGTTCAGAATAATATGTATGCTGATGACCATTGGAACCACAATATCATCTTGGCTTTAAAAGGGGAGAAAAAGTCGTCAATAGATTAGACAGGTCGACGATCTAAAGAAGACCACAGGTTTCGGATTGATGATGTGATTGCTGCCAAATGTGTTAAACAGTTTTAAATATTCAAAGGTGGAAACCAGAGAACTCTTCAAGAAGAAGTAAAAGAACTAGGTCCATTGTAATCTGCAGAACTGCCAACACTCCGTATATATATATATATATGTGTATTACACAGGGAGATAATGTATTGGAACTGTTCAGTATTCAAACCCCTTCATGTTTGAACAAACCCACGCGAGAAGTAAAACAATGAATTATGCAATGGTGCCCAGTTAGAGATAAGGAAAGACGTCTTTATTTGTGAGTTATGCAACATTGGGAATTCCAGGATATAACATTACATTGGCTTTATTTTATCCCTTCTTAAGCAGTGCTTTCGAAAGTAAAATAAACAGACACTGATATTACAACAGCTTCAAGTGAAAGGGTATTTATCTTTTGTGGTGAAATAAAAAAGGGAAGGGTTAGTGGGCAGTCATTTATGAAAGAACTTGAAGTGTATGATCGTAATCTAGGTACTCGTGATCTTTGTTCTACGGCCTTGCTTTGTCAAGGTCAGAATATTTGATAAACGATGTAAACATTCCAAAATACACGTAAATACAATACAATCGGATCATTAAATTAATTTATGTCATCCATTAAGGAACCAACAAAGCAAAGCTCGCACGGATATGGCGAGCATTAAAAATAATGAATTTATCTTCAAAAGTCAAAAAAACTTATTTAGTATGACAGAACGTCATGATATAAATTAATTTAATCTTCGGAATAAAGACACAATCACACGTTAAAGAAGAAAAATTCAAAAAGATTTACCTTGAGTAATTTTTTGAATGCATAACCTTGATTGATAATCGTACGTCCGTGAGTATGAAATAAATATGTGAAACGCGTGGGTGAATCCACATAATGTGTAGGTACTGCAATGTACTGTCTGATTACGCATCATGATTTCATGTAGTACAAGGTACAAGTTCAATAACATTACGCGAATGATCGCGTCAAGTTTGATCAAAATTACTTATTTATTCGCAGTGAAGCGTAATCGATATTCAAGGGAAGCACATGATCTTCACAATACATAACTATCACTACCAAAAGGTACATTGATTAAAATACACATTCTTTTAACATTCATTGAGATTAAGGGTATGTTATGATAAATGTAGATACTCAGGGAAGTCAGCTTTTCTTGACGTCTAAGGTATCTGTACATATACTATTTTCCTACAGATTTTTCTTCAGTGCTTTCTGCACAGTTTTATATTGAATCTGTACATTTACCATTTACCTATAGATCGCTTTTTAAGTGCCTTCAGCACAGTTTTAAATTAAATCTATTCACTTACCATTTACATGTAGATCGTTTTTCAGTGCTTTCAGTACAGTTTTATATTGAATCTTTACATTTAGATGGTTTTTCAGTGCTTTCACCATAGTTTTATATTGAATCTGTACATTTACCATTTACATATAGATCGCTTTTCAGTGCTTTCACTACAGTTTTATATTGAATCTTTACATTTACCCATAGATCGTCGTTCAGTGCTTTCAGCTTAGTTTTATATTGAATCTGTACATTTACCATTTACTTGTAGATGGTTTTTCAGTGCTTTCACCACAGTTTTTTTATTGAAATGTACAATTACCATTTTTATTTTTTTATATTTATTTATCTATTATCTATATGTTTACATTGGGTTTTTCGATGCCTGTCTCACTAAAATATACCTGTGTCGAGGCAGGCCTAGAGATACATAGATTTAAATGTACGAGTAGTTGGTTTTTCAGTGCTTTCACCATAGTTTTATATTAAATCTATACATTTGCCATTTATGCTATGAAGCTATGCATTTGCCATTTAAATATGAATCGTTTTTCAGTGCTTTCAGAACAGTTTTATGTTGAATCTATACATTTATCATTTACCCATAGATCGTTTTTCGGTGCTTTCAGTTAAGTTTTATATTGAATCTGTTCATTTACATATTCTTCAGTATTTTCAGTACAGCTTTATATTGCCTTCAAAAAGCAAAACAGTTATTATGTATTAGATTATTAGGTCAATATATGAAAAAATGCACTTGAAATTAAAACCGAAACTCGGACATCTTTTTCACTTTGAGGGGAGCGATGAATCTGTTGAGTTGTCGTGGGATGCGGTCTGCAGAGTGAAGATTGTCCTTCAATAGCAAATCTCAGATGGGGTACCGGAAGAAGTTTTTTTTATGAATCAAAAAATAATTTAATAATTATTTCGATTTTGTTAGGAAGGTGAAGAATGATACAAAACAAACTTAAAAATACCTAACGTCGCTACGCAACACTATCCTTGGGTATTGGCGGGGTAAGGGGGGAATGCAGGCGGGTTTTAAAAAACGGTGCACAAAATCATTCAGACGTGTCCTCTAAAATGATTTGTATATTCAATTTATTATATTATCAAGTAGGTAAATACCGGTCAATCAAGATATTATCGTTGGGTAGGTATTGTTTACTGTCTATTTACATATCATTGAAACACTGATTGGAGGCATTATGCAGGAAAGCTATTATTGAGTGTGGTTATTATAAAACGGTTTCTCTATTGTTATGTCGGTGTCAAAAGCCCCGTAATAATAAATACTTAGATAATGCATCAAGTTTTACTACAGATATTCAAACTAATCGTAGATAGAATAATAATATTGTATAAATGGTGCGGTTTGATAGTTCACTGTCCGCAAACTCAAGTCTGAGGCATAAGGCTCCTTAGTAAGCCTCAAAAAAGAAGAAGAAGAAGTTGGTTTGGAAGGAAGATATGTAAATACGAATGTTAGAGGGAGCACGCTAATATTAAGAGACGAATTATCGTTAAATTAAGCGAAATTTGTGATAATCAATATATATTATAAAAGAAAGTCCAAAAAAACGTGCGGTACGATCAAAGGAGTTTTATGATGTGATAGATCTATATCCCCCCTCCAGGATGACGGTTTTCGTTTTTACTTAAAGGGCGTGCTTTTGACGATATAAGGGCTGGAAGTTTCGTCCTCTTGAAATTTCTAGAACAGTCTTCCGGAAAGTTCTAGAAGGTTCCATAGAGCTCTAGATAATTCTGGAAGAGGTGGCGATGTATGTCGTTGAATGTTCGGGAATAGGGAATCGGGAACATTGTGGAACATTCCAGAAAACTCTCTAATGTTGTCCTGAGCGAAACCGGGTAACCCAGCTAGTATTTAATAAAGCACGGCTCGTTTTAAACAGCACGAAATTCTGTCGACAATTAATGTCTAAGTTGAATTTAAAGATACGCTATTAATTTTTTCATACCATACACGTGATTTTAATAATTTTTGGAGCAAATTTGCGATTTTTTCTAACGAAGGAATTTCAATTTCATATAATTACCCTTTCGTCTCTAGATAAGTATAGATATTACCTTAAAAAAATAACATACATTTTTTAGAAACTTAAAAACTTAAGGTGTTCAAGAGAAATATGTTATGAATCGGTAGAAAATTGGAATGCGGGGACTTAATAATTAACGAATGCATGTTATTTTCGTAAATTGAAAATTGGCAACATATTTTCCCTTAGAGCGCGCGCCATTACAGATTCAATAATGGGACACAAATCAAAAGTGTCACTTTTGAATAATAGCGGCAATTTAAATATAAAAGGCGCTAGATCTATATGTCAGGAAGTTTGTATAAATATTTTAAATGTCACGTTCCAAGTACATAATACTTTATTAACCGAATGCCAGCTTTATAAGGAGTGCTCTTGAAACTTAAAAATATGTATCAGGCTCTACATAATCTAGTTTTTTAATGATCTTCGTCATCACGTAAAACCTTCAACTTCAGGATTAAAATAGTGGGTGGAACAATCGATCGGTAACAAAGTCTATGATTAGATTGATTGGTATTGCGTGGAAGTGGCGTTGTTTTTTTTTAGCTAATGAGCGGGTGTTGGTTTATAGATTACAAATTACCCAAATACAGGAGAAGCAAGCAGTGATGCATGACGAAGAGACTTTTAAAGTGGACGACAAATAAGTTGACTGAGCCTAGCGCGAAGTCCTGTTCTAACTCGACCGTTTGGCATTCTGTAAAATTTACAGAATGCCAAAACGAACAAACAATTTACAGTGTAAATTGTTTGTTCGTTCTGTTTCCCATTTCGAAAATCTGCTGAATACACACATTATTGTTCATGCAAGTCTTACTTTGACTAAATGGCTAACTTTGAACAGGTGGCTAACTTGTATTGAGCTTTTCAATATTATGTATTCATGACTGAAGAAAGTTTGAAAAATCAAATTGTTATTGAAATAGTGACGTTTCTTTGGACAAATTGAATGATAGTTCCTTATTTGAAATTAAATAAAATGTTACCTAAAATATATGATTGATAATTAAGTAGGTACCTACTTACAAATGATTTCAGAAGAAATTTTTGTTTTGATTTAACCTATTTGAGACGTGCGTCATGTATACATGCCAACCGATCGCATGTCTAAAAGACGAGCGTCATCTATAAATGACGTATATGTGTGAGAATTTGAAATACCGGTCCACGGGTAGAGAAAATTAGAAGCATTCAAGCATAAATTTGCTTTTTTGGACCCAAGGTCTGGATCGTATCTTGATTTATTTTTAGGGTATTATGCCGTGTTGCTCTACCTCCTTATTAAGCCAACGTTTCGGACAGCTTTGCAGCGTCCATCATCAGGACAGATGTGTAATGTAATAATGTAACGAAACGTTCAATAATGTGTGTAAATAATAATGTAAAGAAGGAGGTAGCGCAACAAGGCATAATACCCCAAAAATAAATCACAATAATACCTTTGGCTGTGGAAATCTAAAATTAAATGCGAGGTCTACTGTTCACAGGACTACTAGTTAAGTACCTAGGAAGCTAATGCAAAATGTAAGCATATAACTTTGTAAGAAATCTGGAAAAACAACCAACGAATTAACAGAAATTCGTAAATCATCTAAAAAAACTTTTCACGTTTTTTTAAAAGTGAAAACTTCTTTAGCACCATTGTGATTTGAAACTTGATGAAACGAAAAAGTGACACTAAAAAAAGTCAAACATCTACAGGATTTAGCCTGCGAGAGAATGAGATTGAAAAATCGATCTCCTCTTTGTGCGTGCTTCGTAGAATAAAATGTAAAATAATTTTTAACTTGATAACAATATTTCAATAAATAAACCTTACTCGTCTTTGTCTCATTCTCTCGAAGTTTAGTTTTCTGAAGGTTTCACTTCTACCGCGTGTTTTTTATTTATATAAAAGTACAAAGGCGGCTTTCTGCGCGAAATGAGTGGGCAAGCTATATCCAATTCGGTTATCGCCAAATTGCGTCAATTTTATTTTAATATTCGTTGAATTATTCAAGTCTCGAATGTCCGCCTCCCAAAAATAACGTTTTGCAAGTCCGGTGAACTTAACGGAACACTTGAGGCGAAATATCAACATCGGTGATCCGGAGAACAGATGTCGGAGAGTTCATTTTAGCGGTTCACTGGGTTCTTTTCAGACAGCGAGAGTTCACACAAACAGCGCTGATTTTCACTTTCGATTGAGCAAAAAATGTTTCTATTCCATTGAATGGTAGAATGGGGTTTAGTTGAATGTATATCTTTCTATCATATACATCTCGTTTAATTCACTTGGGATCCGAAGATCCGAAAAATGGGATCCGAAGTTATTTTTTACGTTATTATTTAGTTATTTTTATGTTATGCATACATTGACCTAGTGATATACTTGGTCGAAGTATGCATACAATATGGTGTTTTTTTTATAGTGAAATCATCTAATTATTAATTCTACTAAGTTCTCCGGGGATGAACTAATCTTAGTTTGTATTCTTTACGAACGAACCGTGTAATTCAAATTGTTTCTTCATATAAATGGGCAGTATAATTTGTCATTTAAGAAGAAGACAATTTGGGAGGCGGGAATGGGTACCGCCGCCCCGGGAACCTTTATTGGATAACCAACACCTCTGCCATAGGTCACCCCAAGTGGTTCGCTACGTTTGGTGATTCAGCAGGGGTGCCCGGGTTCATGGGGTGAGGTTTGTCTAGGTCTGAAGGCGGATGACCAGGAAACACTCAATCCCAGATTCCTACCCACCCCTTAAACCCTTTTCCTTCCTAGAACTCTCCTCTCCTTCCTTTCCTTAAAAAAAACCTCCAAACAGCATCCCCAAAGATGACATAGACCCTGAGGGAAATTATTTTCCTCAGGGTGGAGCTCATGTAAAAAAAGAAAGATAATACTCATAAATCTAAACGAAACATGAAACAGAACAAAACACAAAAAATAAATGGGTTTGGGTCGCAAGTCGCAACCGAGACACGGATCCAGGATCTTTTGTCTTACCGGGACACAATGCTTTACCAAATCGACCATTGAGACCGATATTTTTATCTGACATTTTTGTCTATCACATATTTCAAATTCACAATTCACAATTTTATCCTTTACTAATTTTCCCCATATTTTGGCAGCAATCTTTTTTAATGATTACAAAGTTATTTTAATGAATTTATTTGTAACCTAGACGGTGTTTTTTTTTATGTGTCTTGTTCTGTTTAGATTTACTGTTATTATCTTCTTTTTCAATGACAGGTATATTACATTCATGAGCAAAACCTTCAAAAGTCGTTAAAAATTGTTCCAATAAAAATAGTATAATTTGTTTTTATTATTTTATTTTCATTAGTCATCTAAAATCTAAACTTATTGTTTATTTACAGCAATTGTAAATTGTCCTTCACATTAGGAGTTCTCCTGTATTATGGAAGACGTTTTAATGGTAATCTTATTAATTATAGTGGAAGACTTTAGATAGTAATATAAAAACAAATTTAAAAATCTAAAAATCATTATTCTGAGATGAATGTCTGTGTTAGGCGGGCAGCATGAATTTGATTATTGTACAAATCGATAGTTTTATTTACCTTCAAAACAAGGGGAAGATCTTGTTTGAATGATGTTTCGAAAAACTTGATGAAATTTTGCACGCTTAACGCTCAAAATAAGAGGGAAATATCTGATTTCGAAAATTTCATTTTAAATCCTGGGCAACTCCGGGGACTTCAGCAAGTATAATATACAAGAGCGGTGCAATTTCAACAGGATAAATTGACTAACTAACTAACTATCACGCCGTTTCCCCGAAGGGGTGGGCAGAAATGACCGACCGCCAAACATCTCGATCTTGGCACGCACTTTTCGCCTCGTTCACATTCGTACATCATCTCATACATACTCTTGACATGGTCCGACTCTAATATCTGATTCACTTTATCATGTCTTCCTCGGGCGTCCCCGACTTCTTCTACCATTCACATTTGCGTCGTATATTCTACAGCTATTTATATTATTCTTTAACTTTTCAGGAGCATAGGAGTTAATTTTA
This sequence comes from Glyphotaelius pellucidus, assembly GCA_936435175.1. Taxonomy (NCBI): domain Eukaryota; kingdom Metazoa; phylum Arthropoda; class Insecta; order Trichoptera; family Limnephilidae; genus Glyphotaelius; species Glyphotaelius pellucidus. The sequence goes on along the minus strand of OW386539.1, from coordinate 2,789,565 downwards.
TGTTGATTTGCAATGTATTACAATTGTTATCATTCAATTAAAAACATCTAATAATGCCAACAATGATTAATTTATTCACGAGAATTTTCTTGAGTGGGTTCAACCAACTGTTCTTTTTCATAATACCTTCTCTTTCTTTTCAATTCCACTGACAATGACCTTTGTGCAATAAAAATAATAGAATATATTAAAATTACCTTAGTCACGGATACACAAGAGACAAAGCCCGCGGTCTGATAATAAAATATATAACATGGAATAGTAATGACCAAGTGATCAATTATCAAGAAGGCCTACGCAAATCCTTCAAGCAGGAAATCGTGGAGGAGTTGGCTTCGAAGCCTTAAATCCGTGTCCTGTAATAGGCACTGTTGTTCACTGTACAGTCGGATTGTTAACTGAATAAGATCATTTATTAAAGGTTATTGTTGACTTGAAGGCGTTGTACTCGTAAAGGAAACGATCGTAAAATTGATACGGCCAAGTTATAATATGCTTGTCCAATAAATGTGATTTCATACGGCCATTCAAGATACTCGTTGGGTTTATGTGGACCTTAGGGCAAACCAGTGTTTAATGTACCTAGCTTTTTGCCTCCAAGTTGTAATAACCAAGGACACAATTTGAAAGCTAGTTTATTATTTTTGCCTAGGTATTCTTGTAGTTCAATAAATACGGTTTGCCTCACCCGATTCATTACACTTGGATAGATCCCACTTGCAATAAATATTAGATTACAATTTTGAGATAGCGAATCAAGCGAAGTTTTGCGAGTTTGCATTCTATCATATATAAGTCTGTGGTAGTTTGTATTTTATACGAATCTAGAGTTTTATTTGGAGATTGATGAAATTTTGCAAACTTAACCGTACTAACAAGAGGAAGGTCACTGAGTACATGATATTTTGATAAAAGCATGCCCAAATTTTTTCCCACCCCTTGAAAGCAGAATTTTTTACACCTTTCGATTAAAATTCGCAGACTTTACTTTCAAAATAATATAAAAATTATGGCATGTTGTGTGACCTCCTTATTAAGCTGACGTTTCGAGCAGCGTTAGAATGACCATCATCACAGATATGTAATCAATTATAATTCAGCCCTTATGATGGACACTGTGACGCTGTTCGAAACGTTGGCTAAAAGTTACGGCCAAATTGTTATTGACGAATCACGATAATACTTTTGGCCGTGAAAATCTCAAATTATACAGGAAAAAATTACTGATTTCAAAAACTTGTCAAAAAGTCCGCGCAACGCCGGGGACTTCAGCTAGTTCGTTACCATAATTTAAAAACGAAACCTTGCAGAAAATGGCTTTAGCTTTGTTTATTTACCGGATATGAATTGATCTGACACTCCCCATCCTTTCTCTTCTTCTCAAGGAAGGCGAATTGCGGTGTCATTTTTTAAAGTAGACACTTTTGTCGTGTTCCTTTAAAGTTTGAAAAATATCTGTAATTATGTAACATGTGTATTTTTATACCGTCCATTTTATCAGTGGGTGATATAACATCAACAAAGCTTTTGGCATTGTCTTAATAATTATTGTTGTTTTATTAAAGTATCTACCTACATAGTATCTAACAGAACCACGTTCAAGGCGGTGTCAGAAGAAACGCTGACAGCTTATACAGGATAATGAGCACCGCTCCTAACCTGGGCAGGTCGGAATTTGTGCAAATTATTTCATGACAGTGAACCAGAGGGCGAATCGTGACTCCTAAACATTTAAATGTTGCCTAGCCGCTTGCAACTGGATGCTTTTAAGGATATATTCAGAGCAAAGGAACTGAGTGTTAAATGTCAAGAGACAGAAGAAGGGGAAACGGTTGAAACAACCAGACGAGACAATAGACCACGGGCTACAGACCAAATCAATTTCTTCTAATGTTCCTTTGGACTTGTCAGATTCAATTCCTCACCTCGAGTGAGAGATTTTTTCAGGCTGCAAACTTGCCTTTATCAGATCTAATGCTATAATTTACATCAGTTTCCATTGTTGCCTAATTACGATGGTTAATTAATAGGGTTACAATCGAAGTGAAAGTGTTATCTTCACCGCTGATTTTGGCTTTGAAAAGGAAAGGTGCTAACGAGTATCTACAAAGAAAAGTAAACGGAAAATGTTCAGTTTCTTAATGATGATTGGTGCTTGCATAATTAACTTTTTTAATTTTTTGTTGATTACCATAATGTATTGCTGCATCATTGCGCTCGGTAGGTAATTACAATTATTCTTTGTGACTGCTTTGTAGGTGTCGTCATTACAAGTCACTGAATAAGCTTTCTCGGCTGATCTTGAGTTCAACTTGTTACCTTATCTGAATCTTTCCATTCCACGTTGCCGCCAAATTTTGTGATGGCCAAAATGTGGCTAAATTGAAGAGATATTTAAAAAAATGGTTTCGTTTTTAAAGTTCCCGCGTGTTCGTGTCTTCGATAATTGTAAGGCTAACTTAGTAGTTTCACGTTTTAACGAGAGATGTCTCTCGTTAATTAATCTCTCGCATCTCTTAAACCACTGGAGCGATCGCGCGATAAAACATTTTTCCCTCCGATTGCTCGCTGTTTTTTTGTGACGATTTTGAAAATTTTCCGCCCACATTAAAAAAATCATACCTCCGAATTTTAATATGGAGACATAAAAACTGATTACAGTTCTACATAGCCAATGAATTTACCTATATTTTACTAATTTTCTTATATTTTTAGAATTGATAGATAAATAATTAAAAAATCTTTAACTTTATAAATGCGCAAAATTTGTGTTGTAGTGATTTGAAATCGCCGCCAGTGGCAGTTTTAAATATCTATTTTGAATATTTTCTACGTTTCTATGTTCTCTATGGCCTGTTCGATAACCACAGATGCAAAAATAAACTCAGAAAACGATTTTTTTACATGCTAATGTCTGATTAAAAGTTTACTTCGAAAATTATTTTAGAATTTTAGTGCGTGACGATGTCAAAATTGAATTCACTAAATTATACTATTTAATAAATTTAACACAAAAAACTGGCATTACATTAGGAAGATACATCAATTGCCTACAATTAACGATGAGAATAATTGCCGTGTTTGGTTTATTTGAATCATTTGATGAATTATACAGATTACCTTTTTCACAATATTAAAATCATGGTGCTTCTTTTTGAACGATTGTGATTTAGAACTAGAAATTTTTATCCTTGTTTTTATATTACGTGATAAAACAAGAAACAAGGTTTAAAATAAAACATATATCATAGATATACACATTGCCAATATTTCAGCGTGATAGTTTGAAAGTTGATGAAATCGTGTCGCCATTTGTCAATTTTCGACAAAAATGTCATTGACAAGCGACATAATGGTCAATGCACACAGGGTCTCTCATGACCACGTAAAATGATGATGATGATAAAACCGTATATATCAAACCTTTTGTAGGAGTGTCTTTTGGCAAAATAAAACCATAATTATTATTTTATTTCTAAAAGCTGGATATCGAAAAAAATGGGGAGGAAAATAATTGATGTAACAAATTAATGATTTATTTATTTATTTAAGCCCTAATAGGCTTTTACAAATTAAATTAATATTAGAGTTGCATAGTTACATTGGAAAAGCAGTATATTGATTGAAACATTGTTTACACCCTTCGTCATAATAAAAATGTATTCAATTTATATTGGTTTTTCTCATAATTAAAGTAAATCAATACATAATATCATTGTGCCTCGCTCTAGAGTGATACTCTCAGTATCGCCCTGGTGAGACCACCATTCAGAATTGAACATTGCTTGAAATGACTTAGTTATATTTAGTGACTAGATCTGAAAAAGCCTCTTTACAGAATAATTGACAAAATATAATTAACTAACTAACTAACCATCACGCCGTTTCCCCGCAGGGGTAGGCAGAGAGGACAGACCGCCAAACAACTCGATCTTGGCACACACTCCTTGCTTCGTTCACATTCATACATCGTCTCATACATGCTCTTCTATTATTCTGACTCTTGACATCGCCCGACTCAAGTATCTGATTCACTTGGTCGTGCCATGTCTTCCTTGGGCGTCCCCGACTTCGTCTACCATTCACATTTGCGTCATATATTCTCCTTATACTCCTTTCCTCATTCATTCGCTCTACATGCCCAAACCATCTGAGCGTCCCTTTCTTAATCTTACACATAACGCTTACATCAGCCTTGCATTCTTTGCGGATCTCCACATTTCTCACACGATCATACATGGTTTTACCACACATACGTCTCAGGGATCTCATTTCTACAGCATTCAGTCTACTTTCATCCTTTCTCTGCCAGTTCCATGCCTCACTGCCATACATCAGGGTAGGTACCAGCACTCCATTATGGACGGCTAGCTTCGCTTCTTTTGACAGATTTTTGTTGGCGCCTACGGCGTTCAGTCCTCCATTAATGGAGTTACCGGTATTTACCCGTCTTTCGATATCTCTATCAGTCTTTCCATCTCTCGTAAACATACTTCCCAAATATACAAACTCATCCACCTGCTCCAAGTATTCGTCATTCACAACTATGTGGCACATTGTTTTCGTACTCTCTCTTTCAAATACCATCACTTTAGACTTACTTACATTCATCATTAACTCATTCTTCATACATACTTCGTTCATCCTAGACACGAGCGACTGTAGATCTTCCATACTGTTAGAAATCAGCACCGCATCATCAGCATACAACAGGCAACATACTTCCAGATCACTCAATTTCGCAAAATATAATTAAGACATAAAAATAAAACAAGTTATTTTTTTTTTTTTTTTTTACAGTAAATACCGCACAAGAGTCCCAACTGCTCCCGTCTGGAGCCAGTGAGACTATGGCATCCCCAATCGAGGTATGTTGTGAGGCTGAAGGTAGTAGGGAGGGGAAGGAGATAGGGAAGAGGAAGGGGAGGAAGTACCTGGCTATTCAGATCTGGTCACTAAACACGGCTAAAGCCATTTCAAGCAACGTTTCAATTCTGAATGGTGGTCTTACACCAGGGCGATACTGATAGTATTTTCCACTCTGGAACGTGCCGCAAATAAACTATATATTATTTTAAATGAATAAATTGGGAAATAACACAAATTAATCAAATAAAATTTATTTGCGCACGCCGGGTTCGAACCCGCGACCTTCGGATTGTGAGTCGAGAGTCTTGCCTCGGGACCACGGAGGCCGTCGAATTTTATTATTATTATTTATTACATTATATTAATGTTATTATTTAATGGGTACAATAAACAGGGAAAAATGAGAATACCTGTGCATTTTTTAACACGCACATTTCAATGATCAGAATTGAAATATACGTATTAAATGTCCACCGAACCTTATCAGATAGAAGCGAAAGTCGAACCTTTGAGGACAACTTAACATGAGGTGTGAGTATGCGGAAAGAAGGGTCTTGATGTTCAAACAAAGTTAATTAAATTTATTAATTAGAATTTCACAACTAAAAAACAAGAAAAGAAAAAAATTGAAATTAAAAAAAAAACCTCAGCAATTCAATACTGTAGTGTGATATGGCTTCATGCAATCATAGCATAAAGCCACATCACACACATCACACTTTGTGAGGGTCCTTTTAAAAATGTTATTTAAATTGCACCACGCACATTTCACTTTTTTCCCACTACGGACCACGAAGTGGTTGCCTTTCAGGATAGGTCGCAGAGCCTTTCCTTCAGCTATTAGGCTAATGGTCCTTACAGTCGTATCAATTCGACTACGACAGAACAGCTGGAGGAGATCCTCCGCAACCTCACTCCTGAAGTTTCGGTGCAAAATGCGTTTATTTTCCTTGTGGAGCTTTGAGCTGTACATTATATACGCATTCTGCACCGAAACATTTAGTAGTCTCCTGAAAAGTTTCTTGTACCAGACCAGGTTTCGCTGTCGTTCAATGGGGAAGCCTGCCAAAAGCTGATCTTTTCGGTCAACTCCCCCCATTAATCTGTTATAGTCAAGTACACGCTCGGGTTTGTATTTAGTGATACCAAATTTTTGAGCTGACCCGATTTCTGCCGAATGGTAGGTAGACAACATACTTACCACGTTTTTGTCCACCCAAACCAAAATATTGATGTCCCCGCAGTTCGAGTATCCCATCTCACCTTCCCTCAGTGGTTTTCGGACATTGGGCTTCAATGCAGAGGGCACAAATTCTCGGTTTAACCGCAATGTGCCCATGCAGTCCATCCCATTTCTTTTGAGGCATCGCGCTAATAATGGACTATTATAAAAATTGTCCATTATTAGCGTATACCCCTTGTTAAACAGAGGGCTGGCCAGGTCGTATACTATCTTTGCAGTGGCCCCAACTGGGCAGATATCGTGACCGCCCGAAAAGTTGGCCCGTGTCATGTCTTTCGTCATGTCTTCCGTCATGTCTTCTGTCATGTCTTCCGTTATGTCATTAGAAGAAAACGATTATAATCCATGGCTTGGCTGAAATAAGGCATGGCGGTGATTGTTTTTGAAAAGAAGTAGCCTTTTTCGACGGGAAGGGGACAAATACCTTGATGCATTAAAATTGCCAAGAATACGTACACTTCGTGGGAGCCCATTTATTGGTACGCGCATGGCGCTGAAATTGTTTTTTGCAATGCATTGATCTGCATACCTGTTGGTCTCTCTCGCGATTAGTTCAACGAAATCTGCGTTGAAGATTTTAAAAAGGCATCCACAGGTTTGCCCATTTCGTCGGTATTGAAGGTTGGTCCTGGCATCTGTGTACCTGTGAAAGTCTCCTTTATACCAGTAAAACGTGAGACCTCGCTGGACCAATCGAAAGAGTAACCATCAGGCGGCAGAATCGAACACATTGCCTCACGATCTAACTGGTCTTGTCTACTAAAGTCTATGGCCGTTAGTGGAATAGGTGAAACGTTGTTAATATTATTATAAGGTATCGGTGGCATGCACAAGACATCCTCAACGCCCTCTTGGTGGTCGACGTCGCTTGCCTCGTCGTCCACGTCGCTCGTTCTGTCCATTTCTGAAACAACAGAAAACCCAAATTAATTTTAACGTGTCTGTATTACGATTACCTACTGCCTCTGGTAAAACGTTTCAAAATAATTAACTCTTGGTACGATCAAGTTAATCAAATACGAGGTTTGTTCAAAAAGTAACGGGAATTTTAAAATTTAAGATTGAAGATGACGAACGCCCCGGATGCCCCAGCGCATCAACAAACCGATGAAATCGTGGAAAAATAAAAGAAATGGTTATGAACGAAAAGAGTGTGTGTGCCAAGAGTTGTCTGGCGGTTCGTCCTCTCTGAGAAATGGCGTGAAGGTAAGTTAGATAGTTTAATAACTCACGTTTCCCGGTACTGACTCTTCTTGATAGAGAGCTGCCTCGTCCACGTTGCTGGTTCTGCCCATGTCTGACTCTGAAATAATAGAAAACACAAATTTACAGTAGAATTCGGATATAATGACTTTGCATATAACTGCCTACCGTTTTAAGCGACGATAATGTAAACTCAAGTTAGGTTTCATAGCTTTTAGTAGGAAAACGTATACGTTTAGTATGACTCCGTTTTAAGCAACCCATTTTAATGACAATTCGTCAGGTTAGAATGACATGCAGTGTTTTGTTTACAAAACCCACGCACCAATACCTCACCGCCCCGCGCCTCGCTTGTGACTAGAAAGCTCGACCCAGTGATTTCCGTGAAGTGAAAGTGTTTTTTCAATTGAAGAAAAAAGTGCTGTATTACACCGTTTAGAAGACGGTGAATCCAATGAATAGTACCCTTTACACAGAGTTCGGAGCGGGACGTGCCCCGCGCCACTTCAGGCCGCCATGCATAAAAGTCTCACAGTGAACTGCGCTGTAAACCGTTATCTTACTTTCGGTCTTTACTTTTCTGTGCGGCGGCCTGAAGTGGCACGGGGCACGTCCCGCTCCGAACTCTGTGTGTAAAGGGTACTTAACTTATTTAGCGAAGGAGTTCGGCGTGTCTCATTCTACAATATCCACCTGATCTTACTATCGCACAAAAATTGGCCAAAAACAAGGTCAAATTTCAGACTTTCTACGTTAGCAACTACATATTTGCTTGCATAGAATGTAGGTACATTGTATCGTTTCAGATTACAGTACATAATGTATGTTTTTTACGTGGAAAGTTTAAGTTCTACGCTTATTCCCTGCCAATATACCAACAGTGAAACTGTGCTAGGTATATTAATATTCAACCATTGGAAGTTACGCCTATCTATCCGATATTGTAAAGTTATGGATTTCACTATGCTAGAAGAGCCCCTGGTATAACATTTCAAAAAATAAACTCACTGTTCCCAAACGCAGACAATTCTTGGTAGAAAGGCACGTCCACCCACAGCACGCTGTTGTAGCCGGCCTCCGGAGAGAAGAGTTCTCCACACTGGAGTTCCCCACCCCACGATGTCCCAGGTAACGGTTCCCGAGATGCTGCCTGGAAAGGTGCAGCAGGCGGAATCGGTGCATAGGGAGCCGTTGCTTGGGTCTGTACGGGAGTGGACAGCAACGGTGGTGAAACAGGTGGTGGTAATGTTGAAGGTGTCCCTTGTGAAAAGTGACAAGCTATTCTCTTCGGAGATGGATTTCTGAAAACATTTACATAAATTATATGAATCTTTCTCATTCACGCGTGAAACATAATATTGTATCATGCATCTAGATACGAAAACTTACTTTTGTTTATTTTTTCTTGGAGGTGCGGTGGGGAGCAAAATGGAAGGAAGCAGGCAGAGACCTAACGGCTTTAAAGGCCTTGGCGCGATCCTCCCTCACCAGGGTCACTGTTAAAATAAATAAAAAATATATGATGAGTTCAATATCTCCACAGCCGTAGCAAAGTACTTTCATAAAAAAAACATTAAAAAATACTTACACTCCGGGCCGAGCTGCAACAGCAGCTCTGCGTTGACGCCCACATCCACATAGTCCGGCACCAGAAATTACTGCTTCTGCAGCTGGTACCCCACCTCTACCTCTCATTTCATATTTCACTTCCACTCTACATATTTCAAATTGAAAACACTTCATGTACTTTAATGTTAAAACTTTTTTTAAATACTGCACATTAATATTATAAAATTTAAAAAAAAATTAATCCTGGATCGCGGAGTGCTCCTTTTCCCTGAACAATTGCTGTTTGTGCACACATTTGGTTAAAGTAAATAAATTAATTAAGTGTTTAACGAAATAACTGTTAAAATCATTGTGTGGCGGGAGCTTTAGACGAATTTACATCATAAAAAATGTCGAATTTTTGACATAGGACATTCATAATTGGATAGCTGATATCTGGATTAATAACGAACCAATTCAAATAAAACTTATATTTATCTCTTAGTTATGAATCACTCTGATTAAATAACTGCATTTCAAAAGCAAAAGTGCAGTAATTATGGATATTATTGTAAATCAAAAACTGATGGACGTTTTCAGTTGACGCTTGTTACTAAAAACTACCACAGAAACAATATATCATGAACAAACGAATTGAAAACACATTTCAAAGATAGATAATTCATTCACGATTACACTGATATATATTTTTGCGTTAAAAACTCAAAAAATCAATTCCTAACGGCATTTTAAGTCGAGAGCAAAATACGTCAGAATGTTCAAAAGTTTTATGTTGATTTTTGACAGGACGCTCTTAAAAAGCCGCGAAAACTTGCTGTTATTACTTCAAAGACAACCATAAGGTAACCGATAAGGTCATAGACTAAAAGAATATTATATTAACTATTCGAGAAATCAAACGGCTGGCCATGGAAATGTTTTAAATAATTACAATAAATGTTTTACGAGTGATAGAAAAATCGGTCGAAAAATCGACCGACATCAATCAAGGGGTAGGTACAAACGGTCGATTTTTCGACCGAATTCGCTCCAGTGGTTAATTATTTGTTTTTGACATTGGGGCCGTTCAAGTATTACGTAACGCAATTTGGGGGGAGGGGGATCTTCTAAAACGTTACTGTGCGTTACTGTGCGTTACCGGTGCGGGAGGGGGGTTCGAACACATTACTTAACATGTTTTTTTTAATGTAAATAAAAAAATTTATGGAATTAAAATATTCCAAGTTGGCAACCCTTTTCGTTTACGTTTGTATAGATTGTACTGTACGTCATTTTTATTTATTGTTCTCCCAAGTTGGCAATCCTTTCCGTTTATGTTTTACGTCCCATTCCCATCCCTCGACTGTATTGTACGTAATTTTTTTTATTTTCGTTGTCAAAATCAAACAAATTGGTAAAAAAAAGTCACTTGGGTATTACGTAACGTTTAGGGAGGGGGAGGGGGTACAGAAAAATGTTACGGCGCGTTACATGGAGGGGAGGGAGGGTAAAAAATCTTCAAAAATTGCGTTACATAATACTTGAACGTCCCCATTCCGGGAACCAAAATTATTGAAATATTTTATGTGTTTATAAATTTAAAAAATGTATGTTATAATTTAAATTACATACAGAAATCATATAATATTGCTTCAAATGGGTTCCACGTATAGCATTTAAAGAAAAAAATTCACGCGTTTATAAATTTTATGATTTTTTGTATTTTTTATGACTCCTGAAAATTTTAGACAAATGGTCAAATACAAATGCATTCAATGGTTCTCTAACGTGTTAAGTAATTTATATGTCTCCATACTAAAATTTTGATGTATGATTTTTTAAAGAGGGCGGGAAATTCCCAAAACGAACGCTTAAAAAATTCCTAGAGCTCGTGCCTGAAATTAATCATTTTGCGAAACACATTAATTGTTAACATAATGTATGTCATTGTGTTAAGGAGTCGACATATGTATATGGGCTTATTATTGTAATTTTTTAAGGAATTCAGCCAAGATATACGATGCACGATAAATCATTGCACTTGAATTAATGATGTTGTATAAAACGTAAGTAGTGAGTGCAGATGCAATGCCGGTTTTATCGTAACCATGCGGCGCCAGTCGACTGCATTACAGACCCATAAATTAAAAGTCACTCCACTCACTAACTTCAAACAAAGTATATTATTATTAATATCACATATCTAAATGACCATGGGATTATTCTCGAAATATGTATCGCAGAATTAAATTAATATACCTATTTTAATGTCAAGAATAACCTATTTAATTTTATTATAAGCATTTTGTGTTAGTCATCGTAGGACTGAGAGAAACGAGAATAATTTTTATTGTTGGAACACCTTGCAAAATTGTCTAAGTAATATGAGCAGGGCTGTATAAATATTACAAGTCGCAAGAGATATTTTATCACGTCCGGTATTTGGCATGGTCGTTCGATAAAGATTTAATCGATAATTTCGATAAATTGTCATCGTTCCTGAGCATTTTTATTACCTTTGCTCCACCTGGGGGAAAAAGGCCTGCGTCATCGTTGGGGATGCTGTACGGAGGATCTTTTTAGGGTTAGGAAAGATTGGAAGTTCTGGGAAGGAAAAAGATATTGGGGGGTGAACGGAAAAAGGTAAAGGATAGGAATGTGCAGAATTAACGGACGTATGAATCCATCCCTCCCACTGCGGTGCAAGGCGGTGGGTCGGGAGAGTTCTAGGTTAGGTTTCCCTCAACCAGTCTCTCCCAATCTGACATGCAGTAGTTGGGCAAACGCATCCCCTGCTAAAACTCACCCCATGAACCCAGGGCACGCACCCCTACTAAGTTACCAAACGTAGCGAAACACTTGGGATAATCTATGGCAGGGGTGTTAGTTACCCAATAAATGATTCGGCTGTACCCACTCCCGTCCCCCCAAAGTGAAAAGAGCATGACTTCAGATCGTCAATGAACAAACAACTATTAACAACGCCTTAGAGTTCTTAATTTAATCGACGTGATCCGTTGCCTGTACGTTAGCGATTCTGCAGTTGTGCTAGGGAACGAGGACAAGTTATCGACATATTACGACAAATTGTTTATCGATCGACGTGCTACATGCCCTAACATTGAACCATAATAAATACCTACCAGCTTCCTCTCCGCAGACCTCATTTGAGAGTGTTGAGTTCGTTTGATTCTTGCATTTTTCTAAATAATCTTAATTTTAATAAAATCCGCGACGGACACCTACTTTCTTTCGACACCAGCTGTTGTTTGCCTTGGTCATGCGTTGTGATTATTTCATTATTTTTAGTTTTTTTTTCGTGAAATTGAGCGCGTTCGAAATCAATTTTGCGTTTCGCGAGTTCACCTTCATTGAATTTAATTAATTTATGTATGCCGACACATTGTTTTAAATTGAAATGTTGAATAGTTGCAAAGCTGGTTTTTTTAAATAAAATTAGAATTGCTAAACTTTGCTAGTTTTGACGCATTGAGATAAAACTTTTTTGTACTTTTATCGCAACGAAATAACAAAAATACTATAAATTAAGCACGCAACAACAAAGATTTGCAATGTTATTGTTAATAAGTTTTTATTTGTTTTCTATGACAATATAACTCAATGTTTTTCCTATGATTATTATTGGCATGACAAATGATGAATAAAATTGAACACTTTATTTTCTTCATATTTATTACGAAAAATTGTATTGTATTACATTCGTGGGTCGTTATTACAATTTCAGCGTCGTGTTAAATATCAATAGCCATCTTTTTTTTAAATGGTTTTTTATGTTTGATTGAGTTTCTTAGATAAGATTGCTAATAAAATGTTATAATTTTATTTTTTTTTTTACTTTTATGAGTAAAACCACAAACTGTAATATTTAATTAAATGAAGACATTATGAGCGAAACTCAATCGAAAATCTGAAAACAGAAAAAGATGTTTGCACCTCTGGGACTCGAACCCAGGACCTCTCTACTTTCCGGGCGAGTGCTCTGTCCACTGAGCTAAGGTGTCGATATCCAATTCGGTCACTTTTAACTGTACCATACTTCGTATCATATACCTTAGCTCAGTGGACAGAGCACTCGCCCGGAAAGTGGAGAGGTCCTGGGTTCGAGTCCCAGAGGTGCCAATATCTTTTTCTGATTTTTCTGTTTCCAGATTTTCTATTGAGTTTTGCTCATAGTGTCTTCATTTAATATTTAATTAAATAATAAAATGTTCTACGTCAGGCATAATTGACAGATCTGTAATCCATTTTCGAGGAGGTATCCATATACCGCCGGCCCGCAAAGCATTTTTTGAATAACCAATACCTCTGCCATATATAGGTTACCGCTAGTGGTTCGCTACCTTTGGTGGCTTAGTAGGGGTGCTCGGGTTCACGGGGTGAGGTTTGCGCCTGCCCATCTTCTGCGTGGCATGCCAGATCGGGAAAGACTGATTGAGGGAGACCTTTTGACATTCCCTAGCAGGACTCTCTCGGAACATCGCCTTGCACCTTGCAGTGGGAGGGATGAATTTATTCGCCCATTGCTCCTGTACTCCTTTCCTTCCTTTCTTAAAAAGATCCTTCACACAGCATCCCCAAAGTTGTTGTAAAAAAAAATTTAAATTTGGTTTTTTTTACATCTATTTTGTATTATTTAATTTTGATAACTAACTTTAATGGAACGTTAATATGAATGGTAAAAAGTTTGAATGAATTGATTAATAATTTTATCAATTCTCCGTTGGGTCGTGTCAGTGAAAGTCAGAGTAAAAAGTTGACTAAAGAAGTCTTAATCTAAAGGTGGCAAAACCTTCGTTTCGCTTCAGGACAAAAACACGTCTTACCCAACGAAGACAATTAAATCTATTCAACTTGACTTGTGGCAATATTGATTGTTCCTCGTTAGTCAATAATAGATAAGTATTTACAATAGATCGTGTTATTCTTGCCAATGTACGGTACAGAGTCACTTTATTTCTACAGTTTTTGATTGTTTTGACTGGGAATTTTTCACACAGGAGGCTCTGAGGAAAAAAATACCCTTAAGGCGACGCTTCCCGGCCCAAAAAGAAGAAGATGGAGAGATATGTAATTACGAATGTTGGACAGAGCGCGCCAATATTTTCAATGACAAAATTGATGCGAAAATTGGGAAAATGCTTAATAAAACATGACTCGTTTAAAATAGAGCAAAAATCTCGTGGAAGGTATCTTAAGTATCATTTAAAGAAACATTGTGAATTTTTTCACAAATATAACTTGTAAAATAATAGAGAAAGACTTGTTTTAAATAATTTTCGGTGCATACTTTGCGATTTTTTTTCTATCGAGGGAATTTCATATAATTTGCGTTTCGGCGTGGAACGTATCTAGATATTATCTTCAAAAATAACATATATTTTTTTAGGAGCTTAAAAACTTCAAATGTTTAAGGGAGCTATGTAAGAAATCAGTCGAAATTCAGATAGCGGCGGCTTAAAGCCTGTGTCATCTTTAGAGATGCTGTGTGGAGGGTCTTTTTGGTGAAAGAGACAAGAGGAAGTTCTGGAAATTAAAAAGGTATAAGAGGTGGGTGGGAATCTGAGGGTCAATATATTAACAACAATTTTCGACCACCACACCATGGGGATGTGCCTAGCATGGTAGTCGAAAATTTCTCAACTATGTTAAGAAGCATTAAAAAAAATAGTAAAAAATGTATTCAGGAGTGTTAAATCAATGAATTCATCACTTCTACTCTGGTGCTCATGTTCTGAGAGAGTCCTGCTGGAGGGGTCAAAAGGTTTTCCTTCACCAGTCTCTCACTATCCAACCCGCCATGCAGTAGTTAAGCACAAGCATCCACTGCCAAGATCTAGACAAACCTCAACCCATGAATCCGGGCACCCCTGCTAAACGTAGCGAACCACTTGAGGAGAACTATGGCGGGGATGTTGGTTATCCAATAAATGGTTCCCGGGGCGGCGATATCCACACTCGCCTCTCAAATTGAAATCTGTTAGCTAAAGTACAAAAAATTGACACTGTAATATGTTTTTCATAATATCGGGGGGCCACTGTCAAGCGATCACTGTCGGATTACCTTTATTCTGCTAATAAAAAGAAACTGTAAATAAAATACTTGTGTTAACATTGAGTGCGTTTAACCATTTGCCAGTAAATTGATTGCGAAAACCGTCTGAAATATAAAAAATTGCAAGCGATCAAAGCAAAATATCCTGGGGATATTATGCAAATGATTGCTGTGGGTTTGCAATTTTTTTAATTGGTGAAATCGGTCGGAAAGAGCAATAACCTCAGTATTTTTTTACGTGTCTTTTTCATAATATTAAAAATCTATTGTTTTAGTAAGCAAGTCTATGTATTGCTATATTAAGCATAGGAAATTTTTGAAACTTTCAAAATACCTTCTTTCCGTCCCCGCGAAGGTTTTTGGATTATTACAACCACCTGACAGTACTTTTGAAATGCTTTTTTAATCATTACAAAATAAGCGGTTTAACGCAATCGGCAGAGCAGTTAGGCGAATTAATGTAGAAATATCGGTTACATTAATTACCAATGATGGTTCTAAAACAAATAGAAATAATAACACCGCATGAATAATAATCCCACAAATTCTAACAATTGGAATAACGCTAACAATTAACAGATAACAAAGAACGGGCTGGCATTTGGGAGATCACGAAAAGCCATTTAGCAGAATGTTGTAGACAAACACCTCTCGTCATGGCGGAGTGAGATATCAAAATATTAGTTCTAGAACAGCAAGCAGTAATTATAACCTTAAATATGGAAGACGAACAATGCAAGGGGCGCCATGTTCACACTTCTTGTGGGAGGGTACCTAGTACATAGTACATACTTATCTTCCTATTATTAAAATAATTACACTGTATGGGACCGTTTACTATTTGTTTGAATAACGTAATACTCGTATAGATTAGTGATGGACACTTTCGAAGCAGTCTTTTAATCGGTTGCCGTTTCGAATTGTTTGTTATACTTGTGTTCCATCTCTCATCACTGGTTGTATTTGTTTGTTCTATGACTTTAGAATTTTCTTTACAATAATCATTTTTCTTTAAATGGATATCTAAATTGTGCCTAAAGCCAACTACTGCCAAGTGTTTGCTCTTGAACTATACAAAAATGGTAAAATTGCTTGAGAGAGGCCAAAAGGATAAGCGATACAATGATTATTATTATTTTCCTGAATACCGTTTCAAAGCATGAAGTTTTAAACGTGATGTACGTTGTACGTGTTACCATCAAGTAGCCACACGTAATTAGAAAATAGATCGTGTTAATATAATAACACTATTGTTTACTATATAATTTGAGCTCTCCTGTAGCAGAAAACATTACCTGGTAATAATAGATAATAAATTTTTTAGATAGGAACAATAATGAGTTTTTAGGTGTGAAATGTAGCCGAGTTTCGTAGATTTTTTATATTAATAGGTATTAAATGCACATGCAAATTCTTCTAAAAGAGAAACTTCCCCTGTTTCTGCACATTTTTGCTTTTGTTGGTGTAAGGCTGCTTTTTGGAAATGTGCCTAACAATAATGAATCAGCCATCTAACTGAACAGCAAGCAACTTCAATTTGGGAGGGGGGAATGGGTACCGCCGCCCCGGGAGCCTTTATTGGATAACCAACACCTCTGCCATAGGTCACTCCAAGTGGTTCACTACGTTTGGTGATTTAGCAGGGGTGCCCGGGTTCACGGGGTGAGGTTTGTCTAGGTCTTGGAGGCGGATGACCAGGACACACTGAACCCCAGATTTTTACACACCCCTTAAACCCTTTTCTTTCTCAGAACTCTCCTCCCCTTCCTTTCCTTAAAAAACCTTCCACACAGCATCCCCAAAGATGACAGGCTGTGTGGAGCTCGTAAAAAAAAAAACAAGTAAATGTTTACTCGCCTACCTACCAAAGCGCAACTTAAAAACAAATTATCATCGTCCACTATTGAATTGAAAACAATACTATTGAAAACAAATTATCATTGTCCACTATTGAATTAGTATATTTACTTCGAATCGATCACTGAAAAGCAATTTGATTTTTTGTTTTTTTTTAGCCAAAAAATATTAGTTAGCTATCTGTGTTAGAAAAAGTGCGATGTACGCCACTGTTTGGTTGTTACCAAGAATCAAACACTTTAAACAACACAGCTAGTAGAGCTATTAGAAACTGTAGAGATTTTCATGATCAATCCGATAATATGATGATCCATTTTACACGTTGTCGAGATAGAAACGTGAACGGGGTTTGAACGCGTGCCGGAAAATAATGATGTATCGAGTCAAACTGGTTCACAATGGAAGTGAACGTAATATTATTTCTCCAAATAACGGAAGAAGGAAGTGAATTTAGGAATATCAAGTTGTCTGCCGTGCTATGTGCAATTATGATTTCTGATATTTTGCGTCTGTCTTAACTACGTGTAATGTGATATGCAATTATGAAGTGAGATGAGAAAATTATATGGCTTTACTTTTGGAATTTGCCTATTCCGCGTTCTACGGTTTTATTATTTCTTATTAGATTTTTATTATTATTACGTTTTAATTGCGTAATGATAACGAATTGAAGGTGCTGAGAAAGTAATTGTAGCTTCCTAAGTATGATTCTTACGAATAAAATCGAAGGAAAACTATTGATATACATCGCAATGTGGAAGACATACATTTTGAAGTTGATTAAGGCGGCGCTTCTCGGCTGAAAAGGAAGAAGATGGAGAGAGCGCGCTAATATTTTAAGTGATAAAATTGAAGCGAGAATTACGAAAAAGCTTAATAAAGCATGACTCGTTTAAAATAGAGCAAAAATCTCGTGGAACGTATCTTAAGTATCATTTAAAGAAACATTGTGAATTTTTTCACAAATATAACTTGTAAAATAATAGAAATAAACTTGTTTTAAATAATTTTTGGAGCATACCTTGAGATTTTTTCTATCGAGGGAATTTCATATAATTTGCTTTTCGGCGTGGAACCTATCTAGATATTATCTTCAAAAATAACATATATTTTTTTTCGAGCTTAAAAACTTCAAATGTTTAAGGGAGATATGTAAGAAATCGGTCGAAATTCGGATAGGGTGACCGGACAACTCAGAATGAAATCAAATCAAAATCTCCTTTGAAAAGTCATTAAGATGAAAAAAATTGGTTCAATAGGTTACGTTAGGTTGGTCAGGGGTCGGAATTTGCGGCTCGCGAGCCTCATGCGGCTCTTTGCATAGGCGTCGCGGCTCTTCGGCTCTTTAGACATCAATTGCAATTCCACTTCTACTCAACCAGCCTTATGAGATGGAGACGCCGAGCGATTATTTTTCTGCTTATTTAATAAGGAATCTATGCGCGAGTCTGTTTATAGAAACATTTAAGCGAGCAGAAGTGTGATATTACAGTAATATTGTAAGTTTGTACAGCGCCCTTGAGGTGATTTTTCACAAAAACGGCGCTATATAAATCATCCAAATATTATTATTATTATTAAGAATGTAGATAACACAAAGCAAATCGTAATTATCGTTCCGCCACATTTTTACCACAGTACGATTACAACCCCCTCCCCCCGTCATAATATGTCTCTCTGATATATTTGTTATCCTGTTTCTTTGACAAATTGGCTCTCCTCACTTGACAAACTGCCGACCTTAGATTAGATTATGGGCTATTTTTCAATTATTGTCAGTAGTTGACAATCACAGATTTAAATTTAAATTCGAACAAGCATTTTTAATATGTAGATAAAAAAAAGGTATTTCAACAATTTCGGTTCGCGAAATGTTAAATACAAATAATTCAGAAGAGACATAGGACATATCTGCCATAATGATGGACACTGTAACGCTGTCCGAAACGTTGGCTAAAGAAGGAGGTAGTACAGCATATCATAACACCCCAAAAATAAATAACGAAAATCAAAGTGTACAACGCGAGGGAACATTTAAAATATTTCTAATGTTTTAAAATATCGCTTCACATTGGCCACGTATTGGCCAGCGAACTCTCGAGGATGTTCGCAAATTGGTGAAAATGTGGACAAAAACGCTCAAATGGTTCCTGTGAGATCTATTTTCTAGCGGTTTTCCAAAGATCGTTCGTAGAATCTTTTGTTCGAAGACTTTTTTTTTTTACATGAGCTCCACACAGGAGGCCCTGAGGAAAATAATTTCCCTCAGGGCCTATGTCATCCTTGGGGATGCTGTGTGGAGGGTTTTTTTAAAGGAAAAGTGGGAAAGGAGAGTTCTGGGAAGGAAAAGGGTGTAAGGGTGGGTAGGAATCTGGGGTTCAGTGTGTCCTGGTCATCCGCCTCCATGACTCTTGTAGGCCATCAGTTGTTTTTTTTGTTGCAGAACGGGTTTTTTTTAAGGAAAAGTGGGAAAGGAGAGTTCTGGGAAGGAAAAGGGTGTAAGGGTGGGTAGGAATCTGGGGTTCAGTGTGTCCTGGTCATCCGCCTCCAAGACCTAGACAAACCTCACCCATGACTCTTGTAGGCCATCAATTAATATGTTGTTTTGTTTGTTGCAGAACCCACCTCTGGACAGCGTCAGCGCTCGCCCATCCGTAGCATCCCTGTGGGAGCGGACGTGAAGCGCGACACGCAGTTCAACTGTCCCGAGGAGTTTGGCTACTACCCTCACCCCAATGATTGCTCTCAGTACTACGTCTGCGTGTTCGGGGGGGCGCTGCTCGAGTCTTGCACCGGAGGCCTCATGTACAGGTATGTATTGACCATCAACAATAAGGTTGATCCTACAATGCAATTTCATAGTTTTTACAGGCCTATCTTATTAACTAGAGACTAGAGTATGCTGAGGACATAACTTTTAGAATTATGGAAAATTCTGAAATGTACCGAAGATATGTCTCAAAATATTGATATTTGCGGCCGGCTGGAAAGCACAATCACGTAGCAAGCTTTCAAGAAAATGCTTTTTTAACAAGGTTATACGAGCCTTTTTCGAAAAAAAAATCGTCAGGCCGCTTTCGAAATTTCAAACGCGTGACCTAGCTTGAATTAAAACATTTCCACTTGTACTGCAGTCTCCTAGGGAAACATGGACTTCAAGCTACGTCACTAATTTTTTGCCAAATCAGCGCCCTACCCCCTCGATGAGCCAACCTTGTTGAACGCATTTTCTACGAATCTTGATCATGGGGCATACGCGGCGGTAGGTAGGTACTATACATAAATAAACCACTCACGTACCTTCTGTAGGACCGCCATGAATTATATTGATGAATTATACGACTGTCTCGTGTGACGTCACAAGTCACCAGTTTTTTTTTCTACCCAAGTTCACTTTGACAGCTCACAACTGTCACAACTTCGTCATTTTTAGAGATATCGAAAACTAATTTTACTATCGTTATAAACTCTAAATATACCTAATACATTTCCATCAAAATGGAAAAAAATTAGACACAACCTCATTACAGTCATTACCAATAATTCGTCATCATCATCATCATCATAATATTAATACGTGAAGCCAAAACTTTGTACCCCTTTTTACGAAAAATGCGCGGACGTAGGAGTATGAAATTTCGCACACTTATAGTTTATATAGAGGAGGAGTGCAGAATAGAGATGCGTGAAAAGTAATCATTCGGTACTAAAGTAATCGGTACTCACAAAGTAATCACAGTACCGACTACCGAAAACGAAAAGTAATCGTTACTCTTGATATGATTACTTTTGATACGGATACTATTGTTACTATTCGTGCCGCAGGAGGCGCTCCAGTACCGATTACTTTGTTGTTACTATTTGGCCGCTGGAGGCGCTCCACGCCAGTCAGCTGTTCTAGGAATGGTGTGAATAAAATGTGTAAAAAATTATCACCAGATTGTAATAGTGTTTTATTAAATTATCCCAAAGCTAAAATCAAAAAATCAAAACTCGCATGTAAAATTAAGTTTAGAATTTCAAAGGAAGATTACACGTCAATCCAATGTAATTTGTTTGCATAAATTTCACAGATAATGTAAATTAAAAGTTATGTATTTTTCATTTAAACACACACAAAACTCTTCAAAACACTCTTAACCAATATTATACGTAGAATCCCAATAATTCATAACAAGTAATTAAGTACACGTTAACGAACTACACAAACGTCAAAATGTAACCAGTAACGATTTGTATCCATTATCAAAGTATCTGTCGGTACCCGGAACCGAAAGTAGTCAAATATCTAAAGTAACGGATTGATACTAGTAGCAGATACTACCCGAAAGTAATCACAGTATCCAAAACATTCAGTAACCAAAGTAATCAAAGCATTCAGTAACGGATAGATACTTAAAGTAGATACTACCCGAAAGTAATCACAGTAATCAAAGTAACGATTACATAGTACCGATTACTTTTTGTGAAAGTAACGGATACCGACGGGTAGTAAAAGTACCGATATTGAACACCACTAGTGCAGAATGCTAATATTTTTTTAAAATTATGCATAAAAATACATTAAATCAATAATAAAAACATTACACACACTACCATGTATTCGACACACACACGCGTCTTTACTCTATTGTTTATTGTTAAAGTCTATGGTCAAATTGCGAATAGATTAATACTGTTTGTCTTTAATATTATTTGTCTATGGTCTTACTGAATGTCAAACATAAAAAAAACATTACAATTATGGTCGAATTTCGACCATTGGGCGACCACTAGTATTAGATAATTGTTCAACGAGAACAAGTGCAAGGGGCAAGCCACCAATTTATTTTATTTATTTAAGGTTTTATTCCAGCAGGTCTGAGAGGGTGTGCAATCCCAGTCTGCCATATTTCATAACAACTAGAGTACATACAATAACATAAGAGAGTAAATTAAAAGATCTAAAAGTAGAAAAAAGAAATAAAATAAGATTACAATGAACACTAGCGAACTACTGATAAAACACGCCCTTTCTGGGCATGATACGAGACGTGCGTCTAAGCACCTTCTTTTGGTTTATGATCTAGCGGTTATAGTACTCAAGTAACTGAGAACCTGAAAACATAAGAACATAAGTGCATAAGAACCGCTGAACCACGCTGAACAGAAAATCTCTTGCCTCACAACATTGCATGGGGATGCCTAAGTCTCACGGGCTACACATAATAAAACCCTATGGGATCACATAAATAAACATTTAAAGCTTTCCAAACATGGACAATATTGAATTGAATTGAATATTATTAGAAATTAAAAATAAAAAAGCAAAGCTATTCTTGTTTCTCAGATTTTACAAATTAAACAAACAATTAAAAAAATACATTTTGATTAAGAATCATTAAAAAACTGCATAAACCTCATCTAACCAATGACTAAATGAAATGAAATAGCTCCAATTTTGACGAAGCTTTTCAAAATGTCCCTGAAGTTTGGGACTGTGCCCTCCGGTTGGAAAAAAGCGATCATTCACCCTATTCCAAAGAAGGGTGACCGCTCCAACCCGGCCAACTACCGCCCCATAGCGATCACATCTGTTCTGTCAAAAGTGATGGAACGTGTGATCAACGACAAACTGCTCACATACCTCGAGAAGAACAAAATTATTAACGACCGTCAATACGGATTCCGGCGGAACCGCTCGTGCGGTGATCTTCTCGCGTATGTGACGCATGTTTGGGGGCGGTGCCTGGAACGTTTTGGTGAAACCCAAACGGTTTCACTGGATATTTCCAAGGCCTTTGACCGGGTTTGGCACCGAGGGCTTGTCAACAAACTGCCTTCTTACGGACTTCCCGCATCCTTGTGTATGTGGATTGCCGACTTTTTGAGGGAGAGGTCGATTCAGGCGGTTGCTGATGGTTTCACCTCTTCCTCGCATTCGATAAATGCTGGCGTCCCACAGGGATCGGTTCTGTCTCCGACTTTGTTTTTGTTGCACATCAATGACCTCTTGACGTGTGCACCGATTCATTGCTACGCGGACGACAGTACAGTCCATGATAGCTTTTTGTTTGACAAACCTCCAAAGGGCTCACAAACCCCAATGGCTCGGAGGGCTTTGAAACAAAGAATGGACGGTTACCTCGAGAGTGTTTCCTCTTGGGGTAAGAATAACCTCGTCGAATTTAACGTTTCAAAGACCCAATCATGTCTGATCACGTCTAAAAGGGATCGAAATGATAATCTAGTCTCCTTCAACGGAAGCATTCTCCCGAACAGGCCTTCCATTGATATGCTTGGTGTAACTCTAAGTGACCAGCTCAGGTACGGGGGCTCCATCGAGGCCAGAGTTAAGTTAGCCTCTCAGAAACTGGGCATACTGTACAGGGCACGCAGATACTTTAATAGTACACAACTGCTAGCCCTGTACAAATCGCAAGTGCGCCCCACGGTTGAATTTGGCAGCCACCTCTGGTCTGGAGCCCCAAAATACCTGAAAAAAACCCTTGACTCTGTGCAGAAACGGGCGGTCCGTTTGATAGATTCTCCTAATTTAACTAACGGATTGCAATCTTTAGAGCACAGGCGCCAGGTGGGAATGCTGTCCTTGTTCTACCGGTATCACAATGGAAGATGCTCCGAGGAACTAGCGTCATTGATCCCCTCGGCACCGGTGCATAGTCGGGAAACACGCCAAACGCGCGCTCAACATTTGTACACGGTTGACATTAGTCACATGAGAACGGGTCGTTTCTACGACTCGTTCTTGAGTTCAACGGCTCGGCTGTGGAACGATTTGCCGGCCTCTGTGTTTCCTCCCTCCTACAATGTGGGTCTCTTCAAGACCCATGTTCACTCCTTCCTCTCCTCAAAAGCACCCTCCACACAGCATCCTCAAAGATGACATAGGCCCTGAGGGAAATTATTTTTTCCTCAGGGCCTCCTGTGTGGAGTTAATGTAAAAAAAAAAAAAAAAAAATAAAATAAAATAAGAGAATACAATAAAATATTCTGTCATACAAAAGTGGCCACCAAGATGGCTGCCGACATACATCATTTCCATGGTTACCAGTAGATATTATTCTTGACCGCCATTTTTGTATGACCGTTTGGATAGAATGTTCGGTATGTGTTTGTCCTTTTCTTAGGTATTTTGTCTAGTCACTGCATCCAACCAACTGCTATCTATATAATTACCTACTTCATACTATTGTTTTAATATTAAATTCTCAACAAGGGAGATCCCAGTGAGGATTTCAGTATCTTTACTTATTGTTACATTTTTTTATTATTATCTGTTTCCAGCCATGAACTCCAGACTTGTGACTGGCCCCGAAACGTGGGCTGCACCGTTGGGCCCCCATCCGACGAGCCCCAGGCGCTGCCCGCGCCTAAGGCCCCCGCCCCCGTGCCCCGCGCTCCCCCGCCGCAGAGGGTGCGCGTTCAGGCTCCCCCTCAGCCCCCGCGCCCCTCACCCAACCCCGTGGTCACCTCCAGGGGACAGCCCACCTACAGTCATCAGGATATTGTCAAGGTAATAATAATGACCGGTCCTTTGTTTATTATTGTTTAGGGAAATTTGAACTGAAAATTCCGACAGTGACCTCTGGCGCCAGGATATTAGCACCGCCTTTTCTCTGTGAAAATTCTATCTTATTGAATAATTCAATTATTTTTATTTTTATTTATTTTTCAAAGTTAAAAACTTTTTTATAATAATTGAAATATGAAATTAAAAGCTTTTAGGAAAAGAATTGTATTTTTTGTCTTTTTTAAATTTTAAATTAACTTCCATTTGAATTTCGATTTTGTTTTCTTGAATGAATGAATGTAAATCTTGGAAGTGGAGATTAACCCACTTCCTGACATTCGATCGAGCTGAAACTCAGCAGATAGATTCGTTGTCGATGACAAAGCATTCTATCAACTTTTGGTGGAACTCACGCATACACACGCATTTCTCTGAAATTGGCTACTAGCCGGCCCAATAGATGGCCTGAAAATTGAAAATAGTTGTAATATAGTAAAAAAAAAATTGTTTTTATTATGGGTTGATTTTTTATTATTTTTAGCAGATATTTCAAGCATTTTTCTTGCTTAACAAACATTTTTTGGCCTTCTACAGTTGGCCCTTGAGGTGATTTTTAACAAAAACGGTGCTCTACAAATTATCCAATTATTAAGTATTCCTACCTATTAGAATCCAACGTCCGATGATGATTATCATTACAATTATTTTTAAATTTTTTATTTATAATTTACAATTACATATTTTTAAACATATGTACTTCGCATCACACTGGGTATGAATGCCTGAAATGATGGCAATTAACAGGAATGGTTGACGCTAAGTTTATGTAATATAAAAAAGACAATCAGATTACAATTTAACGGAACTGAATCTAACGCCATCTATGTCTCTACAGCAACAGTTGTACGCCGATGTGGACGAGCTTGCCCCCGCCGAAGAGCTGGAGAATGACCGGCAGCAGCGCGTGAACCGCGGCCAGCCCAGCAGCATCGGGCAGGTGGCCCGCGACCGTGACGGACAGGGCCGCGCACTCGGCGTCACTCCAAACACCATCCCCTCCGGCAAAGTGGGAGCTTTCTCCTTCGGGACACAAGTCAACCAGCAACAAAACTACAGGTAGGACACACTTACCTCTTACCATTTGATTCTGTGCTATTGATGATTTGTTATGTAAATGAAATAACTGACTGACTATACTATACAATACGACGCGATACTCTCAAAACTCTGCAATAGCCTCAAATCTATAACAGAAAGTTCCTAAGTTATGAGAGAATTCAGATATTGTTTCAAATCTTTGAGATGGAGTTTCACATCTATAGGAAAGAGTATCTAATAAGAGAACTTTTCAATAAATTCTCATATCGAGAGAACTCTGATAAAAAGTCTCAAATTTTTTAAGAAAGTGTTTACCACAGAGGAAAAGCTCTGCTTTAATATCAGATATAACCCTTAAAAAGTTTAGTGCCTTAACTGTAGTGGAACTCAGTTTCATCAAATCAGTATTTAATAGTGCTTTTTGCTATTTTTAAATTGTATTATTTAGTTAACTTGAAAGGGCGAATGAATTAACGCTTTTATTTTTATTATTAGTGAATCGCCACTGGACTTGACTGACGAAATTGAAAACCTGACAGAACCGACAAATGACATCGCTAATTTAAATGACCCGACACACACACAGAAAAAACTGACCAAACTTAGTCGACACATGCGAGAAGCTTCCACGGAAAAACTAATCGAAAAGACACCGACCACTGAAAGTGAATCTGACAGAGGCAAAAGGCAAATTCAGTTTGGAAGATCTCAGCAAGGTTCGATCCAAAATAATGGACAATCTATCGCAAGATGGAGTGACGCCAAACCAAGCTTCAACACTGGCTTTTCTTCATCCATCTTCTCCAACGCTCAACATTCTGACAAGGCTCCTTTCAAGCCCAGTGCTCAAATTGACAATTCCTTCTCTACATACTTAGGTTCAAGCAGCACCAATTCTCAGCAATTTACTCCAATTAACACTAACAATAAATTCACCAGTGCGAGTACAGCAAGTCCCAACTACTCTCAATCTGGTGTTCCAAATTTTTCCAACCATTTTAAAAGTTCATATTCGAGTAATCCGTTCTTACCGCTATCTACGACAATTTCACCGCTCCAATACTTTTCTTTGAAACCGGGAGCTTCAGCCTCCTTGACAATCACCAAGGCACCACCAATATCATCTCTAACTTCCCCGCATTCTGGCCCTTTTACAGCTTTAAGTGGGGGGTTTTACAACAATATAGCCGCCGCAGCTAATGTGCAATATCCATCAAAAGCAGTACATCCCAGCAAACTAAATTTTGATGGTGAACAGCCTGTAATACAAGAATCAGTCCATTACGATTATGAAGCTCATCCTCACAATCAGGAAGATTATCGAACAACGGTTCCGTCACCAAGAAAACCTTTGCGATATGAAAACATAAGAGGAAATAATTCTGGGAACCGTATTGTTAGTTCAAACCCCAATCAAAGAAATAATAAAAGACAACGTGAAAAGGAACGAGAAAACGATCAAGGCAATAGCAATAATTATAGAGCTACAAGTAGTGGGGGAAATGGGAAAAACTCTTTGATTCGCCAAAGACTGCCTAATCCGGACAGTCACTACGAGTCTAACAACAGGAACCCCTCACACCACAACACAGACGAAGAAGATAGAAATGAGCACTCTGATGATGATAGGACTAAACAAGAAGAGACAAGCGACAACTCTGATGAAACTGAAAGTGATGATGACTCGGGAAAGGAAACCACAGAAGGTGGGGAAAATGTACAATCTCCAGAGATAAAACCAGAATTTCCTGATCCCCCAGATTATTTCAAAAATCTTGAAAGCAAATACGATAATGTTGTGAACCCCTTTGCTGATCCAACATTCGATTTTGATACATTTATATCCAAAATAAGAACTACACACTTATCCTTAGTACCTCAAAAGCAGGTGGAAAAGTTGAATAACAACATAAAAGAAAGTAATTCTGTAGTGCAAGCACAGAACAACGCAAATAATGCACGTCTTAACACAAATGCAAACAACAATGCAAATAATGTACCGTACAACTCCATCATTCAAAATAATGTGCACAATCCTAACACACATAATAATCATAACGCCAACGTTAACAGCAATTATAATGCTAACAATAATTATAATTCTAACAATGTCCAAACTGATAGGAACCACAATAACGGGAATAATAATGTCCACAATAATGCTAACAATAATGGCCACAAAGATATTCGCAATAATGTTCGCAATCAAGTACATAATAATGATCATGGCAGATCGCCCACGACTCCAAGATACGAAGAACCAGAAAGAGTTTCCATTAAAAATCATGTTAATTATGAAGGCATGAGTACTCCACGGCCTTTTAGTGCTTCAAGTCAAGCATGGATCACGAAAAACAATGACAAATATAACAAGCAGAGCCAAACTAGTCGCCCAATTAAACCTGCCAGCACTAAACCAGTCTATGAAGATGATAGTGATGAATACTACGATGATGATTATGAACAACAAGAACCCGTTAAAAATAGTGTGAAACCTCAAACATATCAACAGCAACACCAGCAGTATAACAACCACCCGTCCTCCAATTATCGCCCTCAAGCAAACGAATATCCCAGCGATAACAGAAAGCCATATTCTAATCATTCCGTGCCCGTACGAACACAGATAAATAACGATTACAGAGATGATTATCGAAAACCAAACACTAACCAAAATACACAATATCATGCTAACAACAGTCAAAAGCCAACTAAGTACCATGCTAGCTATAGCAATACAGGTGTAGCAAATCCTCAAACTAACAACGACCACAGAAATGATAATAGAAATCCACACAAAAGTGTACAGACTAGCAATGGATACAATACAGATTATAGAGACTCTCCCAAAGTGTACCCTGTGAAAAGTAGTGAGCCAAGCCCTCAAGTATACAAAAAACCTCCCTCCACTCCCAGAAAACCACCGAGTACTCAAAACAACTATAGAGGAACCATAACGACTGATAAATCTACCGAAAAGAGAAGACCAATCCCAAAACCTTCTCCAGAAATGAACGATTATTATTATGACGATGAAGAAGATGACTATGATTACGAACCTCCAGTTAAGTCCAAGTTCATGCCCAGCACTGAAGTCAAACCACAAAGGCCACCCATTGCTCAAAACTACGAGGAGTATGAAGACTATGAAATAAAGGATCACAAAAAGGTATTCAAAAATAGGCCAAACACTACTCCCAAGCCACAAATTAACGATGATGACGAGAATGATGGAGAAGATGATGATGATGAAGAATATGATGAAGACGAAGATGAGGAAGAAGAAAATAAGGGTGATCACGGGAAGGAACATAAAATAAATCATCATGTTGAAGAACAGCAATTGAAAAGACCAACTACTCAGAAAAATAATTACAATCATGTCAACTCAAATATTAAACCTCAGCCAAACAATAATTACATTACAGTTAACTCAAACACCGGAACTAGCAGTAAACCTCATCACGATGATGATTATAGCCCACTCCGGAAACCAAATACCAGACCTCAACACAGTAATGATTACAATAGGGTAAATTCACATATCACACCGCAGCCAAACAATAATTACATTAAAGTTAACTCAAACTCAGGCACAAGCAGCAAACCTCCTCATAATGACAATAATTATAACGCAAACAAACCCCATCACAGCAATGATTACAATCGACTCCATTCAAATAATAAACCTCGCGATAATACTTACGATTACGACGCTGTATCAAGTAACAAACCTCATCAAATTGACAACAATCAAATAATTAGTCCTAACACCGCCTTAAATAACAAACCTCACACAAACAACTACAATCAGTACAACTCCAATTCGGCCAAGCCCCATCAAAATAATTACAATCAAATTACCTCAAATACTGGAACGAGCAGCAAACCAAATGATTATTCTAATAATAATCACCAAAGTAGTCAAAACGTTCCATCCAAAAGGCCAACAACTTTAGTACCAGTCCAGTTTGAAACTTATAGCTCGCATAGAAATGTGCCAAATCCATCTTATAATGGTAATAATAATGGCAATACATACAACCAGAACACTCAACAAAAACCACGGTTGCAACGCCCTGAAATATCCAACTATGAAGTACAGCACAGTTCTGCAAATCATCCCGCCTCCACCAAGGTTCCTTCTGCCTTGAACAAACCGGCCAAGTATTACAACCAGACAACACTGCGACCCTATACCATAAGGACCAGATTGTCTAAGCCACTATCAACCTTGTCAACGTACACCTCTGACCAGACGCAGGAACCAACCAAAGAAGCTTTTGTCAGGCATCCCACCAGAGCCAGTGCTAAAAACCCGACAACTTTAGCTCAGGACACAAGGACATTCAGACGACCGACTTCTAAAACGCCTTCTAAAGACAATGACAACCAAGAAACACGAGTACCCCATAATGACATTGACGATAATGCAGCCAACAGGTATAATAAGATCTATCTTTTATTAGTTCTATGAAATGTTTTTTTTGAAACCCGGAAAGATAATCTTATTTTGACGTACGTTAAAGATAATGATATATCTTAGACATGCTGAAGTTTAAGTGGATATTTGACCTATTATCATACTTAAACAGTTTAAAGGTATTTGAATAATTAGTATATACTTTGTATTTCAAATAAAACCAAAATAATTATAAAAAATATATTGTAATAAAAAAAATTAACAAAATGCTGTAAACCTCTTACAAATCAACTCTAAACTATTAAGCTTTTTTTTATGAAAAACAATGTTTTATTTTATGTTTAAATCATATTTTTTTATATGCTATGAAAGTATAAAAGCTAATCAGTCGTTATACTTAAAAATAATAAAAAAATTTATGCTAAATCATTGTGTAAGAAGATATCCGAAAATTACACAAAAGAAAATCATATATCTTTCGAGCGTATGATGTATGTATTTCTCCGTAATTATTGTACTTACCATAGTGACACAGCCGCCCCTCGCAAGCTCTGCTCGACAACTGAGCTAACTGAGATAGGCAGCGCGCCACGTTGCGAAATAAAAAAAAGACAGCAATACTTGTGTCTCACTCATGTCGCAAAGAAGTCGATTATCTTTCTAGGGTTAATATTCCAAAAACAAGCAAGCCATTTCTTAGAAACTTATCATTGTAATGCATGTACTGTTGGCTTTGGCTATATTTAATGACGAGATAAATAAATATCTACTTCTCAATCTACCTCTTCCCAACTCCTTTCCCCTGCTATGTATTTCTTTCAGTTTCACAAGATTCGCCAAATTAGAAATACAGTAACCCAACCCAGATCATTTAGACTGTTTCGCTTTCCTGGGATGTAGCAGTTTGTCACGGCCACACTTGGCTTGTGTCAATCTGCAGACCAATTTATCTGGCTTCACCTTATTAATACCTACTTTATGACTTGCTCTGATGGTGGCCACTGCAAGGCTGTATAAAACGTTAGTTCATGAAGGAGGACACGCAACACAGTATATACGAGTAATACCCCAAAACTTTAGCACTGCGTCTCCGTTGACTGATCTTAGAGGCATAATTAAATTCAAAACTAACACAACGAACTTAGGACCTTCAGTATACTCAGGAATAATGATTCCTACCAGAGACTACTTGACAAAGGTAAATATATCTCAAAGCGATTTTAACAAGCAACCGAAATACTGGCCCGTAGTTGTTAAGTGTAAGTACTTAAAAAGGCAGCTTTTTTTCCATGTTCCCACACAGGTGGCAGCATCTGTAGCGATAATAATTATTTCATTTGTGTGTTATTGTATTTGTCTGACATGTTATATTGTGGTTGAAGGGTGGAGCCCACAGTGACTGCCGCCCCGAGCTACTCTCAGCACCGGGAGCCCCAGAACCAGCAGGCCCAGCGAGGCCAGCAGAGCGCCGGGGGACGTGCCCTCTACAATGGCTCCCTGCAGTACGACCCTCAAC
Organism: Glyphotaelius pellucidus; assembly: GCA_936435175.1. Classification (NCBI taxonomy): domain Eukaryota; kingdom Metazoa; phylum Arthropoda; class Insecta; order Trichoptera; family Limnephilidae; genus Glyphotaelius; species Glyphotaelius pellucidus. The sequence goes on along the minus strand of OW386539.1, from coordinate 2,758,222 downwards.
AGTTTGACAACTACTATGCCCTCTACGACGAAGACCAAGAGCTGTACAAGGATGCTGGTATGTATCTGACGATATTTTAACTAACCACTCAAACGATAGCTACCCAAATTTGGGTAGCTTTATTGGGTGATTTTTATGAAATAAAACAAATTAATTATTTTTTATAACACTAAAAATGTGGCATTAAGGGTGAAATGTAGGTGGATTGATTGGCTTTATTGGATTAGCAATTTTTATGTTTTCGTTTTAATTTTCGGAAGCATGATTTTTGGAATGAATGTGGCTGAATCTAAAACCCAAAATATCTATCTCTCAAGGCGTTTTAAATACCTTATCGCTCGTATGGCTAACGGGGCGTTTCTATTGTATGATTTATTTCACAGAATCTAGCAGTGAGAACATGCTTTCTGGCCTTAGAAACCCAACTCAAAGAGATTGTGAACTCTTGCGACTAAGTCCAACTGGCTCCAGGAAACTCTTGTGCTGTATTCACATAATTTTTTTAAATGCTAAATACCCACTTATTTACATTATTTCCAGACTATGCTCAGCAATACAACTCGGCAGCCCAGCGCCCGTCCGTCCAGCAGACATACCGTGGCACCCCTCCTCCCCGCGTGGCTGCCACCCCCTCCCCCACCCCCCAGTACACTCCCACACAGGCGAACGTCTACAGCCAGCAGCCCAGCGCTGATGATTACGATGATGCTCTGATCAATTCTCAAGTATGACAATAACTTTATAATAATAAATATATTTGAAAATATTTTACTATTCCGCTTCATTCTTAGGCTCAGTTGTTTCGCATATATTCATGTGTGACAAAGCTATCAGTGGTCATTTGGCGCCGTTTGTTTTTTGACAGTTAAAAGGTTCCCGTTAAATGCCGATTCTAAGTCTGTTTCAGCTTTCGAACAAATTATGATCAGCAGAAGAGGACAATTATCATGTTGTTAAGCTTCTCAGCTTATTACAATTTGATAGAAAGCTGGAACAAACCTAGAATCGGCGTTTTAACAGGGACATTTGAAATGTAAAAAAACAAAATGGCGCTAAATTTTTCCACTGAAATTTTCTTTTCTGTAACAAGTTTGAAACAAGATGTATGCAAACAATGCTTCTGTTTGAATACTGTATTCGGCTCAACTCTGGTTGTGATACCTGTTTAGACTTTTATCACAAATTAAAAAATAAAAATGCTTGATTTTTTGTTGTTTTTACACTTGTTTTTTAAAAAATATAAAAATCGAGATCCATCTAAAGATATTTTTGATTGCAGATCGATGATCAAAGCCAATATCAACAGCCCATCCGCCCCAGTACCACAAGGTGAGCTTCTTTCTTCAAATATATTCTTTCTTCCTCTTTGTAAAAATTTACATCATAAATCCATACCATCGTCCTTTTTAGAAATAAGATGTATAGACAATTAGAATGTAAGCATAGATTTTAGTACCTATTGACTGGCATAATAATTACTACTCTTCTGTCTTATCTATGGAATGACACAATGTTATAATATTATGTACATATTTTTTGCATCCCCTCAAAAGCAAACATCGCTATAATTTATTACGATCATGATTTTGGATAAGACCATTTTTTATGATTATTTAATGACATAAGTAATGATATTTTGTGAAGTAACAACACTCATTAAATCTTTTAAAAAAAATTAAAAGAACCAAGCTTTTGGTATTATATACGTATAATTTGAAAAGTTTCAACTTTTAAGGTGATTTATTTTTGGAGTATTTTGCCCTGTCCCTCTTCCTCCTTATTTAGCCAACGTTTTGTACATCATTACAGTGTCCATCATCAGGGCAGATGTATAATGATGCCATCATTGTAATGCTGCCTGATACGTTGGCTAAAGAAAGAGGTAGCGCGACCTCACAAAGGTAGATAATACCCCAAAAATAAATCACTTTACCATACTTTTGGTTGTGAAAATTTCAAATCATTTCCAGCTTGACTTTTGTCTTAGTATGTACTTAAATTATTTCAAAGAGTGACCTTTTGCTTTTGGGGTGTCGATTTGACTTATATTATTTTCTGATTTTCAAATCTAACTATACTTATTATTATTTATTTGTTTGTTGATATTGTATTGAATTTAAAATGAATTTTTCAGTAAAATATACAAACTGTTGTAATAATAATATGATGTTGGAAAAATGTTATAAACAATGATGATAATATGTAAGTTTGGATTAATTTCACACGAGGTCGGTTCTCTTCTGAATCACCGGAATGTTATTAACAAGCACCATGTAATATGTATCAAAAGTGCCCTGGACGAGAGGAATGAGTTGGGCTACGAACTGTCCACCCACGGCTTGGTGAGGATCAGCTCTCCCCCGCCCCGGCCTAGCACCACCAGCACCACCACAACCACCACCACAACCACCACCACCCAACCACCCCCTCCGCCACCCTCTAGAGCACCCCTCCAAAGGTACAGATTTGATGCTGCCGCCATTTGCCATTGCCGCCATTTTCTGATTGATGCCAATTGCCGCCCTTTGCCAATTGAAGCCATTTGCTAAATGCCGCCATTTGACAATTGCCGATATTTGCCAAATGCTGCCGTTTGCCAATTGCCGCCATTTGTCAATTGCTGCCATTTGCCAATTGCTGTCATTTGCCGTCATATGCCAATTGTCTCCATTTGCCAAGTGCCGCCATTTGCCAAGTGTCGCCATTTGCCAAATGCCGCCATTTGCCAAATACCGCTATCTGCCAAATGTTGTCATTTGCCTATTGCTGCCATTTGCTGCCAATTGTCGATTGCCGCTTTCTCGCATTGCCATCTCAGCCATCACCAACAACATCATCAGATCATCACCACTCTTGGAGCGATTACATCATCTGCATACAACTTCCCTGGTTGTTTCTTCATCGGCTTTCATCAGACATTATTCTACCACCTTTTCATTTCAATTGAGGCATTTTTTATCAGATTTGTTAATTCAATGGATAAGCATGTGTTCAGTTTACTTGTAAATATTATTTGGTACTCAGTTTTTACTATCTATCCACACAATTCATAATATTTTATAACTACATATTTCTACCCAATCAAATTTATTTGATTAACTGTTATATTAGATTGAGAAAAAGGAATCTCAAAAAATATTTGTACACGTATATATATGCAATTTGTGCAAAATATTGTTGTTTCAACTTTGAGTACCTAAGTGTATTGGAATGAACATGAAAAGAATTCCCTTATTTGCCCTACTCAATTTTGTAATCAGCCCGGTATTTATTTGTGTGAAAAATTGTAAAATATTTTTTTATTCAAAATTTTATTGGTGTCAACATTGTATTTTTTGGATTTTATCACAAGAAGTTAGTTAAAAAAATATAACTTTTTCATAAATTAATGCAAAATTTGGTTCCGATTGTCTCAATACAAACCAATTATGTTATTAAAAAACTAAACAAATCCCACCAAAAAAAAAATTATCTTCATCTCATCACATTTGTCATACAGCTTCCAGCTTTGCTTTGCTTTTCTACATACTTCATTATCCTTAAATGTAAGAAATATAATGCATAATTTTATCACTAGTCATAAGAAAGTAAGTAGAAATGTATTATAATGACAACCATGTTTCAAATTGTATTTTTCTGCATCTTGAATATGCTTCGACACCTTTACTTCAATTACTTGTTTGTTTGCTTCTCGGAATCAATTACTCAAATTTCCAACTATTTTTATCAATTTCCAAACTTCTTCTTGTTTACTTTAAGCCTGTAGCACAAAATGCTTTGCAAAATGATTCAAATTTTATTACTGTTCATCACAAAAAAAAACAATTTTTGAAAGCACCGATTTACAATGCAACTAACATGTGGTTACAATTACAATTACACTATTTTATTATAGGAACGCTTCGTAATATTATAACAACATGAGTTGATTTAAATAATGTGTCAGGGTTTTGTATCCAATAATTAATAACAGGTAAAACAACATTATTATGCCAGTATTGTTCTTTGTACATAAATGCTACTGTCATTGTTGATTCTTTACAATGTATTTTGCCGTAATCATGTAACCTGTTCTAACAGCCTTTTGTGATTCTCGTTTTGAGTAGGAACTTACAAAATCAAAATATAACTGAAACATTGTGTAGAATTCATTTCTAACACAAGTAATGCATTTGCATTGTTGAATTGAAAAAGCTTTAATGGCTTTTCTACAAGTGCAAAACTAACCGTAATTTTAGAACATAATTCAGATTAGTTACATATTATCATTAGTGAACATTAATATCCATGAAATGTCAGTCATTGGGGAGTGTAATTTTTATCTTTTAACAGATCAACTACGAGTGAAAGCTTTAATGGGAATCTAAATCCTCCAACTGAAAGATCCAAACCATTAGTTAAGACAACTCCCGGTCGCTTCAGCAGTCGGTTTCGTGCCGATCAAAGCTCTCAACTGCTCGACCCAGTAGACTCTCTAGCCCACTCCAACACTGACGTGCTCCCTCCCAACAAGCGTGCCAGTATCAGGGAGCCTTCCACCATGGCCCCCTCACCCGCACCCACTAGCACAGACCTGGCCACTACTAGCCTGGCTAACGACGTGGTTGTGGCCAACAAGTCTAGATTCTTATCCCTTTCAACTGGCTTCAGCTTCCAGAAAGATAACGCAGACGATGATGACCAGACAAGTTACACTCTCAGAGTTTTCAAGTCCCCTTTAGTACAAGTGCCCGAAACTGACAACGCTCTCAAAACTGACAATGACGATTCTAGTAGAGTTCCTCCACAAAAGGTTTCTTATAAGATCGAAGACATCTCGGTGGTAGAAGAGAAGAATGATTACAGCTCTTCGCCTGACTCTGTAGACCCCTTCATTGTAGATATTGTATCAACAACTGAAAGGCCTTCCCCCATCTCCTTTGTAATTAATAATCTTCCTGAGCCCGGACAAAAACCCATTGTCATCCAGCTCAAGGCCCGCACTGGCTCCCGAGCTCACGGGCCCCGGATCACTTCGGACGAGATCGTCCCCATTTACACCCGCCCTTTCAACCGTGTCATTGAAACACAAAACGAAAAATCCCTCGCTTATGAAAATTCTGTCCCACAAAATAGAGAAAGACCTACGCCCGAAAATAAATTTAATTCGGAAATTGACCCTACTCAAAATGTACCTAAAGCTTACCGTACAACTATACATAAACGCCCCACACAATCCCCATTAGACAACCCTGATAACCCTATTGTTCAACAAAACATCGACGACAGCCAAGAAGCCGATAGTATCATTACATTCTTGCGACAGCCACATAAATCCCGTAAGTCAAGTATTGAAAGCGGCAATAAAGAAAATGCCACATTGGATGATAACAGGAGAAACAATGACATTGAAACTCTGCCCAACAGTCTCTCGAGGAGGAAGGTCTTCAGAGACATCTTCAATGCTAAAACTGAGAGTTCCATCTCGAGCCAACCGAATGTTTCACCTTTCAAAACCTTAGAAAACCTACGAAGGGATGTTATCGAAGCCAAGACTGTTCCACAAAACAATAAAAACCAGAACATTAATCAAATTGTTAGCACAACACAGTCTTATAAACATAATGTACGAGGGCATGCTGGCTCTTTCGATCCCTTTGAGAGTGAACACTACAATACTGAGTTTCCCCTCTTGCAGAATCTGAGATCTAACGAACGTAAGAGCAATCGCCCCTCCACGTCCACGGAATATCCAACTTTCAGAAGAAAACAAAACTCGAGAAAAAACATTTTCTCCAATCCTATTACTCAAAACATCTTACAAAACATAAAGCACATCTCTACAAGCCACAGTGAATCCCCAGTAGTTGAGAAAGTTCGAAAACCTGTAGAAAAAAGTTATAGAAATGAAAAGACAGAAATTGTTTCCCAAAACTCTGAAATCCCAGCTTTGGAAAATTCTCAAAAATTCAACAAGAAACCAACATCATTCAAAAAATTGGAACTGATTGCTCCAATTGATGAATCACTGGACTTCCTATCTGATGTTGAAGAAGTACCCGGCTTCAACAAAAATTATTATGAAGAGGAAATAATTGAAACAACAACCAAATACGAATTACGTATTAGACCCAGTAGAAGGAGGGAAAAAATAGTTGTAACCTCAGAAAAGACCCCCATCGTCATTGAGACTGTGGAAGATTATGTGGAGCTTGAAGATACAAACCCAAGAATTATTGAAAATGAAAAGCCCAAAGTCAATGAACAGCTTCCCAGTAGAGTGCCTAACTTTGCCAATGTTGCTTTCGATGTTCCCTCAGCAGCCATTCCGTTATACGATAACAACTACCAGGCTAATAGGACCAAGCAATATCAGGTCACCACTCCTCGCAAAGATGTAATCAGGAAATCAACTACCACCTCGGAGTCTCCCCAATCAGTCGGCGGTTTTCTAAGAAACAGTAGTAATAATGACTCTACCGACATCCCCAACATAGCAGAGCCCGTCACAGACCAAGTAGTTTACACTGACCGAACGACAGACCACGTAAGACAACCTACTCGATCCACTACGACTACCACAACGACTACCACAACGACAACAAGTACAACCACGACGACCGCACCCCCCAGCACCCCGCTTGCCACCTCCCCGCCCCCCACTTCCACCCCCACGCCCTCCCCGACCACCACCAGCACCACCGCTGCTCCCCGCTCCACCCCCACGAGCCCCCCCAGCTCCACCACCCCCCGCCCCGCTCCGCCCGGCCGTATGCTTCGCGTGAACCCCGCCATCAAGTTTAAGGCGACGATGACAGCCAGCCGCCGCAGTCACTCCCCTTCAAAATGTACCGAGAACAATTTGCAAAACCCCAAATGCAACGAAATAAATCTGCAGAGGTACAGACAGTTTTATAAAATAAAACTCTCTTTTGTTTATGGAACCCTTCTGTCACTACAGGCTTGTCCCGCCCTCTGGCTTCTCTCAAAGTGCTCTCTAGTAAAGAGTCTCAGGTGAAGGTTTGCTGTTGAGTTATAACTCCGGACATACGTTTCTGTATCTAAACACAGAAATAACTGGCATGTTTATTTTAACACCTCTTAATTCACACCACTATCCTATCACACTTCTGCGCTTTATACTTCACTCCTTGGGGACTAAAACGTAGACCGACAGACACTCGACGAGAAACAAACCACAGACGAGAACGTAAGTTGAGACTTGTAACCGGACGTTTATATTATCTATGTGAACCCCGACCCTTTCTGTGATATTACATAATACATTAAACCTCCTGTTGAGACTAATTATTCTATGTAATCTTATATTATGACCATTCTATAGACGATGGACCTAGACAGAGATAATAATTTGCACCACCATCTATCAGTTGTTAGTTTCAGAGCACTTTCAGTTGTTGAATAATTAAACACAGTAGATAATATACTATCATAATATCAGTATACCCTAACCCCTTCTTAACCGCGGCAGTTTGAGGTGAATTCTAATATGGTTCATGCGGAATAACATCGCAAATGAATGTTTAAATGGTTGACAGCAGTTACGCCATTTTGAATTTGAATTTAAGCTTGAACTAAAAAATCAGTTGCTTAAAAGGCAAAGTTTTAATGATGATTTGTGGACACTTCTAGAACAAACACAAGAGGTCGTGGAAATGCACAGCACTCCACAGCCAAGGGGGGAGAACAGAACGCTCTGGGCTCAAACCGTGGTACTCCACCACCGTAAGTTCACCTTCCATTGAATCCTTATTTACACCAGTCCCAGTCGCCGGCGGCCAAATGATGAACATTTGCCGTATTGAAAATCAAACATCAACAGTCAATTCTACTCAAACTCGACTACCCAATTTGCCCATGCATCCCAGATAATGGTCCTCCACTGAGAGGTTCGTTGTTACCTTTCTTTTACATGCATCGTTTATGAGAAAGAGGGAGAGGTTTCGATGGATCTATCACCAATGTACCTTTATCTTAATACATAATATATCATCATTATTAGAACACTGTAATACTTTTAGATTTTCAATAGTTAAAATTCTTATATTAAATTACATTGCACATTATGTAGTAACTATATTTATCTTACTTACAATTTTTATCTCTCATTTTGTAGTCTTGTCATTTTTTATAGTAGCCTGATACATCTTGAAATGCGTCTTGTTACTTTGTATTTACATCTTTTTAGATGCAACACTGTTTTATAAATGCAATAGACTCTCATCTTAGTATTACATTTTCTATAAACCGCACTCTCTGAATATATTTTCTAAATTGATCAAAGTGTGTGTTGTCCAATGATGTCCAGTATTGTTGAATGGTTTGTATATGTTTCTAGCCGTGTTCGTCCGACTCTGAAGCCATCAAGCACGATTGTGTCTAAAGCGCAAGAGTTTGTGGACATCTATCGGTTCCCTCCCAGGAGGCCAGACACAGTGTACCCCACGCCTCAGGTAGACAAGACTGCTGCTAAGTGCAGGAAGGACGTCTGTCTGCTTCCCGATTGCTCGTGTGGAGGAAAAGACATCCCCGGTAATTTTTTCTTTAATTTTTAAAAATATATTTATAGATTGTTTTAATATGTTTCAAGATTACAAGGATTTTCTTCCATTAACTCCGCACAGGAGGCCCTGAGGAATATAATTTTCCTCAGGGCCTATGTCATCTTTTTGAGGAGAGGAAGGCTTGAAGAGACCCATGTTGTAGGAAGAAAGAAACACAGAAGCCTGCAAATCGTTCCACAGCCGAGCTGTTGAACACAAGAATGAGTCGAAGAACCGACCCCTTTCTCATGTGACAAATGTCAACCGTGTGCATATGTTGGGCGTGTTTTCCGACTATGCACCGGTGCCGAAGGGATCAATGACGCTAGTTCCTCGGAGCATATTCCACTGAAATACCAATATAACAAGGATAGAATTCTCACCCGACGCCTTTGCTCTGAAGATCGCAATCTTATCTTAGTTACACTTTAACATTTCGATTTTTCCCACTTTAACTAAATCCACTCGTTAACATCCGTTGGAAGCCGGTTCAGTTGAGAACAAACCGTGGATGGAAGTTAGGTATATATTAGGTAAATTTATGAATTAATGAGAAATGCAGAAGACAAAAATTTGCAGATAGATTGGGAACATGCTGTTTGAGATCCAGAAGAAAAATTACAACAATATTCATGTTATTTATAGAAATTTGTTGTTTTAGATAAACCTTTGCTTTTATCCCTAATCCACAGCACAGAAAATAATACTAATGTGTATATGAAAAAAAACAGACTTTTAAATACTGGACCCTCATTATATTATATTTTTGTTTGATTGTTTTTTTTTTCTTTTGCTTTTAATTGGTATAAATAATAATGTGTCCAAATCAATAACATGGAACCATACACAGGCAACATACCAGTAGAAGAAGTCCCACAAATGGTTCTGATCACATTCGACGATGCCGTCAACGACCTGAACAAGGTCAAGTATGCTGAACTCTTTGAACAGGGCCGGAAAAACCCCAACGGGTGTCCCATATCTGGCACATTCTACGTGTCCCATGAATGGACGGACTATAGCCAAGTTCAGAACCTTTACTCGGACGGTCACGAGATGGCCTCCCATACTGTATCGTAAGTTATAACCTGTTAGTAGTGGATTATTTTGGGCTTCATGGTTTGTGTCTTTGATGTCTTCTGCAGTCGATGTTTGCCCCTTGTCCACTTTTATGAAACGGTTACTGCTTCTTCTTCATATTTTTTGTGTTTAACATGTGATGTCTCTTTTGTTATTAATTTTCATGCAATGATTTGATGTACATATACTGAATATGAAATACAATACTTTAGGACTTCATTATGTTGTGACATATTAGTTTAAGTTTGTCAGTTTAAGTATGAAGTAATTCGTATTCGGTTATGTATAATCCTTAGTGCTGAGATCAAATTCACTAACAATGTTTTGTTTTCTTTTTTCTCTCTTTCCTTCTATATTCTTCCCTTACATCTTACCTCTGTCACTGTTCTGCCTCCTTACTGCAAATGTAACACGATGCGTTCCCGCCACCTAAATGTCATCTCTTTCATCCCTACACTAAACTCTCTGCAATGGTCCCATCTCCCTCGCACACAACGAAACCCCAAACAGGTGACCTCCCCGTTGAAGATGTTCCCCAAATGGTCGTGCTGACCTTCGACGACTCTGTGAACGACCTCAACAAGGTGTTGTACACTGACCTCTTTGAGAAGGACCGCGTCAACCCCAACGGATGTCCCATCGCAGCCACTTTCTATGTTTCCCACGAATGGACCGACTACAGCCAAGTGCAAAATCTCTATTCTGCCGGTCACGAGATGGCTTCCCATACAGTGTCGTAAGTTCTCAAACATTTGAAAAGACAACAACTAATACGAACCAAACATCCCAAAACAAACAACCTTCAAATAGTTTTCACCTAAAGTTCAAGAAAAGTTTGACACAAAAAGTAACTGGAGTCATTGGTTTTGATTTTAAAACCTGGTTTTATTCGTAATATTTTGGTACCCACCTATAATTTACCAAAGGGTTTCGTTATTAATTCATAATACTACACATATATCATAATAATTTGTCATGTTATTGCGATTATAAAATAATTTTGATATTATTCTATGCTTTTAAAACTATTTTGCTATATGTATTGTGTAATTAACATTTCTAGCTTATTTAATAAATATACATTTACATCGTAACAATATAACAAAAACATAATAAATCAATCATATCTCCATCATTATTTATTATAATTATTTTTTAATTATTTACTTAGTATAAATTTTAAAGAAGCTTACACAATGAAATACTTCTGTACATAAAATCTGCTGCAACTATAATATGGTTAATAATTGACAACAGGCATAGCTTCGGAGAGCAATTCTCGCAGAAAAAATGGAACCGAGAGATCTCTGGCCAGAGGGAGATCCTCGCAGCTTACGGCGGAGTGAAGCTGGAGGACGTCAGAGGAATGAGGGCACCCTTCCTGTCGGTGGGCGGTAATAAGATGTTCAAGATGCTGTACGATTCCAACTTCACGTACGACTCATCCATGCCCGTGTATGAAAATAGGCCGCCCAGCTGGCCGTACACCCTCGACTACAAGCTCTTCCATGACTGCATGATCCCTCCCTGCCCCACCAAGTCTTATCCAGGTAAATACACAAGTCATAATATAAAAGTTCTGGTAAAAGAGCAACTGTCTACGACAATATCTTGCTGGCAAGATATTTTCATATTATCAATCAAGATTGTTGTGTATGTATTGCCCATTCTTGTCGACGTTTTGCCCTGTCTTGACGGTAAATTCACTTGGCTACCGACATTACGACAATATTGTCGAGTCAAATCTATCTCTATTTCATTCTGTTACATATGTGTGTCTCTGTTAGCTACCAACCCGCTACCTAAACTGTCATAACTTTGAATGCAATTAAAATTTCGTTTGTATTTTCAAGAATTAATATGAAATAATTTCGAGTTTTTAGTTCCTGAGGGGAATTATATTCTCTGGAAAATAATTCCCCTCAGGACCTATGTCATCCGTGAGGATGCTTTGTGAAGAGTATTTTGAGGAAAAGAAGGAGATGAAGTTCTGAAGGAAAAACAAATGAGGGGTCGGGTTGGAATCTGCGGGTCAGTGTCTCCAGGAATGATGGACGTATGAATCCATCTCTCCCATTGCAATGTTAGGCGATGTTCCGAAAGAGTTCTGCTGAGAGGTCAATAGGTCTCCCTCAACCAGACTCTCTCGATCCACCACCAAGTCAAGACAAATCTTATTTCAAGAACCTGGACATCCCTGCTAAGCCACCAATCGTGGCGAAACATGACTTGTACCATGATCTTGGGATGACTTGTTGCAGAGGTGTTGGTTATCCAATAAATGATTCCTGGGGTGACGGTACCCATACCAGCCAAATGAAAGTGAAAAAATAAAAAAAAATTAAAGTAAATCTTTCTTATAAATAATGTACCTAGCTTGTGAACAGATCCTCCAAATTTGAATATGTAGTTTATTGTTTTAAAATTTTTCGGTAAATAATATACTGTCTAGGATTTGATTGAATAATTTATAATGTTTGAATTTAATTTTCTTAGGTGTGTGGGAAGTGCCCATGGTGATGTGGCAAGACCTGAACGGAGGAAGGTGCTCTATGGGAGATGCTTGCAGCAACCCCCCTGATGCGGACGGAGTATACAAGATGTTGTTCAAGAACTTTGACAGACATTATTCAACCAACAGGTTTGAAATCTGAAAGCTATTATTCTGTTTTTTTTTTATTTTTTTTATTTTTCAAATGAACCATTTTTTGGAATATGTATAAGTTACTATTATTATTTTTTATGGTGCGCTGATATCTAATTTCACAATACGTTTAACAATAATTGGGTTATTATAATTTTTAAATTAAGTTAATCTTATCTTCTCTTCAATTAAGAATACGAGGGTCAAAAAGTAATGCCTTCTAATTTTTTCTCCTATTGACTAGAAATAAAAAATGCAACTATGTAGGTCAAAAACCACACAATTGACGATTAATTTGTCACTTTTCAATATAATCTCTGTCCATTTCCAAAGTTTTGGCCCATCTTTTAACAGGGTCATTTATCATGGGGTAAAAAACACGGTCCTGCTTCCTAAGGCTATCCGCCATAGCTTTTGTTGGACGAAAAACGTGTTTTAAGCTTTTTAAGGGTTGTGACGTATTGGACAGAATTTATTGTGCATCCCTGCTCCAAAAAATCAACCATAATCTCACCCTCTCCATCCCAGAACACTGTCGCCATAACTTTCCCTGCCGATCGCAAAGTTTTGAATTTTTTCATCCTCGGTGAGTTTGTGTGATGTCGTTCCATTGACTGCCTCTTTGATTCAGGTTCCATGAAACCTATATTTCGTATCCGGTCACAATTTTTGTGCAGTTGCATCACCATTTATGAAGGCGTTTCACCTTCTGCATTCAAGAATTCAATCACAGAACGCTGACTAATACAAACATTAATATGGGCCATTTTGCAAGCGGCTGCAGCGCTGCCACCTGTTGGTGCAGAAAATTACTATTACAGTAGATTGTAGGTGAAGGTTTGAGGAATAGTGCCAAATTCAATTTTTTCATTTAACTAACTTTATTTAATTACAAAAAAACAGGAGGCTTAAAATATTAGTTTTTGACTGATCCTAGTACAATCGAGCTTTAAATTGGTTTATATTAGTAGCATCGATGACGTGTTATGGAAGTTTGTTTCGTGCTTCCACTACTCTATTTGCAAAGAAGTGTTTCCAAGTTTGGTTGTAAAAGGTGTTTTGTTAGATTTTTTTTAATGCCCACAGAGGTTTACAATTTTTTGGCGGTGAAGATTTCTTAGATGCTACTTTTGATGGGAATTCAGATAGATGAGAAGCCATGTTTTGGAATCAGGATCCATCTGTGGGCTCTGCTACTTTTAGCAAGGTGAAACATGAGAGTTAGTGTTTATGGAGCTTCTCAATACTTAATTTGTTTGTCCTTGTTGCAGAGCACCCTTTGGGCTGTTCTACCACGCGGCGTGGTTCACGCAGGCGCACCACAAGCAGGGCTTCATCATGTTCCTGGACGCCATCAACGCCATGAAGGACGTGTTCCTGGTGACCAACTGGCAGGCGCTGCAGTGGGTGCGCGACCCCACCCCCCTCTCCCGCATCAACAACTTCCAGCCCTTCCAGTGCAACTACCAGGTAAGCGGATGTCGACCATAAAATAGGTGTTGGATGGATGAAATTTAGATCTGTAACAGGAATCTTTTGTGACCCGAAAATGCCTAGAAAATTTAAAGGAAAGATATACCAGACTGTTACGTATACAAAGATATACATAGACCCTCGATAATGTATGGCTCCGAATGCTGAACTATGTACCTATAACTCCTACTCTAGGCAACTCCCAGTAGGAACTGGATAAATGACATCCCGTTAGGAACCAACTTATTCTCATTTCAAAATCAAAAGCTACCATTGTGCTGTGTCGTATTTGCAGATAAGCTTCTGTGCATGGCATCAAATTTTAGAAAACCACAAGATATTTAACCACCACTAATAAATTGTCTAGTGTTAATTATTAAACATTTCAAACTTTTAATGTAATCAATCATCAATTCCAGGACCGCCCCAAGAAGTGCAATAACCCCAAGGTGTGCAACCTCTGGCACAAGTCTGGAGTCAGATACATGAGGACCTGTCAACCCTGCCCCGAGATCTACCCCTGGACGGGCAAGACAGGAATTCGTTCTTCCAGAATAGACAATGAAGTAGATGATTAAGCAATAAAACTACACTCCTAAATTATTATTAATAATACTTCTGTTTAAACACACCAAAATTCTACATCCATAGACTTTCAAGACATCAATTGATAAAATATTCAATAGAACAATTTTCTAACTTCGATCGAATGGCAGCACACAACATGTATACTATTTTATAGCAAATAATGAATCTTAATTATTTATTTTTCTAAAATTCCTACAGTTTGTCTAAGCAGTATTATAATTTGTTTTAGTTTTGGTATCGCATAAAATAATTATGCGAAAAACTATTATAAAATTTTAATATTGTCTTGTTAAAATCATGTCAAATGACGCATTATGGATTTGAAAGTACTTTGTTCTTGTGACTGAAAGAAAATTCTAACAATATACTAACTATTTTAGTATATTTTTATGAAATTTAAATATTGCTAAAAGAGGTGTGAATGATGATATTAATTTTATTTATTTGAGTATAGAAAATTATTAAAAGAATAATTTTACTCCCGCTGTGAAATATTCTGTTTTAAGATTAAGAAAAAAAGAAAATTTTAGAAAAAAATATAAAAAATAAATAACGAAAACAGAAGTTTGACAATAATAACTATTTTCAAAGTAAATGTGAAATATGATGAAATAAATAATATTTTCCTTTTTATTATCCCATGCAATCAATAATTTTTTAAAACAGTTTATATTCGCTACCAGCAATATAACGCGTAATTATTATTTCAAATGAAATAGCCATTCAACTAAAATAGTTTGTAGGTGCCTTAAGTATTTAATTCCACAATGTAGGTGTATAAGAAAAAAATGCCACCTAAATATTGTTTAAAATATAAATATGAATTCAATTAATCTGAAAACAGCAGTAATCAATTAACTTTAAAAATTGCTAATTAAAATCAATAATCAATTTTGAACAAAACTAATGATTTAAAATCGTGAGTTAATTTTTTCAGCAATCTATCCCAATCTTATTAACGAGGTGATTGTGGTTTTAGAGTTAGGTTTGGTTGGTCTTGTTGGGATGAATGTTGTTTAGGTGTCTGGCCACATCGATGATAAACTGATGAGGCACACACCCATGCAACATCTCCATCTGTATTGTCTTGACTTCTGCGTGTCAACAATAAACACCTACTTAATATATGTTTTAAGACAAATCTCTTTTGTAAATACTTTACGGATCTAATTTATGTTGTGATTTCCCGGCACCAGGTGTCAGGGATAGAGAATATCCGCGCCTTCAGTGTTCTGATGACTTGAGTTATTCCTCAAAATGTACTTAACAACTCTTTGGTCAATTTCATTTGTCATTTTAAACAATTTTGTAAATAAATTTTCCACTTAAAAAAGAAACTAAAATGTGTAATGATTAGGCCCAGATGTTTTGCAAAAATTTGCGTGTGACAAAGTCATCAAATAGCTATTCAGCGCAATTTTGTATTTTGACAGTTGAAAGGTTCCCATTATATGCAGATTCTAAATCCTTAATGGGAACCTTTCAAATGTAAAAAACGAAATGGCGCTGAATTGCCTTTTGATGACAATGTTGTATTTAAATTTCTGCAAAGCATCTGGGTCTTAATGTTTTTCTGTGTGCTGATTTTGTACACTTTCATAAATAGATCTTTTTAGTGCTAAGGAGTTGAATAAATGTGACGAAATATAATCAAAAGCCATCGAATAAGGATATACCATCAGTATTTATAAGTTGAAATTGTGAATAGTTTTATATTAGAGATTATTAGAGCTAGTTGTATGTTTTAGGTTTTTTATTTAAGCAGTTATAATATTAAGTCTAAAATAAATCTTCAATCTCAGTGTGTATACATTATTTCCCTTTAATATTTTTTATACATTTCTTCAAAGGGATTTTCTGTGTGGCTCATCCTGCCTCATTTATGTATTATATAATTACCTATTTACCGTCTCAACTGCTATGTAAGAAACCAGTGAGTGATAATAAATTCCTAAATGAAACTATCCAATGTGTTATTATTTATTCAGTAAACCAATGACGTTACAATACTTCTAGACTATTGTCTCACGTGTGGCAAATAAGAAACACTCTTTTGTTTCCAGTAAATTCTTAATTCAGCACTGTTCATGTATGACAAAGACAGAAATTCAAAGAATATGTGCGTATGACCAAAATAAAGAGTAGGGCCGGCTGGCATTCTCATAATCAAAAGTTCCTTCGAATACTGTCTCTAGGCCAACTAGAGTAGGCCTGGACACCAGACGGATTTTGAGGTGTCAAGCCATCAAGCTATAATAGAGTGACGACAGTTTGAAAATGGCGGCGATTGTTATTGTATTTGTGTTACTGCTGATGTACTTACTACTACTACTTACTATGTACTACTTACTACTTTGTATGTTGTCTTACCGCAAACATATCTTCTTCTTATATATAAAAATCAGTATTTGTTTGTTCGTATTTTATGTGCTGCCATACTGTTCATCCGATTACGATGAAACTTTGGTGATTTGTTGTGTGCATGCTCGCGAAGGTTATAGGCTATATAAAATGGTAAGCTCTGGCGTTTTGAAATTTTAGTGGTTTGAAAATGTGTTTATTTCATATATTTTAGCGGCAGGGAGGGAAGCCAGGAGGGGGAGGGTAACGATGGAGGTGGGATTCCCGGGAGGGGTGACGAGGAAGGGAAAGGCGCGGAAGGCGGAAGGGTCACGCGGAAGGGGAAGGAGAAGCGGGAGGGGAATGGGGTCGCATGGAGGAACAATTTATCTCATTGAATGGCATTGCAACATTTATAAATAAACAGAGTCTATTTTAAACAGTAAAGTTTAATTAGCGACAGCACTGACTTCGTAACTTAGCTGTTGCGTGGCCAGACCCTGTACTGTAGGCCTTGCATTCTCTAATGGCTCGGGCGAAAAACAAATGTAATTATTCATATTGTATCGATAATAATAAGTAATTTGCGTGCATTTACAAATAAAATGTTATTCCTTGACTTTTGCTGGTGTTTGTCGAGTAATGAAAAAGTAATGAGGCCATTTTGACACTTTTTTTAACGCAATTTACTCAAAGGTAGCGCATGATCTTACTTGCATGACAGTATAGTACTAAAACTACAAAATCGAACAAACATCAATTGACTTGTTTTTAGCTTGCCACTCTTGAGATTTCTACCATGCATCTATATATATATATTGTAACGTCATTATTTTGTAAACACTGTTTTCTCAGAGAATCTGGAGGTGTTGAGACACAATAAATTGTGGAGCAATGGTGGCAAGAGTCATCCTTAAATAACAATAAATTGCAACATTGATTCATCACAACAAGTCATCGAGATTCTCCTGATAATGGCCAACTTTTGATAGGAGAGGGCATCAAAAGATGAAGAGTCACAAGGAGTAAGTAGGAGATCATAAAACAGAATTAAGGGAAAGTTTTGCGTCCAGGTATTAACTAGCCTGATTAATAATAAAAAATAAACGAGAAAATTTTGTATTTGATTTAATAAATGAGAAAATTAGAAAGATACTTTTTTGGATCACAAACTAGCTCTAGTTTAGGACTATCAGGAGAATATAAAACAAATTGGTACCTACTTAGATATTTTCCTTTGCTGTTTTGCTATGAATGAACATAAGTGTCTAATTTCGTATCTAACCTCCAAATTACTGTGCGAATAACCCCTGGTTGTGAAACAAAAGGAGTCACCCAAGAAGCTCGCCTTACAAACGACTTCGGGCCTTCGGAGACAAGAGTCCCAGCTGCTTCCGTCTGTAGCCAGTGAGACTATGGCATCCCCAAACACGGCTGAAGCCATTTCAAGCAACGTTTCAATTCTGAATGGTGGTCTTACACCAGGGTGATACTGAGAGTATCTTCCACTCTAGAACGTGCCGTAAATTATGTATTATTTTAAAATTAATTTATAGTAAAATAACACAATATTGGTGCAAAATTTTTGATTATAAATAATATCAGGAGTACCAGGGGAACATAAAACAAAAAGGGTACCTACTTACGGAATTATTATTTTCCTTTGCAGCTTGCAATAAATTTAGTGCAATAATTTAGGTTCTAAATTATCAAGAGTTACCAGGAGAACATAAAATAAAATAGGTTAATGATTTCCCATGCAGTTTGGAATTATCCACTAGGTAATTTTGCGATTTTGGATATAAATCATACCAGGGGAACATAAAACAAAAAGGGTACCTACTTGCATAATTATTATTTTCCTTTGCAATTTGCAATAATTTCGGTTCTGAATAATCAAGAGTACCAGTAGAATATAAAATAAAATAGGTTGATGATTTCCTAAGCAGTTTGGAAAAAAGGTTTATTTTACGATTTTGGATATAAATAATATCAGGAGTACCAGGGGAACATAAATTGGTAATTATTGCTAATTGAGAAGTTAAATATGAAGTAATTATAAGAGTCCGATTCGAGCCGCGGTCAACAGTGGTTGTGTGTACCTTACCTATTGCTTAGTGCCGTTCGCCCGTTCCCGTGCCTCATACAGATAAGAGATTATTGTTACATTTTATTTAATTCTGTTTATCGTATACTTATTTGTTTGCGTTCCTACTTACGGCTAATCCGTTTTTTGTTTGTACAGTCAATGAAATAGACTGCGTATTATTTTTTCAGTTTAATTTTTAAAAGTTAAGTTTTTTTTTATACAATGGAGGAAGACGAAGATAGACCTCCCGACCCAGGATCGATATTAGATTTTTCTGATTCGGAATCTACCACTAGCCAGGCTTCTATTACGCTTCCATCTCGTAAACGACGACCATCGCATAGCCTTCACATCCCATCGAAAATTAAAATTATACCGCCGATTCAACAAACCTCGACCTCTAACGACCTTAACCCCAATAGTAACACCCAGACAAGTACTTTAGCTAGCGATAATACAAAAAGTACTGACTTACTTTATCCTGCTTCCGCTTCCGGTCCTTTTATCGTAATTGTTCAGAGAACTGAACAAGGAAAACTTATTCATCCTTTAGATTTTGGAAAATTCTTATTTGACTCAAAAAATAATAACCTTGGTATTGTTAACGGTTCAATTAAACCGGAAGGGCGATATAAATTATCTATCGAGTTTAATACTGCCGCTTCCGCAAATGGATTTGTAAAAAAAATTGACTCGCTCTCAAACCATAAATATAAATCGTTCATCCCGTCATTTAACCTTACGAGAATGGGTCTTGTTCGAGGAATACCCACGGAGATCCCAGAGGCTGAAATTGTTGATGCTTTGAATAATTCCCAAGGAACCCCGAAAGTAATAAAAGCACGTCGACTGAACTACAAGGATTCTACTGATGGGAACACGATCTGGAAACCTTCCCAATCTGTTGTTGTTACATTTGAGGGACAATCCCTTCCGTCTCGTGTGTTTATTTATTATACCTCGCTTCCCGTCGAAGTTTATAAATTTCCAACTGTTCAATGCTTCAATTGCTGCCGGTTTGGACATACAAAATCCGTATGCCGCTCCCCTCCGCGTTGTTACTTTTGCGGAGAAGGTCACCCATTTGATCAATGTCCAAAATCTTCCAATGATCCCATTTGCATTAACTGTTCGGGTGCACATACCGCGGTCAGTCTAGCCTGTCCGGAATTGACAAGACAGAGGAACATAAAACATAAAATGGCTACCGACAACATTTCGTACTTCCAGGCCTCAAAGTTATTCTCTCCTGCGAAAAAATCATTCGCAGAGATGACATCGTCCTCAGCTCCTTTCCAATCAACCACCTTTTTAAATTCAACGTCATCTTCTCACAGAGAAACCATTCTCAAGCCAGTCAAACCCAACCCAAAATATACTCCTTACCTTGATAAAAAACAATTGAATAATATTTTGACCAGCCCGAATGGGAATGCCAAATCTCGGACCCCCAATGGGTGTGCCATTAATAGTAATACATCCCCTCCTGCTCTCCCCGAAATATTGAATAATAATTCTTTTATACAAACTTTAATTACCCTTTTAATTTCTATCCTTACAAACAACAATACTGTACCGTCCAACGCTGCCGATTACATTAAATCTTTATTATCTTGCCTCCCCAATGACTTCGAAACTGAACAAAATTCTTCAGTGGAACAGTAGAAGCCTCTTCGCTAACAAATCTGACCTAATTCAGTTACTCGACGAACACGACGTTTCAGTGGCCGCCATTTCTGAAACGTGGTTAAAACCCTCCTTTCACTTAAGAATTCCGGGTTATTATTGTCTCAGACACGACAGACCGGATGGTAAAGGCGGCACGGCTCTGATAATCCATAATTCTATCCCGTTTAAACAAATTAATATACATACTCCCTCCGACGATATCCAGATAATAGCAGCTGTCTTATCTGATATCACAATATTATCAATATATATTCCTCCCTCTACCACTTTTATTGAAAATGAATGGGCACCAATCTTAACCCAGATTTGTTCCCCTTTTATGATCCTTGGAGATTTTAATGCACATTCCCCTTCTTGGGGTAGCAAAATAACAAATCGTTCTGGCCGCAATCTTTTAGATTTTATTGATACCCATAACCTATGTTTTTTAAATGACGGATCTCCAACCAGATTCACCCCCCCTCATCAACGGAAAAGTGCTGTTGATTTATCTCTTTGTTCATATTCGTTAGCATCTAAATGCTCTTGGGACATCCTAAACGATCCCCTCTCTAGTGATCATTTTCCAATTATAATCCGATTCCAACATCAATCTAACACTTATCCTCCACCAGTTAAAAATAATCTCAAATTTAGAATAAATGATGCGAATTGGAGCACTTTCTCTTCTGAACTAGATAACCTTATTAATTTAAAAAAAAAATCGTCCCCGGGAGACATCAGATTGCAATGTGAGACGTTTCCCTCTATGGTTATAAATGCAGCAGAAAAATCCATCCCGAAACGCAATGCGAACATTAAAATAAAACACTCTACTCCGTGGTGGGACGAGGAATGCACTCGCTCCGTCAACTCTCGTAAAAAAGCAATTTCCTCTTTTCGTAAGTGTTTGTCACTAGAAAATTGTTTATCAGTTAAAAAAGCCCAGGCAGAAACCAAACGAATTTTGAAAAATAAAAAACGCGCTGGATGGCGGAAGTTCTGTGAGAACCTGTCTCCGGAAACTCCCCAATCTTCAGTTTGGTCTAGCTTAAAAAAATTCGGATCATCGTATTCTCCGCCGAGAACCAAGCATATATCAGAAGAAATTCTTATAGGATTTGCGGATAAAATAGCCCCCCCATCAGTGGCCGGATGTGAAGAAATGCCTTCTATTAAGCCATATCCATCTCACTCTAACTGGCTAGATGCTCCTTTCTCCATTGATGAGATGAAACTAGTAATAAGAACCCTTTCTGACTCTGCTCCGGGTCCCGATGGAATACTTAATAGTTTCATTAAATCATTTTCTGATATGGCGGTTGAATATTTCTTATCTCTTATTAATAATATGTTTGAAACAGGACTAATTCCGGATGATTGGAAAACTCAAAAAATCATTCCCATTTTAAAACCTGGAAAAAATCCATCTGAAATTTCGTCTTATCGACCTATTGCTCTTTCATCATGTTTGATGAAAGTAGCGGAGCGGTTGATGAAGAACAGATTAGAGTGGTTTGTTGAAAGTCAAGATATTATCTCACCAAATCAGTATGGTTTTCGGAAAAAGAAATCTACAATGGATAATTTAAGTTTGTTCACAACTGATATCCGAGTTTCCCAATCCCTAAATTCTTATACATTGGCCACATTCCTTGACCTTTCATCAGCTTACGATGATGTTTTACTGAATGTTTTGAAAGAAAAGCTAGTTAAAAAACAAATCCCCCCGAAATTAGTCCAATTTATTATTAATTTGCTCTCAGATAGGTCCATTATTATTGAGTCTTCCTCTAAATGCTTAAGGCGCAAACTATGGAGAGGTTTGCCCCAGGGTTCTGTTATTAGTCCTCTGTTGTTTAATATTTATATAAGCGACCTAGACTCAGTAATTCCTTTTTCTATCAAGCGTCTTTACTTTGCGGATGATATCCTTATATATTTGTTACATAAAAATATTATTCTTGCAGCTAAGGAAATGAATTTGGCTTTACAATATATTAAAAGCTGGTTGTCATTAAATGGGATGAATCTGGCGGCATCTAAAACAAGGGTCGTGGCTTTCACGCGCAAAAGAAAAATTCCCCAATTCTCAATTTCTTTTGATAATGTGCCTCTACAAACCGCTACTCAAATCAAATTCCTTGGTCTTCTTTTGAACCATAAACTTTCCTGGCTTCCACACATTCAGATAATTTCTACAAAGTGTGAAAAGGGACTTAATATGATGCGAGCAGTTTCCAGAGTATGGTGGGGATCTCATCCTACCACTCTTAAATTAATGTATAATTCCCTAGTTCGGAGCCACTTGGATTATGGCTCATTTCTTTTTGACCCACTCCCTAAATATCTAGATAAGAAAATGGAAAGAATTCAATCAAAAGCCCTCAGAATGATTATTGGAGCTATGAAGTCTTCTCCAATTAATGCGCTTCAGGTGGAATGTGTGGAGCCTCCATTATATTTCAGAAGGCAATTCCTTGCCAACAAATATATTTTCAAGGCTTTATCGTTATCACATCATCCTATTAAACAAAGTCTTAATAGGTTAAGTGTTAATTTGAATTCTAACAAAAGATTGAGAGAAAAACAATGTTTTCCTCTCTTAATTAAAAGTTTTCATCTCTATAATTCTCTATCATCTTCCCTCCAATATCTTCAAGAAGTTCCCAATCTTCCTATATACAATATTCCATTTAAGGCAATCACTTTTATGCCGAACACAATAACATCAGTCTTTCGGAAGAATATTTTATCTTCCCCAAATAAATTTCAAAATGTGGATGATTGCTTTAAAAGCATAGTGGCTTCGAAATTCCCTGGATTTTCCATCCTTTTCACGGATGGTTCCAAATTTGAAAATAAAAGATGTGGAGCATCTATATATAGTCCAGAATTCAACATCAATCTCACTTATAAATTACCGAAAGAAGCTTCCATATTTACAGCCGAATGTTTTGCAATTGAACAAGCGCTAAATCAAATTCAGGTTCTCAACATTCATCGAGCCTTACTATGTACTGATTCGCTAAGTGCTCTAACTAAAATTAGGTCAAATATTTTACGTTATCCGGAAGACAATATTATATGTAAAATAAAAAATCTTCTCAATTCTCTTAGTGAATCTGGGTTTGAGACGATATTGGCCTGGGTCCCTGCCCATTTGGGTATCGAGGGTAATGAGATGGCCGATTTTCTCGCCAAATCTGGTTCAGATTCCGGAACTATTCCACTAAATTTTAGAATTCCTGTATCCGATGTCTTTCCGATTCTTAAATCCAATATGACTCGTGCCTGGGAAGAAAATTGGGCAGTCTCCAAAATAAGAACTGGATCTTTCTATGCGGGAATTCAAAACCATATCCCTGCTAAGCCATGGTTTCACGGTAAAAAACTTTCAAAACGATTCATTTCATGTATCTCGAGAATGAGAATTGGCCACTGTTCAATTGCATCTCACTTGTCTAGAATTAGAGTTTTAGATGATCCGTTCTGCCAGTGTGGTGTGGAAGAGGAAACCCTCGACCACGTTTTCTTTAACTGTAAAAACCATTCATCTTTCAAGAACATATACCGCCGGCTTATTAAAATCACACACCAGTCCCCCCTTAATATTTCATACCTTTTATCTCTTAACAATTCTCGTGTTCATACAGCTTTATGTAAGTTTATTAACCTGAATGAATTCAATATTTAATTTGTTTTAGTGATCTAAATGAGTCCAATATTTAATTTGTTTTATTATTTTCCCATTAGATTAACCGAAATTTCTTATCCATTTTAAATATTACCGGCACAAAGCACTCTCTCCAGGGTGAATTGCCTAAAACAAAAAAAAAAAAAAAAAGTAATTATAAGAATTACCTACACACCAGTGGGAAAAAATTTAATATTTTTAAAAAAATGTATGGGCTTGTACATAGAACCTGCACTGATATAATTTTTTGTTTATGAGCTTAGTTTGAGTAAGAGCAGCTACTGAATGATGAAATCACTATTTCGTAGATGGAATATTTATACAATTATCCATTAAAAATACCTAATGGAGAGAAAAACTATGTGCATACCTTCGTATTATAACTTTTACCGAATGTGATAGGCATTACCTACCTGCTTTTTAATTCCTAATTAATTTTGATTTTTACTTCTCGTTTCTTTCGTGGATACTGAAAGCATTATGGTTCGTATTTCAGATCTAATCCATTAATAAAAAATTTCCTTATTACCTGACAGACCATTCTCAACATGAACTCATTAATGTTGCACGTTTCAATCATACCACCACCTGGTCAAGTGACCTTTCTGATCAAGCGATCAACCTGCATTTCTGTTATGATGTAACCTAATAAAATAAATCAGGGGTATAAAACAAAATGTGGCCGCTACTTTACAAACATTCTACTAAAGCACGGTAACAGGAAAGCATTTATTTGAAATTAAATAATGGTCAGAAAAATAGTTTTATTTTTCATTTTGACTTACTGTGAAACGTTGGGACAAGAAGTTATCTACTATCCGTCTAAAGAAGTTGAAAACGGCAAGACACAGTTTGACGGTGCTCGCATTAAGCGAGTACAGACGTTCGGAAATGAAACGGAGGATTTTGCTGATTTTAAAAATCAAACTGATTCTCGTAAGTTTTCTAAAAGGCAAGTCGATGCCACTTTCTATGGCCATCCGAAAACTCGCGAAGAAATGTGGAGTCAGTCGTTCTTGGGGCAAAGGGAAACTTTTGACCAGGTCCCTTCCCTGATTAGCTTGCTCCACATGCTGGTAACTAAACACTTGAATGGATGCGCACCGATTATATTATATGACAAGTTTGTTGAGAACAGTGAAGAGTTACTCCTTCAGCAGCTCTTGAAAACTTTTCCACGTGCTTATGTCCACGGTAGAATCAGCAGCAATAATTCCATCTCTAAATCGAGTGTGCTGAAGACTTTGGAGGAACAGTGTGTCAACTATATTCTGTTTGTGGCCGATGTGATGAAGTCTGCGGATGTTCTTGGACTTCAGGCCACCAGTAAAGTGATTGTAGTTGCACGCTCCTCGCAATGGCGTGTTCAGGAATTTTTATACAATAAAGCTTCGAGAAATATAGTTAATCTCTTGATTATCGCACAATCATTTAGGGATGATAATACATTGGTAAGAAATATTCCATTAACAACCCTTCATCTATATCTAATCAACGCCAATTATCAAAACTTTTAAATATCTTTCCACTTGTTTGATTTTTCAGGAGACTCCCTATATTTTGTACACCCACAACCTTTTTATTGATGGACTCGGCTCCAGCAATCCTGAAGTGTTGACTTCTTGGGTTAAAGGGAAGTTAGCTCGACCGGAAGTTAATTTATTTCCCCCAAAGATGAAAATGGGCTATGCTGGCCACAGGTTCTCTGTCATTGCAGCAAATCAGCCTCCATTTGTCTTCAAAAGGTGTGCAAATAAAGTATAAATTGATTGCATTACTTATGCAATTTTTTTAATATAAAGTAATAAAATCGATGCTTTTCGCAGAATTACAACAGATCATTTGGGGAATAAACACACCATTTGGGAAGGAATCGAGTATCGCATACTAAATTTACTTGGGCAAAAAAACAATTTCTCTATTGAAATAAAAGAACCGAAGGATTTAGGAGATGGGTGAGAAATTTCACGAGTTAAACTAAAATAATGATTGTTATTTAATGAAATGTGAAGCCGTGATAATTGTTTATATCTTGAAGGTCGGGAGATGCCGTTACAAATGCAGTATTAGATGGACAGGGGGATATTGGAATAGCAGGAATGTATGTGACATCTGAGAGGCTATTCACAATGGACATGTCTTCTAGCCATTCTCAGGACTGTGCTGTATTTATATCATTGACGTCAACAGCTCTTCCGAGGTACAATCTGAATGTATTCTACATAAACTGGAAGTGGATAAAGTTTGCTTTTTGTTTATTAATTTGATGACCCGACAGTTGGCTCCCCGAAATGAAATTTATCATAAAATTATTGTTTTTTATTTACCAATTTCAAACCTAAAATCTTAAAAAATACCGTCAATGATAAGTTGGTATGGATGTCAATCGAATTTATTTACAGTGTCGATTTTTTGTACTTATACGCCTGTATAACACAGTAATATAGACAAGTAGTTTTATTCTTGATGCAAATATGTTTTATACTTCTGTTATTTGGCAGTACATCCTCTCTGTACATCCCTTCAGGGATACTTGTTACATTTTGTGCGAGTAGGTATATGTACCATATTTTTCCTAAACAGACTGCATATTGTATATGTATAAGTATGTCAGGGAGCCAACTGTCGGGGGATCACTGTCATGGAACCATTAATTCATTTTGTAATTGGATAGATATCGAGCGATAATGGGACCGTTCCACTGGACAGTGTGGGTGGCTTTGACCTTCACATACCTTTTTGGAATATTTCCCCTTGCATTCTCCGACAAGCACACCCTGAGGCACTTGATACACAACTCTGGGGAAATAGAGAACATGTTCTGGTACGTGTTTGGAACATTTACCAACTGCTTTACATTTGTCGGAAAGAATTCTTGGAGCAGGACCACAAAGATAACCACGAGGCTACTCATTGGTAAATAGAATACATTCTTCAAGAAGTTCATTGTTCATTTATCGCTAAAGATCGCATTATAACTCTGTTTTCTTTTCATAAAGGTTGGTACTGGATTTTCACAATAATTATAACAGCTTGTTATACGGGATCCATCATTGCCTTTGTCACACTTCCTGTTTATCCGGCCACGGTGGATTCAGTCAAGCAACTTCTCTCGGGAAACTACAGAGTTGGAACTTTAGGTATGACCTACAAACTATCTACATTTTCTTATATAAGCACTTATGTACATATTTTAACAATACATATTTTAGTAAAACTGTTAAAGCCACAAATTGAAACCATTAAAGGAGACGATAAAAATTAATATTTTCAAATTATAATTGAAATTAAAACACTTTTGCACTTTTTTCCACTAATTTATTTACACCAGGACCGGTTTCATCCTACTACGGACATTTTCAGACTGGTTTTCAGACTCCAGTCTGGAAATGTCCGTAGTAGGATGAAACCGGTCCTGGTGTAAATAAATTAGTGGAAAAAAGTGCAAAAGTGTTTTAATTTCAATTATAATACAATAGAATTCCACCACGAATTAACAGTGCAAAAACTAGACTCATTTTCAAATTCCTATAACTAATTCAAAATCTTGAAATTTACTATTTGTTTTTATTTTATTTATTGGTTATTTGTTTTTCAAAATTTCAATCTTAAATATTGCATTTCTATTTCTTATTATGAAAGATACGAGGGTTGAGTCATTTAATTATGGTTTTTCAAAATAATTTTTTTTTAAATTACGCATAGATTTAGTTTTTAGTATTAAAATCAGCAAAAATTATTTTACCGTGTTGTACTTCGAAGACTATTACATGAAATTATTGAAAACACTAGTAATTTTTGAGTGGAAGATACTCTCAGAATCTGGTGTAAGACCACCATTCAGAATTAAAACATTGCTTAGAATAGCTTTAGCTGTATTTGGTTACCTGAATCTGAATAGCCAGGTACTTCCCCACCTTCCTCTTCCCCATCTCCTTCCACTCTCTACTACTATCAGCTTCACAACTTACCCCAATTGGGGTCTCACTTGGATATCACTGGCTCCAGATAGTTTGGGGTATGATTATTGTTGTTATGATTATTTTTATTCAGATAAATAAAAAATAAAGACAAATGAAATATCATAAAAAATACTAATTTCGGGTGGCTGTGTGTCAGTCCTGCAGGAAATCTAATTCAATGGACTCAAATTTGATTTGAAATGTCTTTTTCAAAATTTTAACAGATTGTGAGAAGAATTCAGATAAGCGATAAAGTAGGTACCTACCTATAATTTATTATTTTTAACACATTTTCAAAATCGGAACTGATTTCAGACCATCCTGTGAAGTTGCACGGGTATGCGCTAGTTATAATATTACAAATCAATAATGTTTTTAGATCGAGGTGGATGGGAAAAGTGGTTTGCCAATTCTTCAGATAAGTACACTACCAGATTAATGAAACATTTGGAGCTGGTGCCTAACATTGAGGCTGGTCTTTTGAATACAACCAGAGCCTTCTTCTGGCCGTATGCATTTTTAGGATCGAAATATCAGTTGGAATATGTGGTGCAATCCAATTTTACATTTGAGTAAGTATCTGAACGAGGAAACTGTATTTCAATATCCCAAAAAACATTTTACCTCAACCATTTTGCATTTCATCTGTCTATAAATTTGTTTGTATATTCAAGATGGCAGCCATTTTAAATGGATCAGAAAAGATTCTTTTTTTTTCAAATATGAAATCATACTGTTTATTTGCACTTTCTTATTCGCATTTTGTTCAATACTATGGTGTCTACTGGCCTGAAGAGAATTTGAAAAAAGAATTGTCATTTAGATAGTGACTTTTCCTTGGACAAATTGAAAAATTCTTTATTTGAAATGAAAAAATGTTACATAAAATAATATATGGCTTGTAATTAGTAGGCGGGTATTAAGTACCTACCTACTTACAAATCTTATGATTTCAGGGGAAATTTTGGTTTTGATTTATTAAATAACCCCTCAAGTGCTCATTACAATAAATATAGCATCACCACTGCCATCCTACAAATAATTCAACACTCCTCACACACCAACACTAAACCAGCCTTTAATTCCGATATACACCAGCACAAAACACAATCACAAAATCAAATACACCTATCATCATCTACTCACACAACTAAATTTGGGATTAACTCCTTACAATACGTTGCACACACGCAATACAACGCACTACCCAATGACTTAAAACTTCCAGCATCAAACAAAAAAAACATTGGCAAAGGCTCTAAAAGGGTATTTTCTCAGCAGCTTTATTAACCTGTGACGAATTTAGCTATCTTACTTTGTAATTCCTGTATATTCTCCGTATAAAATATAATTACTAACTATATCAAGTGTGTCTAGTCCATTTTAAAATTATGTACTGTTCATTAAACTCCCATTGAATTTTGTGTTCTTGTGTAAAAATAATTTTCTTTTTGTTTTCTTTTACTTTTTCTTAAATTTTTAAATTTCTTTTTTTTTCTTTTATTTGTATAATGTTGTCCTTCCCGAAATGAGTTTTATTAAACTCATTGGGAGTAATATATTATAAATGTTATGTAATCTATTATCACTAATAAATAAA